>OX419715.1:53219002-55719002 GCA_948474765.1 Patella depressa | reverse complement strand
TGTATAATTCTTGCCAGTGGCACTTTACATTCACCTATGAATATTTATTTCCAGAGAAAAGGGTTCAATATCGAATTATTTACGGCCTATTGAGCCATCGTACATGTATATTATATGTGACTACAAGGTACAATATTATTACAACCTTATCAATTATTATTAAAGAAAATTTTCAGCTGCTCACTTCTATCACTGGGCTCGTCCGGTGCATGGAGTTGGATGTAAGTATTCAGGAACACAGTACTCAAGAACTGAGACAGGCCATGTGTACGTGCTAGTTCTATTCAGATGGCGTACGTGTTCATCATTGACTGGACTGCTTTCTTTCCGATTCCATATTATTAAAAATATTCAAAACCCGACAGACGGCGCGACGCTTCCCGACAAACTGAGCATTCATTCCCGACAAGACCATAGCCTTCCCCGACAAGGCCATACCCCTACCCCACCCCATTTTCAAAAACTCCTCGGCTAATGACCGATCTCACAATTCTGAGCTCTTTTCAGATTTCTATTTTTTTTTCATGAAAATATTTGGGGGGGCCGGTGCCCCCCCGGCCCCCCCGCCTCGTACGCCTATGCATAGATCTATTCTATATATGGCATATACACACTTGATAGGAACGGAATAACATGATTTATGAATACCTTATATAGTTCTATACATGTACTTGTAAAAAGTCTTCTGAGTTGGTGTACTGACCTGTTGATTAAACTGAAAGCAGTGGCTGCTTCAACTTGGAAAACGTACCATGTAAGATAGTTGTGAAGGGCCTAGCCCACGACGCTTGTGTGGGTTACTTTTGACGGTGGCGAAGTTAAAATACTTACCAACACTGATATCTTGATATTATTTGGGGTTGGCACTAACATGCTGTTTGGGGGAATAAATGGATGCATTGCTAGTATCATATGTTTTGGTGCAGACTGCGCCGATATCGATAAACTACTCGGAAATTATACCCTATATCATATTTATTGGACCCGTCTATAATTGTGACCCTATGACTAATCTATCTATAAATTACTCCTTCTTTGTAGTCGTATATACCAACCTCTTTGCATTCCTTGTATTAACGTTAAATTTGTAGTAAACAACAACAACATTTTACGCAATTAAAAACATAAAAATACCATATGAATATATAAGAAAAAGAATAACCAGACGATAAATATGTCTTGAACATGCACATAAACCCCTGTTAAACATCTGCCCCCCCCCCCCCCAACACAAGATTTTATAATAATACACAGTTTTGGGTTAATGAATTACAAAGAAACACATGTTTGTGTATAATATACAATTATAAGAATTACACACAATATGATTTTCAGTGTAAAGAGGATGGTTTTATAGAACTACATAGAGAGCAGGTGTACTTTATCATAGGGCAAAATTATAGGCCAGGGGCCTATTTCACGAAATTTTAACTAAGATAAGATCCCAATTTTAGTAATTTGATTGGATAATATTAGATTGATTTTAGTGCTTAGCCAATCAAAATTGAAGTATCTACTAAAATTGGATTTTATCTTAAGTTAAAATTTCGTGAAACAGGGCCCGGTTCAGTAACCTTTATAGAGTATGTAACAATTCAACACATTTTTCTTGTGGACGATGCGTAGAATGACTCGCTTCGATGGTTGATATGACGTCACAGTTCCAAGATACCTTGTACATAGTACGATCGTACTTGTTTAAATATATTCGCATCAATGAGCCAAAGGCGGCACAGTTACCCCCTGGAGGCACAGTTACCCAATGGTTTGTGGTCATCGGGCTGAAGCGGTTGAGAACAACTAAATACTTTGTTAGTTTGGTGTACATGACGTAATGATGTCGGTTACAAAATGAAATGAAATTAAATGGGTTTTAACGTCCTACTCTTTTGCACCTAACCTGGGCTAATGGAAGACGGGCATACGCCATACAGTGTGCTATGAGGGAAATTTTGCCCGGGCAGCGGTGCTACGGCCTACTTTTATATCGAATTCCAACTGCCAAGGGATCTTTTACGTGCTTTCCAATGTGTACACGGAACCTCGAGGTTTCGTCCCATCCGAACGACTAGGCAGCTGTTTCTCGGCCAATGCGTGTCGGTTACAATAGCAGCCAATTAGTCATTTCATTTATTTTTTAAGTACCCCATGTTTCTGAAGCAACGAACTCGAGTTTTGCAGCACCTAGCCTTGATAAGATGTACGGAGTTAAAACAAAGATGACAGCGCCCGTGATTTTGGTAAACTCTGGTCGACTAATTATAACATTGAATAGCAAATTTGAAAACGGCAGATAACAAATAAAATATTTATCTTTCTTAAATAACTTTTTATATTGCTTGCCCCTGAATAGGCCATCGCCCCAGCATAAAGTGCGGCAAAATAAAGGTCGCCCATCAAACCATCTATATTGTAGATTAATGGGTTTACCATTACTCAGCACAAACTAGCCCATTACGGGATTATTTTGATAATTCCCTAGCGCATAGCAGCCTTAAACAGAAGGACGTGGAAAATAGTTTACGGGGTTATTATGCAGATGGACCTACTCTGTGTCACAAACAAGCGTGGGATTGAAACCACGTTACTTGAATCTATGATATGCCTTATCATCTAATACCACACGAAACAAGTATAATACACCTGGAATTAGATTATAAACCTACTTATATTAGTTCGGGTGTCCATGGTTAGACGGGTTTGAATAGTCTATTGATATGTACTATAAACCAATATAAATGATGTTCTCTACCTATTTATGACATATATTAAAATTGATGAGTTCACTGATCATGAAAAGGAAAAATGATAACCACAGACGTGTGTTCACGCAGAAGGCGTAGTGTATTTCTCGTATCTCTATTTTTGCCCGTCGAATGCTGTGTTAGGCACAAATCTCCCCAGAAAAATACCAAAGGCGCCTTGTATGGTGTCTTTTATGGAAGCCTATAACTCCCATTCATAATTTCTACTTTTCGCCCCTTCAAAATACGAAAGTCGAAAAGTAGAAGTTACGACAAAATGTAAGGCGACAGCACAGTATGCAAGCCAAATCAACTCGAAAATAGGAAATTAAGAAATAATACAATGCGATAATAGCGCCCCTCGTTATCTCCTAATTTCTCATTTTCGATTTGCATTTTGGCTTGTGGACAGACTTTGCGACTTTTGACTTAGTCGGTGTGTGTTTCACTCGACGCCCACTAAATCATTTCGAGACTAACATGTGATTCAATAACTATTTCAATAATTCGCTTGCACATGTGTGTCTGTATGAGTGTTGGGATGGGGGTGGATGGCCGAATGGTTGTACGTCACAAGGAGTGTCTGTCCAACGTCGTGGGTTGTATATTGTATATATACTGGTACGTCACAACTGTTTTATAATAGGCCTACATAATAACATAAAATTGTCGTAAGTTTGTTTTTTTTATCAGACATTTTTTGCAGATTAAATATTCCAGTTAGAGGAGAAAAAATAATATGACGATTTTTTTTGGAATAAAATGTTTTATCGATTTTGTGGAAAACAAATGAAAGTCAGTGTGAGCCCTGATTGTACGTATTCAAGTGTGATCTGGAAAGTAGAGACTACTACAACTTCCGGGGCGAAACTCGAAAAAGTCGAAAATAAGAAATTAAGAAATAACGAGGTGGCTAATAGCGCGTGTGTTTATTTCTTAATTTCTACTTTTCGAATTGCATTATGGCTTTGTTTGTGTGTTGTTGCCTTCTTACTGACATCAATGAGTACAAAAATATGACTAAGTCGAAAGTCGCCAAGGCGGTATACAAGCCAAAATGCAAGTCGAAAATAAGAAATTAGGAAATAATTTCCTATTTTCGAGTTGCATGGCTTGGTATGCGTGTTGTCGCTTTCTTACAGACAAATACAAAAATATGACTAAGTCGCCAAGGCGGTACACAAATAAGAAATTAGGAAGTAATGATTATTTCTTAATTTCCTTTTTTCGAGTTGCATGGCTGGGTATGCGCGTTGTCGCCTTCTTATAGACATTAATAAAAATATGACTAAGTCGAAAGTCGCCAAGACGGTTCACAAGACAAAATTAAGTCGAAAATAAGAAATTAGAACGAGGGGCGCTATTATCGCTGGGTATTATTTCTTTCCTATTTTCGAGTTGATTTTGGCTTATATACTGTGCTGTCGCCTTA
Organism: Patella depressa; assembly: GCA_948474765.1. Classification (NCBI taxonomy): domain Eukaryota; kingdom Metazoa; phylum Mollusca; class Gastropoda; family Patellidae; genus Patella; species Patella depressa. The sequence goes on along the minus strand of OX419715.1, from coordinate 55,714,826 downwards.
CATTTTGTCGTAACCTCTACTTTTCTACTTTCGTGTTTTGAAGGGGCGAAAGGTATAAATTATGAATGGTAGTTATAGGCTTCTATAGAAAATGGTTCCGCACATGTAACTTTCAATGTCGGTAACTGGTGTCCTAATTGTCATTGCACTTTTATTTTGTGACGAAAGCAACATGCTCGCATTGGCCGTACATTTTATTTTCCCTGTCGGTATTTACCTGACAAAGAGATATAGGCCATGAAAGACGGTCTTGTGGAACGAACTTATAGTAAGTAAATAGTAAGTTTATTGAAGTTTCGTAACTACAAATATAACCTCCTTTTTGTGTTTTAGAAAATTAAATGATTTTAATCTTAATGTGCATTATAACTGGACATAAAGGCACATTTATTGAGTAAGGATAATACATGCGTATACGAAAAGAAATTTCAAAATATTTTCGAAACCTGACACGGTACCCTGTATGTTTATATGTATAAATAATCAGCCGAACGAAATGATGTGGAAGTAATTTTTGAAAATAATTAATTACATTTTAATGTTTCCAAGCAGTGTCGGTTTTACCTATGGGCTTGGCAGACTGAAGCCGAGGGCCTCAAGATCTAGACAGTCTCGATCCTGGGTGTACAATATATACACTGTCAATTTCCTTGACTTTACTCAAACCACGGGAATCTGACCTTCTATCCGTATATATATGCATACCACCATACCGAACTAGACAATATATAATAAAAAAAAAGAACAGGGATGCAATGCCTGCTGAAGCCTCGATTTTACCTGCTCTCGCTTCGGCTTGGTTTTTTTTTCAACAATTCGTAATGTCAGGCAATCTAACCCCTTCCAATTCACTCAGATATGTTTTTTCCTCCATAGGCATAATTTAACCCCCTTTGATTTTTCATTCTCTTCTCTCACTTATATTTATTATTTAGGTTTAAATTTGAATTTAACAAATACCATTTTTTAAATCGGGGATGAAGGCATTGGGAGTTTTCGCCGATATTTGATTTTATTTATGTCAACTTCACAGTTGTTTGTAAATCTATAGCATTTACTTGACAATTATAAACAATTTTCATCTGGCTCTAAATCGAGTTATTGCAGACATTTTGCCTGGAACTCTCTGGATCAAAGAGAGGTGCAACCATTCTGACCAATAAGAGTTATACCTGGGCGTAAATGTGGGGGTGGGGTATATCCCTTTCCCAACTGCCGCAAAAAAAATAAACGGCCTCGAAAAATAATGCATCGGCGACTGAATGAAATAAGGGCGTAAACAAACAATACTAAAATAGAAGGTCAATTATATCATATGCGGCTGATACTCAAAATTAAGGAGACAATTTCTTGTTTGACAACTTGGAGATTTTTTGGACAAAAAAATATATTTTATCTTATATATTAATAAGGCTGGAATAAGGAATTACGAAATGAAGTCATAATAATTGTTTTAATGGTAATAAGACTGTAGACAGTCTATACAGTATACAATAACATAAGTAAATAATCAAACAGTAATGTAGATTTCTATCATATTTATTTTTTGGTTCAAATAAAAACTATATATCTTCTAAGTGAATACATTCTATCAAGTTACCAGTGCCGCCTATCAAATCACAATCACTCTTAGATTTAGCATACATGAGCATTTTTAAAACTATTTAATAGTTAATAATAAACAAGTTCAGGAGTCATTTAATGATTTAAACTCATTCGAATTTCTTCTCGATATCATCCACGGTCAATATTATCCACAGTCAATATCCTCCACAGTCTTCGACATTGAAAACACGACTTATTGGTCAATTTAAATCAACATTGGTGTTGTTATCTTACCGTGAAAAGATTGGCTTTTGAACATTTTACAATTGGCTCACGTATCGTGTGCCAGAATGTTTTCGAGAGCCAGTTCTATAAAGCGTCTTGATGAACATAGAAGAATAGTATGTGTGTCGACGGGATTAGCGAGACGCTAAAACTAAAAAAAAAACCCAACCATCCAATTCAGACTCTTCGCGTTTTCGCTGAACATAACTGATTTAAAAAATACAATACAAACAGAAACGATTGAATGTAAATCAGTTTAAATACATTCATAGTATATAACGCGTTGCGACCCATTTGTGTCCATTTAGCTCCGTTAATACAACAATCTGATTAAAATACAAACATATATTTCGTTTCGTTTTTTTTATACTTTCGATGGCCTATACTACATTAACATCTGACCAGTTGTACCGGGAGGTCGTGTCTGGGGTCATGCGAACCGATTTTGACCCTATGACGTCAAAATAAACGAAATATGACCTGTGTTTTAATCAGATTGTTAATATAGGTATCGAGGCATTATTGGGTTTTTCTTGCCAAAATTACTTTCTACGCCTTCAAAGAACAATCACCCTCGTAGCCTACAAAATAAGCCGATATTTTTTTAACTTCCACATTTAATGACAATCGTTCTTTTTCTTAGTATCACATCAGTTAAACCTTGTTTGCCAATTCCTGTATAACATTCCAGGCAAATATCACGTGATCTATTGTCGTAGTTGAAGCACAAATGGCGAATCTTAGATAATATGTTCCTTTCATAGTCGAAGGTACGATATGTATTCTACCATCATCGTTTATTAATTTTAATAACATTTCATTCTTCTCATTTGTACCCTGAAATATATATATAAAAAAACCATTCAGACTGAATGCTGGATAGGACGACTCGGCATATAGAAAATAAACTAAACTCTTATTGTACTAGGATATCAGATTGTGGAAGAGGGCTGTAGCCCCGACTAGTTGGGGTGGGGTGGGGTGTTGTTGTTAAACCGCAATCTCATCCCTATAACCTATCAGAATAACTTACCTTTAGTTTAAAACAAACAAGCGCCATCTTAACCTCTGACGTAACTTCAAACCTTGTGTCTGCTCGAACTAATTTTTCAAACTCTTTTGCTAAGTTGACGTCCTGTAATTAAATAAAATCACATTGTATAAGATGATAGAAATACCTATCGCTGCAATGGCTATACTTCAACCCATCGTTTATTTAAACTATTGCCTACCGCGTCTGCTGATTCGGTTGATTAGTAGGCCAAATGACAAAATAATTTATGAGGTTGGATTAGCCCAGCAAAATGCTGTTTATTTTCATGGCTATGCTTTAGGTTTGAATTGAAATGAGTTATATATCGACTGTCTATATTCATGGAAACATGTTGGACCACGCCTACACACAGGGGCACCGAGGTATGATGTTGTCCAAATATTACATCGGATGTATTAACTTATACTAATTTAGCTTGGTGGGACTGGATTGCTTGTCTATATTCTTTTGGCAGCAAGTAAGTAATATATGAAATATATTGTCAGAAGAAAAAAAGAGAACATTACCTTTACGATAGATTGTTGAAGTTTCCTTTGTCCAAATAATCTGAGAACAAACCAGAGCTTCAGAGACCGGAACCGTCGTCCTAGTGGAATGTGCCAGTGCTGAAATAAGGTTAAACCGGACATAGAAATGAAATAGTACCGTCGAGATCATACTCCTTGATATGAATATAAATAATATTATAATTAGAATCCGGTGTGTCCTTATATATAGATGGGAATGGGAAGTGGTCGGTGTCACGATTACGCAGGACATGTTTAACGTGTTAGGAACATATTGTTGTTCTTCTCATAGGATGACGTTTTGGACTTTTACTGATTATGAGCGATCATGGCTAATTTGGGTTGGATTTTTTTTTAACTTCAAATTATTTCATGAAATACCAGAAAGCCGTAATAACAGAATAATATATATATATATATATATATATATATATATAATACACGTTTCGTAATACTGAACTCTTTAGTAAAATAACGTGCTGTTTTAAATTTAGCTGCATGTGGATAGCTGCCAAAATACGTAACATATTTATAATAAGCCACGTTATATTGTCGGATATATCACCCCATACAACCAAGTATAAAGAGGGTTGTGAGTGACTCCGCCACAAATGACTAAGGGCATATTTAATAAAACTTACTCTATAATCCGGCATAGCACCTTCATTTTCATGTTTCAAATAAAGAGGATCAACTACAAACGCTTCAGCTAATAAACGACTGTCTTTTACCCTGAATATACAAATCATTTGTAAAACTGAAATTATCGTAATAAAATTATCTTATATTATGAAAGATTTATGAGAGAGACTTGTTAATACACTTGCGTAACATTGAAACTGCCATGGTATATTATCGCATTTCTTATACATGCGATTGTAAAGCGGAATATCGCTTTCAGAAGCCAAATCAAGTTATTTAAGGGCTGGTGAGGAGGGAGATGAGTTACTTGCCCCTGAATTTAATCATCGTGTTCTTTTCTATTTTAACATAAATATCGAAGCCTAATTAAATTCTCAGATTATCCACTGACCACGTCCTTTTCCATTTTGTACTCTTAAGCTCACCATCAGTTTATCAACATATACACCACTAACGCTGAGTGTTCAGACAATCTTCGGCGCAACCTTTGACGTCACTCGAGCAGACATCCTTAATCGCCTGGTTGTCAGTTAGGGAAACTTTTACATTTTAGTCTTGGGTGCTTTCGGAGGGAATCCAGTAATTTTTCTAGTAAGACTAGATGTTTCTACTGTCATACCAAAATTGCCACACTTTTATTGGAAATAACCGCCAAATAAAAATTTTCAATGGAATTTATCTTTAATGAATAGCATTACTTCGGGAATATGGACATCTCCAAGAACTATTAAACAATACTAACCAGAGAGCCGAACAATCAAAGTTGACTTGTAACCATTTATGGGGATTAAAATTAAACGACATTGCATACTGGAAAAAAGAAAAAAAATGTATTGTATAAATAATGTTATAATGATTCAGTATCGTATAAATTTTACTTTGAAGATTCGAATATTTCAGTTTTAAAGATAGTTTATGTCTCTGGGACATTCGTAATCTTTAACTTATAACCCACATTAATCTAATCCGAACTATGAATTGTATAATCTGCCGATTATTAATTGTGTAGTTCTTTGATTGAGTTGTGTGGATCGAATAAATAAACTTCTCATGCTCAATGGAACACAATTTTAAGACTCCTGGGTTGTTTATTAAATCCCATACTTTTTTTATCGACTTAAGATCATGGGACTATAATGTGGCTATTAATAGTTCAATAATGTGCGATTTATATACAGTAAAAGTGGGATACGGGTATCAGGACATAAAATTCATTACGCCATTTTTCTTAAATGGAGGGATGGTCAATTCTGTCCTGGATTAACGTAAAATCTGCACATGCATATGGCACCAAGGAAAGAGCGAGGATGCCACACATGGGTTTTTTTAGTTACCACAGAGCAAAAGGTCCAAATGAACAACGGAGACCCTACGAAGTATAGTATTGTAATAAATGATGGTAACATTGGTAATATTTATTTAGTATTTTAATCCTTTAATTAATCCAGGATTTTACAACCAGTAAACCTAGTAAACAAGTTATTCTAATTTCAGAATACATGTAAATTTTGTTTAATTTCGAAAGAAAAAAACTGCTTGTTATCGTTATTATTGTGAATTACATCGCTATCTGATCCTGCGTCGGCCCTGCTTCGGTGTTCTGTCTGCATATCTCCATATCGCAATTATCCTATAATTATTAGGCCTATATAGTTATTAGGATATGAAATTCTTCATACCTCTACTCCATCTAACAATGGTCTAAATTCAGGACAAATAAAAGAACTTCCAGCATAGGCTGCGTCTATATGCAACCATATACCCTCTCTTTCACCTGAAATGAAATGCTCCAGAAATAATTTTTTATGTGGAAAATGCATTATGAAGAATGTAACCTTGGTTCACTGAGTTAGGGTTCGATCCCCGTTTTAGCAGAGAAAGTTTTTCCCGGAATTTTACGGTATGATTTTCCTTTTTCAGGGGTGCAAGACGGAGGTTCAAGCACGGGGCAATGTCTAGAGCTTCGAATGGGACGAAAAAACGAACTAGTGTGTATACGTTAGCATGCACGTAATAAAACCATTGACATTTGGAATTTGAAATATGAGAAGTTGTAGCGCGGCTGTCCGGGCAAACATTTCCCCAATAGCACACTGTATGGTGTATGGATGTCTCCATTAGTCTAGTCGGGATGTTACACCTCAGATTGCATATTTTTATGAAGGATAAAAACAAATACTTACAAATAGGCCCTAATTCTTTAATATTATCAAAAGCACAACATCCAGTCGTACCAAGAGTGGCACAAACCTAAAATTAATCATAAATATTACACAAAATTAAAATTAATATAACGATTACACAAATCTAACGTTAAGCTTAGGCATTCCACAAACCTTAGATTAATTATAACGATTACACAAACCTAACATAAATTATAACGATTACACAAACCTGACACTAATCTTAGAAATTACACAAACCTAAAATGGATTATAAAGATTACAAAAAACCTTAAATAAATCATAAAGATTACAATAACCTAAAACAAATCATAAAGATTACACAAACCTAAAATTAACCACGTCACTAAGCCATAAACAGACATCAGATTACGTCACTATCTAGATTAGGTAATCACAACTTTTTAACATGGGATTCTCGTGCTAAAGAATTGTATTATTATGGCTGCTGGTCATAGAATTTGAGATAACATTATGATAAACTTCTGCAACATAGCTATAAATAGAGGTTCCCGTCATGAAGATAGAGGGTATGGCCCACCCACAACTACCCGACAAAAATGTATTAAACTTACGAAAAATGGCACTAGTCCGTTCGCCTTGTCAGTTTTTATGGCTGTTTCCAATGTGGCACCACGGAAAGAACCATTTACGTCTGATTCTAATATTCTTAATTTAACAGCACCGACTAACCCAGCCTTCTCTACCGATGAATGGGCCTAAATCAAAGAACACAATAAAGCATTGATAATAATTAACAGCATACATACAAGCATTTCATACATGTAATCCGGCGTTCTGTAACGATAAATCGGCCAAAAACAAAGAACACATAAGACCACAGATAAATAACAGTGCACTACAGTGGACTCTGTCACATCCGATCTCTGATAAATCCGAATCTCTGTAATTGCTGGGGTTTAAAAAAGGGGCATATGTAGGGCATAAAATGCGAAAGGTTCTTTGAATGTACCGTAACGAAATGTAGATTTGGCAAGAGAAATAAGGATCTTGTTATACTAAGTTATAGCGTCATAATTACCTATAATTAAATCATTAACAAGTACTTATTTTTTTAAAATGGATAATCCTTACCTGATCTGAACAATAACATACTAATTTAGACATTATAACACCGTCCTCCATGTTAGGGTTGTCTCCCTTTATTTGACGTATAAACTTAGTTCTTGCTCCTAATAAACAAGTTAATGTTACTTCACTAGCAGTAGACTGAAAAAAATGATCAAAGGATGCAAAATAAGATAACCATTAACTAAGGATAACTTCGTAAAAATAGTATACGCACGGATCTAATGAAACGGCCTTGAGCAGATAAAAATAGCTCGCAACAGATTTTCCAATTGACTCAAACGTTATTTAGCCTGACTCTGTGGATAAGGCACTGGTTCGCTCGCCTGGAGGTCGGGTGTTCGATCCCTGCATTGGCCGAGAAAGTTCACCTCGATTTTCCGGCGTGCTTTCCCCTTGTCAGTGATGCAGAAGGGGGGCCTGGCAAGGACAGTTGTCTAGTCGTTCGGATGGGACGAAAAACCGAGGTCCCGTGTACACATTGGAGTGCACGTAAAAGATCCCTTGGCAGTTGGAATTCGATATAAGAGTAGGCCGTAGCGCCGCTGCCCGGGCAAAATTTCCCTCATAGCACACTGTATGGGTATGCCCGTCTTTCATTAGCCCAGGTTGGGTGCAAAAGAGTAGGACGTTAAACCCCATTTCATTCCATTTCTCTCTAAAGCTGACCATTCCCCACATTGTCTTTAGACAGAAGGCTTTCTAACACAGACAGGGTAACAAATTTCAATTGAGTACTTTATAGTGGGTGTGGATACCCAAACAGGTAGTAGCGACCCGCACTATAATATACACCTTCTCATTTTCATAACCTGTCTATATGTTACCTTACATCTCAAAATTACGAATATTTAACAGAGCCCGACAGAAGGTAAATTCAAATACAAATTCATCGATATTAGACCGAAACATCACAATGAAAAGGGGAAAAGAATAAAAGGACTATAATATAACCAGTCACGTATAATATATTTAAATCGAGTGAAAGAATGTGATTTTTCATGTCTTTCATGTAAAATATTTGGAAGAAATTACAGTCGCGGGAGCAAGTATATTCTAATCTAAAAAATTGAGGGGTAGGGGAATTTCATGGTTCAAATTGCTGTAATTTATACAGTTTGTAATTTAATGCCCACTCAGGGCTAAGTTATACGGTTGTATCCAAATAATCTGTATGAACTATCAACTCGACTACGGTTAGCATTTTGTTTGTTGATATGCCGAGTACAGAGATTTATATTGTGAATACTATATTTTCAAGGTCACTATTGAGCCAACTTTTCTAGAAATAGTTCCAAATATCGCTGGAACGTAAATAAGCACGAGTGCCTTTTATTTGAATGTAATGCATACGTTACCTGGATGACCCCACCGCCATGACCGTTAGGAGAGAAGAGAAATTCTGGAGGTAATGACACCATCTTTCCTAACCAATTCATCACGACGACCTCTAGTTCTGTACACGATGGACCTGATGCCTGGAATATGCAATTCACGACTATTATGCAAGAAATAACAAATTGCCAATATATTATACCTCATAAGGTAAAAATAAAGATCTTTCGATCGTAAATCAAGCGTTATCACCAGGTTCGTTCCAAACATGTATTTTTGGAGATAACGTTTCGTTCATAAAATTTGACTGCGATACAGGAACGTGTTCGGAATTTTAAATAAAATCATTTCGATTACGTTTGTATTTCTAGAGCTGTATTTAGTCATTTAAAGGCAAAAATACTGGCATAGCGTCTGCTAATTTTCATCAAATACAAATGAACCATACTTTTTAAAATCTCCTCGTAGATTTCTGGTAATTGACAAGAAGAAATTTAATTGATCATTCAATCCAGATGCTTATATATGTAAGTATGGCAATAATGTTAAACCAATAACATGTTTTCATTAGAGATCCTTTATAACGAAATTGAACTTAACTTGTCGTCGACATTCATGTCAATTTGATACTAAGAAATATTCTTCTTCATTTTTGTATGTCTGTGAGATAGGGTTATAGTCTATTTTCAAATGAATAGACGAGGTGGGGTATTATGAAACGGTGTGGTGGCTTTCATTTTTACATTGAAATTTGCATGGGATATTTAGAAAGCCGTACTGGGTAATTCATTGCTATACATGTACTTTCAAAGTACATGTAGAATGTAGCACAGGTCAATAACTTTCTACATTTACATAGGATATAAACAGTATTACGGGGTAATTCATTTCTATACATTTACATAGGATACAAACACAGTATTATGGGGTAATTCATTTCTACATTTGCATAGGATACAAACACAATTATACGAGGTAATTCATTTCTACGTTTGCATAGGATATAAACACAGTATACTAAAGATGGTATATTATGAGGTTATATGTTTCCACATTTGCATAGGATATAAACACAAATAACTCAAAAACTAAGAACCCTTGATAACAAGTGAAAATCAATGTAGTTATTCCGTTGTTTTGATGGTTATGTTATAGAAGGAATGTTTGTCTCGCTAAAAGCCAGGGCCCTGTTTCACGAAATTTTAACTAAAGATAAAATTCAAATTTTAGCGGATACTTCAATTTTGATTGGCTAAGAACTAAAATCAATCTAATATTGTCCAATCAAATAACTAAAATTCAGATCTTATCTTAGTTAAAATTTTGTGAAATAGGCCCCTGGATTCAAGTGAAGGATCCAGTTCCTTAGCTTTTTAGTGACTGGCAGTTCTAAGAAAATATCTTACCCATGAAAATCCTATACATCCTATAGCATCACTCAGCATATCACCCAATATACCAGGAAAAGAATTTCCCGTCGGAAAATATGCATGAAAATGGGGGCTGTGCCAATGTGTTGTCTGAAACAAATATAAGAAAGGAATGTAGCTTTAAAAGTTGAAATTGGACTATATTATGTCCTTTTAAACTTCAAACATGTCGTAAAAAAAAACCCGTGTTATGCAAACAGATGATTGTACACAGGGCTCACACTGGCTTTCAATTTTTTTCCGCCAAAATGGATGATAATTTTTATGTAAAGAAATGTTCATATATTTCTTCCGCCAACTTGAATATTTTATCCGCCAAAAATATGTGATAATAAATTATACAATATCTAACAATTTTATGTCTCAGTTAGGCTTATTATAAAACAATTACCGATATATACAATATACAACGACTTTTAACAAATCAGTCTTTGCATAATACATTTAGCACAGTTTTGGTTTACTAAGATCTGATTTTATTTTTGGTAACTTGAGTCTCTTTTAACATCGCCGTATTGCACGTCAAATCTCGTACAAGGCCAAGGATTGCATGTCAAATAGACCTATTGTTATTTTCAGGTACCGTAACGGTATCTGAATCTCTGATTGAATGATATGTACTTCAATTATATTTGTAAGAAATGCTTACAATAATACCCGTCGTTCACCTTTAGACCATTTTAGCGACGGTAATATGATACAACAAATGGCGAACCGTTTTCTCGCTCAAGAATCGCCGATATTCAAGTAGTATAGTTCATGCGTTTTCGACCATGATGATACGATAATTTGAAATAATGATATCCAATAGGCATACTCGTATGTTTTACATGCCGTATATGATGCCACAGTAAACGGAATTGAACCCTATTTACTTCTTTTTGGTAGAATTGTCGGCCATTTTGGTTACATGTATTACCTTTCTTCGTTTTAAGAAGAAACGAAACATCAAATAATCACCGCTTAATTTAATCATTAAGATTAAATAGTGACTTGAGATAGGTTTAATATACATCATTGGCAATTATCAATCAACTAATCATTAATCCGAGACAATTGATTAGTATTACTCGGCGACGCGATCCGGATTATCAGCCAGTTGATTAATTTATCATTGTGTTTAGCCACGTGATTGACACTCAATAATGGTTAATACATTATGAATACGATTAGAATTTTAAGATTTTTTCCCGCCAGTTCTCAAAAAGAATCGCCAGTACTGTAAAACTTTATCGCAAAAATTATCGCAAAAATCAAATTTTAATCGCCAGTTTCATTTTTTTATCGCAAATTGCGACTTTGGCGACCGACAGTGTGAGCCCTGATTGTACAGAATATTATGTCTAGTCATTAATATTAGCTCAGGTCAATCCCGATGAATTGATAATAATGTGTTTTTAAAAAGCTTTCAACAACATTAAAAAGAGAACGAAATCGGGTTTAGAGTCCTACTTTTCTGCACCGATAGGCGTAATAAAGACCTTAATCCGCCATGCAATGTTTGATGAGGGACAATTGCCCACACAGCAATTGAATTACAACGGTCAAGGTGTATAACCTACACGGAACCTCGGGACTTCGCCCCAACAAAATCAGGGAAACCACCCTGGAAAATTGCAGGGGTAAAATCCCCGATTTACTGGTCAGTTAGCTTGCTCCTTATTCACTGCGTCACTGCGTCACAGCGGCCCCCTCTCACTCTCTTAATGTTGCCTGACTTAACCTGAAATAGAAGTAACGTTGTGGGTAGCTTACCCCTTTCATTATAATTGGTTCAATATCTTTCATCAGGTCTTCCCAGGAATCCGGTTCTACTGGTGCCTCGTTTCTAACTAATTCCTTGATATAACCTGGTTCCACGTCTGCCAGTGGTCGTCTTTTGTCAATGGAACTCAAATAATCAGCTATATAGTCCACCATTTCTTTACCTCTCTTCCTGAATTCCTCCGCGTCCATTTTGATTCAACCTGAAATATTGAATAAAAAATTAACCTAGTGATCTGACACTACACTCTACACGTGACCTAATAATACAGTGCTTCAAGTCTGCTGTTTGCCATAAATACCATATTTCATAATGTATTTTCAAGGATATGGTAGGGGGTGGGGTGTGCACACGAGGTTCTTCCCATTTTTCCAGAATAAACTCATGGCTAGTGACCTATGAAATTCAACATTAAATAAGTTTGTGGCATTCTTCATTCTTAAAAAACCCGAGCGGTCTTAGCTAATAATTTCATTTTAGCTCGTTGAAGTGTGATATACAGAAATATATTTTGACGCTTTTTTTTGTTCATTGCGCCTTTTAAACGCATAGAATAATTTAGTCTTATTGCAGCGATCTGCATTTGTATAATTCAAAAATTTGTTTAGTACACTAGGATCTGGAGGGCTAAAAATTTTTTGGTCGCTGAGATGTGATTGTTGGCGACAGTGGCGGTGCCAAGGGGGGGGGGGGGGGGCATTTGCACCCCAAAAATCTGGCCTGCCCTCTGTTTGCCCCCCCCCCAATGATTTTCGAAAAAAAAGTGATCTGGCCAGCTCTATTTATCTCAACGACCGTTGTCTTAAATACTACCTGGCTGTATTCCCGACGGTCTATTTTACAAAATATAGTAGCGAAAATATTCATTCACGTTGAGTCACTCTTACTCCGTCCGGTCGACACTTTCTTCTCTGGTCAGTTAAACTAGTGATTTGGCGACAGGCGGGATCTGTTAAGCTCTATTTATCTCGACGATCAATGCCTGAAATACTGCCAGACTGCACTTCGGGCAGTCTACTTGTCATATTTTTGGGGACTTCGTTGAGTTTCATTTGACACTTTCCTCGCTGGGGTCGGAAAGACTAGTGATCAGGCCACAGACGACATCCGATAAGCTCTATTTATCTCTACGATCGGTGTCTGAATACTGCCAGGCAGCATTTCCAATAGTCTATTTTTCAAAATTTTCTTGGAGAGTCGCCAAAACCCCCACAAGGAGTTGCTACTATGGCGCTCCCAAAGGTACTTCGTTGAGGTTCGCAAATCCGTTCGTTTGTAATTTTGGGCTCCGATCGTATAAACTAGTGATCAGGCGACGGATGGTATGTGGTCATATTTATTAATCTCCACGATCGGTGTCTGACTGAATACTGACAGACAGCATTTCCGACAGTCTATTTTTCAAAATTTTCTGGGAGAGTTCCCCCATACCCCCCATAAGTACATCCTACATTGGTGAATTGGATTCGCCGGGGTTCTTAAAGTTCTTAAATCCGTTCGTTTGACACTTTACCTCAACGATCATTGCCTGAAATACTCCTAGGGTGCATTTCCGGCAGCCTGTTTTTAAAAAAATTTCTGGGGGAGCCGAAATTTGACCCCTTAACTTTGGACTTTGCCCCAGCTTTGCCCCTCCAACCACCGACAGCTTGCGCCGCCACTGGTTGGCGAGATTTCTAAATCGGGAGTAGGGTAAGCATTATGACTACCATCGCTTGACAAAGGATACCACTCTGCAATGGAAGTTATTTTTATCTTTCTATATTTTTATGTATTTTATATTTGTTGAGAATATTAAATTGAACGATTGGTATTAAACAATATACTATACTGTGTATTCAATAAACCCAAAAGTTCAAAATATTTGCTTTTATTTCATACTTGCTATATTTTTACTGGAATACTTAAAAAGTCACATCACTTTACCAAAGATGATGTACCAGACTTACTCCAGTCAGCCATGCCCTAGCATGGACCAGCAGGTCCTATGGCAAGCGACTTCAGGAAAGTGTGAAAACAGAGTTCCGTTGCCTCCTGCCCACGGTCCCAAAAACTGCCCCCATCCCGCCTCCTCAATCACCAATGCACATTACACACAACTTTCTCCGAGACAAAATTACCCCCTGAATAAAGCACATGCATTAACACTCCCTCGAAACGTGCAGCAAGATTAGTCCCGGGTTGTGTCTGACTCGCTTACGTCATCGGGATCTATATCGCCAATGAACGCACTTGTCAACTGCCTGTCCCTAGATCGCCCAGTATTTCTAACCCTAGAATCGCCACCAGATTTTCCACCAGATGTAGACTTTCACTCAACCTATCCCTCACAGTTACAACGGTCAAGATGAGAAGGATTTATGATACCTATCACTTGTCATGGCAAATACCCTGGTCATTGGGTCATCTAACCTTGGGGACTGGGAGATCCATAGCTTCTGGATCCAAGGCCAACCAAGTCAAACAGATCCCCCAGAACTACATGGGACCTACATCAGGGGAAATATTGATACAAGTCGGGCTTAACAACGGGCGGGGGGAGGGGGAGAGGAACAATGATACAAGAGCAGAAGCTAGATCTACTCAAGGAAATACCACTAATCAAATTTTCATCATCCTAGGTCAGTGCTAAAACCTAGCCTTGGACCAAGCCTAACAATACCTTATCGCACAATCCACATATATGACGCCATGGACCGTCTCCGATCTAGCGGTCTCCATTTCTTACTGATATATCAGTATGTCGAAACACCTATCCTTTCCGGCAGAGATATAAAATAACCTTAATCCATTCATTTTTTTGTTTTTATATAATTAACTCTGTACATACACATGACAAGTAATTGTCTGCCATATCACTTCGGTGGAAGCGGACGTAAAATAAATCTCTCTAGAGCGTTGAATCTTTATACAAATATACGTTTTATATAACAAAGGACATGTTGGATGTGCCATGAGATATTTTAGAACATTTTGTAAATATTATATACTGACGAATCAGTAGTAACCTAATAACATATATCCAACGGGTCAAGCTAGTATATAAAAGCACATTATATGTTTAGATTTATAAACGAATAGCCGAGTCGAGCGATACGAAAATGTTCTTAAAACAGTGGTTTAATTTTAATTTTCCAAATGATCGATCCACGCCCCAAGCTGTTCTTGAATCGTAATTAAAATCCTTTAGACTCGAAATAAAATCCACTATTCCGACAGTCCAGATTAGTCGGGTAACCATAAATAAGGATGAATAAATGGAGACTATGCAATTTGACAAAATCAGTGTAGTAAATCCCGAGAAATGGTTGGGTTTTTTTTATTGTAGTGAAGGTATATAAAAAATTGCCTCCACCCCCTCACCTCCCGCTGTATCCGCCTGGTGGTGTTCCGGGATAGTACTTACATCTGGTTGACCCGAACAAAGGACAGCCCATCCTTCAGAAATTTTAAAGATTATGAAAATATTTGTGCTTTTACTATGGTGCAATGAAAATAACAGTTGTTTGTCGACAATGTTGTTTATTTCTGTGAAAGAACTTAGGTAATACAAAGATGTCAATTTCTGAGATTCAGTAAAACTATGTCCTGTAAATAGTATTGTAGTGTGACTCGAACTATTGGATCTTAAACATAGAACCGACCATCCAAGTAAAGGGTAAGGAAACCGGTATTGCAAACAGGAAAGGTTGCATTTTCTTTTTATTGAAAGTGAGATTTCTTAAAGCCAAATATTATATTACTTGAAACAATTGTCAGGATTGCGTTCATATCCCTATTTTCTACGAATGTCATTTATTGTTTATGAGAAAGATATCCACCAAAGACAAGCCATCAAACATGGCTGACTGCTAAGAGCAGAACTATGACCTTTTCCAACAGTTAACGTGATGTACTTAAATGTTGAATCCATTCAAGAAAAATATTTGTTTTACATATTAAAACACTGAAAATCATTCATATATAGGCCCTATACATTCGTTGAACATGTGTGTGCCTACCATGATTGACCCTATAACAAACAGGTCCTTATTTTTGGACATGTCACGTGACATTAATTGACCCTCGGTGTCTCGGATGATAAATATTGATATTTATTATGCTTTCTTACGATGATTACCATATATGCATATTTCAGAACTCCAATCAAAGCAATATCGAAAAACTTAGATAGCTTGTGGCAAGGTTAAAGATAAATAAATCATACAATTTGGTAAACAGATAAATAAATACATAATGAAACATTTCAACAATTTAGGAATTCAAAAATATAAACTTTCGGCGACCTTTGTTAATGGTAAACACTTTATTAAAAGTATAAATACAAGGGAAAAAAATATCGAATTAATTCAACAGGAAAGGTGGTTCGAAGATATTGACTCAGGAGACTTCAGATTTCTGCAACAGGTAAATTGCAATTCAACATATATATTATCATTTTTTATTCCGTTTCAAATTATTAATTTTGTGATTCGTTACTTTTTCATATCATTATCACAAATCGTTTTATTTTGAGTTAAATTCACAACATCGTCGTCAATTCCAAAATATTCCAACGTACATTATTGTTCAAACTGAACAATAATTTTCCTTGAAAATATCATTTATTATTAACAATAAAAATAGACAATTAAGGTGAAAGTGGTTTACCTTGTCTTATACCTGATTTCCCCTTTTTCATGTAAATCTGAAGTGATTGTGGAATTTTCATTTTATTTTCAAATGTAAGTGTAAACAGAACTATATTCATGAACCAACTTTTAACAGTACCTTAATTTCATGATATGACAAAAAGGGAAGATGATTATTATAAATAACTTTCCATGGTCTCTTTGGCGAACTGTTGAGATTGCAATATATAGTGTAATACATTTATAATTCCAAACGATAATTTCAGAGAAATAAAGATGGCTACCATTTGCAATATGTTGACCGTCCTTGTCATTGTGGCTATTATTTCTGTTATTCAAGGTAAGATCGTTTTGAATTCTATTGTTAAAACATTTGTTTATAAAGAAACAAAGTTGAAAGGTGTGCAGATTATTTTAGCTCATGTCAACTGAACTCATAGGATGATAAATGTAACAATACTGAGCCTGTTAAAGTAATTTTGTAATGCATCAAATTATCATGCTCATAATGGTTTGATATCCAGTTTGGTTCGGCTGCTTGTTCATGGGACTCTAGTGCATCTATTGAATCCTATTTATCATGCTGGTTCACTTTGCTTCATTGTTTTATGAACCACTCCACTTAAGAGGTTTTCAACAGGCCAAGATCTACTGGGTGCTTTATTGTATATGAGTAAGAGTAATGTCATCTCCCATGCAAACCTGGCAACGACACGGTAGCTTTTCTGTTACCAAAAAGGGCACCGAATTAATCATATTATTATATTAGATTCAACTTCTGGCTCTCTTTATACATATTAAATTGCGTATAATACGACAATACAATGATTATGTGACAATTTGCTGGAAACGCACTCACTAAGAATTAAGCACGCAAATAGACACGCAAATAGACACGTGACTCTATATTCGAAGCAGCATTTTTCAGTTAATCCACGATGTGTTCCGTTTTGGCGTAAGGTTTCAGAATCGGCCTTATTTACTTTAGTGGGATGAAACGATACGAAATAATGATGTCCGACTACAATTTTCGATGAAAACACTGAGAATGAGAAGTATTTATTCCTCTTTCATTCTAATATTTAATGAAATTGAAAATGTTCAATGTGTGTGTATTAGACCCACCCATTTTCAAGATATGGCTGTCTAAGTTTTGGCAGGATACCTTTTCAACATGGCTGTAGATTTCGTCAACCATTGCATACCTTGTGTAATCAGGGATTAAAACCCTTGATGAAATAATTTACTAATCAGTTTTCTTTCATTTTATTTATCAGCTGACGACTTTTATGGTTACCCAAATGGCTTCTACAATTTCAATTACAACCCAAACTTTGGGTACAATCCTTATTTTAATCCCTACCAACAAAACTATGGAGCTTTCAATCCGTTCTTCAGCAACTTCAACCCATTTTATGGGTATCACGATTAATATTGTATCACAGATTATTATCCACTGTAATTTACAAACTAGTGTATATGATTTTAATGTCAATTTTATATATTTAAACTTTCTACTTTTCCATTTGCTTATTCTCAGTAAAATAAAAATCATTATATAATATACGGTCTGTGGTTTATAATTAATATTGTCTACACTCCATCATTTATATACTAATGAATATTTTAATTAAAATTCTACATCTCCACCACCGTCACTATCAAATATTGAACTTATTGAATGCAAAAACTATCAAAGATGAGAACCGGGTCGGGGGTGGGGAAGTGGGGGTGTGTGTATGTTGCGGGGCCCCAAATTTAGGATTGAGTACAAGATCAAAAGTTCCACTGGATGACTGTGTTCCTAATGTAGATTTGAAAATATGAAGGTCATGTCCACAATCACTGCCCAGTTTTAACTCCTAAATGTCACCCTCGATTACACCAAAAACGGCAACGTGGGTAATTTTGACTTTGGTTTGAACACCGCTTGTAGACATCTTTAAGTTTGCAGTACCGCCAGTTTGTCCGTCAACGCGAGATCATTCATACAATAATGCGGTTACTATAGGTTTTGAAATTTGCAAAATAATTAATATTTACATTTCATTTAAATCGTGTTCCTAGCCCAGAATATACCTCGGAATCTCGCAGTGGCCCCTACAATTTTTATTTCATAATAATACCCTCATACCCACACCCGGTTAATCCGGCCCTGTCGACTTTAGATCAAATCCATGGGCCAAAACGTATGCAATGACTTAGAACGAATAAAATACGAAGCAGTTATAACAGCACAGTAATACTTTGCGTGTTATGGAAATGAAATGGTTTAACGTTCTACTCCTACACTGGGCTAATGAAGGGAAAATTTCCCCCGGGCAGCGGCACTATAGCCTACACTTGTATCGAATTCCAAATGCCAAAGGATCTTTTATGTGTACGCTAATGTATACAAGGGACCTCGGTTTTTCGTCTCATTCGAACAAGACAGCTGTTTTGAGAGGTCCTCCGTTCTGCACCACTGATAAGGGAAAACCACGTCGGAAAATAGCAATGAACTTTCTCGGCCTATGCGTGGATCGAACACGCGACCTCTAAGCTAGCGAGCCAGCGTCTTACCCACTTAGCCACCGTGGATGCTCTAACCCTATGGTGGTTCCAAGTTGGGTTTTTTTTTGTTTTTTTTTTTAAAAATTATGTTTACACAGACGCCAAAATATGGGAAACACGCCTCTTACTCTCAACTTTCCGCCATTAAATAGGTTGGGAAAAGAGTCAGGCATGTCCAACTGGGGGTGGACAACGTCAAATAGATACTGAAATGTGTGCCTATTATTCAATCTCACCATATTCTATCATCTACAAAATTATAGCACTATAATATCTTACCCCAAAAATAAATAGATCCAAAATCCCAAACTGGCGTAAGAGATAATCCAAGTGGTATTAGTAGACTGTCCGTGCCTCCGTTATAGAACTATGATATCAAAGTCAAAGATGAAACAACTATGTAACGAAATGATGGTTAGAACATGAATAAAGATTGGAACATATCGATTCCAGTCGTTATTTATATTGCCTATTCTTCAGACTGCTACGCTAATGCATATTTGATGTCATTAGATTTAGCTATTGTTTGTCCCTCAATTTCGTGATCTGCCATTTTGTGTACATTACAAATCTTTATTGACACTTTTGGTGGTTAATTATCGCCTGAGAATAGTCTCCCTTCCCGAATTATCACGTAATAAAGACACCGTTGTTATTAGTATATTTGTACTCATTCATTAACAAACGTCCTTCATTATACCATCCAAATTATTTAGTACATATGTCATTGATTGAATGTTTCTATCAGATTCGCTTCAAGAATTCCTACAAATACAAAAGAGTGAGAGCGGGTGTTAAACCGATTTCATTGAAATAATAAAGACTTTGGAATTAATGGGTATCTCCCTGATTTATTTTCTATACGTTCCGTGCAATTGCTCAACGTTGATGTCTCAACACGGAAATGATATATTTGCCTATCGTGAATTGTAGAATTAGTCTTTAGTAAGGCAGAGATATGTATAAATTCCATGTATTTTACGGCATTTTTATTTTTAAACACATGACTTTAAAAAAATGCAACTATTGCTTTAAGACATGTTTTGGGTTTCTTTTACGTCCACAAGCTAAATCTACACACAATTTTCATGAAATTAAACGAATAATATTTGTTTTACGTTGGACAAGTCGCTGGTTTGGTTGCAGTTTCTAACATCATATTATAGCTCAGAAGAGTCATTCAGTACGAGGGTCAAAGGAAATACATATTATATTATATTTTCCATTCTATGTAAAAACTTGCTTTGAGTTACATGTAGTGTAGGATTTTTTATTTTGTTCCGTGGGAGGTTGGGTGAAAACATGATCCAACGCGTGCGATTTAGACCATAAGATCTACACTGAGTAATATGGTGTTGTTTCGATCCCAAATTCGTATATACCAAGGAGTATGGTCGCCTGTCCAACTTTACGGGTTTTCTCCACGTCCTCCAGTTTCCAACCATTGCTAAAAACCACAAACATTGCTAAAGACAACGCGCAAGCAGACTTTTGAAATACAATTAAAACATATAATGTTAGTCCCGAAATTACCTGTATTTTTTCGAGTGGACGCTATACCCAAATTATCTTTCTTTTTTGCTCCGCAATCAATTGAAAGAAGTCTGTATTGCCTGACTTTGATATTGGTGCTATTTTACTTACTATTAAATTTGTCAATATATTTTTCATATTTTGATGTTCATAGGACTTCATTCAAACGTGATAAATGGCGATAAATCAAGACTGTGTTTGATTAATCGATTAGTTTTCCCACTGAGAATACAGTTATGTTTAGCAATAACTATACCATGAACAATATTTCACTACTATATTATAGAAATATCAATTATTTTAATGTAGAAATCGACATCGTTCTAAAAATAACAAATATTGCTCCATTATTAAATCTGATATTATATTATGCCTTCAATTTAGTAGTATAATACCAAACATCAATGCTTGTGGAATTCAGATGTCTTAATACCATATAGACTTTAACGGATTTTAATGGATTTTTAAAATTCTAATGCAGCAAAATCTAGACACATTTAATATACTATAGCCTATTCATTTTAATAATACGCGCGTTGGGGTTTTACTATTTATCAGTATTTGGACAGGCCAGCTTGGAATCAAAACCACCACACTTGATTCGATGACAGACCTTATGATCTAAAGTCGCTTAACACGTTAGCTCATACTAAACTCAGGCTGTCTATCTACTGTTAGTTCCATTTGTGAACAGACACAGAAGCTACTTTTAAGCCCTAAATCTACACATTTTAAGCCCTAAATCGACGATTTTAGTCGAAAACATTAAGATCTAAAATTTTGAGAAGTATTTATTGTGTAATCGAAAAGGTTTTATTTGTATGATAAGTAATAATGTAGTAAAATCAACCTATTCAAAAATTATGTTATCCGTGCAGGGATATTAATTTTGTGGAAAGGTGATATTATACCCGACATTATGCGAAATCGATGTGAAGAGGCATTCAAACATCAATACATGACTGGTGTCAATAAGAAGAATTTCATTATAAAATCAATGTAAAGATAAATTTATTAAAAGAAGGGTATTTTCTGGTGTTCTCTGACATTGCCATGCTTTAAATTATCGAAAGAAGCTATGCGCCTAAATATAAATAGTTGTCTTCAAGTGATTTTGATTTTTGTACTCGCGTTACTTCATTTTCGTGCGCTTTCCTTTCAAAAAATCAGTAGCAATTTGAATAATTCTCAATATTTTGTTTCTAAGCAACAATACCCATCAGACTACTTACCTTAATTCCGTTATTCCAAACTTAAAATTGTCAACTTATGGTCTGTCGACTTCCATTGATCTCCCGCCACTTTATTCACGTCTGCTAAAATAAACAGTTACGGCATGATTCCTTATTGATCCCTAATTTGTTAACTCGCTTCTGATTGGTTAAAATTAATTGCTTGATTGGCAGCGGGTCGACAAGGTGAGCCTCTAAAGACTTAAATAATGGGGGCGACATTCATCGAAGTCGCTTCCGTAGACCGGAAGCTCTATTGCCATCAGATATAGAAACAGAATTCAACTTTATATCGATTGATGGCCACCGATCGATTTTATGAAAAAGTTACTTGCTTTAAATAAGTAGAAAATCATGTTATAACTGCTATTAAGATGGCAATGAATGATTGTAATATAATATGAATTTATCGCAAGGTTGCGTCACACAATATTGACTATAGGCCAACAAAAATATAAGTGTGTGTTTATACGGTTAACCAACTGGCTTTAATGGAGCCAAATTCGTCGACTCTCAACTTTCTCCAATTTTCCCTGTAAATTGGTCTTTGCGTGGAGTCTGACGCCCAACGACCCACACACCAGGGCCCTGATTCACGAAATTTTAACTTAAGATAAAATCCAAATTTTAGTAGATACTTCAGTTTTGATTGGCTAAGCACTGAAATCAATCTAATATTATCCAGTCACATAACTAAAATATGGGTTTTATCTAAGTTAAAATTTTGTGAATAAGGCCCCAGTGTAACTTGACAGTTCTCAATAACCGTGAATATGGTAGTGCCGACAACAGAGGAGAAGAAAAATGATGTCATAATGGTATCAAGCGCCGAAGGCGCAAAGAAAATTAAATATGTAACCGAGCTTGAAAATTTTAGTCAATGTTATGGCAAATGGAACCAAATTCTCGTTAACGAGAGAATAAGACATGGTACAGAAGCTTGAGGCTTATCTGTCAATTTCCCATTTTTTGTGATTGTTTGTTTACTTACTTGCCAATGCATAACTTTGAGACCGACTGCAGTGACTGCACTTATTTTGAGACCGATTATTTTTCTCCTTGGGTGAAATTTTGTTCTTAAAACAACACTCACAACAGTCTGCCCCGATTTTGCAACCGACTACACTGATTTTAAGACTATTTTTTTTCTCCGGGAGGAGGGCGGGGGAGGAGGGGTACCCACATACAAACACATACACCCACATTTACGTCCCTGGAAGAAGCCAGTATTGACGATTGAGCCCAGGGCCTTCCGATGCCTAGTGGGCGTATAGGGAGTGTCAAAAATTTGCAAATATATATTAGTGTGAGTTTATATTACTGAAGCATTTAATTTGCTGTTCATCGGCATTTGTTATTAAAATATTTATTTTCATTATCACGGAAATCTTTACTCCCGTGATCCCGGTTTGACTGTCCCAACAAAACAGACTGACTCACATTCAACGATTCCCAGTTCCAGGTGAATTCAACTGTCGACGGTACAAAAGGTTATGTGCTTCACTCTCTCTATCTGTATCTGAAGCTGTGTACTTTTAGGACAATGTGCACCGCTCTTAATTTTACTGTTAGTTAAAATATCATGATTTTATGCCTTAGG
Source organism: Patella depressa (assembly GCA_948474765.1). Classification (NCBI taxonomy): domain Eukaryota; kingdom Metazoa; phylum Mollusca; class Gastropoda; family Patellidae; genus Patella; species Patella depressa. The sequence goes on along the minus strand of OX419715.1, from coordinate 55,691,443 downwards.
ATATATCTAAACTAACAGCAGTCGATCCATGCAGCCATGTTGCCAAGTTCCTTCTCAATTCAATGCGAGATGCTTGACTGTTTATCAAATCAACTGTATAGTGGTTATTAAGCAGACATGTCATCAATAATGTATGAGTCTAGCTGTTATTCTCATACATGTGTAAGTGTCCTAATGTAATTACATGTAGGATATTAGACTAATTAAGTCGATCTACACGAATCAAACAATACCTCCCCAAACACAAACAGCTGGTAAGCCGTTTTATAAAAGATATTTGCCAGGCAACGAAACATATGCCCACAGCAGCTAAATCGTCCGAGGAGTCAACAAGGGATGTCGCATATTTTTACTTTTTTCGGTAAAGAAACAGTTGTAATACACTTAAATCTAACAACTCATTAGAATTTGTTTGCTTTTTATAAAGTTTTGCCCCACGCTAACAATAAGTACACGAAACATTTAATATCATGGTAGTCCCGAAATTACATAGTTGTGTCGAGTGGACGTTAAACCCCATTTCTCATTCTCTCTCTCTCTTTTATCTCATGGATTTAGCTGTTCAGTTGTCAAAATTCATTGAAAATCAAAATACTTGTTCGTTTCAAAACCTTAAACTCTGTGTATCAATCTGAAGTCAATCGGATGATAAGTTTGGCCTCTAAAGCGTCACAAGATTTTTCACTCGGCTAATCTCGACAGATTCCGTAAACTACGTCAACTACATCTAGTCTCGGATGTATGACAGTCAGTGATATGTACCTACGCCCATACATCTGCGATGCGGCTACCGGTTTACTTTAACAGGAAAACTTGACGCTATTACACAAATTGGGAACCTATTCGGCTAGCGACCTATTCGACCGATCGAGCTGCCACCTGTTCGTTGGAAACCTATTTAGAGTAAAGACAACAGTCTCTATTTATCAACCAATAAAATCCAACGTTATGTCTATCAAATGAAAGTAGAATATATTATTTTTTATCCATTCCTTCAGCTCAGAATAGACGTGTAATTTCGTCATTATCTTACAGCTGGATCGGTCGAATAGGTCGCTAGCCAAATAGGTTGCCAACTTGTGTTTGAAATGGGCGCAGCCATGTTTCATCCGGGACCTTTAAAGTAGTTCCAATATGGCGGAATTCATCATACAGCCGAGTTTAGATTCCCGAAATCTTACGAGGTTTGCCGAGTGAAGATTTTTTGAAGTGGTCAAGGGAGATAACTCTGGCAGTAATTATTTGAAATCGCTGAAAATCAATAGGCCTCTTCGTCTCATCCCTTAAACATTGTGTGTAAATTTAAAGTCAATCGGATATTAACTTTGGCCTCTAGAGCGTCCACATGATTTTTTGAAGTGATCAAAGGCCATAACTCTGGCAGTAATTATTGGAAATCGCCGAAAATCAATAGACATCTTCGTCTTTGACCTTAAACACTATGTATAGGAGCTTTTATGTGTGACGTATTTCCGGTGTCTATTTTTAGCCTGGCCTTTTCACTGCCGTATCTGAACATAGCAAATGCTAAGGAAAAAAAGGGTTTTCCGTCTTTATCTTTTAATATAAAACGTATTCTTGATTGCCACCCTTGTTGTAAGATGTGTGAAGCATTCGTAATAAATTACCGATTTCAAATTATGTCTAAATTATTTTTTTTTCGTTTTATTGACGATATACTGCGTTGTAGCAGACGATATCATGCTAAGCTCGCACGCTGTCTGCAGTTGACCGCTGTACGCAAAAGATTACAACAAAGATACATTGATGTATGAAGCCGATTTATATGTTTAGTGTTAATTTTATTGCAAACAATTAATAGATAACATCTGTTTGGTTGTAAAATGCCACGAAATCGAGAATAAGAGTAAATATTAGAATGGGTTATATAGAGTGGTGATCTGTGGGTTCACGAAAGAATTATTCAAGACGATATTAAAACTTTTAAAAGCAGGACCGTAGCAAATCTAAAAAATAGAGCAAATAATCACGCTGAAAAAAAATAATTCTGTATAGAATGCACCGAGTCCAGTTATATATTTGCATTCAACATTTGTTCTCTGAACCAAATACTGAATTAGAAATTGATAAAATGGTAAACTGACTGGATTAAAATTTCACAGTGTCAAAAGTTGTGCCAAGACGATTAATGTTGTTAGAAAAAAAGGGTTTTAAACATATTCACAGATTCAAATTGATCATCGTTTTATCCTTTTCTGTTATTCATATTCCATCAAGAGGATATTTTTTATAAAATGGCTGACGTTTTACTCCGTGCATCAAACAATATCATTGGTTAGAGCCGTCTAAACGCGGGGAAATTTATAGTAGCTATTGGTTAACAGCATGCATAAACAATCTTATTGGCATATTGTATAGTATCATTAGCTGGAATTATTTCAAGTCGATAGCATTTTATGTAAAACAAGCTCACTGTACGGCGGTATTTTCACAAAAAAACACACACTGGGGCCTATGGGTTACAGTCTAAAAATAAGGCCAGGGTCTGCGCATGACCGAAAATGACGTCAAAATGGAAACCCGTAAAAGCTCCTATAAATTTCAAGTCAATTGGATATTAACTTGGACGCCGGGCGGACGGGCGGACGGACGGACGGGGTGACGACAATATACGACCACATATCAATGTGGGCGTATAAAAAAAGATAAATAGTTTATACGAAATTGGAATAAATAGGTTGGCGATATTTTAGAAAATGTGCAGGTAATTGACCACGGAGTCATGTACCCACTACCACCAGCTCGATATAGTCAAATAGGTTGTTGTTGTTCTTGGTGTTTAACGTCCGCTTCCACCGAAGGTGATATCGCAGACAAGTCTTATTTTTCATTTTTCATTATCTTAGCGCACGCGCAGGGGTCTTTGCTGTGGGAGGAAACCGGAGTGCCCGGAGGAAACCCACGAGGTTGAGAAGGAGCCCCTATCTCCATGCCACATACGCTCACAGCAGGGCTCGAAACCACAGCCGCAATCCAGAGGTGACCGGCCAGCTAGAGGTCGAAGCGCGGCACTCTAGACCACTAGGCCATCCCAACCCCCCTAAAATAGGTGTGCATTACGGGATTTTATACCTTTCAACGGGTAATAAAATTTAATGACTGTATGTCTGAACGGGAGCCGGTCGAGAAAGTTCATCTTGATTTTCCGACGTGGTTCACCCTCGTCAGTGCGGTGCAGAACGGGCAGCTGATATGACAAGAGAAACGTTGGATGCACGTAAAAGAAGACTGGAAGTTGGAATTAGATATAGATAGTACATCGTATGGCCGGCATTCGGCAAAATTTCTCTCATCGTACATTAACTTGGTCGTGAGCGTACGTAACTAACGTACAGAAATTAAATGGTGGCTGGGTTTTTTTCGCACTATACAAGGAATGGCAATATACAACCAGATTTCCATGTGGGCGTATGAAAATATCCATTTCATAGGTTTCGAAACATATAGGTCTTGGGAATGTAGGTAATACCTAACACATAAAAAGAACTATTTCAATTTGGTAATTTTTAATTAAATAATAATAAAAATTGTAAATAAAATTAACATTAAATAAATTAGCATGCTTCTAATCAATAAATTAAATGATTTGATATAAATCACAATATTGGTGATTACAAATATAAAATTTACAATACAATAAAATAACCATATAAATATGATGTGTTTAAAATATGATTAGGTCCTAATGCAAAATTTATTTATTTGAATATACCTTGAAATGAAAATACCATTTCAGTATACTTTTAAAGGGCTTAACAACAACACATATGGAGGGAATCATTTCAATTTTATTGACCACTTTGGTACTGTTTAGTTGAATATTTATGTACTACTAGCGTAGTGTTCCAATCCAACCTATTTTGGGTAGTTATTATACACAAATCACATACATATATGTATGTAACGACATGTAGTACAGTACCCTGTATTTATCCTAGCATATTATGGAATACTTTCACTTGACAGTCAAGTCTTCTTGATTGTTAAAAAATAGTTGTAGTGAACCAAGGTAGAGCACACAGATCTGATGCTGGACTGATATAGTTTGATCTTTAGGTATGTGGTCATTATACCAAGTTGGAATACTAGGATAGGGGTTTAACATCAAAGTTTTGTTCAAAGACTGGAGTAATGAGGACAGGAATACAAGGATACATTATTTGATAATTGTAAGACAATGTGTAGTGTCAAGTACTAGCATTCTACCTATAGGTTTATGTCCAGATAAAGTAATAATACAGATTTACAAATACCTCTTGACACTGTCTTAATTAGCATACCCAACTGTAGATGTATGAAGGTAGCTCATATTTGCAATTAGTAATTTCCACCGAGTAAATTTTTAAATATACTTAAAGATACATTATTTAAGATTTTGATAAAGAGCTGACCATTTTTGCTGTAACAGTTCAAAAATAGATATTGGAAAATGAATATTGAAAATTTCATTTGAATAACTTTATTCTGTGTCAATTAATTTATCACTTCTTGTAACTCTGCCTCACTTCTCCACTATTAAATTAAATCATTAAATGATCAAGCCATCCGATAGCATCGATATTTGATTATGGTCTTGTCTCATGTTTAAAAATGTCTAATTAATAATTTATATAAACTTTAAAGCCTAAATAAAGACTTGCAATAGGCAGACTTAGCTCTTGAAAAATGTTTCTTTAAATCAATTGACTACCAATAACATATATGAATGTCATGCCAATAAGCTAGACATACACGACATATAAAAGATTCATACTGACTTTTACACAAATTCTTAAGGAAAATATAAATTAATTGTATAAGAGGCATCCTTACATTAAACTTAGCTAGTAAATAAATATACTACAGTATATACTGTATCATTAACTAACTTTCACTTAAAGAAAATGACCGACTGGAAAAATAATGGATTATGAACTAACCATTTAACATCTTTTAATTCAAGCTAACCTATCACAAAGCAAACAAAAAATTCTAGGTGTATATGACCCATGGTCCATAGAAAGTGTATCTCTTGACAATATTTAAACTTACAGAATATATAAGTAATATAAATAGTGAGGAAGCTTATACAATGCTTATTATAAAGCATCTTTGGTTAAAGTGAAACCTTGGAATAGACGACATAACTTGTAATATTAAACTTTGGTTTAGACAAATGTAAATCTTAATAAAAACATAAATAATTTTGTCTATTTCAAAAGTCTCCTACAATCAAAATATTTGAATAAATGTATACTGATGTTCTCAAAAAGGTTGCTAAAACTGGACAAATACAAACAGCAGTAAACAAGACATTGCACGTATATTGTTACTCTTCTTTACTTCAATACACAGACTTGGTGCTTGACATTTACCTAATCTAATCCAAACTGTAAACTATAACACATACTTATGGAAGAACAATTACTCATTTACTTGGGCGATGTTTCAAAGAGTATTCCAAGCTGGCAACATGATGTTGTGAGTTTTTGGCATATAATTTCGATGTGTGAGACTTTTGAGATAGATTATATTATTATAATGGCTATACTGACCAGTTTTTATTATTACATGTTAATGCTATATAAATGGAAAACTCCTACATAATTACATTTATCTTGAATCGATCAATCATAAGTATAAAAGTATACAATTCTTCTATTCAATCACAATGTAAAAGTTAGGCAAGTGCACCTACTCCTAAACATACACAACACCGGTCTGTTTGTCATGCAAGCTTTACTTTTCTTGCATGTACTTTGTCAGGCAATGGTTTCCCAAAATAAGTACATTTAAAAATAAAATATATGCAAAGCTTTATGGGTGAAATTTTTATCACCTTTTTAAGTGGAATTATCAAATATCCATGAGTTATCTATTTAAATTTCAATAATGATACTGTGCCAGGGTAAATATATTTAATCTTGCAACAAGGTGCTATCTGAGATGTAGAATATATTTTTTATAACCTAATGTTTGTGGAATTGCACTAATAAATTGATGTGAATAAAAACATTGTTTAAAGGTAATGAATGTGTATGAATAACAAATTATTATTTAATACATTCATCTTATTTTAAAGCCAAGACATCTGCTCTATCAGTCATTTTATTATCCTCATCTGAATCAACTAACTCATCATCTCTACAAGAAATCAAAAATTCCATACAAAACAATGGCCCAAAAAAATTTTAGTTATAAACTAATAAAAATATATAACAATGAATAAACCACAGATGGAATTGGTGAAATAAAGGTGGTGATGTTAGGAGGTCAAATGGTCGAATACATACATTTAAATCATAAGGTCTGTCATTGAGACAAGTGGCATGGTTTTGATTCCCAGCTGAAAGTAGGGTCACCTGATCACCTGGGTGCTCCAGTTTCCTCATATTGCTTAAAATGCCACTGCGCAAGAGACTTAGTGAAATAAAATCAAACCATGCTCTATCCCAAAATGACCTAGTTAATGTTGAGTGGACATAAGCCATTTCTCTCTTACTCCCTAGTGAATTTTAATTACAATAATTACATAATGATATTAGAAATCTTACCGTAGTCTGGTATTGATATCATAGCCTTGATCATTACTGTTACGTATAACAGAACTACTACGACTACTACTTCTACTAGAATCAATCTTCCAACTTAACCTTGATATCTGTCCATCAGCTGCAAAACATAAAACATTCTAATTGCTCAAGACAAACTACAATCATCATATCATATGATTACAGAGCAGTTTAGAAAACAAGGTCAATATTTTAACAAAAAATCAAATTTACTTGGAACCATTCTCAAATCAAAATATAAAAATCTAATTAAAGCAATATTAGAAATGATAAAGATAAAAACTTTTTAACAATGTTGACTGGAGTAAGGTCCAAATATTGCTTGGTCGTAATGAAATAAAATGAAATGGGGTTTAATGTCCGACTGGGCTAATGAATACAAGCATACAGTGTGCAACAAGGGACATTTTGCCCAGACAGTTGCACTATGGCTTACTGCTATATCGAATTCAAACTGCTATGGGACCTTTTACGAGGCGTCGGCTTTTCATCCCATCCGAATGCCTAGACAGCTGTCCTTGTAAGGCCCTCAATCCTGCCCATTAACAAGGAGAAACCGCGCCAGAAAATCCTGATGAACTTTCTTGGTCAACACAAGACTCAAACATGCGATCGTTGTATGGTTGTTAAAGGACCCGAGTCATATTTCTAAATTAGTTTATAATTAGTGTTTGTAATATTGCTTTAATAGCACTGAGGAATTTGAAGTTCTCTATTTATGTAGTAATTTTCTACCTGTTATTCGTCCTGATTCTGAAGCTAGTTCCCATTCTAATTTATCTAATGTCTCCTGATCATCTTGTGTTTGTTCTATATTGTTAATCTGATCATAGGTACTATAATCTTCTCCTTCTAATACTGTAACAATAATATAATAGCTCCTACATAGCATATCATAATAACTACACAATATATATACTAAACATCACTTTTTCATCCTCTGCTTTTTGGTAAAATCAAAAAAGGAAAATGGCGATCAATTTATCTCTTACTGTTTTATTACTCTAAATATCCACGCACTAAGCTGTTCCACGGCCCTTCAGCAACAGGAGGCGCCAAGGGAAAATCATTTAGCAGAAGATCTTATTATACAAATTCACAAGTTATTAGTGATACATGCTTGAAACCTCATTTAAGTTTTCATGTCTACATTTTTATTATAAGAAAGTAAGTATATGTACCTATGTTTTTAGATTTGCGTCCAGACTGTAAATCGGTACTACATGATATCTCATCTACATTAATAGGTAATGTATTATATTCAGAATTTTCACGCTCTAATGGTTCATCATTTAAAGAAGATTGTTGTCGTCTAGCTGATATTCTGTAACACAAGGTATACAACACATTAAATATACTACATCTTACAATAATGTTACGTAATGGCAGATTTTATCCATGTATTTCTGTAAATCACACATCTGTTATATTTTGATATAAAAATCTAATTTAGGTAAAAAGGAAAGAAATTCAAGTACATGTTAGTTTTAAAAGTTTGCTTCCTTTTTTCCCTACGAATAAAAAAATAATTAAAATCCCAAAATAGCTTTTAATATAGTTTTTTTAGTTTAGAAATTTCAATCAACAAGATACCGAAGCACTAAAAATTTACCTGTTCCGGCCAAATCAAACACACATATTTCTGTCTATTTTTCTAAAAATTCAAATCTTGATTTGTCCCTTCCAATAAACTAGACATGGAAACAAGCTAGAAAATGCTAATGGTGCTGTTTTGGAGCCAAGATATTTACAAAGTTATTTCACTTACTGTGGTTGGTGTTTATGACTTCTGTGATTAAAGCCTTCATGATAATCTTCTTTAACTTCATGTTTAAGATGATCACTATATGTAAATGATAGCACTGATTCAGACTTCCTATTTATAGACTTATCTTCTGTAGGGGTTGCAGCATCTCCTAAACATGCCAACACAGTATCTGATAATTCTGGAGCTACTGTATCTGCTGACAATGTTTCACCAAGACTACTCTCCGGTCGCCACGATCGTGGTGCCATTTGATACACTATAATTAAAATAGTAGTTTTACATATTTCAAATATGATTTAAACCCTGATTCTATACGAAGTTATTTCCCTTGTGCTTGACAACAGAGTATCAGTGACAATCAAATAAAAACAAGAATATTGAGCATGCACCAACTGAATAATGACAAAAATATTTCAAATGTTCCTGTTCCCTGTGTTTCATTTTTGGATACAACACAACACAAACCATAACACAAACCGTATTTTGTCTCGCTTTTCTTGTTCCTATCATATAAATTAAATTCAAATCTTTTCAGCCCATTTTACATAACGTCGGTGAAGTGTCAAAAGAGTGTATCTCAGAAATTCTAAGTTTAAGAAATAAAACCTTTTGCATTTCAAAATTTCCGCAAATCAAGATACAAAATTTGGACACAATGATACCCAGAACAGTTCTAATTGGCATAGAGATACACAGCTTAGATTGAAATGTGCATATTAATTGGGAGATTTTAAAAATGCAAAAAAGTGTATTGGACTAATTTCCCAAGATACACCCTTTTGACACTTCACCGACGATAAATTTGTTTTGGACTTCTTCTATAGCATATTGCCGCATTAATATACAAAAGATTAAAATCAAGGAGAATACTTACATGTGTAACTGACTTTAATATCTTGCTTTCTTAAACTACCTGGACGTGGTGTAGCTGCTTTATTAGGTTGATTAACACCACCATCACTAGCATCAGTAAAATAATTATTTAATACAGATCTATACTGATAGTCTGATATGTCTGGTTTGTCTACAGCCATCTTAGCTACATCTTGTAAAGCTGATGTAGGAGATTTAGTCAATAAACCCTCAAACCTACAAAAAGAAACATACAATTTTAACGTTGTTATGAACTAAAAATTCCATCCAATCTTCATATATTTATGAGTTTACAAGTTTGGTCCATCATTCTGTTCTTACTATTACCATTGCAACAAGTATAGAGCCAGGTTGTGAATTATAAATGACCAAAGGCAAACAAAGTGGATTATTTTCGTGACACCATATATATGCACTATAAACAACATAAAAGTTGTCATTATCAAAGACAAGCAATGTGAAAATAAAGCTTACTGTAATCTGGACATAGCTCGACTCTTGGCCCTAGAAACTGGTCTGGATCGTGAGCTTTTCGGACGGGTTGAGGCTGGACGAGATTTCACTGAAACTGGACGATTGACATTGGATTTGGTTTTAGCTGCTCTGGCTTCCTGTATAAAGGAGTCAGTGATAGGGTCTGATAAACACTCATTATTCAAACTGGATTTTTTCGGTGATTTTGCGTGGTTTTCCTTGACATCATTGGAGGGGTATCTTTTCGTATTATTTGATTTTGATGCTGGCCTTGAAGTAGAATTAACCATTTCTTTAGTAGCAGATTTGGAACTGAAAAATCAATTGATGGGTTGCTTAAGTTCAGAAAGCACAATGACAACAAATATAATTGGATTACTTTATTAAAACAGTGTTTAAACTATAAGAATGGTAATATTTACTTTTGATCATGTTGTATTTTCCATGCTGTCATATCATCTACTTCTTCTACTTGATAACTTGCTGTCTGATCACAATTCTTGTATTTCTTCTTTGGCTACAAATATAAACTTACTTTATAACACAGAAAATAAGGGAACTTACAAAGTGCACATGTTTACCTGTTTTACTGTTTGTGACGTATACAAATATAAATATCTGCTTTCAAATATAAATGTTTTTATCATAATTAATTGATTGTTATTAACCTTTAAAGACTTGGTAGATGTAAATATTGACAACCATATAGTTCCATGAAGAAAATTCGAGAAAGGTGATATATTTATACCAGTACATCCCAGAATAGACTGAAACAGTCCAATACTGAAGTTCCTTAGACTGCATTATAAATATAAGACCATTAACCAATTTGTGTGGGCTCCACAGCTGTGCATGTGACAGAGTGGCTTAGAGTGGTTTAAGGGGCCCTAGGTAGGGCAATTTGGGGCAGGCTAAATGCTAAAGGGTTAAGAAATAAATATGATTTTTGCAGAAAAAAAATAATTTCTATAATGATTGATAAGTTAATATGTAGGTGTACAGATTAAATATTTCTATTTTCAGGCATCAATATTGACGGATACATTACAGATTAAAGTGTTTTCTTATTAAAGATATAATATCCATACCAAAGTATCAAGTTCTATAATAGATAAACTAGATTCCGTTGTACGTTGACTATTCGGTGTAGTAGTATTGGAAGGAACCATGGCTTCGTATAATGAGTGAAAATCTACATGTTCACCACTGCCACCTAGAAATGGAAAGAAATGGTTGCATTTTCTGCTTATCCTAGAAACATCTTTTCAATTAAGATAGAAAAACGAACAATAATATCTTGTCAACAGAATATTTTGGCCATTTTGAGACTATTATGTGGTATTTTTCAATTCATTGGTGGCGCAATGTCCGGACATTAGTCTATTCCTTCTACTAACTCTTCAATTTCCAAATGTATGCCTACCAGGAGAAGACTGTTGTTTTTAGTCCCATCAATAAGACTATGCATATTTTCCTTGCAAGTCCAGCAAATATCATCCCTGTGAGAAGTTGAAAACCCGGCTTATCTACCCTCACTGTAACTCTAACCCCAGCAATCTGGTTGAGAATATAGTTACCTACATTTCGATCACCAAATGGTGAAGAAAAGAAGCACAGATCCTGTATTGTCTATTATCTACAACAGTCAATGCCACACCTTACCTTCTTCAATATCCATCTCTTCATCATCATCATTAGCTGATGAATAACTTCTTGGTGTAGTAATATGGCCAACATCTGTTCTTCGGTGTTTCTTTAGCATAAGTCTTTCAGCATAACTCAGGTTATTGTTTGTAAACTTGATTTCTATTGGTTGATTGACTTCCAGAGTACTGGTAGAACATTCAGTTTTGACAACTGTAGAGAAAAAGCATTTAGTACATCATAATTAGTTACTGACGGTCGACATAATATAATTTGTATTCCATTAACAGGCATTTTATTCAATGTTCCACCAATTGATCAGAAACATTCTATTTTCTATTTATAAGATTTTTATTTACAAGGTCATGAAATAAGTCTTACTTGGTGTTTTGACTCGGGATACTGGACGTCTTGGACTTGGTGTTGGCAGAAGTCTCTTTCTATCAGGTGAACTAACAAGAGAATCACCACTTCTCCATGCCTGTAGTGCACTTTGAAATGAGGCAGCACTTTCATCTTCATCAAATTCTCCTGATAATAAAGACGATTTTCCTATTGAACCACTGGCACCCATTGATGAATTTCTTGCCGTATCCTGAAAGATGAAAAATATATTTTTATGTAAACATATTTAAAATTCTGTAACTAAAATAATATACAGAATGCAGAATAAAGTGGATCAATAACATTTAGTAGCTAGTCCTACACTGAGGTTCAGGGCAAACTTTCCCACATAGCACACTGCATGGCGCATACAGACAGTAAGATGCTAATTAAAGCCCATTTCATTATAATTATCATTATTATTAAATGTGTAAAACAGGCTGGAAATACCCAGAAATGTGAAAACCAGTCAAACTGCTCACAGATTAAGTGTCGTAGTTTCTTGAATGAGATGTAATATAGTTACCTGATATATTACAGAACTAACAGCACTAGCTTCGGAACCATGTCTAGGTGACCTTAAATCAAATAAAATATTCTAATTAGACAAGTATAATATTAAAATCACACAAATGATTTAATTCAGTGATTAACATTTGTTTCTGATTTCAATAATGGGGAAAATAATAACATGATTTCTACCTTTGCTGCGGTTCAACACGGGGTGACATACATTGTCTTGGGCCAGACGCCTGAATAAAAAAAAAAATATAAATAGTAAGACACAGTTTAAAAAATCACATGATTAAAATTTTAATATATATGGTTAGCATGTAGACGGCAAGGCAAGAACTTAATGCATCATGGAATTAATGGGAATTAAATAAGTTTGATTTCTTGTACATTTATTATTTCACGGCTTTCATTGCTATAGCTTGCTTGTATTTTTCTTAATTATACATTTTTTCACATAAATCAAAGTACATTTTTCACATAGCTGAAACTCAAAAAGCCTTCTGTGTCTTATTAATTATGTAAACAACAATATACAGGCAAGAGCTTATACAGCCATGTAAGTTATATAGAAACAAAAATAGTACACAGCCAGTAGTAATAATTTTATAATATTATCACGTGTGTAAATTCTAATTTCTTGTATCATATGTTATTTCTGTATATTTGATAAGCACCAATCTCTTCTTACATGTAATGGAACTGTTCGATGTCTTTTTAAGGCACCTTTATAATGAAAGGCAGCAAAACAACCAGCACAGAAATATTCTGAACATTGTACACATGACTGAAAAAAAAAAAAAGTTTATCTTAAAAACTTACATGTATTAAATTATAATTCACCATAAAATACCAGGTTAAATTCCTTGCAAAAGACTTCAGTTGTTCCTTAGAAACTGCCACAAATCTACTCAACTAGTACCTGATATTTTAAACTTTGATGGCAGATATTATCATCATGTATTAAAAATATCAATAGAAATACTACAAAAAGAAAATTTATGCCAGAAAAAATGACAGACACCTGATGATTGTGCCTGATAATGTCTAAATTTGTGCCTGACATTGTCTGTGTATAAAATTCATACATGTAGTTGCATTGGTATAACATTCTCTCTCCACATAATTTATAATACAGTAACAAACGATGATCAAGATGTCCATAAGAGATATTTTCCTTTCAGTTTAAAGCATAATCAGCAAAACATTTAATTATATGGTATTGCTAATCAAAATAACCCTTGCTCATTGGGTTACTACAGATTTGGAGAGTGAGAGAAAGAAATGGGGTTTAAAATCCACTAGACACAAACTAGGTCACTTTGGGACTAAGATGTTTTAATTTTACCTCAATAATTCGTTTGCGCGTAGGTGTCTTTAGCAGTGGGAGGAAAACAGAGGACCCAGAGAAAACGTACGAGGTTGGACAGACTACCCTACTCCTTGCCACATACAACCGAGGATTCAAAACCATGCAAGTTGACTCAATGGCACCCCCAACTACATTTTTATAGCATTATATTATAAGTTATATCTTCCGAAGTTTGGGCAATAATACCCTGATAATTTGGATGTAAAAAGGAGAAAATAGATCTTACCACAGAAGCCGCGCTTTCTTCACATTGACCACACTTAAGTATTTTAGCTTTATCTCTAGATGAGTTTAATACTTGACTATTTGCTATATATTTCATTGTTCCTGGTTCTGCACTACGTTCTGGTAATACTGAAATAAACATACTTCAACTTAAAGTATCTATCTATAACATTCTGTTTGTGAATTTGAAAGTTTTCTACTTTGTGTATGGTAATAAACACAATGTTAGAAATTGAACATGTGTACATAATTTGATATACATAAGTTTACTATTTTTCTTTTAAATATATCAAAACTTGAAATTCAGATTCAAAGGGACATTATGTTGAAAAGGTGAAAATTGAGAAGAAGAAATCCTAATCAAATTGGTGTGACCTTTTTATCAGCAAAATTATCTCAAATATAATAACTATTCAAAATTATAGTACTCACCTATCTTTTCATTTCTTAATAATTTAACACTCCTTTTTTTAATTTCCTAGAAATATTCAAATGTATTAATAATAATGTTTTATTCAGTTACTATTAAAAACATGAGTTAATTTGAAGACTGCAGTCAGATGAACTGAAGAAGAATTGGGATCCCATTGATCATTGAAACTACAGATATAATCATTGAAAAGAATCAAATACTTAAAAATTAATGCACAAGGCATACATTTTGGTTCCACTAATGATATCTATACTCAGCAGTGGAAACTCTACAATAAATCCATACCTTTGGTGGTTTTTGTTTTTCAAGTACATCTGTTGCGTAACTATTTAATGATCCTGTTTGACCTTTCTTCCAAAATCCGCCCTTTTTCCTGATAATAGACACAAGAGATAAAAATATTGTAGTTTTTAAAGTAGTACACAAAAAGATCTAATAATTACCTTTAATGTATCAATTATTCACTGTCTTAATCATTCATGTCCTGATTGTAATTTGATATATTACTTACTCTCTCTGTTCTTTCTCTCTACCCATTGCTACTTTTAATTCCCTTAATCTTTCTTCCATCTTTCTACTCTCTAGTTCTAATTTTTGGGTTTCTTCTTGGGCATTTTTTATATTCCTAAAAAATATCATAATGTTAAAGTTGTAAAAAACTTTTGGGGGTAATACTAATATATTGTATTCTGTATAAATAATCTAAACTACATTTGCTTCTGGATATATTATAATTATATACAGTACTTGTACTTTGAAAATCTAAGCTCTCTAAATTCTTGATGACAATAAACTGCAATAAAAAGTTTTTAGTACCATTTATTTATGCTGGCACGACATATTGTTTGTTTAATGAATCGCAAGATGACGAATCGATGTACATGTATTGCATTGGGTTTTTTTTTTGTTGTTTCGGCAAGTAACCTGCCACTCTTAATTATCTACATCACACATTATTCGTAGGTACACAAATCCTCTTATACATTGTTTTGGTCCTTTTTTATGATCCACATCAATGTTGTGATATAAAACTTTTTAATTTCTTCAACATTGGTACAACTAAAAATATCAATTTTTCATTTATCCTGTTGTTTTCTTGGTAAATATTAACCTGTTTATAAATCGTGATACGAGTCATATCGTAGCACCTGAATTACAATACCCAGCATTACCATTTATACCGATAATATTGTGCCTAAAGATGAGCATTAGTTTATATTTTTTATTTAATGTTAACATTTTCTTATCAAAATTGTTTAAATGGTTAGAACAACTATTTGTGAGTAGTAGATTCGGCACATTTCTTCTTTTAAATCAAAATATTCCAATGCCCAAAATTACGTGTGGAAATTCTGGCGAACGAAATATCAAAAAACTTTAAATTCATTGATAATAGAAATTTTGATATATAAGTGAAAACAGAAAATGTACAGTTACCAAACAAAAACACTAGTACTAGTAGTGAATTAAAAAAGATCTATTTCATATTGTAAAATATAATTTGTACTACATTCCTCACATGCCTCATTTTGGTGCACAAGGCAAGACCATGGCATAAATAATACTGTTTGTTTGTGATAAGAGTTGTCAACACCACCTTCCATCACCAGTTAGTTTTTACAAATAACAATTTAAAATTCTTTATGTTTATTTTTCCTTGCTCTTTTCTATAATTGTGAATTTCATAGCTATAATTTATGCTCAATTTCTATTGCAATTTTGAATGGTGAATTTTATAAGTATTTAGTTATGCTCATGTTTCATTGGTCTTTTCACTAATTGTGAATTGTTATAAGTATGATCCTTTTTCTTTGCCTTTTTTTTTTTTTGAATAATTTTGAATTTTACGCTCAATTTTTTTATTGATAGCCACAGTTGATACCCCATCTTTTGCACAATGGGACAGTTAATGCATGTTTAAACAGTATTGGGTCTATATTGAACCATTTTCATATTATTATAATTAATATATTTTGTTTTAGTGTATTTCATTTCCCTGTTGGAAAATTTTTGTTATTTTTTTTGCTGGGTATTTGTTATTATTCTATGATTGGTCTATGTAATTCATGAGGCAAAAAAAAACCCATTTCAATTCAAACAAATGCTTTTTCATATGTGCAAACCATAGCCATTCCAGAGCTCGGGGGATACAAAAAAAATTGTGTAACACTTTAAATGTGAAACGAACATCTATGTGAAGACTTCAATAATGCAATTTTATTAACAACAAGGATTTGTATGTCCTTTCATCATGACAATTAGTACAAGAACGTGCAAGTAACAAGACTATATACAAACTTCTATCTCTTTCTATATTTATAAGCTGATCACAAGTAAAAGTATACATATGAAGCGAAGAGATTGTAAAATTCAAACCATAATAAATTATACAAATTAATGTCTACTGATTATAAATTTTAAATATTCAGGCTTGTACACAAATATACCGATACAGACAAATAAATTCAAATACATGACTGTACTTACAAAAATTGATTTCTGTTTAAAAGAAAAACAAAAGTAGCAATCGATCAATCTAAATGAATAATAAGACAACCTCTAACTTAGTGTGTCATTAATAATCTTACCAATCTTAGAAATTATGATATCAACATTTATGATATCAACATTCCGATATTAACATTTATGATATCAACAATTTGTTTCATAATTTTTGATCCATTATCCTTATAAAACTTATATTTTTCAATCCTGGATGAATAATAACTAAGTGTGCATCCATGCCTTAGAGCATAGCATCTCCTTCAGTGACCATACAACCACACAGCCAGATATAAACAGTTCTAATCAACTTGATATTATTACTTCAAATTACTGGTGTTAGTATGAAAATATTCTATAAACCATTCACCAATGCTGAGTATATCTACTTACTGTGCTTTTAGTTTCATAGAAAATGTTTCTTTTTTAGTGGATGTGTTGAAGCCAGACATTTTTACACTTGGCTATAAGCTGTAAAGACAGAGCAGAACAAAAATATTCTTCTAAACTAATTATTCAAATGTGATTACATCACATACAACACAGAACTTCACTTTTATGTACCACCTATGAAAAGGAGTAATTGATCAGAATCGACACCTGTGTTTGTTATTTTCACATATAAGCTCATACATGTACATGTAGTTTATAGGCCTTCATAAAACATTTGACTTTTTCTAAGCTTAACTTATTTTGCTTTTGCTGAAAACAGCTCACGGTGTGGCATGTGTCATCGAAATTAAAAATATTCTAGTTAATATTAAATTGTTTAAAGGAGCTTAATCACTAATATTTGGGACCTAGAAAATGACAAAAATAAATGAATCACAACACATATAATAATGTAATATGAATGTATATAAACTGATTTACATTCAATCGTTTCCTTCTTTACTCAATTTCAAATCAGTTGAGTTCGGCAAAATACCCCAGAATTCTCAATCAAATTGACAATATCAAGCGTCTGGTTATTCCAGTCTACATAACCATGCAAGCCTGGAAATAAGGCACCTGTCACTGACAATGTCAGGCAAAGAACCTCTGGTATCTGTCATTTTGTCTGGCACTGATCCGTCTTTTTGATATATAATTATTAATATAATAAATGTCCAGCACTAAGTTGAAAATGTCAGGTATTATTTCAATAGTGCCTGACATTTTGTCAGGTAAGCTTACATCTTAAACCGTGATTTGCAGGCCTATACATAATGTATGCTCTCCAAATAAGAATATGCGTCAACGTTTGACATGTATTGTGGAATATGCCTAGCCTCGTTCTTCAAGTCAAATCCATTGTTAAAAGTGGGCCTGAAACGCATTATTGTACATGATTCGTGTACCAATGTTAAAATGTTTGTTTTGTCTTAAATATTAGATATCAGAAGCCCATCTTTCCCCGTAAGATCACAGCATTAATATTGATTTAAATTGACAAATAAGTCGTGTTTTCAATGTCAACGAATTTGGATGGTATTGAGTTAGAGACTTCTTACTCTTAGCTACTTTAAACTTGGTGATAGTGATTATTACTAATACTATTTGCATTTATTCTAGGATGTACATGTAATTTGCAACCTGATGTGGCCATGCAATATATAACGGACAGACATACATTTATAAACTTCCTCACCCAAATCAGTTAAAGACGTGTACTATACTGAAAGTGAAAATGTCACAGACTGTTGGTTTAAAAATTCAGAGAGTTATCGGATACACTGTGCAGAACAGACAATGCGCAAATCAAAGTCAGAGTTATCTCCCCTCTCACAAATCTTGTTTAAGCGAAATGAAATGTCTTACCAGATTAATCAATGACGTCACATATTATGATGTCAATGAAAATAAATTCTCACATTTTTTTGTTCTCTATTTTAAACACAATAAAATTTCGATAATTTATCCAATACTCATACAATTCCAATTCAATTCATTTCAAATTAAAAATCAATTTGGAAAAACAAAATTATTTACACTTCTACTAGGCTATAGTACCGGTATCGGTATGGTACGTAACATTTTTTGAATCATTGTTGATACTAAACTATGAAGGAGCTTACACCTGACAACAATTACTGAATTAGTCTATAGGCTGGTTACATATTATTAGATCTTCGACTTTAATTTATGTAGACATACTAGTTGTTTTTTAACACTTCTTTTCATTTTGTAAAATTTGTTGCATTTTCATAAAATAACTATTCACAACGTTATTATTACAATATCTTACCGGTATTATAAATTATCAATCAATGATAATGATTCAAAACAATACATGATGAATACAATATTATTACAAAATATACATAACATTTACCTGCCAACGTTATATACAATTGAACCATTAATGAATAAGTAATTTAGAATAAAAACTGCATTGATTAAACAAACCTTTGCGTCTTTAGGATGAGAATTTTAATTACAGCATGGACTACTATGCAGAAAGAAAACAAACAATATTGGCGTCCCCAGCAGCTAGGTAAACAAACCGTCCATGTTAGTTCTCGCGAGACAAGCCGAGATATCCGGTCAGGTTTCTTTCTTTTTTTTTTTTTTACATTCGGCTCACTCCGTGAGATAAGAAATATGGTACTCATAGGCAAGACAGACTACAAAATAACTATCCAATAACTTACAAAATCCGGTATTTACGGAATCTAATCTTTGCAATATTATTATAGAACTACCCCAAAAAATCATACAAATTATTACAAAAAGATAAGGTTCGCCAAGTCTAGGCTACCCAATTATCATATCATTATCGCAGCTTGCATGTCCGCAGGTGAATCTTGTATTTTTTCGTACTCGGCTCCTTACTCTCGCACTGGGGGTGGGGTGGGGAGTATGCGCATCAGTCGGTCGCATTTTGGCTAAACACCCCCACCCCCCACCCCAACAAAATCGTTATGCACGCCCATGGGTAGACCTTCACAGCAAAAATAACAGATAATAATTAAGATTTCGTTATTTACCTAATTTATTTAATTATTTAACTATTATTTTCCTTATATTTCAATTCGATCAAGAAAAAAAAATTGTAAAGTTCTGACTAATGAATCATCAGCAGAATCCAGATTCATCCACGAGAGAAAAAAAAAATCTGTAGGAAAAACTGTAGGATTTGCGCT
This sequence comes from Patella depressa, assembly GCA_948474765.1. Classification (NCBI taxonomy): domain Eukaryota; kingdom Metazoa; phylum Mollusca; class Gastropoda; family Patellidae; genus Patella; species Patella depressa. The sequence continues at coordinate 55,671,558 of OX419715.1, read as the reverse complement.
ACAGAAACTGTAGAATATTTGGGGCTGTTATTTCCTACAGGCCCCCCAAATTCTGTAGAATACTATAGAATTTTATCCCACAGAAAATGGGACAGGCCCCCACAAAACTCTATAGATTTTCTATAGACTTTTTTGTTTTTAGAAAACTACACTGGTATTCTATAGTACTTTTTGCTATGGGTAGAATAAAGCCTCCCCCCTCCCCTCGAAATTTTTCAAAATAGACTGGCAGTCAAGCACTGATCGTCGAAATAAATGGAGCCAGATACACGTCGTATATATATAGTAGTAGTTTGTCTGATTTGAGAGGAACGTTGACGGAGTGAACCACAACAGTTTAAGTCAAGCACCGAACGTTGAAATATAATGGAGCCAGATACCACACATCGCCTATACATAGCAGTTTATCCGATTAGAGAGGAACGTCGACAGAGTGAACCACAACAGTCATGCGAAATAAATGGAGCCAGATACAACACATCGCCTATAATATAGTAGTTTATCCGATTCGAGGGGAACGTCGTCGGAGTGAACCACAATCAGGGGTATGAATCTATGATTGGGCTTCCCCGACAAAATTGTGAAAAATAGACTGTCGAGATAAATTTACCACCTGTCTCCAAAATCACTATAGCTTATCCAACCAGAGAGGAAAGTGCTAAACGAACGAAGCGAGTGAATCAAAGTGTATGCCGTATGCGCTATTCTCTCCGCGTTGAACCTATACCCTCGAACTTCTAACGGTCTCACGTGCTGTTGTTTATAGCAAATTTACAACAGGATGGGTTTGGTAAGAAATCACTAGGACAACATTCAAGTCTATGACTGACTGAGAATATGGCATTTAATCACTGTAAAAGGTACTGATTACTGAAACATATCACAAATATTTTATTTTTTGAAATTATTGTTTGGGTGGTTGTGGGGGCAAACGGAGATCTGACCAGAATTATCGAAGGGGGACAAATGCATAACTATGTTACGATGGTAATTTTTCCCGAACTTCGGCGCTATAGGGCCTATTTTTCTATAGGATTCCAACTGCTAACGGATCCCGATGAACTCTCGCAAGGATAGACAAATTAGGGACCTGCATGTTAGCGAGCCAAAGTCATACCCACTGAGCCAGGGTAGTTCCCACAGGAAAAGGGCCCCAATCACTCAAATTACAGCAGTAACACATCTTAAACCAAATGCAGTGCGATAGATTAAACTACAGAACACGAAACAACATCGCAAAAACCAATATTTATTACCACTGAAATATTTTATCGTATGCAGATCTACATGCCCAGAAACATACATATTATATCGCGATGTTTGAGTCAGTGAAAATCAAATAAATTATTCTGTACAAAACTTCAACACTCTACCAATTTAGACAACTGGGTAGACGCCGTTGTAACTGGATACGCTTCTGGTGTTTCTGGTGTATACGAAATTACGGACGACTTTTCGGAAGGGGGCTGTTTGTCCGGTGAAGGTGATGCAAGGGTACCCGTCAGTGCAACAGTCAGAACAGACTCGGACCTCATAGGGTATGTCCCTGAAGGTACCAACGAATCCTGGTTCAGCGACATCGGTTCTGGTGGAGGTGGTGGTAATGGTTCTGACTTGTTGGAGAGGGAAGAGTTGGAAGTCAGCCAAAGCGTTTTGGTAGGAACCAGTTCGGAAGAATGTTCTTGTAACGACACCATCAGCTGGTCGGACGATGGGTCCGGGATAGAAGCTGTTGAAAAATCTGGAGATCGGTAATCTGTAGATGTTTAGTCTCAAATCTTCTGGGTAGTAAGAGCTGTATCGGGAAGTGTAACCAAAGGTTTTGGGGAAATATTGGTAGTTAGATCTTTGGAATCCCAACCCCAATCCCAAATAATCAACGGAACGTCCCCAAGGGTTTAAAGAAGGATATGCTCTGTACACAGCCTGTCTCTTTTTTCTAGCTCCAGTTTCATCAGCTGTATTTCCATTAGCATCTGAAAGCAAAACATTCAAGATAATAATAACAGAATAGTTTGGTGTTTATCCTAAATTCTCCCGACATCAATCAATTTTAAAAATGAGCATTACATTCACCTATATTTTCCCGTATGCTGATTCTAGATATAAATATATTTACGTGTTCGTAACATCTTTGATTTTGGAAAATGCGGCATTACCAGCCTTTAAATCTTGCTCCTGAAGCTTTTGAATGTATAAAGATACTTCAGTTTGTTTATAAAAGTAGTGCTCTTATAAAGTACTAAACTATCTTCCATGTTGTTTTTTTTTGGTGGGGGGGGGGTATTTATTTTTTTTCTCGCAGTTTTTGGCAGTTTAGATACACACCTCAGTCGTGTAGCACATTTATTTAGGAATTTTAAGCCGAACTTACATAGTCTCACTACTCGCCAACGATGGGATGCAATATGAAGTTTATCTCAACCAAGCAGTAATTAGAAAATAATTTTGTGTTTTAGCCAAAAGATATCAAAACGGAACGCAAATAAAGATTTGATTTTAGATGAAACGCGTAGACTCGAAATTTATTTAGGATCAATTTCTAGAATTTAAACAATGGAATTAACTTTGTGTTACAATTTAATTCAAACTGATTTGTAGAGTAAATATTAAAAATTGTGTAGGCTAACTTACTTGCTTCCTGGGTAATTGTTGCTATGAAGGCGATTTCACCAAGAGTATCTTCTATACTTTCCGTTGTCTGGGTGTCTGTTTGATCAGCGGATAAAGCTACCACCACACACAATCCGAGCAGGGCCCAGCTTAAGACATTGGATTGTCTCATGATGAAGAGTATGGAATATTTTAACCTTACCGAACGGGTTCCTTAAACACACACTGGAAGGCTGGCTCTGGGAACGGGGTTTTATAGTAGCCGGTCTTTGGACACACCCAACTATATCATATAACGTTGTATGTTTAGGATGGGTTTGGTGTTGGTTTAAGTGTTACATTTAACAAATAATTGCTTGTTAAGGTTTGACCCTCTCCAGAATCTTCAACAACTTTCTCAGTCAAGCTTGATGAAACAGATCACACATTACCATGTCCATTTGTGTATCTAATAAGTACATAAAATGCTGAGTTGGTACCAAAAAGTGTCGAAACTATCGAATTAGCATATTTTTCAGAATATATTAAATGTATTGTTTTTGGTAAATTCTGAGATTTTAGCTCTTTGACCTTTTCTTGGCTATTCTGAGAATAATCGTGGGCAGATGGAATTTGTTCTACATAGGATAATTTGCTAGAACATATAATGAGAAAATCTAAGTACTTAATAGATACTTGCACAAGTTAAAGAAAGTTTTCCCCGCTATCTTTCTTACATCTTGAAAACAAAAAAAGTATTATACGCGTAGATTTTATGACGTCACATTTCTTGCAAACAAATTTCAGAAAAATATTTAGAGGTGGATTTCTTTAAAATCTGCATGGTTGTATTGTATTAGCATAAGAATAAACCACAAGGGTTGCAAATATCCGCGAGTTATTGTTCTTGTCTTGCAAACCTGAATTTGTATCATAACGATAGACCCTATTAAAATTGGCTCAATTTGGCAAGTATTTACTGAACGTTTACACTTGTCACAGAACATTGTAAAAGCAAAATGGAAGAACACATTTATAGATGAATTTTGGGGAAAGGTTCCGTGCTAGAATTGTATATTCCATTTTTTTTAAAAATCAGCGTAGATTTATAGATGAATTTTTGGGAAAGGTTCCGTGCTAGAATTGTATATTCCATTTTTTAAAAAAATCAGCGTAGAATTATTTATGGGGCTATTGTCCTTGCTTTGAAAGCCCTCCCTGCAACCCAGTTACCGACATTTTAAAAACGACTGAATCAGGTCATGCATGAAGATGAACCGTAATGAAAAATCCTGCATGCATCTCTGATTATTTCCATAATTATTGTCGTTGCCTCAAATTTGTATGTAAACTCTTTTGAATGGATTGTTTAAAACTTTACGTGGATTAAGCCTACCATAAAAATAAGAATGAACGCTGTCGAAATTCCCCCTCCCAAAAAAAACTACTGACATTGGTAAATACATAATGCAAGAGTTATAATCTTTAGGCCTGAAATGTTATCTACATTATTAATTAGATATTAATTAACTTATCGATGCCATCGCTAGCCTGCGATATTTAGCGGATTAGAATACAATTTGTGAAGGATAATTAAGCGTAAAAGTTGATAAAAAGGGAGTGTGTATTCCAGTGTTCAAACTTTAGTAACGATGATCGATGCCAGCCGCTTAATGCCTCCTGCAATAATTAATTCAATTGTGAACAGAATATTAATATTTAACGCGTAAGGCGGGATACAATATGTCGCCTTGGCCAATGCCAAACTTTCACGGAATATTAAGCAACATCCTGATCGTTTATATTTGCCCCCCCCCCCTCTGGTATATTATGGTTTGATTTAAAATTCATTTGTGTTTCAACAGAAAACCTCCAAAGGTTGCCAAAGTTTATTTGGTCAGTGTGAATTCTACTTGGGTAACGTTTCTTTACATAAAGACATCAAAAAGAACATTGGTTACGGTGTAATTTTGAAGAATTATAAAGTCTGTTTGAACAATAAAACTTACAGATGGGTAAATATCCCAGAAGGCTATCATTAACCTTATATACACGTAATTGTGCGGATCTTTTTCGGATTTCACACTGCGTAGCTTGTGTGAAGCACTGTTGTTTTTGTTAAGATTATTCTTCCTATTATTATTTTCTTTCCACTTGAGCATATCTCAGAAACTGCTTGTCGGGTCGATTCGACGTCTTCGGTTTTCCTGAGAAACAGGGTGTGACTTACAGATTAAAGCTATTTCGAACGTTCTACAACAATGCGAAATGCCCGAAATCGCCGACGTTGTCGTTTTTTTAAATTATGGTTGTATTTTAACATTTGATACATTTTGACATAGCCAGAGACAAGGCAGATAGATACAGTTCATTAGACTTTTAATTTTCGACGAATCTTCGGAGATATTTGGCACCAAATTTTAAAATTTGACAGTGTTAAAAGGTTGTCTGATTTGAGCAAAAATATGAACATTTATTTGTGTCTGGATAAGTTTTCTTAGTCGCTATTGGCTACTTCAGTTTATCTATTCTAGGTTAATTATTTATTGCCCGTTTTTATAAAACAAAGTTCATATGCTCCATGTTGCAAATTCTCAATTTTTATTACGGGTAAAAATTTCTATCGGCACCGGATGTGATGCAAATTAGCTAAAAACTCCAATTTTGACAACTTTTCGCTAGCAAATCTTATTTTTTGCAAATCTGGTAGATCAAGATAAATGCCCCTTCAAAAGGCGCAAAAGAACTCGGACTCACTTTTTTAAATTCGGTTTTGTATTTGCACCATTTCGGTTTAAAGGTGAAAAAGGTGTAAAAATGAGCTATTTACAACCCATTCAGGCTTTTCAAATTTTAAAACATTATTTTCTTCGTAACTTTCATAAACGTGTAGCATTAATCCGTACGAAGAGTACCTATCTCAAAATTAGTTTGTAATATGAGCAGTTGCCGAGAAATGGTCAATTTTGCATGAGTCAATTTTTACACTATTTGTGTCAAAGAGTCAATTATTATTGGATTTTCATAAAAGTGACACCATTTGATGTGTAATGTCAATTGTGACTAGTTCAAACCAATTTAACCTTTTAGGGCACGTCATTGTTGGCGAGATTGGGTGTTACAGTTTAGTAAGGGTTGGGGCTAGGTCCAGGATTAGGGTTAGGGTCCTGAGATAATATTATTACACCAGATGGGGAAAAAGATTCTCTGCGTCGAATAATAGTGCAAGAGGGTTAAACCATACCTAACTTAACAACTACCAGCGGCTGCCAGGTAGGATACGCCCACATTTTGCAAGAGATGAATACAGAAGCAAAAACAAACGCGATTTATTGTACAATCAGGGGAACTATCCAGAAACTAATGGTCTAAAAATGTGCAAATATCAGAAAGGACTGGGATCTTTAGGATAGATATGTTTTAAGTTTCATCAAAATCGGATAAAATTGTGACTACTAGAGGGTCCACAACCTTCATATTACACACTTCTACACAGTTTGCGTACAAAGAGCGGCCATTTTGTCAGACAGTTTCATTTTGATTTTCCCGAAATTCGAATTCAATCTTCATTATGGTGGAATGGTGATGTATTTAAACGTTTTTTTAAAATCGGAAAATAAATGTGACCTCTTGAGAATCCACGAGCTAAAAATGCGATTTTTCAAACAATCAGGGGCCATAATCCAGGAAGTTAAGTTATTAAAAGGAACAAAGATCTTAGTGTGTAACGGTGATTTATTTACACGTTCATTAAATCGGATAAAAATTGTGACCTCACAGGGAACACAAGCATACAAGCTAAAAATGTGATTTTTTGGTTCAATCAAGGACCTTGTTCCGAAAGGTACGATCCGAATTGCGCGAATATTGAAAGAACCGAGATCTTTGGGTTATAAAATTGCATTTCGATTTCATCCCTTTACTTGATTAGAGATTTGGGGGGTTTTGGGTTATAAAGTTGCATTTCAAGTTTAGTCAGAATCGTATCACTGTTGTGGCCTCCAGGGTCCACAACATTGATATACCAGATGCTTACACTATTTGCGTACGAGAGGCGGTCATTTTGTCCGGCAGTTTTGGCCCAATTTTCACGAAATTCATACTCAGACAAAATTACGGTGTAACGGTGATATATTCAAACGATTTTTTTAAAAATCGGATAATAATTGTGACCTCTAGAAAGGCCACAAACTAATAAAAGCGACTTTTCGTACAATCAGGGACCATAATTCTTGATTCAAAACGTGCGAAAATCAAAAAGAACCAACATATTTGAGTTATAAAATGCATTTCAAGTTTCATCAAAATCCTTGAAGTTACAGTCGGATACATGACAATATCGAATCGAAATCTTAGGGTGATAAACCTATATTTCACATTTTATAGAAATAGGGTGTTCACAAACCATTGTGGACATGGGCGGCGACAATATACGTCCACACGTGGGCGTATAAAAACAGATATACAGAAAACAAACACATCGTTGTATAAAAGTTTAAACTAGCAGGGCAGATTAAATATACTTTACATTGCATTAATAACAAATACACATGCATCCGTTTGATTTGCTTTTCAAGGATGTCAGCTTTGTCTTTCTTGCCATTTATCATGTCATTGTTAGGCATTTATACATATACATTTAGCCTTAAACACATATGTCAAAAGGGGTATATTTTAGGAGTGAGAAATAGATTTATCGCGTTTATATATATAATAAATATTAGTAACGAACAAACAATATGTAATGTTTACAAATATTGTAATTATTAGTAACGAACAAAAAGTTTCTTTAGAAGACACATTTGATATTATTTTTTTTGGGGGGGGGGGGGGGGCAAAATGTATAAATAAAATTACCTAAGATGCTAAGGCAAAAGAATAAAAAGCCAATAGAGTATGATCTCATTACCAAATACACACCAATTACCACTCAAATCAGGTGTTAACCTTTCAAGTTGCCTGTTTTTCTTTTAATTATGTTTTGTTTGCCACGAATAAGTGATGTTCGCCGTGAAAATAAATACTCTAACGGTTGGCCTACATTTTGATATTTTTTCTTTTTGTTGATTAAAGCAACGCCGTTGTCAGATCAGGTTTGTTTTTTCTGTGTATTTGAAGCTATTGCAAATAACAGCACACGGTTGACTCTATAAGAAAAAACCCTACTTGTCACAGTTAATGGCTACTGTACTTGGTTTGATGGTGTCGTGTTGGTGAAACATTATTTCGTTTGTTTTCTGGGTGGAATAAGATACTATTAGTTTACGTATTTTGTCGAGTAAGAATTTACACTATCATGTAATGGTCACTTTATTCTGTTTGCTGAATGCTAGACGCTATTAAAGGATAGCTCATTTTCTTGATTTAAAAAAAAAATCGACGACAAAATCTTGAAGACTGGGATTTTCGGGCCTAATAATAATAATTGTAGAGGTGGTGCTTGTCTTGTCCATCCACTGTGATGTTTCTTTGACGGCATTTTTCTCTCGAATGCATTACAAGACAGAAACATCGCTATTTAGGTTGTTGTCGGTAACAAGGTCCCTGTATTTTGTATGATTGCCTATCGTTGGAACAAGGGCGTTAAGAAACTTAACATTTCTATAACCACCAGAAAATTATATTTTAAAAAACATGATTTATTTCCAAAACGATAAATGTCTTATTTAAACAACGTTTTTCCGGTAAATCACCAAATGAAAACTTCTAATAAAGAAAAAATATCACCATCCAAACCAACCGTAAAGATAACATTTATAGGGTAGTTATTTCCAATATTAAAAGTATGGCAAATTTAGTATATGGATAGTAGAGACACCCAAATTTGCTACAAAAAATACTGCAGTTCAGGGCCCTGTTTCTCGAAATCTTAAATAAAGATAAAATCCCGATTTTAGCAGATACTCCAATCTTTATTGGCTAAGCCCTAAAATCAATCTAATATTATCCAATCAAATTACTAAAATTTGGATTGTATCTTAGTTAAAATTTCGTGAAACAGGCCCCAGGATTGTAAATTGTAAAAGGATCACTAACTTACTACATGTAGAATAACGTAGGGAGCGCGTGGTTTGGTTGATCGAATGGATAGCGAATGTGATAACATTGGGAGACTTAATAAACAAACTGCAGATGGTGGAAAAGATATTGGCTTAGGTTAATCCAAGAAGTTATTAGGCTCCGATTTTTATGGTAAATGGACAGCGAGCGACTAAAATAGACCCTGTCCACCATCAAGTCATGTGACAAACACGGCTGCTTATAATTATTTTTTTTTTTACATTCTCGGGTTTTCTTCCAATTAAGATGTCCTGAGGATAATTTGAAGCAAACTTTTCATAGATAAGTTAGCTTTTAGTCCAGATCAAATCACACAGTTTTTTTCTGAAAAAGACAGTTTCAAAATCTTAATTAAAAAAGTCTCGTCATCGTTTTAAAAATGTTAGACGAAAGCCCGAAATACCTTGACACTATTACATAGCTATGAACAGGAGACAAGACCTCGTCAATGTGTACTGTCAAGTATTTAGATTACATGAACATGCATTTTCAATTGTAAACCTTGTGACATTTTCACCACCCGTGTGCTATTTGTATAAACTTAAATGTGTTTTGAAGGTTTTCTTATAGTAGCCAGTAAGCCACTTTATCCAAACTAACACAAATACAAGAAATTAATATGATGATTATGTAAATCTCATCAATAAGTTTAGATATTACACCTGTCTCGCCTATATTAAATAGACAACGGACGCCCTTATTGCCTCATTCAGTTTACTGCAACTTATGAAATTGTTACTAATTGAATCTTACACAGACCTTATTCTGGCATACACCCTTGCAGATGCTGCAAATTAAACTAAAGCAATGCTGTATCCCCACCACCAATCTAAAGATAAGATTCACAATACTCGAAATTTCTACTTTCAGTAATCAGAGTTGATCCAATTCTGAAGATACCCTTTTTAGAATTCCTCGAAGAAGTAGTCAAGTTTCAAATTAGGAAACCGCACTTGAACTTTTTTTCATATAGCTCATGTTGGGAAACAAGTCATGTAAAGCCCGAAAGCAGGTAAAAGCCCCCCCCCCACACACACACACACAGAAAGATCTGTCGCAATTAATTAATGAACTGAGACAATCTAGTGGATATTTGTCGTTTTAGAGTGAATTACATATTTTATTTCATCGAGAAGCAAGAAAACTTATAGATGAAATAAAATATGTTATTCAAGACAAAACGACAAATGTTCTATTTATTTTATGATTTTACAATCATTTTAGGTAAAACAACATGGACTACTTTGCTAGCCAGTGGAATAACACTTTTATTTCACTGATAAAACGCGGTATTCCACTACTGATCATAAAATAAAATGGAATATGACATTATGCTGATTATCCATTATTTCGTCCACATAACAATGAAAATCGATGGAGTTTTGCATTCTTTCACTTTCCCAATCTTGTGAGGTTACAATATGACTAAACTATCGAAAAAAGAACAATGTGCAGTATTCGTCGAACTGACCAAGGCATTTGATTTAGTTTGGGTGGATGGCCTATAAAAAATATACATAGAATGGAGGTAACAGAGCGAATGTTCCAATGGATCGGGGATTTTCTAAACAATAGGCAACTACAAGTTAATGAATGTAGGTATCTCGATAAACAATAAATTTCAATTAGAAAATGGCACACCCCAGGGTTCTGTTATAAGCCCGACACTTTTCAGTATCATGATTAATGACCTTCAGTCTAATAACTACATTAAAAAAACGTATTGACGTTGTGGTTTCTGCAGACGACAGTTCAATCTGGCATGCAGCGAATAACTGCCGTACGGTTAGAACGAGAATTTAGGAAGCTTTGGACCTCCTGTCAAAATGGTCTAATGATTGGGCATTTCGAATATCTGAAAGTAAAACAGTAGGGAAGTGTCGTCTGTGAAACTTGTAGTTCTGAATGTAATGAGATGTCTGATGGGCATATCCTGGGGATCCAATAATACCACTCTGCTCATGATATATTCGTTTACAATAAGATCAATATGTGACCAAGGCTGAGTTGCTTTTGCAAGTGCAAATAAATTAGCTCTTGCTAAATTAGACAAATACCAACCAATAAAAATAGCAACAACAGCTCCATTTGGCACAAAAAATGAAATCCAGTTGCAGGAAGTAGGTGAAATATCATTCGAATTGAGTGAGGCGCAACGAACCGACATTAAGATACTGGGCCAAGTTGCAGTATCTAGGGGACAGCTGTCCAACAGTCAAGTGCAGAGAATCACCAACGAATAAATTTAAAAGAAATGCGAGACTCAACCGTTCGGTCACAGAGTAAATGATTTAATAAAAGATTCAGGGTTAGACCACTATCAAATCAAGCTCCCTGGATTTTACTCCGTCCTAACTATGATACAAGCCCAAATAATGTTGGTAGGAAAAAAGAAAATCCGCCATAAGCACAAATGCGATATGAAATGGTCATCGCATGTGAAAATATACACGGACGGACCTCACGAACCTATTATAAACAAAACTGCGTTAGGTGTCAGCATTCCCAAATTCCAAGTTAATATATCAAATAGGTTACCAGATGGATGTTAAAGCTATACAGCAGAATTAAAGGCATTATCCGTTCAAAAAGAAGTCATCGTGTCAGACTCCAATGGCTGTATATAGTCAATAACACATGATAAAACAACACCCAGACCAGAAATTGTTCACAACATTCGTGCAAATGTTGATGCCCCCAAAACAACCAGCAGCTGTCAGGCAGTTTACGCCCACATTTTCAAGAGATGGATAGAGAACAAGCAAAACAGAAAGCGATTTTTCGAACAATAAAGGGCCATAAATCAGGATGTTACAATCCGATATACTCAAATATCGAAAGGAACCATGATCTTGGATTATAAACATGCATTTCAAGTTTCATCAAAATCGGAATAAAATTGTGACATCTACAGGGTCCACAACCTTCATATATCATATTTTTTTTTTACACTCAAGACGTTACGATCCGATGCGCAAATATCAAAAGGAACCAAGATCTTTGGGTTATAAACATGCATTTCAAGTTTCAAAATTGGTTCAAAATTGTGACCACTAGAGTTCACAAGCTAAAAACTTGATATTTCGTACAATCAGGGGCCACAATCCATGAAATTACAGTCCGATACATGCCAATATCGACAGGAACCGAGATCTTAGGATAAAAATTGTGACCTGTAGACTGTTCACAAACAATTGTGGACGGACGGACAGGGGCGACGACAATATAAATCCACATGAAAATGTGAGCATAGCCTCTAAAAAATAGATATGTAGAATTTGCATGGATACCATCTCTTGTGGGCATATAGTAGGATAATATCAGAATAGATTGACATTAAGATAGGGAACTACGTATTGTTACAAGGGAGGGAACTATTGTTGTAGGTCAGTACATGTATACTGTATGATTTAATAGAATAGTATAATCGAATAATAATGACAAAAGCAATAGGGATCTACACAACCCTTTATTAATGATGGCAGGGCATATAAATCATATACTACTCTTATAAAATAATTTTCTGTTCTTTGTGGCTGCTGGCTCTTCTTTCCCTTTTCAGGTAACTTTTATCTGGGAAGAGTCACACACAAAGTAAAATTTTTATGGACTGCAGAAAATAAATGACTTTTAAACTAACTTTTATTATATGGAAAGAACCACACGAATAATTTTATTTGTAAATACTCCACAGATCCCAGCCCTCTCTTCTCAAGACAGTGATTTTAAACCCGTCTTTTTATGGTGACTTTTAGATATACGAGAAGTTTTTATGTTTTAGTGTTTTTACCGATATTCTATATATTACTCATTCATATGTAAATAATTTAATGAAATCAACCTGTCCATAATATCATGCCTTTTGTATTGGACGTTAAATTTGTAATAAACAACAACCAATCATCACACTACAGAGCTAAAATAAAATGTTTTAACACATCTACATCAGACCCAAATTGTGGCTTCTCTAGAGGATACAGAAACTTGGTACATATTTAAACAGTAAGCTTTCTACCAAAATCAAACTCATCCGAGATGATTGGGATATAAAAATATCTTCAGATTTGTCAAAAATGGGATATAAATTGCATGAAAAGGTGAACAACCAACAAACAGACAGACATGTGATACAACATCATACTTCCACATGAAAATGTGGGCCTGCTAAAAACATAATCACAGATTTATTCATAAACTTTTATTTATTCATTATCATTTATATGTACCTACATACTATCTATAATTATAGAAAAATAAACTGAAGACGACTCTTAACATATATGTAAATAATAGAATTTGGCAGTAAACCCGAGACAATAAAACAATATATAAAATATGATCAAAATATCATAAGATAGGCTGGCACTGCCAGGCAGGATACGCCCACATTTTCGAGAGATGGACAGAGAACAAGCAATACCGAAAGTGATTTTTCCTACATCTTTAAGTCCTGTATTTCATACTGTATTGGGAGCAGCCATTTAGTTGGTCAGTTCCAGTCTGATATTAATGAAATTCGAAACCGACAATGATTATGGTGTGACGGTACACAACCTAGAAATGTGACTTTTCATCAAAATCGGATAAGAATTGTGACCTGTAGAGAGTCCACAACCATGATATACCATATTTTTACACTATTCGCGTACAAACGGCGACCATTTCGTCCAGCAATTTTGGTACGATTTTCACGAAATTAGAACTCAACCTTCCTCATCAAAATCGAATTAAAATTGTGACCTATACAGGGTCCACAACCATGATATATCATTTTTTAACAGTATTCGCGTACAAACGGCGGCCATTTTGTCTGTCAATTTTAGTCCGATTTTCCCAAAATTCAAACTCAACCTTCCTTACAGTGTAACGGTGATATAATCAAACGTTTTTTTAAATTGGATAATAATTGTGACCTCCAGAGGGACCACAAGCTAAAGAAAGGGGGATTTTGCGTATAACCAGGGGCCATAATTCAGGAAGTTACGATCCGATATGCGCAAATATCGAAAAGAACCAAGATCTTTGGGTTATAACCATGAATTTCAAGTTTCATCAAAATCGAATTAAAATTGTGACCTTTACAGGGTCCACAACCTTGATATACCATTTTTTAACAGTATTCGCGTACAAACGGTGGCCATTTTGTATGGCAATTTTGGTCTGATTTTCCCGAAATTCAAACTCAACCTTCCTTACGGTGTAACGGTAATATAATCAAACGTTTTTTTAAATCGGATAATAATTGTGACCTCCAAGCTAAAAAAAAGGCGATTTTGTGTATAATCAGGGGCCATAATTCAGGAAGTTACGATCCGATATGCGCAAATATCGAAAGGAACCAAGATCTTTGGGTTATAACCATGAATTTCAAGTTTCATCAAAATCGAATCAAAATTGTGACCTCCACAGGGTCCACAACCTTGATATACCATTTTTTAACAGTATTCGCGTACAAACGGCGGCCATTTTGTATGGCAATTTTCGTCCGATTTTCCCGAAATTCGAACTCAACCTGCCTTAGGGTGTAACGGTGATATAATCAAACGTTTTTTTAAATCGAATAATAATTGTGACCTCCAAGCTAAAAAAAAGGCGATTTTGCGTATAATCAGGGGCCATAATTCAGGAAGTTACGATCCGATATGCGCAAATATCGAAAGGAAGCAAGATCTTTGGGTTATAACCATGAATTTAAAGTTTCATCAAAATTGAATCAAAATTGTGACCTCCACAGGGTCCACAACCTTGATATACCATTTTTTAACAGTATTCGCGTACAAACGGCGGCCATTTTGTATGGCAATTTTCGTCCGATTTTCCCGAAATTCGAACTCAACCTTCCTTAGGTTGTAACGGTGATATAATCAAACGGTTTTTTAAATCGAATAATAATTGTGACCTCCAGATGGACCACAAGCTAAAAAGGGTGATTTTTCGGACAATCAGGGGCCATAATTCAGGAAATTACATTCTGATAGCCGCAAATATCGAAAGGAACCAAGATCTTTGGGTTACAAACACGCATGTCAAGTTTCATCAAAATCGGTTCAAAATTGTGACCTCTATAGGGTCCACAAGCTAAAAACGTGATTTTTCGTACAATCAGGGGCCATAATCCATGAAGTTTTGATCCGATACATGCCAATATCGAAAGGAACCGAGATCTTTTGGGGATAAACCTATATTTCAAGTTTCGTCAAAATCGTTTAAGAATTGTGACCTGTAGAGAGTCCACAAACAAATTGTGGACGGACGGACGGACGGACGGACGTCCGGACGGACAGGGGCGACGACATAATACGTCCACATGAAAATGTGGGCGTATAAAAATAGTAAATGTAATATTTCATTTGGTAAATCACTTTACTGGAAAGTTGTAATCATATGAATATGATCAACATTAAAATTTATCATTAATGTAAGTTCAATGATTCAAGGTGATATTTAACACTATTCTGAAGAAGCTTATTATTTTTACCAGTACTGGAAGATTTTGATCAGCTGTTCAATTTTTGTTTCATATCTTTTAAAGAATTTACTGTATGTGACAATACATATTAATAAAATAATTGATTATTTACATATTATATATAGATTATTTCTTTAATAAAATATATATCAACAACTATTCTAATAATCAAAACAAATGCAAACACTACTATTATATAAATATATGTTTTAAATTATATATATACTGTATAGAAAACTTGGCCATTTGAAATATTAATGCCAATTTTACTATTTGAATATTTTAAGTAATTATTAAATAGATATAGTTTCTGAATTCATATAGCTACCATTATCAACTAATAAATATTTATATGTTTTCGATTAATTAATCTTTCTGTCATGAAGTAACAATTTTCATGTGTCATGAACTAATAAATTCCATGAGCTTTAATCTATTATTCACATTTTATGACCTAATAAATATAAATAAATTTATCTGTAATAAACTAAAACTTCATCTGTCAGTATCCTTCAATATCAGGTTTTAAATTAGTAAATTAATGTCATGAGTAATGAACTAATTTGGTCATGGACTAATATATTTTGGGTACTGGTATTATAAAGTTTAGTAGACCAAGAAATGGCAGTTAGATATTCATACAACTAAACGTATAAAATAACGTATCAATAAATTGTACAAAAACAAACAAAATATATAAATCTTATGTATGACTTAAAAATCTAAGAAACCACAAAATATCTCTTCTGTTTATTCAATGTGACTCTTTAATATTTATTAAATATATAGCTTTTGAAAACATGCTGACCTTGGAATTTCCTACAGCCAAGGGAATTCAAAGAAATATACTATACCTAAGTGAAGTGAGATCAAAATTTATGATCTTAAAATTTTAGAAATTCAATACATGTTGAGTTATTTCTTATGCCCCAATAATAGTTTATTGCTATTGCTTAAAACTGGCAAATTACAAAAAAATATATTAATTACAATGTACAATAAATACACCCAAATTATTTAAACATAAATATTAATTACATAGGTGTTGTCATGAATGTGACACCGACTAATGCCTCCAAAATATCAAAGATTAAAAAATAAGAATATAATTTGACTGGCCAACAAAACATTTTAATGATCTATAATATATGGAGAATCGTGCTTAAAATGAGGAGATAAAAGTTCTGAGATATAATACGATATCAATACAACTATTAAAATTTGCTGTAACTAAATGAAATAAGTTTTGACAGTCATTTTTTTTTTTGTTTGAAGTACTACATTTGATTTGGCGTAAATGAAAAAGATAGGCTGGCACTGCCAGGCAGGATACGCCCACATTTTCGAGAGATGGATAGAAAACAAGCAATAACAAAAGTGATTTTTCCTACATCATTAAGTCCTGTATTTCATACTGTATTGGGAGCAGCCATTTAGTTGGTCAGTTCCAGTCTGATATTCATGAAATTCGAAGCCTACAATGATTATGGTGTGACGGTACACAACCTAGAAATGTGACTTTTCATCAAAATTGGATAAGAATTGTGACCTGTAGAGAGTCCACAACCATGATATACCATATTTTTACACTATTCACGTACAAACGGCGACCATTTCGTCCAGCAATTTTGGTACGATTTTCACGAAATTAGAACTCAACCTTCCCCATCAAAATCGAATTAAAATTGTGACCTATACAGGGTCCACAACCATGATATACCATTTTTTTTAACAGTATTCGTGTACAAACGGCGGCCATTTTGTCTGTCAATTTTGGTCTGATTTTCCCGAAATTCAAACTCAACCTTCCTAACAGTGTAACGGTAATATAATCAAACGTTTTTTTAAATCGGATAATAATTGTGACCTCCAAGCTAAAAAAAAAGGCGATTTTGCGTATAATCAGGGGCCATAATTCAGGAAGTTACGATCCGATATGCGCAAATATCGAAAGGAAGCAAGATCTTTGGGACCACAAGCTAAAAAAAAGGCGATTTTGCGTATAATCTGGGGCCATAATTCAGGAAGTTATGATCCGATATGCGCAAATATCGAAAGGAACAAAGATCCTTGGGTTATAACCATGAATTTCAAGTTTCATCAAAATCGAATTAAAATTGTGACCTCCACAGGGTCCACAACCTTGATATACCATTTTTTAACAGTATTTAACAGTATTCGCTGCCATTTTGTATGGCAATTTTGGTCCGATTTTCCCGAAATTCAAACTCAACCTTCCTTAGGGTGTAACTAACAGTGATATAATTAAACGTTTTTTTAAATCGGATAATAATTGTGACCTCCAGAGGGACCACAAGCTAAAAAGGGTGATTTTTCGGACAATCAGGGGCCATAATTCAGGAAATTACATTCCACTAGCCGCAAATATCGAAAGGAACCAAGATCTTTGGGTTACAAACATGCATGTCAAGTTTCATCAAAATCGGTTCAAAATTGTGACCTTTATAGGGTCCACAAGCTAAAAACATGATTTTTCGTACCATCAGGGGCCATTATCCATGAAGCTTTGATCCGATACATGCCAATAGCCGAGATCTTTTGGGGATAAACCTATATTTCAAGTTTCATCAAAATCGGATAAGAATTGTGACCTGTAGAGAGTCCACAAACAAATTGTGGACAGACGGACGGACAGGGGCGATGACATAATACGTCCACATGAAAATGTGGGCGTATAAAAACCCATAAATGTATGTTCCTCGCATTTTAGCATTTTACTTTGCGTTACATATCTTAACAGACAGGAATTTGTGTAAGTGTATTGATGAACATAGTAGATGATACATTAAGAACCATAAACAGAAAGTAACAGACACTTTCATCATTCAGTGTTTGTAACAGGACTATAACAATTTGCAGCTAATAAAAAATATTTAAAAACTATAAATAGAAAGTAACAGATACGACTATGATGTCTATAACAAAGTCAGTATATTAACAATAATGATGCATATATTATATATAGAAATGAACATAAATGGTAAACTGATGTTTCAGCCATTAGGGGTTAACCAGTGACAGTTGAAACTTCTATGACCAAAACATCAGTGGCTGAAACCTAGATTTCAACATAAACGATGATTAACAATAAAATTTTAATTTTAAAAGCAAAATTATCATGCAGTGCCCAGGTCTATGTTGTGAAAACAATAAAATAATTTGCATGAACTTTATAGCAGTTTGATAATATATAAAAATATATTCTGTGGAGAAGAAAAATCTTTTTATGTAAAATACACAATTATTTCCCATTCAGTCTCCAAAACATTAAAATATAATAAAAACATTCTTACTTCACTGTTATATAATTATATAAAATGTAATTAATTGAATGAACATAGACATTGTTTATGTTAAAATGAATATATAGGGATTTTCTGACATGCAACCAAGATGAAAAATATGATTAACAATGATCAATCTTGAGATTTGATTGGCTTTTAAAGATCAGTAGCCAATCAGACGGAGTTTAAGGGGGCCTACGATGTCAAAACTAGGCTTGCATGAAGGAAATTTGAGCCAAGGACATTGTAATATCTATCGATGCTTTACATAACTGCATAGCAGAAAGGAAGGTATTGCTTTATAATTGTTGTATAATGAAATAAGCTTGAGATAATTAGAAGTATCATATTATTACATAGTTTGCTGTTTTTCTGTAGCTTCTAACATGGTTTTAAACTTGGAATCTGGTCTTGACATTAGAACAGACGGTTTGTCATACTCAGCTACCTGTAAAAAAAATTATGTGTCAACCTCAATATTTGAAATATGTATTGTCACTCATTTAAGTCACTGACTGTCTTTAGCATTTTTCAGACAATATTTAATCTTTATTGCTTACTCCACCCTATGCTAAAATACAATGTATACTCAAATTCATTATGTAACATTTTAATGACCAACCATTTTCGATATTTTGACCAAACATTGTTTATGAGATGCTAAATGTTGCAAATAAAGCACAGAATTGAACCATATTTGGACTGATTTTAGGAATTCAAATTTCCCAAAATTTCAATTTGCAGGGGTTTCAAAATCTCAAAGTGACTATCACAGACTTTTGAAATGACATCGTTAGAGTCAGTGAGTTTTGAAACTAATTTTACGTCCAAAACATTTTGTCATTGAACATCCTGATGTATCAAGATGTGGTCAAATCTACAATTATATTTATTTACCTATTGTTCTGTTTACCACAGTACTTGGTTTCATTTATTTCTCAAAATTAAAATATAATGAAAATAACTCCTACCTTGCCATCTTCTATAACTAATATACGATCACATGATAATACTGTGTTTAATCTATGTGCTATAGTTAACATTGTACAATCAGCAAACGCTTCTTTTATCGTTGTTTGTATTAAAGCATCTTTCTCTGTATCAATAGCAGCCGTAGCTTCATCTAATATCAATATCTAAAAAAGCCATTCACAATTATTAGGTCAAATAAAACAAATTCAAACATTCTAGTTCTCTGATACTGCAGCATAAATTAAAATGGGCTACTGGAAAAATGGCTATTTAAAAAAAAACATTCTCATTAATTACGGCACATTCATATAATAACTATTTCCAAATCTGGTCTCAAATTTAGTTTGATGTCTTAATCTTTAAAAATCTCAACTGCTTAAATTGAAAATATTTGGTCAATGCAACTGGATATAAAATTAATCATATATATATATCACATGCCAAGTCCAATGGAATGTGATCATATAGAAATGGTGTCATGATATGCCCAATCAATTATTGTCCAGTTTCTCATAGACCAGATGTTTCACATTATATTTGTGTAAATAGATATTTGCTGAAAATATTAGGCAATTGTCTTAATGTTGAGAGGGCACTTTGGCACTATGGTTTGTACTGCAAGTGGCATCAAAAGCCGAGGGTGATTTGGGTATGAACTACACTGAATTTATGTAAAAGCATACAGAACATTTCAATTGGAGTATATATCTATATAACATGTATATACGACCACTTGATATCATTCACATTTTATCTATGTGAATATGGCAGGAATATTTAACTAACAAATTCTAGAAATGCTCATTACATACTTTACTGTGTCTAAGAAGAGCTCTAGCCATACACATTAACTGTCTTTCTCCCACAGAAAAATTTTCTCCATTTTCTATAACCATAGCATCTAATTGTTGGTCTAAATTTACTATCTGAAATTCAGATCATCAAGCCAATGATATTTTCATAATTCCATCAATTTGAATTTTACAAGGTCAAAATATACAACAACAATTGGGGGGTGGCCGAACGGTTAGCGTGCGCGCTGTATCATCATACGGCCTGCCATTGAGTCAACTGGCACTGTTTTGTATCCTCTGTTGTACGTGGCAAGGAGTAGGCTCGCCTGTCCAACCTCGTGGGTTTACTCCGGTTTCCTCCCATTGCTAAAGACCACTACGTACAAGCGAATTATTGCAATAAAATTTTTAAAAAAACTAAAAAAAACATATGTTTGTCCCAAAATGACCTAGTTTGTGACATGTGGGCGTTAAACCACATTTCTCTCTCTCACAACAACCCTTATTAATTACCTCCCTTTGAATTATTTTTTTTACATTTACAGGTAGCATTTTACTTATAAGTACTTTCCACTATCAATACCCTAATGGCAGAATACAATGACTCTTATTCAAGAAGGTATTCATGCGCAATATAAGTCAGTCTAAAAAATCTGACTTATTTTTTAAAGAGTAATTTCAAGATGGATGGATGGGCATGTTTGACAAAATTATAAGCACATTAAAACATTTTGGTGTGTGCATAAAGAAATTTATATTTTGAATTACTACTGGACTATAAAATAATTCATTGTGTGTAAAACTTAAATCTACTGGGAAAATGTATAAAGATGTTTAAACTTACTGTTTCTTTCACATGACATTTTTCCAATACTTCCCACAATTCTTTATCACTATGGTTACCAAATGGATCTAAATTGTATCTAGAAGAGAAAAAACACTAAGTTAACAAGCCAACAGTGAGGCTGATGTCCCCCGCCGAAATCCCAAAATAAATAGAAGACACATATTAATTAATCGCACATTTATTTTTTTCAATGTATCGAGCAATCAAACTGTACACGAAGTGTCATCCAAAAGTGTTTTATAAAGAAAAATGCTAAAACCGACGAGAAAAATGAAAATGTACCCTAGTTAGGGGGACCCTAAAGGCAGACAAAAGGGCCCCTCTGGCCAAGGGAAAGGGCCCTCGTGTCCAAGTCAATCGTTTCTATACACTGTTACTGTCGAATCGATTACTAAATGAGAATGCAGTCATTGTATTGGCATAAAAATCATCAATCAAGATGAACCTAAGTTATCTTGTCCCAAAGTATCAACCAATCAAATTGCTTATCTCTGCTTACCCTAAGCGGAAAATGCTCATCTTCGAACTCCATCAAGGCATTGACCTAATAAGCATATACACCAAGTTTGAACATTTTAACTCAATTAGAAGGAGAGTTATTGTGTTCCAAAGTCTCGACTGCTCTCGACCAATCAAATTGCGTATCGCTCTGCTTACCTTGAGCAGAAAATGCTCATTATCGAACTTAGTCAAGGTATTACTGTAATGAAACTATACACCAAGTTTCATCACTCTCACTTAATTAGAACTGAAGTTATCGTGTCCCAAAGCATCAACCAATCAAATTGCTTATCTCTGCTTACCCTAAGTGGAAAATGCTCATCTTCGAACTCCATCAAGGCATTGGCCTTATAAGCATATACACCAAGTTTGAACATTTTTACTCAATTAGAAGAAGAGTTATTGTGTTCCAAAGTCTCGACCAATCAAATTGCATATCGCTCTGCTTACCCTAAGCGGAAAATGCTCATCTCCGAACTCCATCAAGGCATTGACCTAATAAGCATATACACCAAGTTTGAACATTTTAACTCAATTAGAAGGAGAGTTATTGTGTTCCAAAGTCTCGACCAATCAAATTGCTCTGCTTACCCTGAGCGGAAAATGCTCATTATCGAACTTAGTCAAGGTATTACTGTAATGAAACTATACACTAAGTTTCATCACTCTCACTTAATTAGAACTAAAGTTATCGTGTCCCAAAGCATCAACCAATCAAATTGCTTATCTCTGCTTACCCTAAGCGGAAAATGCTCATCTTTGAACTCCATCAAGGCATTGACCTAATAAACACATACACCAAGTTTGAACATTCTAGCTCAATTAGGAAGAGAGTTATTGTGTCCCAAAAAGTGTGACGGACAGACGGACAGACAGACAGACAGACAGACAGACAGACAGACAGACAGACAGACAGACAGACGGACGGACGAACCCATTTTAATAGTCCCCCAACTTTCTTCGAAAGGCGGGGGACAAAAATTGATTAAAAGACTGTGTATTGCCAATATGCAATCTATGTCACCCATAGAACTAAATACATGTATGGCATATATACAAGTAAAAATCTTTTTACACCAACTGGACCAATGAAGACATGCATAATATTCTTTAAAATACAGATGTGACGCCACCCTTTGATGTTGGCGTACCATTATTTCAAATAATCGTACGGGCAACTTGCCAATCATACTTTATTTATACCAAGGAAATATTGGACTAGTGTGACATATTTCACTGTAAAAGCTTGTGCGGACTGTCAGTATTTTAAGATGTTTAATAGTCTCGAGCTTACGACATTGCGTAATATATTGTAAAAACATTCGGGACTACTGGCTTATTTCAACTGTCAAGGGTTCTTTTACATGCATGCTATCCTGTACACAGGACCCCAAGTGACTAGACACTGTCTACAGTGTGATCAAACCCCAGACCTTTTTGGTGACGACCCAGCACCTTACTCACCAAGCAACCCTTAAGAATAAATGGATAATATTTAATTAAGAGAAAGTTATGCATACCTTATTGTACCCACAAATAAAACTGGATCTTGAGGAATAATAGACAAACGAGATCTTAAAATCTCCAGACTAACTTTACTAATATCAAATGAATCAATAACAATTGAACCTGATGCTGCCTCAACTAGGCGAAATAAAACCATACCAAGAGAAGATTTACCTAAAATAAAAACATTTAATAAACTCTTAAGAATCAAAAAAAGAAAACAAATTGTGATTATGTTTTTATTTACTTGAAATGTTGCCAAGAATAAAACATATTTTTGAAGTTTACCTCTATTTTTTTTTATATAAAACTTGGAACTTCTGAACATGTAAAACAAGTGGTTGGAAAAGAGAAATATGACTTAAAGTTCTGATACCAATCTGGCATTCTTTGGACAATTTCTAAATTTCATGGCTTGAACCACACAAATATGCATTCATATTGATTGCTTAATTAAGAAAATAAACCCTCCAATCATCCATAGATAATCTCCCCAAACGAATTTAACCAGATAAAGAGGAGACCCATCAAAAGATTTTACTTTGCAGTTTTTGAGGATTTTAAAATCACTGAAATGATCAGCAGCTTTAAGGTAATTTATACAGCATTTTCTGTATTTAATTGATTTCTTTGTAGTGAAAAGAAACTAAAAAATTTTAAATGAAATATTAAGGCATAATTCAAAATTAGATTCAATTGCCAAGCAGCTTGAACAAACACAATGGTATGGGATAATAACATAAATTTAGATTAAAAATGTATCTGAGATCTTACCAGAGCCTGATCTTCCAACAATTCCTATCTTTTCTTGGGGTTTAACATCAAAAGTTATACCCTTTAGCGCCAGTGGTAAACCCTCTCTATATCTCATCCTCAGGCGGTTAAAAGATATCTGGCCATTTTTCGGCCAATCACTTGATGGTTGTTTATCGTTGACATTAGCAACAGCCTCCGTAACTTGATTCTACAAATAAAAATTATTTATAATCAAATAATTTATATTACAATCAATTAAAAATTATATTACAATCAAATAATAATTATATTACAATCATTACAATCAATCAAATAATAATTATATTACAATCAAATATTAATTATATCACCATCAAATAATAGTTTCATAACAATCAAATAATAATTATATCGCAATCAAATAATAATTATACAGCTATCAAATAGTTGAATTACAATCAAAAGATTTGGCAATGACATCGAATTGACACAAACTAGGTCATTCAGGACTAATATATGGCATTCGTATTATGTATGTAAAGCTTGGGATCAAAACCACACGATTTGAATCAATTACAGACCTTCTGATATAAAGCACACATCTTAGACCAGTCGACCTTCCAACCGACCATATTACAATCATATAATAATCATATTACAATCAATAAAATAATAGTGTACTACTTGAAAATTACAATATGTGATCGAACATGATTATCATAATGTTACTTTTTGGGAAATATCCAACTCAACAGATGCAGACTATATTTTGTTCAAGTCAGGGACAGAAAGTTGTACATAGGAGTCATTAAATTTTTTACCTGTGAATAGTCTAAGATTCTTTGAACAGATGTAAAACGAGATTCTGTATCAACAGCTAACCTAATAGTAAACTGAAACAATCCAGTCATCTGAAATATAATATCATTAATCAATTAATTTTTTAAACTCTTAGGCCAAGAAAAAAAGATAGGCTGGCACTGCCAGGCAGGATACACCCACTTCTGAGAGATGGATAGAGAACAAGCAATACAGAAAGTGATTTTTCCTACATCATTAAGTCCTGTATTTCATACTGTATTGGGAGCAGCCATTTTGTTGGTCAGTTCCAGTCTGATATTCATGAAATTCGAAGCCGACAATGATTATGGTGTGACGGTACACAACCTAGAAATGTTACTTTTCGTCAAAATCAGATAAGAATTGTGACCTGTAGAGAGTCCACAACCATGATATACCATATTTTTACACTATTCGCGTACAAACGGTGACCATTTCGTCCGGCAATTTTGGTACGATTTTCACGAAATTCAAACTCAACCTTCCTTACGGTGCAACAGTAATATAATCAGAGTTTTTTTTTAAATCAGATAATAATTGTTCGAGAGATAGACAGAGAACAAGCAATACCGAAAGTGATTTTTCCTACAATCAAAGGCCATAATTCATTAAGTTACAATTTGATATGCGCAAATATCAAAAAGAATAAAGATCTTTAGGTTATAAACAAGCATTTCAGGTTTCATCAAAATCGAAAAAATTAAAATTGTCACCTCTACAGGGTCCACAACTTTTTTACACTGTTCGCGTACAAACGGCGGCCATTTTTTCTGGCAATTAGAGTCCAATTTTTATGAAATTCGAACTCAACCTTCCGTAGGGTGTAACGGTGATAGAGTCAAACGTTTTTTCAAATCAGATAATAATTGTGACCTTCAGAGGGACCATAGGCGATTTTTCGGACAATCAGGGGCCATAATTCAGGAAGTTACGATCCGATATGCGCAAATAACGAAAGGAACCAAGATCTTTGGGTTATAACCATGCATTTCAAGTTTCATCAAAATCCAATTAAAATTGTGACCTCTACAGGGTCCACAACCATGATATACAATTTTTTAACAGTATTCGCGTACAAACGGCGGCCATTTTGTATGGCAATTTTGGTCCGATTTCCCCGAAAATCGAACTCAACCTTCCTTACGGTGTAACGGTAATATAATCAACCGTCTTAGTAAATCGGATAATAATTGTGACCACTAAGGGACCACAAGCTAAAATAAGGCGATTTTGCGTATAATCAGGGGCCATAATTCAGGAAGTTACGTTCCGATATGCGCAAATATCGAAAGGAACCAAGATCTTTGGGTTATAACCGTGAATTTCTAGTTTCATCAAAATTGAATAAAAAATGTGACTTCTACAGGGTCCACAACCTTGATATACCATTTTTTAACAGTATTCGCGTACAAACGGCGGCCATTGTGTATGGCAATTTTCGTCCGATTTTCCCGAAATTCGAACTCAACCTACCTTAGGGTGTAACGGTGATATAATTGTGACCTCCAGAGGAACCACAAGCTAAAAAGGGTGATTTTTCGGACAATCAGGGGCCATATTACATTCCGATAGGCGCAAATATCGAAAGGAACCAAGATCTTTGGGTTATAAACATGCATGTCAAGTTTCATCAAAATCGGTTCAAAATTGTGACCTCTATAGGGTCCACTAGCTAAAAACGTGATTTTTCGTACAATCAGGGGCCATAATCCATGAAGTTTTCATCTGATACATGCCAATATCGAAAGCAGCCGAGATCTTTTGGGGATAAACCTATATTTCATGTTTCGTCAAAATCGGATAAGAATTGTGACCTGTAGAGGGTCCACAAACAAATTGTGGACGGACGGACGGACAGGGGCGACAACAATATACATCCACATAAAAATGTGGGCGTATAAAAAGCTATCTGTGTTTGGGTCGCTTATATTGGCCAAATGACAATAGAGTTGATCGGTTGGAAAATCTTATTATTTTTTTCCGTACGGTTTGTATATCTTTATCACATATTTCTAGCTTAATTACCAAGTAGGGTTCCAGAAAATAATACTGAAATTTCAATGTTGGACATCGTTTACTGAGTTACAGGGTCTGGGAAATAACAAAAAAAAGTGTAGGGTCGGTCTGATAATGATGAAAACAAACAAGGTGAGTTAGTTGTCGTCCCATCCCCAATATTATCAATGAATTCAGCTCTAGTGAATTTTCTCTATTAAAAATTGAACTCACTACAGCAAATATGCACTCTCATTTATCAAGTTGCAAAGAGATTACAGACTAGTCGTCAAGCACAAGAATAATCAGGAGTATATTCTACATGAAATTTTCTACACCTCTATCAACTAGTAAAGCCTAAAAAATTTATCGTTAACGATTCTGAATAACAGTAACATTTAGCTTTTTGGTTCTTACTTCAGTTTTAGAAAATTATGTACTTTTAGTTTTTAAATTTGCTTTATTATTAACTATACTGTTAGCAGCGACATCTTTTTGTTTAGTACAATTTAATATCTCCAAAGGTGCTTCGCTAAGCACACATAGATTACTAGTAGTATTATCCTTTTGTTTTTACAAAACTTTAGAAATAATTGTGGAGTTGCATACAAATGAGTTAAGAAATTAGATTTACTGATCTATCTGTCTATAATGTGTGGTAGAAAACAGTATTGATTATCCTAGCTAGTCAGTTAGTAGACTGGTTTAGTGGGATTAATTTCAAAGTAAGAGCATGTAACCTATTTTACACTCAAAAATACCTGTCTCTAATGAGAGAGGGAGAGAAATGGGGTCCACTCGACACAAACTAGTTCATTTTGGGACTAACATCTGGTTTAATTTTATTTCAATTTGCATGCACGTAGGGATCTTTAGCAGTGGGAGGAAACTGGAGGACCCAGAGAAAACCCACGAGGTTGGACAGGCTACCCTACGCCTTGTCACTTACAACCATTGATTCGAAACCATGCCAGTTGACACAAAGACAGGCTTTATGATACAGCACACATGTGCTAACCATTCAGCCACCCAACCCCCCCTGCTTCTAATGACTTTTGCTGGAAAAAAATATTGACTTATAGTTATACCCTGAAACCTTGCTGGCGTGAATTTGAAAAAAGTACTTATCGTATTATGACAAAACATTATTTTTTAGGAATATTACAAACATGAATTTGAATACAGTACCGGAATAAAATATGAAAAATAACGAGCTGCACTTATTCATTTGAATACTTTGTTGACACATGTTTTTTCAATTGTGGTCTAAAACAGCCTACTTAATATATAATGATAGGAGTTATGCTCCTTTCTTCAAAGAAAATGTTGAAATAGCAACACGGTATAAACCAGTTTTATTTTAGTGGGTTTTTACACAATATTAAAGGTTTGATTCCCTCCTATATTGTGGATTGTCAGCACTGTTTTTGTGTATATGTGGGCTGCAATAACTATGTTCTAAAACTGTTGTTCTTACCTGCACTGCAAATGAAAGAGCTAAGCCAGCCATAGCAGGTGTCATGCTATCAAATGTTAAAATAATAAGTAGACCGGTCAAGGCGTTTACAGACATTGTAATAAGATCTAATCGTAAAGCCAGCCAACGATTAGAAAGATAAAATATCAAATACGGCACTGAATTTAAATCTAATAGTTTACGAAATCTGAAATATAAAATATACAGAATAAAATTTCAAAAACAGTATGGATGGGGCAGAAAAAACAACATTTGACAACATCAAACTTTGTGAATTGTTATATTTTTGTCAGTAGTTGTTATACATAGCTTAAAGTTTGTATAGTTCATGATAAAAGTATCTTTAAAGTAAATTAAAGATAGTTTTCTATCATATATACAATTTTGATGATTCCAATGAGTAACTGAAAATGTCTGAACTGCATTTGTGGGGTTGTTAAAACCCCTTTATTCAAGTTCCAGTATTAAAGATTTAGCACCTTTTGCAGACCATAAAAATTGGATGGCCAAAATAGTCAAAATTCACAACAGTTAAACTGACCAAAAATACTGTCAAATTTCATCTAAATATGTATCACTGGATTCTACTCTCACTAAATTTAATTATTTTGCATTTCTTTAATGGCTGTTATGACCTATTTATGGTCATTTTCACACAAATTTATGTATGTATGTTTTGCCCAAATATTAGGTTTGTTCTGGCTATTTTGTCTACAACTCTTTTTAAACACGCCACAACCATCCTTAAGTTTCACCTTTATTGGGCCTCTTTTTAATTCACCTGAATCCAAGGATACTTTGATTTTGTTTTCTTAATCAAATGTTACATGCTCGATTTGTGTACATTTTATCATGGACTAAACTGTGAAAGATTTGATATTACCCTGAAACAGAAAATAGGCGGAGAAAGAAATAATAAACTTACTTTATTAAAAATTCTTCATCTTTATTATAGGCTTTTATTGTCATTATTCCTTGAATAGTAGCAGTTAAATGACTAATTAATGGTGAACGTGTTATACTGTCTTCTCTTTTTAATTCACGCACACACTTTACAAACAATTTATATAAAAACACAAAAAATGCACTTAAGGGTATCATGGCTAATAAAAACCAGGGTGAAACAAAGGCTATCATTCCCAGCGAGAATAATATAGATAAAACATTGTTCATAAATACTTCAGCACTCATTGGTAGACGAATATCAACTGAAATGGACAAGATTTAAATTCGTAGTTTTAAATTGAAAGTTAGTAGATATGCAGAGAAATAATTCTTTGAAAATCTGGATCCTCACTATGGAATTAATGAACATAACATTCCATGGATTTACTTAACAAATGAACCTAACATTGTGTGTGAGTTAGTTGTATATATTACATCAGCTTCCACCGAGGGGATATTGCATTCTATGGATTCACTTTACAAAATGAACCGAACATTCCATGGATTCACTCATCAATTCTGGATCAGACACTGAGGGTCTTTATCCTGCTGCCAATGGTATTACAGAACTTTGATTTTTCATCAAATCAAAATGGCTATAATATATGCAATTCTGTCACAGGCCCTCTACGCTACACTACTTACAAGGGCAATTTATGACAGAAAATCTGGAGGTAGTTTCTCACCAAAAATAAGGATTAGAGAAACTAATCAATGTGATGTTAAATTAGCCAATACATACAAGACGAGTTATATCTAATATTCATTAACTTGAGACTATCGACTGGAAGGCTGAATTATGCAACATTTGAAATATTCAATTTAATTCAAATAATGGATTAAAATGAATGTTGACTCACTTTCATCCATATCAGCAGAGAATCGATTTATTATTCTTCCAACTGGTGTTGTATCAAAAAATGACATAGGGCAGGAAAAAATCTTTAAAAATACATTATCATGGAGTTTACTGGACGCTTTCAATGTTACCTATAAAAAATGAAAGAAACTCAAGTCACAAAAAAAAAATATATTGAAAATAATAATATTCATAAAACACCCCGAACATATTTGAGGTGGAGGTTGTCATGGAAGCATCATTAATTTGTGATGGTTTTTCATGTATCTAAATTTTACTTGTCTGCTGATATTTGAGCCAAAAATAAAGAAAGAATTATTTGAAATACAGTGTTTGTTTATTAATCACCAGAGTAAGCGTGGAGGAGGATTAGTGGAGTGACGAGGTCGTTCATATTGTACTTGCGCTTGAATCTGTCTTCTACCAGGTTATATTTTTAACGAAACATGGTACAAATTCCAAAATAGGAATTCACATCAATGCCACATTTTCTGCTCCATGGGATATAAGGTTGTATAAACCTCAATTTACTTTCCAAATAATTTAAACTTAATGTCCATAAAATATTTAATGCATATTTTTAATGCACTTATAATAGACAGTACCATCCTCTAAAGTTAGCATTCATCGATTTGAATTATTTTTAAATATAAGTACGTTTTATTTTGTATGGTCTTAAACTAAAATTTAAGGTACTTACCTTCATAAAGATAAATGTTCTTAAAGCTAATAAGGCAGCCATGACTATAATAAACATACTATATATAATCATATACATATCTTTCTTAGGATGATCTGTAATATTCTTACTAATCATAGTTACATTACCAACAGTTATAGTCGTATTCTGAAAAAAATTAAACACATTTAAACATATATTTACTTACCACGGAATATAGGCACTTAAGTCATCTACTGTATCTTCAACTTATTTCTAACTAAATACATATATGGCAGGTTTAATTGGTTGAAAATAACAAAGTCTAAAGTAAAGTGACAAGATAATCATGTCACATAAAACAAATATTCTGTTTCTCAGATACTGACATGTCAGTTTAAAAAGGCTCCATGACTAGTTTTTACTTGGATCCCCCCCTTCACGAAAAAAAAATAATAATAGCATTATCATTGGTTACCATGTGATCATATATCGGATGTTAAAGGGTGATAACTCTATTAAAAGTTTTCTTTTGAACTAGAAAGAATGCATTAGGCCAGTTAAAAATGTATGTGCCAAAGTTAATTTATGATATTTTGCTATCTTTATAATTAATTGTAATTGGGGGTTTTTTTTACTGTATATATATATATTTTTTTACACTGTGTGTATAATCATATATATCTATGTTATACAAGCTTGCTTATGGTGTTATAAAAGAATTACTATTATCATTATGCTTGAGACAACAAAGTGTCGGTTGTTTGGATATGTTCTGCAAATGGTGGTTAAGAGAGAGAGAATGGAATTCAATGTCGACAAGACACAAACTAGATCATTTCTGGACAAACACATGGTTCAATTTTATTTCAATAATTCGTTTGTGCATAGGGGTCTTTAATTAGCAGTGGGAGGAATGTAGAGAACTCAGAGAAAAGCGATGAAGTTAGACAGGCAAACCTATATACTCCTTGTCACATAAAAGCTGGGAATCGAAACCACACAATGTGACTCAATGACAGCAGTCGTTGTTTTTTGTATTTTAGAGGAGAGTCGAAAAAAGCTCCCCTTAAATGAAGAAATTGAAAAAATCGCTCTCCTAAAAAAAGCTCTCCCAGTTTCGATAAGAAGAGTGATTTAGAAGTTAAGGAGAGTGACTAGTTTTCTGTATATGGAAAATGGTTCTTAAGATCAATAACTTGGTGCAAGGGGTCATTCCTGTTTACATAATTGATAATATACATCGTCTGCTAAATAATATCATTCGTTCGTAGTCGTACAGTCAAGTAAAACTTCTGCTATCGTCTATAACTACTTACGGTATTCCAATAGAAATACTTGTCGAAATTTCTAAATATATTTAGCTTGTATAATTATTTTTAGTAAACATAACCCCCATTCAAAATATAATCATAAACGCTTGAAAATTCCATCAAAATATAATCTATTTCTTCCGAAATTATTCGCATTAGAAATTTTTACGTGCCATCTCTTGTAATTTCTCACGTCTCGCGAGAGTTCTACTTTTCATTTCAGTTAAATTAACCAATAATGGCGCTTTGGCGCCATCTATTTTTAGCAACATATTCATCGGAATTTTATTACCATGTGCGATCACATAATAATCGAATACACCAAATAATTTAATTTCACAATGACAGTATGGCGGAGATCGAATACATGTCTATGATTTACAAATATGGAGAGCGATTTTCAATTTTAAGGCGAGGGAGAAAAACCGCCCCTCGGCCGACATTCAGGTGCGCGGCAGGCGCTCGCGAGCGATCGCGCGCCTCAAAAAACAATGACTGTGACAGACATTATGATCTAAAGTACATGCATTAGACGAACCGACCATCCACCCCTCCTAAATAAAGAGAAATAAGTTATACTGTTAACTCACCCCTGAGCCCTGGTTTAACCAATATGATAAATACCAGTTAGTAAGAGCAGTCGACATAACTGATCCCACAAAGCTTAAAAATACCAGAAAACAAACAATATATCCACCCATTGCTCGAAAGTATTCTGCAAATACGGACCAGTTAACACTTCCTATATCAGACTCTTCTGTCATTATAAGTTTACCATCTAAAATATAAACAAAGTCAACTAAAATATAAACAACATGTATATATTTTGCCCTAATCTACATTCAATAATCCAATCATCCCATTCTAAAAGATGAGACCCAGCGAGTCTAAAAGCCAATGTACACGATAAAAGAGCTGTATCAGTTATATTTTTGTGATTAAAACTAATTAATCCAGAAATATATATAAATATATATAGTTTCCAAAGTCATATTTGTCCACAATGACTGGACTAATGAAGACATACAGCGTGCTATGAGAGGAATTTTGCCCACACAGCCCATTACAGCCTATTCTTATTTTCTCTTATTTTGATTTCCAACTGTTAAGGGTTCTTTTAGGTGCACACCAATGTGTACACAGGACCTCCTTTTTTCTTGTTAGCAAAACGACCACACTGAACTACATCAGGCACCACTGACGTAGGGAAACACTGAGTGATATCCTGGTTAGAGAGGAAGCTCCCTTTATCAACTACCTTACGACTGGAAGAGTATATCAAGACATACCATCATCAATTTCACTAGTGACAGACATTGCACTGAACTGTCTTTCTAACTTCTTCCCATTTTGTACACCATCTTCAGTTTGTGATACAGTAGACATTGTCCTTTGTAGTGCTACTGGTGGCAAATTGGAATCGTGAGTCATATCTTTAGAAACAGATACCAAACGGGCTGAAAAAAAGGATAGCAGAATTTAAATTCCAGTCAGCAACATTACCTTTAAATATTTCTAGGTCTCCAAGCTAATCTGGGCTTTTTGATTAAATTAATCTGTGTTGGACTATTTACGTTTATTGCTCATAATATTCATCTGTGATATGTGTATAGACAGAGAGAAATGGGGTTAATGGCTACTCAACACAAACTCAGCCATAAATATGGTTTAATTTTATTTCAATAATTCGCTTGCGCGTAGGGTTCTTCTAACAGTGGCAGGAAACTGGAGGACCCAGAGGAAACCCACAAGGTTGGACAGGCGAGAGATATGTAAAATTTTGTGGCTGTGCTTTATAGACAATTTTTGAAGTAAACTGACTCTATATCAATGACAATTGAACACTTCCTGCTTCATGTATTGTCTATCAATTCTAATCTGTATTCTGTAAAATGTCAGTTAAACTATTTTACCAACAACTGCCAGGCAAGGTACACCAACATTTTACAAGAGATGGATGGAGAACAAGCTAAACAAAAAAATATTTTTTGTGCAACCAAGGATTATAATTCAAAAAGTTATGATTCAAAATGTGCGAATATCGAAAGGAACCAAAATCCCTGGGTTATAAACATGCATTTCAAGTTTCATCAAAATCCAATGAAAATTGGTACAATCAGGGGCCATAATCCATGGAGTTACGGTTTGATACATGCTAATATCGAAAGGAATCTTTGGGATATAGACCTATATTTCAAGTTTCAGCAATACTGGATAAAACTTTTGACGGACATTCGGAAGGACAGGGGCGACGACAATATACAGCCACAATAAAATGTAGCGTATAAAAATGATAATAGATGGCTTACGTCTGATATCACCATTGATTTCTATTTCAATTTGTTCATCTAGTTTATCTATTTCGCCAGTATGTTCAGTGTTAAACAGATTAACTAGGCTATAGTATTCTCCTTCAGCCATCATTAGATCCTCATGTTTACCAATTCCAGCTATCTGACCATCACGCAGGTATATGACTTCATCACATTCTGGTAAATACTGAAATACAAATACACAATAATACGTCATATTAACAAAATTTGGTTCTCAGATACTGCTGTCTCACTTAAAAAGATCTTCATAACCGGTTTTTATTTTTCAAAAAATCAAAAACTGGTGCTCAGATACTACTGCTGCCTCAGTTAAAAAAAAAAATGAGAACATAAATATTTTTCTTTAAATTGTATGGCCTAAAACGTTTGATAATTTATGAGGTGCAAACACAATCGCAACATAATCAACCATGATGAACATGTTTTAGCTTCTAGTAATTGGTGGAGACATTTTCAATTGGCACATGCTTAAGGTGTTTTCTACATGACAGACTATTCTCCAAAATGCTATCAAGATCTTCCCTTCCTTGCACCTATCTTAGATATATACAACAGGATTCAAATGTCAAATCAAATAAGTATTGTTTTAAATGTATTCATATATCCCATAATTGTGCCATTGGTAATTCTGAAGGAAAACTGTTCACATTTAATAATATTTATATAGAAAATCAGAAATGTAAAATACTTCTGCATATGAACTTGGTTCTCAATCACCATGGAAGAGTACCCATATATGGAGCAGAAATCACAACATAATTATAATTCTTAACATAGTAATGCATATGGGTCATTCCATAAATGAGGGGGCCAAAGTGGGACATGGGTACTAAAATTTTAAGTAATCTCAATCACAGATAAACTTATACCAATAATAGGAGTAATGTATGCCATTTGCGGGACAGTTAATGATTTCTCATTGTTGAGTTCCAAAAAAAAGTAATGAACGATTTTACATGACAGGTTACGTACAGATTTCTCGTGCAAAGGGACACCAAATTAGACTTTTAATGCTAAATTTCTGTGGATGTATAAGATATATTAATGTGTTTATGATGTATTATTATTCAAATGAGGCACCTTCATAAGAAATCTAAGCAGAAATAGTGAATATTTGTGCCAACACCTCTTGTCAGCCAATGTCGATTACATGGATATTCCCAACTTATCCATACAAACTTAAAAGTGTCTTTAGATGTTTAAAAAAAAAAGATTTTACAAAATTGTTGAAGTTTGTATGACCCTAACCCTCGACATGAACTACTGTACTTGAAAATCAGTATTGTATCATGAAAAATCACCAAGGAAAGGTTTAATGTGATCCGGAGTATTGCAGTTTCACGTGTAAAGGGACACCAAATGTTGACGACTTGAATACTAATAATTTAATCAAGCCATATTAAGTACTATTTCAACTTTAAAACTTGAACAATGAATGAACTTTCAAATATTAAAAAAAAATAAAACTTTCAACAATCAAAATGAGTAGCAGTCTTTGAGAATTGCTTGTGTCCCTTTCAATAGCTTACGTTGTGAACCCGTTTAGCCAAAAAAATAATTAAAAAAGACTTGAAAGAGCAAGGTAACATTTCAAAATTGTCAGCTTGTGACAGGGAAGCAAAGAAAATAATGGAGCATTAGTTACATACGTGTATACTAATACAATATCTCGTTAATGATAGGGACACGACATTTTTGGTTTCCCATTTTTATAATAATATTCCGACACCTCAACCATTCTGTCACGTGATCCCCGAATACCAAGGAAGCGATAATTTTCAGGTATCGAAGAATACTATTATTTTAGACTCGGCAATTATAACGTTCAGCATTTATGCACCGTATGCAAGAGGAAAATTCGCGTCACAACGTAATTTCGATCACAACGTAAATACTGGGACACTAAACTTTGATTCGAACTTATTCAGAAAATATCCATTCGCCGGGCCACCGACTGCTTTGGATGTGTGTATCATGTGACCGTAAACCAAACATCTCTCTCTGACGTAATTCACAGGTAATAGACGGCGTTAGCGGTGGCATAAACAAGCACTTCGTAAATTGAACGAGGGACGCAATTTTGAATATCGATAAAGCTAATAAAATTTTTACGGACAATTTTACACTATACATCTGATTACGTATTCGGAATTTGTTATTTATTACAACGCCAACGAGATGGAATAGAGATGAAACATTTTGGTTTTATTTTTCAAGTTAATATCGTGGCTAAACTGACAAAAATACAACGTAAATATTGGGGACACAAAAATTTACGTTGTGAGGCGTGAATAAAAATCCTCCGACTGAGATTATTTAACATTTGTTTAGAAATGAAAAATTACCAAACGAAATTTTACATCTTCTGCTGCATGTCTTATGAAAATATTTGGAAATATTAGTATTTTGCTCAACATGGTCTAGTTGTTAAAATGTTAAGTAAAAAATGTCCCCAAAACGTACACAAAATTTCAGGGACACCATGAATTGCAACATAAAAATATTTAACCACAAACCGATTTTCTATGTTTTTATAGAACATAAGTATAAAATAATAAACATATTACATGATGAATTACTTTTTTAAATAATTGGTGATCAGAAAATAGGTATTTTTGCTGCTTTGAGCAATGATATGTATGAATTTTCAATTGGACCCCTCATTTATGGAATGACCCATATACTAAATAATATGTTTATTTCAATACATGTAGACTTTCTCTTATATGAGGTAAATTGGCTATTTAGATATGTAAATTCTTATTTATGAATAACCAAATGTCTATAAGTAAGATGTTAGTAGTATTGAAGTAATCATATTAGTACACACATTAAGAATCAGAATTCTGCTCCATACACTTCCACTATAATACAACATCTAATGAAATAAATCTAACCTGTAACTGATGTGTAACAAAGATAACTGTTTTATTTTTCAGTAGTTTTTGTAGACATTGAGTAAAAATATGTTGACCAACATGAATATCTACAGCTGAGAGTGGATCATCTAATAATATTATATCTTTCTCACAATAAACAGCTCGAGCTAAACTTATTCTCTGCTTTTGTCCACCACTCAAATTCATACCACGTTCTCCAATCTATAAAATTATTTTAAACATTTATATCTTATTCATTTTGAAAAGAGAAATTGCTAATAGATTTTTATGATCAAAACAATCAACTGAACAAGAATTTTATGCACGAAATAAAAAAAAATCTCCATAAATGGCAACTGCAAATATATCATTTACAAAGTTAGAATTATAGTGTGATACTTCTACATTTGATAATCATGAGCTGTAACATTTGACCTTGTGGTTCAGCCCATACTAGCATACTTTTCAAATCTACTGATTGACAGGAAGGATTTCTTTATATTTTTTTTAAATTGTGAGCTTACTACTCACATTCAGTTCATATATCTATTTTTCTGGGTTGAACACAGGAAAACGACTTGATGATCTAATTAACTTTGGGGGATTGGACAGAAATGGAATTTAACATCTCATAAACACAATTCTATGGCCACATGTGCAAAGCTAGAAAGGAGAATTTTGAACTTGACAGTAGAGTTTCTATCTTCTGATAATAAAATTCCAAAAGTCAAGGGGTTTCTTATGCGCATTCCGCTGTGAACACAAGTGGATCTCAGTATTTGTGGAAACATATCTTTAAAGACCTTAACTCAATTACCAAACATCAAGTGAAATGTTTGTAAGGGTGAGAAAGGGTAAGAATATTCTATCTAACACCAGACTTACCTCTGTCATATCACCAGATACCAAGGAATCAAAATCATCCTTTAAACAACAAGCTGATACAACTTCATCATATCTGTAATATAAATAATAACTTCATCAAATACAAATCATAACACAGGGTTAAGTCTTATTTTTCTGCCAAAATTGTGGTAATGAAGACAGATATAAAGTGATGCCATTATTATTGTAAACAGGACGTTAGTTTTAGTTCAGTTCAAACAACTGGACGCTTATACTTGGTAAGGACTCCATCCTAAAAGTAAGAGAAAACAAGAATTGAATATCCTGATGAATTTTCTCAGCCAACACGGAGATGGAACCCGAGACCTACTGGCTGCTGAGCCATCACCTTTCTCTTCAAGCCTTCCCAGTATATTTTACTTTAAAACAATGACATCTTCATTCTGTTTACAGTAATATGTGTTGTTTAATGGCCAAAATCATTGTTCCTAAAAATCGGCTGTTTTTAGCCGCCTTTAGCCAATTGATGTTTAATCTAGCCGATAGGTTCAACAACGAACTGGCCACTGACTATATGGTATCATACATCAATTTACTTTCAGCTAAATTACTTCAGGTTAATTAAGAAATCAATACTTGCTTGTGAGCTACAACAAATTTCCAAAAGGTGTAACTATTTGTCATTATTTTTGTGGGAATCACATACATTTAAATATGACATTCTCCATAACAAATTACCAAGTATTATTTTGTTGAAGTCTGGTTATATTAAAATGAATGGAAGCTTATAATAAACCTATTACCACCCGGGCCTCATTTGACCCGATTCTGGCCAGTTTTTTTAAAAACCCTGGTTGAAAGTGAGACAATAAGTAAATAAATTGATGAATCAATATATACACCATCCCGCACATGCATTTCAATGAAATCATCACAGGAGGGAATATTGTTATCTGGTATAAAATTATGTACAATTTGCTCTTGCCAATACCATTATTCAAAATAATGGTATTGGCAACAGCAAACATTATTTTCTTTACATATAAGGTTATCAAAAGTAATGAAATATTACATACTTGTCTTTATCATAAGGAAAACCAAACAAAATATTTTCCCGTGCTGTAGAATTCATAATCCATGCCTGTTGTGGTACATACGCTATACTTCCTTTAACAGCTACAGTTCCAGATACTACATCCATCTAAAATGCATATAAAAAGCTCAAATATAATTAGAAAGGAATACATGATATTTGGATTTCCATAAGGTCACACAAAACTTTTTCTTTTCTCAGACAATCCTTTTAAAAAAAAAAATTGATGCAGGAGGCAAATTTTTTTTTTTGATAAGACCTTGCTTCATTTTCATTTTATAAGAAACGTACAAAATTATCATAAATCTAATAAATAATAAAATATAAGAAGAAGAACAGAAAATAAGTAAGAATTTCAAATAACTGCCAAATATTTCCTTGACTTGATCTATCTACATTCATTCCTGGGAAAATGTTTTCTAATCCTCCCGTATATATTTTGGTAAGAATGACTTGGTTTCGATACCATACTAATTCTTACAGCAGGGACTTTGCTGGCAATTTATATCTCCCTGCGGAGAATATTTTCAGTCATCGCTCTCACAGTCATATTTATCGGAAAAGATAATTAAAAGCATTTTGATTGTAAAACAAAAAAGACAAATTAACAGCAAATTTATCGACATCTTTACCGTTAGTGATTGTCAAATGTTTCCCATGTTTATGTACTTGATAGCGGAGTTGAGTGTTAATTCATTTCCTGTTATGAAGAAGGGTTCAATAGAATTACTTCACTTGATCATGGGAAATATGAATCAGTGGAAAGTAAAAACGTGTGAGGTGGCCCATTTTTGATGATGCAGCAGTATCTGAAAACCAGAATATTTTTTTCTTTGTGACCTAAAACAAACTCAATCAAAAGTTATTGGGACTGCATTGGATGACTTTTATCACCAGTTGTTCAAGACTATAATTCTCTCAATCAACCAGTCCGCTTCATCTGAGCAACTTTTTGGAAATTTTTATGAAATGAACAGGGAATTTATCTAATACTTACACGATTTAATATAGCCGAAATAAAAGATGATTTACCACATCCAACACTACCACAAATACCAACTGTTTTACCCTGTAAAAAACATAAAAGTAAAAGTACTTTCTTATTAATTAATGTCAGACAAAACACTTCATATGGGGTCAGAAGAAATATCAGACAGGCAGAAGCAATATATATATTTAACAATTTTCATTTGTTACATGTGTTTTAAAATCATAAAGTAGACAACAGAACTTAAGACAGATACTAAATTCAGCTAAAATACAACCATGCAACAACCTCTTGTTTAAGTTTAGTTATTTTCAGAAATACCAGACCATTATTTTTTGTTTATGCTTTCAAATTGATTCCTCTAAAACACATTTTGAAAATCAAATGTTCATAATACCTTCTTTAGAGTAAATGTTATATCTTGTAGAATATTTTCTTGTTGACTGTCTGAAGTTAGTTTTGTCTCTTCTAATGGGAAATTAATCTTAACACAACTTCCGTTTGGTTCCATTACTACAAAACAAGTAACATAAATAACGGTATTTTCACACGATCTGAGCAATCTTAATACATTCATTCCCATTATAGTATGAATGATTTTAGAGAAAAAGAGAAATGGAGTTCAATGTTCACTTGACGAAACTAAGTCATTTTTATTTTGATACAGGTCTTCTTAGCAGTGTAAGGAAATCAGGTGTCCTGCAGAAAACACATATAGTTGAACAGACAAACCTACTCTGTGTTAAGTGTGTGATCTAAACACTATCAACTGACTCAATGACATACCTTACAATCTAAAGTTCACAGGTTAGACCACTGGACCACCAAACTCTCTGAATGATTCTAATCTAGATACAAGGTTATTTGATATTTGTTTATTTTTTGCAAGGTCTATTTTCTGTCTTGTCCGCAGGTTTATCTTTAAGATTTTGGTTTTTGCGTGTAGTGCGATCATCCTGTACTTAATATCATTGTCATTAAAACATCTATGGGTGGTTAACAGTGTGTACCTAGAATTTTCTACACCAAGTCTATTGCGTCTAGATATTTAAAAGCGTTAACAATATATTCTTTTAAAGGGACAATAACATTCTTGCTGGCTTGGTAGCTCCAGAAAATAAATAATACCCTTATTCTAAGTACTAGATGTTTAAGTGTCCTAGCTGTTGTGTAAATTATCCATTACAACCTATTTTACTTGTCCAGAGGGTTCGAAAATATTTTAAAACCCAAGTCACATTTGAAAAGGTTTACGTTAGACTTTTCAAATCTACTGGTTGAATTTTTCCAATTTTTTAAATCAATTGGTTGAATTTTTCCATTTTTTTAAATTAGGTGTGTTAAGATGAAATTTATATCATCATTCAATTGGAATATTCTAAAATAATACGATTTGTTGACCAGAATGAAGATTGGGACATATTTTTCATTTTTGTTATTGGGGCTTTAAAGCTTTATTTTTCAGTTACAACAAGAGTGTTATTGGGGCTTTAAAGCTTTAAAGCCCCAATAACACTCTTGTTGTAACTGAAAAATATGTCCCAATCTTCATTCTGGTCAACAAATCGTATTATTTTAGAATATTCCAATTGAATGATGATATAAATTTCATCTTAACACACCTAATTTAAAAAAATGGAAAAATTCAACCAATTGATTTGAAAAGTCTAACATAAACCTTTTCAAATGTGACTTGGATTTTAAAATATTTTCGAACTCTCTGGATAAATAAAATAGGTTGTAATGGATAATTTACACAACAGGTAGGACATTTAAACATTTAGTACTTAGAATAAGGGTATTATTTATTTTCTGGAGCTACCAAGCCAGCAAGAATGTTATTGTCCCTTTAAGACCGCGTTTCTCAACCTGGGGTGAATTCACCCCCAAGGGGGGAATGGCTGGCGTCCAAGGGGTGAATGACCACACTCCCAGTAACTTCAAAAATGATCAGTTGAGATTAGCACTCTCAAACACTATCCCGAGAATAAAAAAAATTGTTTGTGACAATCACCAGGAGCAAATTTCGCACTGAACTGGAAACAACGTATTTTCATTAAAATATAAATTTGGAGATTATTGAATCTCACCTTCGATCTGTATTCATTCCATATTCAAAGTCAATGTGGTCAGGGGGTGCAGGCCCGTGCAAGGATCCGCGGTTCATGTCGGATGGCTTCTATAGAAAAAGGCCATTTTCAAGTTCCTATGAAACGTCTGAAGAGTGCCTGAAATGGCTGGAAATCACATTTCCGGGCTCCAATTTCTAAATATTTCCTAGGGGGAGCCCCCCTACCCTCGACAGGCTTTGCGCCAACGGCGCTCGCGGTGACAAGCTTCGCCGGGATCGGTTCCGCGGTCAGTAACCTCCTCAAAAATCTGGGGGTAAATGGGTTTGTTGAGAATTCATTTAGGGGTGAGCGGTGAGAAAAGGTTGAGAAATGTGGTTTTAAGAGAAACTATGTCATTTCTGGGTTAATATATCGTGCAATTCATATTTACAAAACTATGGTTTATTCCAACTACAGTGTAAACATGGTTTAGAGACTCTTATCTGAACTACAGAGTACCTCATTCTTTAGAGACTACAGAGTAGATCATGCTTTAGAGACTCTGTCTTCACTATACATCATTGTATTGAGACTATCCGAACTACAGTATATACGTCATGGTTTAGATATCCATGATCACCGCTCCGTCCTGATAGCATCAAGGGCGATAGTTATCACAGGTTCATTTCTGTCTGTTATTCATTTCCCGACAGGCTCTTGTGATTGCCACACTAGTACAGTTATTCACAAGCAAGAGGCAATATGGGATAGAGGGTCCCTGAACTTGTGTGTCCGCTGGAGAGAGAAAAATGGGTTTAACGTCCACTCGACACAAACTAGGTCATTTCGGGACTAACATGTTGTTTAATTTGCTTGAGCGTAGGGGTCTTTAGCAGTGGGAGGAAACAGGAGTGCCCGGAGGAAACCCACAAGGTTGAGAAGGCGCTCCTATCTCCATGCCACATATGCTCACACCAGGGATTGAAACCACAGCCGCAAGCCAGAGGTGACCGGTCAGCTAGAGGTCGAAGCGCGGCACTCTAGATCACTAGGCCAACAACCCCAAAATACATAAGACATATCATTACGAAATTTCGCAATTTTGGACTAAATATTGCCAGCCAATTTTTATTTCTGTAATCATGGATTCAGATCAGTATTGAATCTGGCGACATCAAAAACTGTGTAAATGACATATCACAAATTGTAGGTAAATATCCAACATCAAAAAAATGACGATTAAATTAATATCCACAGATTTGTTTGTGTTGATGCCATTTTGGATTTTCAAAATTTATCTTTAAATTCAGACATCAAAAAGTATATAAAAGACATAGCAAAAGCCACTTCTTAATTAAGAGATTATCACTGCCCATTTATTACAAAATTTATGTTTTTGGGGGGTTTTAATGGTATTATATTACCAAATTTGGCAGCCATTTTGAAAGAAATGCTCCCACCAACTGAAAAATACATTTTTTTGATTGATGTTTGTCAAATTTGAATTTTCGGTACATTTAGCTTGCATATAACCACTCTGTGTTTGAGGAATTTAAAAAGAAATTATTTATCCTTCCACCACTGAAAGACACTGATTACGGGATATCTCTCTCTGATAATTCCTGATGAAGAATGCTGATTTTGAGTATGAGTTTGTCTGACATTTTTATCATTGAACCAAACAGCATTGAATCTTTTGTAACTTGTTTATAAATTGTAGCCTGTACAACGTTACCCAAAGAAAAAGATAAAATGTTTTGTTAAGTAAAGCTATATGACGCCATGACCTTATAGTTTTTCTAGCGCCTGTAAATTAGTTGTCATAACTTTCCCTATGTAGGGCTTTGGTTTCCTCGCACTGCTAAAGAACCCTGCGTTCAAGCGAATTTTTGAAATAAAATTGAACCCAAAATGACCTAGTTTGTGTTGAGTGGACCTTAAACTCCATTTCTCTCTCCCTAAACTTTTTAAAAAAAACAAAACAACCACTAAATAGTAGTATTGTTACACTAAAAATACAAAATATTTAATAAAGAAATATATTAACTGTTCTGTACCATACTCTTCACTTTCATTTAAAGGGTTGGATACATTCGGCCATGTTAGATTAGCATTCAAAAATTCTACAGCCGAGTCTTCATGTGTTACCG
This sequence comes from Patella depressa, assembly GCA_948474765.1. Classification (NCBI taxonomy): domain Eukaryota; kingdom Metazoa; phylum Mollusca; class Gastropoda; family Patellidae; genus Patella; species Patella depressa. Next base: position 55,627,350 of record OX419715.1, on the reverse strand, counting down.
CCCATTTTAAATCTTCTATTTCTTCCATGATCAATAAACTCTGAAAATTAATGTATTTATAAATCATATGTACCGTAAATATATATATATGATTTAGGGCAAGAAGTTCTTGCCAAGAACTCTTATTGAAAGTATCTAGTAATTATCATCCGAAACAGCAAAATGTGTCCATAAAAAAAATCATGGGATCGCACATGCATTTTACACAGCTGCCATATACCTATCGCCTTTCACCATTCAAATGCGGTCGAACATCCACTCGATCGAAACTAGGTAATTTCAAGATTAAAGTCCTGCAGGCACCGTACCGTATGATATTTTTCAATCAAATTTGATGATTATTTTATGATGTTTTTATGATGTTTCATGATATTTTTTATAAAGTTTGTATCACAATTCATGATCTTTTAAGTTTTTAACATTATCAAATATTATGATTTCTTTTTTACATAACAGCACTAACAGTAAATAACTCATCCCCGGTCCATGAAGTAGTTGTCAGCCAGCGTTATGCAGATAAGGACGTTCCACCAGTAACACCAGTAACACTAGTTCATATACCCACATAACATTGACTGAACACTGTCAAATAGAAAATGAAAGAGAGCTGTTGCTCATAAAATACCTTGATGATGATCTTATTCGTATCCCGATTACTAGTATAGAAATTTATGATTGGGAAAAAAATATTTTGAAAAATCTTTCGTCTCAATTTATGATAATTGTACATTTTTTAAAATATTATTCAAATTTATGATAATTTGGGGGAAATGATGAAATTTGTATTGTTCGATCAGAGATCTTAATCAATTTTATTTCAATAATTCAGTTGCACGCAGGGGTCTTCAGCAGTCGAAGGAAACCAGAGGATCCCACAGAAAAGCGTAAGGTTTGACAGGCGACCTTGCTCCTTGTCACGTAAAAGCGAGAAATCAAAACCATGCTACTTGACTTAATGACAGATCTTTCCATCAAAAGTGCTTGCCCTGGACAATTTGGCCACCCACCCCCTTCTCACCATTCAACTACACTTAATGAAACAAAAGGCAGATAAAATTAAAATGTATCATACATACCTTAAATCGTTTCAAAGAAACTGATAATTCAGATAAAGCCTTGACAGAATATGGCATCACACCTAGAGAAAATCTCATAGCATTCAATAAACTAATGTAGGTGAATGCCTGAAATTAAAAAATGGTTGAAATGATCATATAAGATAATTGGCCTGCCAACAAAACACATGATATGTCCAAAACAAGATCAGTTGACTTTATTCTAAATTATTCTAATTATAATTCAGTAAACAAAATTACCTCTAATCTATCATGTCCAAAGAGATTGTCACTATTTGAATGTTTGAATGAAAATAATTATGTTATTGTTTTATTACCCAAAAGAAATCAAAAACTGATTGAATTTTAGACATCATTCTCTGGGGGAATGTACAATTTTATCTAAATGGAAATAATATAGCATATATTTAAGGGAAATAAATGGAATGAAAGTTTAACACATTACTGCAGAGTAGGAAATGAGCTCTAGATGTCATGAACAAAGTACTTACCTTGGGTACAGTAAGATTAACATCTGATGCTACCATGGCGATGAATGTGGCAACAGATGAGAAAACAGGTACTAAATATGCCACACCTGTACTAATACCCTGAACATATGCACTCTTCTCTAATATAACTCGTTCTTGACTTCTAATATCTGAAACATGTAATAGTAATATATAATATCAATTTATAACCAGGACAACATGAAATCGCTAAATCTATCACCTCAAGACACCAGAGTCATATGAAAAGCTCTATTTAAGGTATGTATACTAGTTCTGTGATGATACTCTCCATGTTATGTGTTCTAAGTCTTAGACAATTTGATTGATTATCTTCAAACTCACATTCACATAATGGATATCCACACCAGCTTTGAGAGGGAGAGAGAGAAATGGGGTTTAACGTCCACTCGACAAAAATTAGGTCAAATATGGTTCAATTGTATTTCCATAATTTGCATGCGTGTAGGGGTCTTTAGCAGTTGGAGGAAACTGCTAACCAAACAGCCACCTGTCAAGTCACTATTATATTTTCTAAAGCGCCAAAACATAATTATTTTTATGTCTTTTGTTCAAAAGGCTGTCAAGTCACTATTATACGATCATAGGCATTATTACACACACTTGAAAATCATTCACACTGGAAATAACACAATTACCTCCCTTGTTTTTCTATTGCACTGATGAAATAACATCTTTAAACGTTTGAATTTGCAGTTGAAAATAATATTTTGGCTAATTTCTCAACTGGTAATAGTGAATTATAGGATTAATAAAATTATTCCTATAGGTAGGACTGTTTATAGATACCATCTATTTTAGGGCTTTATTCTAATCTAATACATTTATAACTTAAAAATATGAAATTGTAACTTTAACTAAAACTTTAGTTGTTGTATCCCTCAAAAAGAGAAATGGACAGATGGATGGATGGACAGACCAATGGACCGAATGCCACATGGACTCATTTTTCTGTTACCCATACCCGTTTTATTCGAATGGGAGAATTCGAAAAGGTGACCCAAGTAACCTTGATGGATTCTATCTCTCATCCATATCATTAAAATAGGCATTACCTGAAATTGTATTAGCAAATGGTTTTTCCCATGCATACATTTTGATCAATTTGACGTATGTTAATAATTCAGTCATCATTCTAACCTGTAAAATAGTAAAATTCTATTGTTTATTCCTCATTGTAACATTTTCCTTATTCATAATTAAAACAAACACATTAAATCCACAAAGGACACTGCCATGAACAAATAATTTGGCATAGTAATCAATGAGAAATTTAGTAAGTCTGAAAACTGACAATGTGGTCGGACATTTTTTCCACACAAAATATGATGGTCAGTAATATGGTCTATCACGTAACGAAAATTTAAACATTTTCATAATTCAATTCTCAGCAATAAGTAGATAACAGCTAAGGTTTGGATAATGTTAGGCGAGTTTTGAATGAACTGTCAGATCTTTACGTAGTATATAGACCATCGAAAGTATATAAAAACGAAACGAAATATAAATCTGTAATTTAATCGGATTGAAATTATGATATACATGTAGATTGAAGTTTCCCAAATACTTACTCTTTTATCTGTTATAACAATTCCTTTTCTACGTAAATATGTTGTTATTCTAGAGATGATTCCAGTTATAGGGTAAAAGGCAAAGAATATAACACATCCAATAAGAGCCCATGGTCCTAGTAGAAATACACCATATATACTACCAGATAGTAAGGTTATCGGTGCTACAAGTATAAACGGTCCTACAGCATTTGCTTCATATACACGCTGAGCATCATTACCAACCACATTTACTAACTGAAAATACATATATTTATACATCATAAATCTCAAAAATTCCTATAACTATAACCTTTTTGATAAATTGGTTTCCTGTCACTGCTAAAGACACCCATGCACAAGCATAATATTGAAATAAAAGTTAAACCATATGTTAGCCCTGAAATGACCTAATTTGTCTTGAGTGGATGTTAAACCCCATTTCTCTCTCTTTTTGCTTAAATTAACGTTAGAAAGATTGAGATTAAATGTTACAAATCAAATGATTGATACAGATATTCCAGAGTAAATGGAAATGAAAATGATTGCAGTTTCCTCTTATTCCAATAAATTCAGCAACTTACATCACATGTACAGCAACTTTCATCACATGTGCCTCCTGCTCAAGGGGAGTTATGATGGCTCTATAATCATGGTGTTGACTAAGGTTTCCAGGGTTCAATCCTATGTTTTAACTTGACACTGGTGCAGCGTCTGATCGTTCAGATGGTACAAATCTAAATATTTTTGAGACCAGTGGAAAAAGTATTATGGTACTCTCTATATCTATTGATAAAATATAGACAGCTATAATTTATAGTCTTATAGAGCAAGACTGTATGTATCACTATTAATACCTGGAATAGCTTTCTACATAATTTCACATATTTACCTCTCCCACAGTTTTATCTTTTAATCCTTTTAACCGGACAATTTTTTTAAACAATAATCCCATAAAACCATTTCTTACACGAATACCTATAAAATAAATGTAGATATTTTCAATAACTTTCATCTGATTATCTACAATTTCTAAATGTTATGTAGAATAGTACTGATCATTTTAACCTAAATATCAAGATAATGTTTAAATAAGCAGAAGATTTGGGCAATTTCATAAATGAGCAGTTTAGGCAGTAGTAGATGTGGGCAGTGTAGAAAATAAAAAGTGGGAGATTTTTAATCCAAATATTGTATTTGTATTCACTCTCAATTCTTACACCATAATGGCATAGCAAGCTTTCAAATCCCAGTGAAAATGTTTTTCTTGAAATAACATTAAGCAAATCAGCAGATACGGAAATAAAACAAACTGTTTTATTGAAAAGAGTAATAGATGCTTTCCTTTGAATCAAATTAAATTAAACTCAGTCGTTCTTTCTAACAAAATAATTACTTGCGATACTAAACAAGAAATTCTATTAAACTGAATTGTATTGTGTTTCATCCAAATAATTATTAGAGCTAATCATATATTTACCGGTATATATGTTTACAAACTTTTCTCATGGCAATTCATCGAAGCTCAACGAACTTACACAATGGCATTCTCAATATTCATTGAGACCCGCATATTCTGTGGACTTCGCAATTTTTGTTTAACTTCGTTTTTTGCTCTTCCCTTATAATTATATAGCCATATCCAGGTATAAAATTTACATTACGTTTTGTTAAAATTAAATAATTGTGGGTCCCCTACATATTTGAGTACGAATCTTTCTAGAACATTTTAACCTTTTGTTATCTATTAAGATTCGATGTTCCCACATAATACAGAAGCAGTTGCCATGTAAGACTTGCACACATATTGCAAGAGATGGACAGAGAACAAGCTCAAAAAAAAACAAGACAACAGTGAAGCTGATGTCCCCCGCCGAAATCCCAAAATAAATAGATGACACATATTATTTAATCGCACATTTATTTTTTTCAAACATATCGAGCAATCAAACTGTACACGAAGTGTCATCCAAAAGTGTTTTATAAAGAAAAATGCTAAAACCGACGAGAAAAATGAAAATGTACCCTAGTTAGGGGGACCCTAAAGGCAGACAAAAGGGGCCCCACGCTTGACAAAAGGGCCCCCCTGGCCAAGGGAAAGGGCCCTCGTGTCCGAGTCAATCGTTTCTATACATTGTTACTGTCGAATCCATTACAGAATGAGAATGCAGTCATTGTATTGGCATAAAAATCATCAATCAAGATGAACCTAAGTTATCTTGTCCCAAAGTATCAACCAATCAAATTGCTTATCTCTGCCTACCCTAAGAAGAAAATGCTCATCTTCGAACTAAATCAAGGCATTAACCTAATAAGCATATACACCAAGTTTGAACATTTTAGCTCAATTAGAAGGAGAGTTATTGTGTTCTAAAGTCTCGACCAATCAAATTGCGTATCGCTCTGCTTACCCTAAGCAGAAAATGCTCATTATCGAACTTAGTCAAGGTATTACTGTAATGAAACTATACACCAAGTTTCATCACTCTCACTTAATTAGAACTAAAGTTATCGTGTCCCAAAGCATCAACCAATCAAATTGCTTATCTCTGCTTACCCTAAGCAGAAAATGCTCACCTTCGAACTTCATCAAGGCATTGACCTAATAAGCATATACACCAAGTTTGAACATTTTAACTCAATTAGAAGGAGAGTTATTGTGTTCCAAAGTCTCGACCAATCAAATTGCGTATCGCTCTGCTTACCCTGAGCAGAAAATGCTCATTATCGAACTTAGTCAAGGTATTACTGTAATGAAACTATACACCAAGTTTCATCACTCTCACTTAATTAGAACTAAAGTTATCATGTCCCAAAGCATCAACCAATCAAATTGCTTATCCCCGCTTACCCTAGGCAGAAAATGCTCATCTTAACTTTTTAACTCAATTAGAAGGAGGGTTATTGTGTTCCAAAGTCTCAACCAATCAAATTGCGTATCGTTCTGCTTAACCTGAGCAGAAAATGCTCATTATCGAACTTAGTCAAGGTATTACTGTAATGAAACTATACACCAAGTTTCATCAATCTCACTTAATTAGAACTAAAGTTATCGTGTCCCAAAGCATCAACCAATCAAATTGCTTATCTCTGCTTACCCTAAGCGGAAAATGCTCATCTTCGAACTTCATCAAGGCATTGACCTAATAAGCATATACACCAAGTTTGAACATTTTAACTCAATTAGAAGGAGAGTTATTGTGTTCCAAAGTCTCGACCAATCAAATTGTGTATCGTTCTGCTTACCCTGAGCAGAAAATGCTCATTATCGAACTTAGTCAAGGTATTACTGTAATGAAACTATACACCAAGTTTCATCAATCTCACTTAATTAGAACTAAAGTTATCGTGTCCCAAAGCATCAACCAATCAAATTGCTTATCTCTGCGTACCCTAAGCGGAAAATGCTCATCTTCAAACTCCATCAAGGCATTGACCTAATAAACACATACACCAAGTTTGAGCATTCTAGCTCAATTAGGAAGAGAGTTATTGTGTCCCAAAAAGTGTGACGGACAGACGGACAGATGGACAGACAGACAGACAGACGGACGGACGGACGGACGGACGGACGGACTCATTTTAATAGTCCCCCAACTTTCTTCGAAAGGCGGGGGACAAAAAGAATTGATTTTTATTTTCAAACAGACCAGGGCCATAGCCAATTATCCAGGTCTTCGGGAATAACATATATTTATATTTCATCAAAATCAGATAAAAATTGTGACCTTTAGAGGGTCCAACCTTGGTATTTTGTTGTTCTTGGTGTTTAACGTCCGCTTCCACCGAAGGTGATATCGCAGACAAGTCTTATTTTTCATTTTCATTATGTTAGCGCACGCGCAGGGGTCTTTGCTGTGGGAGGAAACCAGAGTGCCCGGAGGAAACCCACGAGGTTGAGAAGGAGCCTCTATCTCCATGCCACATACGCTCACACCAGGGCTCGAAACCACAGCCGCAAGCCAGAGGTGACCGGCCAGCTAGAGGTCGAAGCGGGGCACTCTAGACCATTAGGCCATCCCAACCCCCCAACCTTGGTATTACATATATTATACTTTTATACTATTTGTCCACAAGCTAAAATCATGATTATTGGTACAATCAAGTTTAGATTAAATACATGCTAATATCGAAAGAGACCACAAACAAATTGAGGACGGATGGACAAGGGCAAGGACAATATATATACTTCCACATGAAATAGTGGTAGTATAGCAGCCTATCACTGTACATGTCACTGTAATGTTACGTAAGTTATATAATAATAAAGACACATCATACCTGTTACGTAGGTAATTATCCATGTTAGAGCACCTGTTATAGATCTACCTCCTTCAAAAAATACCAAGCCCAATAAATATATATATCCTGTTGAAAACTTCACATCGCCACGGGTTAAATAATCCAAAAAATTATGTATTACTAATGCCTGAAATAAAATCACTGATTCAACAACAACAGTTTTTAACATTTCATGTTTATAACAAAAACAAAACAAAAAAATCTATGAAAACAAAAAATTGTTTTATTGCTAAATTGTCTGCAGGGAAGATTTAATTTTAAAAATATACTCCAGGCAAAAGTTGTAAAAAATTATTAATTGAATGATGATTTAATTTTAGCAACTGTTTGAATTATCAAAAACCTTTAAAGTTCCAATTTCACATTTTCTAAGAAAGTCAAAACATAATTATTTCTATGTCTTTTGCTCAAAAGGTTGTCAACTCACTATTATACGGTCCTGGGCAAAATTTTTTGGGCATTATAAAGGGTGACACAGGGTGATTGAGGAAATAGTTACTCAATTACCTCCCTTGTTTTCCCATTCCTCTCCATGGACGGCCATCTTCAAACGTTTGAATTTGAAGTTGAAAATGATATTTTTGCCAATTTCTCAACTGGCAGTACTGAATTATAGGATTAATAGGATTATTCTTTAACAAGGTAGGACTGTTTATAGGTTCAATCTATTTTTGGGCTTTATTTTAATACATTTTAAAAATATAACTTAAAAAAATGCTATTGGAGCTTTAATATAATAGGCTATTTTGTCTCATGTACAGAAACATGGTCTTCATTTGTCAAACGGATAACAAATTTTGTGATCAAGAGTCATAAATCTTAACTAATTTAATTACATGTATCATGTATTATTGAGAAATCCTTAGGCTGTCTATAAATTTTAATTGAATGACAACTTGACCATGTGTATAATTTAGCATGTGGACAACAGATCCACTTGAGAACTGGCAGAAGGATGTGACGACATTATACACCTACATTTCAATGTGGGTGTATAAAAACTACAAGTTTACTGGTAGTGTATGAAATTGAATAAAGCAGGAGAATTTTCTGACAAGATAAATTTGAAAGCTAGTCATGATCAATGTTATACGTAATCTGAAATGAAAACCTTTGTAGGATATGAGGAATACATGTACTTTACGTACCGGTGTAAGTATACTGAAGGTAACAACTATTAATATAAATATAAATGTTATGATTAATCGGGATCTGATGGCACGCAGTAAAACACGCCATAATGATGCGTCCTCTTTTCCTCGTGCCTTTACTTCTTCATTCCATAATCTTTCAAATCTGAAATACATTGATTAGTTGGAAGTTCTTTTTTTTAAGAGAGAAATGTTACGCAACATGGATAACAAATATTGGTATTCTATTATTTTGTTCATGTTTTCAAACTATAATGTTTATATCTATATTAGTATTTATTCTATATTCTCATGATGCAACAGAATAATATGTACGAGTGCGATAGAATTACAATGAGTTGAGGAAGATGGTATTTGCATGATTACAAGTGGCATATACCTGTAAATAGCCCAATCTACGTGTCCAACTCATGATAATAAGCTTCATGATCTAAAATTTTTCCCTAAATAGTTAAACTTTGGAAACTTGTTTTCCAATATCACAAAATGAAGGTTTTAAAGAATATTTATAATATGATTATAAATGTAATGTACACACAATTTTGATTAAAGAATAGTCAGGTATAGATTTTCATAGCATGAAAAACAATCTGATTAAAATATAGATCTATATTTCGTTTCGTTTTTTATCCTTTTGATGGCCTTTACTACATGAAGATCTGACCAGTTGTAGTGGAAGGTCACATCAAAGGTCATATGAGCGACTTTTGACCCTATGATATCAGACATTTGATTAATCAATCAGTGTTAATGTTTCTAGTGGTTTATGCCCAAAACTCGCTGTAACAGACCAATTCATTGGCTAATCCCTCACATCATTCAGAACTCAGGTTATATCTGTTTATATAACAACTCTTCCAGATCCTAGTGTAATAATAACAAGTAAAACGAAATTTTGAACTAGAAAAAAAGAAATAAAATAGTATCTGTGTTTTAATCAGATTTCATGAAAAAATGTGATTTATAACAAAAAAATTACATACTATTTATGGATAACATTTCAATGACCATGGTTTATAACATGTAATTCGTTAATAATAATCAGTCCTAAAGGTGAACTGTTTTGAACAATCCCTAAAATTCATACCAGCCAATGCAAATTCTTGTACTTAGATAATCAGATACATACCGGTATTAATATTCTGCCAAGATTTAGAAGACATTCATAAATGCGAGTGTCAATCTTTTTCTTTTTTATTTTATCCATTTGATTTACTTACCTAAGTTCGTTTTGTTCTGTAGCATCAATAGGTGATAAATATATGCCATCTAAAACTCCTACACCTTTCCTCCATATCTTGTACATAAGATTTGACATCCATGAATAAAACATACACGAAAAACATCCTGCATAAGCTAGTGGGAATTCTTCTTTTGGACTGAAAAGGAATTTATCATTCTTTTTCTGTGAAAAATGTCATGCCACATTTTTCTATGGAATTACCAAAGGCTTTTAATGATCTGGAAACATATTTCATATATGATATAACATTTTTTTAATTTCTGTATACATGTATTCATCCCTAAAGTCATTTATAATATAAGCTGTCAATTGTTTGTAAATTGCTTGTTATTGATAAATCCACCTTTTACTAGAAACCATTAACCTTATTTAATTTATTTGACAATGAAAAAAATAAAGCCCATCTGTCACTTGCCTTTTACTTATTTTAACATACATTTATACATTACTCTCGTATTGATAAATCAAAAAATAAATAATGCACAATTTGTTTATATATTGCGAAATATTGAGATATTACAATACAGTGAATATATAACACTTCAATATAGATGATAATTTTCAGCTTAAAGGACAATTTTGGTGTCAGTCATTATCACATATGTGATAGAACTGGTTAAACACGTTCCAATTATAATTTTAACATGGAGATCATTGCTACGATAGATGAGTAATAAAGGTTGCAACAATCGGAAGTGATGAACACGAAAGGAAAACAAGAGTTATCCCTCTATATAACTGACTGAAGTGACGAGTGATAACAGGTACATGAGCGATTTTTTGCTCACTAATAATTCCTTCGAAGACCAAAAGTTGCTGTGTGAGACGGTGAGAGTATACATGTATCTGACAATTAATAAAAAGAATTGATTGCCACTAGATAAGAGAACACGAAAGAAAAGCAGAAAAAGTCTGTGCATTACCATGTTTTTATATGGTATAGTATAGAAGGAATAAAAACAAGGGAATGTACGGACTATTTCTATTTTTCTCGTGTTCTCTTATAACACATAATATTCTAATGATTGAATGGTCAGATATCCTCTTGCAGTCCCATATAACAACTTTTGGTCTTCAAAGGAATTATTAGTGAGCAGAGATTCTGTCGTGTATCTGTTATCACTCGATACTTCAGTCAGTTATATAGAGGGATAACTCGTATTTTTTTCTTTCGCTTTCACCACTTTCAATTGATGAAACCTTTATTAATTTATTACTCATCTATCATAGCAATGATCTCTGTGTAAAAATTATATTTGAAATGTGTTTAACCATTTCTAGCTATCACATATGTGATAATGACTGACGCCAATATTGTCCTTTAAATACTGGGAGAAAAAACTATATTTCAAGCTTTATCGAAAATGGATAAAAATTAAGACCTGTTGGGCATCCACAAACAAATTGTGGACTGACGGACAAACAGGGGCGACGACAATATACGTCCACATAAAAATATGGTTGTATAAAAATAGATATAACTATGCTTATGAATATCTAAAATGAATTAGATGAAAATGATGTATATTTACAATAAAATACTGTCTCTTTAAAAAGTGTAAAATATTACAACATCAGCTCGCTTGGGCAAATATTTGGTGTAAATGATTGACAGCGGTACAAATATGATCTAACATCCTCAAGATACATGCACTCAATCAAAATATGTTTAACAGTAATGTTGACAACTTGACATACAGGTTAAATTCCAAAACTATTGTGTAAAAAATAACAAAAAATTTGTGTTGCATGCTCTAATAACTAACAAGTACTTTCACATTAAACCAAGTTTTATTCATTAAAAACAAATAACTGATTTGACTCGGATGCCATGACAGCAAGTTTATAGTGAAACATAGGCACAAGGGGTAAGATCAAAAGTCAGTGACGTGTCGAACTATCAATTATAGTTGCGTCTTCCACTTAACTGTTGGCGTTGTACTGACAGCCACGTTTTATACCAAATGTCTGTACAGCATAAAATCATGATTTGCAATTTTCACAAAATAGGTTGAAAACCACTACACAAGAGTAATAGTTGTTTTAATTTTGTTTCTGACTAAAACACCAGCTGAAACCTTTTTTCTATGGGCTATTACTTCAAATATATTGTAGTATAAATTAACTAATATTCTGGACATACTTACTATTTATCAATACTATATGGACGGTATGGTAGCAGATGTTTCATATTCTTTTTATATTTTCTAAATCCTCTTCTTTCACGGCATGTTGATAATTCTGGACCAGTCTCCAATCGACCCTCCAATTCCAAAACACTGTCAAATAAAGGAAGATAATTAATATCAAAATAAATTCCAGTGAATGTTACTATAGTGTAGCTGCCAAAATACATGTAACTGCTAGTGAAAAACACTTAAATTCAAGCAAGCTGCTCCTTAATTATTTGCACACAAATATTACACCATTATGTATATTTGCAAATATATTACGAGAGTGTAGAACTGTTAACAATTGCTTTCAGTGCCATGTGATGACAAGACAAAGGCTATAAACTATAATGATTTTTACACTTAAATAAAAGTTGAGTAATAATATATTTATAGATAATTACATATTGTGTATAACATCATAAAATATGATATATTATATATCAGTTCAATGACTATTCCATGATTTACATATTTATTAGCTTTCAATTAAATACTTCCATCGACAATTTACAACTGGGCACTTACTCAAAGATAGGTTGCCAGGCAACGAAACATACGCCCACAGCAGCTAAATCGTCCGGGCAGTCAACAAGGGTTGTCGCATATTTTTACTAATTTCGGAAAAGAAACATTTGTAATACACTAAAAACTGATTAAGAGTAACAACTCATTATGTAATTATCAGAAAATCATTAGGATTTGATTGCTTTTTATAAAGTTTTACCCCACGCTAACAATTAGTATATACATGAAACATTTAATATCATGGATTTAGCTGTTCAGTTATCTAAATTCATTGAAAATCAAAATACTTGTTCCTTTCAACACCTTAAACTCTATGTATCAATCTGAAGTCAATCGGATAGTAACTTTGGCCTCTATAGCGTCACAAGAATTTTTGAAGTTATCAAGGGAGATAACTCTGGCAGTAATTATTTGAAGTCGCTGAAAATCAATAGGCTTCTTCGTCTCATGACCTTAAACACTGTGTATAAATCTAAAGTCAATCGGATATTAACTTTGGCCTCCAGAGCGTCCACAAGATTTTTTGAGGTGATCAAGGGCCATAACTCTGGCACTAACTATCGGAAATCGCTGAATATTAATAGGCGTCTTTGTCCTTTGTCTTATGACCTTAAACACTGTGTATAAATTTAAAGTCAATCGGATATTAACTTTGGCCTCTAGAGCGTCCACAAGATTTTTTGAAGTGATCAAGGGCCATAACTCTGGCACTAATTATCGGAAATCGCTGAAAATCAATAGGCTTCTTCGTCTTATGACCTTAAACACTGTGTAAAAATTTGAAGTCAATCGGATATTAACTTTGGCCTCTAGAGCGTCCACAAGATTTTTTGAAGTGATCAAGGGCCGTAACTCTGGCACTAATTATCGGAAAATCGCTGAAAATCAATAGGCTTCTTCGTCTTATGAACTTAAACACTGTGTATAAATTTAAAGTCAATCGGATATTAACTTTGACCTTTAGAGCGTCCACAAGATTTTTTGAGGTGATCAAGGGCCATAACTCTGGCATTAATTTTCGGAAATCGCTGAAAATCAATAGGCGTCTTCGTCTTATGACCTTAAACACTGTGTATAAATTTAAAGTCAATCGGATATTAACTTTGGCCTCTAGAGCGTCCACAAGATTTTTTGAAGTGATCAAGGGCCATAACTCTGGCACTAATTATCGGCAATCGCTGAAAATCAATAGGCTTCTTCGTCTTATGACCTTAAACACTGTGTATAAATTTAAAGTCAATCGGATATTAACTTTGGCCTCTAGAGCGTCCACAAGATTTTTTGAAGTGATCAAGGGCCATAACTCTGGCACTAATTATCAGAAATCGCTGAAAAACAATAGGCTTCTTCGTCTTATGACCTTAAACACTGTGTATAAATTTGAAGTCAATCGGATATTAACTTTGGCCTCTAGAGCGTCCACAAGATTTTTTGAAGTGATCAAGGGCCATAACTCTGGCACTAATTATCGGAAATCGCTGAAAATCAATACGCTTCTTCGTCTTATGACCTTAAACACTGTGTATAAATTTGAAGTCAATCGGATATTAACTTTGGCCTCTAGAGCGTCCACAAGATTTTTTGAAGTGATCAAGGGCCATAACTCTGGCACTAATTATCGGAAATCGCTGAAAATCAATAGGCTTCTTCGTCTTATGACCTTAAACACTGTGTATAAATCTAAAGTCAATCGGATATTAACTTTGACCTTTAGAGCGTCCACAAGATTTTTTGAGGTGATCAAGGGCCATAACTCTGGCACTAATTATCGGAAATCGCTGAAAATCAATAGGCTTCTTCGTCTTATGACCTTAAACACTGTGTATAAATTTGAAGTCAATCGGATATTAACTTTGGCCTCTAGAGCGTCCACAAGATTTTTTGAAGTGATCAAGGGCCATAACTCTGGCACTAATTATCGGAAATCGCTGAAAAACAATAGGCTTCTTCGTCTCATGACCTTAAACACTGTGTATAAATTTAAAGTCAATCGGATATTAACTTTAGCCTGTAGAGCGTCCACAAGCAATTGTGGACGCCGGACCGACGGACGGACGGACCGACGGACGGACGGACGGACGGACGGACGGGGGCGACGACAATATACGACCACATTTCAATGTGGGCGTATAAAAACTAGGAGCATGCCAATGCAAATACTTGATGTCGCATGTATAATGATGTAACTAATTAATATTCATGAGCCAGAGCCCGTTAAAAAGTAAATAACATTTACAATATGGTGCAAGATTTAAGTCAATAAAAATGAATTTTATCACGGCAGAGACTGGGGCCGGATAGAGTACGAGCAGTTGGAATATGATGGAGAGTTATATGTACTTCCAAGAGCACTGACATCATAACCATAGAATTATTAGTCTGAAGTAACGAGTTGCCTAGACATTAAACACAATCTGAGGCTTATCATTTAAAACGCTATAACAAATACTGCTTGTGATCTTGTCTGTAATTTAATTCAATACTATATGATATTAAATCTAAGGCCCTTCAATCAAGGACATCCTTGAAGATCTTTCTTATTTCATTACAGATAAGAAGATATTTATTGCAACAAACCACCAATTGAGGACATCAAGCTTGAAAAATACTGATATATTGAAGAAAGTGACAGATTGTAACCAAATTGTGTTTGAAGCGGATCTTGACTTAAAACATGCATTATGCAAGAGGTAAATCTGCCTATTGCCGGTCTTTCTTTAGGCCTGAAATATTTTCTAAAGTATTAATTAGACATCAATTAACTGATCCAGGCCTTAATCAACTCTCGATGGCATCAGATTTCTCCGATATTAAATAGATTACAACGGTGCAGCGATACTTTGATTTAATCAAACATGGAGGAAAGAGACATAGCTTCGATCAACTAGTACGGTGGTTGAAATTATTGCACACGTCTGTCAAAACTTCAAAGGCTAATATTTCCGTTTGCAACAGAGCAGTTTGAATGAAAATTTCAAATTATTCATTTTACATTATCTACTTTCAAACTATCTTACTCACCCTTGTCGATCATCCATTTTGATGTGTTTTAATGTTGTTTCTTGTTTCTGATTGTCTATTAATCCAACTATCAATGTTATTAGGTCAACATGGTTTAATCAACTCCTGAAAGAGACAATATTCATCATTTGTTAGCTATATCATGATAATCAATATTATTTGTTTGTTATTACGGATAACATAATAATATTTCCCGGGTAATATTATGGATGGATAATAAAAATAATATACAAAATTGTTTTGAATGCCCAGAGCCATGTGTTCATCTCTCACATATCATTATTTCATCAAAATTATGTCCTAAGGACACAACATTTTTCTCTAACTTTTTAACTAAGAACTACTTTAATTTAACATCCGCTTTCCAACTAAATTATTACAGTAGATCAATTATAATAATGCATATGTATATGTATATATATTGTTAATATTATCAATGTTTTATGCCACATCAAAATGA
This sequence comes from Patella depressa, assembly GCA_948474765.1. Classification (NCBI taxonomy): domain Eukaryota; kingdom Metazoa; phylum Mollusca; class Gastropoda; family Patellidae; genus Patella; species Patella depressa. The sequence continues at coordinate 55,611,339 of OX419715.1, read as the reverse complement.
TTAGTGTCAGTTGTTTATGTCGAGAAGTTGTGAATGGCTCTTGGAGCAGATTAATGTACCCGGTACTCTTATAATATTTTAGTATCCCATTCATTTTCCTCCATACATGCAGATAAGTGAAATGTAATCGAACCAGTAATAAGATAACATAAAACTTTATAGTACTATTATATTCATCAAGTTTATCAAACAATTCTAATTCAAAGACATCAATGAACAAAAATTTCACCGTCGTACAAAATTTGCATTGTTTGTTGATGGAAATGAACTTGTTGCATCTATCAGCAAAAGCAACTTCGTTCGAACAAATCTACATAAGCACAAACCTGATTATACATTCTAAACTCAGCAGAAATGCATCATGAATTTTAGTCAACAGTATCTAATTTTACACATTTCTGGTGCTTCTGGTCGAAATCCATGAAGCAGTTTTCAAACAAAATACCACAGAATTAAAAGATGGGTTGCCTGGCAACGAAAACATGCTCACTCAGCTAGTCCGGGCATTCAACAAGAGTTGTCGCAATATTTCTACTTTTGCCGGTAATGAAACATTTATAATACACTCAAATCTGATTAAAAGTAACAACTCATTAAGTAATTATCAGAAAATCATTTGAATTTGTTTGGTTTTTATAAAGTTCTGCCCATGCTAACGTTTAGTATATGAAACATTTAATATCATGGATTCTAATTAGCTGTTCAAGTTATCAAAATTCATTGAAAAACAATATACTTGTTCATCATAAGACCTTAAACTTTATGACACAGAAATACAACAAATTTAACTATACATATTGTGTTTTTTGAGGTTAGATTCTTTTAGCTTGCTTCAGGGTACTTGATCTTATGCCATTTCAAATGATTGACAGTTACATCTGTCAATTTTAAAGTGAAATTGTCATGATAGTGAAATAACTGAAATAAGTTCAACCTGTGTTGTTATACCGAAACCATATAATATTATGGACAAAAACTTTAAGCTATTTGGAGCCATTGTAGTACTAAAATCTGACATTGCTAAATTATTCTTAGGACTTGGATGTTAACCAAGCCTATATATGTAACTAATTTATTAAGTCCTTAAAGATGGAGACTAAAGATAACAATGTTAATCAAAGATTAAACCATAAATCAAGTAAATATCAAATTATGATTGTTACTGGTCACTATAGATACCAGCTTCCTGTTATTCTAATAATAAAAAGAGACCATAACGAAGATTGGAAAAAAGCCACCAAAGCTGTTATTGAAAATGTTAAGTCCAAATTCAGGCTTTGGCCAGCACAATTCCTCTGACGTCTGTCATTTTGTCACTCAAAGATTTGTCTATATTTAGTGGTGTCTCTAGTGATATGTAATATTTGTAAATATCTGGTGCAAATTCATTCATATGGCAGACAATGAGTAAAACTAATCAGTTGTCTTGGATTAATGATTTTGACTGATAATTGCCAATGATATATAACGCCTATCTCAGGACATTATTTACTTATGTTTTGTATCATCTTTAAAAAGAAAGATAGGCTGGCACTGCCAGGCAGGATACGCCCACATTTTCGAGAGATGGACAGAGAACAAGCAATACCGAAAGTGATTTTTCCTACATCTTTAAGTCCTGTATTTCATACTGTATTGGGAGCAGCCATTTAGTTGGTCAGTTCCAGTCTGATATTAATGAAATTCGAAGCCGACAATGATTATGGTGTGACGGTACACAACCTAGAAATGTGACTTTTCATCAAAATCGGATAAGAATTGTGACCTGTAGAGTCCACAACCATGATATACATGTACCGTATTTTTACACTATTCGCGTACAAACGGCGACCATTTCGTCCGGCAATTTTGGTACGATTTTCACGAAATTAGAACTCAACCTTCCTCATCAAAATCGAATTAAAATTGTGACCTATACAGGGTCCACAACCATGATATATCATTTTTTTAACAGTATTCGCGTACAAACGGCGGCCATTTTGTCTGTCAATTTTGGTCCGATTTTCCCGAAATTCAAACTCTACCTTCCTTACAGTGTAACGGTGATATAATCAAACGTTTTTTTAAATTGGATAATAATTGTGACCTCCAGAGGGACCACAAGCTAAAGAAAGGGGGATTTTGCGTATAACCAGGGGCCATAATTCAGGAAGTTACGATCCGATATGCGCAAATATCGAAAAGAACCAAGATCTTTGGGTTATAACCATGAATTTCAAGTTTCATCAAAATCGAATTAAAATTGTGACCTTTACAGGGTCCACAACCTTGATATACCATTTTTTAACAGTATTCGCGTACAAACAGCGACCATTTTGTATGGCAATTTTAGTCTGATTTTCCCGAAATTCAAATTCAACCTTCCTTACGGTGTAACGGTAATATAATCAAACGTTTTTTTAAATCGGATAATAATTGTGACCTTCAAGCTAAAAAAAAGGCGATTTTGCGTATAATCAGGGGCCATAATTCAGGAAGTAACGATTCGATATGCGCAAATATCGAAAGGAAGCAAGATCTTTGGGTTATAACCACGAATTACAAGTTTCATCAAAATCTAATCAAAATTGTGACCTCCACAGGGTCCACAACCTTGATATACCATTTTTTAACAGTATTCGCGTACAAACAGCGGCCATTTTGTATGGTAATTTTCGTCCGATTTTCTCGAAATTCGACCTCAGCCTTCCTTAGGGTGTAACAGTGATATAATCAAACGGTTTTTTAAATCGAATAATAATTGTGACCTCCAAGCTAAAAAAAAAGGCGATTTTGCGTATAATCAAGGGCCATAATTCAGGAAGTTACGATCCGATATGCGCAAATATCGAAAGGAAGCAAGATCTTTGGGTTATAACCATGAATTTCAAGTTTCATCAAAATCGAATCAAAATTGTGACCTCCACGGGGTCCACAACCTTGATATACCATTTTTGAACAGTATTCGCGTACAAACGGCGGCCATTTTGTATGGCAATTTTCGTCCGATTTTCCAAAAATTTGAACTCAACCTTCCTTAGGGTGTAACGGTGATATAATCAAACGGTTTTTTAAATCGAATAATAATTGTGACCTCCAGAGGGACCACAAGCTAAAAAGGGTGATTTTTCGGACAATCAGGGGCCATAATTCAGGAAATTACATTCCGATAGCCGCAAATATCGAAAGGAACCAAGATCTTTGGGTTACAAACATGTATGTCAAGTTTCATCAAAATCGGTTCAAAATTGTGACCTCTATAGGGTCCACAAGCTAAAAACGTGATTTTTCGTACAATCAGGGGCCATAATCCATGAAGTTTTGATCCGATACATGCCAATATCGAAAGCAGCCGAGATCTTTTGGGGATAAACCTATATTTCAAGTTTCGTCAAAATCGGATAAGAATTGTGACCTGTAGAGAGTCCACAAACAAATTGTGGACGGACGGACGGACGGACGGACGGACAGGGGCGACGACATAATACGTCCACATGAAAATGTGGGCGTATAAAAAGGTAATACATATAATCAAAATGGCCAAAAGTTCTTTTCGAGGAGAATTAAATATTTTGATATTTGAATTCAGTTTACTGTGACTTTAGGCGGCATGTAAAATATGCAAGCATGCCTATGGGATATTATTATTTCAAATTACATTATCACCACTGGTCAGAAACGTAAGAACGAGTTGAATAACAACTATTCATGAGCGAGAAAACGGTTCATATTACCGACTCCAAAAGCTCTAAAAGTGACCGAAGAGGATAATTGTAAGCATCACTTGACTTACAAATATAATTGAAATTTATGTCATTCTATCGATCAGAGATTCTAATACCTGAAATTTATAACATAAGGCGTATTGTACACCCAAAACATAAATTTATAGAAAATTGGCAATCCTTGGATGAGATTTGACATGTAACTATTGAAATTATACTGTGCAGTACGGTGTGCAAATAGACTTAAGTCATATCAAAAAATAAAATCTGTTCTTAGTAAATCAAAACTCTGCTGATGAATCATGTAAATACAGATTTCTAAAGTTGTATATTGTATTGTATATATCGGTAATTGTTTTATAATTAGCCTACCTGAGACATAAAATTGTTATGTTGTCTTTTTTATCACACATTTTTGGCAGTTAAAAATATTGCAGTTGGTGGAAAAAGATACAAATATTTCATTATCTAAAATTATCATCCATTTTGGCAGGAAAAACTTGAAGTAATTCACAAACATCAAAACAATAATAAAAAAAAACCCTGCAGAATGGACTAAGCAGGCATAAACGACTGTCATTTAATTTAGACTGTTCACATATTTAACCGAAGATAACTGATGAGAAATTTTTTATTATTTTTTTTAAAAATATAATATACATGTAAATGACTATATCATACATTCATATTTCATTAATACATATATATGCTTTAAGACCCAATTTTGTCTTTCTCAAGGTTACAAAGAATAGAGCCATTCTCCCTTTAAAATTGTCTGTAGCTCTATCTTCTTCAATATTTAGGTATTATTAAACAAACAATTAATAAGCCTATGGCATTATTTCTTGTTATCATTGAAAATATCATATTTTGTGAATTTATTTGTAGGAACATACCTATAATCATGTCACTGTCTAAAAACTGGTCCAAATCAATGACACTATGAATTTGTTTAATACAAAATATCAGTAAGTATGTAATATGTATGTAAAACATTGAGGCTACACTGCAGGCTGTTACATATTGAATGATATTTAACTTTAACTGGTAATCATTTCATACTTATAATCATGTCAGTGTCCACAAACTGGTCCAGATCATTGAGATTGACACTATGAATTTGTTTAAACGGACTATCCCGATTTTAAGAGAGTCTCAAAAATAAAAGTCTATGTAATTGTTTATGTATGAAATTTAAGCGCCAAAATACAAATGAATGGTGCATTTACCTTGTTGCAAAATTTCAGCTCGAAATATTGAGTCGTTTGGATGTGAATGTCAAAACTGCTTATTCAGACAGGTAACCCTTTCAGGGTTCACACCATACTCCTGCGCAGTGTTTCGTTTGATTAGAACTAATCCACTTCACACTGCTATCTTGAGTGAACATTGTTGTGCTAAATTATTATTGGTCAGTAGTGCCATTACCAACCAATGACCTACATTGTAACAAACAATATCGGGGTTAACCAGACCTCAAAATATGTTACCGCAATGTATCTAGTGACAATCGCGATTTGTTTACGTCATAACCCGCGAAATTTATTATGCTCGATTATCCAGTGCCAACATGTTTTCTTCGTCGGCCATTTTGAAAATTATGCCGAATGCGAGAAGAGAGGAGGGATTTGATTGGACGTTAAAAAGAGACACGCCCCACCCAATTTCAAGAATATGACTTCTATCCAGCAATGGTAAGAGAGGGATTTCTCGCACCATTGCTTCAGGAATATGGGTTCACACTGGCTTTCAATTTTTTTCCTCCAAAATGGAGAATAATTTTTATATCAAGAAATGTTCATATTTTCTTTTTCGCCAAGTTCAATATTTTAACTGCCATAAATATGTGATAAAAAATACAATATCAAACAATTTTTATGTCTAAGCTAGGCTTATTATAAAACGATTACTGGTATACAATACACTATATAACAATTTTTTAAAAAATCTGTCTTTACATTAGCACAGTTTAAATTTACTCAGATCGGATTTTATTTTTGTTGAATTTAAGTCTATTTGAACATTGTCGCACTACACTATATCTTCCGTAGGTCTATTCACACGTCAAATCTCGTCCAAGGATTGCCAATTGTCTATAGTATAAATTTATGTGTTGCGTGTACAATAGACTGATAGAATGATATATATCAGTACTTCAATCATATTAAGAGATGCTTACAATTATACCCGTCGTTCACCTTTAGACCATTTTGGCGACGTTAATATGATACAATTAATCGTAAATAGTGACTTGAGATATGGTTTAATATATAACATTGTTTGTCTTGGATTAATGATTAGTTGGTTGATAATTAAAATTATCAACTGATTAGTATAACTCCTCTACGCGATCCGAATTATCAGCCAGTTGATTTATTTATTATAGTGTTTAGCCATGTGACTGACACTCAATAGTGGTTAATCCAGGATAAATACGATTAGAATTTTACGATTTTTTCCGCCAGTACTCAAAAAGAATCACCAGTATCGCAAAACATTACCACCAAATTTATCGCCGAAATCAAATTTTAATCGCAACTTTCATATTTTTATCGCAAATTGCGACTTTGGTGACAAACAGTGTGAGCCCTGAACCCTTTTAAGATTTGTAGGTCTATACACTACTGCATGTACTTGTCTACTTGATAACGAAAGGTAAACTTCACCTTCACATTAATTTTATAAAGTAAAAGTCTGGTTTTATCCACTCACTGTATAATTCAGCTTGGGACAACGGTCTCCATTTCCAGATGAAGACTGACAGGTTTAAGTTGTTTGAAAACATATCAAGTATATTGCACGGCCCTTAAGAAGAGGATTTTAAGCTCTTTTAACACAAAATTAAGCAGTTTTATTCTCCAAAATAATATGAGATTGGGCCTTTAATACAAAGTACAGTATAAGTAGGTATGTACATAGACCATAGAGGCTACATTACAGACTGTTACATCATGCCAGATATCTAACCTACCGGTAATCAATTCATCTCTAAAATTTCTTTTGAGATGGAAGATTGGATTTGGATAATTAGATAATAACTGCATTTCTGGAATTCCACCATAATAATGCATAAACAATTAATTAAGTAACACCACAAATCATAATTAACAAGCCAATGACATAGAATGTGTAGTGGGCCTAGAAACTTGTCATTTCCGCTTCACAATTTGACAATTTCCTTTAATATAAAATTTTATGTGTGACATCTTCAGCCATGAGGGTACAATAATAAATCCATGGTATTGGTATTTTATTATCAAAATTTAATTTTATTAAGTGAGAAATGTTCTACACCTTACTAACGCATTTTTATCATAATAAAATTGCTTTAAGATTAATACATGGCAGCCAAATCCCAGTTTAAGCCTTGACATGGAAATGCAATCCACCTAATGTTTTTTTGATAGTCTTGTACAACCAGAACCTCCTTGTCTTTAACATTTCAACCCACAATGGTCGAATGGTTAATATGTTTGGCTGTGAAGAATTTGTGTTATATTAAAAATACAATGAGTAGAATGCCTTGTTCTAAGTCCTTTGATACAGAAGTTTTTACATTACTGTTTTCTTTCATCTAAACTTAGCATGTCAATTTTGAGAACCAGATTGGCGCTAGCTGTTCATATATGAAAACGGTGACCCCGAAAACCTATAGTTTAACGTATTACACACACCATCACATTACTATCAAAATGTCCCATCAAATGTGGCCACCATTATAGCAGTATTGGAGTACCCTCGGTCAGAGCATATTTTATGTTAATATCTGAATAAGGGGACCTGAACATATATATTTCAAGATATAGGTGAAAGTATGATTTTCTCACCAAAATGAGCCCCCATTTTGAGTTTGGTCCCGTACTGGAATTAACCCCCACTTTTTGGATGGATACCCAAGTTCATTGGATTCAGCAGCCAGGTCAAATTCTTGTAGAAACCACCTTCAAACGGAGGTCCAAATGAATTTGTCACAAGTTTCACCCATCTATAACCAGCAAATGCATGATGTGGCTATCTTGAATATTTCAATTTCCCAAACGCTGCCAGCTGTGGCATCATCTGGATTCTGACCTGAATCTACAAATATTAAAGATACATAATCTATCAAAAACATTAGGTGGACTATATTTCCATGTTTGTCGAGCTGCTGTCCGACTATTACTGTATATTTTACTTGGTCTGGTATGAATATGTATAAAATTTTTGGGATAAGAGTGTGAAGCCTACACAACAGACCCCTCAATTTCAGGTTGACATTCGTCATAAAATCTCTTAAAAAATGAACATTAATAATAAACAGCAGATACATCTAACTAAGCCTGAATTTAGCTGACACACTTTATGGACTTATCAACAAATAATAATTAAACCCACGTAATTAGGATATGTGACATCTTTGACTGGTTTTTATAGGAAAGCATGTAGGTTAAGTAGGTTTATGATATATATGATGGTTTGATCACTTAATAACGTGATTATTTTGATCATTTACATAAAAATCTAGGTTACCAATACAAAACCTCATAGTGGACGTAATAGTAGTACAAGTAGTTCATTGATAAAATAATCTATTTTTAACATTCTCATTAAAGGCTTTCATAAAAGATTATACTAACATACACTGTGAGCAGATCAATTTGAACAAAAGTCAGTCGCTTCATGAACATTCTTCAAATGACTGGGAATTTGATATTAATATGATCAAGCTTGAAACACGCTGCAATGTACGAGCGTGAAAAACTTGCAGGCAATTGCATCACAATGTACAGACGCCAATAGATCTTGATGTTGAACCATAATTAAAATAATTTTATGAATTCTATTCAATATGATAAAAAATGCATAACTAACTTTGCCATTCAACTGACATAAATATAGAAAACCACTATAAACATCTGTACCGTATCAAAATACATGACTAACTTTGCCATTCAAGCCATTCAATTTAAAAAAAAAAAACATAAAAATCTGTACCGTCTCAAATTACATCAACAATAAGCACACATTATTTCTATTCAACAGTTTGGAGACAACTGCCAATTTAAAAGTGTTGATTATCATTTAACACTGTACCATTCATAAGATATATAAAATAGCTGATACACCAATAGTTTATTTTAAAACGAAATAACAATATAACATCACCCACCTACTAGTTACCGGTATATGAATCCTTACTTAATCAGCTATTCTGTTCTTTTTAAGTCAGTGCTAATATATCTTGTCTTCAATCAATATGATGACAAAGCAGAATTATAAGTCAATATAAATGATTCGACACTTTACAATCTCATTCAATTAATACAGCTAAATCAATTTCTTTCTGCCACTCTATAGTATAACACTCCATCTACACATGTCAACTGTGGTATTAAAGACAGGGTCAGAATATAGGTTTCTTACATACTGTGTACTGTTATAATAGTACGTCAGTAGTTTCTGTCATAGTTCATTGAGTGTACCCAGAGCTATGATCAATGGTCTAGCTCACAGTAATAATGCCAACTGTAAGCTAGAGTGTATATACATGTATACAATTATTGACATAAATGTGGGTAAACAACATCCTACGTAAGTTCATTTTGTACTACTGATGGTTAAAGGAACAGGAAATAATGAAGAAAAGAATGATTTTATAAATAGGCTTGATGTGTGGGATTTAATCCAGTATAATTGACACTTTTTTAAAAGACACAATTCAAAGCGATCAGATTCATTTACCAGTATTAAAAATAAGGCTTTTAATAGAGTTTCTAATTCTGTTAAAATCCTTTTACTTGATCTTGTAAATTACATATACTAAAACATGGTTCAGCTGTTTACGAGCCGTCTTCATTATCCCAGTCGGAGCAGAAAAGTAGGATGTTAAAACACACTTCATTTCATTTCATTTGTTTAGGAAAAAAAATAATAAATTCTATACAATTGTTCCCCAAATTTATGATGTATTATTCAAGTGTGTGAGACATGTAAATTTGTTTAAATCCTACACCATCTTTTTATTTGTCTATTTTCTGTGTTACAATTATAATATGATGGATAGTTGTCTGGTCAAGTCAATATTTGGCCTTTTCCTTTTAAAACCCTTGTTAGATATTCATATCCCTTTGAACAGTTCATTTGAATGTAATTATTCTTATTTTCTATCTGAATGTGTGTATGATTTTTCTTTTCTAATAAATCAAATTATATACCCAAATGGCCACAGTAAATTGATCGAAATGAATAGTTAGAGATTTAGAAAATTAGGTTTTAATATCCATTCAACACAAACTCGGAAGTAACATTTATTTCAATTTCATTCAATAATTTGCTTTAGTGTAGGGTCATAATCCATGAGCAGTTGGAGGATACCAAAGGACCTAGAGAACATCCACAGGGTTGGGTAGACAACACTAATCACATACAAGCTTGGGTTAGAAATCAATACTCAAACCTCAGATCTTATGATCTAAAGCACACATGATAGATTGTCTCCCATTGTTTACGGTAGGATTTGAACAAACTACTGAAATATTTGCAACAAAACATCAATAAGAATATAATTCCCACACATTTGTTTTTATTATTATTTATTACATGTATCATTCTATGATGTGATGCTAAATTAGACCTGTTTAGTTTACATTAGATTATTTTCCATATTAGAAATCATAAGAAGTATTATGTGCATCATGGCATACAATAGTAATAATCTTATTGTTATAATATCTAAGAGAAAGTACAAAATTTTGGGCAAAACCCACTGCTGACTTATTTTAAGTGCATAAGAGCAGATATGTGATATATGAGAAATGTCCTTTAATCCACATTCTTTTTAAAGTATCGGTATTTTTATCAAGCAGTTATTTGTATGTTGAATCAGTAATCATCATTTCATTGTGATAATGTGATTAATAACACACAGTCTGATAATTTCACTGTGATTACTAACACTTAATTAACTTCACTGTGATTATAATAACCATCAGATTACATTTACACAGACTAATGTGAATATGAATATTTTCAGCTGTCTGGCAATAAAATTGATAAACTCCGTTATAATTTCCCTGTGAATGATAAACCTCCGTCAACTTCATTGTGATTAATATAACCCTCAGTCAACTTCACTGTGATTTATATAACTCTTGGTTATCTTTATAGACCAATGCACATCATGTATGTATAAATTTGAATAGTTTTGGCTGACTGGGCAATGAAATTGAAAAGCTGGAAAATTGTACATGTCATATAAAATTATATATTTCAAAGAATCTAAATAACTGTAAATTAGTTTATATGTTGTACAATGAGGCTAGGTTAACCCTCACCATATAACAACAATGAGGCTGGATTCCTCACCATATAACAACAATGAGACTGGATTAATCCTCACCATCAGGGGCATTAAAGGATTATCATGGCGGAGGCTATACTATTTTGAGGGCACTCTTTCGCGGGTAGGGGGTGGTCTTGATTGGTGACTTTTATGCCAATGCAATGACTGCATTCTCATTCAGTAATGGATTCGACAGTAACGATGTATAGAAAACGCTCGACTCGGACTCAGGGAAGGGGGGGGGCTTTCCCTTGGCCAGAGGGGCCCTTTTGTCTGACATGGGGCCCTTTTGTCTGCCTTTAGGGCTCCCCTAACTAGGATACATTTTCATTTTTCTCATCGGTTTTAGAATTTCTCCTGTTTTATTTTTCCAACTTCTTTGATTTTTTTTTGCGAGGAGGCTGGCGCCTTCAGCGCCTCAGCTATAAAACGCCTTTGCTTATCATAATCTCAATATTAAACAGCTGACACTCACTATTCATTTTTTTTTTTAAACATTCGCAATCAACCATAAAATCCCATTGAGGTACAAATTTGGATTTTGAGGTATACAAATTTGAAATAATACAAATTTGAAATATACTTTATACAAATTTGAAATAATACAAATTTGAAATATACAAATTTGAAATCTGAGATATACATGTACAAATTTGAAATATACAAATTTGAGATATACAGATTTGCGATACATGTACATGGCATACAGAAATGAAATGAAATTTGATTTAACGTCCTATTGTTTTATACGCCATGCAGTGTGCTTCAACCTCCTCTTCTTTCAAATTCCAACTGTTGAGGGTTTTTATACGTGCATGCCACTGCCAATGTGTACAGAGGACCTCCATTTTTCATCCCATCCAAATGACTATACTTTGTCCCTTGTCAGGCCCTTCCCATCATACATCAATGACAAGGGGGACCATGCCTGAAAATCCCAGTGAATGTTCTTGGCTAACGTAATATCTACTGAGCTACCTTGGTTCTCCGGGGATATATAAATTCAATATACAAATTTGAAACAAATGTGGGATATGCAAAATTAAACAATGAATTTATAGTTGTCCATATTATTTTGTGGGTTTCATGGAGTTAAACAAATATTCATGAATAATACTATACTAGGTCCATGTTTAGATTTTTGACAAATAGGAATGTTTATAAGAATCTTTTGAATAACAATATTTTTTTGGATGAGAGAAGACACCTTTTGAATTAGATTGTGAGAGAATGTGCGATATGGTGAAGGATGAGTAGGAATTTAAAATACAAGCAGATAACACACCTTTCTAATCATATTCTCCTTAAAATAGCTATAGTACAGGAAATCCTACTTTAAATAGAGAGATAAACTATATACTGGTCCTGTCAACAAACCAGGTGGACATGTACATGATTAGCAATTCTATATCGCAAAGCTAATAATATGGTGGTAATTCAATTACAACTTCGGACATTCTTATAATTTTCAGATCACCACTGTATGTACTTTATTTGCTTTATATTATTTGCCAACCAGAAATCTTGGTCACGTACTATGTGAGTTTGAAAGATTATATTGCTAATTAGACGTCATCTATATTTTGCTAACCAATTATTCTTCATAGTGTTTCAATACTGACAGTTACTTATTTTAATGAATATTCTATTCAAAAATTGAAAGGAATTAATGAATAGTAGCCTATGACGTCTACTGTAAAGGAAGAAATTAATCTTAGCAAATGCTTAAATGTTACCTTTGCTTAATCTCATCAATTTCTGTTCTGTTCTAATCTTATAATAAAGTGTGAGAGAAATGGTGTTCAACCTCCACTCATAGAAGGTCATTCCGGGAATGACATATAGGAATGACATATACGGTTCCATTTTTTCAATAATTTGATCACTCGTATTAAGTACATGTAGCCGTGGGAGGAAACTCTCTAGACACCCAACAAGCGGGACAACAATGCAGCTTGAATCAATGACAGACAGACCTAATGATCTAAATCATCCATGTTAATCCATTCAGCCTCCAAACCCCACTATATAATGAAAAGTTGTATTGTCCATGTTAAGCATGTTCTTAAGGGAACACCATGTAAATAATCTACCATAATTGAATATATCACGGTTGTCTTGGTAACAATGATGTAATCATCTGCTACATATGTTGTTAAAATTGATAATTGTTAGTGTTACCTGATTTTAATAGTCACATTTTAAAATGACATGTCACACCAATTTCAGTATTCATTAATGCGAATGGGTCATGTTGGTTTGCTAACCTGGAGGTCAGGTGTTCGATCTGTACATTGGCCGAGAAAGTTCATCCAGATTCTCGGGAGTGGTTCCCCCTTATGGCATGTAAAAGATCCCTTGACAGTTGGAATTCAATATAAGAGTAGGCTGTAATGCCGCTGTGCGGGTAAAATTTCCCTCATATCCATAGCACACTGTATGGCGTATGCTCGTCTTTATTAGTCCAGTACCACAGGGACTTGAAGGGATTAAAATAAAACTTCTTACTACTGCTTGACTATAACTAGCCTATATGATAAAGGGATGGCAGACGCCATCTTTGTTCTGACTTTTTTATGATATATTGTCTGGTGTCATCTCACAATACTCACTAGTTCTGACACTTCATGTCATTTTTATTGCCAAAGAGACTTTATTTGATCATTATTCACCTTCCGATGTAATTAAATTTGTCCTTATTACAGCGTTATTAATAACAAATCAAACTTAAAAAGCTATCATTTACCAATATTCAACTTGCCGAGCCCGGAAGAAACCCGAAATAAGGTCAAAAGAAGTCTGTGTCACACAGTCCCTTTATAAACCTATCATTACTCGATATGTGCATAGGAACTGGGTGATCAAGTCTCAATCAACAGCGGCCTGGCTTCGTAAGTTCTATAACGTGATAAAGCCTACGAAGCGAGGCCGCTGTTAGGCGAAACTCGATCACCCAGTTCCTATGCACATATAGAGTAATGATAGGTTTATAAAGGAACTGGGTGATACAGACTTCTTTTGACCTATTTTCGGATTACTTCCGGTCTCGGCAAGTTGATTGTGGATAAATGATAGCGGTTCAAGTTTGATTTGTTATCAATAACAGTGTTAAATGACCAATTTAATTACATCGGAAGGTGAATAATAATCAAATAAAGTCTTGTTAGCAATAAAAATGACATGAAGTGTTAGAACTAGTGAGTATTGTGAGATGAATTCAGACGATTCATGGTATCTCAGTCAAAACAAAGATGGCGTAGTGACTTACCTTCTTGTATTTATTAAGCAGTGGTAAGAAGTTTTATTTTAATTTATTTTAATCCCTTCAAGTGCCTGTGCCCAGTACAGAGTAGACCAGTAGGATTAAGCCCCATTTCATTTCATTAATGCACAGACCCCCCCCCCTCCTTTCAGTTGCATTAATTTCATGATGCATAAATATCTTATCCTATGGTATATCACTTATTAGAATAGCTGATTAGAAATCATGCGAAGGGGGTCTTTTATCCACAAATTCATATTATATAACAGAAAGTAACAAAAGTAACAGATTTATATTAATTCTAATTGAATAAGTCTGTTTGGTATGAATCTTTTTTGATACACTGTTCTTAATTTTTGAAATTTATAACACAAGATGATATTTGCATCAAAACGTCCATTATTAAGGCCTGCATGCATACAATCACGTACATTTAATAATACATATTACATAGACAACACAATACATTCATACAAACAGTATAATAGTTCATGTATATCTAAAGGGTTTCAGTTACATGTAGAAGCCACCAAATTTGATTTAGATCTCTTATCAAAAGTCAAAAACACATATAAAGCCACTGCCTTGGCAATAGATTTTGGTGGGTCAAAGAGATTAATATAATTCTAGGAAAATTCAGGATTTACTGAGAAGGCTGGGTATAAATGGGCTTCATCTATTTCTTCATACTTGCTACAGTTTAGAAGAAAAAATGTTGTTCATTTCCGATCGAGTTGAATATGTTAATGGTTTATGGTACCTTTTTATTATTGTAAATTATAAATAATTTCACATTGCATTTAGTAAAAAACCATGAAAGATAGAAACTACACAATTTTTGTTCAAAATGAAAGCTATAAATTTACAGGTTAAGACCATTAATTTAATAATTCAGTGTTTCATACATGTAGGTATAAAAGAGGATTATAAACCTATTTATAAATCATCCTGTAACAAGATAGTATTATATGAAGTAAGTTAAGAAGGTGAATATGTGAAGGAGGGACTTAAATTTAAGACTACATGTACTATCTATTCCATCATTCACAAAGCCAGATTTGTAATTATAATCTTCCAATGAATGAGAGAAAAAACCTATTTGAGTCGAGCCAACAACTAATGGAAATTACCGTGTACAAAGATTGCACATAATAATCAAATTGTCAATGTAATGGGAATCAGCCTTTCAGCTTGACTGAGTGCACACTTTCAAAATGATCAGCCAATAAGGTTCAAATGTGAGGAGGATTAACACGGATACATGTATGTGACTATTTTGCACTAGTGAACACAATCAGTGACTTTTTTGTCCTTATTTACAGACGGCTTTTTCATAAATTTCACTTTGTTGAATATGTCCCTCAATTATGCCCAAAATATTAGGAACCTGACCATTATTAGAATCAAGCGCTGAAATAAGGGGCCGGACACGGACAATGTCCGGGCGAATTGACCCCCTTTAACAGACCGAATTGCCTTTCGTCCGGACATAAATGTCCGACCGATTTTGGGTAAAACAGTAAGCCAAAAATAGTAATTTCATTCGCGATTTCGAATCGATCGCTAATTATTACTAGACTCGAAAATCCAGACACAAAAATATCAACGATCCGAGTCATAGTGAAAATGTTACTATTTATATCTCGGCAGCGTGGAGATAAAATAATCAATAATTTTTAGAATCGGCATTTTTACGGTGGTTATATCAACGACCCGAGTCCTAGTAAAAATATTGCTATTTTTTTATATAATCGGCTCAAAATCCAGGCCCAAAAATATCAGCGACCCGAGTCATAGTGAAAATGTTATTATGTATATCTCTGCCGCGCGCGGATAAAATAATCAATAATTATTAGAATCAGCTTTCTTACGCTGGTTATATCAACGAACCGAGTCATAGTAAAAATATTACTATTTTTTAGAATAGGCTCTTATTCGCTGGTTATATCAACGACCCGAGTCATAGTTAAAATATCACTATTTACATACATGTATCTTGGCCGCGTGAAGATAAACTAATGAATAATATTGAGAATCGGCTCTTTTCCGTTGGTTATTCGAGTCTACGTGTAGTAGCTAGCTTTGCGTTACTTTCGTATATGATTAACTCCAAATCACACATAACATGACATGTAATTATACAAATTATTAGTAATAAAAGTAATGATATTTAAAATGTTACAAGAAAATGTTCAAGTTGACTATGGGTGTAATTAGGGAGAGACTTTTTATGCGAAAATTAAAATATCTCACTTTGTTGGACACTTCCGATCATCGATGTGAATGTAAATAGACGAGCTTTGAAAACATGTCGAATAAAATAACTTCTTATTTTCCCCAACCCGCGGGCACGGGATATCCCGGCTAGTGGGACCGTTCCAGAATATTTTAAAACTGGTACTGTGTTTAATGTCTCTCAAAATGACACTTCTAAACGGGGGCCATCGCCGTCACTAGTTCGAAAATTACATACAATAAGAACCGTAGAAAAGTGGATCAAACCTGACGTAGCAAAATGCAATGCTGACGTGTGGTTAACATACGAAGAAGACAATGGTTTTGTGAATACATTAAATTGTGAACTCTATATAAAGTATTTTAAAAATATGAATTATATGAGGGAATTTTCCACTGCATGGAATAATGGTAATTGTCAGGCTGAAAATCTGAAATGTCCGGCCGAAAATCAGTTCAGCCTGACATGATGTCAGGCTGAACCTTAGCATTTATTTCAAGGCTTGATTAGAATAATGAGTAATTAAGTTCATAAGTGTATTTCAAAATAAATCATTTTTAAACAAATATGTGTGCAAATGTCTGAAAACATTCAGAATAGACAGAGTCGGATAAAGACGCATGCAGTCCCTGGTGCACTTGTAGGAGGGTCCACCCCCTCCTAAAGATAGGTTGCCAGGCAATGAAACATACGCCCACAGCAGCTAAATCGTCTGGGCAGTCAACAAGGGTTGTCGCATATTTTTACCTTTTTTGGTAATGAAATATTTGTAATACACTAAAATCTGATTAAGAGTAACAACTCATTATGTAATTATCAGAAAATCATTAGACTTTTGTTTGCTTTTTATAAAGTTTTGCCCCACGCTAACAATTAGTATAGGGTCATTCCATATCAAGTGGACCAATTTGGGGGAAACTGGGAAATCCACCCCCTCAAAAAAATCTGGAAAAAATATATCTTAAGGTACACGGTCTAAAACTACCAAATACAAATTTTCAGCTTCCTAGGTCAAATATTGGCGGAGATATCACCATTTGAAAAAAAGGTTGCCAATTGGTAATAAAAATTCTCTTATTTCTGTTACGTTTTCAGCTCTGTTGTTTATATACTTCAAAAGTGTCTAGAACCCCCTAACTTGGCAATATAATAGAACTGCAAACGTAGATTACGATTCTTTGAAAAAATTAGGGGTAGGGGGTATCCCTACTGTAAGGGTGGCCATCAAAGTTGGAAAAGAATAAGCAAATATTTTATTTTTCACGACTTTGGAGTGCTCTAGAAAAGCCATCGTTGTGTCTAGGTCTAAAAATTGCTGTATACACTCCCAGACGGTGGAATTTCGATATGGAATTGAATATAGGACAATATGATGTTATATCCCAAAGATATCAGGCCTCAAAGTTGGTTTCTCGGCAAAATCTCGTGAAAATGCCTAATTTTGGTTGCCATTTTGGTTGTGCGACAAGTGGCAAAATTTTAAAAGGGACAGGAAATGAATCTTCTGTTACCCTTCTACAACATATCAAAAATCCAAAGTTGGCCCGTGTTCATCCGAAGATTCATTTCCTGTCCACTTGTCGCACATAACCAAAATTAGGCATTTCCACCATCTGGGAGTGTATACAGCAATTTTTAGACCTCTAGACACAACAATGACTTTTCTAGAGCACTCCAAAGTCGTGAAAAATAAAATATTTGCTTATTTTTTTCCAACTTTGATGGCAACCCTTTATACAGTCGTGAAAAATAAAATACTTGCTTATTTTTTTCCAACTTTGATGACAACCCTTACAGTAAGGATACCCCCTACCCCAAATTTTTTTAAAGAATCGTAATCTACATTGCCAAGTTAGGACATTCTAGACAATTTAGAAGTATATAAACAACAGAGCTGAAAACCTAACAGAAATAAGAGAATTTTTATTACCAATTGGCAACCTTTTTTTCAAATGGTGATATCTCTGCCAATATTTGACCTAGGAAGCTGAAAATTGGTATTTGGTAGTTTTAGACTATGTACTTTAACATATATTTTTTCCAGATTTTTTTGAGGGGGTCAGTTTCCCACCACTGGTCCACTTGACATGGAATGACCCTATAGGAAACATTTAATATGACGGATTTAGCTGTTCAGTTATCAAAATTCATAGAAAATCAAAATACTTGTTCGTTTCAACACCTTAAACTCTGTGTATCAATCTAAAGTCAATCAGATGATAAGTTTGGCCTCTATAGCGTCACAAGATTTTTTGAAGTTATCGAGGGAGATAACTCGGGCAGTAATTATTAGAAATCTCTGAAAATCAATAGGCTTCTTCGTCTCATGACCTTAAACACTGTGTGTAAATTTAAAGTCGATCGGATATTAACTTTGGCCTCGAGAGCTTCCACAGGATTTTTTCGAAGTGATCAAGGGCCATAACTCTTGTAGTAATTATTGAAAATCACTGAAAATTGATAGACGTCTTAGTCTCATGACTGTAAACACTATGTATAAATTTGAAGTCAATCGGATATTAACTTTGGCCTCTAGAGCGTCTACAGGATTTTTTGAAGTGATCAAGGGCCATAACTCTGGCACTAATTATCGGAAATCGCTGAAAATCAATAGGATTCTTCGTCTCATGACCTTAAACAATGTGTATAAATTTAAAGTAAATCGGATATTACCTTTGGCCTCTCGAGCGACCACAAGATTTTTAGAAGTGATCAAGGGCCATAACTCTGGCACTAATTATCGGAAATCGCTGAAAATCAATAGGCTTCTTCATCTCATGACCTTAAACACTGAGTATAAATTTAAAGTCAATCAAATATTAACTTTGGCCTCTAGAGCGTCCACAAGATTTGTTTAAGTGATCAAGGGCACTAATTATCGGAAATCACTGAAAATCAAAAGGCTTCTTCGTCTCATGACCTTAAACATTGTGTATAAATTTAAAGTCAATTGGATATTAACTTTGGCCACTAGAGCGTCCACAACATTTTTTGAGGTGATCAAGGGCCATATCGGAAATCGCTGAAAAACAATAGGCGTCTTCGTCTCATGACCTTAAACACTGTGTATAAATATAAAGTCAATCGGATATTAACTTTAGCCTCTAGAGCGTCCACACCGGGCTGGACCGACGGACCGACGGACGGAAGGACGGATGGGGGTGACGACAATATACGACCACATTTCAATGTGGGCGTATAAAAACTAATTTCTTACTCTTAGTGATTTCAATATTGAAATGAATAAACATTTTGGTTGAAAATCTATATTGTCTCTAAAGGGTCCAATCGGGGCCCTCTAATTGTGGAGCTGTAACATGGTTAATCTGCCACAGTCAAGCAGACAGGCTTTCTTTTTGATATATATATATGCAATTTGTGCTTTTCCACTGACGGCAAAAACTAGCTTCAAACCAGCTCCAAATCAGGTCTGAGCGTTAGTGGCAAGATTGTTGAACAGTTATCAATAGCGATCAGAAAACCAAATGTGAAATCAATATGAAATGGTTCAACTATTTGCTTGCAACAAAAACTAGCTTCATGCCAGGTCTGCATTTTTCAAATTGCATTAAAGATTGCCTCACCATTAGCATTTTGGAATAGGTAACAACAAATGCTAGACAAACTATTTATGCGAGTGAAGCCATGTCAAAACCCAGTTTGACTCATCATTTTAAAAAAGAAATGGTATTAATGAGTTAATGTCTCAATGTCTGAACAGTGTTACTGTAAAACCAAATTACACACTCCTAAGAAAACATATATCTATCGAAAATTTAAAGAAAAAAAAAATATGTCAATACATCTACAATGTACGCACATTTTTTAAAAAAATACCTTGTTAATCTTACCTCTCTTACAAAAACCTTGTACAAAATCCAGAATCTTTAATATAACTTCATATTTAAGAGATTTCATAACTCTGAACTTTCTCACTTAATAAGTTGTTTTTTTTCCTCTTAGATGTATGTGGGCGTTCTTAGCTCATTAACAGTTTCTGAAATAAATAGTTCATTGTATATTGGCAATGATTATCAGCTGCCTTTCTCTTACACTAGTTGTAGACGACGAGGTCAATAGATAACTATATTACGCTTCCACTTCCCATTATCCAGTCAACTTTTTGTACTGTATATTGTACATAAATAACATGTAATCAACAGCACTATACAGGCTCCTGAAGAGGGAGTCTGTGTATGTGAGGTAGCACACTACCACCAG
This sequence comes from Patella depressa, assembly GCA_948474765.1. Lineage (NCBI taxonomy): Eukaryota > Metazoa > Mollusca > Gastropoda > Patellidae > Patella > Patella depressa. The sequence goes on along the minus strand of OX419715.1, from coordinate 55,590,595 downwards.
AATGCAATAATAACACAAACCAGTGAAGGCTTACATTTAGTCCTACTTTAAGTCAAAAATCCACAAGAATTAATACCAGAAAACATGTTATTCAGCACATACACACAAAACATGTTTTTTTTACAAGAGAAGAAAAAACACGGTTTATTTTTTGTTTTAGAGTGTGTATTGTCATGTTTGCAAACCCACGAAATCATTGAAGATCATTGAAGGATAACTCTGACCTGAATCAGGGTTTATTTTTTGTTTTGGAGTGTGTACTGTCATGTTTGCAAATAACATGTTTGTTCATAAATTCTCATTATTTGTTCATAAATTCTTATATCAAATTGCTCCACTCTGAACCTAGATATTAGATTTTGAATTTCAGGCTAGACTTGATCATCATTACTAAAGCCAGTACTATATAAAACATTAAGTAGAATAGTGAAGTAAGAGGGGGCTACGATAAGACGAGCTCGGCATCTAAACACTAAACTACATAGGGGATATACACCAAAGTAGCGGGCTAGTGGAGTAAGGGAGGGTCACGGTAAGACGGGCTCGGCATCTAAACACTAATCCACTAGAAAAACACCAAACCTACAAAGTGGGATAAGTGGAGTAAGGGGAGGCCACGATAAGAAGGGCCTGGCACCTAAACACTATACCTCAAAAGATGACTTCTACCAATCCAGAGACGAGACACATATATGTCTGCATAAATGCTGTCCCTACAGATCAACTACCAAACAATGTGTTTTATTAAATAAAGGGAAGAACTTCTCACTAAACCTATTCCATGGTTCAAGGCCGCAAATGGAAAGATTGCAAAATCATATTCTAAAACAGGAAGAAGCCTCGGCTCTCCTATGTCTTGTCTGGGATATCACTTCTGTGGAAGCGGACGTTAAAACATCAGGTAGTAGTAGTAGTAGAAAACAAAATTAATGTCAAATTAATAATTAAGGAAACATTACTGGCCTTAAGAAAGACCTGTAATACTTAGGCAGATTTAGCTCTTGTATAATGTATGTTTTATCTGTGTAACTAATCTTTTTAATTAGCCTGGTTGGTGCAGAAAGGTAGGATATTAAAATCTCATTTCATGTCTGTTTTTATAAAGTATAAATCAAGTAACTGTACATGGTATATGGTTTGCATTTTTCGGAAAATATCAAACTTCTCAATAGATTATCAAAAAGTGTTCAGATTTATTATTCAAAATTTCATTGACAAATCAAAATGAGGGTCCATAATCTAAGAAGTTACAGTCGAATATGCACGAATATTGAACAGAACCAAGATATTTGGGTTGTTACTATGCATTTGAAGTTTCATCAAAATCGGATAAAAATTGTTACCAGGGCTATCCAGGCAGTTACAGGAATATGCAGGAATTCGTAAAAGAACCAAGATCTAGGCTTTGGGAAATAACCCTATATTTCAAGTTTTGTCAAAATCGGAAAACAATTGTGATATGTTGTGTCCACAAACAAAATGTGAACTGACGGACAGGGGCAATAAAAAAATCTGGGCGTATAAAAAAGGTGCATTACTTTTTTTTAGAGGACGACTGGACAGCATGGCCGAACCTTACCTTCGAATCGACCCTTGATAAGACAACCATCAAATTTAATTAATCAGACCCTGTTGCTTTTTTAACTGTTTTATTATGTAGTACTATTAGATTGACCATACGGTATGTACTCCATGCTTTATTGTGAAGAGTATTTCACTATACCTTTTATACAGGCTATAAATGATGTTTTATCCATATTATATAGACAATATTGATGTAATTGTAACTACAAAGCCACACAATCTTAATGATCGGAAAAAAATAGTTGTCTCTGATAAATACATGTAAATGTCAAAATCCAAAAAGGTAGGGGTACTTTTGAAAACTGAAAAAAAAACCTGCATACTATGTTACTAAAACAATTTAGCTCAAATGTTCATAATGATGAATCTAATCCATATACCCCGAGTAAATATTAAAGATACATTATGGGAGATAAAGAGATGGCAGTTCTCACTATAATAGTTAAAAACTAGATAGTGTAAACGTAATTTGCTGAAAATTTCAGTCAAATTGATCCACTATTAGCCGAGAACAAAGTGAGTGAAATATTTACATATCTCGGTCATCATTACTAAAATCATTAATATAAACAGCATAGTCTTGATTATCCACTTGATTGATTTAATTATCAATGGCCATTAAGCGACATATAGGAATTTAATCCGCCAACATCGAAGGCTAGCCTTGATATCAAGAGTTTATTATGGTCCTGATATGTTAATTAATGTCTAATTGATAATTTAGATAACATTTCAGGCCTAAAGAAAGACCTGTGATAAGCAGATTTTGCTCTTGCATAATGCTATTTTAATAAACAGGGTTTAACATTCACTCAACACAAACTAGGTTATTTTGCAACAAAATGATTGCTTTTTATTTAATAATTTCAATAATTCAATTGCAGACAAGCTTGAGATCAAACCATGCCACTTGACTAAATTGTGCACAATGACAGAAAGGAATTAACTGTATTTGCCTGTTAAAGCAGGAAATTAAAACCAGCATATTGTGTAGTTTTAAGCCATAAATCATGATCACAAGCAACAAATCTGTTAATATTTTCATAGACTACTTTATGACTGTTGTTAGCAAATCACTTATATTTCTGTACCTGATTACTAAACTATTTTGATTTTTAGAATTAATGTTTACTGTGATTATAAAATCCATTATTATTTAGTCGCTTTGTTTACTTTAATGCCATTGTTGACTTTTTACAATATCCACAAACCCAAGTGCATTACATTATGTCACAGATTCTAAATCTGTATTTAAAAAAATACCCCTCAAATAACAAGTACTGTACTGTAGCAGTATGTTTCTGTGGCTCTAGTACAAAAATGTCAAGCACTATATAAATTAGTGCAATACTGAAATTTGAAGCTAGTACATGTACACCATTACAAGTATCAGTATCAAAATAGACAAAACAACTTGCTGAACACGTTGCTCTGGTTTTCAATGTGGGTTTGCGGAATATCATGTTTGGAGGCATGATCCCGTCATTCCCGTGAGAACATCTTTAAATTTTTTCAGTATTTTGTGCAATCTTTGTGAATTTTATACAAAATTTTTTAGCCATTGTTGAAGAAGTATATTAATATATCTAGATCTAGTTTTCGCTGACACATAATTTAGGCAGGCCTCTTGGGATCAAAACTACACTGTTTCGACCATCAATTTTTGGAAAAAAGGTTCAAAAATCATTGAAACCAAGCAAATCTTCATGCCAATCAAAAACAGCCAATTTACTGCATTTCTGACAATTTTTAAATTTTAGAAGTGCAAATACTCAAACTATATACCCAAATCAAGAAACGAACACAAAATCATTGTAGATCATTGAAGGATAACTTTGACCTGATCGTATGCCGCATTAAGGACCTACTCTTTCTTGATTTCCAATCATCTGTTATACATTTGAGCTATATATATATGTATTTTGCCAGAGATTTGGTTTTTTTTCAAAAATTGCACTTTTATCTATGTGTGAATATATAAAATTATCGAGATATTGGCCTGATTTTAGTGATAATGCTATAGGCCTAAAACCATAAAATCCAAAATTCACTACAAATGGTCAAAACACCACTAATTTGGTTAAAATGGACCAAATTTTAGCCAAAAAAAGACCTAATTTTTTACTGTTTTTTTTTTTAAGGCTGTTATCCATAACCCCACATTCTGGTTACCGGTAGTTTAGTTATGATATTGGGAAACAGATTCTTTACTAAAAAAAGATTGATGAGTTTACTATAGATAAAAACCAGCAGAGAGATAAACAACCAATATACCTACCATACTACTGTAACCAAAAATCTTATTAAAAATATCAAAATATTGTTTCAACTAAATCAACACAATGAATTAAAAGACTATTGCCAACCTAGAAAATTGCATGCTGATTATCACAGGAAACATGATCCGTACTTAAGTGAGTAGGCCTACTAATATAAAATTAACCAGCAACTTGTTAATCCTCAAAGTATCCGTACTTTTATCACCGACGCTTCGGGGCTATTCTTTTAGTTCGAATATGCCCCCAGGTGATACATATGTATTATTTCATATTGAAAAAGAAGTAAAATTTAGTATCACTATTCTGTGATACTTTACACTCTCTTAGATTCTATTTAATTCTAATAAGCTACATGTATTTCTAATTACCGGTATATAATATGAGTTTAACCATGATTCATATATTTTTGATTACCCATAGCAGTATACAGATTTTATATGTAAGTTTCATTTCAATGTTCAGCTTATCGGAAGACTTCTTGTGTACTGATATCAAAGTCAAACTTCTAGAAGACATGTTCTCCCCAATATCTTTATTAGCTTAGACTGTATTATGGTAAACCTACACTGATATGCCAGGGGCGTGGTGAGGGCAATTATTGAGAAGAAATTATGAGTAACAAAAATGATTTTGGCACAAAAACCCTTTTACTGACCGCGTAGCTGTGTCTGGCAAAGCCGGCCACCGCGTGCGCCGAAGGCGCGAGCCCGCGGCGGGAGGTCCGGGGGGCCCTCCCCCGGGAAAATTTCGAAAATTAGAAGCCCAGAAACGCAATCTCCAGCAATCCGAGACAAGAAATACGGTAATAAAATATGATTAAATTTTCCAACTTGACTCTTTCAAAATTTTTTTAATTGGGTCAGATGAAACAATTTTTCCACTTACAAATGTTTTTCATTTTTTGAGTAATTTGATTGTGATTTTGGCGCAAAAACTTTTTGGCGCATGAGTATGGCTACTCATGAACTCATTCTCACCACGCCCCTGTGATATGCCTCCCTGTAAGAGATTTTTTGTTTAGTTGATATTGAAAATTGCTAAAAGAAAAGGGTGTCTTTTTCCTTTCCTCAAAGCTATTGATATTGCTATGTTAAAGGTCAAGGAACTAAATCGCTAATATTATTTGAGACCTAGAAGTAGTTTATTAATATTTTTCTACCAATCACTTTCCTTAATATCAGATCACTCCTCAATAATTTCTAAATCACTCTCCTTAATTTCTAAAGCATTCCTCTTAAATCGAAACTGAGAGAACCTTTTAGGAGAGCCATTTTTTTCAATTTGTGATTGAGGGGAGCTTTTTTTGGCTCTCCTCTGAAATACAAAAAACAACTGTAGTAGGCTATATAGAGTAGCTATAACCTACAGTAAAAAACAATATATAATTGGATTAATAATGAATAACAAATATTACTTTAATCCTTTTGAATTTTGTTTGGCCGTGTTGACCAAATGTTTGACCGTTTCAGTTTGGACTAAATTTTTGGGCAGTTCCAGTTGGCGTTGTCATTTATTAATAAATGTAGCATAGCCATAGGCCAACACCATCTCCATCGTCGTTTGCAATTGTCTTCACTTTCCAAGCCACTTAAAACACTCACCTCTTCCGATAATTTCAACAATGATACTATCAACACACTTAATTTGTTTACTTCTTCTAGGTTACGTACTCCCCAGATCTAAACATGAAAAATTAAAGTGCGACAACAAAATCGGGAATAAAATTTCTTAAATAGAGTTGTTTCCCTTTAGATAGTCTCCGTAACAGAGCAAATACTGTTTGCTACAATTGGAACTGTTTGGCCACAAACTTAACAAGTAACGTGATGCCATTTCATTCAAAAATGATAACAAACATTATAAATTGATATTGATTAGGATTGTATTTCCACGTGACATGTTCGCAATATCGGGAATACCTTGTCCTTAAAATGATTACTTCGAATAACAAAGTATAGTCGTGGTTAACCGGTTTTAAAGATCATAATATCCGGTTATTCTTTGCCTTTTCACAACGTGTTCTATTTCAGAAAATGGCGACCAAGTCCATAAAAAAGAGAAGGTTTAAAAGTGTTGTCTGGCATTATTTCTGCAAACTAGATGGCGGGAAAGCAAAGTGTAACATTTGTGGGGCAGAGCTGGTGTCTTTAAATTCCACATCAAGTTTAAGAAATCACCTTTCCTATTTACACCCGGCTATTAACTTAAATGGAACACCCGCCACATCAAGTTTGTGTGCGAGCAGCGGCAAATTTTCTTACCACTACCCGAGTATCACGGAGGATGTCGATTGTACATTGCCGGAAAATAGATTCTCTGACCTGAACGCAAAGCTTGACGAACTGACAAGCACAATAAAATCTTTTGTTGAATTATGTATCGTGGATTTAACACCAATAAGTTTATTGAATGGCAAGGGGTTTAAAAGCTTTTGTCGGAAATTAAACCCAACTTGTAAACTGCCAAGCGTAAAATCAGCAAAAGATATCTTAGAAAAGTTATACAACGCCAACAAACAGGACCTAATAGATTGTCTGAAGAATGGAGAACATATCTCATTTACGACGGATGCTTGGTCAAATTTTACAAATGAGAAATATCTCACCCTATCGGTCCACTTTATTGATGAATACTGGAATTACCAAAACCGTGTGTTGTACACATATGAGGTCAAAGACAAACACCCACGAAAAGATATAGCTACAGAAATTAATGATGTTTTAGTTAATTTTAAAATAAGTTGTCTTAATATCGATTGTATAACCGTGGCAAGCAAACTCAACGTGGATGTTTGTACTTCTGAACTAGGCTATCCTATGATAAAGTGCATAGGACATGCTCTTAAACAAAGTGTGATGGCGGGACTTTCAATACAAACTATTCACAAAACAATTGAATCTATACGCCGAACTGTCTCCTATATTTGTAACTCCGAAGTAGCAACTACTGCTTTCAAAGAAGAACAAAGGCATCTAAATCTACCCACACATCCTTTAATTGAAAGTTCGTTAACTCAGTGGGATTCTGTTTATTTTATGCTTTCTCGGGCATCTGAACAACAATTGGCAATTTTATCTGTTATACAGAACGATTCCATTCTCAGTTCCGAAGAATCTGTACGGCTTGAAATATCCCAAAAGGACTGGAAAGTAGTTGAAGAAATCTCCATAGCCTTGGAACCCTTACACCTAGCATCGACCGTAATTTGTGCCGAATCTTATCCCTTTAGTAGCATGGTCTATCCGCTAGTAAAAGGATTAGTCACAATTCACATGAAACCAACTGAAAAAGATTCCATTGATATTAAAGAGTTCAAAAGAAAGGTATCTAGCATTTTATCAAGTCAGTATTTAACAATAAGTGATAACGAGATATGTATTAACCCTTGGGTCATTGCCAGTGCTCTTGATCCTCGCTATAAACAAATTAAGTTTCTAGAGGAAGAGCAAAGAGAACAAACGTGGAATCATGTATTGGGGATGCTAACCGAAATCAAGCTTAAACATGCGACAGACAGTTCAAGTAATCTCGAGCCGCAGGCAAAGCGCCAAAAATCATCGGCCATGCAATTTCTTTTGGGTGATTTTTACGATTTAGGGGAACAATCGTCTGCATCGACAGAGGCGATGTTTAAGCAGGAATCTGTGGATTATGAAACCGCCGAAGAGACTATCATAGATGATGCAAGGCAGGAACTAGAATCGTACAAGTTAGAAAAGGTAGTGTTGAACGCGGGAAGCAGTGAGTCTTTGAATTCGTTACAGTGGTGGAAGTCACATTTTAAACGTTTCCCTACCCTTTCAAAACTGGCCAAACGTTTCCTTGCAATTCCAGGAACAGCCGTGCCGTCCGAAAGAATGTTCTCTGTTGAAGGGAATGCTTTTCACCAGAAGAGAGCTGCCCTTGACCCCGATACTGTTGACAAGCTACTGTTTATGCATGACGTACCAATAAAATAAAGATCATTTAAATTATTTATCATTTGATTATCATTTACATTTGTAATGACTTTTGAAATACTGCGACGGTTAATAATTTGGCAGTGCAGAAAGATCGACGCTGAATGAATATGCAGCCAATTACTAACCAACGGATTTTCTGGTTGCCTCGATAAAGATTTGTCATTGGAGAAGCTAATATGTCATTCCAAACGACTAATTGGTCATTATTTGCATTGGGGCAATTATTTTCCATTGACAAAATTAGATTAGATTTTGCAGCTGGACTAACACTTCCATAATATTTAGAATGGATTAATCTGTCTTTGCTGTATCTATTAATCTATTTCGCTAAATGGCGGTGGGAAAATGAAAAAAAAGTCGTAACTAGAGAGAGGCTAAGTGAAAAGGACGCAATGATGAGCTTTGCGTACTTGTTTGGAGTGTCCGCGCCCACCCCCTCCCCTGAGTTGCTGTGCCCCCTCGCAAATGGCAAAAAATAACGCAGTTTCAACATTATAATTATAATCATAATGCTTAACCAGTGGCAAACATATACGGAGAGAGAGAAATGGGGTTTAACGTCCACTCAACACAAACTAGGTCATTTCGGGACTAACACATGGTTTAATTTTATTTCAACAATTCGCTTGCGCGTAGGGGTCTTTAGCCAGTGGGAGGAAACCGGAGTGCCCGGAGGAAACCCACGAGGTTGAGAAGGCGCCCCTATCTCCATGCCACATATGCTCACACCAGGGCTCGAAACCACAGCCGCAAGCCAGAGGTGACCGGCCCGCTAGAGTTCGAAGCGCGGCACTCTAGACCACTAGGCCATCCCAACCCCCCAAACATATACGGTGGATCAGATATGCTACAAATCGACACTAGCATGTTTCACCCAGCCCAATATTATCCGGTGGCCCTTTAAAACACATATTATGATTACGATAGGACTATTGTGTTGAGAGGGGCGACGCGATGGGATCTTGTGCTGCAAAAATCACGTGTCACCACGTCCCTGATACCGGAAACAAGTACACTAACCGCTACCCCACGAACCATACTTTACCAGACTTTTTTTTACACCGCCTCTTAAATACTAAACCCAATTAGCGAAAAGGGAGAGGGTCTAACAATATAGAGTGTCGCGCTTGGAGCTCTTTAGCCGACCAGTCACCTTTCGGTTACGGTTGTGGTTTCGGTCCCCGATGTTGCTTGGAGATGGGTTTTCCCCCGGGTACTCCAGTTTCCTTCATCAGGAAAGACCCTTGCACCAAGTATAATAAAACAAGCTAACAGTGAGGCTGATATCCCCCGCCGACGTCCCCAGACTGCATTTCCGGCAGTCGATTTCACAAAATATAGAGGCGAAAATATTCATTCACTTTGAGTCACCTACTCCGCCCGTTTGATACTTTCCTTCCCCCCTAGAGATTTGGCGACAGGCGGTATCTGGTAAGCACTATTTATCTCGACGATCAATGCCTGAAATACTGTCAGACTGCCTTTCGGGCAGTCTACCTTGAGGTTTGCAAGTCCGTTCATTTGACACTTTCCTCTCTGGCTACAGACGGCATCAGATCAGCTCTATTTATCTCTACAATCGGTACCTGAATGCTGTCCAACAGTCTATTTTCCAATACCCCCACAAGGACTCGCTACTGTGGCACAAACAAGGGTCTTCGTTGAGGTTCGCATGTCCGTTCGTTTGACATTTTGTTCTCATGTGGGATAAATTATTAAGTAGGCGACGGGCTGTATATGGTCAGATTTATTTATCTAGACCATCGGTAACGGACTGAAAACTGTCAGACTGCATTCCCGACAGTTTTATTTTTCAATGAGTTCATGTTCAGATCTTCAGGACTTAATCACAATCCCTCAACCGTGAAGGTATCGATTGACATGGCTCAGATATATGCATGGGACATGTGACACAAAAACACAAATTTCTCGGCGCAGAGTTAGGGTGGGGGAAGGGGACAATTTAGAGAGAGCCACTGGACATCGCTAAAGTGCCCTTAGTTTGGTCTGCCACTGCCTACTTCCTGAGGCCCCAGCACGCCTCTGCTATGTGTTTGGGATTGGGTATGCATATGATTATTCACTGTTGAATTTTTAACCAGCTTTTGATAATAAGTTTTCTGGTGTCTCTTTGATTACACTCAACAAAATCCACCAAACCAGATTTCGATGAGTTTTCGAAGTACATTGAATTCAATTATATGCAGGGAATGAAATCCATTTATCCCGGGAGAGTGATCTATTCCTAAAAGAAGCAGGAAACAGTAAAATGCATAATTAGATCATTACCTCTAGTATACCTGTATACATGTACATTATTAAACAGTAAATCCGAATTAAAATCTCAAGACGGGCTGCGTGTCTGTTTTCGTGTTTATCCCCTGATAGTCGATGTAGTAACCGGAACCAGAGCAAGACAACTGATCAGAAAAGTCACCCCACGACAGTTAGTGTAACAAAGGTCCACGATCTGAAAATGGCACGGTGGAGAGGCCAGATACCCGACATAAAACTAGGGGTGTCACAATGAGAACAAATTTTGGGGTCGGGTTGTTTCTGAGGCAAAATTTGTCACTGAAGACGATTCTGAGATTATTTCACTTCTGTGACGTCATTTTCGGTTGGGGTTTGCCTGATTTCCAAAATGGCCGCTAAAATCTGACGCAAAATGAATTTTCAGATAAGATGGGTGATTATTACACAAGGTATGGCTTGTAATATATCATTTATTAGGTTTTTGTGGTAATTAAACTGATAAATAATCTCTAAAACTAGTTTCCCTAAATCCAAGATGGCGGAAATTCAAAATGGCGGCCAAAATTTACCGAAAATGGCCGATTTGTTGGATAAAAGTCATTTCACTGTTTGATATGGTTTGTAATGTGTTATTTTAAGGGTTTTCAATGTCATTGAACTTAAAATCAACCCAAACAAAAGAGTTTTCCCAAATCCAAGATGGCGGAAATGCAAAATGGCGGCCGAAATTTACTCAAATGGCCGATTCATCAGATAAAAGCCATTTCACTGCTTGATATAATTTATAATATGTAATATTAAAGGATTTTCAGTGTCCCTGAACTTAAAATTAATACAAATATAAAGAGTTTCCAAAATCCAAGATGGCGGTAATTCAAAATGGCGTCCAGAATTTACCTAAAATGGTGAATTTTTTGGATAATTGTCATTTTTATGTTTGATATGGCTTGTGATATGCGATTTAAAGGGTTTTCTGCATCAATGAACTTAAATACAACCTCAAAAGAAAACTTTCCAAAATCCAAGATGGTTGAAAATCCAAAATGGTGACCAGAATTTCCCTAAAATGAACGATTTTTCAGATAATCGTATTTTTTTCGGTTTTGTATGGCTTGTAATAATGTCCTTTGTTAATCTTTCAAAGTCAATGAACTTTAAAATAACCTCAAAAATGAATTTTGAAAATGAACATTATCTCAAAAATGAATTTTGAAAATGAATATTACATCAAAAATGAATTTGAAAATGAATATTACATGGTTTAAAAAACAAAATGTCGACCAGAATGTCATTATTTCGGTTTTGTATGGCTTGTCAAAAATGTCCTTTATTAGGTTTTCATAGTCAATGAACTTTAAAATAACATCAAAAATGAATTTTGAAAATGAATATTGCATCAAAAATGAATTTTGATGATGGTAGATGATAGCTTTATTATAAAATGGGGCAATCGTGAATTGTCGTCTTGGATTGACTTGTAATGGCAAAGAGTAGCAGTTATTTTGATGGTAACTAGAACTGTTATCCTGCATCTCACATAAACAAGATTTAATATTCCAGAAAACCAGTGAAGCAAATATATCAAGTTGTTAAGAACTTATCAATAGTTTATTCAGAAATGGTTCGAAAAAGTGGTTTAGTGACTTAGTGAGTAAGATTCGCTAAGAACGAGGTCCTTGGTTCGAGCCCTATATTTTCCAGTGTGGTTTCTCCTAATCCGGATACAGCATGGGGGTTTCTCAAGAAACCAGGCTTATATGTACACGTTGACGTGAGCATAAAAGATACCAAGACAGTTGGAATTCGAAATAAGAGTAAACAATAGCACCACTGTCTGTGCCAATTTTCTTTATGGGATAATGCTTGGCGATTAGCAATATTCATTTACTTTGTTAGAACAGAGTAGTAGGACATTAAACCGCATTGCAACATTTCTGGTTCAGTCTGCAAACCGTTTGTGGTATCATCTATGGATTCATATTTGTCAGTTATTTATTTCAAAAAAGGAAATGTGCAAAAAGAATCATCGAAATCTCTGTGTCCGGCAACTTTTGTGGTATAGTCTAAATATGGTATCCACAGATCATTTTTGTCTGTAATGTATTGCACACCAAGTTCTAAGTTTAAAAATAATCATCACGATTTCCTCTTTTCTAATATGTTATTCTTACATGTATAACTTATTATGAAATACGTCACTGACGAAAATGACGTGTATACCACATCTCATCTTCAATAGAAGGCTTGATCTCGCCTTAACAACGTACATCTTGTAAAACTCGCGGACGTTGCTTAAGAAACATGACCACATCTAGATAATACCACAAAAGTTACTGGACACAGAGGGTCGGATTAACCAGGTATTTTCTCCAAAGAATGCGTCAACTCTTAACATTATCATTAGCATCATATTTTTTTATGCATAAAAACAATTAAACTACATTTACTGTGTCTTAAGTGACTCTGAAAAACTTAATAGATGGCATATTGCAAGCCATATCAAACAGAAAATTGACGATATCTTAAAAATGTATCATTTTAAGGAAATTCTGGCGCCATTTTGAATTTCCGCCATCTTGGATTTTGGAAACTATCTTTATTAGATTGATTATAGGTTCAATGACATTAAAAAACCTCAAAATAACATATTACAAACCATATCAAACAGTAAAATTACTTTTAACTGACAAATAGGCTATTTTAGATAAATTTTGGTCGCCATTTTGAATTTCTGCCATCTTGGATTTTGGAAACTCTTTTTTTCTTTAGATTAATTTTAAGTTCATTGATACTGAATACCCTCCAAATTACATATTACAAACGAAATCAAACAGTGAAATGAGCCTAATCTGACAAATCGGCCATTTTAGGAAAATTTTGGCCGCCATTTTGAATTTTCGCCATCTTGGATTTTGGAAAATTACTTTTAGAGATTATTTTTCAGTTCAATTACAAAAAAAACATATATTTGATATATTACAAGCCATACCTTGCTTGATAATCACCCATCCTATCTGGAAATTAATTTTTCGTCAAATTTTGGCGATGAGACAAACCCCAACCGAAAATGACGTCATAGATATATTTTTTTTTAAAATTTGTGTTCAGCTAGCAATTTCGCCTCTGGAAATTGCTGGTCTGAAATGATTTGTAAAAAAAATGTCTTATTGTGACACCCCTAATAAAACATTGGTCTGTGAATAGTTTATCAAATATAATGTGAAGGTAATTTAATTCGTAAGAAATCACATAAGTATATTTGAATACATCCATAATACAAACCATTTTATATACATTTCGTCATAAACCCTTTAATCAAAGTGATCATGCTTCTTACGATCTAATCGAATGACGGTAGTTTCAATTAGATCTACTTTCATTGATTGTAATTGTATTAGATTGCTTTTTATGTATCAACAATCTTGACTGGTACATTAAAAGCAGCCGTATTCCGATCATTGCATTGATTCCAGTTATTGAAGGTCAGACTGAATGGCCTAAAGTTTTTGGTGGACAAGATACAAATGTGGAAATATGTACGTATATAATATTTAATTAGTAACGATAATACTCTCATAAGTTCGCGAATCGTACCATGTTTACATTCATGTAATCAATTAATTGAGACACTCAATTAGGTAAAAGTGTTTATCAGTTTGAATTAAATGGGGCCTCAAAGAAATACATGGCACAACGTACTTGCACAATTATCTGTATAAAAAGCATACACATTCTATTAGAATTCGAAACAGGTTAGTATTGAAGAATAACGTTGTCAATATTATTTCAATGTTCACGATGGAAAATGCATATTTCAGTAGTTCCAATTACGTATTTTATAGATTTGCAATTTCCATTATGCTTCAAAATAAAAATGTCACAGTGTTAAAAGAGCAAATACAAACTACAGTATAATAGTTATTTTGTACATCACCCTCGTCCATTTTGAATGATACAAAGGCATAATATAACATAGCATATTAGAACATACCTTATATACAATCTACATTCTACGACGAAACTTATTTGCATACGGAAAAAACGTCCGGCCTAGGACGGATATTACTGATTTACCCGATCAATTTACAAGGTCGGGGTCAGTTGAAGGGTTGGTACTCATATTCACAGATCTTGAAAACGATCAATAAAATGAAATGGAGTTAAACGTCCTACTCCAGCGGGACTGGAACAGGTATACGTACGTCATGCAGTGTGTTATGAGGGAAAATTTGCCTACACTTATATCGAATTCTAACTGCAAATGGGTCGTTTACGTGCATGCCAATGTGTACACGCGACCTTTGTTTTTCGTCCCATCAGAACGACTGGACACCTTGTCGTCAGCCCCCTCCCACTCCCAGCGTCTTACTCATTTAAGAAGGGGGAGGGGGGAATGTGAGGCCTCGAAGGCTTGAATTAGCCATAACGAGCGCATGATTTTACTGAAACCATGGTCATCCAATGAAGTCCTCATTGCATGCTATCTTGATTCGCCCCTAGTGCATGGTAAGTCGACTTTTTGTATGCCAGCTTGAGCTCCCCCCCCCCCTTCTATTGACCTTGACCTTGTAAATTGATAGCTTAAATTATTTATTTCCAATTCCGGTCTTTTTTTCCGTATGTAAATAAGGTTCGTCGTAGATTCCATGTAAGGTAAACGTTCTAATATACGTTTTGTCTATAATGCAGAATGGAAAAGTGTAATGTATTATATATATATATATATATATTTTTTTTTTGTATTACTGAAAAGTGTATTCTGTATTTTAACACTGTGACATTGGTATTGCAATGGAAATGGAAAATTGTAAAACTAAAATACGTATTTTGAACTGCTGGCATTATGCATCGTAAACAATGAAAATGTTATTCTTCCATAGCTTAAAGTAGCCAAGTCTCTAACTCAATATCACCCAAAATCTTCGGCAACGAAAACAAATTATTTGCTAATTTAATCCAACATTGATGGTGTGGTCTTACCGGAAAAAAATGGGCTTCTGATATCCAATACATAAGATAAAATAAAAAAACAATACCTTTGGTACACGAATCGTGTACCATAATCCGTTTCAGGCCTATTTTTAAAAAGGGACTTAGAGAACGAGGCTCGACGGTGACGGTGTTCCAAAAAGATATAACAAACAGTTGGACCCATTTATTTTAAAATCGCCACCCGCTTTCTCCGAAAGGAGAAGGGGGGGGGGGGCAATTGTTAGGAACAGTGGCACGGTAAATATGCAAATATATCCATAAATTTACTAAACAACATTAATATGAATCATACACACGTTATGCCGTTTGATTTAAAGCACCGGGATATGAAACGCTTGACAATTACAAATTAAAGTTTTGAAAGAAGTGCTCGGAAACAACAAACAGATACAAAGTATTATCATCTATATCACCTGAATTTCATTTGTTTAAAACTGTATATACAAAGAACACTCATTAGCGCTCAATCAAACAATAATTTCGTAACAAACAATATTTTAATACTGGAAGAAAAAAACAACTTTATTAGTCCACCAGAATCCCGTTACTACATTTTCATTGATAACGTAAAAACTACCCTCCGGTAAAAGACTCTTCAAACGAAAATGTATAAACCGCACCATAATAATGATCTTGGTGACGCATGACTCCAAAAATGGTCATTACCCTTTACATCGTAGAAATCCAAGTTCAAACTATTGCTCAATATTATAACATCTGTTATCACTTCTCATTAAGTTCAAGAATTCACATAGCTAACATGTTTTCGTTGTACTGTCCTTTAATGAACTCACGGAGTTCATTTTATAACTAAAAATTACCAGTCAAATATTTTCAGATATATTCGGAGAAAACACATAATATATTAATATAAAAAAAAACAATAATTCATGAGGAACAATAACCTAGGCGTTGACTAGACAGAATGACTATCATTAAGTTACTTGCTCATATATTGTAGGAACAAATGAAATAAATTTAAAAAATTAATAGTACATCAACTATTCACATCGTTCTTTACCATGGCTTAACTATAATAAAACGACAATTATAATAAAATTTGATAAAGGTCTTTTAATGTTATGAAGATGAATAAACCGCCTCTCATTTCTACCTATGTCTTTTTGTACTACTATTGTGCTGGGATGTTTAAAATTTATTTGTAAAGGTAAACCTGAGTATCGTTAGGAATGACTGATTGTTTGGCATACTTCTTGAACATCCTCCAAAATGCGGGAAGTGCTCGGTCAGTTCGTATATTGACTAGCTCTGGGAAAGCTGCCCGGAAAGCCCTGGTAGCTTCCTCTAGATGATAATGAGGCACTTTTGGGAACAAATGGTGTATCTGATGGGTGGTAATATTGTGTAGAACGTCATGAACAATACCGTAATGTCTGTCAACAGAACTCAGCTGTCCTCGTACGTTATCCCATTTTTCGTCCGAGTACCATGGGATCTCCTCTTCGGTGTGATGCAAAAAGGTGATGATAACGGTGTACGATCCGAATATAAATAATGGAACAAGATAGTGATAAAACAACTTTACGCAGCCCTCATTCCTCACATAATTGTACAGGCACCAACTCCATAGACACAGACAGCCCAGGGATATGAAACAGCCAAGAACGTGTTTCACGTAAAGTTTCTGGAATGGGTTGTAGTGCTGAACTGGACGTGGTTTATATCCAAACACTAGATACCCGAAATACCCTAGAGCTAGCCCGAAACCCGGTAAAGCGAGTCCTGGAGTGGACAACTTCTTTCGGATAGGATAAAACACTTCATCCTTGTCAATGTTACCAGTATTCTTGTGATGGTTTTTGTGAGAGATTTTCCATCCGAAATATGGAGTCATCAGGAAAGCGTGCATGACTGTACCCACGGTATCATTGACTAGATCATAATTGGAGAATGACCCATGACCACAGTCATGACCAATTACAAAACAAGCAGTAAAAATGGTACCTTGAACAAACCAAAACAATGGTGCTGTAATTACTATAGCCCATAAGGGTAAATACGTTAAGAGTAATTCGCCTATGAAATATAACATAATAATCAATATAGCATCTTTGATTGCGAAATAAAGTGACGTTTTCACGCTTGATTGAAAGCAATGAGCTGGAATGGATCTTTTAATGTCTATTATTGAGGGAAGTTTTCGCGGAAGTTTAACTTTAGAAAGTTCATCTTCTTCTTGGCTTACGGGAGTGATAGTCTCGGGATTATCTTGTTCTGATTGACTAGTCTCCTCTTGGACTAGCGTTACCAGCGCAACCTTTGCTAGAAAGATCCATAAGTTCGACAGCTTGTTTGATTTTTTAGGTTCCATGTCCTGAAATGTAAAATATAATTAAGTTATGCGACACAGTATATTATGTATACTCATCCCGTTATCTCGAAAAACATATCCGCCAAGCGCTTTCAAAGAAGTCAAGCATGTTTTACATTGGCCCTCTAAAGTACGTCTGTCTTGCTTCGTCCCATGGGACACTGTCCTTTCCTTTTAACATACCAAGTTCTTTATCATCTTACCATGCATGCGATGGGCTTCTTTGTTTTAAAGTTTGATACAATACAATTGCATCCCATCGTCGGATCTTGGTGGTATAATGCTTACTTCCATAATAGTGACATCACAGACTTGCAAACGTATAAGTACATCTTCGAAAGATGGGACATAATAAGGGTCATTATTCTAATTGACGGGGCATTGGGTAAGATAAAGAGCCGACCGACAGTTCTCACTATAATAGTTAAAAACTAGATAATGTAAAGGCAATTTGCTGAAATTTCAGTCAAATTGATCCACTTTGAACTGAGAATTTAGCGACTGAAATTTCGGACTAGCAATCATCATTACTAAAGTCGGTACGATGAATGAGCGTTGAGTCGCAGATCGGATCCTAATCTAGTAAATACCACAGGCTAGCGATGACACCGATGGTTGATTATGGTCTGGATAAGTCAATAAATGTCTAATTAATAATTTAGAAAACATTTCAGGCCTAAGATTTAGCTCTTGCATAATGCATGTCCCTAATGTCTAATAATTTAGATAATATTTCAGCCTAAAAAGACTTGCAATCAGCAATTGCAATAAGCAGATTTAGTTTTTGCATAGTGCATGTTCAACAAATCTTGTTGAAATTCGATAAACCTTTTCGTTTCAATAACCTGAACAATGAATATCAATTTCAAGCAAATCCTATAGCGTTCACAGGATTTTACAAAGTGACCAAGGACAAAAAATCTGAAAGTCTTCGCATAGCTGATGTAGCTGCATTTTGTATACAATTGTAAGGGATTAAACGTAACTTAAAGCGGAAATTTCATATTTTCTACTAAGAAAGTCAAAACATTATTTCTATGTCTTTTGCTCAATAGGTTGTCAACTCACTATTATACGATCATAGGCATTATTTCCCACACTTATACATGTCACACAGGAAATAATAACACAATAATTGCCTCCCTTGTTTTCCGAATCCCCCCGCATGAAAAAACTATTTTCAAACGTTTGAATTTGAAGTTGAAAATGATATTTTTGCCAATTTCTCAACTGGCAATAGTGAATTATAGGATTGATAGGATTATTCTTTAACAAGGTAGGGCAGTTTATAGATACTGTACCATCTATTTTAAGGCTTTATTTTAGTATATTTAAAGACAGGTTGCCAGGCAACGAAACATACGCCCACAACAGCTAAATCGTCCGGGCAGTCAACAAGAGTTGTCGTATATTTTTACTTTTTTCGGTAATGAAACATTTATAATACACTAAAATCTGATTAAGAGTAACAACTCATTATGTAATTATCAGAAAATCATTAGAATTTGTTTGCTTTTTATAAAGTTTTGCCCCACACTAACAATTAGTATAGGAAACATTTAATATGATGGATTTAGCTGTTCAGTTATCAAAATTCATTGAAAATCAATAGGCTTCTTCGTCTCATGACCTTAAACACTGTGTATAAATTTGAAGTTAATCGGATATTAACATTTACGCCTCTAGAGCACCCACAAGATTTTTTGAAGAGATCAACAGCCATAACTCTGGTAGTTATCGGAAATCGCTGAAAAACAATAGGCTTCTTCGTCTCATGACCTTAAACACGCCTCTAGAGCGTCCACAAGCAAGTGTGGACGCCGGGCGGACGGACGCGGGCGTCGACAATATACGACTACATTTCATTGTGGGCGTATAAAAAAATATAACTTAAAAATATGAAATTGCAGCTTTAAATGACAACCAGAGACTTTAATAGAGATTTATTAGCAAAGGAGGGACAAAATTCGTGCTAGTAATAGATGAAATGTAACTTATTGAGAACTATAAAATTATCCTGAATTAGTGAAATTCGCGAAACAAATACCCCACTTTCTAATATCATCACGCCAGTCGATTAAATGTGACCGTTCATTTTATCGACCACGTAGAGTAAAATTAGAGTTTTATCTATCACGTACAAACCTCTTAATTACACAAGGCGCACAAGCAAGTAGCTTTATCATCAGCAACAAATAAAGTACTTGATAATGAAAGATATTTTCTTGGAGGTCACCCAAGCCCACATTTACCACCACAGATTATCAATTAACATATATTTCAAGCTGAGGTCGATTAAATTTTTATATATCGGGGGAAATTTACAGACGTTTATAAATAAGGTAATTTGATATCCACTGTCCACGTGGAGACGCGGAATGCATATCTAGGATATTACTTGAATGTTTGCCACTATATAATATTTTTCGTTTGCAGTTGACATCAAATGCTCCCCAAGGCCGGGAGGAAATAAAGATTCAAATTATTGCCCCATTACACTGAATCTAACGTTTTGTTTATTATACGAATATTGAAATAAAATTAAACCATATGTTAGTCCCGAAATGACCTAGTTTGTGTTGAGTGGACGTTAAACCCCATTCTCTCTCTTATACTCCTTGTAATGTTTCATTTGATTTATTTCACGCTATACTGCTTTACTAGAAGCCACGGTGGCTAAGATGACCCCAATGATGGCCGAGAATGTCCATCTGGATTTTCAGGCATGATTTCCACTTGTCAAGGACAGCTACCTAAACCTTTTGGATGAGGTCCCATGTACACATTGTCGTGCACGTAAAAGATCTCTTTGCAGTTGGAATTCGATATAAGAGTAGGTCGTAGCTCTGCTGCCCGGGTAAAATTGCTCAATTGGAGCAGAACAGAAGAATGTTAAACACCATTTCATTCCTGCTATCATGTTCTTTGTTTCTTTGGATGCAGACCACTTGTTAATTACCCAAACTGCCCAGTCAAAACTGATTTTTCACTGAATTGGTCTGTAACTCTGTAGAGCACCAAATTTTAATAAAACACCCCAGCAGGGTGTAACCTAAAATAGCTAGTTAATACAGAGTCACGGCCATGTAGCCTATCACTTAAATCAAATATTGCAAAATTAAACAGGGAAAACAAAATTTTCATCGGTTTTCAATCATCAAATGGTCATTAATGTAAAAAAAATAATGAAACGCGAAATTGATCTTCTAATTTCAAATATCTCAAAAGTTAATTTTGAAACCATATCGATAGGGGAGGGGAGGAAATGTATACACCTTCTCCGATTTCATCGAAATCCCGAAGGACATAGGTCTGTATTTTAATCAAATTGTCAACCGTGATTCAATATTGCCCGTGAAAGTGAAAATATTTTGGGTACACTGATCGTACTTATACATGTAACACGCATATTTATTTACAACTTCCTCAGCGCATAATCTAATCAGGGTATGAGTATGTAGTGTCATGATTTTTTTCTTTTTTTTTTTTTTTTTTTTTTGATTTATTTTGTTGACCTCAGATCTCATCATGTTTTTTGGGGTATGTGGTGGCTTATGTAAAATCTAACTCGGTTTAGAAGTCGACATCACGACCGTAATAGGACGAAGACTACCATCATGGGTTTTGTGTGTAATTCATTGTCTGTGTCTGAATCATTATTCATTCAGCACGATGTACTTTATGAAAACCCTTGTTAGTAAATAGTTAAATCTGTTGATAAACATTTACTCCACGCATGATTAGACGAACACTATTTATAGTTGTAAAGTAGTTGAGGCGTTAGTCATCCCAAAAGGAACACACTTTTTAAAGGCGATGAGGGTGGGGGCGACCCATTTATTTCACAGCTTCAAATTATACACGTAGACTAAAGTAAATGAAAGGGGTTTAAATGTTAAATGGTTGCTTAGAACTAAACTAGACCATCAATGCGTTGGCCGAGAAAGTTCATCGGGATTTTTCCGGCGTGGTTCCCCCATGTCCGTGGTGCAGGACAGAGGGTCTGGCAAGGGACAACAAGTCGTTCGGATGGGCATAAAACCGAGGTCCCGTGTATACATTGACATGCACGTAAAAGACCCCTTGGCTGTCCTGGGTGAAACAAATTCAACTGACTACGATCCTAGTGAACGCTTCTGACACTTTGTCCAATATCTAAGAAATGTATTAGAGCCACTGAATTTCCACGTTAAATCCGTCATCAATAACCATATCTCAACATTTTATTCTAACATGACATTAAGTGACATCTTAAAGACCATTTTGTTCTGTTTGTGTGATATATTTGACATGAAATCAGACCCAAGTAAAAAATTCTCTTTACTCAATGATAGGATGGTATTTAATGGAATCGACTGCTATCATGCCTAAAGCAATCCACACTGGAACAATAGTCTAAATCGAAATGCTGGGCTCCTTGTTAAAGGTCTATCGATTATTACCGGGAACGAGCATAAATAGCTCCGATTCTTTGACCTAATACCCTACACTTCTCACACAACCAAACGTTGAATTAAATCATTATACTCTCTCTAAATATGATTATGGCATAAGATGTAGAACATTTAAAAAAACAGTGTTTTAATTTTATAACTGGGTTTTTCGGGAATAAAAATATTTTTCATATGGGGAATACTACTTGGTGTCAAAAGTAATAATCCACTTTTCTTTCTAATTGGGCTTTTCGGGAATATACATATTGTCATAGACGGCCCAGCGCTCTGTGACAAAATAGTAAAGGGGGGGGGGGGGGCAGCTGATGGCGCATTTCTGACGAGTTCCTGGTCGGTTGGACATCAACAGTGGCTTGAAGACGGAGGAAGGGAGAGGAGATGGAAGGGGGCGCGATACGGCGGATAAAACTATCAAAACAATTGACCATTATGTGTCCAAATATTGATACTATTCAAATGGACCGTAATCCTTTGGGCGTTCTATATGAAATAAATTAAATTAATGACACATGCATCTGATTAAAAGTTGGAAAAAAACAGGGTTTTATAGATTATGAAATGGGGTTTAACGTTCTGCTCCGACTGGGCTAATGAAGACAGGCATACATCATAGTTCATACATAGCTGCAATTTGTAGCCATGATAATTCTTATCTACGGCTGTAATTGATACACTATTCGAGGCCTTGAGCAAGTAAAATTAGGTTCGATTGCCAAATTTTCAAAACATATCACAGTTTGCATGAAAATAAGTAATTATGTTACAAATAGTGAAGAGTGTAATACATAAATCACTCTTATATCGGATTCCAACTGTCAAGGGATCTTTTACGTGCAATCCAATGTGTACAAGGTACCTCGCTTTTTCGTCGAATGTGAACGACTTTACTTTGTCCCTCCCTCTGCCCTGCACCATTGTTTAGTGGGAAACACGTCGGAAAATCCCAATGAACTTTCTCGGCCAACGCAAGACCCCCGGGTTAGCGAGTCTTACTCATTGAGCGTGAGCTACCATGACTCTAAGGGGTTTAACGTCCTATTTTTCTGCACCGACTGGGCTAATGAATCCGGGAATATGCCAGGATAGACGCGGGACGGCCTATAATTTTATTACGAATTCCAATTGTCAAGGGTTCATTTACTTGTACGCCAAATTAAGTTGTTAGATTAAAGTTTAATTCGTTCTAGTAAATCACGACGTACTCTTCCGATATAAATCAATGAAGTTTAGATTTGTCATTTGGCCGTTTATGGCAATAATTTGACAAAACCATGGCAAAACGAACCCAATGTACACGAGACCACGGTTTTTCGTCCAACAGAGTGACTACACCCTGCACTATACTAAAATGAAATGGGGTTTAACGTCCTACTGTTCTGCCCCAAACTGGGCTGATGAAGATGGGGTGGGGTATCCGCACTATAGCTACTGAGAAAGGCGAACCGCATCGGAACATCCCGATGGAATTAAATCAATACAAAATGTACAAAAATAAAAGACTAATCGAAAATTTAAAAAAATGTATAAAATATTGTGGTAATAATATCACTCAGTCTTTGACTCATCAAAAAAGTATTATTTATAATATATTTATAAAGATAGGCTACACCGCAATGAGTTAGTTTTAAGACGATTTCGTTTACATGACGCAATGGCAATTAAATTAGTAATTAAATCAAAATGAATGTAAAGTTCATGACATTCACTGCTCTAAGTAACAGCCAAGCCATGAATCGATTCAACGTACTGCACCACGATTCAAGCATCTTTTCCTCCCACTGTCTCTTCACAAGCTTTCTATAAAAAATCAATAGGCGAATAACAAATAAGACTAAATTTATTACCTCAGACATATATTATATAATACTACCTTTCATTTTTATCACAAATGAATTAAATTAAACCACTTACCACTGTAGCCTTTGTGTATTAGTTCGGCTTGCTGACCTAAGCGAAAACTAGTCAATGATAATATTATTCGCCCGTACCCGCGGTGTCAAAATCACCTTACACACACACATGTTAAAAACTAAACATGGTCCGAGTAAGTAGGTAAAACTAACCGATAAACCAAAAGGTAATTGCATTTTTTGGATAATTACTTACATTCTTTTGGCTAGCACTTCAGTATTTTTGAAAAATATAATTTTATAAACCACCTACCATTACAATATCCCGTATTTGATCAAATAAATAAAGAACACAATTCTAAAGTATTTATCGGTTGTATAAGCTGGTTCAGTTCCTGCACGGAAATCGTGATTCTATTGGCTGAATAAAGATGACGCGATGCCAGAATGTCATTTAAATGAAGGTTAACTGAGTTTATGACGTAAATACACGGATACAAACAGACCCTCTTCCATACACTGCAGTGTGAGCAGCTCGCGTGGGTAGAAATACTCAAAATTAAGTGCACAAAACTAACCATTGACATATTGCATCCTTATCGTCGATCAATGTTTAGATGCACCTAATAGTCTATAGGAGAAATACGTTTTCGACAAATTAACTTACCGTATAAAACCTATCATCAATCAAATCTCCATTTTCGCTTGCTATAAATATATAAGCCTATTTGAACAGCGTGTGTGTCTAGTTTTTCGGATGGAAGAAACGGTGTCCCGTTAGATTGATAGTGTATGTAAAAGATCCGTTGGCTGTGTAGGGATTCAAACCAGAGTAGGCGGAAATGTCGCAGTCCGACAGAATGTAAACTACCGGTACCACAATATTCAAAATGACTATGTGGGTTACTGTGTAACTAAGTTTATTGCATAAAAACGTCGACAGGGAGCAGCATAAAGAAAATCAAAGAAAAATCACCAATTTAGATATGATTAATGCTGACTTGTTCACTAACTTTCCATCTTCAACGGAATTATCAGTGAAATGAAATTCGCCTGCGTGTCTGTTATCGCTCGTTCGTTCAGTCAGTTATATAGAAAGACAACTCGTATTTGTCATGTTTGACGTCACTTCCCGTATATATAACAGTTTGTTACACATCTCCCGTAGCAATGATCTCTGTGTTAAAATGATATTTGGAATGTATTTTACCATTTCTATCACATATGTAATAATAGCTGGCACCATACCTGTCCTTTAATGTAATTTATACCAGTACGCTCACAACAAACAGAAGAAAATAAACATGAAATGAAATGAAATGGGTTTTAACGTCCTACTCTTTCGCACCTAACCTGGGCTAATGGAAGACGGGCGTACGCCATACAGTGTGCTATGAGGGAAATTTTGCCCGGGCAGCGGCGCTGCGGCCTACTCTTATATCGAATTCCAACTGCCAAGGGATCTTTTACGTGCACTCCAATGTGTACACGGGACCTCGGTTTTTCGTCCCATCCGAACGACTAGGCAGCTGTCCTTGTCAGGCCCTCCTTCTGCATCACTGGCAAGGGGAAATCACGCCGGAAAATCGAGATGAACTTTCTCGGCCAATGCAGGGATCGAACAAAAAAATAAACATGACTAGGATATGCATTCATTATACTAGTAGAGAATATACCTACATTAGCCAGTACATTAGCCAATGGAGATCTATTAGCATTGGTGTAATGTGGATACAGTAGAACCCCGAGCCCAACCTACCCTCTCCCTTGACCAAGAGATACTTGACCCAAAGACAGAGAGAGAGAGAGAGAGAAATGGGGTTTAACGTCCACTCAACACAACTAGGTCATTTCGGGACTAACATATGGTTTAATTTTATTTCAATAATTCGCTTGCGCGTAGGGGTCTTTAGCAGTGGGAGGAAACCGGAGTACCCAGAGGAATGACCCAAAGACAGACCCTACTGTATATTTTTAAAAATCTAAAAATCTTTCTTTCAAAAAGGTGATTTAGCAGACGAGTTAGTGGAACTCGGCGTACCCTACCTAGAAGCCAAGTGCATCATTGTATGTATAAAAAAAATCAAATTCCCTCTTATGTTCCCCATGTATTCATCAAAGGATCCAGGCAAGGGCAGTTGTCTCAGGCAAGGGCAGTTGTCTAGTCGTTCGGAAAATATATGTTCTGTGTACACACGTCCTGCTGTTCTGCTCTGAACTGGGCTAATGAAGACGGGCATACGCCATACATTGTGCTATGGGGGAAATTTTGACTTAAAGCTGAACTCCGATTACAAAACTACAGAAATATCTAAATAAAAAAATACCGCCGTACATAATCGCCATACTTGTTTTCATTTTGTAGAAAAAGTATGGTGATTGTGTGGCGTACGAAAACAGTGGCAGGCCACGCCCACATCCAGTGTGTCTCTTGTCAGCCACACTGTCCACATCCGGCTAGCAACATTTCAACTACCAATTACCTCCTGGCTGTGGGACGTGTTTACACTATCAGTTTGATGAAAATAACATTGTTACACAATTATTATGCGTGATCGATCAGGTACATATTAGTTTACTAATTAGACGAAATAAGTCAACCACGAAATAGGCTACTTTTGCTCTAAAAACAAGGGAAGACTGTTTTGGGTTTTTTTTGGTCTAATTCGAATGACCAGACACCTGCCCTTGTCAGCCACTACCCACGCCCTGAATCACTGACAATGCAGTGACAAGGGGGAACTCCGACGGTTGGAGTTCGATATAAGAGTAGGTCGTAGCGCCGCAATCTGGGCAAAATGCTCCTCATTTAATTTCATTTCCTCGAATGGGGTGAGGGGTTACTGAAAGTTTATGGGTGCATGGCTCCCTTCCTTGAGATCTTAAATACGAAAATGGGCCCCAAACGACATATAAATGTAATATGAATGCATATATAGTTTTAAAACACGATTGTAAT
The DNA here is from genome assembly GCA_948474765.1 of Patella depressa. NCBI lineage: Eukaryota > Metazoa > Mollusca > Gastropoda > Patellidae > Patella > Patella depressa. The sequence goes on along the minus strand of OX419715.1, from coordinate 55,563,927 downwards.
TAATTATGTTCGGTTAAACACGTGAACAGTCCAAATTAAACGGGTCATGAAAGTCTACTTAGTCTATTATGCACGTTCTTTTGTTCGATTCTAAGGTTGTATGTGACAAGGAGTAGAGTCGCCTGTGCAACCTCGTGATTTTCTCCGGGTCCTCAGATTGCTTCCCACGTCTAAAAACCCTATGTGTTAGTCACGAAATGACCTTGTTTGTTTCGACCGGACGTTACCCCCCCCCCCCCCAGCCATTACTATTGAGAGCCACATTGTCTTAAACGATGTGTTTTTCTTTGTTGATTACGAATGGCGCCCAAAATGTTTATTTGGTCATAAACATATGATATTAGGATACTATATTTTTTTACGGCAAGGCATTACATGGATTGATAAATCTAATCAGTTTCAATTATGTAATGGCTAGTAAAATAAATTCAACCTTGAAATGCATACATATTTCATAATCATATTTGATTTAAATATGGTAGAATGAATGCATACAGGTGTAAAAATTTCATATTTGATTTATTTTCTTATTAAAGGGATGCGTATGGCAAAGTACGAATCATCATTATAATAAGGCTGCTGTAAGTCCTGTAAATTCAGATGATTCAAGTGATCACGGAATATTCCAGATCAACGATTGCTGGAAGTGGAACTGTGATAATGGCAATGGAAGGACAAGAAATGGCTGTTGGAAGACCTGTATATATAATCCTGCTGGTACCTTTAGGTCTGAAAAATGCGAACTGTTTGGGTACAGTTTGTCGAAATTACAATTTAAAAGATAGTTTTGCAGGCAACGAAACATATTTGGGATATCACATAAAAAATCGGGTGTAATTTGATAGGATTTTCACTATTATTCCTTTTGCATTATCTATTTTTAAACTTTGATAGCAAGAACCGACATATCTTTATCTAAATTTTGCACAATGAATCTTTAACTTTTCATTTAAATTTTCAATCTTTTCTCAACCGCTTGATGGATTTCAATGTCTATTCACAAAATACATGTATCTTATAGTAACTATAAGTCTCTAACTCAATATCATCCAAAATCTTCAACATTGAAAACGCGAATTATTTGTCAATTTAAATCAAAATTGATGACGTGATCTTACCGGAAAAAGATGGGCTTCTGATATCCAATATTTAAGACAAAATAAATATTTTACCACTGGTACGCACCAAATCAAACGGCGCATGTAGACTTGAATAACTAGATGCTAGGAATTTTCATTCGATTGACACTGCTGGCTTATTTCGCCGAACATAATTGATTTGAAATTAGAGTAAAAACGGAAAACATTGAATGTAAATCAGTTTATATACATTCATATTAGAGTATTATATGCGTTGCGTCCGTTGCAAACCCACTTGTGTCAATGTCTAGGTACCAAATGTTAGCGATTTAGCTAGCTCCTTTAAGTTGAACTGGTTTAAAAACCACGGGGATGGTTAAACCAGTTTAACTTAATGTTCGATTTCAGTGTGTTTGGGTCACAACCTTTGATTAGACGCCACCGGCCACATGTCCTAAAGGGAGATAACTCGGATATTAGTTCGGGAATTGCAGACCAGACTACCAACGTCTGGATGTTGTAAAACTTTCGATAGTTTGCTTTAGGAACGTGATGCCCCAAATTTTTCACGCCTAATTTGAAAAGATAAAAAGTAAACAATTAAAAACTGTAAAACTCTATCGCGTTAATAATGTTTTGGCTATTTAAAAAGATATGTTAAAATTGTAGCCTCTTTCGTGTTAACAAGGTTTTCGGCCAACCGTGGGAAAATTAGGAATAACGCTGGAAACATCGATAAGGTTATTCCTCCCTTGAACCTAAAGCTTCACACCAAAGAAAAAAAAAAGGGTTACATGGAAACGGTCACATTATATGTGCATATTAGACTCTCATTTTCGCCGGCGGAAAAGAGTACATGGAAAATAGACCCTGAGCTATGTACAGTACAGTGTGAGGTCACCTTTTGTAAGGAAGTTATTGTCCAGTACCCTTTTCATAACCAGAAGTAACCTTTCGACGCACAGAAACGATTGAATGTAGATCAGTTTGTATACATGCATATTGCATTAATATATACTCTATTTTAAACATACATTATGCAAAAGCTAAATCTACGAAACACTGCGAGATGTCTTCATTATCCCGGCAGAGTTAAAAGGAGAGCATTAAACTCCCATCTCATTTCATAACTGGGCGAATACATTTACATTCGCCAGTCTTATTCCGCACATATAGTTCGCAGAGTTCTTGTAGTATGTTGAGAAATTATGTCGAAAGGGTAAGTTTCTTTCAAATAAAATCAACAAATTATTTTTCAGAACCTTAAATATGCAATATGTAAGATTTAGATTTGGAGCGGGTCGTTCTTGCTATAATATTTTAAAAAATAGAGAACTAAACAATAAACATGAACATTTTGAAAAATTCAGTTACCGCGGCTCACACAGTAGGAATTTTGTACAAATAGATTCATTCGACCGGGAACAGCAGAAAATCGAGATGGTCAACACCCATTCAAATTTTTATCAGATGAATGTGACATATTGGTCTCTCTCTACAGAGATAAAGATCATCGGAATATTCAAAAATGTTACATTGAAGTCAATGGATGAAGAGAATTACTTGTCTGATACCACCTTACTAAAGTGTAGTTATGTCCCTTTAATAGTAAGTGCAGGAGGACCGCACTACACGAAAACCAAAAACCTATAAGATTAACCTGCGCAAAATATCAAATCAAGTGAATGGAATTAAAACTAAAATGAAAAGGGTTTAAAACGTCCAACTCTTCTGCACCTAACCTGGGCTAATGGAAGGCGGGCATAGGGCATACGCCACACATTGTGCTATGAGGGAAATTTTGCCCGGGCAGCGGCACTACGCCCTACTATTATATCGAATTCCAGCTGCCAAGGGATCTTTTCGATCCCTGCATTGGCCGAGAAAGTTCATCTTGATTTTCCAGCGTGGTTTCTCCTTGTCAGTGATGCAGAACGGAGGGCCTGACAAGGACAACTGTCTAGTCGTTCGGATGGGACGAAAACCCGAGGTCCCGTGTACACATTGGTGTGCATGTGGAATTCGATATAAGAGGAGGCCGTAGCGCCGCTGTCCGAGCAAAATCTCCCTCATGGCACACTGTATGACGTATGCCCGTCTTCCATTAGCCCAGGTTAGGTGCAGAAGAGTATGACGTTAAACCCCATTTGTTTTTATTTCCAAGAGATCTTTTACACGCATGCCATGAGGGAAATTTTGCCCGGGTAGCGGCGCTACGGCCTACTCTTACTCTTATATCAAATTCCAGCTGCCAAGGGATCTTTTACGTGCACATCAATGTGTACACGAGACCTCGGGTTTTCGTCCCATCCGAACGACTAGACAGCTGTCCTTGTCAGGCCCACCCATTCTGCATCTATGACAAGAGGAAACCACGCCGGAAAATCGAGATGAACTTTCTCTGTCAATGCAGAAATCGAACACCTGACCTCGCGGCTATCGAGCCAGCGCCTTACCCACTTAGCCACGTGTTCCCCAATTAAAAATAGATTGTACGATTGCCTTTAACATACATAATGCCAGAGCTAATTCTGCCTATTGCGGGTATTTCTTTGGGTCTAAATTGTTATCCAAATTATTAATTAGACATTAGTTACGTTAGCCAGAACACAATCAACTCTCGATGCCATCGTCAGCCTGTGATATTTACTGGATAATCGAAACTTTGTTTTTATAGATCCGACATTTATTTACATACCAGGCCCATAATAAGCTCTCTAGAACTTCGGATGGTTCTGATTTTTAACAGATTTAAATACGATTGGCAATAAATGATTTGATTGTTATCATTGGAGAGACATTCCCGATCCTGTTGAACGTGGGTGTGGTTTTATTTACTTTATACACCAGAGATCTTGGAAGGATAACGGACGTCTCACAAGTCCTGAAATTATTTGACCCAACCCCTGCTTCCGTCATATCAATACAGTCCCAAATCTTTAACTGTTATTGTGAAATGAAACATTATCTCTGTGTAACTGTCATCTCTTTATCTAACTGTTACATAATGCACCTTTAACACATGACGTAGTAAGGATCAAAGCTATTGGTGCGCACCATACCGCTTCATCTGGTTGTATTGCCCCTGCCTTTGTCACAAAATGTGAAATATGTATAAAGTTTGTGGAACCCAAGGCGGATCCAGGATTTTCGGTTAGGAGGGGTCATGATATTTCAGGTTTCCATATTGACGTGTTGGAGTAACCATTCACGAAGCGCACTACGGGGGTCTGAGTCGCCTACTCTAGAAACTTTGAAAAAAAATCGAAACTGCAGATGCCATTTGAGGCTCTGGACCTCCAAAAATGAGAATTGCTATACTAGTCTTAATATGTGTGATTTCGATGTTTCCTCTCGTATTTGTGCCTTCTTTTTCGAAAGATATAGAGATAACAGCTTGTAACGGATTTATTTCAAATTTGATGGGAGGCACCAGGGTCGAACCCTATCGATAATCAGCGTTCCGCTACCTTTCGTTTTGTTCCGGAGTTCACGAAAGGACACCAGCTTGATATCTAAGTTTACGCAATCTTCCGTTCCGGAATTATCCCCCATTGCCGAAAATCTTTGGAAGACAATAGAGGCTAGTTATTAACGGATTTATTGCAAATTTGTTATAAAGCATTGGATCATGAGAGGACGGACCCAAAAAGGTTGCGAGGGGATTAGCCCTATTGCTTTTTAAATTTGGTCTGTAGCATTTGGATCGGAGAGGATGAACCCTTTTGATTTTCAACATTTTTAACACAGAGATCATTGCAACGATAGACGCGTAAAGAAAATTGGAAGAAACGCAATTGACGCAAAAAATGGAAAACAAGAATCATCCTTCTATATAACTGCTTCACTTCCGCTTCTTGAAATCTTCGTTACACATCTATCGTAGCAATACGGTGACTGATTTATGACTCGGGATAATGCGGTTTTCAACATTACAATCATAATCACAATGCTTAACCAGTGTCAAACATATGCGGTGAGTCAGATATGATACGCACGCACAAATATTTTTTTCTTTTACGGAAACTTCTACATTCAACCGCCCCACCCGTCTTCTACCTGGGGATTCAATGTCCTCTTCCACTCATCGGGAAACCTTTAAATTAATAAAATCATGGTCCTTGCTGTGAGAGGAAACCTAAGGCCACGGAGTAAAACCGCACGACTGAAAAATCAAGTCACATACGCTCACACCAGCGATCGAACCCATAACTACAATCCAAAGTTAGCTAGTCCGCTATGCCTTGACGTACGATAACTCTCTCACATACCAGATTACTCGCTCCTTAATTTGGGAGGGGGGTGTAAACCGAACAAATGAATATTATCTTTATTCTGCAAGTTTCAGATTGAAATGAAATGGGGTTTAACGTCCTACTCTTCTGAGCTAATAGAAGACGGGCATACGCCATGCTGTGTGCTATGAGGGAAATTTTGCCCGGGCAGCGGCGCTACGTACGGCTTACTCTTATATCGAATTCCAACATAGCAAGGAATCTTTTACGTGCACGCCAAGGTGTACACGGGACCTCGGTTTTTCGTCCCATCCGAACGACAGCTGTCATTGTCAGACCCTCCGTTCTGCATCACTGACAAGAAGAAACAACGCCGGAAAATCGAGATGAACTTTTTCAGCCAATGCGGGGTTCGAACACCCGACCTCCAGGCTAGCGAGCCAGTGTCAATATCCACTGAGAAGTTTCTAATTACATGTAAATAATGCACAAAAATTATACAGCTTAAAACATCGATTGACACACCTCTTATCATATTTAACAAAGAATATACTTGTTAAAGAAGATTCTGTAACCAAAATCGCATCCATAAGTGAATTTTCCAGATCTTCCGCATTTTTCATTTTAAGATCTTTTTTTCAACATTCGACAGTTGTATTCTGCTTTTTATTTCTAATATTTTTAAATTAGAAATCTTCATCTTCTGTGTTTACAGATATTGATAATGATGAGGATATAATTACTATGTTCTGCTTTGAAATGAGTGTAAACATGTAGTGAGCTTCAATTATTCTTACTTAGAACCTGTCTTATTAAATGATCCTTGTCGATTTCTTCACTCTTGGTCACGCTTCGTGTATTCAAGCACCGGTTTATCTTCATCAGCCTGGTGTCCATTTCTTTGAAATTATAACGGACTGACCTCGAGATGTGAAGCGTGGATTTTATCAATACAGCTTAATCAGATTACATGCCTTTGAAGGGTTTGAATGAAATAAAGTGATATACGACTTGGTGTATTAATGATATCGTGATAACCGTGTTGCTGTTTATAATCGGAAATAAAATGAGAGAGAGAGAGAGGGGAGAAATGGGGATTAACGTCAACTCGACACAAACTATGTCATTTCGGGACTAACATATGGTTTGATTTTTTTCAATAATTGGCTTGCGCGTAGGGGTCTTTAGCAGTGAGAGGAAACCCACGATGTTGGACGGGCGATCCTACTCCTTGCCACGTGCAACCGGGGATTTGAAACCACACCAGTTGACTCCATGGCAGGCCGTATGATAGAGCGCGCGCACGCTGACCAATCGGGCACCCCCCCCCTAAATAAAATGAAATGGCGTTTAACGTCCAACGGTTCTACACCGACTGGGCTATTGAAGTCGTACAAACGCCATACACTGCTATGAGGGAGATGTTGCTCGGGCTGCGGCACAACGGCTTACTTTTATTTCGAATTCCAACTATCAAGGGTTCTTCACCGTGACCCCCCTCCTGTCCTGACATGAAACGAAATGGCGTTTAACGACGCCCTATTGTTCTGCTCCATCCTGCACCACTGCACCAAAGGGTGGGGGGGACGCCGGAAAATTCTTGGGAACTTTTTCTACCAACACCGAGATCGAACATGGCTCCTCTGGGCCAGCGAACCAAAGTCTTACTCACCGAATGACTCCGGTTCCCGTTTATAATCGGGGTTTGAGAAGCATTATAACGCGGTTTGTAAAATTGTATTTGTTTGTATTTTTGATGTGCTTATTCCAAATACTTGTCCTTTACTTGCTATATTATATTACTTTTGACAAGATACTGTATGTATCATCTTATTATGTTTTCTAATGCATGTTTTATATTATCACTGCACTTCTGTATCACTTTCTGTATTTTGGTGATATAGTTTATATTATTGCACATATTATGATTTAGTTCCACTTTATATTTTCACTGTACTTTATTATAGTCTGTAATCGATGGGCTACTTTATATTTTCACTGCACTATATTCTGTAATTGATGAGATACTTTAATTTTCAATTACTTTATGTTTTCACTTCTCTGTATTATTTTCTGCAATTAATGAGTTGATTGAAATTTCACTGTACATTATTATCATCTTCTGTAATAATTGAGTTACATGATCTGCATATTTCCACTGCGCTTTATTATCTTCTGTAAATAATCAATCACTTTATATTTTCACAGCACTTTATTATCTTCTGTAATTAAACAGGTATTATGTAGGGTACTTAAATCTTATATAAATTTGGGGATCACGGTGGCTAAGTGGGTTAGACGCTGACTCGCTAGCCTGGAGGTCGTGTGCATTTCCCGAGAAAGTTCATCTCGATTTTCTGGCGTGGTTTTTTCCTTGTCCGTGATGCAGAACGTGTGGCCTGACAAGGACAGCTGTCTAGTCGTTCGGATGGGACGAAAAACCGAGGTCCCATGTACACATTGGCGTGCACGTAAAATATCCTTTGGCAGTTGGAATTCGATACAAGAGTAGGCCGTAGCGCCGCTGACCGGGCAAAATTTCCCTCATAGCACACCGAATGCTCGTCTTACTACTCTTACATTAGCCCAGGTTAGGCGCAGAAAAGTAGGACGTTAAACCCCATTTCATGTCATTTCTCTTATATCAGTACTGCATTTCACCATCTGTATTTGATGCGATACTTTATATTATTACCCCACTGTATCATTTTGTGTGGTAGAAGATATTTTACATTTTCACTTTATTGTCTTCCATGTTTGATGTCATGCATTATATTTTCACTGCGCTTTATCCTATTGTGTGGTGTACTAAGATATTTTATATTTTCACTGCATTGTATCAACTTCTCTATTGGATGAGATGCTTTATATTATCCGTACACTTTATCACCTTCTGTATTTGAAGGAATGTTTTGTATTATCACTCACTTTATCATCTGATGTAACCTGACGAGATAATTATTTTTTGGAACTGCAATTTTTCATCTGATGTATTCTGATAAGGTGCATTTTATTGTTACTGCACTTTATTGTCGTATATATTTTAATAAGACACACTCTGTTATCACCAAATCTCTATTAGTAAGTGCAGGAGGACCGCACTACACGAAAAACAAAAACCTATAAGATTAACCTGCGGAAAATATCAAATCAAGTGAATGGATCCGGGGGCCAGCCGTAAGCGTCCACTGCGCTATTCGGGCTCTTTTTCGTGTATTTTATTTTATTCTATTTGTTTTATACAATGAATAGGTCGTACCAACCGGTGTTGCTATTTTATTGTATATGCAGTTTTCTGGGAAATATTTAACTTATTAATGTTTTGAAAACCATAAACTGATTTTACTTCGCGCGGCAAATGAAACTTTTGATTTGTTTTCTTTTTTTTTGTAAATCCTATTTAACAGATATTATCATATTATTGGAATGCCATGCTGAACGATGTGATAGGCATATGACTTGGCATATTTTATATAATTCAAAAATACAACAAAGGGTTGTGACAAACTAACGATATATACAGAGAATAATGATTTCTCTATAAAATAAAATTATTCCTAACACATTCTTGGCGTATTTAAACACAAAACATAGCTATCTGTTATAATAGCACGCACATATATAATTCTATAAATACATTGAAATGTATAATCAACCTTGTATATTTATGTAGAACCTTGTATCACGATGTTCGGCATCTTACTCAAACTCAATTTGGTCATTCATGGTTAAACATGGAAAATACTGGTCACGGCAACCCTTTACATCATATCAGTTTTACATCCTTACTTTCTCGTTAGCTTTTCCGTGATGTAATTTTTAAAGTGTACAAAATTGGGTGTTGGCGGTCCTGTGTTGCCACATTTTAACAGAAATATAAAATATAATCATACTTATTAAACCCTTCTTAAAAGATTTGATTTTTCAATTTATGTATACAAAATTTATGTGTTCATACATAATTTAATATTTGTATTGAAGAGAAAGAGTACTTCCACTCACAACTTTAACTCTCAGACCATAACAATTAAGAGAATAAATTAAACTATAATGCTTTGAATTATATGGGTGTATGTTTAAACACCCCTACTAATAAATCCATAATATATCAAGTATTTTAATAGTTATGGTTTATTTCTGTGACGCATATCATGGTATGTAAAGATATTATGTCCTTATCGAAAAGAAAACCGCCATGCTTTTATACTCATGTTAGGACTATCTGTCTTTTAAAAAAAAAAAAAAAAAAAAAATATTCCGTTTAGCAAATACTAAGCAAATTTCAAAATACATTAGCAAACAACCCCATGAAAACAGAAAACTCTAAATGTCATACAGTAAACATGGAATTGATTTATATATTCATGGCCAAATCACTTCTTTATAAGGTGACACGACTTCAACTACAAAATGTCGCCAAATTTCGTTAAGGCGACCGAAACTAAATCTGGTTTTCAGTGAAACGAGATCTGTTCATAATAGCGAGAAGTGGCCGAGAAATGGCTAATTGGTTTAAATTTCGTACCGATAAAAGATTTATTTGACGAGCAAATTTAATATCTATTATTTAAAAGTTGACTCAGAATTAAAATGACATCTACTTTCTTAAACGTATTTACATTTATATAATTATGGCTTTTAACTAGCGATCGCGTGCCATTCACGCGGCACGTTCTTGTCAAATGTCTAAGGAGCGGGGCGGAGCTAGAAATACGACGATGTCTGATTGGAGGATGGAGTGTCAGTTAACGGAGTTTCTTTCTTGGTCTCCTCAAATGATGGATTCAGTAAAACAAACAAAACGGAAAGATAAACAAATGAAATGACAGACTAACGGCCTTATATATCAGTGAAGATAAAAGCTACTGTTTCACAACACGGTCAAAATATTAACTTATGAACACGATACGAAAGATTTTCAGGACGAAAGGGGATTTTGTGGATTTGATACCTGATTTGAGCAATAATCTTGTGTTTTCCTTGGAAACGGTTAAGACACAAGTTTCAAGATCAAGCTACGGATTCAACAACACCCATCCGTTTTAAAACTTCTTTCTATAGTAGCTTTAATTATGTTGAATAATTCAAAATTAATGAGAACTATTAAATTATAATGCCTTATCTAGAGCTTAATATACAACTTTTTGAAGTATACACCACACGCGTACAGTAAAGCCGCGCCGTTTGGAACAATCAACTTAAGGTGTGAATGTTATCGAAATCAGAGAGTAATTATCAAGAGGTCAAGATGGATTTATCACTGAAGAAGAAATCGTCGTATGATATTGATAGTCTACTGGCGGTGTCGGGCGACCTGAAATCTGACTCACGTGTTCATGACCAGCCAAATGCACCAGGTAAGATATTTTATATAAATTACAGTCAATTATATAGTTTTCGTTTCCTTTGAAATAATTTGAGGTTCGTGATCGACCCTTGAATTAGTCATATACGTGGATTAGTAAAATGTTTAACGACTCTATAGTAAAGAGTGTGTATTAACATGCTGTAATACATGGTGGAGATGCCAACAATTACCAGGTTATGTCTGAATACATCACTAACGCAATGTCCCTGTTCGACACAATCGCTCAGATAGTTTAGATTGTTGCGCTATCTTAACTAAATTATGTTGAAATGACTGAAAACACCACGGCATATTTTGGTTTTATTTATAAACGGCCAGTTCATTTAATATAAAAAATTCGGTCAAAATTTATTTAGACTGTGTATTATTAAATATTTATTTTCCCTGTATGTATAGCTATGATTTCCTGTTATTTATATCTGTTTAGGGTGGGGAATTGTTTTTCTTTTCTTTTGTTATTGTTTCTTAATTGTCATGCGATATTGGAAACTTTTAAATTTGTGGATAATTGGTATTCAATTTTGTTGTTCACACAGTTAAAAAAAATGTTGCGCGTTTCTTTTTTGGGCTTGGGATGGGTTTGCTTTAGACCTAAAAAAAAATCAGCCAAATGTGAATAGTGGTTTATTCAATAATTATGGAATTGTGTATAATATTGATAAATATTGTATATAAATAGTACAATTTGTTGGCCTCCCCAAAGGCCAATTTACTAGTGTTCGCATTTATCTATTGTTTATTAACCTACGTAAATAATGCCATCCTCGTTTATTGTAGACTATGAAATATATCTGTGTATTAATTATAACATTTAAAAACATATTAAATATAATATTATATATGGCATTAGATCAGTGTAAATATATAACATATCATAAGATATTATTGTGTGGCATATCATTAGATAAGTGTGTATTAAATACATCATAAAATTAGATACAGTTAAATTGACATATCATTAGATCCGCGTGTATTAAATGAAGATGAATAAATACAGTACTGTTACGTTTTAATGTTAACATTTATAATTTTTATTTTCTTAACTATTGTTTATTCTACTTACAGTCATTTACTAGCACGTCCTAGTTTATTGCATATTTGGCATTGTAAAATTTAATATCAATTCCATACTTGCTCGGTAGACAGGTATCAAAGTTCGCCGACATCCTTTTTTTGTTTTTTGTTTTTTTGTTTGTTTTTTGTTTAAAGCAACGTTAGTAGGGTATTTTATTCACAGGTGTATATTACAACAAATATCATATCAACTGAAGTTACTGTAGGAGTAGGAGCAAGGTCAATAATTTATTATAAATTAAAGTCTCAGTGCATTTTTTCGGAAAATATCCAATTTTGAACGGCTTAATACACGCTAAAATGTACTCATGTGGGTTATTTAACATTTAATTTAAAAAAAGGAAAATCAAAATATTAATGGTAGGTTTAATCTCGGATTAAAAAGAGACCCGTCATTGAAGATTACTCGTGGCGTTGGCTTATGATCAAATCCCGTTTATGTAGTCTTCAGGGGATGCCAAATCTTTACAAATGTTTAATTCAGGATATCTTTGGCAAAGCAAGGAATCAACATTCTCACAGTTGACGATCAGAGACTTTAAGTAACTACATATGACCTTGTGCAACAAAACGTCACATTAAAAAGTAACTTTGATTAAAAAAGAAAAAAAAAACAACATAAAATTGAGGAACAAACTACTTAGAATTGCGCGACTTAAATTTATTGGTTCTCGTCCATTTTATCCCGAAACCAATCGCGTGTTTTCTTGGACTTTTCCTTTGCCTAAATCGATTTTTAAACGGAAGAAATCGTGGAAGATAAATAAATAATGAATTGTTTATACGTTCATGTTGTATGCGATTAATACCCTCATTTTTATTCAAGTGGTTTTCTATTTACGTTAGGCTCTGATCTGCTATATTTTCGACGACGGTGTACGGACCATCGACTGTCTTGTAGACACACGTAATTAATCAATGCAGTTGTCCAAATTTTGGTCAAAGTAGGAAAATTAGTTGGCTCCTGCAAAATTTACCAGGCACACAAAAGATTAGAAAAAACTTCCACAAAGCTCTTTCATGTCGGCCGTTTCAAGGCCTATCGTGGGACTTATTTAACACCGGAAGTTATATCATAGAGACAAAGTCGGTCGGCAGAATGTAACCATCGTGATAACTCGGCGTGCGCTCTGCTCGAGATGCTCACGAGATGTCCTGGCAACCAGGTGCCAAATACCTTATTTGTACAGGGTCAAACAGAACGTGTACATCTTTGATTTTTATCATTTTAGTTCTTTAAGCGACATAAAGAAATGTCCAAAGTCACAGTTTAGGGCTTGTTGCGTTTGTATATTGTCAAAGTTTGTCATTTTTCCGTGCTTCTGATCCGTCTGGCGATAATTCTAGCGTTACTTCCATTTACATTGACACAATTTGAAGATTTGTTACAAGAGTTGTGGGAAATACGTGCAGGTGCGCGTGTGTCTAATTCAAATGAATCAATGGATTATAAAATGTATGAGAAAGTAAATAGTAATCAAGCAAAATCTCACCAAACGTGAAGAAACTTTTGTCTCAAAGATTTCTGTTTTCAAGTAAAATAACAATTGTTATGTTTTCATTGTTTGTTGATTTTAGATTATTGATTGAATTCTCGGAGTACTGTTTTTTAAACTTAAAGCAAAATTTATTATTTATTTATTGAATATGCACAACCGCATAATTAAAACGATAGAAATGATAATGGGTTTAAGGTCCTACTGTTCTGCTCCGACTGGGCTTAAAAGATAGAAAAGTATAAATATATGAACACGAGGGTATGTATTTTACTCCCCCCCCCAAAAAAAAACCCCAATAATAATATAAACCAAATCCACAAAAACGAACAACCAACAGCATCTAACAAGCAACTGAGTAACTAAAGTATATATGAATAATAAATGAGCACAAAATACTTTGTGTATAGATTTCACAATGTATATTTACACAATTAAATTAAATATATGTGCATAAGTACTCATGTATGAGTAAGAATAATAGCATAATTAACTCCTATATTTCAATTGGGTTTTGATCTATATATTAATTTTCGCAATAGTTATTTGTATATTGAATGTTTAATTGTTCACTCAATTAATAGAGAAGTACTTCATGCTGGTGACCAGAAATATATAACGATGTTTATTATCGGCCGAGTGCTTCTGTTTAATTTTTAAACATCAAGTTTAATCTAAAACAAATATTTGATTTTTTCTGACAATTATCCATAAACGTGTCCTCGATACTTGCATTATTATTTCCTTCTTCGATCAAAAATCGAAATTCGTCTGACCCGAAACGGAATTGTGCAAGAACATAATAAAATCTAATTCTTTTAATCGTTTTTACAAACATGAAAAAAGTGCCGATATTGGTTAAATTAATTGACAAGTAACGGCGCTAATGCTCTTAAGTTATCGATTTATTTAGTGTATGATTAACGCGAGAATAAACCTTTAAAACTTAATCAGGCCTTTTTAATCATTCGGTGTTTTTATTCAATCCATTTATTGGGGTAATTAATACACTGTTATATATTGACAAGCTCGTGATCCTAACAGCTGGTTTAGTTTCTTGTCGGTTTTTTTTATTGATTCTTACTTTTTATATTAACCCAACTTTGTTCGTTTCTCTGACAAATTAAAGACGATTAAGGCCAATGATTGAAAATATCAAGGTGTTTGTTTCATATAATCTGATTAATTAGGAGCCGGTTGTCCTTATTAAGAAAAATTGTGTTTATCTTGGACAAATACCCATGGATTTTATCCTTCCTTGTCTCTTGTTATCAATTATTATCAGAGAATTGTTTTAGTAATGCGATACTCAATTCCCGCTTGGAACTGTTCAGGGAACCATGTACATAGATTTTGACCTCATTGCAAAGAACGTGTTAACATTGTAAGCGTCTTAAAGGTGAATTCCCAGGAGAATAATTAACAGTTTCCTGGAACAGCGTGCTTGGAATGATAAGAAAGTGCACTTAACGTTTAAGCAAGGATACATTCGACTGTATTATTGTTTTACATATTTTTGCTATATTTGGATGTTTTTATGCCTTCCAAAATGAAAATTTATTAAATATATGTGACTATTTTGTTTTTTGGCACAAGACCTGTCACAAAAAACAGAAAGCAAAAGTATGATTACTTTATTTGTTTAACACACATAAAATTGTCTGTGTGAAATCATTACATGGTCATAACTTAAGTTAAAATTGATCGAAAAGAATATTTTTGACAAAAATCTGTGTGTTTTTATTGTGTATGTTCGTATTATATTCAGTGAGCTTAATTATTTTGGGGAGCATTTTTTCCACATACTCGCGGCTACTGGCATACGGAAACCAAACCCTTTTCGATATATGTTTTTCGAAACTGAATAATCCGCACTTTAAACATTGATTAAATATTCATTTTTAATTCATTTTTTAAAACAGAAAATCTTTGGAAGCGATTGATTAATTTTAAACAATAGACCATTTTTTATCATATAAAATGGAAGATAAAAATATCAGTGGAAGGATTTTGAGGTGTGGTGTTAGTTACTTTGATTACAAATTCAATTTGCCCTTCGGAGTTTTACATATAATATTGTATTCAATATCGTCAATATATCAACCTCTATAGAATTTCATTGAATTTATTGACAAAATATGTGTATTAATTTCAAAGACTGTTAACTGTTAAACATAGACGGGAGAAAGCATCGAACTTTGTAGTCTGCTAAAATAAAAAAAACATCTTTTTTTATTATATTATACAATTCCTCGGTTGATAAATAAAGAAATATTTACTTTCTATAGTTAATATTAAATAATTCATGAAATGAAATGGGATTAAAGTACTACTGTTCGGAGTGCTCCGACTGGGTTACTGAAGACGGGTATAATTTATGAATGATGTACATGATGTAAGCGTTTCAGAGTAAGAAACAGTATGGTTTCTAAATTTATATACATGTACAAGCGTTATACATGAAAGATACTATACAATTTTTATTGATATGTTGTTTTAATCCGTTGTACATCTTTCATAAATAGAAAGACTATAAATAAACATTTTCAATTTCATTAAATGACTAAATTCGTTGATCCGGGAATATAAATGTCGGTCAACTTTTGCTTCGCGTTAGTTCCCAAACGCAGCTGATTAACTTTCCTTCCTTGATTTTGAGTTAACCATTTGCCAGAAGAGGAAAGTTTTCGTGAAGCTAATGTGCGTATATATTATAGTGTAAATGTATAGTCTACAATGTAATGATAGTGTAACTGTAAACGAATACCCTATCATGTAATGAAAGAATAAATAAATGTCCTATACAACAAAGGTGTAGAATGAATATTCTATAAAAATAATATTCTGAATGACGAAATCTAAAATAAATGGAATCAAAGTGTAAAATGAATAAGAATACAGTGTAATGAAATTGTAAATGAGTATTACTATCAAAGATAATATACACTAAACACAATATAATGCATAGTAAGTACTTAACCCCTTATACAATACAGTCTGACAAATAGCGATTGGAGGTACAATGCAAAATTCCAATAAGGTATTTCTTAGGCTGTTCTTTAATGCAGATGATATTAAATAATGTCTCTTATTCAAAATCCAGGATAAATGCATTACTTAAACTGCGAAACTTATACGTAAATAAGTGGTTGAATAAAACAAGGCGGGTCAGACCTGTATTTTATAATAAAACGAAAATCATTTATATTAAGAGAAATACAGTTAAACCGTGCGTTTACATTGTCGTGAAGATTAATCTATTGACGGTAGTCTTCATGTATAAAAACACGACTCTAATAGAATAAGTGTCCTTGGTTAATTATTGGCTAATTACTTAATTTCCTTTCAAGGTGCACCTGCTCTGGGCCTTCAATAACTTGTGATTAATAATTCATATCGACTCATAACAAAACGATCTCCTCCTCGGGCATTTGATTAACATTATAGCAAAATTCACAATCGCTAGATTCGTTTCAGAGAGAAAAACAGTATAATTCATTGTTAAAACATTTAAAATATTTTGAAGAAACCAACTACTTTTAAGAAGTATTAAGATCAGAAATTAATGATTAATATAAAATAAATCATCAGTGCGAAATACGGACATTTGTCTTTAACCAAAAAAAAAAAAAAAAAATACCCCCCCAAAAAAACCCCCAGATGACCTGAGGCCTATTTCACGAAATTTTAACTAAGATAAGATCCCAATTTTAGTAATTTGATTGGATAAGATTAGATTGATTTTAGTGCGTAGCCAATCAAAATAGAAGTATCTACTAAAATTGGATTTTATCTTAAGTTAAAATTTCGTGAAACAGGGCCCTGATATATAGTTTCTAACCTGTAAGTAGTATTCTCCCAGTTCAAAATTCAATCACGAAAAGGTTTTTTGGGATTTTTTTTACACATGAACGTTTAGTTTTGCTTTCTATTCGTATAATTGTATAAACGTTAGACAATGGACTTAAAGCCAAGAGATCTGAATTGAACCGATTCAGGATCTACCCGCATCTGCCCGTCCAGAGCAGCTTGTATTAATGCTTTGGTTTTATAGAACTAGTTATGGGCAATAAGTCGCGTGCGTGCAACTCCGCCCTGTGCGCAAATGTTGTCCTAAGATTATCCAACCAATTTTAAAATTACTTCTAACTGAATGTCAGGAAAATCGACGTGATAATCTCGGCTATTTAAATGTTTGTCGCAGAGCTGTTGTTTGCTGCTGAATGGATGTTTATTGCTGCGGAGTGGATGTTTTGTGTTGACGTCACATTCTTTTGTGTTTGTAAACTTACGACTAAAATCAATCATCAAATCTCTCTATGTACACTTGATAAGATCTGTACCGATTTTAGGTCCATTCACTCGCTATTAATCCAGGAGCTTCCGTCTTGAGGACCAATATCTTGCCAAATTCTGTCTGTGTAAACCCCTTTGTCTCGTGACCAGAACTACGTGCAAATAGCTACGCGGGGAAAACCACTCGCCACTTTTCGAACAACCCGTACGGGGCGCCAAAAATAATCCGTGTTAATCCACCTGGTCTCGAAATATTTCAAGAGAAAATTCCACGTTCATTGATTGAGATTAAATAGAAGATGATCACCCGGATCAAGTTTAAACGGGATTATCTCTATCCGCGAGAAGTAACTCCGCAATAATGGATAAGTAATTGTGCCGCGTGGAACTCGCGAGAACCGAAGATCAAAGGCTTTAAAAGGTGTACAGATTTTACTGATTAAATAAACTATTCGATAACGGGTGGAATCGAACTAACTTGTAAATGCCAAATATCTAATTGAATTAAAGAATTATACAAGCTATTTAAACACATATACTAGAGCACACCATATATAACATGATTTAATAATTCAACTTAACCTTTGCAAACAACCAAAGGCTCTCGCATATTGAAATACATGTACACATACTTTTAAAATAAATATTGAGACTCAGTGTTTAGAATTTAAAAGTGACTGTATTCAAATGTCAAGGAGAATTATAGTTTGGACGTTATCTTGCAGAGTTTTGTTTTAATTTTGTTTATATTGGCGTGAAAAGAATGCTCCAAACATATGATCATGAAGCTTCCGTTTAAATACGTTTTACGCCATCAACGAAATCTGCCCTTCTTAGAGGCGGATCCAGTGCCCCCCCCCCTAATTTTCGACAGTGCCCTTTTTTACTGCTGAAAGTGCCTTTTTTACTGCTGAAAGTATCTTTTTTACTGCTGAAAGTGCCCTTTTTCAGACCCAAATATGTCCTCTCCGAACGTTTACTTAGACGAAAATATCAGCCAAATAGCTCGAGGAATGTCTACAGATGCAAAGAAATGACGGATAATTGTCTTGGGGGACCCCCCCCCCCCCTCCTAACCCCCCTCGCAGTGGCGTGCCCGGTTTCCACAGTAAGTGCCCTCATTTTGCGGCGCCCTCCCCCTTTTTCAAAATTCCTAGATCCGCCCCTGCTTCTGGTATTTTCGCAAAAGATTCGAACGTCCAGTACTTTTGCAGCTGACACTAAGACTCCTAGTTCCAAATAAGTTCTTCTACTGCACCCGAATTAATATTTTCGAATACGGAAATGCAAAGTTTGAATCACAGAAATATATAAAGTATATTTTCTTTAAATGAAAATTCTTTACATGTAAATGAAACTAACTGTCAATTGTCGAGGGATTTCTGTTAGTTTCAGATAAAAAAAGAGTCGCCCGATAAAAAAATCTGTAAAAACGTTAGCCTGTTTAATTGCATAGTCTTAGCAGTTCAATTAGATAAAAAGGGAGGTTGAACCTTTCCTTGTTTTAATGAAATCGCCTATTAACAAGATGACGGTTCACGTCATCAATAATTGATGTCTGCTGATAAATATCATTAAGTATTAATAAGGGAGATAATCTGTGAGCGTCATTTTGATATCAGCTCTAATAAAATCTAATATGTTATGATACAATAATTAAATTCATCTGGAAATGCCAACCTTCATCACCTGTAGTGATTTCTAATCAAAATTAGTCTCAGGGGAGCTAACTCTTTCCGCAGCCATTTTCATGCCTAATTCGCTTTTATCACGCTCGGTAGCACCGGCATTATCTTTTCAAAAAAGGTGGAAATGATTTCGATATAATACATTAGTTTATCGTAACTACTAAAATATACATTAAGTTGAAATCTCGCACTGTAGTCAGTGACGCGAAACATGCATTAATTGGCACGCACGTGATCCGATTCCCCGAGACTACCGTGGTTTACGTCACTTCCTAATCAATGGCGGGTGGGTTATACATTATTGATACAGTGATAAGATTTAGATTGTTGGAGCGGCTGATGAATGCCCAGGGACGACAGTTAATGATAATTTCTCAAATGGCTTTTATAGCCAGAAACAACAGGACAATTAAAAAGCCATTGAGGAAAATTACTCGGATAGAAATAAAGAGTTTCGTTCAAATTAGATTAGTTTTATGTTCTGACAAAGTTAACGATGCAGTTTTTCCTTATATCTATTAAAATGGTGACTGAAGCTTTAGAAACAGCCGTACGTCCAACGTCCGTTGACATTTCAGACGTGTGGCTAATCGGAAAGACTACAAATCCTGGGTCTAAGACCGTGATTGGGGGTACCAAACAATTTGGACTAAAATGCCTTTTTTGGTGTTCTCTTCATTTAGGCTTGTTATTTTGAAAGAACAAAGACGTTTTATTTCACGTTCAGTGTGATGGTAGCGTTGGCCATTTTCATAATTTCGACGCTAAAGTAAACCACTTTTGAAAGGACTTGGTTTTACATTCTTAGGAGATATTCGAGTATATTCCAACCCTTTTCGCTAATTTCTAGAATTTCCCATCCCTAAATGTTGTGTAAAAGGTCACTACTACTTGATATTTTCTTTCAACCAAGTCTTTGATACATGATATTCATCACGTGATTCGATCTTGTGCTAATTGCTAAAGATAATACTTGTATCATTTTCTCATTACTGGATAAATCTGGTTTTATTTTTCTGACAAATATTTACCAGTAAAAGGTTAATGGAAACTGTGTTTGTAAAACAGGAATATTGGTTTAAGACAGGACTAAACGATACGTAACATGAAGGTCAAATTTCTACACTTGTATCGAGGGGAAATCCCGCTTGTAAAAACAAAATGAGGGCATTTCCGGTGTGTGTGAGAGTCATAATCTAATAACGGGGGACAGACGACACTGAAAAAGAAACATGTTTTAATAATTGGTATTTATTTTTTGTAAATATTACAAATATTCTTAATTGCACGTTTGGTGATTCACTTCCTAAAGCAAACAATTTGTCCATTCTGGTTTTGTTTCATGTCCCTGGTAGCGCCATCTGACGGATCTGGGAAAGATGTAGTCTGTTTTTATGTCTCGCGCATCGCACGAGGCAATTACAGTTAGATTCCGCTGTTAGGTCGTGTATCGAGTGAATAGCCATTAACTTGAATCTAGTCTAAATACCAAATATTGCAACTATTTATTTCTAACCATCATCCAATTAAACTTGGGGTGTTTTCTAAATTTAATTTGTCTCTCAGCAAGACCATTCATGGTGTCACGTTTGCACGCGCAAGGATCAATGGGCGCGCGAATGACATCATCAACTTGTGTGTTCTTCTGCCTCTCTCATTTAAAATGACGTTTACCTAATTTGTCGAACTGTAAGGAGATAGAATCGCTTACTGATGAAAACTCTCTCAATTAGCTCGGCAATATGTTCATAATTTAAGAGAAAGTCGTCCAATTAAGGAAGCAAACAGTAGTGGTCTTTGTCGACCTCTGGCGGTATTTTCTGAAGTTAGAAGTAGATATAAAGTTGATTTGGAGACAAATTGTTAACCAACTGTTCTCATTCCAATGTTGTAGACATCTCTTGGGGTCACCAAGGACAGTCAATCTAATCTAGACATTTAATCACTTTTTTAACAATCTCAGAAATACTCGAGATACTTCAAGTGGAGTTCAGGTCGCGTCTTGTTCATTTACATGTTGGATTTAGATTTAGTAAATCCTATCTTCACCTTCAAGTTTTTATAACATTTGCTTTAATTCCTCAAAGGCGACAAATGTGAAGGTCATATTCAGATACTGTATGTGACAAATTCGCTCAGTGCACCATCCCCATAATATGATTTTCCAGACCTTGCTCATTCTTTTAAAGGTGATGATGATTCTTATAGCGAAATGTACAATATCCACAATAAGAAGGTTATGTGACAAACAATTGTAATATTATGTGCCATTATAGTACCCATTAACTAAAACATAAATGTTCTGTGATCAGTTAGTTATTCTGCCGTGTGTACCATTTAGCAATAAAATACACGCGATCATGCAAACCTAATGGAAACCGCTAGACGGGTGAGCCGCGGGGAAGCATCTTGGGGAAAACATGCGACTTCTCATCCCAGACAGTTCTTTACAAAGCATTGTACTGTATATTTATGTTTTGGTTCAACACCTTCTTCATTTACTCATTATGATTCAGAGCATTTTGGACGCATGTTTCTCTAGTTTTTATAAGATGTCTTATTTTGAAGGTATAGGCCATACTGTTTCTACAAGATGATCGTTTAAAATAAAAGGGTGGGTGCTAACTCGAGGTCCATCCGGTACAAAAACTTGTAAGCCATTTAAAATTCTACAAATGACAATCTACCTTTCTGTTAATCAGTACGGAGTTTTCACTTGGTCATCAAGTCGCTTTGTACACATAAAACGTCTTTATTATTCATGCCTGGATGACAAGGGTCATCCTGTATTCACAGAACATTCATGTCGCACTCAATTCCCGCTACAACTCCTCCTCGTGCCGGCCTCGCGATCGCCCTCAACAAACATGTTGTTATGGAACCGCGTGCAGATACTCGTTTCTATCGTGTACTTTAATTAATACCTACAAATAAAACTCAATTAGATAAATTTGTGGCTAATTGATGGCTAATCGTGTTTCGTTTTCCTACAGATTAGTAAGTGTGAGCGAAGACGAGCGGTGCGGGTTGCCAGTAGGCTCGGTAAGATGGTGTAGGCTTTACACAGTGTTAGTAATGTACACGACCAATTACATTATTTAATAGATTGTATAAACTGTATGTCAGCTCAATCAACAGGGTCAGGTGAAAAGCACACCTGCCATCTCCTCACATCTCTTTCTTATATACACATCCCTCCATCAGATGGCACCAGCGTCTCGCGCGCATACAGCACGCGCTGTTATTCCTAACTCTCCCTGGTACAAAGATGTTGTCACGCGGTCATCTCGGTACGAGATTAAATAGTTAAATGTGCTTAGGTTACGTGTTGGGTAAGATCCCCACGTGAAAGGACTAATTTTGTTAGCGGACACTTACATGTCAAGACAACCAAACATAGTGTGAAGTGTGCATCGAATGTATTTCTTTCTGTTTTTTTCTGATCTACATGCACAATTTGTTCTAGGCGTCCAACTGATGGTAAATAAGCCACACTGGTGATACACTGAATTAATTTGAATCAGTTGGAGTTTAGTTGATAAATTAACGAGAAATTGGCATAAGTTGTGTATTGGTTACATAACATTAAACAAATAATGGGCGGGTCCTTGAATATAAGCAGGTGTCTATTGCCAGAATTTCCAAATTTATTTTTGAAGCTTTTATATAAAACAAGAATTAGATGGTGTAATGTTTGACGCAGCAAACGAGCAAAGTATGGGTAAAATGGGGATGTCCAACGCCTATAAAGCGACGGAGCTGAGCTGTTTCCTTTTTTTTCTTTCTGTTCTTTTTTCAACTGGAAGTTCCAAAGTTACAATGGAACCGTGTTTAATGTTTTACACCATATTATATCATCGTTTGGTACTGATAGTAGAATAACTACTTTATATTCTACGAATTCATGATTCCCAGCCATTGCTCTTTAAAACGGTTTTTAATATACTTTATCCTCTTGTGGGAAGAGTGTTTATGGGACATGAATACTTCGTGAAATATAACCCTGTTTGAAATCGATAATGTTTTGATAAATTGAATCTTGCAACGGGACTTATGTCTGTGTAAACGAAGAAAACTAATCTTTAGTTTTGCTGTAATCTCATCTTCAATTAATAGATCCTCATTTAAGTAGTGGAGACAGAATTAAGTTTAATCGAATTTCTTTCACAACGTTATCAATTAATCCGTTTTGCAATACTTGTGTTTAGAAATGACACACTGCTTTACGTTAAATGATCTCTCGTCTATTATCGTCCGGAACGAGCTGTTGGGCTAATTTCAAATTACGAAATTTAATCTTTACGAAGTTTGTAATTTAGATTGGCAAACAGACTGAAGATGTACTTTTCTCGGAAATTTTCTTTCAGAATATCCGCTAAAAATTCAAACACATTATAGACAGACCGATCTGATTAAAACACACATCCTCTTTCGTTTCATTTTTATAGTTCTTTACTACTTTACTAATTTGGGTTAATACTAACACTATGGTATATATTTTCCGAAAGAAGAGATCGACTTGTATTTTAGACTTGTATTTTAATGTTCCGAATGGATCCTTGATATTGGATAACGCTGTCTTTTATCAGTGTCATTTCGTTGGTGTGGCTGTTGTTATAATAGTATATTATAATAGTATACAGTTTATATGACCAATAATTTGTTCGCCATTATATAATAATAATAATAATAATGTGTATTTGTAATTGCGCTCACTCCATGCATAATGCGTGCTCTACGCGCATGGGAGATAATAGCTAATCTTGATGATACATGTATGTAACAAACAGATGAGTTTGGATTTGAACACAACTAATGTTTGAGAACTCTGTATCTCCAATGGTAAGTTATTCCACAAACGCGGTCCAGAGACACTGAAGGCTTTATCCCCACAGGAATTCAGTTTAGCTTGCGACACATAGAATATGGGCTTATTTCGTGGGCGAAATGGACGATTTGGTTGATATGATTGAATGTGATCCGTGAGGTAAGATGGAGGAAGATCATGTTGACACATATAAACCAATGTTAAAATCTTGAAAGTTATCCGAGCTTCTATTGGTAACCAATGTATTGATTTTAAGTTTGGAGTTATATGAGAATACTTTTTGTTATTATTCTGGTGAAGGGGTTTTGGATGTTTTTGAGTTTTGCGGACATAATTCCAATCAAAGCACTGTTGCAGTATTCGAACCTCGAGAGTATCAAATAGAGCACCGGTAGCTTACAGGCCTCAACTGTCAAGAGGTGTCGAATGTTGCCAATACATCGAAGATGGTAATTGCATGTACGACAATGTTGTTCGACCTGTTTCTCCATGGTTAGCGAGGAACCCAGTCACATCAAGATTCTTCACACATGATAAAAACTGAATGTTGGTTTCACCGAGAGGGATTTCACTATCTTAATTCTCTGTATTGATGTGAAATACTTCATTTTAATGCGGCTATCCCAATTTTATTGTATTATTTCATGAAAATTTCAACCAGTTTGAATAATACCGACCAGCCTCCAATTACCATTCAGAATAGAAAATAAAATACGTATTTAAAAGTAATCAGTAGCATAAGCTGTCTGTGACACAAAATCCAAGCCAGGTGTTCTTATTATGGTCATATCAATCGAAATTTAAAATTGTTATAGCCCGATTTCTTTTTTTACCCTTGTGATTCTCATTTATGCAAATGAATTTTAAATCTACTTTCCATTGAGTTCGGTTAGGAAGTAAGTATTCAAAAACTAATTCGAGTAAATTTACTGCATACCGCGTTTAATGTCTACTGTGTTTGGTATTTATGTGAACCACCAATGATTTGGAACCCTGCCTAATCGCCTACTTCAATTTCTTACGGGTTTATAGAATTATTTATTAAGTTGAAAATCTTATTGATTCCACGTTTCCCAGGCTATTTGTCCACGATGGTTAATACTTAAATTTACAATTAGAAGGACAAATTATGACAGCCCGTGTAAACAGCTCATGGACGTCACATCCACATACGGTTACCTTCAATTACTTTAATCGTTAACCATTTTATAAAACGGAACGAAACTAAATAAATTTGATCCTACCGTGGCCATTTAGAAAGTTGACAGAATGATAAAAACGCCTCGATCTGATTAAACAATTCTCCAATAGAATCAGTCGATACAAACAGCTCCGGACATTGATTCGCTCGTGCGCACGCGACGGATACAAAGCGATCGCCTCGCGGCGGATGACGCGATTAAATGGTCCTTTTTGGATTTGATTGTAGTTAAAATGTTCTAAAAACATTGGAATCAATTCCTTAATGTAGAAAAACCATCAGGCATTGTTAGACTATTATCATCTATCGTGTAACGACATACAATCTTTATTGACAAGATTCAAGTGTAAGGGTTCGTATTCAAGTATTTAGTTCTCAACTAAACGTAATTAAAACTTAATTTGCGGGGAGGCCATATTGGTCCAGGAATATGTTGAATGGTAAGAGCGTTGGTCAATAGATAAAAAATAGATGGGGCTCTTCAGATCAGCTTGCTTCTATTCAACCGTATTTCGCGCAATTTGAGAGGCGGTAAAAGAGTTAATAGACGATAAAGGAGTTAAAATAAAACAAAGATTTAAGTGCGTTCACAGTGGGAGAGTTATGTCGTCAGAACTAAAGAATTATTATACTCAAGATGAAGCCATGGAATTATTTTCCCACGACTTCTCAAGAAAACATGCGCATTTGCACGTACGAGACCGGAATAAGGGCGGATATTGGGAAAGCTCTGGATGTTTACTGAAA
Source organism: Patella depressa (assembly GCA_948474765.1). Taxonomy (NCBI): domain Eukaryota; kingdom Metazoa; phylum Mollusca; class Gastropoda; family Patellidae; genus Patella; species Patella depressa. The sequence goes on along the minus strand of OX419715.1, from coordinate 55,537,915 downwards.
ATATGATATCGGCATTATTAAATATTAATTTGTCTTTGGTTAAAAGATTTGATTTTGTCGTGGGTATTGGAAAACGTTTGATAATATCTGTCAAGTAGTTAGGGTTGGTGGGTTGTGCGGAAGTGTAAGGAACATGTAAGTGATGGTTTTATTGTCGGGATTAAAACCTACTTCACTTTTTCTTGTTGATTCTGGTAAATTTAATTCTGGTTACCTAGTACGTTATCGGTTTTCAATATCGCTTACATGGTTGTGATAGCATGTAAATTAATTTGCGAAAAAAGTCATATTGAAGTTCTTTATAGAATTGTTCTATGAATAGACTGCTGATTATGGGAACGATTTTTTTTTCAACGCGTTAATTTTACCACCTAGCTCCAAGATATCTGGGATGGGTCTATGGAAATGACATTAAAGATTACAACATTTAAAATAAATATTTTCAAAAAGATTTTATTACAATATAAAAAGAATCACAGGATTGAATTTGTTCCTTCAAGTTATCCCCCGAAATCCTAGTAACAGATGACCCGGCCTGTCTTGTCCCGACTGCGGGTTCCCGCTTTCTTTCCAATGTATCCAAACTTGCATGCAGTATCACTTACTACATAAAATGTCTACAGTTTAATGAAGTGGCTTGTAAGAATTCAGTCCCGTCTCTCCAATAGAAGATACCGAGATACCGGGTGTCTAGGACAAGTTAATTCACATGCAATAAGGATAAGTTTTAGGACCCCGTCTGTTAATGTTGGTAATCTTGCTATTGTCTTTGTTAGTAGTTGAAGTTTTGAAGTAGTGGATTTAATAGTTCTGGTTTTATACTAATATAATTTAGTATAAATATTTTGTGTTTGGATTTTCTATTGTATAAAAATATTAGTCAATGGGAGAATTTGTTTTTACGGGGGGGTACTTAAGAACTATAGCGACTGTATAAATTGATGTTATCGAGAATTTATCTTTACGTTTCTTATAGGGGTTCTTTAGGTCTATATACCAACATGATTGATTACCCCTAGGGTTTTTTGGTTCATTAGACGAGTAAAAGCTAATTGATATTCTATTGATAATCGATTAAGAGGATGTTAATCGATCAAGATGATTAAGAAAGAGTAAATATTGCTCTAATTGATGCCGATCTACATAAAGCCAATCGATAAAGAAATGTTTTATTATATTATGTTTGGTTGATCGTAGATCGTGGGAAATTAGAAATTCATTATAGGGGCATTCACAAAATTAAAATGCATTCGTCATATTAAGAGCTGATTGTTATTTTATTGCATAATGTTTTTATTAATCAAAAGAACATTTGTTAAGAAACATAAAGATATGAACAATACATTGTTTAACACGAATACATTATCTTAAACCTGGGATATTAGGTTATAGTGGTGCTGGTTGTTTTCAGTGTAAGACTCCTCCAATTATTTCTCTTTCTAGATTTCTCTAATCCATCTTTTCCTCTGGGCAACCCTTACACCAAATATACCAACATTATAATTCTAACTTTATTTTGTCATTTTCAGAAAAAAGCCAAACCTCAAGTGTAGATAGACTTGTTGCCGGTCCTGAAATATCAGAAACCAACCGATCGCCATCTGAAAGTCCACTTCCGGTAGTTACTTCATCTCCATGGACAAGCGATGCGATGATGCAATCACGATGCCGAGACATAAGTTGGTTTCTTTCTCGACCCAGAATAAATCTAGAACACAAATTACAAGAAAATGCAAATAAATTAGAAAACTCTTTAGAAACCACTAGTCAGAATTGTGATGAAAACGCTGACCATTCTGATCAAGACTTTAATGAAAATGGGGAGCAAATGGGTGACACATCAGAACAAAACCAGCGTCATATCTTATCTCAAGAATCAATGGATGACACATGCAGTGAAAGTATCCATGACGCTTGCTCAGAATCCGGACAAGACTGTGAAGACCAACATGTCGATTACACTGGACATCCTGCAGAAGAGAAAACCGGAAGCGAAACTGGTGATTTTCTTGATGGCGATAGAGAAATGGAAGATTATGGGAAGAGAAAACAGCGACGTTACCGAACTACTTTTACCAGTTATCAACTAGAAGAATTAGAGCGAGCTTTTCAAAAAACTCATTATCCAGACGTTTTTACGAGGTAAGTTTAATAGACATTAATGACAACAATATATTACCGATTCCCCTACTTTTAAGTTCTTGCCTTGCAAACAAAACTCTCCGACAACTTTTGTACTGTATTGAAATTTTATTTGGGTTTTACTTCCACACGCACTGTAGCAATGTTGTGCAGATTGCGTTTGCTCCCGAGATTATTCTCTGACACCCCTTGCCTTGAGCCGCGTATGTTATCGTCTGCATGTAGCTTTGGATTCTGAAATCCAAGTCTTTGGCTGATGACCGCCGCCTTTCTGTGGTTGGTATGGGTAAGACTACTAATAGTTAATGTCCTTAGATCTTATGGCACATTCGATCTAAAATTATCGTTTTTTATATGCTGAAATTTCAGAATCTTTATTTACATTCAGTCAATATTTTATACATACATGTAGACATTAGATGTTTTAAGATCGGAAAAACTTGCATTTGCTTAATGAATTAACCGGATGTTTCAGAACAGTTAACATGGGCAACAGTTTTATCGGAAAACATAAGGGAAGGCAAAAAGTTCAAATATTTAGGTAATGGGGTTAATATCAACGAAACGATACAAAACTTTCTTGAAGTGAAGTTGATTTAGTAAATGCAAAGTTTTATCGGAAAATAAAACAAAGTGTAAAAAGGTGTATTTTTTGTTTGAAAGGAAAGTGGCTGTGGGGGATTTATTTATCCTTCTTAATTAGATCAGTTGTTACAACGACAGGGTAATTTCTGGCCAGGTTAAGTAATCGAGGCTAATTGAAGAAGGCGAGGAGAGGGACGGCGGCGTTTAAATATCTGATTCGTTTAACCCGAAACGAATACAAACTCAAACGCCGGTTCGACGGTAACAACAAACAATAGAAGGGCAAAATATCGATACGTTTACTTAAATGATCGATAACGCGGGAAAGAGTGGCATGATAGTTGGCGGAATCTACCTTGCCGTTGTTTGTGTTGAAAGCTAGGAAATGATTTGAGGTGGCTTGTTACATACCTTAGACACTAATAAACGACAAGAAGACAAACAGGACACCAGCCAAGTTGGGATCTATGCAAACTTTAACTCCAGTAAAAGCTAACTTGCGTGCGTGTGGAATTTGGAATGGACTGGGGAGATCAACTCATTGTTTTAAGATTAAAGGGGTTTTATTTATCTAACTTTACCCCCTTGTCAACAGTTTCCCAATAATCATAGCGAACAAATTTACTCTATCAACATAACAGTTAAATTACCGGTATTTCTACAAAATTAAATATTATTTTTGTATTTTAGATTTAGATCAACGGGGCAATGTTAAGCGCTAGAACGGAAACATTCGTGTATTTTTTCCATTATTTTTCCTTCGATAAATTACAGACTATTAGGTATCTTTTTTTTTAGATTAAAAAAAATTGTTGCATAGATTTGAAATTTCGATTAAACCTGCGGTGTTATCTGTGTCTTTATTTGATGGTATGATGGTATTAGCCACGCATATCTTTTTTTAAAAGTTCTTTCTGAAAATCAAGTGAATCAACGAAAGGAATTTATTTTCAGTTTTTGGCTTTCTTAGTAACATCTAGCAAATAATTAATCAAATTAAATCTGATTTTCGGAGTCAGTGTATTCTAAATGATTATTCTTTATATGAAAAAAGGACAAGAAAATGGTTCAAAATCTCAACACGGTTTACAACTTCCGATAAAACACGTGAAAGCCCACGGCTATAAACATCATTTATGAAAAATATAATAAACTCGGATCCGAATTTTCAGCTTTTTGGCTATTTGAGTGTTTATTGGTGATCTGAAGATACGGGATATAATCTATCTTACATCCTTATTGCCGGAACAACCATCCAGTAAATCTCATTACCCAACAATTCCTAACAAAGCATGAACCAATTATTTATCCTTGCGCGACCACAAGTAGTTCCTGTACAGCAGACGTCTAAATGATTCGATAGAGTAATTAGCGTCAATATCGAGTTATTCAGCTTTTAATAGCAAACTGTGAGAAAATACTAAACGATTTAATACAGATATTCGGCACGCACTTGTCTACCGACCGCCATTATCTCTTTTCAGGCCCAGAAGTGTTCTAAGGGTGTTTTATATTGTTTTATTAAAATGGCGGGAAAAATGACATCTGCTAGCCGAGGTTGAAATCCACTAAAATCCCTTGTCAGACGTTCGATCTTTTGACGCGTGATTCTAATAGCTTAATGAGCTCGACTCAATTACAACCCGGCTTGATATCAGGCCAAAGGCTGCTCGTTCGGGCCGAATCTCAAAGAACTGACTGGCAAAAGCATGATTTATCAAGTTGTAATGGTTGACAATAAATTATTGATAACAATCCAATGGTGAAACCGTCGAGTACTGAGATCGATTCTGTCAATCATTGGCACATAAAATAGTTGAAACTAATTGTTTGTAAATAAGATATCAATTATTAAGTATTAATTATCAATATGATATATATAATAACAGGGATCGTGTCTTCATTAACTAGAGACAAATATATCGATGATTACAAGATTATGGGAAGAGCGTGTTGTCACGATTCTTTGTTCATCTTTAAATCTATACATGTTTCAAGCCTGTCAACATATCTCCATCATACAATCACAACTTTTAATTTTACGTGTATGCCATTGATTTTTGTTGAGAATTTTTCAGATGTTAAAATTCGTTTTAATTTAAAGAAATAAACGTGCTTTTATATGCATAGCTTTATTTTATGTTATATTTGACATAACCAGTATTCACACATAAGAACTCGTGGTTGTTTATTCAAACCTTCAATTTTCGGGTTTAATTACATTTTGGCCAATAATCCCACCATTGATTTTTCCAGTAGAAGACAACGGAATAAATACTATTTGCTGTTTTAATTTCATTCTTGTTTTATTTCTTTCCTAAATACGCTATTTATTATTTAAAGATACATTATAGGAGATTAGATAAAGAACTGGCAGTTCTCACTATAATAGTTAAAAAAGAGACAATGTAAAGGGAATTTGCTGAATTGAGATTTTAGCAATTGAATTTTCGACCTAGCCTCGATCATCATTACTCAAGTTGGTACGATAAAAACATAGTCTTGATTATCCATTTCATGAATGAAAGTTGAGCAGTAACCCGGATCCTAACCCAGTAAATATTGCAGGCTAGCGATGACATCGAGATTTGATTGTGGTCTGGTTATGTGAATTAATGTATAATTAATAATTTAGATATCATTTCAAGCCTAAATAAAGACCTGCAATACGCAGATTTAACTGTTTCATAATGTATGTTTAAGTTCTATTTTACCCGTATATAAAAATTGTTTTAAAGAGCGTCTTAGAAACTAAAGAATTATTATCATCAGATATGAAATGTAATAAAGCTTTAATGTATTGACTTATCTTTAGTATGTGCACTGTATTATTTATGTATTTCCAGGGAAGAATTAGCCATGCGAATAGATTTAACAGAAGCAAGAGTTCAGGTTGGTAGCTTATATAATATTTATTTCTTTTGCAGTTTTATATTATAAATGGCAACAACAAAAAAATAAAAATAAATCCATTTGCGTTTTGAATGTTTTTAGTTTGTTAATATCTATATATTATTTCGATTTCGGAATATGTTTGACCTGTTGATCTTCAATTGATTTATTTTCTTCGAAAATGATACTAATAGCTAAACATACTGTATTAGTTCGACACAGCCCAGTCTCTTAAAATGTTTAACAAAAGGGCTGCGAATTCTTTTTTCTACAAAAAAAATGTGTACATGTACATGGATTATGGAGGTCACATTCGTTTTAATAATGTCATGAAAGTTTGTTTTGCGATGCATGCATATGGTCGATGGGTGCTGTTCTACCACTCTTTAAACTTGAGAGAAGGGTTTTGGCCGTATGTACTGTGTAATTGTATTAACGTGTGTATATATTTTGTTAATCGTGTAGTTTACGTTGTTCACCTGTGGATTGCACCTGATAACAGGCGAGGGTGGGCCGAACACTAATTGGACAGATAACTCACTAAATCCCCGTCAATTATGTCCCCACGTTCTGGACATTCCTGTCAATAGACCACATCTATCCAGACATACAAATCCTACAGACACCCATTGTAATAAGGCACCTGTTCGCTCGCGACTTAGCGGCAAAGATCAAAGGGAGAGTAAGCAGGTAGAAGCGAAAAACAGCCACGTGTATTCATGTTGACTGTGGATTTAGTGAGGTTACACCTTTAACATAAGTATAGATACATATTAGAAATAACTACACACAGTTCACAGTACGACCAATTCAATTTAAACAAATTTTAACAGGTGAACAGGTAAAGTGACGAATACTGACATTATAACGTAACATTTTGATAGAAATATAAGCTGTACATGCAGCTACAAGATCGGTCCGCCAATAAATAAAATGGAAATGCCAAACAGAATTGATATTTACGTCTTCATTTAGTTAGCGAGTTAATAAATTACGAGAACAACTTATCATAAATTAAATAAAACATTACAAATTGCTGAATATCGATCATACAGAAAGAACCCATTTTACGTTACAGATTTCCCTTTTAAAAGAATATACACACTCATGTATGACGCTTTTCATTTCTGAGACCTGGTCATCTTCAATTTAAGAGTTCTATTTCGCATTTAAAAATACATATGTTATTTTGTTATAATAAAATGTCGTCATTTTTACGATTATTATATTGGGAAACTTTATATTAGCTGGAAGAAAGTGGATGCTATTTTTTTTAGCAGATGACCTCTAGACTCAAAGGGTGACCTTACGCCGAAAACTATATTTAACCTTGGATTAAAGATCAAGACTTAAACACGTTAAAAGAAAATAAAGAAACAGAGATTGACTCTTGCTAGTGATTTTTAAAACTTCTTTGTGTTGAGCTTGCGTGGTCTCGATTTACAATATTATAGAACATAGATGTAGAACCAGTTCGTGTTTTTCGTCGACTCTGTTATAAGTTTTCTGAATGGGGTTGGGTAACAGATTTAACCTATGTAAAAAAAAAAAAACTCTCCCTAATATAGTTGACACTAGAATTTGTTTTTTTTACCTGTTTCAATTTGATATAGACATTTACTGAGTAAAAAATATTTAACATTTAACGAGCAATGAAGATAAACTAGAAGTTTTCATTTTCATAATATTATTATAGTATTGAAAAGGCATTATACAAAAGCTGCGATATTAGTAGATTTAGATACGTTCTGTGGTCGATGCGGTTACCGTAAAAATGGATAATCGAGACTTCATTATCATAACAACGGTAGTAATGACAATCGATACTATAATTATATTGCCGATATCTAGCCTCAGATTGAAGTAATTTGACTGAAGTTTTCAGCATATTGTCTTTTTATTATCTATTTTTTAAAACTATTATGGTTAGAACTGCCAATTCTTCGTCTAATCTTGCCCAACTCCACTTAAAGTGACACAATTTCTATTCAATTTATTCTCAGTATAAAGACTATAAGCGAATTTTAACCCGTACTATCGCCACAGGGGTCTAATGGCCACTCACGTTCTCGTCTCTCTTCTCTTCTCTGTTTGCGAACAGTTTGTTTGTGACTGGATTCAGCTGTTCATGTCCGCAACAAAATGGACGAGGTCGAGCCTGTTCCAATCTAATTAAAATACAGATCTATATTTCGTTTCGTTTTTTATACTTTCGATGGCCTACACTCATGTAGATCTAACAAGTTATAGTGGGAGATCACGTTCTATGACGTCGGGTATCAAGCACGGGACATTTGACCCGATAACGTCAGTCATTCGATTAACCAATTAGCGACCGCCATGCTTTTTAAAATCTACTTTTGTTTTGTTTTCATTTCTATCCGCTGGTAATATTTACCCACAGTTCCACGCATGAAAATGTCAAACGGTAGATTCGACAGACCATTCGATTGGCTGACCCCTCATTTCAGGCAGAACACGAGTTAAATAACAAGTCTTCCAGATCCAAGAGTAGTAAAGACAAGTAAAAACGAAATTTTGAACTATAAAAAACGAAACGAAATTGGATCTGTGTTTTAATCAGATTGAGCTTGTTCGTAAAATTATGAAAACAGAAATACTTTCAATGACTATAATTGACTTTTCATAGTATTCAATAACACCACTAGGCGTCATGTTTGTGCACCATATAAATGCCCGACTCTCCATAATTTAAATAAAAAACAACAGTCTTCTGTCATTAGAGCAACAGATAAAAGTTAATAATAATAATAAATAATTTGAAAGTTCGAACAGAACTACGGAATGGTAGTCTTGTATGGAGCGAAAGTATGGCCCACTATAGCTATCTGAGTCTCTTTTATTAAAGATACATTATATAAGATTTAGATAAGAACTAACCATTCTTGCTATAATAGTTCGAAAGTATATGATGTAAAATGAATTATTTGAAAATTTCATTCAAATTACTCTATTGCAAGCGAATACATTAGCCTTTGAATGTTTGACAGACGTGTGCGATAATTTCAACTACCGTTGATCGAAGCTGAGTCTGGTTCCTCCATATTTGATTAAAACAAAGTATCGCTGAACTGCTTTAATCTAATTAATATCGGAGAAATCTGATGCCATCGAGAGTTGATTAAGGCATGATTCAGTTAATTAATGTCTAATTAATACTTTAGAAAACATTTCAGGCCTAAAGAAAGACCTGCGATAGGCAGATTTAGCTCTTGCATAATGCATGTTTAAATTTATTGAAATATATTTAAATTATAGGGATTCGGTGTTATTGTTGATAGTTGTTTGTGTCCAGTCCGAATCGATGTCATTAAAAATAAACAATCACCATTCTACATGACAATTAGTCTAACCTGCAACCTTGGTTCAACAGAACTTCATGTAGTTGTTTGTTCGTTTGTTTGATCGTTCACCTGTCGCGTTTAGTCAGAGTACCTGTTGGGGATTTTCTCACAATAATCCAGGATTACCTCACGAAAACTTCACCAGACATCAAACTGTTAAAGCGGCTTGAGTTGAGACAGTAACCGATGACGGTCAACACAGATCCATGGACACTGGTCAAATATCAACACATCAACCAATCGCCTCTTGACTTTCATTTTGACATGTTCCAACTTTGTTTAGATGCAAACAAAAGTTAGCTTTTTGAAGTTTTTTGATATAGACGCGATTGATTGTATTTGTTCCTTTAAAGATAAACACCGCAGTGTGGCAAGGTTTTAGGCCCAGACAGCCTATTTGCAGTCTGTCCCGAAAAGAACCCATACAAATGATACCGAAACAAGATTAATTTTGAACCTGGCATATGTTTGATTTACGTTTGAGGAGGAAAAGTTTTTAAGACAATAAAGCAGAGCTAATCATTATTGATGGAGTCTGCAGTCGAGAAATAATGAACAATTTAACATTAAAATAGTACAATATTTAAAATCAAATAGTGCCTAGTGTACTGTCTGTTTCATGGAAATATGATTATGTAGACACCCATACACGCTCACAATACCTCCACGAGCAAGTCCTTGAGAATTCCATTTAACCATGCAATATGACATGATATCAAATAGCACCACTTTAGACTCTGTCAAAATTTTCCATTCATCAATTCACTGAAAAAATATCTGGGGTATATGACTTCTTTTTATTGGGTTGTATTTGTCGTCTGCTGGTGTTAGTGCTGTCTCGTGACATTTAAGAAGAAAGTATTTACTTGGGCTAATATTTTTCATTTGATCACGATTTATTAATTATTTGTCTGTTTTGACACCATTATATATTCCCTTTAAACGTCAATATGGCTATTGTGAGGTAAATTGAAATAAATTTAGGGGGCTTGCCGAAAGAAAATGGAGAACCTGCCAAAGCTTGTTGAAGGACAATGGCTAATTGATCGAGCACAAAAGAGCTAATATTTTCCCGACTTTTTAACTGTTGTCTGCCGTGTTTGTGCTATTTAAGTTAGTTTTACCTTTAGTGTTATCCCATATAATTAACCAGGCCAATTAACGCCACGACCTTACCAAATTCCGGACTATTTACCGGTGCGGAATCTATTCTCTTCTGATTACTCGGTACATAGTCTCACCCCGAACCTAAGATATTAATACCTTACTTACATGTATAGACGACCGCTTATGTCCCAAAAATGCCGCTACTCGGTCAGAAATTTAAAGAAATTAATATGTTCCAAGTTTTTCACAGAACCCTTAAAGGCCCACCGTCTTCACTAGTTCGGTTGGTGTTGAAAAGTAGAACGTTAAACCCGATTTCATTCACCCATTCTTAAAGGACCATAATTAGCTCATTTAACACACTGAAACAAGATATTTGATTACTGACCGGAATCCTATACAATACGAGCTTATAAATTAAATCAGACTTGTAGCCCCCCACCCTTTTTTGTCAATTTGTAGAAGTGATTTAATGAATATTTCGTCACTGAACAAAATGTGACCTGATGATAAATAATACACTTAGACTATATCGTTCCTTTATGGTTCAATAGATCTATTTTCGGGGGTTGGACAGAAATTAATAAGTTAAAATTAATGACGCTTATTGTGAATATCCAAACTTAGTTCTAAGATTTTGTCGAGGGTGGTGATGAAAACCTTTCAAAATTAATTCACTCCTGTATACTTTTCTACGCGCCGTACATGCCGTTAAATACTTTAGTTGGTGTGGCTTATTTTTTGGGATATGAACGGTAATGAATAGCAAACTTGCCTACATTGTTGTTCGCCTTGGTTCAACACTAAAATTTGTTTAAGAAATCTTCTCGACTCTCGCCTCTTTTCAAGTGTCATTTTAGATGTGTAATTAAAAAGTCAACAATTCATGTGAGGTCTTTCAGCTACGAGACGTTTTTCTCTGTATTCTATACACCACTGTAGATCATTTCGTTACGGCGCAGGAACATCATTGACACCCATGTTATACAAATCGTATCATTCTCGCCATTTCTGTATACTTCTCATGAAAATAGTTACTTTGTAAATTTATCCGATCTTTTCAGTATTATGCTCCCATTTTTGTAATAAACGGCCTTACATAAATGCAGCTGTCATAATTATTTGAAAGCTTTTGGGGCTACCACTGATATTATGAAATATATAGCCGCCTATCTACAATAATATGGAGTATTTCAAATGCATCAAAACTTTCATAAAATCTTTATTTCTATTTTCAGGTATGGTTTCAGAATCGTAGAGCAAAATGGCGAAAGAAGGAGAAAGTTGGTACGCAGGGACATCCTTACAGCCCTTACTCAGGAACACTTAATCTAGCTGCACGTGGTGTTCTGGGTGCATCTCATCAAGCGTCACAGACCTACTCTGATCTCCTTCTCAAAACCTATGAAAGTCAGTTATTGAGTAGATACAGTCTGGCATCGCCGTTATCATCATTTTCACCAGCTCTGTATGCCCCTATGTCATTGGGTCTATCAGCAGCGACATCCGGTTTGGGTATCCGTGGATTATCTCCCCTTACTATGCCCATGCCGCCTCCCGGAACATTTCAACATCTCTTAGCCAGCATGACCTCTTCTGCTGCTAAAGCGCGGGAAAGCTACGATCTCAGTCCGCCATTACCCGGACTACCGTCACCACCTACCGGTATCGTAGAAACTGAAAGACGATCGTCCAGTATTGCCAACTTACGACTTAAAGCTCGAGAACATGAAATGAGATTAGGAATGAACGGTAATATTGTTTATTAGTGTTTTGAGAGGGAATGTGTAACGGCAACACGAATTTGATAATAGACATTCAAATGGAATCCGTGTACAATAATCCAGTGGATTTTCTGCAATATCCCAAATACAATGCAGTATCCAGAATTCATTGTAGGACGCCAGACTCTTCGTTGTGAAATCATTCTTTAAAAAATTGGATGTGAAATGTGAACAATTTGTGCGATAGTTACAGTAGAAAAAGCCAGTTTCTTTATTCGTAGAGTTGTTCCCAGGAGATTGGTTATTTGACTAGCCTACAACCCTAATCTCATGTGTGGATAAATGACATTATTATTATATGGTGACGTTTAATTGACTCTTCATGTCTATAAAACATTATACAGTCACCTTGTTGGTGATATGAAGAGTGTAAATAAAGTAGTCATCAACTATGTATATAATAGGTATATAAGTGTGTAAAATTATGCGACGAAAAACATTTTGTTTTAAATTCAACACCTTTAATTAAATCGTCGTTCTCTTGTAGGCTATTTGTTTTACAGGAATATAGAACGGTATATAAAGTTATATATTCCTGAATTTATTAAATAACCATGTTCGTGACGCAAATACAGGAGACTGGTTATTGTTACTGATTGCTGTCGACTTTTTCGCATGGGGTTTAACGTCCACACGAAACTAGGCAATTTCGGGACTAACATATGGTTCAATTGTATACCAATAATTCACGAGGCTGAACATGCGACCCTGCTCCTTGTCACGTACTATCCACACCACTTGATTCAATGATCGACCGTATGATGCAACGGATACGCGTTACCCACCCACCCCCCACTGGAATACATAGGAAAAACATATTCAAATTTTGATAAGCTTTGTGCTGTAATGAAAACGATAGATTTAAAAGCTTTTAGTTCCAAACTTGACAGTTTTTAAATTTTAAACAAAACATCTTTCACGTGATTCAAGTGGTTATTTCTCGTGATTAAAGTGGCAATTAATTCATCAGGACCACAAGAACAGAAAATAATTTCAAATTTTTAAATTTTAAAATATATATTTGAAGTGATTCAAGTGCATATTTATTTATCAACACCCCAAAGTACAGAAAATCAAATTGGCGTGCCCTTTTATGTGAACTGATATAATATATTAACAAAAGACATGGTCCCCACCAAATTGATTAAAAATCCCAAATCGCTTGAATTCATATTAATATAACACCTTTGTCTCTGGATAGAAATATCATGTTATTTATATCACATTCATGGCAGCACAAATTTCATCAAATAAGTTGACATTACTGAACACGTATTAGGACTTAAATGTTCTTCGCCTGTCATTGGGCTCACGTTTTCTATAAGAGAGCAGCAAGTCAACTGTGTACCTGTTACATCATTCTACTACAATCAGTGGCAATAACGGTTTCTGTTCTCCTGTGTCCAGGCGTTAGAGATCAAGCATAGCATAGATCTGTACTTTAAATCTAATTTGGAGTCTTTATAACCTATTCTATCACATTATGTAAATTTGGTGGATATCAACATTGCCCTTTAAGGATAAAAGTGCTAGCTGTTTTTGTTACCCAGTATAGAAGTTCTAGTATTGGAACATTAGACCGATGTTTGTACTGAATTAGCCCTGCCCTCTCCACCCCTTCCCAGACAACCTTCCAACCCCTTGCATGCCTATTTCAGACAGGATCATCGTATTAACATTGAGAGTTTTATAAATTTGTTGAATAAGAAATCGGCAGCCTTCGTTCGTTTATGAACAGTTTTAAACTATAATTGTGGATATTCTTCTAATTATTGTGCGGAAGTGCTATATGATCGATGACCCGTCGTTAGTTTATGGCGAAGTGTAATTTATTTTAAAATATTGAATTGTACAGATATATATCTACATAGTGTGTGATTTTGATTTTTTATTATTATTTCTATGTTTTTGTGCCAAGAATAAAGAATCTAAAAATATTTGGGTTTTCATTTTGTTGCTTGCAAGCATGAAGTTGTTAAATATAACAAATATGACCATAATATACTTTCACTGTCAATCGTTTTGTAAACTGAAATTTGTACTGGCCAGAAACCCAACTTTTTAAACTGTGAATCTTTATATTTCTTCGGATTCCTCACCACAACAAACTTTTTAAATACCAAATCCGTTTGTCTGACGCCATCCAAAATATATATGGACGAGGTCCTCTATTAACAAACCAGAACTTTATTTGTAAGCTCTTTCTTTCGCGCTTTAACAAATTTCATCTAAAGTTTAAATATTATCCTGAATAGGAGGGAGATAAGGGAGATTTGCAATAGTTTAAGGTTACATCTTTTAATCTGCCTTGTAAATGTGGGCGTATTAAGAACGACTATTACAAAAACCAAATCACATTGGATTTTCTTAGTCAAGATTAATTAGTGAAACGCCCGTAAATATGAACATTTTAATACCGTGGCCACAGCCAGACCTTACCTCTCCCAGTGTTAAGTTTGATTTAAAGGATTCTAAGAAGATGCAGCCAGGTACGGTTTATACAGGAGCAGGAAGTACTGGGTTGATTCATCGCGTGCAAGATAGGAAGACAATAGATTCCATCTAATAAAGCTAATCACTGCTTGACGCGTTACTTAATATTTGAGAAAAAGGGAGAGTGAAAGATTTTTTTATGTTATTTTAAGTAAACTATTTTGTCGTAGTCTCATTTTAAAAAATGACTTAGCCATACACAAGATCACCACGGGCATAATTCACTTTCTTTCAGCCAACGTGCCATTCTAATTTAATGTTTTCTTTAATATTTGTGCTATTTCCACAAGGAACAGTTCTATTGTTCGGATATAACCGTTCTTAATGGACTACGGATATGCCTCTCCAGATATTTTTTCTTAAAGCGAAGTAAAATATTGCCACAGGATAAAGACTATTTAATAGAATATTTTCATTGTCTGCACGGAGAAGAATCACTAGTTTAATTAAATCTTTGTAATTAGTAATTAATTGCTTAATTGAAAAACTCTGTTGCGACCATTGTTTCTCTGAATAGTAATCTAATAAAAGAAATTCCTTAATATTGACGACCCATTGTCTGATTAGCCATCTGAAGTAGTTCACTGTGGTGTGAAAGTACGAAACTATTTACCTCGTATCCTGTTTCAGGTAAAACTATAATTCAGAATTCATTTGAAAAAATTAAATGTTTTGTTATTTGACAGCTTGAACTTTCTTACAGAAAAAGTCTTATACACTTTACTGTGAATTAATGTTGTTTGGTTAGAATGTGTTTACGTTGGTTCGTTTTTCTATATCTTACTTAATCACATGTCGGATTGAGAGCTGTACCTTTTTTTTTAAAGTGGTAGAATTTATAATTATATTCCTGAATTCTGCGACATTATGATGTTGGTTGATTTTGAATTACTAATAGAGGGCGGGCTCGTTTGCTAATTCAGGTCGTTGACATAAATTTTATCCATAAACAGTCCTACCTTGTTAAAGAATAATCCTATTAAATCTATAATTCACTACTGCCAGTTGAGAAATTGGCAAAAATGTCATTTTCAACTTCAAATTCAAACATTTGGAGATAGCTATTGCATGGGGGGAATACTCAGAATTGAAAAACAAGGGAGATAATTGTTTTATTATTTCCGGTGTTGGTGGGAAATAATGCCTATGATCGTATAATAGTGAGTTGACAAGCTATTGAGCAAAAGACAAAGAAATAATTATGTGAAATTATCGCTTTAGATGAAATGAAATGAAATGGGGTTTAACGTCCTATTTTTTTGCACTTAACCTGGGCTAATGGAAGACGGGCATACGCCATACAGTGTGCTATGAGGGAAATTTTGCCCGGGTAGCGGCGCTACGGCCTACTCTTATATCGAATTCCAACTGCCAAGGGATCTTTTACGTGCACTCCAATGTGTACAGGGGACCTCGGTTTTTCGTACCATCCGAACGACTAGGTATCTGTCCTTGTCAGGCCCTCCTTCTGCATCACTGACAAGGGAAAATCACGCCGGAAAATGGAGATGAACTTTCTCGGCCAATGCAGGGGTCGAACAACCGACCTCCAGGCTAGCGAACCAGCGCCTTATCCACTTAGCCATCGTGACCCCCAAATTATCGCTTTAAAGATACATTACGGGCGCTTAGATAAAGCGCTCTCAATTCTCGGTATAATAGTTAAAATCTAGATAATTTGAAGGGAATTTGCTGAAAATTTGAGTCATATTGATCCGCTCCGAACCAAGTTGTTCGAGATTGAGTTTTCGCCTAGTCTCGATCATCATTACTAAAGTCAGTACGATAAAAACATAGTCTCGATTATTCATTTCATAATTAATTCATCAATCGGGTCCTAATCTGATAAATATCGCAGGCTATAGTGTTGACATCGGGAGTTGATTATAGTCTGGACAAGTTAATTAATGTCTAATTAATTATTTAGAAAACATATCAGGCCTAAAGAAAGACTTGCAATAGGCAGATTTAGCTTAATGTATATTTAATGGCTTATGTCATTTTTGAACAAAACTCTATTGCAAACCAAAGGGGTGGGGGTATAAGGAAACTGTGGTGCTTGGTCCAGGTTGTATGGACTTAAATGGTTGAACAGTAATGACCGAGGCAGAGCTTGTGTAGAAAAAAAATAATACTGTGTTTTCGGTTCAACCCACTGGAATAGGTCACTCGAACCAAGCAAACTGTAATAGTGTTGACATTAAATATTTCAGAACGCTGGCACTATATGCTTACTTTCATATCGATTTCCAATGGTGAAACGACCTTCAAATGGTACGGAAAATTACTCACCGCTCGGATACTCTTGACGTATTGTCCAGGGAATTTCGCACCTATTGTCCTTAAAACATCTCTAAATGTGCACAGGTGTGTCACTGCAGTACCAACAAACCTCCAATATGGGGTCAAAATCTCCAAATCTTTAATGATAAGGATGTTCAATCATGGATGATGTCCTAAATATGAGTTAATATGCACCAAAATAAATTTTAATTGTTTGTGGTGGTAAAAACATATTTCAGAGAACAAAGAGTTTTGCGTACAGCGGTAAATATATTTTTTTTCCATCGAGGCCTTCTTAAAATTTGAACAGGAAAGAAAGTTGACTTAATTCATGGACCAAATAAAGAAATTGATTGGAAAGGTAACATTTGGCAGGTGTTCCGTGGTGTTGTTAGCACGGAATACGCTCTCCCCACACTTCCCTCATAGAAATAAATATTATCTTAAATTATGTCCTAACTTTGATACAACAAGGCGGATAAAGACAAAGGCTTTAAGCCAGAATCAATATTCTTTCGCGAGTTACAAATTATAGGGTAGAGTTAAAATTCCAAAGTAGCTCACTACCTGGGAGGAGAGCCACAAAATATTTCAAACTAAATGCCGAACATTTAAATCGACATCTGGTGAGCAGACCGACATACCCATTTTTACTTATAACCCCCATTCTTTCAAAGCAAACATTTTTGTTTTGTTGGTTAAGTTGTGGTGTGAATCAAGATTATAATACACGGTTATTATAGGTATCGTAAACGTTGGGTGCTCGTAGTGCCGAAACTACGAGAGAAAACTAATCAAGTCTCCAGCGTCTATCATGTAGGCACACAGAGGCCCTGAACTATTTTTGCAAAGCGTTATGATATACCCACAGTTAAAAAGACGTTGTGTTAAGGTGATCAAAAGTTGTGTTAAGGTGATCTTATCTTTCAACTTCAAAAAGGGGGTAATTACAGGTTTACTCTTTTCTGGGAACAAGAACTGGTTCCCAAGCACTACTCATCTGGTTGTTATTCAGCTTCTTCTTGGGGCGAAGCTTTTTGAAAAAAGTCCAAGACTCCACCAATTCAAGTATGATCGATATGAAACTTGGCATGGTTGTTCCAAGGACAATTGCACAACTTTGGTTGCGGTCAAAACAGCAAGTTAGAGTTAAACATGCATTATGCAAGAGCAAAATCTGCTTATTACAAGTTTTTCTTGTTATCTAAATTATCCATTATACATTAAGTAACTTATCCAGACCATAATAAACTATCGATGTCAAGGCTAGCCTTCGATGTTGGCTGGATTAGATTCCTATATGCCGCTTAACGGCCATTGATAATCAAATGAAAAAAGTGGATAATCGGGACTATGCTGTTTATATTAATGATTTTAGTAATGATGACCGAGGCTATGCGAAAATTTCACCCTCTTCGTTCTTGGCTCATAGTGGATCAATTTGACTGAGATTTTCAGCAAATTACCTTTACACTACCTAGTTTTAGTGAGAATTGTCATCTCTTTATCTTATCTCCCATAATGTATCTTTAAGTTGCAAGGTAAAATATTACATAACGTTTTAAAAATATGATTTAAACAGATTGTCACTCATTATTTATTACATTCTATGTAAATAGCAGAAAGTTAACAACGAGTCTCAACTTTTAAATTGAATTAAATGCTAACCTGAACATTAGATTACAGCGCACACGAGTTAATTCTAATACCATAACAAAATCTAAAACCCTTCGTGTCCGTCTGTGGCAAACTTGTGTTCTGGAACGCTTTTTAGATGTTTGTTCTTTTCACTGCTTATGGTTAATAAGGGTTCCCCATTCAGACGTAGCTGTTTCTGGCAGTGTGGCCCGTTCTGCCTGGACCAGCCAGCCCACATACAAGCTAGAACCTGTTTTGAATATTCCATAAAGTTAAATAAAGAAATATGTCATTTGAGGGACATTTAATTTATATTTTTGCGATCAAATTTTGAGTATAATTATCTCGTTAGCCGTTGTGATAATGAAGACATTTCTAACCTGCAGTTCTGTGTTAAAAGGATTTGGATTTGGTTGTGGCGCATTTATTTGAAGACGCTGAAGAAACAAGACGTCTGAAAAGCACACAATATTCAGTGATAGTGTATTGAGGACACATCAATACATTCAATATTGTAGTGTCTGCCCATACTGACGTTATATTTTACCAAGAAGCAAGATTTACAAGAAGTTATCATTTCTGAAAGTGGCATTCTTTTATGGAAAACAATCTACAAGCATGGAATCTGCGGACAAAATGGAATGGAATGGGGTTTAACGTCCTATTGTTCTGCTCCGATTTTGCTTATGAAAACGGGCATAAACCATGCAGTGGGGTATGAAAAACATATTATTGCCCGGGCAGCGGAGCTATGGCTTACTCTTTATTTAGTATTCCAACTGTCAAGGTGTCTTTTACGTACACGCCAACGAGTCGCGGGACCTCGCTTTTCGTCCCATCCAGACGGCACTTCGTCCAACACCAATGACTAGGCGGAACCACGCTGGAAAATCCCAATGAACTTTCTCGCCCAAAGAAGGTATCGAACACGGGACCTCCAGGTTAGCGAGCCAACGTCCTACCAACTGAGCCATCACGGCTCCGGAATCTGAGGATAAATATAGGCCTAATTGAAGGACCTATCGTATTTTGTCTCAATCAAATCATATTTGTAAGGTGATGTTTCAGTTATTCTACAATGACATTTGAACAGTATTTTATTATTAATTAACTTGTCCACTTCAAACAAGGTCTTCTTGTTTGTCTTTATTTTACCGCACGAATTTAAAAAAAAGAATGTTGTTTTCTTTAAAAAGACGCAATGGTAAGCTTAACTCGTCGTTATTCTCTTTATTGGAGACCGCTGGCGACTAAATATCAATTCAAAAAAAATTCTCGAAGAGACGGAAACTTTGATGATGATAAATCCAATGTACATGGTGACAACACACCATACATGCTACTTCCTCTAATATGACGTCACGCTTCAGCATTATTTTTCTTGCTGTCTGCCATTTGGCGTCTTCGTCGGCCATGTTTGTATAAATCTCAAGCTTGCTGTTTCGTGCAGTGTGTCTTCAGCGATCAATTAAATAAATGGCTAAATTAAATTATTCGATCACAGGAGATCAAGAAAAGTGTTTGTCATTGGGGATGTTGTCTTTTAAAAAATTTTAACGGCGAAGAAAAGATTTGATGGGAATGCAAAGTTGAACTTGTTTTTGTTTACGCGCGGTCTTTGTATGTGGACGATAGAATAACGACACAACAACAAATATGGCGTCGTATTTGTTAAAAGATCAAACGACTTCCCCCAATTCGCTTGTCTACTCCACCAGTCAAAGGAAGATATTTTTGTGACCGTTATTTTGTGTGTGTAAGGTCACTAGATTAGACTTTCGATGCTTAGGTCAACAATTTAAATCAATGACGACTAACCCTTAAGTAAATAACATTTGTAAATAATATTTTGATAGATTTCCGAACAAACTGAACCCACCCCAAAGTTTTTTCAGATTATCAAATTTAGCATATTTCCTGGATATTTCATTTTGGAAAATCGAATTACGGGATTAGATTTCAGTCGTCGCGTCGAGATGAATTTAACAACTTCCTTTTACTGTCGGCCTTTATCGCAAAGCCACGTTAAAAATGTTTCCAGTAAACGTTCTCAAATACAGAAGTAATTCGAACACAGTTTGTTCTGATTTTTTTTGCTGCCTTTGTGCGAACATAGCCTAATTCAGATAGGCATATCTCTTAGCTTGAAAGAATGTGCATTACAGGCCAATGAACAAAATCCATAAGATTGGTTAACTGATAGATCCTGCCTTTAGTAGGCCCTAACCTTTCTAAAATGCTAATAATCATATACAGTTCGGTAATTTAATAGCGTGCTCTCTATAACCCACTTGGCACGTTTCATTTTTTTCCCAAGTGTATCTTTTTTATAAAAAAAAGAAGAGAATTCCAACACCTTCTTGTGCTCTTGGCAAGAGTAATCCCGGGTATAAGAGACTATATTTTATCACCTGTCGACAGAATCAAACAATTTACGTATTGATTATCAAAATACCGAGATGTTCCGATCTGCTCTGAACTTTAAATCTAATCCTTGGATTATGGAGGTCCTCCACAGCTAATCCTCTTAAATCCAATAATGTAAATACCTTATCAATTTTACCCGTCTACTTTCAACGATTGAACATACCGAACGTTTCTGGTAACCATTCTGGATTAACGAGGACGCTTTTCACGCCAGTAGCATGCTAAAGCTATTGATATTTACTACAGTTCCGTTGTCTCGCTGATGAGCGGCGATTTGAAGATACTTTTGGATTTCGATAATAAAAAAGAAAAAGGCTACAATGAGATGTTCACCATAGGGAAATCCGTTTATAGCAAATAGAGGGTAACAGGGTAATAATCAACCTTCATATTTCTGGAGGAATATTCTACAATCCTGGCTTGCTAGACGTAACAGAGCCCACACGTCCTAAAAAGTAACGTGTTCCTGAAGCAACGACCGCGAGTTTTACATCATCTAGACGTTGCTAGATTTGTAGCTGTGTTGTCACCTTTAACGCAAACACGTGAACGATAGTATCCAATCAGAGGTTGTGACAGAAACACACACTCGGCAAACCTCGGCTCCGGTACTCTGCATCTAGCCTCAGCTTTATGGCGGTAAATGATATGTAGCTACACCCACGTTATGCGGCTACCGGTTTACTTATTAGGAAAAGTTGCCGCTTTTAGATAGAAATTCGCAAAATGGCGTCCTTATAAGAGTTTGTAGAGTTTTCATTGCAAAGTTGTCCGTTGTTTAATGAAAATTGGATAAACCTGAAAGTAAAACAGCTTAAGACAATGGAAGCTTTGTGCGATAAAACACTCTCCACGGGCGTTTTCCTGGGCGCCACCATTTGTAATCCGAGAACTTGAAAGTATTTCCATAGGCGGAATTTGTCATACGGGCCTACAGCCGAGGCTAGATGTAGGTTAGTGGAGTCTGTTGAGGTTTGCTGAGTGACAAGCACATTCAAATCAAAACTGACGACATCCACAGAAACCTTGACATTCAACTAATCTTGAACTTTGCAACTCGATTATCACAGGTAGACATTCTCGATGATCGAGGAATCTGATAGGCTTCCCAGTTTGGTCAGTAGCTAATCGAAATTAGTGCTGAAATATGCAGAGTATTACATGAAGGTCTTGATAAGATGTATAGATCAAGCCTTCTATAGAAGATGAAAAAGTAATGAACTTTTTTGGTAGCTACGTACCTTATACTAGCATTTAATGTGCCTTCAATAAATGTCGGGGTAAGGCGCTGGTTCGCTAGCCTGGAGGTCGGGTGTTCGATCCCTGCATTAGCCGAGAAAGTTCATCTCGATTTTCTGTGATGCAGAAGGAAGGCCTGACAAGGACAGCTGCCTAGTCGTTCGGATGGGACGAAAACCCGAGGTCCCGTGTACACATTGGAGTGCATGTAAAAGTTTCCTTGGCAGTTGGAATCCGATATAAGAGTAGACCGTAGCGCCGCTGCCCGGGCAAAATTTCCCTCATAGCACACTGTATGGCGTATGCCCATCTTCCATTAGCCCAGGTTAGGTGCAAAAGAGTAGGACGTTAAACTCCATTTCATTTCATTTTCAATAAATGTCTTGGTCTGTGTCATCTCACGTCGTCCTTTCTTGTGAACTAGACTTCTTGCTAAAAATAACAGCCACACGATATGATAGTGCAACGTAGTCGACTACAATACAAGATATAGTTAATAGAATGGTAATGTCAATATTTTGGTCTATTCTGATCATATAATACACATTTTCAAGAAAAATAACATTAGTTTATAAGTGTCCATTGACGTGGAAACACACCGGTCTATATGTTCTTGGGTCAAAGTCGTTAAACAATTAATCAAAGTTTTTGCCTCTAAGGAAATTAAATTACTGTAAGTACATTAACGAGAATAATGGTGCAAATACGATGAGAGAAATGTGGTATCCACCTCTTGACGATCGCCATTTGTTCAATCACTGACATAGGATGCATAATTAATAGTATATTTTCCTAGACAGGAAATTTAATTTACTATCTATGACAATTCCAAACATGCTCGTCTCTAATTGCACCCGTGGCTTCAGGCTAATAGGTGAAGAAGAAGACTGCTTGAAAACTAACATTATAGAAAACTCCATTATACAAGTGGTTCCATTTGACGGCCTTTATCCCAAAACCAGACCTACTTATATCATCCTTTGAGATTCTGGCATCATTCTGTTGCTTGCTCTGATTTCATTGAAATTTCGATTTTTATTTTAAATATCTCGAATTCTTATTTAATAACTTTAAATTTATAGAATACTTTGCTCATTATTTGGACCTCGCTTAGATCTAATATTGTTTAAAGATGCCTTATGTAAGATTTAGATAAAGAGCTGGTCGTTCTTGCTATAATAGTTTCAAAATAAATAATGAAAAATACATATACGTGTATTGAACATTTCAGTAAAAATAACCTTTTTCAGAGCGAGGTTGTGTGTGGTTGAAGTTTTGACAAGAGTAAGTAGTCTCGATATTTTTAAGAACCATTGCGATAATATTCGAAGTCTCGTTGTTCCATTTAGACGTTTAACGCATATGATAGATGTTGTCTATTCCACTTGATATCTCAGCCACTAATGGTCTAGAGAGTTGATTATGGGCTTGCCATGTGAATAAATGTCTAAATAATAATTTGTATAACATTTGAAGCCTGATGTTATATTTAGTTGGCAGATTAGCTCTTACATAATGCATCTTTAATGGAAAAACAGTGTGAAGTATGGAATAGCCATGTAAACTACAATAAGCCATACTTTCTAGAAACAAAAAACAATGCAGGCTAACTCTTTATTTAATAGACAAATTATTTTTAGATGTTCAAGTTAGAATGTCTATCTCAACGTAGGTGTACCACAATATGGCTGTCAGCACCTAGTTAGTGAATGTCTGATAAATTATGGCAGCAATTTGTTCAAATGAATTATTGATGGTAATAGTTGTGTTTTCTGAGTCAAGAGTAATTGGAGGACATTAGATTTTTTTTGCTTTAGAACAAACATTATCAATATTCTAATCCAATTTGGAGAGAAAAAAACAGAAAGGTCCCAAGGCATTGTCTGCTGAGTTGTTTAGCAGGAAATCAAAACCTTGCGACTATTAAAGGTAAGATTAGCTGAACTTAGAAAGGTAATTAAGACCTATACATTGTTTTTTTCAAAAATGTAGTCAGTATAGAAATTACAAATCATGAACTTTTGAAATATGGAAAAATTAGGTATAAGGCCCACTAAGGACGTAGGTGATTCCGATTCACAAATAATAAAATAAAAAAAAATTACGAAACTAACAGCAGATACAAATGTGAAGAGCAACAACTTTGTCATACATGTATTAAGAAACTAACCAAAATATTTTTAGCAATAATATACTATATGAATATTCTACAGATATGTATTTAATCACGCTTTTACAACAAGAAATAAACTGTGTTTAAAACATGGTTCCATTTACCAAAAGTGTTATAATTTAAAAATGTTTGCTTTTCTAAAATTGTTACTTATATTTACTTATATGTTACTTATATTTATGCCAAAATTGTTATTTAAGAAGCGTCTGTGTTGTGCTAAAGTTGTTAATATCCAAATACGCTTTTTATGCTAGAACTGCTATGGTTACAAATTTATAAATGTAAAACTATTATTTAAAACAGGTTTTAGTTCCTAAGAGGAAATAAATTCGTAAAACAAAAATCCAACCTAACCTCAACTAAAGCCCGAAGAAAAGGATAATTACAAATTTTGAAAACCAAAGTTCAACTTTTACTTGCAGCATGCCAACAAAGGAAAAGTAAGAATATAAAACCCGTATGATTTGATGTTTAATCAGATTATTTATAATCCACATTAATTGATGAATATAATATGGATATTTATTAGCAAGAATTGGTTTTAATAATCTCTTGTAGTTACTGAAGCTGTGTAAATATTATCAACTTTAACAACTATATCATATTACTAATCTTACTGAAGAATGCATGTAATTATCGTCAGCAGTTAGTAGTTGTCTTAAACTTGTTACTGATAGTAAACCTCGCAGATGGGAAGTTAGAACAAAGGTAGGGATGATGTCAAGACCCAGAGTTTTAAAGTGTGAGTGCGGGAATAACTTCCGCACCCTTTTTATAAGTTTCTTTGGTTTGTGAAGAAACATCTAGGTACGTTTTTGTACACTAAACATACAAGACAGTAAAACAACTCGAAATGTAACGAATTGCGAGAAATGTAGTAATTGGGGTGCGTGTTTCCAGTCTCCGCCTCTGCAAATTGATTAACAGAAATTCCATGCGTATTTTAACTTTACAAACGCTTGATGGAAAACGGTTCCTATATGAAAGAATCTGCAAGAAACCTAAATCATATTTCTAATAAGTTTGAAAATTTCTTATGAAATCAAAGCTATAGCTGTGTGGATAAGGGGCGAGACTGGTTAAAATTTAATAATGAGCTGTCAGTCATTTAATTAGTGTAATTTACAAACAGTCGGCGTTTGTTTTATACAAGACGTTTGCTTTATACAAACTAGGACATAAGTAGACAGATATTAATGAGATCTATTAACTTCTAATGAGTTTAAATGCCTATATTAATCACATTTAAATACCTGATATAATTAGCCTCCATTACTGGCTTATACCATGTTTGACCTGATCTGATACTACCAAATCATATCACAGTCATCAAGAAGGAAATTTCCAGAATAAGCATATACTAGGAGTTCAAATGCCAATAAGATCAATCTTCAACTATAATTAATACTCCCCGTAGGCTGTTATAGACAAAAATATAAATCGAAATTTATATCTCTTAATTATTAACAGCAAAATATTCCAGACCAAATGGCAAATATAGACTTTCAGATCACACACAATAAAAAGCAACCATATTGAAATGTATATTGGTCCAAAAATTATTCAAATCGAACAATCCTTACGGAATTACTTTAATTTGGCTTCTATTGATTTCATTTCGCCATTATGTTTTTGTGTACGATCGTTAGCCAACTTCTGAACGATATCTTATTTATAGAAATCAAGATGGCATCTCACCTATAGAGGATTTAACCGTTTAGATTATTTTTGTTAATTTGAATAAGTGGTTATTGCTCATCGGGGGGGGGGGGGGTGAGTTGACAAATTCAGAAAATGTAGAATCGGTGCCTTTCACACCTGACCTAAAATATACGTCACATGTTGAATAAACACGTACAGATTAATGAATATAATAATGGAATTTGGGAAATATATACATATACTGCGATTGAATCCTCTATTCATTGTATCCTCTGCCAGTCTACTCAAAGCCGCGAACATTCCATTGATGTTGTGATCTTACCGTGTAAAGATGAGCTTCTGATATCCAATATTTAAGACATAAAGAAAATTTTAAAATTGGCGCAGAAATTGCGTGCTAGAACGCTTTCGGGCGCCATGTGTAATGAAGCGGCTCGGTGAAAGAAACTAAACATATCCGACAGGAGAATACTCGTACGTAACTAACGTTAGAAAACTTACTTCTCTGCAGGTGGGTTGGTTCTGTTGTTCAGATTGGAATAGTGTAGACTGGAATAACCAGACGCCAGACTGCCATTCAAATTTGGACTCCTCACGTATTTCGCCGAACATAACTGGTTATTCCGACTGAATATAAATCAGTTTATATACATTCATATTACATTATCATATGTGTTGCGATCATCTGTGTCCATTTCTATGTGCCAAAGAATAGAGATTAAGCCCCTTTAATAATTGAGAAGTTGTTAGTAGAGGATGACACCTGATGATTGTTTCCATCATGTCATGGGTGTCATTACCATTTTACCCCAAACCTTGCAAGATCTCTTGCAAAGTCCCGAGGAGGGTCGCGGGTAGAAGGGGGCGGGGGGATAGTGTAAATTACTGTATTTTCACTGTCACGGGAGCCAAGTTGGCTGCGTGAGTAAGACACTGGCTTACTAAGCAGAGATAGCGGATTTCATCGTATATCACACTGCAGCGGTTGGTACAGAAAAGTACGTTATATGAGAGGTTAAACCCCATTTCATTTCATAGTCACGATTATTACGTTCATATTATTTAGAAATAATGGACCAGATCAACAAAAAAAAAAAAAATAAAAAAAAAAAAAATAAAAAAAAATAAATAAAATAAAATTTAAAATATACTAAAAGCCTAAAGATATGTATATAAAAAATAAAGATGTAGGCTAAATCTATATGAAAATTATTTATGAGCACAAGATTATATTGTTCTATGAGTTAATTCACACGGACATGTTTTCTATTGTTAAAACTGCTGTAATTAATTTACTTGGTTAACCCCAAAAACAAGAGTTAACGATTTGAAAAATTTCCCTATTATCAGATCAAAACGATATCTCTGAAGGATTATTTTTCTTACATTGAAATATCGGATTCTAGAAATGTCAAAAGTACCAGTGTCTATTCGAATGCCATCGATTGACGAACTACCAATATTTTGTATTTTCGTAGCGAACCGGTTCGATACATTAGCAGAAATTAAACAAGTTATTTTAGACGCGTAACAAAAGATAGCTAACTTCACTTAGCCGATAAAACACTAAGTTTTATTTAAATTATAAACAAAGTGAAAAATGGAGAGTTAATGCTCGGGGCTAATAGATGTTAAAAAGAAGAGAATGAAAATAATATTTGATAAATAAATCGTTATAATTCCTAATAATTCTCATGAAATGTAATCTTAAGTTTCATAAAAAAGACTCCTTGGTGCGCATGGGTTTTGACGCCCGCTGATTCTGAAATAAATGAAGATGAATTATTGAATAGTCGTTTTTTTTTTATTTGAGAAACAGATAATGTTATATTTCAGATCATTCTAATACGATCAAATGACATATAGTCTCAGCAACACTTCAATAACAATCAAGGGAAGGATCTGAAACAGATTTAATAATTCAAGTGGTACGTTTTATCTTCCATATACTGCGCTT
The DNA here is from genome assembly GCA_948474765.1 of Patella depressa. Classification (NCBI taxonomy): domain Eukaryota; kingdom Metazoa; phylum Mollusca; class Gastropoda; family Patellidae; genus Patella; species Patella depressa. Next base: position 55,510,168 of record OX419715.1, on the reverse strand, counting down.
CCATTTCCAATCCAGATACCACAATCTGTCTACCTCTCAGATTACATGTGTTGCATCTGTAGTAATCATGGATTTAGTGAAAACTTACACATTATTATAACACTTACACCTTTTAAGAACGCAAATAATAATAGCGTTATTTGAAATTTATAATTAAAGGGTTGCCTCCACTTTTTCTCACAGTGACATGACTGATAAAAAAATAAGAAATAACTAGAATACAATTTTAAGAGATTATTTATCACAGCTTTTGACATAGTTTTTCCTGGGGACACGATAAACATCGCGTGCATTGACATTTAATCTTGCCTAACTGCATTTATTTTCGGATATTTGAATATCGTAGGAAAAGGAAAGGTAGGTTTTTGCACTAATGGCGTCTTTGTGACTTGTAAAATCAATGGTGCGTGTATGAAACTAAAAGGAAATCTTAAAATATTATTTATTATAGAAATGAGACCATTAGAGATATTTAATGATACAATAAATTGTGTATGTAATTGTTTTTCTAGTGTAAATTAAGGAAGTAAGAAAATGTAAGAAAGAATGGCACTTCACGTACAGCACGACAATACAGGAAATGGTAGAAGTCTCTTTTAACAGGTCCTTTAGGAGGATAGTTAAGTCGGATCTTAATTAATTGAAATATTATACACATTTGGCTGAAAATCTTAATAAAAGTGTTCTTTAGCCGCGATTACACACTTTAAAAATGAATTATAAATGATCTTAAAGGCTTACTAATAATATCGACTGCCGATGTAATTGAAATCATGCCAAAATGGAAATACTGCCAGTTAATTATTGTATATTATAAAAGGCCCCGGCAATATAGAACACACTAAAATTCTGCCGAGTCGCCCCTTTGTATTATTAATTCACTTTGATTCATTGTGAGTCTTGATAAACGAGAATAAAGATAAGATGGTATATTATTACTTTAGCTGAAAGCTGTGGGCTAAATAATTTGATTATTAAACAATTAACACGATTTAAAGATGACTAAACGCAAAGAGTATTATCTTGATAAACAAAGTCTATTGTCTAACAAAATACAGTATTCGAGGCTTAAGAGGGAGAAAAATGGGCGAGAACGGAAGTGTTCTACGTTTGGAATCTACTAATTGGTTTTATTGGCGATATTTATTTATTTATTTTTCTCCCTTAAAAGTCTTAAACGATCAGATAAAAGATCAAATCGATTTCTGTAAGAGTAATCAGATTGTCTCTGTTATTTACCGCTATTGATTATTTAAGTGCTGTCTATATTATGAGAACTTTATAAATTGATAATTCATAAAAGCGAACTGTCGCGAAGTGGATTGAAAATGTACGAAATGGCAATAACAAGTTTTAAACAAACGTTTGCACTATCCTATTTTTCCCTTTATTAATGTTTTGCCAATTGTAGTTATTTTAGTTATGCTCAAGGGTGCAAGCCCAATATCTCCGGGTAGTGCTCGTATGTGAAATAAAACAAGCGTTTGTCATGTGAGATATGCCCACATTTTGCAAGGGAACAAGGTTTTAATAGGGTTTTCGGAAAAGGGGGGGGGGGGTAATTTCGAAATAGGCCACCAAACACTGAATATCAATACTATTAGGCCCGTCATCTTTGACCTCCGTGCTTCACACCATTTTCAGTTAAAATCTGTATCCTCTACCGCAGTCAGACGGTTTTCGGGAAAGGGGATTACTCCGCGGAATACTGATTATCGATAGGTTTCGTGCTCTCGTTTTTTTTTTAAAGGTCATTTCATTGGAAAGCCCACAAATATTGTTACGCATAACCCAGTTGTGGTCTGTCTGATGCGCACCCAATTCCAACCCATCTGATATCTTTTGAATACTAATTATTGAGAGGGACGGGCGGACCTACAGAAAACGACGAGAATCGAAAAGTTTCATTCCCCCAATTCATCACACGGGAAACCTCGCAATCTATTTTGAGTAAAAGGCTGGGGCCATTACCGAACAAATTACGTTCGGGTACGCTCCCAAATCAAATCCATTTGAGATCTTATGGTTTTAAACATGTTTTTTACATTTTATCTGAAATGATGCCCTCTGGGGGTTCATAAACTTCGGAGTAAATGCAGGGGTCATAACCCAAGCAGCTGCGGTCTGATACGCACCAAACTCGAATTTTAGAGGGTCCACAACCTTGGAATAATTATGCATTACATGTACATACTTTAAAATCAGCGGCAATAGTCCAGGAAGTTACAGCCCAATGTGCAAAAATATAACCCATCCGAGATCTTGGATTAAAAGTTTGATCCAAACAGCGCCTACAAATTAGAAATGGTTCCACTAATTACTCCAGCCACACTTTAACAATGAGACATTTGTAGCTACAGAAAATGTGACCGGACGTCCGGAGATTGGTGATGTCATAATACGTCCACGTGAAAATGTGCGTGTGTAAAAAATAAAAATCAAACTCATTTTTTAAAACATGTCTCCAATCTGTGGGAAATTGGTTCATAATTTTCTAGCGAGAATGTTATATACGTGGTCTATACTTAGCGTCTGGTATGCTGCAAATAGAACGGAAATGGACAGCGTTCGACAAGAAACTTAAAGCGTCACATCGGAAACAAGGGGTCTTCGTGCATCCTCCCGCCCCAAACCAAATTTTCATTTTGCTGGTTACAAGTGCCCCTAATCTGTTCAGCGCTCACGGGGCAAGGGTTGTATTTGGCATCTTCTTTTACTGGCGATATTGTGCTGATCATTCTAGTAATCTAAATCTGCAAACAAATCTGGTAACTCCACCAACGCCGATTCTACATGGAGATTTTGATGGTCATAAGCGTACGGGCTGTATGACAGATAGGGGGGGGGGGGCAGAATCCGAATTGCCCGAAAAATTTTCGGGTTTACAGCCCCCCCCCCCCCCCTCAAGAAAAATTGTGGAATATTTGACGGCTGCAAACACGTTTTCCTGCTATTTCAGCCCGTGAACAATGCAACTTCAAAGTTATCTAAAATGGCTTAATTAAAGATACAATATGGGAGATTTTGACAAGGAGTTAGCCATTCTTGCTATAAAAGTTAAAAAATAGATGTTGAAACAAGAATATATTGAAAATTTCAGTCAAATTACTTTATCCTAAACAAAGTTGTTACCACTATAAAATTTTACTAGAAATGGCGTTAACTCCATCGACACCCTTTTTCCACTATGGCCGATTGTTGATTGACAGGCGTTAACTCCACCTACATAGTCTCGATCATCAACTATTGTTTAAACGGTATCTAGTGAAGCTTGTGTATAGCCTCGGTCATCACTGTCTTTTATGAATAATTTCAACGTCACGGAGAAACCCCACCCACGACGCCATAGTGATTAAATCAGTCGACGAAATCATGTTTTAATCCGAGCCCAATCCAAGCCATCCGTGGGTCTACAGAGTTCATTTTGGGTTTGTTGTTTAAATAAAGATCTAATTTATAATTTCTATGACATCTGAGGCTCAAATGAAGACCGACAAAAGTCAGTTTTTGCTATTCCATAATGTATGTTTAAGGTGGCTGACTCAATTTCAATCAATCGTTTACACTATTTACAGTCCACGGGAAAATTTAACTGCCGCAAACGCGTCTTCCTGTTATTCCAGCCTATGAATACAGCAACTTCAATTTGGTCCAATACAGCCTACCTGCTGACCTAAATTCTTCCTGGAGAAAAATTTTGAAAATTTAACCACCGTAAGATGCGTTTTCTGCTATTCTAGCCCGTGTAAGTAACTTCAAAAGTATCCACTGGTTTTGTAACCGAAATCCTTCTCCGAATTCCAAGCATCCAATCATACTGTTTCAGACCAAAGTAGAGTGGCCCCAGACAAAATGTTTCAATCCATAGTCAACTCAGTACAAATTCGTGGTATTGAATTAAAAGAAAAGTAAAATTAGTGCAAAACTAGAAATGCCCGAAAAAAATTCAGGTTTACAGACAGCGGCACCGGTTTCCTTCGACAGGCAAAGAAGGGAAGCTGATATGTTTAGACCTCCCAAAGAAATTATGAAATATTTGACGGCCGCAAACGCGTTTGACCGAAAAATCAGCTTGCTCCCGCCCCCCCCCCCCCGGTTCGTACCCCTATGTTGATGGTTTAAAAATACCTTATAATTCATGTCTTCACTGTTATCACTTTGATTATTCTTTACATCAAGTTCTAGTTTGATCGTATTTGAATAAAATTATGCATCCAAAAACAAATTTATGTCTGGGGTTTTAGATTAACCTTTGTTGCCAAGGTTTTTTCCTGCGACGTGTTTCACAAGGGTTAAGGTCGTCTAAATAGCGTTATAAAATTGGATCAAAAGCGATAGATAGTAAGGTACCAAGTTGTTGTAAGAGAAACTGTGCTTATGAGTTGGACTCTAATTTATTAGATACATGTAGGATAACCTCAAATCTTCAGAATGTGAGGTATCCCGAAAATGGATTAATATTAATTTTATCAGCAGCTATTCTATGTCGTCTGGTAAACTTCCTGTATTATTTCAAAATATTGATTTATGATTTTTGACACTTACTGTACATCATACACAGTTAACGGCACTTCTTCAAAACACCATTTCATTTCATTCACGTAAAGATGTAAGGGTACCAGAGTATCATTAGTTTTTCTCTTAGGCAAATAACTTTTGTTGTATGGGTTACCAAATTGATCAAAACATATAACATTTGTATACAATATATCATAATTGTTTACCATAATTCCATTTACATAAATGATACCATAACAATAACAAGCCAACAGTGAGGCTGATGTCTCCCACCGAAATTCCAAAATAAATAGATGACACATTATTAATCACACGTTTATTTTTTTCAAAAGCATCAGCAATCAAACTATACACCAAGTTTCATGACTCTGTATCAGATATTTAATTGTCCCAAAGCATCGACCAATGAAATTGCTTAGCTCTGCTTAGTCTAAGCAGTAAATTCTCATGATCAAACTTAGTCAAGGTAATGATGTAATGAATCTATACTCTCACTTAATTATAACCAAAGTATTTTGCCCCAAAGAATCAATGAATGAGATGGCTTACCTCTGCTTACCCTCAGCAGAAAAGGCTCATCTTCAAACTCCATCAAGGCATTGACCTAATAAATGCCTACATCAAGTTTGAACATTCTACCTCGATTACAAGAAGAGTCATTGTGTTCCAAAGTCTTGACCAATCAAATTGCTTATGGCCCTGCTTACCCAAAGCAGAAAATGCTCATTAAACCTTTTCAATGTAGTGATGTAATGAAACTATACACCAAGTTTCATCATTCTCACTGAATTAGAACTTAAGTTATTGTGCCCCAAAACATCAACCAATCAAATTGCTTATCTAAGCTTACCCTAAGCAGAAAAAGAAATAAAGAAAGATTAAACAAACAGAGATAAGTCATATTACAAAATGATTTATAATGATATTGAGATAATTACAAATGTTTTTAAACAATAATGCATTCTGGAAATAATAAGTTTTTATAATATATTTGATGGCATGCAAGAATTATGATAATAAAAATTTACGCCTAAATAATAATGTTTAGTTGACTTTTGGACAAATTTTAAAAATAGCTCATAAGTGGTACAAAAATTTCTGTTTATTTCTAAAATTATATAAAAAAGGAAACATTTATTAATATTCTTTATGGTTTATAAATCTATATTTGAGAATTAAAATAAATATTATGTACATTATAAGTATACTTTTTCAAAAGAAGTATGTACAAAAAGGTTTTGATTATTTATACTAAACTATACAAGGATACCTAAAACATTTATTGTAGTACAATCTGATTTAAAACATATTATTCGCATAACATATCTACAGGAATAAATATATGAAAACTTGAATTTCATAAGATGATCTTTATTTATTGATTCCTACAAAGTTATATCTTAATGAAACACCAATATTTTTAAACCAATTTAAATGCTAGTATCATTTTAATACTTATAATATTACATTTTAATTTCAGAATTCCCTTATTATTTGAGAATAAATAATCCATCAAATAGTTTATTGAGATTAACTTCTGAATAAGCACTTTCTTTAATCCATCTATCAGCTGTTTTTTTAACAATAGCGTAATCTGCTAGATAATCCTTAATCTTTAATCTGGCAGTACCTGGAATTAACAAAAAATATATAAACTATTTGATTACCCTGTTTACCATAAAACAGGTTGAGGTTAAAGTTAATATGTCATTCAAGGGTGTTTCCCAGGAAGGTTGTTTCTAGAATATCCAGTACCATTTTTCAGTACTAGGTGAAGGTTCCTGCTACAATGGAAAATGAAACACAAGTTCATACCATTAACGCAATAGAAAATGATCTAAGTGTATAGCATTTGAGTTATATTACAGCAAAATAAAATCTACAATATAAAGCGTCAATTATTGTTGAACTTCAGTTTTCAGAACTTCAGGTAGTTCCTCTCAAGTTAAAATTTTAAATGAATGAGTTATTCTCACATCTCATATAGATTTTTAAAGTTGATCTACTGAATTTTCATAGTAAAAAAAAAGCAGGCCGACTGTTGATCATGTTTCAATAGACCCTATTGATTGACCACTCAAGAGAACAAGCTGAATTTAATTAAGTCAAGAGAAAACTTAGTGGACAAGGTAACCTTGTGGTCAACAAGATTTTAACTTTAATCTATTGACCATTTTAAACTTCAACCCACATTGTTACACAGTGTCAAAAGTCCTAGCTAACAGGCGCTGTGATTGGTCAGTAAACAATAAAGTCATGTGCTCCACACGGTGTACCGTGGTCTACTGTGAGACTAGTCAATAGACTAAAGCTTGTAGTAAACATGGGTCTGACCTCTGAGGTCAGTGAACAATGCACCTGGCTAATGTCAATAATGCTTCAAGAGAAATAGTGTCAAATCTTCATATTCTACTCATATTTCTACATTGTGTATTAAATTCATTTACATGGTTATATTTGACCTATTTTAGTCGGAAAGGCTTTTGTGTGATTATATAAATCAAAATTCAAAGAATATCTAGCTGTTAAATAATCCCAGCATATAAATCTACTATGTACTAAAATTCATCATATAAATTTTGATGAAATTGAATAGGATTAAAAATGAGACCTATTGAAAGATTTTGTGAAGATTATAGGTGGTGTAGGCTTGTTTTGACCACATCCCATTGTCTGTAGAAGATGTCAGATGTTGTTAAATTTTCTATTCATTTTATCTATTTATATGAAATGAAATAGTGTTTAGCGTCCTACTCCGACTGGGCTAATGAAGACTATGCCCTACTCTTATATTACATTCCAACTCTGCAAGGGATCTATTTAGGTTTATTCTTCCCATCAGATCAACTAGGCAGCTGTCCTTGTCCGGCTGTTCATCCTGCATCGCTGACAAGGGGAAACCAAATATTGAAAGGAATAGAACCATTTGCAGACTGAATGAGCTGGCTTGTATGAAAAAGATGGTACGATTATTATGTTATTATTTAAGACACATGTGACAAAAGTAACGTGAAATCAGTAGAAACCAATGTAAACTTTAAATGGCTAAAAATTCAGTTAGAACTGATCAATATGGTGTTATAATAAAGGTTTCCGGTATTCTGTAAGTTCAACAACATTTTAATGAATTTAAAATGATGTGGAATTTAACAACTTTTACTTTATAATTCCACGTATAACTTCTGAAAAATCTCTTAGAGATATTACTCAAAGTATTATTTATAAATTTTAATAAAGATCAATATTGAAACAAAGACGACAAAGCACATCAATCAGATGGAGAATTTCAAGTAAATTCGTAGACTAAATGTTGATGTTTTAACAATGTTATGTGAATTAATGAGAGAGATGTGAACAACATGTGAAAATTGAATGAATAAATAAGATTGAGAATCACAGGGACATGTGAAAGAGAAGAAACTAACACAGATGACCTGAGGTCAAGTCTTTCATCTTTAACAAGCGGCCAGATTTTCTCAGACAAATTTCAAACTAAGCTATTGATAGCGCATGTGGTAGTTTGGAACAAATATAGTAATTTAAGGAGTTGGTGGTTGTCATTTGAATTTTTCAGGCATGTAATTTTGTACATCTTAATCCATGTTTAATTGATTATAGAAATAAAACATTTTCTTTTACAGTGATCAATGTTACAAAATTCTCAATCCATCAAATCTTTGTAAATATTGAATAGAATTCAGCCATTTTTGGAGTGATAGTTCTTATAGTTGAGAATTAAAATTAATAATTGGGATGTAATAATGTTTTGTGAATATGGCAAGCAGAAACAAATTATACCATGATACCAACTAGCTACCTGTTTTTTTGGTAACTGCATGGTTTTAATTATATGTTCCAAGCCATGCAAAATTCTGTGAACATTCATGTTAGGGCCTTCCTGCCCCAATTCCTATAGCTATGACTTCAATCATGCAGTTAACAAGTAGAAAAGCAGGAATGGAATGAGGTTTTAATGTCTCATCATCACAAAGCATAAGTCATTATGAGACCCTCCTAGTCATTTTTTATATCTATGGTTACGTGTGCAATGTTAGATAGGATATTTTTACCCTTTTTTATTTGTCTGCACACTATGTATAGAATGAACTCATTTTTCCTTTCCATCCCAAAACTAAAGCACCAGGGCTAACAAAGGTTATCTAGAATTTCTAACTGAGTAAAGAAATACATACTTCTGTCTCTTTCACCTAGAAGACTCAAGGCTCGTTCTGGATCAAATATATACTGATAGTAACATAACTGTGTATATAAAGCTGAATCACTATACTGGAATTAAACAGGATTGAAACATTTCTATAAATATTAAATCATATCTGGGCAGGGTGTTAACACTTAGACTTTTATCATATTGAGCTTAACAATATAGGTAATCTTCAGGATTATGTGTGCAATGCAAGTGGGAAAGTTTTGAAAAAAAAATGGAAAGTTCTTTTTGGCCTGAGGTAGGATTTGATCCCGGGCATCATTGTATTTGATCTACCAAAATACACACACAATTTGGAAACAAACAAATATTTGTTGTGGTGGGAGGTGCAGTATATTTCAATGAATTTATAAGTAATATTACCTCTGTATGTAAGATACCACGTTGACAAACAGAACAGATAGGATGACCCCGTTGAAATATAAGAGGTAATTTCTTCGTTCTAGAACTACAAGCTGTATCTTCACATTTCATCCAACCCTAGAAACAACATAACTTTTCACAAAGCGTACTGAATTTCAAAACAAGAGCCATCAAAAGGCACATGTTCAGTATTTGGCTGTTGAGCATATAAAAAGGGAGCCACGGTCAGTAAGACGCTGGCTCTCTAGTCTGAAGGTCACAGGTTCACTCCCGGTGTTGGCCAAGGTTTTCGGTGTGATTTCCCCTTGTCTGTGTCACAGGACATAGGTACTGACAAGGAATCTGTCTAATAATCATTTGGATGGCATGCACATAAAAAAAACCTTGGCAATTAGAATTAGATATAAGAGTAGGGAATAGTGCTGCTGTCCGGGCGAAATTTCCCTCATAGCACACTGTATGGCATATGCTCGTCTTCATTAGACAAGCCAGAGCAGAACAGTAGCAAACTATTTCATTCCATTTCATTTCATATAAAAAGACAAAAAAAAAATAAGTAATGCAAACGTCTATATAGTAAATAGTATAAGACACCACTTTGTACTTTGTTCTTGTGAGTAGAAAGATTTACAAAGAAATATTGAATGTTCAGCTTCAGATATGACCCCTCTGTGCAACTAAATGATTCATTTAATGCAGACCCCTCCTCACCAATACCACATAACCCTGAAGCAACTCTAGCAAAAGGTAGCACCTCAGCATAAGACTGATGACTGTACAGAGTTTCATGCAAAAAAATATTCAATGGTTTCCTAGTTCTGTTCCATAAACAAAAGGGTGACAGACAGTCAAAGGACCAGAATATGGCTATTAACCTCATTGTATTGCTGGGAGGATAATCACAACGAACTATGTATATTAGTTATTTACCTCATAATATTTTTCAATATGTTGTCTAATTGTTGTAGTAAGTTGATTCTGTATTCTTGGAAGATAATCTTTAGGACTTGATTGACATGTAGAATTGGTACATTTAGCCAATGAACATTCTATGAAAGCTTCCTGCAAACAAAAAACCAAAGGTGAAAAATATATTTCAATTAGATCTTCCATATGAAGAATTTCAGTGTTATGAATATAAAAGTCTTAATAATACTTTAACTTATACTTACAGTTCCATTAAATACACTATCAAATATGATCTCCTTCCCACAGTTAACTTCTGGACAAATAAATTTAAATCTATCACAATCTTTATATCTTTCTTCTTCTGTTAACTGATCTCCTAGCAATGCATCTTCTTCATCATGATTATTATGGGATGCTTGTCGATAGCCAGATGGATCTAAACCTACAACATATTTTTTAAACATCACTAAGTACCATAAATACACCCTTTGAATGGCATTTGGTAATTGAAACATAATCAAATAACACACTTTTATGGAAAAGCAATTGTTATTTCATAAAAATGTGTTATTTAACCATAAATACACAATTGGTAGAGTTCAATATAGCATTTAATCACGTGTTAACAATATGAGTGAGAAAGAAATATTTATATATGGTAGCATACATTATCTGCTGGAATGCTCGGGTGCATTGAATAAACCAAATGTTATTTACTATAAATGAGAAATTAATGTACAATCCAGAACAATTTCTATTCTAATTACTGTGCATAGAAATTTTAAAACTCAAGTTATGAAAACATATAGCTGATCAACTTAGAAGCAATCGTTACAGGAATCTTATGACTTAACACTACAGGATGAACTTACCTAAGCATTCAGCTAAATGGGCAGCATCAGTTCCTTCAATAGGATCACATAATCTAGATACTACTGGATGAACTTGGTTAGATAGATAGTACTTCACATCTACAAATATATCACTTAAATAATAAATAATGACTTTATTTTAAAACAATATTTCGTTATTCATTTTTACTAATTTTGACACTTGTATGCTTGTTTAGTCCATCCATCCGTCCTTATATACTACAGTTTCATTAACTCAATAATTAAAATATACATTTACATTTATATATGAAACTCACCAATCTTAAGATTCTCTCCTTTAGCCAATTCTTCAGGATGATAAGCTCTTTGAGATGCAGGTAAATTAGAACCATCCTGATAGAAAGTAATTCAAAAAAATAATTTCTGATATAATTCTTTTAAAAACAGAAATAGACAATAAATGATATTGTACTCAATAATTAGATAAGAAAAGAACTTATACTTACATCACAAATAACATAAGCTATAGCATCACCTCCACGTAATTTCTTTCCACCTTTACTGTTTAGACGTAATGCTACTTGTACATGGGGTAAACTCTTTTTATCTGGGTAATCCTCTGGATTTTTTGTCAATTGCTATAAAAAAGATAGGTTGCCAGGCAACGAAACATACGCCCACAGCAGCTAAATCGTCGGGGCAGTCAACAAGGGTTGTCGCATATTTTTACTAATTTCGGTAATGAAACATTTGTAATACACTAAAAACTGATTAAGAGTAACAACTCATTATGTAATTATCAGAAAATCATTAGAATTTGATTGCTTTTTATAAAGTTTTACCCCACGCTAACAATTAGTATATACATGAAACATTTAATATCATGGATTTAGCTGTTCAGTTATCTAAATTCATTGAAATCAAAATACTTGTTCGTTTCAACACCTTAAACTCTATGTATCAATCTGAAGTCAATCGAATAGTAACTTTGGCCTCTATAGCGTCACAAGAATTTTTGAAGTTATCAAGGGAGATAACTCTGGCAGTAATTATTTGAAGTCGCTGAAAATCAATAGGCTTCTTCGTCTCATGACCTTAAACACTGTGTATAAATCTAAAGTCAATCGGATATTAACTTTGGCCTCCAGAGCGTCCACAAGATTTTTTGAGGTGATCAAGGGCCATAACTCTGGCACTAACTATCGGAAATCGCTGAATATTAATAGGCGTCTTTGTCTTATGACCTTAAACACTGTGTATAAATTTAAAGTCAATCGGATATTAACTTTGGCCTCTAGAGCGTCCACAAGATTTTTTGAAGTGATCAAGGGCCATAACTCTGGCACTAATTATCGGAAATCGCTGAAAATCAATAGGCTTCTTCGTCTTATGACCTTAAACACTGTGTATAAATTTAAAGTCAATCGGATATTAACTTTGACCTTTAGAGCGTCCACAAGATTTTTTGAGGTGATCAAGGGCCATAACTCTGGCACTAATTATCGGAAATCGCTGAAAATCTATAGGCTTCTTCGTCTTATGACCTTAAACACTGTGTATAAATTTGAAGTCAATCGGATATTAACTTTGGCCTCTAGAGCGTCGACAAGATTTTTTGAAGTGATCAAGGGCCATAACTCTGGCACTAATTATCGGAAATCGCTGAAAAACAATAGTCTTCTTCGTCTCATGACCTTAAACACTGTATATAAATTTAAAGTCAATCGGATATTAACTTTGGCCTCTAGAGCGTCCACAAGATTTTTTGAAGTGATCAAGGGCCATAACTCTGGCACTAATTATCGGAAATCGCTGAAAATCAATAGGCTTCTTCGTCTTATGACCTTAAACACTGTGTATAAATTTGAAGTCAATCGGATATTAACTTTGGCCTCTAGAGCGTCCACAAGATTTTTTGAAGTGATCAAGGGCCATAACTCTGGCACTTATTATCGGAAATCGCTGAAAATCAATAGGCTTCTTCGTCTTATGACCTTAAACACTGTGTATAAATTTGAAGTCAATCGGATATTAACTTTGGCCTCTAGAGCGTCCACAAGATTTTTTGAAGTGATCAAGGGCCATAACTCTGGCACTAATTATCAGAAATCGCTGAAAATCAATAGGCTTCTTCGTCTTATGACCTTAAACACTGTGTATAAATTTAAAGTCAATCGGATATTAACTTTGGCCTCTAGAGCGTCCACAAGATTTTTTGAAGTGATCAAGGGCCATAACTCTGGCACTAATTATCGGAAATCGCTGAAAAACAATAGGCTTCTTCGTCTCATGACCTTAAACACTGTGTATAAATTTAAAGTCAATCGGATATTAACTTTAGCCTGTAGAGCGTCCACAAGCAATTGTGGACGCCGGACCGACGGACGGACGGACGGACGGACGGGGGCGACGACAATATACGACCACATTTCAATGTGGGCGTATAAAAACCAAACATGAAAGACAGTGCCATCCAATTTATTATGAGGTCCCATGTTGTTGGTTGTACAAGAAGGTCTCTTGACAGTCAAGATTTGAAAACTGGGTATGTGTAACGCCAAAGTCCCAACAAAATATTCTTGAATTGCGCAAATAACTATAGTAGTTATTCTTTGTTAGTCTCAATACGACTTCAAATCACTGTTATAGTTTAATTCAAATCACTGCTTTCAATTATTGTAAACAAATAATAGCCATGATAAAAGTCATGTAATTCCTACCTCATCTCCGATTAGCCATAAGACTTTATGGAATTATTTATATCATGAAATGTAAACAAACCTTAGTAATATGATATAATTCTACAGGTATTTCATTATTCTTGACTTTTTCACCGACTTCTATTAACTTAGTGTGAATATTTTCTACTATAATCTCTCGACTATCACCTGATAAAATCTGGCTTACAACAAAACTGAAATAAATAAATGAAAAAGTTGTTTCTTTTTGACTATATACAAAAGTAAATTTCTTGGTCTGTATTATGTTGGCTTTGAAAATTTCATCTATTTTTAACTCTCAACCATGCAGTTAAACTTAACACAAATAAATAATAATGAGACTGGAACACATTAATTATCTATTTTCTTTTTATGATCACATAGCAGGGGCTTTGAGAGTTTACGTTGCTTGAAAACTCTTAAAATATATCACAAGGCTTTGAGGAAAACTTTACTCCTTGTCATGTACTTTACTGCAAAAATGAAATGGGGTTTAACGTCCTACTGTTATGCTCCGACAGGGCTAATGAAGACGAAAAAAATTACAGACCTTGAAATGAAAAAAAAAATTATGTACTTACTTTCCCGCTTCTTTCGCCAAATCTGACCAATCACGTCTAACGATATCTAAACCTTTCAATTCCTGAGCTGTGGTAAAACTACCGTCATTATTTTTAGTAACTGTTAAAGCAGCATATTTCTTCTTCTTGAGTAGTAACATTGATTTAAATACACCATCTATATCAATCTCTAACAATTTATATAATTTATTTACTTCAGATTTTACCTAAAACAAATACATCACATTTACACTTTGCATACTCATCCAATATCACCAATACAAATTTCATATTGTTTCAGTTATTCTGGTCAATATTTTCGTCCGAAATCATCAAATACAATAATCCATCTACGGTAATTTTCTTATGTCATGTTTATCACTTGGGGATGACATCTGACATATTCTTTAATTAAGGATAGCACCTCAAAAAGTTCATTGTAACTGTCAAATTATGTATCTTTTATTTGAAATTGGAGACATATGGACCATGTCCATTTAAAGGAGAAACATTATGATTATAGAACAGACTACCATATTAAGTGACCATTCAAATTTGAACATATAAACTAGAGTAAAACAATGAACATTGTGTTAACTGACAATCAAACAACTGACACAGCTGGAAAAAACCTAAAAAACTTTCTTAGCCAACACTTGGTTTGAACCTGGGACCTCCTGATCAGTAAGCCAGCTTCACATTTATGATTATAACAAGCCAACAGTGAGACTGATGTCCCCCGCCGAAATCCCAAAATAAATAGATGACACATATTAATTACTCGCACATTTATTTTTTTCAAACATATCGAGCAATCAAACTGTACACGAAGTGTCATTTAAAAGTGTTTTATAAAGAAAAATGCTAAAGCCGACGAGAAAAATGAAAATATACCCTAGTTAGGGGGACCCTAAAGGCAGACAAAAGGGCCCCTAGACTTGACAAAATGCTCATCTTTGAACTCCATCAAGGCATTGACATAATAAGCATATACACCAAGTTTGGACATTTTATCTCAATTAGAAGGAGAGTTATTGTGTTCCGAAGTCTCGACCAATCAAATTGCGTATCGCTCTGCTTACCCTGAGCAGAAAATGCTCATTATCGAACTTAGTCAAGGTATTACTGTAATGTAACTATATACCAAGTTTCATCAATCTAACTTAATTAGAACTAAAGTTATCGTGTCCCAAAGCATCAACCAATCAAATTGCTTATCTCTGCTTACCCTAAGCGGAAAATGCTCTTTTTCGAACTCCATCAAGGCATCGACTTAATAAAGACATACACCAAGTTTGAAAATTCTAGCTCAATAGGAAGAGAGTTATTGTGTCCCAAAAAGTGTGACGGACAGATGGACAGACAGACAGACAGACGGACGGACGAACCCATTTTAATAGTCCCCCAACTTTCTTCGAAAGGCGGGGGACAATAAAGATTTCAGGCCAGATCTGGCATTTTGTCAGGGACTACTGAACTGGTACCTGACATTTTCAATCTTGTGAGGAGATGTATTATAAATATTATAAAAGACAAATTCGAGCCAAATTAAATGAGAGGCACCAGAAGGATTGTGTCTAACAATATCTATAACAAGTGCGTTATTTCCAGGGTTGCACTACACTGGCTATTGTTTTAAACTAATACTCTTATATCTTTCTTGCTGTTCTCTCTGAAATAGAGCAGATTTTATCAAAAATCTGAATTCATTTATCAGCTGTCATGCAACTCGATTGTTGAGATAAAGAGGTAGTGATAGTAATTACCTTATTTCCTAGTTTAAATACTGTATCCATATCAGTTGAATTAGTATTTATCATAATAGAATCTGTATCACCATATATAACTTCTAGATTCATCTATAATACATAATCAACACTTTGACATACAATAGAGAGACAGAGAAATGGAACTTAACTTCAATGCAAACTAGGTCATTTTGGGACTAACACATGGTTCAATTTCATTTCTATAATTTGCTTGTACGTAGGGATCTTTAGCAGTGGGAGGGAACCGGATTACCAGGAGATAACCCATGAGGTTGGGCAAGTGACCTTACTCCTTGTCACATACAAGTGTGGGCTTAAAACCATGCCACTTGACTTAATGACTTACCTAATGATCTAAAGTGTACATATTAGAACATTTGACCACCCCTCCCCTACTACTATGATAGTACTGGCACTCAATATTTAGAAAGCATATCAATAAAGGTTTTCTTAGTTACACATTGTAGATTACTGTAACAAAATCTTAATATATGGTGAATGTTTTTGAAACTTTGAGCATAACTCACCATTTGAACTAAATCTTTTGTGTGGAGTAGAATCTGAAATGGAAGAAAGATATAAAATTTCTCTAATCAAAATATCACTCATTTTTGACAAATTAAAATGATACACATTGGTTAAAAAAGTTTTTGACATAACTATACATCAGTTTAAATTCTGCTCTCAAAAACATTTTATATGTGACATACATATAATTATCTTATATACAGCATTGGGGGGTGAGAGGGTGGGGTGGGGAAAATTTTCTGGAAACTCAATTGGTATCAATGCAATTTTTTCACAGATCATTTAGCAAACACTGGCTACATATCTAATTAAGACATAAAATATTGTATATATAATATTTTTGTTCAGTTACTGATAAATCTGTGTCATTAAACATCTTTAACTAGATATTTGGACCAAATATTTTAAAACTGCTGTGTATTATGAAAGATTTATTTATTTTTCTAAGTTAATCCAAACGATCCACATGTCAGTAGCATGTTGTTTCTATTGTCTCAAGAACAATAGCCAGCAGAATCTTGTACAATGGTTTCAGGTGTGACGTTACTACTAGTTAGTGTGAGAAAAATGATTTTCCCTAATTTATCTGGGATTAGTTCTGTTTAAGTAGGAAATAATGCCACTTCAGCACAAACTGGCCACAAAGTAGCAGCCACTTTACACAAATGCTGTAATTATTTGCTAACCAACATCGTCCAAACAATGGATTTTAAGAAGCTAGTTAATCGAAGCACCGTGAACAAGATGGTGGCTAATAAAAGAAGTAACTAACAATCCTGATATAATCTTCTACAATTGATCAAATAGTCTGCTATTTGTTATTCTGGTTCACCAGATTATCATAAAATAAACAGATATTTAAAACAAAGAGGTCTTTATTATCACATCTTATACACATGTGAATTTCTCTAGGCAAAAAATATCTTTCGAAAGGAAGAAAAGAGACATTTTTTTATTAATCTCACACAAATATTCAAATAGTATTACAAAGCAATTGAACCAAATTTTCAGTAGTTATTATTCGATTTGGGTTTTTAATAAAACTAATAAAATTTGGTCCTATGATTTTTTTTTACTTATTCTATGAAATCAAAAAATATTCCATAATGAAGAAACAGCTAATATATTGATTTGAAAGATTTACACCAAAAAGATATTATTTTAGCCTTATTGCATATTCATATCATATATGAAAACTGGTAGTAAAATCAGCTTTTTGATGTAAACACTATTCCTTTTTTTTAAAAATCAATATATTATTTTCATTTAATTTCTCATATAATTAAATAACACAAAACAATTTTTTTAGGATCTCTTTAGCACTAAGACATCTCCCAGTGCTTCCTACTATAAATTTTATTACCAAGAAGATATTATATTTAAGCAACAAGAAAATTGTGTGTGTTTTTATTTAAATGTCAACAAGTTGTATCAGAACATTTAGCGGTTAATGTAATAAAAGGAGATAAAAGTTTTTGTTACTTTGTAAACCCTATTCTTCATCAATAACACGGCATCTTGAAATATTTTTTCCCATAGGAAACCAAACAAGGCTACGGAAATACCACGCTGCACACACGTTGAGTTAAATTGCTCTTTTTTCTTTTGGGCTTTTATCTTTGACAAAATTCTTCGATATGAAAATGTTTAGAGATAATACTGCCGTCTTAAATAAACAGGTAAGCTGACTGACTAAGTGATTTCTAAGTAGCGTGCAGGAGTTGAGAGTCTTTCATAAAATTGTTTAACAACAAATAATGACTGTAGAAGATATAAAGACACCATTTAACTTGTGGCTTTTGTCTCGTGTAAGAGAGAATAGAACTGTGTGATTAAACGTTTAATCTATATGGTATTTTATGATCATTGTTTATAATAATGTAATGTTTAATAATTTAATATTAAGATAGGACATGTTTATTTTCTATCTATTTGTGATTTGTGCACATTTTCTTAACCTTGGTAAAACAAAACTTAAAAATCTTTCTCATAAAGGTTCTTGAGCAAGGCCACACCAATTTGAATTCCTGTTCTTTGAGAATACCTATTAAAACTTTTGCTTCTAATCTCTTTGGAATAAAACTTATTTTCAAATAAAAAGTACTTAACAATGAATCATCCATGAATACTCAAGAGGTTTTTTATTTATAAGAACCTCAAAAATTGGTATTGTCTAAATTATAACAGAAAGAGAAAACAAAATACTTTTTTTTTATGAAAGTGAATTTTTTTGCTGAATCGCTACCCTCAAAACAAAAAGATATTGGAAAATTGAAGCCAAAGACTTTCAGTTTTACTACATTTTTAGTTCCACCATTTAAAATATCTACAGAAACTTTAAATTAAGAAAATAAGTTTTAGGCCTAGTGTAAGTTTAAAACAAAAACCTACCTCTCTTCCTTTGCCTGTAACCATGGCAGCCAGTGGTTTAGCATAGAAACGAGAATGTGAGAAACCAAGACAACCATACATACTGTTAGCTGTTAATTTTAAAGCTTTCTGTCTAATATCATACTGTAAGGTAGAAAATAGCAAAGTTATATAAAAACTCACAGACCATTTCAAAACAATCAGAACAATTAGTAAACTTTTAATCCACATGGAAAAATGGTAGCTACAGAAGATACTCTTTGAAAATCATTTACTGATAAATATAGATGCCATGATAAAATTCTGCATTGGAGAAATAATTAAAATCATGTGTTAATTTTTCACAAATTTTAATTATCAGCATCTGAAAATTTATTTCCTGTATTTCTAAATACCAACCTGCATTTTTTGCTCGGATGATAAATTTTCAGCTTTCATTAGTTGTTTAACATGTTTTCGACTTTCTACCAATTTACGAATTTCTGTAGGTAAAATACCTGGTTCTAAATCTTTATCAGGTAATTCTGGCATTATTTCTTCATCATCTTCCTATAATTACAGCTGTTCATTAATCTAATAGTAAGTGCAGGAGGACCACACCACACACACAAACAAAATCACATAAAATCAAACCATTGACAAGATGCACAATATACAAATACATTGCCAACAATAAACAACAAATGTATATATCAAAAACATATTTATCAGATTCAAACAAACTAACCATATGGAAAGCAATCCACAAACAAAAAAGGAGAACATTTCTCAAAAGTTTTTTTAATTCTAGTGTGAGCCATGATTGGCTATGTGTTACAAGAAAGAATGTTTAGAAGCACATGGATGATATTAACTTTCACTGGATGGATATCTCATCAACACAATTAATGAAACTAATATGGTTAGGTTTGTGGGGTTTTCTTTTTAAAGTTACATGCAATAGAAGATGCAATAGAAGAGATAAGAACTATGCTTAGGTAGCTTAGTTTGCATCTATTCTTCTTTGAATTCCACCAGTCAAAGGTTCAATTTAACATTACCTATTTTATGTGTCATTAGAACCAGTGGAATTAGTACACCACAGTCTAGATTCTTTACTGACAAACATGCAACATGCAATGAGTGAAATTAATACAAATAATGTCAATCACTGCAGTAAAACAAAAACTTCTGAAGAAAGGTAATTGTAATGGAGTACAATTTAGGTCACATAAATTCTACTTATTTGGGATAAATTATAAAAGTTTTGTTTCCTATTTCATAAATTTTTTTTTTTTTTTGAAAACAAAAATCACTTACTTGCTTTTACCAACCCTTGCCTTAAAATTTGTACAGTTTTTAAGAAATATTGATCCTGAAGACCCAAAAATGAAACTGGTATTGGCCTAAGAAAAGACAAATGTCCTACGATCTGCTCTACATATTTACGTAATATGTTACTATAAGTTAGATAAATGATTGTTTTATTCAATCTATCAGATATTAGGCCACCCAATAAACCCACCCTGTAATAAAAACAACCCATAAACTCTGTTAAATATACCTACTGTATTATTGTGTTGTGTTGGTGTTCTGTTAATAGTAGTAAAACATATATTATACTCTTGTATTATAGAAGGATATAAACTGTTAAAATCTAGTAACAGAATAAACTTGTCATAAAAACCTGAAATAAACACAAAATTCTATCAAATATCTGAATATCAACTAATATATTTCGTAATCAAGATTAATGCATTGGTGTTCAATGTCTCATCCCTACCATGTATACCTAATCTTCTTCAAATTCTAACGGAAATGGAATGCGATTTAATATCTCATCAACACAACAATTGAGTCATTCTGAGGCAAACACATGGTAATTTTATAGTTTGTCTGCAATGCAATTTTGTACCATCCAAATAACTAAGCACTCTATCATAACAGCTCAAACAACAAGGATGAGCCAATTGAGTTTGCAGCAAAGTATATCTGATGTTTAGTCTGATGGCTTTTGTCTAAATTATACCAAGAGCATTATGATGCATTCATATTATCATTATTATGGTGTGACTATATTTGTGTAATCATCATTATGGTAGATTTATATTGCACAACTGTTACATAATAATGTGTCCAGATACCAATAAAAGAAGAGTAATACATCAATAACATACAGTACCTTTTTTCGGTTCCAGGACCAAGCCTCCTGCATAAGCTGGTTTTCGTTTTCCCTGTGATTTTTTAGATTTAGTTGTATCCAAATCTTCATCATCGGCTTCAGCTTGCTGCAAAATAAATCATACAGCCAGGATAAAATTTACATTATTAGTTATATTTCTTCCATGGAAGACCATATAGTGGTTTTAACAGCAAAGGAATATGCCAGCACTGTTCTATTAAGATCTTTACACTCTCTGTCTATTCTATGGCAAGATAGCATTGTCACACTAAAGAAATCTGCCACAATGTCATAGAAATTTCTACAGTAGTTTTCAGTTGATTTCATATTTTCTTTTATTTGATTTATAAATACTACAGATCTGATATTCTAAAGACAATAAATTTTAAGAAAGATAAATATTCCTGATAGATTGGGTTGTGTCTGTGCAGATATTGTGGTTTATTGTGACAAAAGGACAGTCTGGGATAATGTAATGACATAAACTTAAACTTACCACTGGTGTTTTTTTCTTGTATTGTTTATCTGGAACTAGGAAATTCTTTTCTGTAAACGCATGTAATAATAAATATTCATTTCTTTCTGACCTTCCTCCCATCAACGTACGTGCCTTTATTTAAACAAAGCAAATTCATTATCATACATTATATGAATAAAATACAAAATACTTGAATGGAGTAATAATCTACTGAGTAAAAAAAAAAAAAAAGTTATATTTTCTTTCTATTAAAATACTATCAAACTTTAATATCATGGTAGAAATTTACAGAAACAAAACCGCCTTGATTTAGTTCAAAATAAAGACCTTGGTTGGGTTGATCTGGATATTTTATTAAGATTAGTAACAAGATTAAGCACAAATTGGCTTATTTACTAATTTTGGTTTCATTTTGGGCCTACATTCCAGAGGGATTGTCAGGTGAAATAAAATGAGGGTTTCAACATCTTTTTTTTTTCTAAATCAACCAGGCCATGAAGGAAATTTTTCTCCAACAGTGATGCCATGGACAGAGGACCTAAGATTTTTAAGTCATTCAAAAGACTGACTCTTTCAACTACCATTGTGATTGAACCTGTAACCTCCTCGTTAGGAATCCAGTGCCACACTCACAGTAAATTTTGTGTTTAAAGGTGTTATTTGACAAGGAGTTATAAATGTATGTACATAGACTATATCTTACCATGATATTACCACATATATTTGTAATCTGTAGAGCCAGGGGTATAACATTTAATTCATACATAATACGTAAAATATACGTAGAATCTACCAATGTCAGTTCAAGCAGATGTAATAAATGTTGTGATGACCTTAAATAAAGAAACTTAAATAAAAAGAAAATGATTTCGAGAAAAATTTGACAACATAATAAATAACGTATAAATAACGTCAATGGCAGTGAGGTTTTTTATTGTAGGTATATTAAAATATCTGACACAAGACTGGAAGCCCTTTCCAAAACGTCAAAATAATCTTTCTGTACCACCATAAAGAGCATTTACAGTAAACACTTCTGATACTGTTTTAAAATTCATTGATATGTAATTCTAATCATTTGCCTTTGAAGAGTCCATTTCAATATCTGTTTCTAGGCGTTACTTTTAATATTTATCAAATACTGATGATAAGTTATACTATGTTATATTGTGCTGGACTTACCCATACATATTTCTAATTTCATCATAGTCTACTTCTGCTCGTTTATCTTTTAATATATGTTGCACTAGTTCCGTAAGATCATAACTTCTACTCCGTATAACTTCTTTAGCTGATATCTGTATATCACACATCATACGACCACATACAGCTGATTTCTCACCCATAGAACGTTGTCCAGGACCACTCTGTTAATCACACAAAATAGTTTTATAAACAGTCAACAGCACAATAATAATAGAAACATCATTTACATGTACCACAAAATTAGTTCTAACAACATCATAAACCTTAGCAGCAGAAAGTCCATACGATCCAATATTTTTCGTATTCAAAAAAGTGCTGTATCTTTAGATAGTAATTTTGACAATTAAATAAAAGAAAACATGTGTAAGGTACCATCCTGAACTTGCTTTACATAGATAGAAATAAGTTATTCTTCAGTAGCTGAGGGACATTCTAAAGCAGAAAGAGGATTTCCTGACAAGGGGAAACCACGCCGGAACTTAAAATATAAATCCAACCTACTCTACTGTTTGGCATACTTACAGATAACTTGGGCATAATGGATCTCTTTAAACGACCAATTTTCGACCAATGAGGAATTTTGTTGGCATTAATACGATGTAAAATAACATCCAAATCAAATGCAGCAATATCATGTCCCTGTTGAGAAAATTCATAAATATTTAGTATTAGAGTGAAATTTACAGAGGAAGGGAAGTAAATCCACCGAACGATGTATCTGACTGTTTGTAAGATAGTTCTAAATTCTTACAATACAAGGGAAGCAAATCCAGATTATGTTAACATTTTCGAAGTCCATGTACCTTAATTGACAGAAAAACACCATTTCTAAAGTGTATTCAGCATTTCTTATTCATGGTCAATCACGCACATTATAAAAATAAAAAAGAGGGCTTCTTCATCTATAAAGTCATTAGTTGCTGTCATTTGAGGAATTGTACATCCTTGTAAACTATATTGTGAAAACTGAATGTCTGAAAGACGTCTGTCCACAAATGGATCAATATTACTTAGATATAGCAAAATTTGCCATTCTCTCCAGACTATAGTATACATAAGAATATAACAAGCCAGTGCCACCTATAAGTGTTGGGTCCTGATATTGCCTGAAACTTGAAGATGACAATTAGCAGCTTTAACCCATTTAAATGGAGCCAATCAAAAGATTAGCTACCCTACCCCTAAGCTCATTTAATCAGCAGAGCCCATTCCCCTAAGCCAATTAGTGGATTATTGTTAATCCTAATACCGCCTACAAAAATGCAAATAACTTTAAAAAAATACTTTCTATATATAAAAATACTCTGTTACAAAAATTTACACATTGTCGTGTTCTTTCCAATGATACAAAATTCAATTGTACAAAGTAGCATTTATATCACTATAAATAATATTGAAAAGCCAGTTCCACTCTGTCATAATGGCAAAATAATGTGAAAACGTATCCCTTATGATTTTTTTAAAAAAAATAAAAATCAAAAATAGTCCCTCATATTGACAGCAGTGTTCAAAGTAAATATAAATATAACTTTTACAAAGAAATATCACCCCAAATAATGGTCACTTCATTGCTATCGGCATTTAACATTTCTTTGAATATATGAAGGGAATTGTCATTTCTTTTGCTTCATTGCGTCAAAAATAAAAATATATAGTTGAAATCTGCGACAATGTAAATTTCCTGTATTTAGCATGTATTAAATCCTAAAAATTTTGATTGAATTTAGCTTTCTAAAGTCTTGAATTATTAGCCGTAAGTTTTGTGTTATCATTTGTTTGAGCACGTGTATCCAAGATGGCGGCAACACGCTTGATCTCGGCTCGGTATACACATTCTTCACATCATAACGTTATTAAAAAAAAT
Organism: Patella depressa; assembly: GCA_948474765.1. Lineage (NCBI taxonomy): Eukaryota > Metazoa > Mollusca > Gastropoda > Patellidae > Patella > Patella depressa. The sequence continues at coordinate 55,485,664 of OX419715.1, read as the reverse complement.
ATAAATGGTTGATTTCTTTGACATTATCATATTCCGCAATATGGCTGGCAGTAAATCGTAAAGTCTGATTCTATTTCACTCTCAATATCATAAAATTATTAGCTGTAAGTGACAACGCGAAAATATTGGAATAAAGCCAAAGTCATTGACATGGTGTGAATTTTCACTTCTGACCTATTACATACATACTGAAAGATCCTTTGTTGAAATGTATGTTTTTTATTCGATAGTAAGCGAATATAACATTTCTTTTCATTAGGTGTTATATTTTTATTACACAATCACCATTAATTTATGAAATAAAAACAATAGAAATCTGTTGATTGATCTCTCGGTTTGGTTCGCTAATGCTGTATGATGGGTCCGTGAGTTGATTGGCTACCGTCAGACATAGAGTGCAAGCTGATACGCTATAGTCAAAGATAGGTTGCCAGGCAACGAAACATACGCCCACAGCAGCTAAATCGTCCGGGCAGTCAACAAGGGTTGTTGCATATTTTTACTTTTTTCGGTAATGAAACATTTGTAATACACTAAAAACTGATTAAGAGTAACAACTCATTATGTAATTATTAGAAAATCATTAGAATTTGATTGCTTTTTATAAAGTTTTACCCCACGCTAACAATTAGTATATACATGAAACATTTAATATCATGGATTTAGCTGTTCAGTTATCTAAATTCATTGAAAATCAAAATACTTGTTCGTTTCAACACCTTAAACTCTATGTATCAATCTGAAGTCAATCGGATGGTAACTTTGGCCTCTATAGCGTCACAAGAATTTTTGAAGTTATCAAGGGAGATAACTCTGGCAGTAATTATTTGAAATCGCAGAAAATCAATAGGATTCTTCGTCTCATGAACTTAAACACTGTGTGTAAATCTAAAGTCAATCGGATATTAACTTTGGCCTCCAGAGCGTCCACAAGATTTTTTGAGGTGATCAAGGGCCATAACTCTGGCACTAATTAATGGAAATCGCTGAAAATCAATAGGCGGCTTTGTTTTATGACCTTAAACACTGTGTATAAATTTGAAGTCAATCGGATATTAACTTTGGCCTCTAGAGCGTCCACAAGATTTTTTGAAGTGATCAAGGGCCATAACTCTGGCACTAATTATCGGAAATCGCTGAAAATCAATAGGCTTCTTTGTCTTATGACCTTAAACACTGTGTATAAATTTAAAGTCAATCGGATATTAACTTTGACCTTTAGAGCGTCCACATGATTTTTTAAAGAGATCAAGGGCAATAACTCTGGCATTAATTATCGGAAATCGCCGAAAATCGATAGGCTTCTTCGTCTCATGACCTTAAACACTGTGTATAAATCTAAAGTCAATCGGATATTAACTTTGGCCTCTAGAGCGTCCACAAGATTTTTTGAGGTGATCAAGGGCCATAACTCTGGCACTAATTATCGGAAATCGCTGAAAATCAATAGGCGTCTTCGTCTTATGACCTTAAACACTGTGTATAAATTTAAAGTCAATCGGATATTAACTTTGGCCTCTAGAGCGTCCACAAGATTTTTTGAAGTGATCAAGGGCCATAACTCTGGCACTAATTATCGGAAATCGCTGAAAATCAATAGGCTTCTTCGTCTTATGACCTTAAACACTGTGTATAAATTTAAAGTCAATCGGATATTAACTTTGACTTTTAGAGCGTCCACAAGATTTTTTAAAGAGATCAAGGGCCATAACTCTGGCACTAATTATCGGAAATCGCCGAAAATCAATAGGCGTCATTGTCTTATGACCTTAAACGCTGTGTATAAATTTAAAGTCAATCGGATATTAAGTTTGGCCTCTAGAGCGTCCACAAGATTTTTTGAAGTGATCAAGGGCCATAACTCTGGTAGTTATTATCGGAAATCGCTGAAAAACAATAGGCTTCTTCGTCTCATGATATTAAACACTGTGTATAAATTTAAAGTCAATCGAATATTAACTTTAGCCTGTAGAGCGTCCACAAGCAATTGTGGACGCCGGACCGACGGACGGACGGACGGACGGACCGACGGACGGACGGGGGCGACGACAATATACGACCACATTTCAATGTGGGCGTATAAAAATAGGTTAATTAGTATCAGTATTTAATATATATAAATCTGTACTTACAACAATAAGATCTGGATCAATTTTATGTATTTTAGCCAATAAATAAGCCAACAACGCTCTTTCTGTTGGTAACATTTCAGTCTTCATATTTTTACTCTGAAATATGCAAAAGTATGTAAAATCTAAAAAACCCTGCAACCATGAAAAGTGCAATTTATTGACCAGAGAGACAAATGATGCCATACATTTGGATGAAAGTGTGACTTTAATGACTAACCTACAGATATTTTTTTATAGTCATTTTGGCAGTACTAATCAGGAGAATTTAACATGCACACCGATGTGGTTTTCCGTCTAAACAACGTAGCAACATTTTACTTATCAGCCACACGTGTACTACCACCTGCGTACTGGGTTTAATAAAATGTAAAATATTGTTACCTCTCTTTGTAACTTGTCTTTGAAATCAAAAGGGAATATACAGTCATTTGGCTTGGTTATCACTGAAAATAAAATACAAAACTTCAGTTTATTTTATATTATTAGTACTATCACTGGGACAGAGATGGTGGTTAACATCCATTTAATATCACTGTATCATTTTGGGACTAACACCAGGATTTAATACTGGAATATTTTAGTCTAGAGTCCAGTGCTATTACCACTCGACACCTATTTTATAGCCTTATATTATAACTGTGGAATCTATAAGACTGTGATGTTTATAAAAGACAGATTGTACTTACCACAAAAATGTTGTTGAAACAGAGGTTGTTTAGGTGCTGGTTTATCCATGTGAAAATTATTATGTATTAAACTTGCTACTCCTATAATCTATAATACAAATAATTATTTCATTTATATTAATATTGAAATCATTGTAGCCATAATGTTAATTATTGAATCTTACACTTATAAACAGATATACTTCAGAACTAATGAAAGGCCTAAATATATGACGATTTAGTTTTCTTCACCACTATGCCAAGCCTGGAAATAAGCACCTATCACATCGACAGCATTAGAAAAAGATTAAGGTAACGTCAGTCACAATTCCTATAGTACAATTTCCATAGTTCCTGACATTTTGTCAGATACCAATAAAATCATGAATTCCAGGTCTGCACACAACATGTAAGATAGGAATTTTACAGCCTAGTAATGGCCAGAGTAATGGTTTCATTATATGATAAACAAGGAATTGTTCAAAATTATACAATTAACAATCCTGTAATATTAGGTGATGTCAGATATGTAGTGTGACTGCCGTGTATCAAATGGTTCAGAATATACCCACTGACATCACTCAAAATAAGTAAATTAAAATTAATCTGTAGAATGCACTTACTTCATTTTGATGTGTTTTAGGATTAGGTAGTGTACGTAAATTAAGTGACATAATAACAAGAGGGGGTGGGGCTAATGAGGAATCTTTATAAACAGTCACATGTTCAGGCCGAGAAACAACAGCCTAAAAGAAAAAAAAAAAAGCAATAGTAAACCTCAGCAAAGATTAAATTCACCTTGCAAGAGCAAATTAAATACATTATTGAAAGATGGCAGTATAAGATACTTGGTAAATGGGAAAATACCCCATTTTTCAAATGAAAGAACTGTAATCTTTCATACACAGAAGGAAACAGCATATAAATGGAGGATATTTCCGGCATTGGTTAGATTGATGTCATGATATTAGTGAAATATTCAAATTAAATAACTTTTAATTTGTATTGTTCTGCCAAAGGGACAAATAAAATATTTCAAGGTTTAAAGTATTAGAATTTCATATCCACGATATGTAGGATGTAATTTCTGCATAATTATTGTTTTAACTTATATCAAGTATAATGCTCATTCAACATAATAAATCAATAATGAACATTCATTACCTCTACTTTACACCAACTCGTTGAACCTGACGGTAATTCTGAAATAAATTAAATATGTCGTTAATAGTTAAGACCCCAAATGAAACTTATCAAACTTAAAGCTGAACTCTGGTTACAAAAATACCGAAATAATGTAATAAAAAAAAAGTTAACGCCCGCAAGCCGCCATACTTGTTTCCAACTTGTGAAATAAGTATGGCGGACATGAAGGCTTATGACCTTGAAAGGTTAGCCGATCTCACTTCCAGTTTGTTTCTCGTCAGCTAGCTATACACATCCGGCTTTATTCTCTTCACACAGTTCACTGATTGCTGTATTTTTCCCCAACAGTATACCAAATTATTAAAGATTGAACATGTCTGATCAGGTAAGACTGTAAATAATTATATGAACTGCGTCTACTACAATATCAATTTCTTACACGTTGGTAAAATGGAGAAAAAAAACATAACATCAATAAATTTAGCACTGTCAAACACTTCCCAATGAGAGCCGTCCCAAACATGTAGTTATGTCCCTTGGTCGTTTTCATGAACACTATTCAACATGGAACACACGAAGAAGGCACTACTAATAGTTTTTATAGGTGATTTGTTTTGGTTGAAAAACAGGTTGGGTAAGACATCTGGTTGCATCTTTTGCTTTGGAGTAAAGCTTAGGCTATATTGTAGTAGACGCAGTTCATATAATTATTTACAGGCCTACCTGATCAGACATTTTGCAATCCTCAATAATTTGGTATACTGTTGGGGGGAAATACAGCAATCAGTGAACCTTGTGAAGAGAATAAAGCTGGATGTGTATAGCTAGCTGACGAGAAACAAACTGGAAGTGAGATCGGCTAACCTTTCCAGGTCATAAGCCTCCATGTCCGCCATACTTATTTCACAAACTGGAAACAAGTATGGCGGCTTGCGGGCATTAACTTTTTTTTCATTACATTATTTCAGTATTTTTGTAACCGGAGTTCAGCTTTAACAACATACCAAAATTCATGCACAACAATTTCTATACGCTAATAAAAACATTTACGTAATTTGTAGATAAAACTTACGTGGACATTTTAAATCTAACCATCCAGGACCCTTCATCTTTCTCTCTATCAACATCAGTTCTAAACTGAAAACACAATTCAAATATAAATGTTCAAGATTCTTAATATCCATATTCACTAGATAAAAATTTCTTATTTACTGGTTCACACTGAAATTACATTCAACTTAAACTGCCCAATAAAATATAGATTTAGATGTTCATTTTGGGGTTTCATCAGAAGTAATGTGTCAAACGAATGACATAATTAGTATAATAACACCTCCTTACCTAGACTTGTTGGCACCAAATACATGACTAAATGTCTCTCCTGATAATTCTGTGGGTAGTGCAGGTAAATCAGCCTACAAAACAACACCTTATTATTACTAATTCTGTTAATAAATATCAATACATTACAATGTGGATCATTAATGTTTCCATTTAATGAATATAAAGCCTTCGTGCCCTGTTTTTACAAATGAAATGAAATGTGGGTTAATGTCTTACTTTACTTTTAAAAAACTTGGTCATTGAAAACAGGCATACATCATGAAGTCTGAGGAATTCTTTACATGCTGACAATGGTATAAACAGAACCTTGGTTGTGATACCCCAATGACAAGACACTGATATGGTCAAACCTGGCTGGCGAATTCTGACCTACTTTCTGGCCAACACAAGGATCAACCCAGGACCTCCAGGTATTTAAGTCAGCGCCATATTACCTAAGCCACCCTTTCTTGTTAGAAACATGATAATGAATGAATGGCCCATACTTACAGCATATCTCACTTCTAAATAATCTGATTCTACAGGTACTTCTATCTTTTCAAACGCATACTGTTTCGTAACTTTCTGAAAAATTATAATATTCATATATACATGAGAAAGCAAGAAAACTTCAAGGCAAGAATTTATTATGATTAATTTAATGTCAGCATAAAAGCAGGGGTTACAGGCCTGGGCTAAATTTCACCTTGCCAGTTGGTAAATTTGCTGATTTGGGAATTTTGACACATTTTAATTAAATCATATTTTTTTTTGTTAGATCAGAATTTAAGACAAAACAAAGAGAAATGAAACTTTTATAAGCTTTTTAAAAATTTTTAATGGTAAAATAAAAGTATTTTAAAATATACCCTATGTCAGTTGTTTTATTATGGTAGTAAAACTCAAATTATTTAATAAAACAGGTTGGCCTTAAAAATACATTTGATATTTTGCCATGTGTAAATTGTTGTGATGCCAAGTAGCACTATATATTAAAACAATTAAATTTCAATGTCATTCCAATGATTTTATGCAGAACTAAAATGCATCTTTATTTCTCATCCCCACAATCCCACTTGTACAATGATTACTTATCATTTATAAATTCTGCTAGAACTTACCATTGATTTGAATTTCATTATTTTATGTTTTTCTGAAATTCTATCATTAAATTCTGTATAGACATCAACCATATTAACTTCAAAACCTGTATCTTCACCAGTCTTTGTATTTACTCTCTAGCATAAAATAACATTCAATTAAAACATGTGTTTGTATACCAGCCCATCTAACAACTTATGACACCCACATTTTCGAGAGATGGATAGTGAACAAGCGAAAAAGAAAGTGATTTTTCCTACAATCAAGGGCCATAATTCATAACAAGTTACAATATCGAAAGGAACAGAGATCTTTGGGTTATAAACATGCATTTCAAGTTTCATCAATATCAGATTAAAATTTTGACCTGTACGGGGGTCCACAACCTTGATATACCATATGTTTACACTATTCGTCTACAAGCGGTGACCATTTTTTCGACAGTTTTGTTTGATTCTCAGGCAATTTGAATTCAGCCTTCCTTACGGTGTAACAGGGATATAATCATACGTTTTTTTTAAATTGGATAATAATTTTGACCTTCAGGGGGACCACAAGCTAAAATAGGTAATTTCTTGTACTTACTGTTTTTCTTGGTAAAAGATATACGTGTCTCTGTATATTTTTGACTGTAACACAACAACTAACATGTGTCTTGGCCGATTCAATCCAAACTTTACCAAACAGATACACAATACCTGTAAACAATTTTCATAGGAGTAGAAATAAATTCTTACACATAGGAGAGAGAGAAATGGGGTTTAACATCCACTCAACACAAACTAGGTCATTTTGGGACTAACATATGGTTTAATTTTATTTCAATAATTTGCTTGCAGTGGGAGGAAACCGGAGTGCCCGGAGAAAACCCACGAGGTTGAGAAGGGGCCCCTATCTCCATGCCACATATGCTCACAACAGGGATCGAAACCAAAATTTTGACGAACCAAGCAATTTCAGCAATCATAAAAACCTGTGAGCTGTACAGTTTTGCCAAATTGTAAATATATGGACAGATCAACATACAGTGGTCACTTCAAAAGTCCTCCACTTAAAAATGAAACCTAACAGTATAAATTATGCTGATTGAAATGTTAACAGAGTTTGTTCAGTTTGGGACAGATGTGAAAAGATGGCTGTACTGTATGTGCTTTAAAAACTGAAGATAAAATCATACCAGGTTGTTTCCAGGGATCTTCATAAGCATCTAGCCAATAGAATCTCATTACTTGTTCACCCTCTTCATTAGTAACTAGAGGTAATTTAGATGAATCAACTTGTATATCTATAACATTGTCTGTATTATCAGACTGTATACTCTCCCAACCAGACGATACAAACTCTTTACTGAAAAAAAAACCCAACAAATATAGAATAAATCTATAAAGTTCATATTAGAAACTTAAAGGAGAAAGACTGGTAATAAAGTAGCATATACAACGTTACTATGTGGCCCAGGAACTGAGTATAACATTCTCACTGACATATTGGAATTCTGATGCCATAAATGGAAGGCCATCAACTGATGCAAAATTGTCTACATGTCGATCGAACCTGAATTTGCAGACTCTTAAGCTCTTTCAAAGAATGTTTCTTTGAAGAATAAAGATAGGCTGGCACTGCCAGGCAGGATACGCCCACATTTTTGAGAGATGGATAGAGAACAAGCAATACATCATTAAGTCCTGTATTTCATACTGTATTGGGAGCAGCCATTTTGTTGGTCAGTTCCAGTCTGATATTCATGAAATTCGAAGCCGACAATGATTATGGTTTGACGGTACACAACCTAGAAATGTTACTTTTCGTCAAAATCGGATAAGAATTGTGACCTGCAGAGAGTCCACAACCATGATATACCATATTTTTACACTATTCGCGTACAAACGGTGACCATTTCGTCCGGCAATTTTGGTACGATTTTCACGAAATTCGAACTCAACCTTCCTTACGGTGCAACAGTAATATAATCAGAGTTTTTTTTTAAATCAGATAATAATTGTTCGAGAGATAGACAGAGAACAAGCAATACCGAAAGTGATTTTTCCTACAATCAAAGGCCATAATTCATTAAGTTACAATTTGATATGCGCAAATATCGAAAAGAATAAAGACCTTTAGGTTATAAACAAGCATTTCAGGTTTCATCAAAATCGAATTAAAATTGTCACCTCTACAGGGTCCATAACTTTGACATACCATATTTTTACACTGTTCGCGTACAAACGGCGGCCATTTTTTCTGGCAATTATGGTCCAATTTTCTTGAAATTCTAACTCAACCTTCCGTAGGGTGTAACGGTGATAGAGTCAAACGTTTTTTCAAATCGGATAATAATTGTGACCTCCAGAGGGACCATAGGTGATTTTTCGGACAATCAGGGGCCATAATTCAGGAAGTTACGATCCGATATGCGCAAATATCGTAAGGAACCAAGATCTTTGGGTTATAACCATGCATTTCAAGTTTCATCAAAATCGAATTAAAATTGTGACCTCTACAGGGTCCACAACCATGATATACAATTTTTTAACAGTATCCGCGTACAAACGGCGGCCATTTTGTATGACAATTTTGGTCCGATTTTCCCGAAATTCGAACTCAACCTTCCTTACGGTGTAACGGTAATACAATCAACCGTTTTATTAAATCGGATAATAATTGTGACCACCAGAGGGACCACAAGCTAAAATAAGGCGATTTTGCGTATAATCAGGGGCCATAATTCAGGAAGTTACGTTCCGATATGCGCAAATATCGAATGGAACCAAGATCTTTGGGTTATAACCATGAATTTCAAGTTTCATCAAAATCGATTTAAAAATGTGACTTTTACAAGGTCCACAAACCATGATATACAATTTTTTAACAGTATTGGCGTACAAACGGCGGCCATTTTGTATGGCAATTTTCGTCCGATTTTCCCGAAATTCGAACTCAACCTTCCTTAGGGTGTAACGGTGATATAATCAAACGTTTTTTTAAATCGGATAATAATTGTGACCTCCAGAGGGACCACAAGCTAAACAGGGTGATTTTTCGGACAATCAGGGGCCATAATTCAGGAAATTACATTCCGATAGGTGCAAATATCGAAAGGAACCAAGATCTTTGGGTTATAAACATGCATGTCAAGTTTCATCAAAATCGGTTCAAAATTGTGACCTCTATAGGGTCCACAAGCTAAAAACGTGATTTTTCGTACAATCAGGGGCCATAATCCATGAAGTTTTCATCCGATACATGCCAATATCGAAAGGAACCGAGATCTTTTGGGGATAAACCTATATTTCAAGTTTCGTCAAAATCGGATAAGAATTGTGACCTGTAGAGAGTCCACAAACAAATTGTGGACGGACGGACGTCCGGACGGACAGGGGCGACGACAATATACGTCCACATAAAAATGTGGGCGTATAAAAACAGGATGAGTTGTATTGCTTGCAGACTAGTTGCTGGTTCAAAAATATAGCCCAATATGATTATTTAATTTCTACTGCATAAGCAGACATTGGATTGTTAGCTAAATGTATTTTCATTTTTTGCCTTAATTTAGGAATGTCAATCAATCAAATGAATTTTATTTTGTCTAACCAAACTAAACCTTCATATATATTATTGCTCTCTCGCAGATTAACATTATCTTACCTACTGAAAAACATATTTAGGAGAAGCTTTAATTAACCATTCATCAAAGTGAACACTCAGACCAAGAATTAGAAAAAAAAAACCCAAACACAAGCAATTTACAACAAACCTTTCTATAACTGGTTGTGATTTGACAGTATCTTCTTTTTTAACTGGTTTAGCATTAATAGGCTTTACATCTTCAACTTCATCATTGAAATCTATATCATTTAATTCCATACCCGATTCATCTACAATATATCATATGACAACAAATTTGAAATATATTTTTTTTTATACCAGAACTTCCCATTCAATTAATTTATCTAAATATATGATCCTTTTAACATTAATGTATATTGTTTACTGCTACTCAAAAGAAGGGCTTTTACAGTTGGTCAATTTTTGAAGTATCATTTTTTACCAAAGAGAAGGTCAATTTTGCGCATTTTTCCCAATATATTCTAAGTGTTTTACACATAAAAACTATAAATCTAACAGCATGTATTGCGTTAAAATAAAATAATATTGGGCATATTGAACGACTCATGTGTATAGTTTCTTATACCACTAACCCTGATTTGAATTTATTTCATTTCAGACATATTAAATTTCAAAATTTTAGTTTACTTAACTTTCAGACTTGAATGACCAATCACTTTGCTAAAGGTTTGTCATTGCCTAATTTCTGAGATGACAAGACGTCATATATGGGTTACAATGACATCCAACATACATGTAGGAGAGAGAGAGAGAGACATATGGGGGTTTAACGTCTGTCCACTCGGCACAAACTAGGTCATTTCGGGCCTAACATATGGTTTAATTTCATTTCAATAATTCGCTCGCGCATAGGGGTCGTTAGGGTCACCTAAAAAGAAGACTCTCACATCAAAATAGCTGCCTATCAGGACAATTTACTTGCTATGTGGTAATAACAGAACACAATTTTTATGGGAAACAATCACTGGTTTATTCTAATATCACGACGTTTCGACAAGTATCCTCTTATCGTTATCAAGCACAATAAAAATTGTGTTCTGTTATTGTGTTCTCCAATCACTAAATGCCACTTAAAGATTATGTGGTAATATATGTAGAATAATTGCCTAACTTGTAGTGGTTGGAAATGACAGTATTTTTATTTATTATTTTTTTACAGTTCTGTCAATTTCACTTGATTGGAAACTGATCTAAATAGTAACATGTCAAAAAGAACAGCTATATAATAACATGTTTGATATATATCTGAATAAATGATACAAGCACTTTGTGAACCAGATATTTTTTGTTGACAAAATGAACATCTATCCTGGAATACCTACTGAGATCATTGTGACCATTTTGATTTAAGACTAGTTCATCATCATCATCCATGTTAGTATCAAATTCTTCAATCAATGGTGACTCTTCTTCAATTGGTTCTTGCTTAACTTCAACTGGTTCCTTTTTAACTCGAGCTGGTTCAGGTTTGGTTCTAATTGATTCTGGTTTACATTGTTTTTTAACTTTAATAGTGGGTGCAACATATTTCTGACTTGAGTTGTCTAATTCCCGTTTTATATTCCTGGGCTGAAGTGGTTTCACACTGAAGGGATTCAATGCTTCTCTGTGGAAAGGGAAAAAGAAGGAGATCTGAACAAAAAGCATTGATTTAAAGTCTTTCATAAACTGTGTGAACTTCTCAAAGAAATGAGCAAGATTATCAGGTTTTCTAGAAAGAGTAAGCATACTAAGTGTCATGCGTGAGACCCTTCATGTACACCTGACTTTCATAAAAAAAATTTGTGTTGATCATTAGAAAATGTTTAGATCAATATTCATTTACAACATAACTAAGAAGACCTACTTTGAAGCTGCTTTATTTTTGTTGATTTTAACAGGAAGCGGTTTAGATTGTGAAGAACCTTTATGTAGTTCTTCCATTAAATCTCCTAATAAATCATCATTAGCTAAACTCACATCCTTCTGTCAATCAAAATAAAAAAATATTAGCAATTTTTATTTTACAATTAAATCTTTTAAAATGGTTTCTCTCTGAGAAGAATATAAGTATACATTTTCTATTAAAAGATAATTAAACAAAAAAAGACAATTTATCTAGGGGAGACCACTAATAATAAACCTTGTGCACTAAAGGGAGATAATTTCTCAAATTTTGTGGGAACAAGGAGAAGCTTGCTTGTTTGGAATGGTCCTCATTGAATGAATACTGAAATGGAATGAACTCCTGACTAAGTTCTGCCTATCCCATAAACATGGGGAGCAGAATCATTAAAACATCAAACGTTTCAGTTATGGTAATATCATGACAGTTCAGATATTATATTTTGTTGGAGCATTCATTGTCTTGAAATTCTCCAGTTTACTCAATCAACACTTTTAGAATGATCGAGAATTCAATTTGGGAACGCTCAATCAAAACTTTATATTAAGGTCTATTTGAAATATTTTTAATAGCTTGCAAACTACAATATTGCAAAAGTTCAATCTCTAAAAATAGATTTCAATTTGTAATTTATAAAGATATCAGTTGAAAATTGTGACGAACTTACAATCTTTAAAAAAATTGTATAATAGAGCTCTATTTAATCGAATTGAATCCAAGCTTTGTGATTATCTACCGTTGATATTATTTATCATCATTTTAAGAAACTACTGATTAATTTAACTTTGATTAATAGATATTCTCAGAAAAATGCAAATGACGATCAGTGCAAAAAACATCCATTACAATACCTCTGGTTTTTTCTTTGTTACCATAGAAGCAGCTGCAAACATTGATTTAATATTAGCTTTAGGTTTTGTACCTGGTCGTACGATATTCTTATTTTTCTTCTTATCACCATCTTTTTTCTCTGGAAGAAAAAAAAAAGATTAAAAATGGGTAGAAAATAGAAAGCCAACAACTTTTCATCTAGTCCATATTAACGAAGCAAAACAATATTAAATGTTAGAATGGAAGCAGAGGACTGAAGGTATACTCAAACTTGAATGGAACCCTACAGACAAAGCAAGTTACCAAACAGAGCATTTTGTTTATAATTATATAATTTATCAAGATAGGGTGTCCCAAACAGTGAGAAATGCACTTGGCAAACCTCTACAGAGTCCAGTACCCTACATCTAGCCTAGACTGTATGACGAAGTCTGTCTTTGGAACTGCCCTCAAATTCCCGCATTAAAAATGGTGTCACCTGTGACGACGCCTTTGAGGAATATTTTAACATACAAATGCCGAGGTTTGTCGAGTGTCAAAATGGACTCTAATAAAGGTTTGAAGTTACTTTGGTTGCCAATAAATAGTCAGGTTACAACATAATAAAGCCCTAAAAATTTTGTCAGTAGTCTGGTTTGTCGTGACTTATTTTGAACCAAGGGCTCACAACTGATTTTGCACTTAAAACTTGCTATGTGAGGCAAAGAAATGTCACGAAAAATTGTAGTATAAATTTTTGGTATTTAAATCATATAGTAATAAATATGGTGACATAATCATCAATATAGTTGGAGATATTTTATTTTATCTTGGAGCCCCCCCCCCCTAATTCTGGGTCTGATATTACTGTTTACTTACTTTCATTTTTCGAAAAGGTATCATCATCCATATCATCATCAAATATTTCACGTCCATCTTCAACATAACCAGCTCCATCTACAAATAATGAATGATATGTGGTTTAATGTCCTACTCTGATCGGACAGTGAATCTACGGCCTACTCTTATATTGAATTCCATCTGCCAAGGGTTCATTTACGGGCATGCCAATGTGTATACAGGACATGTTACTTGCCAGTCCGTCTGTCCTGCACAACTAACAGGGTAGTACCACGCTGAAAAATAATCATGAACTTTCTCGGCCAACACCAGGATGAAAAGGACTATCAGGTTAGTGAGCTAACTTCTTATTCAGTGAGTCACTGCGACTCGGCCATCTTCGTACAGTCAACAAATATAACAATCATGATTTACAGTCTCTAGATTTCATTTATGGTTGAAATGCTACAAAGGAAGATTTGTATTTAAATAGTATCTCACCATCATCAATAATCCAATCATCTTCTTGTCGCTGTCGTACTATTTCAGAATAATTATCTTCATCAACAATATCATACACAGCTTTCTCTTCTTCTAGCTAAAAAAATCACAAACATACGTATTATTTCTTTTTTTTACTGGAGTAGAGACCACACCACAGAAAATAGTTGCTCTACACCTACACTGAATAACTTTTGAAGCCAGGATATATAACAATTGAAAGAACTCCTTTGCGTCTATAACCAGTTGGACCTAACCTTAGATCATCTACAGATTCAACATTACTGTTGTTGTTTGTTCCAAAATATAACTGTGACGAACAAGTATTAAAAATATAAACAAAAACTCAGAAAAAAGAACAATCAGTGCCTGACATTGACAAAATGATACATTTTCTAGGTTTTTTCTGACAAAGCCTGATTTTGTTGTGCCTGACAATGTCTGTGAAAGCCGACTTATTATATATATTCCAGACTTTTGGTTTATCACTATTATCAGCTGTGTTCATAAAATTAGAAATACTCCCATAGGCCTACATTATCTCTGACTCACCTCATATTTATTTTTTTCTCCCCTTTCTTTTGCTCTTTTAAGTTTTTCAAAAGCAGCAAATTTTCCTGATTTGTCTTTCTTTTCACGTCTTGATCGGCCTTGTGCTATTGATTCGGTGGCTATTAAAATAAAAATTTCAGTTAAAGTTTATGCAGTTCCATTTAACATTTTTTTTTCTATCACCTACTTCCATCCATTTTCCTTTTTTTTTATTCCCCTATTCATAGCAATGCTTATAAATACAAAGTCGTGAATGTGCTACTACTGTAGAACAACCCTTATTTCAAAACTATTCACTAAAAAATTGTTGAGTTAATCAGTTATCTCCCACATCTACTCTTCCAAGCAAGGCTTATTATTTCTGAAAATTTAGTGAAAAAAAAAAAACACACTTTAATTTGTAGTTTCTTTTAGAGCATCAGCACAATGGTAATTAGTAGCCCATGGTTCAAACTATCAACATATCTCTGCCATTAGTTTAATGAGAAAAACAGGTATTCAATATATTATATAATCATTTCTTTCCAGATTGTGACATCGCCTCAAAAGTAGAGATTGGTTTCAATAATATTATAAATAATAATAATAAGTCTGAACAGATCTATCTAGATCTAACTAGTGTTAAAATATTAAAAGTGGTTAAAATCTAAAGACATATTTTTTCATGTTTATGTTACATGATTGGAATCAAAAGAATGTGATCCAAAAACCTTGTATTTGATCATCAGTGTTGTCCATTTCGGGAGCTGGAGCCATTTCCCGCACTTTGTTTTTATTTTTGGCGCGTGTATAAAGGGACATAACCCTACCACATTGCCTTTTTTCTTTTAAAAAAGTAAAAATGGGAGTCAACCAATCAATAATTCATTGTTTATTTTCTTCAAACTATTGAGTGAGATGTAATAGATTGGCTAAGACATTAAAAAATGCCAAAGGGGTTTGGTAATTAATTCTTTTCTGTATAGTTCTTATTTGCGCAATGCTATGATAAATTGCGCAAATTAATGACTCGAAGACTCGATTAACAAGACAATAAATATTTCCAACATTGACAATCAAGACTAAATCTTTAAATAGTACACAACAATAATGATGACGTATTTCACATAGTACACATGGCATAAATAATTATCAACAGAGATTGATGTAATAAAGGCCAGTAGCGTGTGTTAAAATTGATAGTCTTGATGTATTAGTAATTGTAAGTATATTGTACTTCTAATAATTGCTTACTCGATTATAGACGAAGTAAATCGAATAATTGCGAATTGAACCGTAAGCTTACGTTCATGACAAAAATTTAGAACAGACGATTCCGACCATATTATTAATAATACTGATGATGATAACTGAAGAACTGAGTAAACAACACGTAACCGTCACGTTTTCACCTTCGCTGGCTTCACCTACCACGTCACAGGCGTCCCGCGAATTATCACGCCATACAACTGTTTTGGGATCACCCCATCCAAACGTTATTTTCAGCATCAAATTCAACACTGTAAAGTGCATCTGATCTCTGTCAATGACAATATTTGCCAACCCGGTCAGAAAATCAAAACAGCTTGCAGTTGCAGACAGGTACTTAAAATTAAAAAGACCAGCCTGCCTGAGTCAATGTTATTATAAGTAAAATTTTATATTCAGCAATTTAGAATTATATGAATTCAATATGAATACAAAATAGATACTTACTAAGCCTTACTACTATAAATATATTTGATACTGGTAATTAGTGTTAGACTGTTCAAGTTAAGTTAGAGTCAATAATAGTTCTTGCAATTTATTGTTGTTCTGTGGTCGATTTGATCAACAGCTGTTGAAATCATGCACCACGTGATTTTAATATTTTTATCATTTATTTACTGGTTGATACTCATTGATATAGGTCTATGAGTTTAGATATAACATGTCATATGTGAACTTTGAGTTGGTTATCAATTTTATTGGTCATTTAAGAGGATATCTACGTGTATAGTGTCCACATTTGACTTAAAATCAAAAGAGTTGAAAAATATATGCCTTTGAATTCAATTAAGTTTGTTTACGGTACTTTAAATTTAATAATTTTTTGGCATAAACCTGAATTGAAAGTATTCAATACTTATTGTCAGAATCGTTTGCATTAGTTAATAAGGATATAAAATGTCTAAAAGGTAAGTTTTTAGTTAGAAATATAATACATGTATATATTTTTGTGGGAAGACTGTGGACTTGGACAGGCTTTTCTTTTTTTGATAATTTCAAAGAAAATTTAGGCTTTTTAACTTTAAGTATTTTATGAACAGAAATGTTAGCATGATCGAACATGCCGAATGTATTAGAATTAAGATTTTCAATAGTCCACATCTGGTTTAACATCCTAGCTGTAAGTGTAAGGGTGTAGAATTCTCTATTTTTATTAGTGTTGATATTACTTGTAGTACAAGTATCCATAATGTTTTTTAAAATATTTAAATTTTGATACTTTTTCTAATGATTTTTAATAAACATAGGGTCAAAGATGTCTTTCAATATGGTAGTCAATATGCAGATCAAAAAACATGCAGAAATCAAAAAAATTCCTGGTTATTTTTTTTTATGAAAACAAATGTTTGCCAGTCTTCCTATGTACAATTAGCTCTTTGTAAAAATTCACTTAAAGGACAATATTGGTGCCAGTCATTATCACATATATGATAGAGCTGATTAAACACTGTCCAAATATAATATTAACACAGAGATCATCGCTACCATAGAGGAGTAATAAAGGATTCATGAATCGGAAGTGACGAACGCCAAAGGAAAACACGAGTTATTCCTCTATATAACTAACTGAAATGACTAGTGATAACAGATACATGGGCGAATATCTGCTCACTAATAATTCCCCCGAAGACCTAAAGTTGCTGTGTGAAACTGTGAGAGAATATCTTACAATTCATAAAAAGAATTGACTGCCATTAGATAAGAGAACAGGAAAAAAAAACAGATTAAAAGTCTGTGCATTACCATGTTTTTATAAGGTAGGGGAGACCGAGGCACATTGAACCACCATGGATATATCCTTTATAAATAATACTATACAACCCAACACTATACAGAAGTGAGATAACTTCTTAGACCCATTTCTCTATCAATATAAGTCACATGCTGTCAATTATTTTCTTAGGCATTGAATTTTTCAAAAAAGCGCTTAAAAGAGAAAAATTTTCCATACATGTTAACTTCTTAGCCTAGGAAATTCTTGTACTTAAGTTCATATATTATGTCTAATCTATACAATCCAGATAAACCCGGGTTTGATCCATATAAGAGGGCATATTGATTTTTTTAAAATTTTAATCATGAAATAAAGAGATCTTCTAATAAAACATTTGATATGAAATGAGGACAAACATGTATGTGAACAAAGTGGTTCAATGTGCCCCGGTCTCCCCTATAGAATGAATAAAAACAAGGGGCTGTACGGAGTATTTCTATTTTTTCCGTGTTCTCTTATCTTATGACATTTAATTACTTTATTGTATCGTCAGATAACCTCTTGCGGTCCCACATAACAATTTTTTGTCTTCGTAGGAATTATTAGTGAGCAGAAATTCGGCCGTTTATCTGTCATCACTCGTCACTCCAGTCATTCACATAGAGAGATAACTCGTGTTTTCCTTTGGCGTTCGTCACTTCCGATTCATGAATCCTTTATTACTCCTCTATGGTAGCGATGATCTCTGTGTTAATATTATATTTGGAAAGTGTTTAATCAGTTCTATCACATGTGTGATAATGACTGGCACCAATATTGTCCTTTAAATTTATAGAAATTCTAGAGAAATAACTTCTTTGGATTAATTTTTTAGAAATACTTTTTGGATAAATGTATTTTGTCATGGATAAGCCTACTTTAATAGAAAAAAGGAATAAGCTTGCATGATAAGAAATAACTGCAAACTTCCACCTTTAACATTTGAATTTAATATACTCTTCTGTAGATATTACTCATGTTGTGAATTTTAGCCTGTTTCGATGTTTACGATGTAATGAATGTCAGTTCTACCTCAAAAAGCTGACACAACTGTTTAGTATTATAGAGAGTTTATTTTTTGTATTATTTTTTTTCAAACCCATTAAGAATTTTGATAGAATTATTCAGAAATACATGTATATATGTAGGTTGACAAGCAAAAGTGAAGACCAGAGGCAACCTGCAGAAAAAAAACCTACTAGTATACTCATCGATGGAAATATGGGGAAGGCCTTTTGTTCCAGAGTTATGGCATAAGGAAGAGCTCTTTTGAATTTTTATAATTTTTTCATTAGATTGACATCTAGAACTTATTTTCCTGAGTGTTTACGTTTCAAATTAGGAAATCTTATGATTGCTTTTTTTAATGATTCTCTATGTGTGTACATGAATGGATGGATAAAGGGACTATATGTACAGTAAGTCAATTATGATTGCTATAAAAATATTGAAAATGTTTTTACAGAACAAGAATGTCCTCGAGAAAAAGGTCACGAAACGGAGAAATGGCTAAAAATGGAGAACCTGTAAACATAAATGGATGTGGTGAATACAGAAGACCTGTAAGTGAAGATTATTTTATTTCAAATGTGACAATATAAATCTGTATACATTCATTAATACATTTATGTGGACCATTTTTAGAAATAAACAAGACTCTGTCATCATCATCCAGTGCTCTTGTATACCAAATTTGTTTCCATGGAAACTCAGAACTATTAAATCTGAGACATTTCTAATTAACAAAAGGCACAATTACTATAATTGGAAAAATACTAGTTTGGTGTGTGTACAAAGATTCATTAAGAATTGTTGGTTGAACTGTTTATAGAATACAGGCCCTACTTCTGAAACAAAACATCCCTCTCTTAACTTCGTTCGGCCAGGAATAATAAAATTTGCTGCATCGAAGGATTAATGATATGGATAGCTAGAGCCATTTAGAAGTGTACCATGTCTTGTAAATTCTTTATGTTCATGCATGTAAGGAGTCATGGAAAGGTTACTCTTAATCTTAAGTTTTTTTAAAACGTGTGCCTGATTCTCTTGATATGTGTCAATAAATTTTGCTTAAACAAATATACATGTATTATACAGAAGGAAAAAATAATTTTATTAGGATAAACTATGTTTATAAAATAAACCACAATAAAATGACATTTGGGGTTACCATAGTATTACAGTGTTGAATTTAAGATGTGAATTCATTCCTAATCTGTGGGGATTTTGATTTCAGACTTGTGCTTATTTTAATAGTTTCCAGAGTAATGCCTTCTATAAATGGCTATTTAGTTATTGATTTGAACTTATTCACTGTGTTCAGGAAGGAGGAAACAAGATAGTGTAAACGTAATACAATTATTGCAACCACATTACCACATCTCAGTTCTGTAGAATTTATTTTTAGTCCAGTTGTCCTTAAATTTTTGTAAGCATTTTACTATTTTTACATAGGCATCTTTATACAAATCAGAGCAGGTCATGGTGCTGCTGGCCACACAAAATTTCCCTTATATCACACTGTGTGGGGTATGCCTGTTTCCATAGCCCAATAGGTGCAAACCAGTAGGACATTAAACTTATCCCCATTTCATTTTAATTGCTCAGTTTGATTGGCTACTCAGTCTGAGAAACATTTCTTGTGGAGTTACTGAGCTGTCTAGACTTTAGAAAATTTTGTATTGAGAAGATTGATTTACAGTTGAGTGCACAACATGTAGATTTGCAAACTGGCAATAATGTTTAAACAGACATCAAAGCTTTCTTGCATTTTGAGCATCCAACACGTTGATCAATGCGCTGCATTGCTAAAAATTAAAAAAGAATATATTTAATTGGGTGGGGGGGAGAGATCTGAATTGAAACTTGAGTGTCATTCAAATACATCTACATTAGAAAATCATAATTGAATTATTATACAGAGTTATTGTGGTACATTTTACAACAGCTGTGTGTTAGTTGCATAATTTTCTCTAGAATTAGATATTGATTTTAACTCTGTTTGATAATATCTATTAACATTGTGGCATTCGTATTGGTTTGTGCAGCATTTGTATTGGTTTGTGTAGCATTTGTATTGGTAATTTATATTTAATAATATATTATTATCAATAAGAAAATTTACAATCTGTGCAAAATCATGGAATGTTAACCTAGTGACATATTGTTCACATACATGAAACGTGCAAAACAGTAATTCAGGTGTATAATCAATTACTTTTGTTCTAATTTTAACTATTTATTTTAAATAGTGCATGCTCCGATCTATTTGCAAGGCATGGCTGTAGTATTTCTATGTTTGTTATATATATACATTTTTAAATCTACATGTACTGGTGGGCAACTCAAAAATTCTATGCCCGTTGTGGGTTAAAGAGATTAAGGTCAAAGCCAGAAGAGATGATTTTAAGCATTTTTATGATATTAATGTCTTTGTTCTACTGCTGCCATTTCTGATGTGACAACAGATTGTTTATACAGGTCACAATTCTATGGAATACAATTACTGCTTATTACTGAGCGACGTTTCAACTAGGCTTCTCTAGTCGTTATCAAGCAATGATAAAATCTAAAAAGAGACAAGTCAATATATACATGTACACAACAATACTTTCTTAATGCTGACAAACCAGAGATCTACAATTGCTCGTACCTAAAGGGAATCTAATTTAATTAAGGATTATAAATTGAAACGTTATTGACAACATTCAATAAGACCACTTAACTAAAAGTAAAAACAAACTAACTAATTGATTAATGGTTAAGTGTTGTGGAGTATTTAGTAGGTTTTAATAAGGACAAACGGTCAGAGAAAATGAAATTTGATCAAATTTTATCAACCACCCCTTTCACTGAAATAAACACAAATGATTAATGAATTGATTGTTGTGGAGTATTTACAGCGATTTGATCTGGTTTCAATAATGACAACATCCCGAGAGGATGAGATTTTGTATTAGGACGGAAAATATATGCGCATGTCGAAACGTCGCTCAGTAATAAGCAGTAATTGTATTCCATAGAATTGTGACCTGTATACTCTAGTTCAATTACTAAATGCCATTGAAACAGTTTAACAGATTGTTTGATCTCTGTTTATTTTACATACTCCACAAATATAACTGTTTTGTTAGGAACACAGCTATTTACGATCCTTACAATCTTCAAGCTCTGTAATGGTATCAATAATGTTATGGAAAGACAAATCTCTTTAATTATTACCCAGCCCCCCCCCCCCCCCCCCCCCCCCCCTCACACACACCAGTATTCAACAATGCTAAGCTTGTTATTCATTTAGTACAGATACTGAATATGATATTACATTAAATACATTTTTAAAATTCTTGTTTTATAAACATATACTTCATTTTTTATACACCCATTACCAACAATAGCATAAAATTGGATGACAACCTTTTTGGACTGCTTGGATGACTTATCCTCTGTGGGCAACAGTATTATGAGCTGCACTTCTTGACCTCAATATACAATGTAAGCTAATGTTATTTTAAGGTCGTTTGTATTTTTGATTCATTTTACAATACCCAGATCATTAGGTAGATAAAGGGCTGTCTATTCTTGCTTAATATTTTCGAAAATTGATAATGCAAAATGAATATATATGAAAAATTCATTTAAACTACTTTATTTTGAGTATAAGTTATTAATGGTTGTAGTTTTGACAAGATGTGTGCATGGATCATAACCACCATACTGGTCATTCAAGCCTTAGTCTAGCTTCTATATTTTTGAATTAAATCTTTAAATGGCCGAACCATTCTAATCTACTTAAAATTGGAGTCATCCTACCAAGATTTAGATATAGTCGTGACATGTTAATAAATATCTAATTCATAATTTATAGAACATTTAAGGTCCAAAAAAACCCTATACAATAAGCAGATTTGGGTATTGCATAAATTTGCCTGTATAATATGGACATCGGATGCAAATTGTTGTTCGAGATAACATTCTTCAGACATAAAACATAAATGCTTAAATACTTACATTCAGGCCTTGAGCTTAATCAATTTGACCCACAAAAGCAAGTGGCATTGAAATTTTGATTGCACCTCAGATAATCTGCTTACATTGTACATTTCAAGGTTGTACATGTTTTTAACTATCTATTTATTCCTGCTGTTTACATCGATTCACTTAATGCCATATATAATTACTAATATAAACCTTACTGTTACTGTTCTCTAAGATAGAAGTTTTTTGTCCCCCGCCCTTTCGAAGAAAGTTGGGGGACTATTCAAATGGGTTCGTCCGTCTGTCTGTCGGTCCGTCTGTCCGTCCGTCTGTCTGTCCGTCACACTTTTTGGGACACAATAACTCTCTTCCTAATGGAGCTAGAATGTTCAAACTTGGTGTATGTGTTTATTATGTCAATGCCTTGATGGAGTTCGAAGATGAGCATTTTCCGCTTAGGGTAAGCAGAGATAAGCAATTTGATTGGTTGATGCTTTGGGACACGATAACTTTAGTTCTAATTAAGTGAGATTGATGAAACTTGGTGTATAGTTTCATTATAGTAATACCTTGACTAAGTTCGATAATGAGCATTTTCTGCTCAGGGAAAGCAGAGCTATACGTAATTTGATTGGTCGAGAATTTGGAACACAATAACTCTCCTTCTAATAGAGTTAAAATGTTCAAACTTAGTGTATATGCTTATTAGGTCAATGCCTTGATGGAGTTCGAAGATGAGCATTTTCCGCTTAGGGTAAGCAGAGATAAGCAATTTGATTGGTTGATGCTTTGGGACACGATAACTTTAGTTCTAATTAAGTGAGAGTGATGAAACTTGGTGTATAGTTTCATTATAGTAATACCTTGACTAAGTTCGATAATGAGCATTTTCTGCTCAGGGTAAGCAGAGCGATACGCAATTTGATTGGTCGAGACTTTGGAACCCGATAACTCTCCTTCTAATTTAGTTGAAATATTCAAACTTGGTGTATGTGCTTATTAGGTCAATGCCTTGATGGAGTTCGAAGATGAGCATTTTCCGCTTAGGGTAAGCAGAGATAAGCAATTTGATTGGTTGATGCTTTGGGACACGATAACTTTAGTTCTAATTAAGTGAGATTGATGAAACTTGGTGTATAGTTTCATTATAGTAATACCTTGACTAAATTCGATAATGAGCATTTTCTGCTCAGGGTAAGCAGAGCTATACGTAATTTGATTGGTCGAGAATTTGGAACACAATAACTCTCCTTCTAATAGAGTTAAAATGTTCAAACTTGGTGTATATGCTTATTAGGTCAATGCCTTGATGGAGTTCGAAGATGAGCATTTTCCGCTTAGGGTAAGCAGAGATAAGCAATTTGATTGGTTGATGCTTTGGGACACGATAACTTTAGTTCTAATTAAGTGAGAGTGATGAAACTTGGTGTATAGTTTCATTATAGTGATACCTTGACTAAGTTCGATAATGAGCATTTTCTGCTCAGGGTAAGCAGAGCAATATGCAATTTGATTGGTCGAGATTTTGTAACACAATAACTCTCCTTCTAATTTAGTTAAAATGTTCAAACTTTGTGTATATGCTTATTAGGTCAATGCCTTGATGGAATTCGAAGATGAGCATTTTCCGCTTAGGGTAAGCAGAGATAAGCAATTTGATTGGTTGATGCTTTGGGACACGATAACTTTAGTTCTAATTAAGTGAGAGTGATGAAACTTGGTGTATAGTTTCATTACAGTAATACCTTGACTAAGTTCGATAATGAGCATTTTCTGCTCAGGGTAAGCAGAGCGATACACAATTTGATTGGTCGAGACTTTGGAACACAATAACTCTCCTTCTAATTTAGTTAAAATGTTCAAACTTGGTGTATATATGCTTATTAGGTCAATGCCTTGATGGAGTTCGAAGATGAGCATTTTCCACTTAGGGTAGGCAGAGATAAGCAATTTGATTGGTTGATGCTTTGAGACACGATAACTTTAGTTCTAATTAAGTGAGAGTGATGAAACTTGGTGTATAGTTTCATTACAGTAATACCTTGACTATGATCGATAATGAGCATTTTCTGCTCAGGGTAAGCAGAGCGATAAGCAATTTGATTTGCGGAGACTTTGGAACACAATAACTCTCCTTCGAATTGAGTTAAAATGTTCAAAATTGGTGTGTATGCTTCTTAGGTCAATGCCTTGATGGAGTTCGAAGATGAGCATTTTCTTCTTACGGTAGGCAGAGATAAGCAATTTTTGGATGACACTGGTAAGCAGAGCAATACGCAATTTGATTGGTCGAGACTTTGTAACACAATAACTCTCCTTCTAATTTAGTTAAAATGTTCAAACTTTGTGTATATGCTTATTAGGTCAATGCCTTGATGGAATTCGAAGATGAGCATTTTCCGCTTAGGGTAAGCAGAGATAAGCAATTTGATTGGTTGATGCTTTGGGACACGATAACTTTAGTTCTAATTAAGTGAGAGTGATGAAACTTGGTGTATAGTTTCATTACAGTAATACCTTGACTAAGTTCGATAATGAACATTTTCTGCTCAGGGTAAGCAGAGCGATACGCAATTTGATTGGTCGAGACTTTGGAACACAATAACTCTCCTTCTAATTTAGTTAAAATGTTCAAACTTGGTGTATATATGCTTATTAGGTCAATGCCTTGATGGAGTTCGAAGATGAGCATTTTCCACTTAGGGTAGGCAGAGATAAGCAATTTGATTGGTTGATGCTTTGAGACACGATAACTTTAGTTCTAATTAAGTGAGAGTGATGAAACTTGGTGTATAGTTTCATTACAGTAATACCTTGACTATGATCAATAATGAGCATTTTCTGCTCAGGGTAAGCAGAGCGATAAGCAATTTGATTTGCGGAGACTTTGGAACACAATAACTCTCCTTCGAATTGAGTTAAAATGTTCAAAATTGGTGTGTATGCTTCTTAGGTCAATGCCTTGATGGAGTTCGAAGATGAGCATTTTCTTCTTACGGTAGGCAGAGATAAGCAATTTTTGGATGACACTTCGTGTTCAGTTTGATTGGTCGATACGTTTGAAAAAAATAGATGTGCGATTAATTAATATGTGTCATCTATTTATTTTGGGATTTCGGCGGGGGACATCAGCCTCACTGTTGGCTTGTTTTTTTAAAAATGAACTAAAAGTCTGGGTTATCGGACATAAGAACTGATTTTGTAGTGGGACATGGATCACGAAACCATAATGTATTTGTAAAATTGATAGGAAAACCTGAATGAATCAATGCTGGCTTGGTAGGTTTGTCTTAAATTTTGCATCAAGTCAGTTTGAAAATGGGCAATATACATGTAACTGTATTGTCAAATTATATCAAATAGATGATTATTTTTTTACCAACTCAGGGGCGGATCCAGGAATTTTTGCAGGAGGGGGTTTGCCAGGTTTCTGTTACGGAAATCTACCATCATCGTCTCTAAATTACATAGGCATACATACAAATTGAGCTTTTTAAACAGAGAAATCATTTTTATACTGATGTAGGATCACTTTGTGATGTAATTTCATTGATGCAAGGCATTATTTTTTTTTATGTAGCTGAGCAGGGGGGGGAGGGTTGGACCCCCCAAACCCCCCCTCTGGATCCGCGCCTGCAACTAGCAACCCTCGAATACCCACAAAGAATTAATGATTCTATAACTGCTGACATGTACATTGCACATGGAACCTTGATTTTTCATTCCATCATTCATGCACCACAGGGGAAACAAAGCCTAAATATCCTGGGGAACTTTCTCTGCCAACACTGGAATGGAAAATGAGCCAGCATTTACTCACTGAACCGCTGTGGCTCCATATGCAAGTCAGTAAAGACATGTTAAATGACTGTATCTAAGATACAACTAAGTGCTGCATATTTGATGATAATATGATAGAAAAAAATGTTTTCTAAAATGTTATAGAATATCTTTATTTCTATACAGCCACTTCGTGCAGGAAAGGAATGGACTAAGGTAGGAAATCCTACTTGAATGAGGGTAAAGGTTTAATTGTAGTTGCTTAACAATAAGTTTCTTCAATTAATTATTTTGTTTTGAATAAACCAGTACTTTCATTAAATTTATTTTATCATTTGAAGGGTGTTAGCTCTTTGGTCAAGCAATGAAAAATTCATTTTATTTTTGACAAAACTTCATTTAGATAATTGATCATGCTTCAATAATTTATTTGTAGCTTTGTAAACTTTGTTTGTGGAGAGGTTTTCACAATCATTTTTTTGAGACATTTAAATATGGTTGTATATTGTTGTTATCCTTCACTTTTCTTAAATTATACAGGAGGGTGGCCAAATGGTTAAACATATGCATTTTAGATCATAAGATTTGTAATTGAGTCAAGTGGTGTGGTTTTGATTCACTGCTTTTACTTGACAAGGAGTATGGTCACCTGTCCA
This sequence comes from Patella depressa, assembly GCA_948474765.1. Lineage (NCBI taxonomy): Eukaryota > Metazoa > Mollusca > Gastropoda > Patellidae > Patella > Patella depressa. Next base: position 55,458,668 of record OX419715.1, on the reverse strand, counting down.
ACCTCATAGACAAACTGAAAATTAAGTATATAACAAAATGGTAAATACCGACATTCGTCATTTTGCAGTAACTCAGTGGTGCAGGCATTTTTGTAGTTGAAAATCAACCATCTCATCATAAATGCAGATTAGCCAGAAAGTACAGAGCACTAAATTATACATTTTGGCGGTAAAAACTCAAAATTGCAAAATATGCAGATTTGACGGTTTGCCAGCAACGTAACAATATATTGAATAAAGATAGATGTCATTTCAATTACATGCACCACAAATCCTGAAAGATCTTTTTAGTTCAGTGCTTTGATTTTTTGAACTGAGATTTATTATTGAAAAATTAATTCAATAATAATAGAATACATGTTATATTATTGTTACTTATCAGGTTGAATCTCATTTCTGTCATTATGACACATGTTGAGTTACACTGTTTACATATTTTGTAAAATCAACAGATTCCAAAGGCCGTACTTTGATGTTTGCTATTATTACATTTTCAATTCTAGTCTGGGCAAAAAAAGATCCGTTGTTTTATTATTTATTGTGATGTTGTCTGGTCTAACTGATGTAAGTTATTTTCGAACAGCATGGCTGCATGTACATATTGATTTATTGAATATAATTATGTTGTCAATTACCAGAATGGAACTGTCACTCAGTCAATCATCAGTCTATTATTTTCAAACATCTGTTACTAATGTTAATGATATTGGAGTATCGGTAATTAATTTATTGAGAATGAGTAATAATAATAAGGTAATAATCAGGTCGGATTTATTTTGTGTTTTAATGGCAGCCATTGTGTAATTAGAAGGTTATTGGTCTTTATGTGTGCACACATAACGATGATGTAATATTTCTTCATGTCAATATTGAAAACATGTTTGATATGAATTGATTATAAATCTTTATACCAGTAGATTTCTAGTTCAATTTCTCTGTTGTACATAAACGTATTAAAAAATGGTTGTGAAATAAGATAGTTTGTCAAATCCCTGGAGATATATTGCCATTAGCTCATATATTAGCATAGCAGCTCATATAATATATTACATGTAAGCGATACTTCCACAGAGATAAATGTCAGGGTAATGTACTCCTTACAGACACACTTTTCTTTAGATAGTAACTGAAACAAAAACATATAATAATAGATATGTGAGGATAACAATAGTGCTTAACATGTTTATTTTTCTTCCTTTTGTAATTTTAAACAAAAATCTTATTTTTGCCATCTTTGTGGATAGAAGAATAGAACTGAGTTGTCACGCACATGTTATATTACTACAGACATACATAGATGACACAGGAAACCAATAGAAAGTAATGTGAATTTCAAATGGTCATAGTATAGTATTATATTGAACCCTTGTCAGTTGTAATTCAAAGAAAAGAAGACCGGAAACTCTGTTCAGGCAAAATTTCTTTGCACACCACAGGCCCGGGCCTCTAAACCAATGCCCTGTATCCACCACTGATCTTTAAAGTTTATGTATGATTAAATCATGTGCCGTAATGCAATTGAATAACCTTTTTATCAATCATAGTCATGATTTGTATTTAATTTAAAGTTTAAAACTTGGCTAGAGGAAGTTTACATAACCAGCTCTATAATTTATAACGTTTGATTTATATCCAATGTCAGACTGATCAGTTTGTCGATAGATTCTTGGTCAGACTAATGAGTCAATGTCATGCTAAAAGCTACTCTCTTTTACATTTCCCAGCTGGTCCAAGAAACTCTTATAGTTCAAGTTAATATTCATTTTTTGGAAAAATATCAAATATTTTCATCCATGCTCAGATTGATTATTTAACATTTAATTAAAACATTCAAAATACACACGCTAGATAATTTCCCAACTAGCATTTAATCATATTTAAAGCAGGCCCATCAATTTGGTTCACAGCAAATATAAATACAAATGGCAGCATCTTATAATATTATATATGTAGAAGCCTAGATCAATGCAATTTTCAGTTGTAAATACTGAATGGAATCAAACCATTTTTGAAATGTTATTCCTAGGGATTCAACTTTCACAATGTTATAGTTTGCAAGGGATTCCATAGCGCTGAGAAGATGCTCAGAATCTTTAAAACTGTATTTGTTATGATGTCAACTAGGTACATGTATACTACTACCCATATACCTAATACTGAAATAAGAATGTGGATGTAAAATGACGTTCACGACAATATCTCCTTTTGGGTGAGTGTGATGTCTAAACCTTTAAACACCACGTACATTCAAATTGTAGTTGCTGAAATTTGACTTTTTGAACTGTGTTCTGATTCTATTGGGTGTAGAGGTCACTGATAGGAAATCTTTAACAAGGACATAGTACATTAATGCTAGATAAATCATTTCTAACTTTGATTAAAATATGGTACATAATAACAATAAACATTATTTATTGGGTAACCTGGTTAAGTTAAATATTACCATCAGATATATTTTACAGCATTATCTGATATAAATTAAGTTCAAAGTATTTAATGGTTGACCTTTTTTGAAAGCCTGATATCAAATCACATTTTAGTGGCATCAGTTTAATTATACTGAGTTTTAAAGCTTGTCCAATACATAGTAAATACATGTAAGACTAAACCCTAGTGTGTCATTGTATACACACTGTATGTGTATGATAGAAATTGAGTCATTTGATTTCATATGGATGTTAATTTTTAGGAATGAAAAATCAGATTAAGGTTACATTTCGTTGGCTTGGAGCAAGAATGTCGTAAGTGACATTTTGAGAAAATGGAGAAAATTGCATGTAAAGATTTAAATTAAAATGACGATTCCTTATTATTATTTATTTACTATTGAGATTCATATCTCTGATTTATAAAATATTTTGAGTGATTGAGTGTTGTCTGGGCCTTGTTTAAATATTTGGCTCATAGCCAAAATTCACTTACGACATTTTTGCTCCAACAAATTTCGGCCTAGATGTTAGCTGCAAAATTGTCGTATGTGCAGGAAGTACCCAAAAACCCACAATGACTCAATAAATAAAAGATAAATAGACTCAACCAAATACATTTTATTATTAAGAATTAATATAACTATTATGACATCATATTTTGGGGAGATATAGAGAAGACAAAATCTATCAACAAATTTCGGCCAGGATGTTTGGTGCAAAATTGTCGTAAGTGAAGGAAGTAACCAACAACGCGCAAATGACTCAATAAATAAAAGATAAATAGACTCAACCAAATACATTTTGATATTAAGAATTAATATAACTATTATGATATCACATTTTGGGGAAATATGAATAAGCTAAAATCCATTTACTATCATGACATCAAATTCAGCTTATAACAATCTGGTAATGAAAAATGTCACTTACGACATTTTTGCTCCAAGAATTTGTTCAACTTTTCACTTACGACAATTTTGCGCAGACAAGATTTCCGGTTTCCATGACTACATAACGTGCAAAACCATGCTCCTCTGAAATGTTGGTCACCAACTATCAATAATATATCGTAACATGGAAATCGCAAATTTTGTCACTTACGACATTCTTGCTCCAAGCCAACGATTTGGAGGTTTCATAATCAGCAATGTTTTCCAAAATTAAATTGAGATTACTGTATTTCAGAAAGATTTTAAAAAATCAAATGTCACATATTTAGTAAAGTTTCAAAAATCAGAGCTTATATATATTTCTTAGCAAGATTTCAAAAATCTGAGCGTACTTAGCAAGACATTATAAATCATAATACATAATACCTTTTCTTCTGTCTACCATTAAGTCCCTGTGGCTTGTTGACCAAGTTTAAAAAATTAGAGCTTTCAGCTTACATTTGACAAGTTTACAAAAAGTCAGGATACATTCAACAAGGTTTCATAATGTCCTCTTAAAGAAAATGTTTATTTGAAAATATATTTAAAGATTGTTTATTTTTAGAATCATGGTCCAGCACCGTTTGATTATGAAGAACAAGCATGTGAGGAAAGAGAATCATGTGATTATACACAGAAAATTACTCTGGAAATGGCCAAATCAGGAACCGGTATGTATTTTAAAAGTTTTCTGTCATACAATGATTGTTTTTTGTATGTAAAGCCTATGTTAACTTAAGGGTGGTTGGTGTAAAATGCATTCCTGGTCTCTAGACATCCACGTCATTTAAATAATGGATGATTGAATCCTTAACCCTGCACTTTCATTGCTCTGCTGTCTGGAATTCAACAGAGGGCAACAGAGGGCAGGTATGCCTTTAAACACCAGAGCCTCGATTAAATTGACAGCCTTTTAAGCTAATGACCCTGATAGATAATTGTTCCAGTGGTTACCGTTAGATGATGCACTGGTCTGATTGTCAGTTATGCTTTACACTGTGAAGATTGTATTGATAGTGCTTGATGCTAAATTTTGATAGAAATTGTTAAAAACTACATGTTCTATATTACTATTATATATTTATAGTTCCGCGCCCAGTACGTGTGTATGCTGATGGTATTTATGACATGTTTCATTCTGGTCACGCAAGACAACTCATGCAAGCTAAATTAGCATTTCCTAACTGTTATCTCATTGTCGGGGGTAAGTATGATGATTTTGTGTGTAAATTATTTTTTTTGCATCTGGTTAGATAATATGCAAGCGGTATTGAAGAAAATAACAGAAATTGTTTTACTTTGATGCATCTTCGATCTATACTATTATGGTATATTTACCAGTATTAGCAAAAGAATTTTGGACTTGATTCACAAATATTTAAAACAAAAATATTTTAATGATTTAGTAATTTCATTGGCTGGGAGTTTAAAGCTGAACTCCGGTTACAAAAATACCGATATAATTAAATAAAAAAAAGGTTAACGCCCCCAGCCGCCATACTTGTTTCCAAGTTGAGAAATAAATATGGCGGACATGGAGGCTTATGACGTGGAAAGGTAAGTCGCTCTCACTTCCTGTGTGTTTGTTGTCAGCAAGCTGTACACATCCGGTTTTATTCTTACACTGATTGTTCTATTTTTTCCCAACAGTTTACGAAATTATCGAAGATTGCAAAATGTCTGATCAGGTAAGCCTGTAAATATTTATATGAACTAAGTCTTCTACAATATAGCCTAATCTTTACTCTAAACCAAAAGATGCAACAACATGACTTACCGCAACCTGAAATTTTCAACCATAACAAATCCCCTACACAAACTATTGTCTTCTTCCATAGCCATATCCATATCATTACAGCATAGATAGGCCACGTCTTATTGTAAATATCTTACACATATATGTAAATCACCCAAAAAGTTATCGCAGCAAATGTCCAGTGTAATTATAACTAATACTATGCAATAAACAGATAGTTTAGATTAGATTTTCACATGTCAGCATGATGTCACTATCTTCAATTGTATTTGGCGCACGAAAAGGGGCATAACTACATTTTGGGGCGGCTCTCATTGGGGGAGTGTTTGACAGTGCTAAATTTATTGATGTTACGTTTTTTTTTGTTATACATATTGGATGTTTTGTTTTGCTTGAGTTTTACTTTTGTATAATTATTTTGTACATTTAGAGGTGCCTGATGTTCCACAGTAGTAGGCCGGACGGTAGAGCTACGGTAGCTACCATTGATATCTTTAGGCCTATTGATATCATAAGGCATTGAAGGGTCAGTGAAAAATTCATAGATATCAATTTCTTCCACTTTTGGTGAAATAGAAAAAAAACATAACATCAAAAAATTTAGCACTGTCAAACACTCCCCAAATGAGAGACGTCCCAAAATGTAGTTATGTCCCTTTTCGTGCGCCAAATACAATTGAAGATGGTGACATCATGCTGACATGTGAAAATCTAATCTAAACTATCTGTTTATTGCATAGTATTAGTTATAATTACACTGGACATTTGCTGTGATAACTTTGTGGGTGATTTACATATAAGATATTTACAATAAGACGTGGCCTATCTATATACGCTGTAATGATATGGATATGGCTATGGAAGAAGACAATAGTTTGTGTAGGGGATTTGTTATGGTTGAAAATTTCAGGTTGCGGTAAGTCATGTTTTTCCATCTTTTGTTTTAGAGTAAAGATTAGGCTATATTGTAGTAGACGTAGTTCACATAAATATTTACAGGCTTACCTGATCAGACATTTTGCAATCTTCAATAATTTCGTAAACTGTTGACTGTTGGGAAAAATCAGAGCAATCAGTGTAAGAATAAAACCGGATGTGTACAGCTCGCTGACAACAAACAAACAGGAAGTGAGGGCGGCTTACCTTTCCACGTCATAAGCCTCCATGTCCGCCATATTTATTTCACAACTTGGAAACAAGTATGGTGGCAGGGGGCGTTAACTTTTTTTTATTTAATTATTTCGGTATTTTTGTAACCGGAGTTCAGCTTTAAATCCTAATACAAATTTGAGCTGTTGACCAATGATGAAATACTACATCATTAAAATATTTTAGTTGTCTTGAATAAGACCCCCTTGTGTTTTACAAACTGCTAATTAAAGAATAAATTTATTTGATTTAGGTTATGGCCAATTTTAATGAATTTGAAACCTAGTGTTGTCACTTTATCAATTTGTTTTTTGTATTGTTTTTTTTTCAGTTTGCAACGATTCTTTAACCCATAGAATGAAAGGTCGAACTGTTATGAATGAGGTAGAGAGATATGAAGCATTAAGACACAGTAGATATGTTGATGAAGTTGTCACAAGTGCCCCATGGACACTAGATACAGAATTTCTTGAAAAACACAAAGTAAGTAAACACAAAGCTGTATCCAACTATAGATTTTATTCTATCACTGTTCTTGATAACATATCCGATCAACACAATTTAACTATTTGATTAATTAAAGACATTTAGCTTTACGTTCTAAGGAAGGAGGTGGAGTTAAAATGTAGAACATTTTATGTTTCTCCTGGGTTGCTTTTGATTTTCTTTTTGTAGCTAAATATCCAGCCAACAAGGAGGCAAAATATCATTTTCAACTGGTAGCACCTTTAGTCAAATAAGTTGTGCATTTTCATTGAATCTGAGTATATAATTCATATTTAAATACAACTAATACCTGTGAATACTTTGTTAGTATGACTATCTTACTATATAAATGTGTATTTTGTAGATCGACTTTGTTGCCCATGATGAATTACCTTATACAACAGGCTCAGCAGATGATGTTTACAAATTTGTTAAAGAACGAGGGATGTAAGTATACTTTTCTGCAAGAACCCTATAGCAGTTCTAAGTAAAATAAGTACATAGTTTCTTGAAGAGTAACATTTACAAAATGGGTTATACCAACCAGATAAATGTATCACATACAAAGAGTCCAAGTTGAACCTATGTATAGACATGTTCAAGAAGTGTCAGTCTTACCCTTAGAGTTTGCAAGGCTGAATTGAGAACAGATGAGTTCTATTTTAGTGGAATGATTTATTAAATTTGCCCACAAATGTAGAATAAATTGCCCTAGTACAGGACCCAATTTTGGAGCGATTGGTTTAAAAATTTCGTCCTGGAGATCAAAGTGAGCTAATATTGTTCTTGCAATTCAGGCAAATGAAATACTACTAAATTTTAATATGCCTTAACTATTGTACAAATAAATTATTTATGAATTAAATTTAAAGTATAATGATGCACATTGACATCAAAATGAACTTAGATAATGCTAGTGACAGATTGACATTTCCTTTTGTAGGTTTTTACCAACAGAAAGAACGGATGGTATATCAACAACAGATGTTATAGCAAGAATTATAAAAGATTACGATGTATATGTTCGACGTAATCTTTCTCGTGGTTATACAGCTAAAGAACTCAATGTTAGCTTTGTCAAGGTATGTAATTTTGTTTGACATTACCATGGACTAAATTTGAATCCATTCCAAATGACACTCAATATGTTGATTCATAATCATGTAGTTCAGATGTATCAAGGTAATAATGCATTGAGTTATTTCCCTTTGTCATCACAAACAAGAAAATGCACCTGGATATGTTCCTATCGCGACCAATTAGCAATTCTCATACCACATATGTTATCTATGACAGGACACTGTTCTGTTCCACTAAAATGCAATTCTGTATATTCCAAACATTCCATTTGCTGTAATGCTGAGCTTTTTAGAGCAGGAACTGGGCCCCAAGTGTTATTCATGTTGTTCTATGGAGTGAAGCATGTGGAAAGATTAGGCTCTGCCAATTCAAATACAATTGACACGAAAATTTGCATGATTCTTCCTTGGACAATTGTGCATGGATTGAAGACCTTTGATGTTTGATATGTTGTCACAATTCCAATATCCCGGTGATTAAAGTTATACACATAGTAAGCACTTACTTTTTCTGACATGGGGACATATGCTGACATTCAAAAGTTCATTGAGGGGGATTGGGATGGCCTAGTGGTCTAGAGTGCCATGCTTTGACTTCTAGCTGGCCGGTCACCTCTGGCTTGCGGCTGTGGTTTCGAGCCCTGGTGAGAGCATATGATGCATGGAGATAGGGACACCTTCTCAACCTCTTGGGTTTCCTCCGAGCACTCCGATTTCCACCCACTGCTAAAGACCCCTATGCGGAAGCGAATTATTGAAATAAAATTAAACCATATGTTAGTCCCTAAATGACCTAGTTTGTGTCGAGTGGACGTTAAACCTCATTTCTCTCTCTCTCTCAAAAGTTCAATGAACAACAATTCCATTATGCTGCTATTAATTTATGTTAATTATTACCTGTAATTTTCTTTAATAGGAAAAAAGGTTAAAAATACAAGAAAATTTTGAGAAATTTAAAGGAAAGAGTAAACAATATATGGATAAATGGAAGGACACTATGGAATCAATGGATAAACAAAGGCATGAACTTTTTAATAAATGGGAAGATAAATCAAAAGAATTTATTGGAAACTTTTTAGAAATGTTTGGAAAAGAAGGAAAAATTGTAAGTCACTTATAATTAATTTCTTGATATTAATTAAATGATGCATTTTTTAAATCCCTTTTCATTGTTAACAATAGTAGATGATCAAAGCTTCAGAGGGTAGTAGTTTTGTGTTTTGGGTTTGAATCCACTGTAGAGTAGAACCCTTGGTAGATTTCAGTCTGAGTACCTTTGAGGTTAAATATGTGATAATGTGACCATCAGAATATGTGAAATAAAAATAGCATCTAATTTTAATTAGTTTGTTGAGCTATAAATATTAAATGGGGTTTATAACTCTTCTGTTCTGCAGCAGAGCTACAGTCTGCTCTTATTTTAAATTCCATCTGTCAAAGGTTCTTTTACATGCACACCAATGTGTACAAGGGACCCCTATGAGAGACTATACATTTTCACTAGCCAGGCTCTCAATCCTGCACCATTGACAAAATGGAAGGAACCACACAGTAAAATCACCAGGATCGAACACGGGACCTACAGGTTGGCAAGCCAGCATGTTACTCAATTTGGCTCCCCATCCCAATATTAAAATGATGATAATTAATATTAGGTTATTCTCTTTTTATTTTTCAGTCTACATGGATAAATGAAGGCAGAGAAAAAGTAGCAAGAGCTATATCCCCTACACCTGGTGATCCAGGAATCAGCCCACCGAGTACTCCCCCTTCAACTTCAGGCTCCTGGAGTCCCCCTGCTAAACGAGGTCGTTTTTCTATATTAGAGAACGAATCTGACGAAGAATTATGATAGCTATGTTTTAGTTTTGATATTAATTTTAATATTAAGTCCTAGTTCCTCTCATTATTGGTAAAATATTATGTTTTTAATTTAAAAAGGGGAAACTTAGAATAATGTTGAAATTGGAAAGAAAACTTATATTTATTTATAATACATGGAGCTATGTATTTGAAACTCTTACTGAACCCAGGTTAACTTTGATTTCTAAAATACTCTTAGTTAGAGTATGAGTGCTACTTTAGTCTTCAATATTGTATTGTTAATATTCATTCAGTGATTACAGTTTTTGAGTTATAGAAATCTAATTGATCAAGTTGAATGTGTATTGGGAAATAAGACGTAGCATCAGTGCCCTGCATAGAGTTTGTTATCTCACATATTACATCTAATTTAATGATGATAATAGCCATGAATATTAAAAATATGAAAAATTCAAAACCACTTTCACTAATTTATTTCATAGTTTATTATGAATGACATTTGAAGTTAAAGACATTATTTGAATATTTTATGTGTAAGTTTTATCATATGACGCACATGTAGTATATGTTTTTAACATTACCTTTTCATTTTAGCATGACTTAATTTATTAATTCATTGTCTCCATCTCATAAACATAATCTTCTGTAGAAAATAAACAAGAATTCTTGTACTTTCTGGAACTTAACATGTAGGAATATTTTGAGGACATAAGAAACGTGACTCTATTATGGTTCTGTGCAAAAACAAAAATGTTCTCTGTTTTGCCAAGGATTTTCTAGTACTTATCAAAGAAAATCAAAACATGATTTGAAATTATATACACAATCCACAATAACAACTTAGAGATAAGCCAACACTAATTGCCTTAAAGGTGGTCCAAATTTTATAAAGATGATCAAAGTTGAATCCAGTAATGCAAAACATTTTAGAATATCAACATTTTAAGTGGTGATAATAAATGATCAGTGCAGTGGTAATACTGGTAGTTGATTTTGTGTATGAACAAATTGAATGATATTTCAGGACAGGAAGCAGGTCTATCCTGAAGTTTATCCATAATATCCAAATGTGTAATAGACATTTCAGGAACACTGAGTTAAACAAAATATACAAAATAAATGTGTCAGCACTAATCATAATTTGTTAGATGAGCCCACTAATAAATTAAATTGTTGGGGATTGCTATGAAATAATAAAAACTCTATTTCAAGGGGTTTTATTTCTTTAAATTCTGTGTATTTTTCAAATTGATAATATTGATATTGATCATTATTGTGATGGAAATAATCTTGCGGTATTTAATACACATTTCATTGATAAAATTAACACTTGGATAACTAAGATAAATTCATACTTGGTGTATATAAGATGAATACATACTTGGGGTATATAAGAGGAATTTGTACTTAGGGTATGACTGCTATTGACTTCATAATCAATTACTTGAACAAGTAATAATTAACTGGCCGAAAGTAGATTGATTTCTGATACCATAGCAGCCGGTTCATTGTTTTACCAGGGTGCACTATTGTCAGTCCCATATTATATATGTACATATTAATACAATAAGAGATATTACATTATTATTACAGATTTGTTATTATTATGAGCTTTAAATTATAATTTTAATTGTGGTTATGGCAGTTAGTTGTATTATGCAATAGGCTTCTGGTGTAATTTAAAAAGTTACAAAGTTAACAATAACTACAGATTTTTTCAGTACTTTATTTTCCTTTTTTTAACTTGCATAAAATTTGATCTTAATGACCGCCCTATTTATTATAATTTACTTTAGTTTATGGGTTTGTTATTTTAGTATTGGTAATATTATTGGAGAAATACAAGTCTCTAAACAATACCAGAAATTCCTAAATTCTTGTGATTGGTCTTGATATGACCATTATTGTATTCATTCCCTTAAATTTACTACAAATTCAATGTGGTTAAATATTACCTATTAGTATACATTGGTATCAAACTCAGTAGAAGTGTTAACATTATTATTTTGTTTATCTTTCAATTTCATTCATAAGTCTAAATAGTTTTAATTGTAGATGTATATTTTATTGTGAACTGATTTATTTTACATTACTTTGATACAATGATTGTATAATATATTCCCACAACACACAAATGCCACTATTCAGTATACTGAGTATAGTATACAATATACAAAATATTTTTGTCTTTGCATTTTTTTAAAATTCATATTTCAGAATGGGTACAAGATATGTACATGTGTTTATTCATACAATTAATTATTTATTTAATTTAAAAACCATTTGTATTTAAAGTAATTATTTTTCATTTGATTTACATGAAGGACGCTTGCTTGAATTGTATTGATGGACATTGGTACTTCCGTGAATAGTTTTTATGGTGTATTACTTATTTTCTGCTGGAACAGAGAGTAATTTAACTTGATTTGATAGCATATAAAGCTATAGATAGATGAATATTTTCTACAATATAAAACAATGGATGGACCATGAGACACTTCAAGATACTGGACTTAAAAGTGTATGGAAACAATTTGAAATATATATATTTGCATACCATGACAGAATTGTAATTTGTAAATGATCTGTTCTTAATAATTGGTTAGAAAGATTCAATAAAGGATTTCTTATAACTGTTAATATGTATAGAACTAAAACTCTTGAAATCAAAACACATATATTTGTTAAGAAAGCATTTTTTTTGTGAACATATTAAACCATTTTGGACATAGTTGTATGGTAGAGAATACCTTTGAAATATACCAAATGTCTGTCTATACAACTAAATCTAAATTCATTTTGGTGTTTTTAAAAGCTGCCTCTATGTGTATTTCATCTTTAATCCATTCATTTTATCATCATTATATTTTTAACAATGTAATTATAATCCCATTTCTTAATTTCATTCTATTTTAGTATGTGAATATACAATATTTATATTAAATATTGATATTAAGAACGATGAAACAGTACTGATGAAAATAATTGATTAGTGTCTATTACAAAAGGAGTTGTAGATAAATTGTATATATTGAAATGTTTGATTCATATAACATATCATCTGTCATTTACGATCATAAATTGCATTTTTTTTTATAATTAGGAATTGTTTGTATGTAGGCCTATATGTAGAACTATAAGTGTTGCAAAGTCATACATAATATAATCCTTACATGGTTGTGTTTGTTTGGGTTTTTTTTTAATATGAAATTGATAGAAATTTGAATTAAAGATGCATTATGAAAGATTTAAATAAAGAGCTGATTGTTCTTGCTATATAAGTTCTAGAAAAGATAATGAAAAAATGAATACTTTGAAAATTTAATTTCAATTATTTTATTCTGAGCAAAGTTATGGATGTTTGAATATGAAACGAAGATTGTCTATAATCATAGTTATGGTACTTGATAATCAAGATGATCTATTATCCATTTTCTGGTAAATTTTTCAATCTCACAAGTATTCTAATCCATTTAAATCTCGACCATCTTATGCTCCTGAGAGATAAATGCAGGCTTGTCATGGGAATAAATGTATAAATTACAGTCTGTATAACTTTTGAAGTAAAAAAAAAATGACCTGCAATCTGCAAATTTAGCTCTTACATAATCCATCTTTCATTTACAGGACACTTTTATAATAGCGGGATACTTGTTCATTTTAACGCTCTAGTATGTCACAACACAGATTCTTTTCACACATGTAGGGGGAGAGAGAAATTGGGTTTTAACATGGACATAAAACAAGCTAGGTCTTTTTGTAACTAATGTGCGGTTCATTTGTAGTGAACGGAAACTAAATAACTTGTAGAAAAATCACGAGGTTAGGTAGGCGATTCTATTCGTTGTCTCATACATAATAGCTGGAATCAAAACCATTCTTCAATAAATGGCATACCTTGTGATCTAATGGCCAAATTGCATGCGTAAGGCCACTCTATTAAATACTTCTACACAGGCTGTATAAATAAAATATACTAATAGTATGAAACAATCCCTCTTTATAGGCTATACCTGTTGCAAGTTAAAATGAACTGATAATTTTATGGCAATGTGTAAAGTTTGCTGGTCTAGCAGTGTTATTAATAATATTAGGGATAGCAATGTCCTCGTCAGTATTTAATCCCTAATCATATTCTTTCCGTGTTATAAAACATTTACGAAATAGTAGTTTATTAAATTGATTAGGTTTAAGAGTTCGCTCAGTGCCTTCTTAAATGGATTTATCTCCCTTGGTTGGATTCCTCACATTACCCAGGACACGAAAGTTGTTTGAAAATGGCGACCGAAAGTTGAAAAGAAAGGATTCTTGTGTTTATATGCGGCTCTGTTAATTTCCATAAACACGATTTTCAACTGAAATTAATTGAACCATCGAAAGAAATAATTTCCGGTCAAAGTGATATTAGTTTTGTTTTTAGAAGATTTAGGGGAACATTTAAATGTGATATTATATTATTTATCAATGATGTTAGTCAACAAAGGGCAGATAACAAGACTTGTATTTGTAGGAAAATGCATCCTGGCTGTTTTAGACCCATTGAATGAATAAAAGGTACTTTAAATAGTAATTGTAGTAAAAGCAAGGTAACAAAATCATATTTTAACTAGGCCTAATCCATGGTTATCGTGACATGGCATGATCATTGTCAGTGGTGCCACTGAGTGGTCCAGAGGTGGGGAGGGAGGGGGGTTCGGATGGCCTAGTGATCTATAGTGCCGTGCTTCGACCTCAAGCTGGCTGGTCACCTCTGGCTTGTGGCTGTGGGTTCGATCCCTGGTGTGAGCGTATGTGGCATGGAGATAGGGGCGCCTTCTCAACCTTGTGGGTTTCCTCCGGGCACTCTGGTTTCTTCCCAGTGCTAAAAGATCCCTACGGGCAAGCGAATTATTGAAATAAAATTAAACCATATGTTAGTCCCGAAATGACCTAGTTTGTGTCGAGTGGACGTCAAACCCCATTTCTCTCTCTCTCTGTGGTGGTGGGGGGGAGATGCAGAAGGTCTATGACATGATCGACTATAGTACCGGTAGTATTAGACTATGAGTATAAAATATCTCTTAATTATTCTGTTTCTATGAACCGTGTAAATTAGCACCACACATTACCACTGACAACCTGATTTTTGAAATTTTCCCAGGGGAGCCCTCACCCGCCCCAAGGCCCCTAAACTTATCAGTAGCACTAACCAAATATCTTGTTTCTGCCACAATGTGACACCACAAACTCAAGAACTAGCTCTAGGAGAGGACAAATTTAGCAGATTTTATATATAGTAAATTAAAATTCTTTGTAAACCTAGGTTGGTACAAAATGACAAGTTTACAGAAGTTAGGCCTGAGATTTGAGCAAAGAATTTTCTTTCCAAATTTGACGACGTCAAAATTTACCGATCTAAGTACATGTACATACATGTAAGTAGTGATGTTTGATTCCACATCCAATGCATCCAAAAACAACAACATTCATTAAAATTCTGTTGGGTGGCTGCGTAATACAGATTCTACTGTAATTGAAAATTCCTTGTAAGCCTAGTTAGTGTTTTCATGAACTTTGCTATTGAACAGAATGCTTAGCCTAGTTGCTGCAGGCTTTTCCAAGAAATTTTTAGAGTAGCCTAGTGATATCCAATATGATGAGTAGGCTACATTTTTATGGATCCCTGCTAGTGCTAGTTCTACCTTTGATTGAGTCTACCTTTGTTTGAAGGGGTGGGGATGTTAACCAGTAAGTTGAGTAAGGTCACTATAGACTACTCCCAGTTAGAATGCATGGGTTAGAATCCCTGCTTTAGAAGAACAAGAAGAATCAGCCAGGTTTTCTGCATATTACTACTACTACTAGTAGGCCTACTAGCCTCTGCATGTATGGTGCTGACATTCAATTCAAAGCTTTACCTAGTCGTTCACATTGGACAGAAATGAAAAACAACCGTTGAAGAGTGCTAATACTCTTTAGTAGGCACTTAAAAGAACCTATGATAGTTGGCATCCAACGACGAGATCAAAATTCACCTAATTATTCATTTGATTACAGCAAAAGCACTGCATCTTAGTCAGAATAACCAAAGAAGTGCTTTAGTTCATTTGATAACAATTGACAAAAGAAATAATAAGGTCTTAAAATCCAAATACTTCTAATATCAATGTTTTTTCAGGAAGCAAGGAATCTTAAAATAAAGAAAAGTTTAAGAGACAATCTATCATCATCATGACACATAGTAGTATGTCACGTATCTCCATTCCTCTGGAATCAGTAGATTATATCTTACTACAACAAGAAAAGATGGCCAAGCTACATAATCAGATAGAAGCTGTAGAAAATCACATGTACGAGAGGTCAAAATTACTTCGACAAATTGAACGATTGAAAGCAGAAGAAGATGCAAGATCTGTCAGAGTTTTGGTGAGTACTTTTAAACACTGTCTGGTTATAGAATTATGGTCAGGTAGCCGACATCTAGTTTGATTCGGTCATGTTATGTCTGTGCCAGCTAGTTTACCAGGATATCATGTTATCTAATTATCAAAAATGCACTTATGTTTTATATTAGATTACGTTAGATTAGAAGTGATCATGTGCTTATTGTCCTATGTTTTATAATAACAGAAATCATCTAATTTGCAATTAACACATGTTATAAAACCCATTGAACATATTCCATATGATTTTGATGTAGTGATTGCTGATCTGGACTGATACAGAAGAATTATCAGATCATTTGAAATAGTCTATGTAGCTGTTACTACTCTCCACTTCAGTCAGTTTCAGCAACTAATTTCCTTTTTTTTCAACGGAACCTTTAGCTCTTTATTTACAGCACAGATCTCTATTAAAATTATATGAAATCTGTTAACCAATTTCTTCACATACCGTAATGTAAAATCTGTGGATGCTGGTTATTTTCTGTAAAATAACGATGATAATAATGGTAAAAAGGTCTCTGGAGGTGGATTTCATTTTATTTGTGACTTTGAAATTATACCAAATACTTGAGTCATTTTCTACTTTACCACAGTGTCTAAAATTGCCACCCTTTTCTACTTTTCAGTCTAGATTAAACAGTAGAAACTTTGTTTTAAATGATGAAGTGGCTCGTTTATATGGGACAAATACAGCATTAGATTACTGTAAGTAAATGTGCTTTACCTATAGTTTACATAATCAGCAAACTATCTGACCATTTGGAACCTTCGGATCAGGATTTTATTAGCAATTATTTGTTTTAGATATTTACAGTAAATGTTTGGCAGAACTTTCTTTGTCACTTCTACATGTGTAATCAACGTTTCATAACTGAATTTAGCTGAAATTATTTTAATAGGTGATAGTCCTATGCATCCAGGTGTATTAGATAATATTCTTACACACAGAACCAAAGAACATTCATTAGCACAGCAAGATAAAGAAATGCAAATAAAGTAAGTCTATACAATTTAAACACTATAAGTTTAGATACTCTTAGATTTATAGTCTTTATAGTATAGTAGTATGTGTAGTATGTAGTCGCTCTATAAAACTGTACAATAATAATTTCAGGATTCTGTAATGATTCTAGTTGATGATTTGATTGACAGTAACATGATGCCCAAGCGTGTTCCTGGAAGATTTATGATGATTTAAATTTACATAGTCTTGCCAGAGTTTGGAATTGTACAACTGAATAACGATTTGGATTCTAAATTTACATGTAAATTGTTTATTTTGTTTCCAGATATTTGATGTTAGAAAAAAGACGACTACAAGAAGCCAGAGAGAGATTGCATGATAAAAAGCAATATCTTGCTCGTAATCCAACACCTCTTGGTAAGGCAAAACTCAGAGATTACCAAAAATCCTTCTCTAAGAAATACCAAATATACACCCCATTATCGTACGATGATGATTTTCAGATTTACTCTCCAGTTTTGAGGGATTATAATGATAATGATTTGACGGAAGATTCTCATGGACGTCAAATTCTGTTTTGTCGACAGAAACCTTTAGTTCCCCATGAAAAAAGACGAACCTTATTTGTACCAACATATTTATATGAATCTTGGGCTTAAGGGATATCAAAACATGGCTTATCAGAGGTTTTGAGAATATTTTCAATTCAGAGTAGCTCAGTGAGTTTTTCTAGAGTTACTGTCCCTGTCATTGAAACCTTTTAGTGGGCACCCTATAAAATTCAGACTTGCCTATCAGTTCTATTTCTAGTTTATACCCCGAGAGTTTGAAAACTTGAAATTTGCTTTTTACAAAATGTCTAATGGGCATATATTATTACTAGGTTAGTTCTATTCACCGGACATAAAATCAACCAGTCAATTGGTGATAAACTTGCACTCATATATGTGTACAGCACACCCAAAATATGAAAGTAGTAAAACTTTCTGTTTTGTTAAAACCTTTTTGTTCATTAAAACATAGTTAACTCTATCTGTAGGTAAACCTCAAAAAAACTGTAATTATTATTGAATGATAAGCATGGAGATAATTTATAGTGGTTGTAGTAATAGGTTGCAGATATTTTTATGTTGATTCAGATAATTAATAGATTCATTTTAAATACCACACTCAATTAAAATCCTTTTGGCTTCTCTATGAATCTTTTTCAGTTGTACTTTATAATAAGCTTATATTTTAGATGTGCCACTGATTGATGCAATATGTATATTTAAATAAATAAATTCACGTGTGATAATAAAATTGTAAAATTGTTGATTTAGTTTGTTAGTTCAATCACGGTACTTTATTCTGATCATCATAATTCTTCAAGTCTTTCAAGGTAATCCACTCTAATGTGTACTCAGATTGATTATTTAATGTTTACTTAAGAAAATGTCTAGAATGAATTTAGGACTGATACGTTTTTCACAGATTCAACTTTCACAATATTGTTGTTTGGGAGGGATTCAAAATTCCTGAAATGACGAAAAGCAACTTTAAACTCTGTTTAGCCATAATCAACATTCTAGATTATATTGGAAATATATTACTTATAAATATATCATACTGATCAGTTTAATTTATAGTATGACTACATACATATATTTAATGGCTCATATCTATAATTGAATGGACGTACTAGTCCCTTTCATACATATACAATAATGTCTTTGTGGTGTTGTCATAATAGCCCAGGACTAGTCAAACTGGTTTTCAAGATATGTTTGTCTTTTAGTCATATTTATAGCTTGTATGCATTAGTTTATTATACTAAGAAAAATGTTGCGTTTGTGTGTTTATTATAAATTCTTACAGTTGTTCACAAGCATAGATTATGACTCGTTGGGTATATGCTCAGTTGAGTCAGTCCTGAATAATGAACTGAACAGCACAAAGAAAATGTTGACATAGTCATTGCTAGAAACAGATATAAATACTGCCCCCCCCCCCCCATAAAAAACGAATTCATATCATACAAATGATATCTGAATACAATTCAATTATTTAAGAATCTTGGCTCTTTTCCAAGTAATATTTTGTTAACAATTTATGGTAGCAGAGTTTATCTCCCCTTTTTCACATTTTAGGTTAATTTAATGTAGAGCATCTCTGAAACTAAAATGTTTTACGAAATAAAACTTTTATTTATTCTGAAAATTTTACCACCCTGGAAAATCTGGATTAAAAGATTTATTTTGCTGCAATAAGACAAAGATTCCAAAATAATAGGAATCATTTCTCAAATCTGATCAGCATTTTAAGTAGAAATTTTTCAAACATTAATATATATTTATATATTTTGTGTTCATATCCTTCTTGAGATGATTGCTTTCACTTTCCCATTTTACTGTAATAAATAGGTGTATAATTTGTACTGAAGAGACAAGAACATGTAATTAATCAGCTTGTATATCTAATTTGCAGAACGGAATTTGAGCGACTTAATGCCTGAGGTAATAATGGCACCACCTAAAGTAAAGTCGGCTAGTATACATAGCGTCCACTCTCAAGGTTCTTATGTCCGCAGAGCTGTTGATAATCTACCACAATCTATTAACAGAATTTGGAAGTTACGGTAATAACACCATTTTCTTTATATATTATTTGTTTGATAAAATTGTGAATAAAGGAACAATATAGATGATTAACTTTAATAAAACTCATTTAAATCTTTCCATTCTTGAAGTGGGGGGGATGGCTGAACTGGTGTGGTTTCGAATCCCCGGTTGTACGTGGCAAAGAGTAGGGGCGCCTTGCAGCCTCATGGGTTTTCTCTAGGTACTCTGGTTTCCTCCCACTGCTAAAGACCCCTACAGGCAAGCAAATTATTGAAATAAAATCAAAGCATATGTTAGTCCCGAAATGACCTAGTTTGTGTCGAGTGGATGTTAAACCCCATTTCTCTCTCTCTCTCTTTCATTCTTGAATCTTATTAAAGAGGGTTATAAGTAAATCTCATGTGTATATATCTATTATTTAATATTTCTATGTGTGCAATGCATAGGAGAGACATTTTGCAGCATATTCATTTTCTCTTCTCTCAATTCCCACAGCAAACCAATTTGTACACAAGTGGACCTCATATTTTGCAATTCAGTGAGAAAATTATATGTAAACTCATTGAGTGTCCAGAGATCTAAGTTTTCGACATCTGTCGCGGCTATAGACTAGAATATGCTGTTTGTTAAATAATTTAATTACATCATAGTGTAATGCATATTTGAAATATTGAAAAATTTAATAACATTTTTTAAGCAAAAAATCTGTTTATCATTGCAGGAGTGATATAGAGAAAGATTATAATAGAAAGTTAAAACCTTATACCGGCCATCTTGGGTTAGAATCATACCAACCATATCAATTAGAAGATTATGTTATTGTAAGTTTAATAATGACAAGTAATATTAGATGCTTGTGGCACTATGAATTTAACTGTTTCAAGATGGAGTTTCTGCTCCTTTGAACTAACTCCCAACATACTGTGAAGTTTTTGTCCCTCATTACAATTCAATTCACAACCTTTGATTTCTATATTCCTATAAAGTGATCACTGCAAATCTGACAGGAGTCTGTATAATACCAGTTTAAGGTGTTAAAGAAAAGATGCAGATTCTACTGATTGTGTGAGAGGTTTTACATTATAGTTCAGTTTTGATAACAGATATGTTTCATTGCAGGTTCGTAAATTAGTAGAAGATTTTGTAGATGATTGCTTATATAGACATATTATACCAGCGCCAGGTTATTCTGATAGTCTTAGACAAAGGTATGATTATCTGTATCACTGTCTACTCTTTTTTCATTATTACATTCACTATTTATTTACATATTCAGTGTCATTTTGTTTTCTCAGTTAGTTGTAATACTCCCTTTTCTTTGCTATTGACTGACTGGTTGAATTCACAGTCAGTCATCTTCATCTGTTAATCAGTCATGACAGGTAATTGTGATTGTGATAGATCGTGTCATTTAAAGTTATATGGTATTTTTTCCAGAGTTGCAATGAATAATGAAATTGGAATTTGGGGCGATTTATCTGGTGCTATGTCTGATAAACGATTATTACAACTTATAATGGAGGAAATAGTCTTGGTGGTAAATAACTTATATTTTATTCATTTTTGAAATGTAAACTATAGTGGAGTGAATATTCCAGGTTCAATTTCTAGTGTACATTGAGGATAACCTTCAGAAGTGTTCAACCTAGATTCCCATTTATCTTTCCATTCACATTTTGACCTTTTAAGTTTGTGAACACAATATACAGGATTAATTCCTTAGTTTTGAAATTTGGCACAATTAATGATATATCAATCCTGAGTAGTTATTACCTCATAAATTCCCAATCAGGCTTGCCTTTTAAAGCTTGTAAATCTGTGATATAGAATACCTTTCTGTATAGATTTTGATATTTTCAAATTTATTTGAATACTAGTATATAAAATTTAGGGGAATTTGTTGACATTGATTTTAGAGCTTGTGGACTATGAATTACCCGTCAGAGATTAGGTTTGAATTTTTTCCGAATTTCTATAACAAACGAGTAATTACATTTTTTGTCATTTTAGGAAACACGAAAACTATCTGTTGAAATCGTTGAAGATGTATTACACTTAAATGGTATTTTACGCAATCTCACAGACTTTACTCTTATGAACCGAGCTGAGGTAGGTACACTGATATGCAAGGCTTTTATGAGGCTCTGTAAGAAAATCTTTATCAACAATGAATATAAAATGACTGGTTGATATTTATTGCAGAGAATCAGTACTGGTAAAAGAGAAGGAAGATCACCTGATGATCCAGCCTATAATACGATAACTAAAGGTTATTTCTCTATGGTAGATTCTCGTGATCAACACAGGTATTATATTAAAGCCTAAGTTTACCAACACAATTTATAGATAGTGATAGTTAACAAGGCTGGAAAACCAACCTCTTGTGTTGCGGGCACTAGATATTGCTTACTTGGTTTATCTCCAATATTTCACCTCGTGGTACCAACCGTTGCAAAAAATGGACTATTTAACTTACTAAAAATGTCAGATTTATAACAAAAGTTATTAACAGGGTTTACTGGTCTATCCTATAGCTTCCCTATTCTGCAGCTACATAACTGTTTTTCCAGACCATTACTTAGTAATTACAAGTATTATCTGATGTAATCTCTTTCACCTGTAGACATCTTAATTAGCCGATGTAATCTCTATCACCTGCATACATCTTAACTTTTAAATGACCTAGAGGTTTGACATCATAATGTCATAAAAACCCACGCCATAACAACTGCAAATAGACCCTTCATGTAAATGGAAGAGATAATCTAAAATGCTATTTTCATAAATATGAATTTTATACAATAAAAATCATTTAGACATTTCGTACAAAATTCATGTAGGCCTATATAGATCTAGTGGTCATTTCTATTTTTTTGTTCGGCTTTTGTGAACTAAAAATATTTATCACGAATCTCTTTTTAAGTTTATTAAAATTAAGGCTAAAATTAATTAAAATTTTTGTTGATTAGCCTAGCTTCTATAACGTTCTAACTAACGCAAAACTATAAATATCTACACCACCGATAAAATCACTGTCATTCAATAGGGATGGTAATCGGTCATCAGGAGAACGTTGTCGTTTAGGCCTAGACATATCACCATTTTATAATAATTTTTCAAGAAGAAACAATAAGATTTTTAACTGTCAAAATGTCAAACAGGAAGTAAACAAATGAGAAAAGGCCGCCTGTTTATAAGGGAAGTAACTCTCATTGAGCTAGGAACCTTGCATTCGGCTAACTGAGTTTGTCGACAGAAGTCGCAGTGGGTACTTAACGGTAAAGTCATAGGTGTCGACAAAAGTAGCCATGGGTCAGTTAAGAGTTAATTACCTGATTAATGTAATCTGGTTTGCCTGTAGACATCTTAGTTACTAGATCTTAATTACCTGCAGACACTTTAATTATCTGACTATTTTTTATGTTGACTATGAAATCTACACATTTATCAATTTATTTTCTAGGAAAGATATATGGGGACATTCTCAGCATGTACATATTAAAGCTAAAACTGGTGAAGAAGCTGTAGCAGATGAGTAAGTAGAAATATTCACAGATTGACTGATTTCTGTGATTTTTCTGCTTGTTATTCTATATTGAATATCTATCATGGAGTTTTTGTCTTATATTGCAAGTTTGACACTTTTATGGCTAATGTGATATCTAATACTTATTTATAATATTTCTATGCATTTAAATGTTTGTTTGAAATTTTTGTCATAAGTTATCTAGAGTGTTTAACCAATAAGAAGTCACCAAACTAATTAAAACTGGAAGTTAATTTTTATTTATGTATAAGCCTGTCTTTTGGCCTTCAATGATATGTTTACGATGTTGGAAAATAATAATAAACTATGCGTCTTTTTTACCCAAACTTCCAAGTCTACATGTAGATCCTCAAATTTGGATCTGATTTTCAAATAATGATATTCTTTTTGACTGTTGGGAAAATAAAAGCATTCAAAGATTTGGTTGGTGAATTGATCAACAGATTTTAGACTAGTGATACCTGATGATTCTGCCTATGTGTTAATGATATATAATTCTCATATATATATGTTTTTTTTCTCTTTGCCATTTGCTCTAGCTATTAAAATTGTTTGTTGTATGTGAAATGCCATTTTGATTTTATAGAAGATACAATGTAAATGACAACAATGTAATTAACAACAATGTAAATGGCAACAATATAAACAACAGTAATAATGTAAACTACAACAACAATAATTCTAACCAAAACCAGGGGTAGGTGTACTGTAGCTAGATATTTTACTTTACATTAAATGAAAATGAGTAGTTAGTCCTTTATTCAACCCCGCTACCCACACATACACTCACGCGACACACAACCACACACATGCATAAAATCACATAACTCTATATTGAATGCTTTCAAAGAAAGCACCGCAAAGGTATATTTTATATCACAACAAAGGTGCTTTGACACACCCGCAAATATATACTTGACACGGATGAACAAATACACTTATCATCACTGTAAAGATAATTTGTTATCAAAGTGCACTGCAAAACAAAGGCTAGAACCACTGCAAAAATACAAGTGCAGCACCACTGCAAAGATCTATGAAGCACCACTGCAGAGATTCGTGTTGCAGAAATTAGGTTTAATTACACTGCAAAGATAAATATTGTTTCACTGCAAAGCTACATCTGGTGTATGAGTGTCTATTCTTATACATTGCACTTGACTTCTGCTAGAAATCGCTACTGGGTACCTGTTCAAATTTGAATGAAATGTTTTACTTCAAAAATATACTCTATGAAAAAATTAATTGTAAGTGATATAAATGTTTTTATTTTTCTATAACATTCTATATTTATAGTCACAGTCGGTTTAATGAAAGGAGGTACGTTAATCTAGGCTAGAAAAGCAGACAAAATATACAATAATATACTCATAATGTTATTTAACATAATTTATATCATATAATTTGATTAAAACTTAACTAGTAGTTGATTAATCAACATGATATTATAATAATGTAGATATTTTTATTCTTTTATTTTATTAGCATTTTTATTTATTATATTTTGAAATCTATTATTACAGTTACAGTAGTTATACAATATTCACACTATTTATAAGATTATTATAGATAAACAATATTCACATTATATTTTTGAATCTATATTATTACAGTGATACAATATTTTGGGGAATAGGACTATGAATATACTTTAGGGTAATATAAAAAGAGTATTAAAAATTTTTGAATGGAGAAATTCTAGTTTAAAAAAATCACCAGTACTTTTCTGTTCTACTCACTAGTTTTGTCTGTACCCCTGACAGTAATCACATTGTTCAAGTACAGCTGTTGATTAGAAAGATGCATCAATAAGTACATGGATGAATTGCATGACATTTTTGCACACATCATGTACATATTTTGTTTTCAGCTTTTTTCACCTGACATGTAAATAGTACATTTATTTTTTTTACTTTTTTTATGATTTTAATAATTATAACATGCTAAAAACCTTTTATTTTAGTTCTATTTAATTTCACTGTAAGTTCAAATTATTTTTTAACTAATATAGAAATTCTAGTCTTGTCAATCTAATTAAAACACAGATTCTATTTCGTTTCATTTTTTATATTTATATGATGTGAGAGATTAGCCAATGGCAATGAAACGGTCTGTGACGGTGATTTCTTGGCGTGCAGTGCACGGAACTGTGGGCAAAGCACTAGAAACGTCAACGTTGGTTGATTAATTAGTGTCAGATGTCATAGGGTCAAAAGCATCTCATATGACCAGTGATTCGAGCTTCCACTACCGTGTAGGCCATCAAGAGTATAAATAAAACGAACCAAAATATAGATCTGTATTTTAATGAGATTGACTTTTGATGCAACAAATAACTTGGTATTTCAAAGAACAGTTAGAGGCCCACGTATACTCTAATCTTTTATTTGTGAGGATTTTATTCTGTCCTCACAAATCAAATTTTGTGCTACAGAGAGTGCTATTACTTGGTTATATATTTATTTTAATTATTAGTGCTAATAAATATACAGCAAAGCTTATTGATTTGTTTTGAAATGTATTTGTTTGATATCTATTTATTATAAATAAAGTATTTTGATTTAATGCAACTTAAGTTTCTTTATATAATAAAAATCAAAAATATAATGTTTGCATCTGAAATGAACTTCTGGTTAAAATCATGGCTATTACAGTGCAGTGAGGAATTATAGCAAAACAATTATATTCTTGAATTGTGTTGAAATTTTCCTACCAACATACATAAAGGATGATGAAAGGGGACTTTTAGGAGAAGATTTACATATTGTTATATGTATGCTAAGAATAGAACGTTGTTTTCTTGGATTTTTTTATTTCAGCGACAATGAATAAAATAAATCTTGAAATTTATGAAGTTTATTTTAGATAATGAAATTTCCATTTTTTTATATAATAATATTTGATTTTGTAAAATATGTAAAGGAATAATATTTTTTATGGTGGTTCTTATTTCGTTTATAACAAAAACAATTTTTTTTTTCAATAACGGAGCAAGTTGACAATACTGTTTGTTTAATAAGGTCCATATTTTACTATATTATTTGTAGGGATGAAACAGACATTGATACAGAGGTGATCACTTTTAATCACATCACTCCAACAGATTTAACGAAGTATGAACCAATGAAAACAGACTCAAAGGAAATAAAAACTTTTAAAGTAAATACAGAGAGATATATGAACAGAGAACAGCGTTATTGGAAGGTAATATATTACAGTGTCAGTAGATCTAGATTTCTATGTAACCGATTTCTGGTGTCGTATATTATTCACTCCATTTATTCATGTATTATCAAAACACCCACAACTTACATCAAAAAACATAAACAGTGCACTTGGAAATTCTGTATCACATTTACAAGCCATAAAATGGAAAATAAATGGAAGGACCATTTCAAAATTTCCAAAAAGATATTCCTTTTACCCTAATCAACAAAAAAAAAAAATTTAAAAAAATACAGCTAATTATTGAGTCAAATCATTTGAAAAAGACGTAGAAACATTTTGGATTATTATTATTGTAGAATATAGAGAGTGATATCAGTAAGATAAGTATTAGTAAGAAATGTAAAGGTATACAGTCTGTTAAACCATCACCAGATAATAGTATGATAGCTATTGGTACAGTACATGGTAAGTATGTCTTTATAAATAACTTCCATTTAAATAAAATATTCACCTATGATTAAAATAACTGTTAGTCTTGGGGAAGACTATTCTAAATGTAAAGTAACTATTGACAGGTGATAACTTATTCTAATTGAACTGGATGATGAATACATATTATTATGTAGGTCTATGTTTAGGAGAAATACAACTTTTAATGCATGGTTAGTACAAGGGAGTTATTCTAAACTATATAATGGATGGTTAAAAGGCAATTCTAAGCTATATAAGGAATCTATATTTAATTGTTATATAAGCTATGTTTTTATACGCCCACATTTTTATGTGGACGTATATTGTCGTCGCCCCTGTCCGTCCGTCCGTCCGTCCGTCCGTCCACAATTTGTTTGTGGACTCTCTACAGGTCACAATTCTTATCCGATTTTGACGAAACTTGAAATATAGGTTTATCCCCAAAAGATCTCGGTTCCTTTCGATATTGGCATGTATCGGATGAAAACTTCATGGATTATGGCCCCTGATTGTACGAAAAATCACGTTTTTAGCTTGTGGACCCTATAGAGGTCACAATTTTGGACCGATTTTGATGAAACTTGACATGCATGTTTATAACCCAAAGATCTTGGTTCCTTTCGATATTTGCACCTATCGGAATGTAATTTCCTGAATTATGGCCCCTGATTGTCCGAAAAATCACCCTGTTTAGCTTGTGGTCCCTCTGGAGGTCACAATTATTATCCGATTTAAAAAAACGTTTGATTATATCACCGTTACACCCTAAGGAAGGTTGAGTTCGAATTTCGGGAAAATCGGACGAAAATTGCCATACAAAATGGCCGCCGTTTGTACGCGAATACTGTTAAAAAATTGTATATCATGGTTTGTGGACCTTGTAAAAGTCACATTTTTAAATCCATTTTGATGAAACTTGAAATTCATGGTTATAACCCAAAGATCTTGGTTCCATTCGATATTTGCGCATATCGGAACGTAACTTCTTGAATTATGGCCCCTGATTATACGCAAAATCGCCTTATTTTAGCTTGTGGTCCCTCTGGTGGTCACAATTATTATCCGATTTAATAAAACGGTTGATTATATTACCGTTACACCGTAAGGAAGGTTGACTTCGAATTTCGGGAAAATCGGACCAAAATTGTCATACAAAATGGCCGCCGTTTGTACGCGAATACTGTTAAAAAATTGTATATCATGGTTGTGGCCCCTGTAGAGGTCACAATTTTAATTTGATTTTGATGAAACTTGAAATGCATGGTTATAACCCAAAGATCTTGGTTCCTTTCGATATTTGCGCATATCGGATCGTAACTTCCTGAATTATGGCCCCTGATTGTCCGAAAAATCACCTATGGTCCCTCTGGAGGTCACAATTATTATCCGATTTGAAAAAACGTTTGACTCTATCACCGTTACACCCTACGGAAGGTTGAGTTAGAATTTCGAGAAAATTGGACCATAATTGCCAGAAAAAATGGCCGCCGTTTGTACGCGAACAGTGTAAAAATATGGTATGTCAAAGTTGTGGACCCTGTAGAGGTGACAATTTTAATTCGATTTTGATGAAACCTGAAATGCTTGTTTATAACCTAAAGATCTTTATTCTTTTCGATATTTGCGCATATCAAATTGTAATTTAATGAATTATGGCCTTTGATTGTAGGAAAAATCACTTTCGGTACTGCTTGTTCTCTGTCTATCTCTCGAACAATTATTATCTGATTTAAAAAAAAACTCTGATTATATTACTGTTGCACCGTAAGGAAGGTTGAGTTCGAATTTCGTGAAAATCGTACCAAAATTGGCGGACGAAATGGTCACCGTTTGTACGCGAATAGTGTAAAAATATGGTATATCATGGTTGTGGACTCTCTGCAGGTCACAATTCTTATCCGATTTTGACGAAAAGTAACATTTCTAGGTTGTGTACCGTCAAACCATAATCATTGTCGGCTTCGAATTTCATGAATATCAGACTGGAACTGACCAACAAAATGGCTGCTCCCAATACAGTATGAAATACAGGACTTAATGATGTAGGAAAAATCACTTTCGGTATTGCTTGTTCTCTATCCATCTCTCAAAAATGTGGGCGTATCCTGCCTGGCAGTGCCAGCCTATCTTTTTTTCTTCAGAAAGCCACAGGGAACAATCCCTCGCTAAAAGAGAACGTTTACTGTGTATTCCTCCCATCAAATATTTCTTTTACCACTGTAACTGTGGATGAATGCTTTGTACTACATGTAAAACTTGTAGAATTTAAAATGGGAAATTATTGAAATGCTTAATCTAGTTCTATATATTTTTAGGCGATATAATTGTGTATGATGTGAGACATGGACCATGGAGAGCTATACGTGTTGTACATAATTCTAGTAATGTTGATGATAGTGTAATAGATATAGCGTGGACATTAGACAACTCAAAAATACTCACAATTAATAGAATGGTATGACAGGGTATACATTCCATTTATAATGTAGAACATCAAATACCACTTCTCATTTATACTATAGCTAGCAGTTTGTGTTTATATTTTAAGGACTTTACTTGCAACCACGAAATTGGATCTGCTGGTCATCATTGAAGGCACTTTGAATTCCTTGAAAACTATATTGTAACTTTGTAAAATATTGATCAGTCCAAAAATTTTATAAAGATGATTAATTGAAAATTTTACAAGATGCAGTATGCTCTGCTGGTGATCTAAACAAGCCAGTGCCACCCATAGGTGTTGCTTAAATCTTTTGATGGGCCTATAATTGATCGAATTTAAATCTACCATTGATATTTCGGTTCTGATCAATTCGAGTAGATTAGTGTGGATAAAGCCTTGAAAAATTACATTCAGAATGTGTGACTGTTCAGTTGATTTAGTTTAAGGGACTTTGTCCTGTTTAATTATGTTGTAAAGTTCATGGTAATGAAACTAACATCAAAAAATATTGGTTTCAGGGTTCAATGCAAGTTTGGACATTTGATGGGGGAGGTTCAGGTAAAAACGATGCTAAAGGATTGGATATTCAGGCTGATTCTAGTGGATTTTTACCATTACAATTATCCAGACTGGTTGTTCTAGATGATGATATGAAAGATTTTTCATTTAAAAAAGGTAAATGTAAAAAGTGGCCACCGTTCACCATAAAGTGCATGTTAACTTGTTTAGTGATCTTTTTTTAGTCTAGTCAGGCAAAGGACAACTACATATTGTTAAGGAAAAAATTTGATGCCATTTATTACAATGTCTTTGTTACTATAGGTGTTAGATTATAATGATTATTTTATTTTAGGGCCATTTTCTGATCAAGGTGTCTTAGATGGAAGTAATAGTCCTGTTAAAGCTGCCTTCTTTCCTAGTTTAACCTTTCTTGGATCACAGGTACATCATTTGAACTTTTTTTGTTTAATCTCAAAACACGGTTATTATAGTGTCCAAGAATACAATCTGGCACAGAGAGGGTAATGCATGTGGTGCCCACAAAGCATATCTAATTTGCCTCATAAAGACAAACATACAGTGTGCATTGTGGAAAGTTTTTGCCAACTCTTCTTCAAATTCCAACTTGCATGGGTACACAGGTGAACTGTGGTTTTCATACCATCCAAATTAATAGACATTTTTCCTTGCCATGCCTTCAATCCTACACCACTGACAAGGGAAAACAAGCTAGAAAATCCCATCAAGGAACTTTCTTCACCAACACTGGCATCAAACCCTGGACTTCTTGGTGATTGGGCCAGTGCCACCATTTAAATGTAGATTTGATAATTGCATAAGTATAATAATGTGATACATATTTATGTAATTCTTGACTTTTTTTCTCCTCAGCATTCTGTTTGTGTTGGTCTGGATAATGGTGATATGTTGAAATGTAATCTGGAGCCTTTATTAGTCCAGGTTGACCAACAACAAGACGTGGTTTATCTAGAAGCACCTAGAATATACCAGGAAAATATCTATGTATGTATTAAAAAGTTATGATGTCAAAAGTTCTAGAATATCGACACAGTTCATTTTTCAAAAACCCAGTTAAACATACATTATGCTAGTATTGCTAGAGATAAATCTTCCCATTGCAAGTCTTTCCTTAGGCCTGAAATGTTATATAAACTATTACTTATACATTGATAAGAGTTTTTTTAAAAAACATTTCAGAGTGAAAAGCATGGTGTGAATACTATTGGTCAGAATTTAGAAGCTGAGTTATATCGTCATCATAAATATCCTGTGTTATACCTGGGTTTTATTGATAATATGAGTAAAATGATTACTGTTGATCAAAGAGGTTTTATTAATATCTGGATTTATAATAGGTTAGTCAAATATTATATCTTATGTCAGTTTTTATCATTTATTGATGACACAACAATAATTGAGGTATCTAAATTCAGCATTAATGTTCTCAAAAGTATAAACATCCCTATAACTGATTGTATGAAAATCAACCCCGTATTTAAATGACAGCCAGTCTTCCTATTTTTAGAAGATGTTCTTGGCATAGTATAATGATTAGAAACATTTCTCATATACTGGTGCTGTATGTCATGGAAATGTTAACAGTTACGATCTCATAAGGAATAGTTTTAATCTACCTGGAAACCATAAACTACTTCTTCTCTGACTTATGGATGAGAGACAAGTACCTTGGAGGATGAATTTTCTCCTTCAATTTCTTTGTCTGAATTGATTACTTGTGCACAGATTGGGTTAGAGTTAGGTACAATAAAAGATGTTTTACTGTTTAATTCTTACTAGGTTAATTGATATCTAGATTATAATTGTTGAACAAGGAAAATTACTGAATGGAAGTATATTTAATTGTAATTGTTTATAATATTTTCAGTCAACATTTATCGAATTTTGGATGGTTTACACCTTTTAAGAAGTTAAAGCTAGATTTGTCTAAAACAGTCTATACACCTTCTGATACAGCAGCACCTAATGTAAGTACACAGATATCATGGGGTATGTTCTAGAAAGTGTGGGTGTGTTTCCTCCAGGCACTCCGGTTTCCTCCCACTGCTAAAGACCCCTACGCGCAAGCGAATTATTGAAATAAAATTAAACCATATGTTAGTCCCAAAATGACCTAGTTTGTGTCGAGTGGACGTTAAACCCCATCTCTCTCTCTCTCTCTAGAAAGTGTTAGTTACATTACTACACAAAGGTTTATTATTGTAGCTATTTTGTTAAATGTTTATATTGCAAGTATGTTATTTTTATGGGTGTCTTGTGAGACGAGAATGGGAAATGAAATGAAGTGGGGTTTAACATCTTACTGCACCAACCAGGGGCCTATTTCACGAAATTTTAACTAAGATAAGATCCCAATTTTAGTAATTTGATTGGATAATATTAGATTGATTTTAGTGCTTAGCCAATCAAAATTGAAGTATCTACTAAAATTGGATTTTATCTTAAGTTAAAATTTCGTGAAACAGGACCCAGGTTTATAAGGACAGACAAACATCATGCAGTGTGTAGAGGGATGGACTGTTTACACGAGGCCTGGGTTGTTGGGGGGGGGGGGGGTTCTAAATGTTTTTCCTTGCCAGACTCTCCGTTCTGTACCAGTGACAAGCGGAAACCAGGTTGGAAATTCCTGAAGAACTCTCTTTGTTGTGGATAAGGATCAGAGTCTAATCAGAAGATTCATGAGATATTTTGAAATTAGAAAATAATGAAATAAACATGTTCAGTCCATCTTCTAATGACTGAAAGAAAAAAAAAACCCAGACTGGATATCAGTTGGACCTACCTGAATAATTCCCAGGACAAAATCAGAAATTTGAATGCCAATAAGTAGATGTAAGTATTTACAATGACAGCTATCTTTGTTTTAATGATTTTTCTGTGTACTACATGTCTTATATTATGTTTTCTTATAAATTTCTTAGATAAAGTTTACAGATAAAGAAAAAAAGAAGAAAAAATCACAGAAAGAAATTGCAAGGGATCGACAAAGAGGTATGTTTCACATCAATACATGATATGAATGATAGAATTTTTTGTTTGAGTTTGCTGATATGCAGCTGATGCTTTGCTATGTACATTGACCAGTTTCAAGATACGTATTATTTAGCTTAGTGATTTAAATTGTATATTTTCCTTACAGTTCAGAATTTATTAAACAATATGATGTTAGGGGATCCATGGCATGAAGAAACATTACAAGAGCAAGGTCTTGTGGTAAGATTTCATCATTACTTAACTGTTTTGAAGACAGCTCATGCTAAGCCCATCAATTTTGAAAACAGCATATATATGTTTCATACGTTATCTTTTTTCTTTTAATTGTTCAAAATATATTTTATGTTTACATTGACTTTATGTTTCAGAAACAAAAGTGAAAAATATTTAGTCAGTCAAGTCATTTGATTAAAATTTAATCTTTTCACAATTTTCGTCAAATTAGTTCTAAATTAAATCAAAAGAACTTCCTGTTAAAGGGGTTAATTAGTAAATTAATTCAAAAGTGGCCATGCATATTGGACATTCTAAGATATTTCAAAAAAAATTGTTGGATCGTTTCAAAATATATCATGCTTCATTGAGGAACAGATATAAAACAAACCATAATTATTGCCGTATATTAATAATTATCTTACATTTTCAGACATCAATATATCCTGCTAAAGGTGCTATAAAAGAAAGAGGAGCTTTATTTAATGTCGTAATACGTCATTCTAAAACAGATCAACTCTCTACATATCTAACTAGAATGTACAAACCCGCTACAGTACGTACATTATCATTATTTATTAGACAAAGAGTAGGGTTGCTTATCCAACCTCATGGGTTTCCTCTGGATTTTCCAGTTTCACTCCACTGCTAAAGACCCCTATGTGCAAGCGAATTATTGAAATAAAATTAACCATATGTTACTCCTGAAATGACATAATTTGTGTCGAGTGGACGTTAAACCCCATGTCTGTGATTTTGAGAAGGCTGACTCCCCCTGGTCGAAGCAAAGGGGACTCTTTGAATTAATTATTGACACTGCAAAAATAGTCAAGGGGGATCCTTTAGGGAAAATCTGTGGATTGTGGTATTTTCCTTTGGACAGAAAATAAAACTTAGGTGTAAATATGCACAAGGTTGTTAGTTTTTTTTCCCACTCTTCCCTTATAGAATTACTACCATGTTACAACTTAAGCATAGCTTACAACTTGCCCTATGTGCTACTATGGGCAGTCCACGGGGAAAGTTTAGTTATCCTTTGTGTGAGACTTGTGGTGTATTTGGCACTGTAGAAGATTGCAGACTTGCTGTAGAGACTTTTGGTCCTGCACTTACCAGATTTTCACCTGGTTTCTTGCGCATGGTCTTCCAGCTACCAAACCCTACACCCTGTGTGTAACAAAACATGTATGACGGATTGTGAGCTGGGCTTAAGCCTATGCCTAAAATGTAATGGCTATGACAAAGAAAGTACTGTTTATATATATATAGGTACGATGTAAGAAGATATTAGAAGTACGGCAATCACCTACTGGTCAACAACTCATTTTTCTACTACTCTTTCCAGAATTCCCCCCAAAAGGTATGATATTGTTTACCATGATATATAACGGATCTTCACTAATGCTGATTCACAGGTCAATATACTGTAATAAACTTTTAATTAACATACAAGGCCTGTAACTATAATGTATACAGAGAAATTTATTTCATAGCAAGTTAGGATTAGTAAAGTCCCAATATACATATTATGGTGGATCTTTTTTATTTTCAGGAGCTCATATGACAGTATTAATACTTAATTTAAGGACGTTAAAATTACGTAATATAAGGAGAGATATAATGTTATCTAATACAGAATATACACAACTAATACAAGAAGATGTTGTCTCTTGTGATGTAAGTATTTAATATACTATACATCACTTCATAATTCATTTGGGAAGTTTAAATATGACATAGCTATCAAACTTTGAAATCTAAACAACAATTCTGTTACTGTTGCAAATCATAATTTTATTCTGGGTATAAAATGTGGCATTTAATTTTTTAATAACAACAAAACACTCTTATCTGAATTTGAAATTTTGGGATCAGAAATGTTGAATGCATTTTATTTCAATAATTTGCTTGTGCGCGGGGGTCTTTAGCAGTGGGAGGAGCCGGAGAAAACCCACAAGTGATGGGAATTGAAACACAGCAGTTAACTCAATGACAGACCTTAAAATACAATGCGCACAAACTAACCCTTTAACCATCCACACCCCCACCTACACTTCAGTGAAGAACATTAATCTTTGTAATTAATACAGCCTCATCACGCTACAAACTCAAATAACGTATTCAGTAATTTTCTAATTTGTATTTCTTAGGTGAGTCGAGTGTTTGGTCCTACAGGTTCTGATTATTTATTTATCACGCTTAATGGGAGAGTCCGAGCTATATCATTAAACACAGGAAAACTTGTACTGATGACTGATAATACAGAAAGGGTCTCAAGTTAGTATAAGTCAATATCTAGATACATAAATAGAATTAAATAAAATGTAAAGGTACATTGCCCAAAAATATGCCATTTTGGCAAAAGTTTTATATCATTGATTAATAAACAATAATTTCATTTCCGATCAGTGCTTGATGGATTATTATGTATTTTGAAATTGTAATATAAATACCACTTTATAATATTTTTTACTTCAATTGACTTTACAGATTTTTCTGGTCTAATAGTTGATGAAAAGTTACTTCCCTTGTCCAATAATACTGAAGTCACTATGATGTCATCAGATAGTCAATTAAAATCAGTGTATTATTCACAGGTAATCTTTCATTTTGGTATGATCATGTAAAT
Organism: Patella depressa; assembly: GCA_948474765.1. Taxonomy (NCBI): domain Eukaryota; kingdom Metazoa; phylum Mollusca; class Gastropoda; family Patellidae; genus Patella; species Patella depressa. The sequence continues at coordinate 55,423,022 of OX419715.1, read as the reverse complement.
GAAAGGAAATGTGGTTTAATATCTTTTTGTTCTTTGTCATATAATGTAAGGAGAAGTTTGCACAGATATACAGCTTACTCTTATTTAAAATTCCAACTGTCAAAGGGTTTGTTTACGTGAATGCCAACATGTGCAAGGGGATCTCTTTGTTTTATGTCGCATCCTACATAGTATCTTTAATAGAATTATTTCAAAATAAACAAGCAGACATTAAGACTGATGTCTTCCAATTGCAATCAATGTCATTGTATTGTATTACAAAGTGATCAACAAAATACAAAAATGCTAAAGACTGTAGAAAATGCTAAAACCTGTAGAACACTTTTATCTTATGAACCTTTATACAAAGTTTGAACATTCTACCTCATTTAGAAAGGTGTGGCACTGACAGACAAACCCATTGCAATAATTTCCTGCTGTCTCAGAATCGAAAAAAATCAGCAGCTGCTCTGCTTGAAAAGCACCACTTAATATACTACAAGTAGGCATTGATGAGTACTACCAATGTTATAATTCAAATTTATTTGTTCTTTTAATTTATAGAAATCTACAAATTTGTATATGATGACTTTAACAGATAAAAATTCCTCTGAAGATCGCAGAATGATGTCAAAATCTTTCCAAGTCTGGTACATATTTTATGTTTTAGTAATGTCTGATTGGTTAGTGCATGTGCACTGTATCATATGGTTTGTCATAGAGTCAGCTGGCATGGATTAGATTCCCTGCTTACACACAATAAGGAGTAGGGCACCTGTCCAACCTCATGGGTTATCTCCTGTTCTCCATTTTCCTCCCACTGCGAAAGAGAATTATTGAATGTTAATCCGAAAATGACCTAGTGTGTGTGCCGGGTTGACATTATCCCAATTTCTCTCTCTCCCTCCTTACCAGGTCTGGGGGGTTGGGATGGCCTAGGGTGCCACGTTTCGACCTCTAGCTGGCCGGTCACCTCTGGCTTGCGGCTGTGGTTTCGATCCCTGGTGTGATCGTATGTGGCATGGATATAGGGGCGCCTTCTCAACCTCGTGGGTTTCCACCGGGCACTCTAGTTTCCTCCCACTGCTAAAGACCCCTACGCGCAAGCGAATTATTGAAATAAGATTAAACCATACGTTAGTCCCGAAATGACCCAGTTGTATATGTGACACAGTGTAGGATAGTTGAATGAAATCATCTATCATTCAAAAATAATCAATATATTTTTTAGATTCAGCATTTCTAGACATCTAATAATTATCACTCTAGTTTAATCAAGTATTCAAATAATAACTTCGGCTTTCAATGTGACCAACCATTAAGTTTCTTTGTGACAATCTTTTTACTGTTCCAATGAAAATATGTATGTTTTAGTAAGATTTCATTGTTGTAGTCTACTTACATATAATTTATAATATTTATTTTCTAGGGGTGGTCGGATTTTGACTGCAGTTGAAATGCGTGTTGACCCCATACCACTGAAACCCAGTGGAAATCAACCAATCGAGGCATCCATGAGACAACTGGTGCTAGAGTGTGTTGATAAAGCATTACAAAAGAAAGGGGAACAACTCCCTCCAGACAATCAAATATCTAATAGAGAACAAGCTTATAAAGCAGTAGCAAAACAGGTAGACCTATTTTATCCAGAATATAGATTAAGTCATATTCAGACAGATTCTAAATGATACCTCTCATTAACCAGGACACCACAATAATTATGCTAATTTTGAAATGTACATGTATTATTCATATCTAATGTCTGTTCTATTTGACACAGATACCTAGTGGTATTTAGTATGATCAGAAATATTACTATAGATAATGCATATCATGTCCCATCTCTGTATCACACTCTTTCAAGATAACAACCTGTCTATTTGGTTAGAAGATTCTGTCTATGAATCAGAAGTAATGACAAGCGTTAGACTTCAGTTTTAAAAATTTGAATGAATACCATAGTTTAATTTGGCATAAGTACTACCAAATAAGTAAATAAATAATACTTTATGAATACCAGAGACGTTTGTTTTCTTTTTACAAAATGTATAATTTTATTTTTTAGGTTGAAAAGAGGAATATCTTGAAGTGAATAACATACTCCTAACAGTTTTTCATTTGATAAATCTCCAATAATCGTGCCTGCAATGTAATGACCAATTAAATTTCTTGATTCATGTGGAGTTTTCTGTATTCTGTTTTATATCACACGGCCTGACATACTTCAGTTGTAGTTATTACTCATACCTTTTATTTTTTTGTAAAACCCATCTTAATTACCATATTGGTTTGTTATGTAGTGCCAGGAAACAAAATATATGCCCAAAGCAGCTAAAACACCAGAGCAAACGTTATACTGTTAAACTTTATTGGTTCCTCTTATCCCACATAAAAATATACTTGAAAGTCTTATAATGATGTGATTAAAGATTTGACATGTTATTAAACATCTGGTTCAATGTCATGATCTATATTGAAAATAGACTGACTGTAAAATCGCATCCCGAAATATTAACTGGAAATAACTGTATTTTTATTGTAGTTAAAAATATTTCTATCAATTATTTCTTGTAGTTAAAAATAGGTCTATCCATCATTTCTTTTGTTAATATAAAATTTCTATTTAAGCCACAATTGTATCAAGTTTTCAAGAAAGTAACCAAATAAAGCCAGTAACTAATTAACAGAATTTATAAAAATTATATGTGATCTCATAATAAAATGTGTAATTTATTGAAATGAATTGTACATACATGTATATATTATTTTGTCTTCATTAGCACAGTTGGAGCAGAACAGTAGGACATTAACCCCATTTCATTTATATATCTATATATATATATATTTAAAGAAACTTTTCAGTGAACCACAATTAATCATGTAAATAAGACAACTATATTATAATTTAAAACACGATTACATTTGCTATTGTCTATTTCATTTTCCATCTTCAAACCGCAAAATAATTCTTACACAGATAATTACTTAGACTACTGGATACAGAAAGTATTTTAATAATGGGTAGGGGTACAGAGCTAAAGCTAGGAGAGATGGGTGTGTACAGTGCAAGTATAGGTCCACTTAGATAGGGGAGGCATCTCATGGATCCTGTGGTAAGGGCTCATAATAATATCAATTTTCCATTTTTGATCAAAAATTATAATTTGATGGTGTTGGCCATTGTGCATAGATTATAGCCTATTTGCAACAAAACAAAATTACGGGAAGAGTAGGCCTGTGGGTGCCCGAGTCTGTTTTTGCCCTGCAGTCCTTATGAACGGCATAGAGTTCAAAGCATTTACAAAGATTCCATCATTCAGGTGAAAAAAAGCAGTTTCTTTTGTATCCAGTGTCAGTGATCTTTTTATTTGAATATCAAATACAGTACCATATAATGATTGAAAAAAAAAAAGCCTACACCTCCACATACTTAGCTGTCTTGATTGATGATTTCCAAGCCAATGCAATGACTGCATTCTCATTCAGTGGTGGGTTCGACAGTAACAGTGTATAGCAAACGATTAAATTAGAATTGGGGGGGCCCTTTCCCTTGGCCAGATGGGCATTTTTCTCCCGTTTTCTTTTTTTAACTTCTTTGATTTTTTTTTTGCCACCAGCGCCTCAGCTATAAAACGTTTTGACATAGCTTGCTTCTTGAACTGCGAAATTCGTCTGATAGACAATTTCACTGTTTATTTACTACACGCATACATATTTCGCAACAATGAAATTCATGTCTTATGGTAGCTGCCTACTGATTATGTGAACTCGTAAAGTGAGATTCTATCATTTCTCTGCGATTTTTCCTTCAGAATTTGAGGAAGATGTGGGGTCGGATATTCAGGAACTTATTGGACCTTATTACTGTATGGCCACTATGAGCATAGCCTACACATACTGTAACCAAGGTATCATTTAATCGTGTATCTAGTACAAATTTCTTTCACATTTGTTTAATTTCAAATCTTTGTTTAAAAATTTGTAAAAGTCGTTTAAAATCACCCAAAATCATCTAATTTCTACTTGTGTCCAGTTTAAGGCTGACCATTCAATTTTAATAATGAGTGTCCAATTTACAAGTATTTAATTTCCTGACCCTTGTTAAAAAATTAATCATTAATCAATTGGGTTGTTTATTTTTTAACAGTGATTGAGAAATTAATCACTTGTAAATTGGACACGCTTTATCAAAATTGAATGGTCAGCCTTATACTGGACAGAAGTACAAATTAAACCATTTCTGGCGATTTAAAACAGTTTTTACGAATTTTTAAACAAAGATTGGATATTAAACAAATGTGAAAGAAATTAGTGCTAGATACACAAGATTGAATGATACCTGGGACTCTTGGATTAGATAGCCTCTTCCCTTTTTGGATCTGTGTCTGGTAAAACATAAGGATGGTGTTGGTTTGATTTGGGCAAGTCAGTAAGATTTCCTTGTGAATGTACAAAAACAAACAAAAAACACAGGGATAGAGGTTGTGAATTGTGGGGGGAGGGGGGAGGTGATGTAGGCTAAGGGAGACAACTATTTTAAACGTAAAAATAATTCCACATGGTGTTCTTTATTCCATATCAAAAGAATCAAATTGCATAAAATACAATTTTGATAGTTAGTTGCATTGATTGTGTTACAAAGAACAACGGACGAAGGATACTAGTGAAAATAAATCAAAAAGGTAATAATAATTGTCTGTCGATTTGATTGTAGAGTTATCTCCCTTCAGCGGAAGAAGATGGCCGAGTTTCAAAGCATGAAACAAATGGTGCCTTGAATGCATCGTTTGTCTTCATACTACCGTATTTATGTTAGTTAGTAATGAGTAAACCTAAACGACGAGTAACCGTAGACGCAGGAAAATCAGTTTCAGACGACGGCGAGAAGCAGAAACCCAGCGTCTTTGAAAGACTTGGACCCGGTGGCGGACAGAGAAAATATAATGCAGAGCCAGAGGTATAGGCCTATTTTATGACTTTAGAAGAGGTTTACTGGTTTAGTGGGGTATTAAAAAATCAAACTGCAGATGATGATAGACCTATGCCACTAGCTAGACTAAGTGTATTTTCAGTATAGTGTAGTTTCTGTAGATATGTGCTATGTTTGAAAACGTCAACATCCTTCATTAAAATATCTAAGATAAAGATTCTAAAGTGAGTAAGTGAATCTGATTCGGAACCTGTCTTGAAATAGTGATACTCACTGCTCAGATAAACTGTGAAGTTCTGAATTAAGAAAAAAAACGTCAGTCAGAACCCATATGGGATTCGTCCAAAGAATCAAAAAATGAAAACATAGAATATCCATTGAGAAATGTCTTGAGATATATGGGCAATCTGAGATTATTTTTTGTCCCACCTTTAACCCCCCCCCCTTTTGTCCAAAATAACCCAGTTTACATTTAATAGATATATCCATGGAGACTAACCAAATCTACATTGGCAGACTGTTTACACCATGCACAATTTTAACTGCATACTCTGCTGACTAAATTCCTCCTCCCCCCCCCCCCTAATAAAAAAAAAAGGTTATGAATGGGGCTTCAGTAGCCACTGCCGAGAATTGGCTTCAGACAAAAGACTTAACCATAAGTCTATATCTCATTCACAAACTGTCACAGCTACGTGTAGTAAGCAGTGCAAAAAAAAAAAGATCTAATCATTTGTTATGCCTTAAAGTAATATCTTGTCAATGTCATTTACATGTAGGTGTTTTATGTTGGCAAAATTAGACTTTTTGATTAGCAGTGCTGTTGTTAATGAACTGTGGAAAATTACCGACAGCCCGGTGTATTGTTTGCAAAGTAAAGCTGTAATTGTCTATGCCGTAACTATGATCTATGTTTGAAATGGCAGTCAATTCTACTGGACCTTACTTACATAAGGTTATGGATTATATATTGTAGACAGCAAACTTGCACAAAGCCTGTCAAAGGAAACAAATATAAAACGATTTAATTTTAAGGGATTCTTTCAGCGATTTTGTTTTTTCTTTTGTAGCGCACTCAGGTGTGCCGCCACTGGGCATTGAATGGAACTTGTCATTTTGGATCCAAGTGTAAATTCAGCCATAAATCTCATCGGTAAGTTTATACTTACAATACTGTATCCTAAATTTATTGATTCCAAGATTTTCGAGTTACTATTCAGTTTGAACTATATTTATATATACATATACATCTCTGGTATCTTCTAAATATTTGTTTCAAGACCTAAGTTTAAATCTTAGAATTATATTTTGATTTTCTGTAATATATCATCTTGATTATACTAGTGACAGTAGTCCTGAAGAAAGCAGACACCAAAGAAAAAGAGATCGTAGCAGGAGTAGAAATCAAAGTCGGTCTAGAAGTGAGTCAAGATCACCAGATAGTCGAAGATCTGAGAGTATATCGAGACGTGATAAGATGAAATCAGCAGTGGTTGTAAGAAAATCTAAACAAGCTGATACTGAAGAAGACAGTGAAGATTCTGGAAGTTGGAATCTTGATAGTAAGTTTAATTTACATTGTATGACTTTAAAATTTTTCTGTTCAGTTTAGTAGAGATAAATCCAGATTGTAATCAGAATAAATTAATCCAGTTCTATTTATTAACTTACTCAGGATAAAACATGACACGATTATATGGAAAACAAGTTCTTTATTTTTAGTAATTGGTGTTTCAACAAGAGATCTCTCCTCATTTTTAACCAAGCTTGATTTGCATGATGAAGACCCTCTTTAAAAAACATGTTAGAAATATGTCCTATGCAAATTGTTTTCCATAAAATCGTGTCATGTTTTATTAAGATCTTCAGCAATTTAATAATGGATTGAGGCATATATTTCTACAGTAAAATTTTGTAAATATTACAAAATAAATGATTAAACTGATAATAAGAAAAACAACATGTGTTCTTTAATCGACTTACTTCTACTTTTCTATTCAAAGGGTTGGATTATAAGAAAGAATTAGAGTTGGAAAAGAAAAGACAGCAATTACAAAGAGAACTAAGCCAGTTAGCAGGTTCTGAAGACGAACCTGAAAATCTTAAAATACAAAAAAGGGTAAATATTGTGATATAAATATATACTAGACCTGTGTTGTAGCTGTGACGGTTTCGCCTTGAAGTGACATCACATACTGTACCGTACTAATGAAACCATTTAACAGGTAGCAACACTGGTATCGCCAATTAAATAAACATAATTTTGAAAAAAGGACACCAAATCACTATATTATTATTAATTGACTTGTGAAAACCAAAACAAAGTCACTCAAGCGAAATTTACTATTTCTCTCTCTAATGGATGGAAATTATTTTGTGATATCTGTGTGATCGAATATATTCAGTAGTTGTAAGTAAAGTGAAAAGAAAAGAAAAATATTCTTAAATGGTAATTAATAATACACACGTAAAATTTGCTATTTATCTCTTGATAACTTGAGGTGTCTCAGGTTATGTTAATGTATGCTACAGTTCTAAATGTAGTACAGTGATAAGGAATTTATTGTTTTACAGGTTGCTAAAAATCGTTCAGATTCAGACTCAAGTCCAGAAAGACTAAAGCCTGTTAAAAAGGTCTCAAAGATTTCACCATTGTAAGTACATGGTAATTTCTTTTTACTTTTATCCATAGCAGGCTAAATATAATTACTCCCAGAAATGTACACATAATTTCTTATCAAAGATGGGACATATTAATAAAATCTGATATAGAAAATCATGAAACTTATGAAACAACCCAAATTTTGTTAATATTTATTGCAGTAAAATGAAGTTGGACAAGAAGAATAAACTCAAATCTTCACCATTAGTGACTGCATCACTGGTACCAAAACCAGTTAGAGCACCAAGCCCACAGAAAATAGCTCTCAAGCTTAAAGAACAGAAAAAGAAGTAAGTACATGTTCAAAAGCGATCAATTGTTGGAGTTTTGTTGCCTGATCAGTCTGAGGGATTAATATGAGAGGGTGAGAGAAATCAAGTTTAACATGCACTCAACACAATTGTTTTCTGTAATCCCACAAGGTTGAAAGGCAATCCTACCTTGTCACATACCAGTGTGGGATCGTAACCACCTAACTTGACACAATGATAGTCCATGTGTATCTGTTAGACACCCAGGCGATCCAATGATACTGAAAGGGGCATTATTTCAGGCCTAAAGAAAGACCTGTGGTAGGCAGATTTAGATGTTTCATACTGTATGTTTTAAGTAGTTTGACTTTGTTTATGGCTATATAATTGAAATATTACAGCAGATGAACACATATATGTTCTAACACTTTAGTTTGTTTAAAGGCAAACGATCCTCTTTCTTTAATCTGTATTATTTCTTCTGTCTTGTGAATGTATTTTAAATAAGTTGATTTTATAAATTCAGATCAGCACCAAGTGAGGATGAAGATAGCCCAAGAACGAAATTAAAAATAGCCAAGAAATTAGCAAAACAAATTATGGCTGAAAAGTCCATTGAAACTGAATCGCCCATCAAGAAGAAAAAACATTCTCCTCGTTCAGAGAAAAAAGCCGAAAAAATGACAAAAGTGAACCGATTTGCACAGGAACCTCTGTCCCCTGTGGGGAAAAGACGAAGGTCAAAATCACCATCAAGGTCACCATCACCAGTCTCTCCTATAAGAAAGCAAAAGAAAATTTCACCAAAGGGGAAAGACAAAATTAAGGGTAAGAAAAAGAAAATGGATATCCAACCTCCAGTTTCGTTTGACAGACGATCATTCTCTCCCGAACGAAAGAGCCGGTCTCACAGTAAAGGTCGAAAGGGGAAAGGGGGAAAGAAAAAATATGAATCATCATCAAGTTCAGACTCCTCCAGTTCAAGTTCATCGAGCCCTGAAGTAAGAAAGAAGAAAAAAACCCCGGCAAAGAATAAAGAAAGAGAAAAACGTGAGGAAATTCTCCCTCCAAAGAAAGTCAAGAAAGTACGTAAGAAATCATCAGAGTCTCCACCACCACCACCTGTTAAGATGAGAGGTTCACCTCCACGAGGACCACGTAGAGACACTTCGCTAGAGAAGCGTCGCAGAGATGACCCTGAAGAGGGACGCAAAAATTTTGATAGAGGGCCATCACCAGACTCTTTCCGTTCAACATCTTCTTCCCCGGGACGTGACCGACGAGGGCGCAACCAATCTCCAGATGAAAGACGAAGGCGAGAACGTGAGGAACAAGTCAAAAGAAGACCAGAAAGATCTCCTGAAGAGCGCAGACCTGTGCGTGATGAAGCTAAAAGACCTGATAATAGAGAAGATGTACGTCGACATGAAGGTCGTGATGATCCAAGACGTCCAGATCCCAGGGAAGAGATGAGACGACCTGAAGGAAGAGAGGACATACGAAGAAGAGATGATGGTAGAGAAGATATGAGAAGGGAAGGAAGAGATGATCCAAGAAGGATGGATGCTAGAGATGAACCTCGGAGAGATGGCAGGGAAGATATAAGAAGAGGTGAAGGAAGAGATGATATAAGACGTGGAGAAGGTCGAGATGATCCAATCAGAAGAGGTGAACAAGATGATATTAGACGCCCTGAACGAGACGATTTTAGACGAGGTGATCCAAGAGATGAAATTAGACGACCAGAATTTGATCCCAGAAGATCTCCACTGCGTAGATCTTTGTCTCCTGATCTTAGACGGGATAGAGATGTTGGGAGACATGGTCGTCCTCCACCAGACTTCAGACCTGGTCCAGGAGAAAGAGGTCGATATGATACATTTCCTGATAGATTTGATCCTGATAGAAGAATTGAAAGAGATGTATTTGGACCAAGAGATCGGGGGCGTTTGGATCCAGCCTATGAAAGAGAGCGTGATCCAATTGATAGATATCCACCCGAGAGACCAAGAATGCGTGAAGGTGAGGTGATAAATGAATTATGAATATTTTTTAGATGATACCTAGTTTGCATTTTAGTCTGTCTGTCTTTTGGGACACAATAACTCTCTTTCTAACTGAGGTAGAATGTGTAAATTGGTGTAGGTGTCTATAAAGTGGATGCCTTGACAGAGTTCGATGATGCTCATTTACCACTGAGGCTAAGCAGGGATAAATGATTTTATTTGTTGAGACTTTGGAATTGATGGAGAGTTATGAAACTTAGTGTATTACCATGTACTTCGTGATCATTTGATTGCTCTATGCTATACTTAAAAAAGATAAATGTGCAATTGATTAATATATATGTCATTTTTTTTATTTTGGTGTTTGTTCGGAGGGGACATCAGTCTCATTGTTTTCCTGTTGGATTTGATTGTACCATCTTAAAACCATTTGTTTTTTGGTTTTTTTTGAATTAGTGTTCATTTTCCCATTTTGAAAGACCTTTTTAAATTAGTGTTTATTTTCCCATGTTGACAGATACACGGCGTTCTCCACCATTTGAAAGACCTGGCTATCATGAACCCGCATGGGATAGAGGTAGAGGAAGAGGTTGGGGACCAGTACCTAGAGATAGGGGACGTGGTAGGGGACTAGAAGGTAAGAAAAAAACTTGAACAAAAATGCCTTTATTAACTACACAAGAAAATGACAAATGCATAATACACCTGGTATTAAACAAAAGGAACAATAATAATGTTTAGAATTATTTTTTTCTGTTTACATGGATTTTCTTTTTCTACTCCATGATACTTTACAGTTAGTTAAAGATATTAAAAAAAGTTTTCAATGTTTTTTTCAGGTCCACCTCCCGCGTATGATCCCCCTCTGGCACCAGGACCTTATATCAGAGGTAATTTGTATTCATTGTATCCATTGTACATTTTTAAGAACAAATCTTTGATGTTCAAAGGCATTTTTATACGCCCACATGGAAATGGGGTCGTATATTGCCGTCGCCCCCGTCCGTCCGTCTGTCGGTCCGTCCGTCCGTCGGTCCGTCCGTCCGTCCGTCCATCGTCCACAATTTCTTGTGAACGCTCTAGAGGCTAAAGTTAATATCCGATTGACTTTGAATTTATACACGGTGTTTAAGGTCGTGAGATGAAGAAGCCTATTGATTTTCAGCGATATCCGATAATTACTACCAGAGTTATGACCCTTGATCACTTTGAAAAATCTTGTGAACGCTCTAGAGGCTATAGTTAATATCCGATTGACTTTAAATTTATACACAGTGTTTAAGGTCATGAGACGAAGAAGCCTATTGATTTTCGGTGATATCTGATAATTACTGCCAGAGTTATGACCCTTGATCACTTTGAAAAATCTTGTGAACGCTTTAGAGGCTAAAGTTAATATCCGATTGACTTTAAATTTATACACAGTGTTTAAGGGCATGAGACGAAGAAGCCTATTGATTTTCGGTGATATCCGATAATTACTACCAGAGTTATGACCCTTGATCACTTTGAAAAATCTTGTGAACGCTCTAGAGGCTAAAGTTAATATCCGATTGACTTTAAATTTATACACAGTGTTTAAGGTCATGATACGAAGAAGCCTGTTGATTTTCAGCAATATCCGATAATTCCTGCCCGAGTTATGACCCTTGATCACTTTGAAAAATTTTGTGAACGCTCTAGAGGCTAAAGTTAATATCCGATTGAATTTAAATTTATACACGGTGTTTAAAGTCATGATACAAAGAAGCCTATTGATTTTCAGCAATATCCGATAATTACTGCCAGAGTTATGACCCTTGATCACTTTGAAAAATCTAAAGTTAATATCCGATTGACTTTAAATTTATACACACTATTTACGGTCATGATACAAAATAGCCTGTGAATGCTCTAAAGGCTAAAGTTAATATCCGATTGACTTTAAATTTGTACATAGTGTTTAGGGTGATGAGACGAAAAATCCTTTTTGATTTTCAGTGATATCTGATAATTTCTGGCACTTGATCACTTTGAAATATCTTGTGGACAAAGGCCTTGAGACAAACCATCAAAACTATTCTAATCATTTCTGATAATTATTTAATGGGCTATTACTCGTAATAAGATTATCATGTGTTGTAAATGTTCTCCTTACTGATAAAAGAAACAATATGCGACAATCCTTGTTGACTGCCCGGACGACTTAGCTGTTGTGGGCGTATGTTTCGTTGCCTGGCAACCTATCTTTAATCGTAACATTAATTTTTAATGTCCACATTTTGCTTTGTTTGTTAGGTCGCTATCCTGAAAGAGATTTTGGTGGCAGAATTGGTCGCAGAGAATGGGATGAATGGGATGCACGACGTGATGACAGGAGAGAAATCCCACGTGAGCATGTTAGAGATGATAGGAGAATAGATGACCGTCTTTTCCGTGATGATGGTAGACCTCCAAGAGAGCCCTGGATACCACGTGATGAACGTCGTCCACCAGATTTCCGTGAAGATAGACTTAGTAGACGAGATGGCAGTATGGACAGAAGAGAACGTGATTTGTCGCCCCCTTTTATGAGGCGACCAGATGGTCGTGATGAACGACCAAGGGATCATCGTGAGTCTAGTTTTGATCGAGGTGCAAGAGATGACAGAGGTAGGGATTTAAGAGATCGAGATGATGCGGCACGATCTGATAGAGGAGACAGAGATGATGATCCTCGTGATAAGAGAGAAGGTTCACGTAATAGAGGCCGAGATGAACCCAGAATCCGAGATGATAAACTGGATGATAGACGAGGAGGTCTTAGAGACGAAAGGGATGATAGATTCAGAAGAGATAAAAGAGATGACCGTGATGATGCTAAATCAGAAAGAAGTATGGAGGGAAGATCAAGGCGAGATTTAGAAGAGAAAGGTCAGGGTGATCGGCGTCAAGATGAATTAGAGCGAGAATCGAAAGATGGCGATTTAGGGAAGCGCGATATGGACCGTTCATCAAGAACAAGTGATAGATCTAGAATGGAGAGTCGTACTAGAGATGATGGCAGCCCAAGAGATCGTAGAGGAGTAAAAAATGATGATGAGAAAGTTTCTCGACATTCTGAAGATCGTGGAAGTCATCATGAACGAGAATCTCGAACCAGTGATAGAAGTAGAAGAAGAGATGAAGAGGGAAATGATAAAAAGAGAGAAGATGTAGATAAGATATCTCCAGATAAAGATGTGGATAAATTATCAGAACATAAGCCAGAAGGCGAGAAAATCAAAAGTGACTCAAGGTATTATTTTGTGACTTTTTGTTTTCATTTTGAAGTAGGTGTTTTAAATGTCAGTTTATTATAAATTTGCCAACTATTTGGTTAATATTGATGTGTTTAATAGTTCTTGTGTGATTCACCTGTTTATTGGTATAAATTGATAGTAGACCCAACGATGCATGTATGTGTATCATATTTGCACCGATACGACTATGATAGGGCCCAACAATGTGTGTATCAAATCAATATGAGGCCCAGCGATGTGTGTATCATACTTCGGATAAGAGACCCAGTAATACTGAAATGAGGCCTAACGATATGTGTATCGTACTGGTGTGACACCCAATGATAATATGTGTATCATACCAATATCAGGCCCTATGATATGTACAATACCAATATCAGGCCCATCAATGTGTATTATGTGTATCATACCCATATTGCCCATTGGATCCAACAAAATGTGTGTCAATAGTGTATTACACAGTCATACCTACCCAACATTGATAATCAAATATTAAAAGTGAATAATAATAATATAAATCAAAGTAAAAAGCATGTAGGTTATTTTTTGTATTTTGTAATATAGAAGCATTGCATTTGCTGATAAGATTTAATATTGTGGAATAAAGGTACGTATTTGAAAGTTATTGCACATGTTATTGAACATATTTGTGTTTTTGCTTTCAATCCGATTCTAAATGTATAGCTCATTCCCCTTGCTGTTTTTTTACTTAGATACACAGTGCAACCCATGAAAGACTAGTAAGAGGCAAGAGATGTATCAATTATGTAGGTCTGGTAGTGATGAAATCGATTTCATGCAAATTAATAATTAATACTCTTTTAAAACTTTTATAGAAAACGTCAACATGAAACCGATAGAAGATCCATTTCACCAGTCCACAAACGATCTAGAGATATTTCTCCAGCACATTCGTCTCGCAGTTATGGTAGTGCAGGCGGTCGAAGCCAATCCAGTCGTTCACGATCAAAGAACAAAATACGTGAGCTAAAGAAGGAAGAAATTAGAAGTCGCAGTGGAAGTCACGACAGATTAAAAACAATTGATCAAGTTATTAAAGAGAAAACTGATAATGTACAGGTATTGATCAAATATATTCAATACAATTCAGGGGATACTGCTAAGTGGTTAAGACGCTGTGCACCAGCTATCTTATCTTTGAATCGGATGGAAAACTGAAGTCCTCGTGGACAATTTGGTGTGTATGTAAAAGATCCCTTGGCAGTTGCAATTCGATATAAAAGTAGGCTGTAGCACCACTGCCCTGACAAAATTTCCATTATAGCACAAACTATGGCATATACCCGTCTTCATTAGCCCAGTTGGGAGCTGAACAGTAGGTTGTTAAACCCCGGTTTCATTTTATTTCACTACAATGTAGTACAATTCAGATATCAAGACCTAATTAAAATGGGACTATTTAATTGGGATTTAGCCAGTGAAACTTGCTCCCTCATCTTAATGGTAGACTGATAAAAAAAGAATTCATATCTGGAATAGAAATTATTTTTATGTTGTCTATTTATAGCTTCCACTCCCTAAAGAAGATACAAGGTCAGAGAAAGGAGATAAGGGAGATAACTTGTCTGATAGAGGACAATCAAAACGATCCAGATCTTCGTCTAAGGAACGGAAGTCTGATGATGATACATCTAAAAAATTGAAAGGTTCAAAATTGACTGATGGTACAATAACTATATTAATTTGAATAGAACTAAAATAAATATTCTGCATGCATATATTATGTGGTGGGAGTACAGAATTATTGAATTAAAAATGCGCCACATATTCGTCCCAAAATGACCTTATACTTGTGGAGTGGCTGTTAACTCAATTTCAATATGTATGGCATGTATAGTGAAATGGTTCCTGTATTTTAGCATCCATACTGTCAAATGCACAGTTTAAATGGAAGATGGGAATTTGATATTTTTCAGTCTGATTTAAAAAGACACATCCGTAAGATCCTATTTCTTTTCGATTTTTATGCTATATATATAGTTCAAAATTTCATTTTACTTGTCTTCACAAAACTAGGTGAAGGTCAAAAGCCATTTGTATGACATCTGACGCCACCTCCCTTTACAATCGGTAAGATCTTCATGTAGTGTAGGACATCGAAAGTATAAAAAGAATGATGCAAAGTATAGATCTGTATATCAGATTGGTTATTTTTAGATGAAGAAGCCAAACCTGAAGAACAAAAAGAACCACCCATGTCTCCAGCTGCTGAGAATTTATCACCTGATCATAAATCTAGTCATTCATTGGCTGAAGATGAAAACCAATTAGATCAATCAAAAGAAGTTTTTAGTGATTGGTCAGATGATGATGAGGCTAATGACATTTTAATTCAGGTGAATAGCAAATAAAATTTTGTCCCATTACTACATAATCACTGAAATGGGTCGTTCTGGGAACTGAGAATTGGAACTAGTATGACCGATTGAAATTTATTACTAGTGCTATGACAACCTGTTTCACAGAGAATTACTAACGAAATATCCCTGTAACGGATGGCTGTCTAAAACACGTGCGTTGACTTGCACGCCTCGTAGTCATTGGCTCAACGGCTCGTGCAATGTTTACTTAACACCTAACTGCTTCGGGCAAAATGATGCATTTCACTCATTTTAATACCCATTTACACTAAATAGGAAATATTTTTTAACTACAAATACTTCAAACGTCTTTATTTATTTTTCTTTTAACTAAAAAAAATGTTTGAGAATTTAATTTGTCGGAGTAAAAAAGTTAATATGCCGTACTCATTAAGCCTCGTCAATGTCATGCTTATCAGTGATTGTAGCGGCCAAGCGAATATTCACTGCGGGATCAGTTTGGTGCTATGAGTCGACTGTGTGAGAAATGTTGCCCAGATGTTTTATTTGGATTAATGATGGGACAAGTACTATAATATGCAAATTTTGTGTCTTAAAGGACTAAGTGGAGGGCAGCTTGATTACTATTTTGAGTTTAAATTTTGGCTCACTATATTAACATAGGAAAACAAAATTAGTCAACAAAGACATATTATCATATCCCCAAAAAACACAGAACATTCAAAATCCAAGTCAAAGATCTTTGGTCATCTTATGTTTTCTAAACCATTCCTGTTCTCAAGGGTCATACCTTTGTTGTAATTGTCTATAGGAACCTGCTGTAAAAAGTATTAAAGATGAGGAAAGGAAGAGAAGAAGTCCCAGTAGAAGTAGTAGAGGAAGTAAACACAGTCATCAAGATGAACGAAAGCAGGTTAAAACAATTGAAAGGTCTTCTGAAACACCAGCACCAGAAAAGTAAGTTTATTTAAGAACCAAATATTTTTATAAATAACTGCCATTGCTGATTCTAAAGCTTGCAGCAAAACTAACATTAACCCAAAAAGTTTCATTGCCTGCTTTAATGCATCAGCTTTTTTCCAGCTTCCACTCACTGCGCTGCTAAAGAGGTTTAAACTGAAAATGTTTGTCCTTAATTGATATGGTGATTGAAATGAATGTCCTAGGTTCAATGGCTTACTGTCATTTGTCAGGGGAGACATTTGCTTGGCTGACAAGGAAAATGGGTCTAATCGTTAGTATAGAATGGAAATCCATGAACACACCAGGGTGCACTTAAAAGAAGCTTTGATGATTGGAACTTAAAGAAGAGTATGCTGAAACATGCCTAGGCAAAATTCTCCTACCAAGTAACCATATAACTAAATGTCTCAAAATCATCAAGGTTTTTTGATGAGACATTAATCTCCACTATTAAAATGGGACACAATAACTCTCCTAAATGAGCTAAAAAGTAAAAACTTTATGTAGGTTTTTATTATGTGAATACTTTGAAGGAGTTCGTAGATCAGCATTTTCTGCTTAGGGTAAGCAGAGATAGGCATTAAGATTGGTTGATATTTTGGGACACAATAACTTTCGCTCTAATTAAAAGAGATTGATTAAGTTCAAAATATAGATTCATTATATCAATACCTTGACTAAGTTCAATCATGTGAATTTTCTGCTTAGGTTAAGTAGCGATAAGCAATTTGATTGGTAACACTTTGGAACATATATGGCAAGGAGTAGGGTCGCCTGTCCACCCTCGTGGATTTTCTCCGGGTGCTCCGGTTTCCCCCCACTGCTAAAGACCCTTATGCACAAGCGAATTATTGAAAATTAAACCGAAATGACCTAGTTTGTGTCGAGTGGAAATTAAACCCCATTTCTCTCTCTCTCTCTCTGCTTTTAACTCGGGTAGAATGTTTTAACAATGGGACAAGATAAATCATGAACATTTTTGCTTAGACTAAGTATAGATAATCAATTTGATTGCTGGATATGTTTCAAAAAGATACATGTGCATTTATTTACACATATAGTTGTGTCGTCTATTAATTTGGGGATTGAGGCAGGGGACATCAGCCTAACTGCTGGCTTGTGTGAGTTTTAGTTTGAGTTTCTGTTTTTAAGCTACAGAAATTTTTATATATATTTAAATATATGTATATGGCTAAATAAATTCTGCATTTTAGAGCACGCACAAATTCAGTTGGATCTGTGGGAAATGTACCAGAAGTACCTGATGATATTACAAATAAAGATTTAGATTCAATGGGTGAGTTTGGAATACATAACAGAATTTAACCTTGTTTTAGATTCATAGAGTGGGGTAATTCCACCATACTCTGTTTTTATGTCAAATCATATAACTCAGTTCGAACTTCTTTTTATTGGTTATCTACTCTCTTCTGACAACATTAAATATGCTTAGTTTATATAAGCAGAAAATGTTATTTATATACAATTGATGTGTTATTTTAATCTGTATCATAATATAATTTACAGATGATGAAGCGATAGATTATGAGTCAATTTCATCAGAAGAAGAAAATTTCATGGATGAAGACGGTGAAAACAAGAAGAAAGAAAAACAAAGTAAGAGCTATTGTGTGAATCTGTACGTCGCTGGGCATGTGCGTGACAGGGGAGTGAGTGCGTTAGGTTCTTGATAGAGCTGATTTAAAGATCTGTTTTGATGGAGCCTGCACAATGTTATCATCTAGGTGGTTCCAATTATCAATAATAAGTCTTTGTTAAGAAAGAGTGTCTATAAAGTTCATATGATCAAATGTCTAAATAATAATTTGTAAAACATTTGAAGCAAACATAAAAACCTGCAATAGACACATTTAGCTCTTACATGATGTAACATAAATGTAAGTCAGAACAAAGGCCACAGCTGGACATCAAAATTACATTACTTTACCTGTTCATGGTGATGGGAGATCAATTTCTTTTATTGGGATTTGTCAATTCAGTATAACAAATGTGGATGTTCAATCAGCAAGTTTTTTTCAAAATGGCCATTAACAGACGTTTTGATGCAATAGGACTCAATTTATGGAACTGTTTTAATTATGTTGGTATTTTAAGGTATTGTTGATGTTCTTGATATTGATTGGTCAAGTCTGCAGAAAGATACCAGACCTAAACCAACCACTGGCTCAGCTTTAAATAGATTTAAGCCACATAATATACTATCACAGATTGGTGTATCACGCAAATATGCTGGAGAAGTGATGTATAAGAAGGTTATAGAAGAATGCCAGAAACAATTGGACCTTGAACATGCAGAGAATAATGGTAAATATTTCACAATTGATAGTATCAGTACATGTAAGGTAAAGTACAAGGGTGATCCTCAGATATTTGAATCTCCAGAACAATGAGGTAACAATTTACATGTCAGCCAAGAGATACTACCTCTGGACTAAAAAAAAAAATCTCATAGTTTTTATCATGGGTCAGGACTGGCATTCAAATTGGGGACATTCTTCTGGTCGAGGGTCAATTGACAATACAGCACAAATACTGTGGCCTCCAATCTGCAAAGTGTAGCATTAGTATGAGAGTATGTTGCTATCATCAGTTGTAGAAGGCAAGGCCATAAAGATTGACATATTCGGCAAATACATAATACTTAACCTATTTTCCAGATGGTGAAAAACCTGTGTTTAAATTTGAACATGATATTGCTGCATTCCATTCCTCAGCGGTAAAGAAAATAAAAGACAGGGCTAATTTAATAAAGAATGTTGGTCCATTTAGACGAGCTCTGTGTGCCCGTCGTGATCTTGAAATCAGACGGCAACTTTGTAAAGTTGATAAGGTGAGATGAATATACATTAACAAGTAGTTTGGGATTGATAGTGCTACCTCAGGTCCCTAAAAAAATTAGATGAAAAGGGTCTCTGTGTTTATAGCACAGTTTCGATTCCGCTACTTTAACATAATTTTAATTCCTTTTGGATAGATAATGATCAAATGATTTGATCTGATCTCATAGGTGGATAAGTTGTAGTCTCTGTAGGGAAAGTCTTGGATTGACATTGTCATCTGTGACATATTTTGGAAAATATATTGTCAGACAGGTTTGGGGGTAATTTGTTTACAGAAAATTTATCTGTTGGGAAATTCCAATAATGTGACCTCTAACCCTAAGCCTTAACCCTAGCCAAGGAAGAGAGCAGACCACCAAAAACATGTTTCACAAGGCATGTATTTAATGTTAATGAGGACCAGTTATTAACATACTCAACAGTAAAGATAATTTCTAAATGTATCCTCAGAAACATTCCTGAATTTCAGACATCCCCTATCGATGTGACAATAGACTCTATCAACACAGATAGAAACAATTGCCATTTTGATGAAATTCGGTTATTTACAATTTCAGTGCTTAGATCAGGCTCCAGTTTTCAATCCAGCTGTAGTAGACACTCAATTACATAAACTAAGTATACAGTATTTTAAACAGGCACGAGATGGGATGAGTGAAACTAAGGAACCAGTTAAAGCTGAAATATCTCAACAATAGAATAAACAAATATTAAACACTTCTAATTGTTGTTAATTTACCAATGAAGTTGTGAATTTTGAAATATAAATGGTGTCTTCACTGAATAAAATATCAAGCTTCAATGCTTCAACAGCCATGTTTACCATTTACCAGTATTCGTGAAATAGTAGTTACCTACACCAATGGTTCCCGAATGTCTTCTTTATCTTATTTAGTTATCACAGTGGGAAGACAACCCTTACAGCAGTGAGGCAAAAGAATAAACCATGCTTGCCTGTTCTCAAACTTTTTGTGGCAATCAATGAAATGGTGGTCAACACCATAATATTGTAAATTCTGTACAGACAATTTTTGTTCTCCCCAAAATGTGGCTGTATGTTTTTGATTTTCACTCATTTTCACATCGTCCTCATTACTCATAAAAGATGTTGATTCATCTATTGTTGTGTGTGTGTTTGTCCTCATAATTATTGTATGGAACAAAGTTGTTCTTGTTAGTCTCCTAATAACACATATATGTTAACATTATGCATCATGTCATTTCCATTGTTAATCCACTGTATTTATTTTAAATAGATAGGGTTAACATGTACTGTGTACAGCAGAACAGGTTATTTTGTGAGTCCATTATTATCGGAGTCAAGAAATGATATGCTCATATGGGTAAATTTATATAATTTACCATTTTGTTACTTCCATACAACATATGTCATTCATTCATTCCTAAATTATTTTATGAATTTATGTTAAATAATTTGATGGTGACTGACATTAAATTCATTTTGTGTTTTTGTCCATCATTGATAGTTTATCAATGATATAAAATATGGGTTTTATGCAGTTGTATAGTGCACAAATTTTCCAAGCCTATGTATGATAATTTTGTGTCAGTCCATTGCTATATGAAGTATATTGTTATGGAATGTGTATAAAGTGCTTTAAAAATAGTGTTAATATTTTTAAAATGTGAATAAATTGAAATAAACAAATTCATGTTGCTGTCTTCTCTACAATCTAACACACTGCAGCTGTGTATATTTGAACCTGTTGCCCTTGATTAATTATAGTATAGCAGACACATTTACCTAAATTCACTTGTTATAACAAAATGAAAAAATCCTTGCTTGACAACATGACCAAGAAATAAGATCCCATCTGGGACAAATAAAGCAATCAAGTATGAAATACAACAAACTAACGGGCATGGTAAAGTAGGTAGGCTAATGGACTGGATAGACATATCCCTTTTCAAATGTAAAACTAATTATTGGATTGGATAAATGATTTTGTTGGGCTGAGCCAAGAAGGATGTCTCCTATCACAGTATTTCAGTGTCATTCATAAGTAGCTTTACACAACATTTGATGGAATCTACAGGGAAGTTTCTATTTTCGGTTTGCAACAGGAAGAACTTGGGGAAATAGAAGAAGTTAATACTGCTAGTTTATCCTAGTGTTGCATGGCGACGTTCGTATGGTACTTACTGGCAGAACCTTTAATTAAAATCTCCTGGCAGATAGAAATAATAATAATTGGTCATTGCAACGCTGTCCGAGCAAAATACCCTCCCGGTAACCGTTAAACAACACTTGATAATGTTCGCGCAATGCGACCTTTGGTTTATAATCATTTTGACAACAGATCCGGGATCACAACTAGATAGCACAAATAAATCTCTCCCACCACTAGATATGAACCCTAATTGCATCGATAAGATTGTACCAAATCCAGGGGAAGTTAAAGACATAATAGACAGCCTAGATACTACAAAAGCCTCAGGACCCGACGAAATAAACACGAGAATTCTAAAATACATCTCAAAAGAAATCAGTCATCCACTTTGCCAACTTTTTAAGCTATCATTAGATCTACACATTGTATCAAATATTTGGAAATTTGCAAACGTGGTCGCTATATTCAAAAAGGGCTCTCCAAACGATTGTAGTAACTATAGACCAATTTCTCTCCTAAGTATAATAGTCAAAATCTTTGAAAAAATCATCCACAAACATGTCTTTAACTTCCTTAGAGATAATTCAATATTAACACCTGTCCAGAGTGGTTTTCTTCCGGGTGATTCTACCATATTTCAACTAATCGATCTAACGCACTTTTTCTGTCGATCCACTGACCAACATCAATACACTAGAATAGTCTTCTGTGATATCAGCAAGGCCTTTGACAGGGTTTGGCATGCCGGACTCTGCCACAAGCTGGATGCTGCGGGGGTTCGAGGAGATTTACTGCTCTGGTTTGAAAATTATTTACCAAACAGACAACAATGTGTAACCATCAGTGGTACCTCCTCGGACCCTGGGAGCATCTCCGCTGGTGTTCCACGGGGATCTGTACTAGGCCCGCTCTTATTCTTATTATACATAAATGACATTGTGAACAATATAAATTCAAACATTAGATTATTTGCTGATGATACCTCTTTATACTTAAAAATTGAAGACCCAGGGGCAAGTGCTGCTACCATTAACGATGACTTAAATCGAATCAAAAATTGGGCTGAGACATAGCTGGTAACTTTTAACCCCCTAAAAACAGAGACACTGACTATTACTACTAAACCCCACATAGCTAACCCACCATTATTTATGAACCAAGTACAAATCAAAGAAGTAAGTGAACATAAACATCTAGGTCTAATCTTTCAAACTAACTGTAAATGGAATAATCATATAGATAGCATTGTAAGCAAAGTATCCAAACTAGTAAATTGCCTTCGATCTCTAAAATACAGACTGAATAGAAAATCTTTAAACACAATATACTGTTCTTTTATTCTTCCACACTTTGATTATGCCGATATTATCTGGGATGGGTGCAGTGATTATTTAGCTAACAAACTAGAATCCCTACAATTAAATGCACTGCGCACTATCTGTGGGGCGGTAAGAGGTACTAGCGATGCCTTACTCTATAAAGAAACTGGGTTTGTTCCACTCTCGGAAAGACGCAGACGTCATAAATTAAAATTATTGTATAAAATTATTAACAAACTCGTGTCATCATATCTCTCTGACCTATTAGAACTGCCCTCTACCCTTATCAGTTATACCCTAAGAAACAAAGATAAATAAAAGGAAACTAGATGCAGAACCAAAATTTTCTCCGAGTCATTCTTCCCTTCCAGCATACGAGAATGGAACAAACTTAATGTTGAAATTAGAAACTCTCAATCCCTTGCTATCTTTGGAAATTCACTAAATAAATTAGATACTGTCGTGCCATCATACTACTATCTAGGGATTCGAAAACTACAAATAATCCACTGTAAACTAAGATTATGCTGCTCGAACCTACAAGGCCATAAATTCCTCAGACACGTCGATGATAGCCCTGCTTGCCTCTGCGGTCACAAATTTCAAGATACCGAACACTATTTACTCGTATGCCGCTTATGCAAGAAAACAGACAATCCACAACCTTCAACACAATCATAAAACAATTAGGTGTCTGTTGTATGGGTTAACAAAATTTAGTCCTGAGATAAACACACTTATTTTCCAAGAAGTCCAACAATTTATTCTCTTATCAAAAAGATTTAAATCTCCATGAACAAATCCAAGTCCTGCACTCTGTACAATTATCTAAGTCTCTACATTATCCATGATGTATCATATATGTTCTATATTTATGTATGTATGTATGTATGTATGTATGTATGTATGTATGTATGTAAATAATTATACTGTGTACATGTATCTAAATCAGAGAGAGGGGTTACACATCGGCATAGCCTGTTCCCCAATCCAAATTCAGATTTAATGAATAAAAATATTGTTTATAAAAAAAAAAGATCCGGGATCAGTAGTGAATATTCTCCTGGCCGCGATTACAATACCTCTGTGAAACAGATAGGTAGAAATCGGTAATTCTCAACCAGGGTACCGCGAGATCTTCCTAAGTGTGCCGCGAAATTTTGAACACTTAAAAGAACAATAACACTCTTGCTGACTTAGGCAGCTTCAGAAAATAAATAATAGCCTTATTCTACAGTTTTATTTCTATATATTAGTCAGGTATGCCGCTTATTTTTCGTGCATTCCAAGGTTAGAAAAAAAACCAACTCTGGTGCAAATAATGTAACGAAGTTGCTTACACCATTATTTGAAATTATAGATATCGCGTCCGTATTTTATCAGTTACCGTTTTTAACACTGTAAAATGTACATATCCCTGTGTGTAAAATGAATAACCCAAGACAAATGTAAGCACCCGGTCTCTGTATTTATTCAGTATCAAGGGAAAAAGTCGGGATTTGCTTTCAGATATTATTAACTGGGATAGGGAGACGAGGTGACTTAGTCAGGCGCTGGCTTCAAACTGATCCCGCCGTAAATATTCGCTTGGCCGCTACAATCACTGATAAGCATGACATCGACTCGGCTTAAGAGTACGGCATATTAACTTTTCTACTCCGACAAATTAAATTCTCAAACATTTTTTTGAGGTAAAAGAAAAATAAATAAAGACGTTTGAAGTATTTGTAGTTAAAAAAAAATTTCCTATTTAGTGTAAATGGGTATTAAAATGAGTAAAATGCATCATTTTGCCCAAAGCAGTTTTAGGTGTTAAGTAAACATTGCACGAGCCGTTGAGCCAATGACTACCAGCGCGTCCAGTCAACGCACGTGTTGTGGACAGTCATCTGTTACAGAGATAATTCGTAAGTAATTCTCTGTGAAACAGATTGCGCTGGCTTGCTAACCGAGTCACGGGTTGGCCGAGAAAGTTCCTCGGGATTTAGCGATGTGGAACTGAAGGTTTGGCATGGAAAGTATCTTGTCGGGCGGATGGATGGGACGAAAAAACGAGGTCCAGTTCACACTGCACATAGAAAAACCCATGACATTTTGAATTGATATAAGAATAGGCCGCAGTGCCAGTCTCCATTAGCCAAGTTGATGCAGAAAAGTAGAAAGTTGAACCCCATTTAATATCATTCTATAAACTGGTAACACGGCCGTAACATAGATTAGAAACAAAGAAAATTATGGAGATTGGGCCATGACATAACTCATCCTATGCGCACTTGGCATTTTGAAACTTTGGGTCAAGAGGAAAAGGAAAAGGAAATGGGTATTGCCTAGTTTTTGTGGAAATTAAATAAGTATCATTAAGTATCATTTCATAATTACGTTTGATGACAAATAACGTAAATTCTAACGCCCACTTTCCCCATCCTTCCGTTCATAAATGAAAACGAGCAATTATAAATTCAGAAATTTTCCGATTTATTCAATTTGTACCGAAATAATATATTTTTTTCTGAATTCATATATTGATTTTTTGAAAAAAATGTGTAAACTTATACAATTTCTGAATTTGGCATTCTGTACAAAATATATCACAATTCAGAAACTTCTGAATTTGGCACTCTGTATAATAATATACAAAGCTAAAAGTTTAGAAATTTCTGAATTTGGCACGGATCTTACAATTTCGACGTTTTTATCTGAATTTGGCGCTCTGTATAATTTATATACAAAGTTCAAAATTTCTGACTTCTGAACTTATTACATATACATTATACAGATTGCCAAATTCAGAAATTTCTGAAATATGTTACGTTATACAGATCGCCAAATTCAGAAGTTTCCGAATTGTGAGATCTGTATATATTATTTTATATTAATTTATTTCTAAATTACAAAGTTACTTCAGTACAGATAATTAAATGTGGAACTGTTCTGAATAAATATCATCTACTTTTAAATTAATTTCAACTTATTCTCTGAATCAACTGCTGTGTATGTGATAACGTATTCCAATGTCAATGGGGGGGGGGGGGCGACCGAATGGTTAGCACGTGTGCGCTGTATTATAAGATTCGGCATTGAGTCAGCTGACGTGGTTTCGATTCCTCGGTTGTACGTGAGAAGGGATAGGTCGCTCTGGATCCTCCGGTTTCCACTGCTAAAGACCCCTACGCGCAATCGAAATAAAATGGAACCATTTCCTTATCGATACAATAGTAGAGATATTTCACAGTTTTATCCTATTTAACATTGACAACTCATTTTTATACGCCCACATTGCTTGTGGACGCTCTAGAGGCTAAAATTAATATTCGATTGACTTTAAATTTATACACAGTGTGTAAGGTCATGAGACGAAGAAGCCTATCGTTTTTCAGCGATTTCCGATAATAACTACCAGGGTTATGGCCCTTGATCACTTCAAAAAATCTTGTGGACGCTCTGGAGGCCAAAGTTAATATCCGATTGACTTTAAATTTATACACAGTGTTTAAGGTCATGAGACGAAAAAGCCTATTGTTTTTCAGCGATTTCCGATAATAGCTACCAGAGTTATGGCCCTTGATCACTTTAAAAAATCTTGTGGACGCTCTAAAGGCGAAAGTTAATATCCGATTGACTTTAAATTTATACACAGTGTATTGATTTTCAGTGATTTCTGATGATTAGTTCCAGAGTTGTGGCCCTTGATCACTTCAAAAAATCTTGTGGACGCTCTAGAGGCCAAAGTTAATATCCGATTGACTTTAAATTTATACACAGTGTTTAAGGTCATAAGACGAAGAAGCCTATTGATTTTCAGCGATTTCCGATAATTAGTGCCAGAGTTATAGCCCTTGATCACTTCAAAAAATCTTCTGGATACTCAAGAGGCCAAAGGTAATATCCGATTGACTTCAAATACATACACAGTGTTTAAGGTCATAATTAGTGCCAGAGTTATGGCCCTTGATCACTTCAAACAATTTTATGGATACTCAAGAGGCCAAAGTTGATATCCGATTGACATCAAATTGCGCCAGGCAGGGTAAGCTTACTCTTCCGGACACCTGTTACCACTGTTTGTCGTGTATTTTGTACACGGTGAACAGTCCATTTGCTGATTACACTATTTTGCCTCAACCGTTTTTTAGGACTTCGAATTTGGACTAATGGTTTGGATTGTTCGTACTTGGTTTTATTTTATTATACACAGTTTTTAATGTCATGAGACGAAGAAACCTATTGATTTTCAGCGATATCTGATAATTAGTGCCAGAGTTGTAGTCCTTGATCACTTCAAAAAATCTTGTGGATGCTCTAGAGGCCAAACTTAATATGCGATTGACTTCAGATTGAAACGAACAAATATTTTGATTTTCAATGAATTTTGATAACTGAACAGCTAAATCCATCATATTAAATGTTTCCTATACTAATTGTTAGTGTGGGGCAAAACTTTATAAAAAGCAAACAAATTCTAATGATTTTCTGATAATTACATAATGAGTTGTTACTCTTAATCAGATTTTAGTGTATTATAAATGATTCATTACCGAAAAAAGTAAAAATATGCGACAACTCTTGTTGACTGCCCGGACGATTTAGCTGTTGTGGGCGTATGTTTCGTTGCCTGGCAACCTATCTTTTGGACTTTTGACGCCCCATGTAGGCCTTAAGTTTCTTATTGAATCAGATATTTATCATTCTAAAATCTAAATTGAATTTGTCGATTTCGGCGCTCACTCTGCAAAAATAGAAAAAATGTCATAAAATTGACAACTCATTTAATAATCAATAAAATCTGGGCGATCTGGTATGTCATTGAATGAGTAAGATCGCCTGTCAAACCTCGTGGATTTTATTTTCTCCGCCCCTCCTCCCACTGCTAAAGACCCCTTCGACCTCACTGATTCATTGAACTACATTTTAGTCCCGAAATGACCCCCCCCCCCCCGCCCCGCCCCATCTCTCTCGGCAACTCATATTTGGCGCCTTAAAGACGCCGCGTGAAAGCTCACAGTGTGTTAACTTTCATTAAAAGTTTATATCCTTTATTTTGGGAATGTGATTTAATAAAAATACATCCTCATCCATATGGGTTCTTTGTTTCAGCATCAATTACTTCCAGCATATCTGATTGTTCATTCATCGAATAACATCCTGAATGAGTGACGTCGACATGCGGTTTATTGGTAATTTATTGCATCCTTGTGCATCAACATATCCTCTCCTACAATATCCTGTATGCAAAGGTCATGACCCCCTTCAAATCCAAATACACTATGCAGATATACGAAGGCCCATCAGTGCCAATCAAATATAAAACAGGCCTACCGCGGGCCCGTAGCCAGCTCATAAAATTTGGGGGTAGGGCTACGGAATGTTTTGGGATTTTTTTGGGTGGGGGGTGGGGTGGGGTGGGGTGGGGGGGCTACGGAATGTTTTGGGGGAGTTGAGGATGTGGCCGGCTAAGAACACTCCTAAGAAATCACTATTTTTGGCGAAATATTTGGGGGCGGGGGGAGCTAATTCGATTGGGGGTGGGGGGCTTAGCTACGGGCCCGGCCTACCGATTGAGGCTAGCCTAAAATTCAAAATCTAATATGTCGATTCAGTGGATCAATTTGACTGAAACTTTCAGCATATTATTGTTTTCTACATGTATTGTTTTAACTATTATGTCGAGAACAGTCAACTCTTTATTTAATATCCCAAATGCTAATATCTCGGTTCAGAGTGGATAAATTTGACTAAAATGTTCAGCATATTCTATTTATACTTTATCCTCTTTCCATATAAATAACATCATTCTTTCAACGTATCAGCATCAGAAAAATTTCGTATAAAAAGATGATGGCGTAGAATTTCAATGAGATGTCTCAACTCAAGGACAGTTATGTTCCATAATAGTTGCGTCTGAGCAGCCTTCTGGGTTGTCATAAGAAAACAGATTCCGAGCCCACACAGTCTTGTTTTACGCTCAACACGACATTACAACAAGCTGACCATTTCATTCATCGATGAAGTTACAGAGTTCGCCCATTTCACGGTTACAGTTTTAAACATTTTAATGTTTTTATATGCATTTTCGACAATTTCTATAGGTCATTCCGTTACATAAAGACTAACAAATTAATTAGTTGCCTGTTTTGCCTGCCATGTTTATTGTCGTGGTGATTTTCACAGCATTTTATTCCCTTCCGACAGTCTGTAAATTTGTACACATTAGCATCTCTTTTGAACGAATTAATTACATGTATTTCGTTTGAACGATTTAATTCCTCGTATGAACGGATGAATTATCTCGTTTGAACGAATTAATTATAGTATTTTTCTTTCTATGGCACCAATGGGCTTTCTGGTCTCAATATGTATTTATCTACTCTTAATACAAGCTGATTAAAATTCAGGCAACAAGTTCACAAAGCATTCTAAGACTTAAAGGAGCTAAATCGCTAACGTTTGTGACCTAGAAATACACAACGCAACGCATATAATACTGTAATATGAATGTATATAAACTGATTTACATTCAATGGTTTCCGTTGTACTCTAATTTCAAATCAGTTATGTTCGGCGAAATAAGCCAGCAGTCTAAATCAAGCGCAAATTTATAGCGCCTGGTTATTCCAGTCTATACATGCGCCGTTTGATTTGGTCTAATGACGAATGTGTTTAGCCTTGTCCCTCGAGTATCTTGTTAAAACTGGGACTGAAACACATTATGGTACACGATTCGTATACCAATGGTAAAATGTTTATTTTGTCTTAAATATTGGATATCAGAAGCCCATCTTTTTCCGGTAAGATAACAACATCAATGTTGATTTAAATTGACAAATAATTTGTGTTTTCAATGTCAAATATTTTTGATGATATTGAGTTAGAGGCTTAGCTACTTTAAGTTGAGAATTTACTGAAACTTGTTCACCTTATTTTAACTAAAATACATGTATAGCCCGTTATAATAATTTTGTTATTTTAATGTATTAAATACATGAATAAGAGCTATGTGCAATGTTTTGTGTTTCTGCATCAAAGATATTTCTCATAAACAGGGATTTAAAGTTGAACAAATTCTCAACTGAAGTCTGAGAATGCTTTGTGAACTCGGGGCTAGATTTATATTTCGTCTGGTTTTTTTTTTTTACATTTTCGATGGCCTACATAAAGATTTGACCAGTTGTAGTGAGAGGTCTCGTCAGTCGTCATACGACGTCCTTTGAACGTATGGTGTCAGACATTGATTAATATAATCAATCAGCATTGACGTTTTCTTGGGGTTTACCCACAGTTCCGAGCAGAGCATGCCAAGAACTCACCATAACTGACCGTTCGTTCGCCAATTCTTCACACCACCTAAATCATGGTTATATAGCCATTCTTCCATACAGATCATAGTGTTGTGAAGACAAGTAAAACGAAGTTTTGAACTATAAAAACGAAACGAAATAGGCTCTGTGTTTTAGTCAGATTGCGTAATCAAAGTATTTACACTTTGTGAACGTAATATCCCTTTCTGATTTTGATACATTTGCCATCCGATCATTAATATCGTTTTTCAGATCTCATTTTAGTTTTTATGATCTGAATATAATTGTTATGGTCTAAATATAGTTGTTATGATTTTAATATAGGCATCCTTTGTGTAATCTTGCTACACTTTATGTGATCTTACTACATTTTAGTTGTAATATTACTGTACATTATTTACGTAGATAATTATATCTCGTTGATTATCAATTTTGAAATGATGTTGTGTTGACTAAAGTACATTTATACTTAATCGGTATATAATTTTTTTTTCTAATACTAAGCGCGGGGGTGATGCACCCCACATAATTTACGCTATAACAGATCTACGGACAAGACACAATACGCAGAAATCCCATAAACGAAAATATGAATTTAAGTGAATGGATCCGGAGGCTAGCCGTAACGATTTATGTAATGTCGATTGTTAATTTTGACGAAGCTGTCATATTTTATTTAGTGTGGTGATTCGTTGAATACTCATAATATAAGTACATTATAGCCTAATAATCGTTTATATATTTATGCCAAAGAGAAAATATTACTCATCTGGCCGGAACTACGTCAAGGTTAACGGAAATTCTGAATTAAAATTTAGAATATAAACTGTTTCATTAACCTTCTCGAACCATTCATTCACAGAAATTGATTCAGAAATTAAGTGTAGTATTTCAAATTTAACCACCAGTAAGACGCTGAACTCATTTCAAATTGAATCTCTCGGCTTCTCACCATGAAGGTTGTGTATTTCACATTAGCTGTCATTGTTTGTTGTCTTTTTGAAAATATTGAAGGTAATTGTTTTTTTAATAACCCCATTTATATTATTGTACTTCTTTGTAGTTTCCTGTCATCTAAACTGTCATCTAAACATTTTCTTTTCTTAATCATTCTTTTTTTTTAAAATTGTTATTTTATATTGTTTTTATTTGATACATGCGAACATACTTTGGCCGTAGCGCCGCTGTCCGGGCAAATTTCCCGATAGCAGGGTGAAGATAAGTAGGAAGTTAACCACCATTTCATTTCGTTTTCATTTCGATAATTTTGTTCTTGAGCATTTCCCTTTGTCCGTTCTTATTATATTTAATGCCATTTCCGTTGTACTGATCTTTTTCAGTCCACCCTTCATTTATCTCACCTTTTCTTTTTATCTTTCTTTTCACATTTCATCTTTTAGTTAAGCCGTACCCCATTTATCTTTTCGTTTTATGACACCTTTCACATTTATATTTTTGCTTTATCACACCTTTCACATTGATCTTTCCGTTTTATCATCATTTTCACTTTTTTTCTTACCACCCTTATATTTATATATTTGAGTTTTATCCTGTTTCCATTTTAGATGTTTTATGTCCAGCAATCTTGTTTATAGTAAATACATATATCGGTCCAAGGTTTACACTGCCAATCACACAAACACAAGTATTTACTGTAGCGTCTAATAGAAATGTTTTATTATTATTTTCAGCCCGGTTTTGTGGCGTACCATGTGGGAGAAGAGCTGATTGTTCCAGTGGTCCCAGGATTAATTATCCTCAGTGTGGATCGTGTGTGTGTAGTGATAGAAATATTTTGTGTGAGTTGAAATTAATTTTTCATTTCACTTGTTAAACTACATGTAGAGAGCAAGTAAACCCGTTATTAAACTGATATACATGTAAGGTGTATAAATCGTACAAAATAGCTTTTGTGCACGCCATTTTTGTCCTTAGGGATGTCGGGCCATTTTCCTCTTTAAAATGAAGTGAAATGAGCCCAGGTTTAAGGTCCTGCGTTTGCTTCTTTAAAATACCATAATATACCGCGCTGTCTAATAACTGAAAAAAAATATAGTCTGACTTAAGGTAGAAATATAATTTTCATGCTAATTTTCTTCGCTTCGGGTTTGGTTTTACATTTATTGACTACTGTATATGGAAAAGTTTTTAAATAAACGTTGTAATATATAGTTTGTAAATATTTTTCGAGACAAATGACTCTCCTTATTTCCAGGCAACTTCTATATCTGGTCCTCATCTTTAGATTTAATTTAAGAAATTGAAATTAATTTAACCATGATGCCTTTATTTTCCAGCTTGTCCTATCAATATTAGTAATATTTTACAATGTGCAAGAGGGTGTCGAAGTCAGATACGGAATGGATGTTGGAAGTGTTCCTGTTACCAACGATGATCATTCTACATAGGACGAATATTATGGGCCTATATAATTATACAACTCATCTTGTACTGACAATCGCCGTGTTGACAGACAGATACCATTAAATAAATCCTCACTTTCGGCTTCGCGCCCACAAAGCTCTCACCACTGCCTATATGTATACAGCTTTTTGTTGTGGCCTTGAAACAGAGAATAAATACTCACAAGTTGGAAAAATGATAATGATGTGAAATTTT
Source organism: Patella depressa (assembly GCA_948474765.1). Lineage (NCBI taxonomy): Eukaryota > Metazoa > Mollusca > Gastropoda > Patellidae > Patella > Patella depressa. Next base: position 55,390,403 of record OX419715.1, on the reverse strand, counting down.
TAACAAGTTCGAATATTTGTACTCTTGAAGGCATTTTACGGTATATAAATTATTTGTAAATATTAATATATTTTTGTTTTAAAAACATGGTATAATATATAATAAATATATATATTTATAATGGTTAGATAACATCTGTGTAATTTGTTGCTAATAAACTATATACCGATTTTATGTGTTTTTCTGTCATTTTGGTGTTAAATAGAATCTAACCTGGAGGTCGCGGACTCGATCCTGGTGTTATATAGAATCTAGCCTGGAGGTCGCGGAATCGATCCCGGTGTTGGCCGGGAAATTTTATCGGGGTTTTTCGGCGTGGTCTCTCCTTGTCAGTGGTGTTGGATGGAGGGTCTAACAACTTCTTTTGAAACATGAAATGCCAGAGCAAAAAAGTACGGGATAAATATAAATTTAGTCAAGATATCAACAGACTACAAACTCATTGCCTCGTGGGGGAGGTGTGAGACCCGGGGCCCTTCCCCACTCTTTATTTATGAATAAAGCTGGGTCCTATATCAAATACCAGAAATAATGATACTGACACCGCGAGCCTCCACCCTACACGTGCCAGCGCCACAGACCTGACCCCCCTCCCCCAAACACTCAAAATATTCCTTGCAACGGGTTGGGTCAGACGTTTACGCATATAATTAGTCCAGTCAATTTATGGAAAAAAGGGGGGTCAATCCCCAACAAATTGCAAGAAAAGGTTTTTTGGTGATTTTCGGTAGCATTATGGGTGTACTGATTGACATCCTAAAAGTTTACCAAAATTGGAGTACCGGAAAGTCCCAAATTTTGAGGGCAAAGTGCGGGATTTAAGCCATTTTCCTTCAAAACTTCAGACAAACAAAATGTCGCGAATTCTTAACAGAAACACATGAAACTGACACCATGCCTTAGCTTATCAGGGTCAAACCTTTGTATGGCATGGTTTTCATATATGTCCGATGCTCCCTTGAACCATTTTGAGAAACATGCTGACAAGAATCCAAATTTATAAAGGGGCATAACTCTATGCATTGTTTTAATTTTAAATAGCAATTGTAGTCTCAAAATTGATATATTTGGGACCATTATTTCATTTGAAGATAGGCCCAGTTGTGTTTAGAATTAGTGGTTCCTTATAACATTTTCGGGAATCCACTTCCCCAAAAACATTTTGACGCGAACCAAAATTCGTAACTCTACACTTCTTCATCAATAAATGGTATATTTGGTATGTGCATATTCTGGGGTCCCTATAGAGAAAGAGAGAAAAATGGGGTTTAACGTCCACTTGACACAAACAAGGTTATTTTTGGACTAACATGGTTTCAATTTTATTTAAATAATTCGCTTGCGCGTAGGGATCTTTAGCAGTGAAGGGAAACCGGAGTGCCTGGAGGAAACCCACGAGGTTAAGAAGGCGCTTTTATCTCCATGTCACATACGCTCACACCAGGGATCGAAACCACAGCCGCAAGCCAGAGGTGACCGGCCAGCTAGAGATCGAAGCGCGACACTCTAGACCACAGGGCCATCAACCCCCACCCCCACCCCACCCCACCCCCTACTCCCAATAACCAAATGTCCTGAAAGATGAGTGAAACAAGATACGGAAAAAGGTGCGCAAGAAATTATTTACAAATTTGTTCTTCAAAGAACGTAGGGTCGTCTCTAAAGATACACGAGGGTGTTTTTCATTAACTGGGCAACTTTTGCTAAAGTAAGCGCCAATATCAGTTTGCTTGGCTATAGAATTTTATTGTTTGAATCACATTTACCGCTATACATTCAAATAACCTTAATAGTAAGTGCAGGGGGGGCTGCACCACACACAATTCTACACAAAAACAAATATACAGATAAGACATCATACTAAGAGACCACAAACAAAAACAAATCAAAAAGAGTGAATGGATCCGGGTCTAGCCGTAAGCGTCCACTGCGCTGTACAGTCCCGGGCCTGTAACGCCAATTGCGGATCTAGAAGCTGTGGATAGGGTCGGGGCAGTTCCAAATCTAGGGCGTCATCCATAATCCCACCGCACAATGAGCATAGATCTCACCCCCACATAGGGTGTTTTTCATTAACTGGGTAACATTTGCTAAAGTAAGCGCCAATCTCAGTTTGCTTGGCTATAGAACTTTATAGTTTGAATCACATTTACCGATATACATTCAAAAGACCTTAAAGGGACAATCCTGATAAGAACAGAGTCTCAAAAATTAAAGTCCGAGTATTTATGAAATTTAGGGACCAAAATGTAGTGGCATGGTGTATTTACCTTGTCTCAAAATTTCAGCTCAAAATATTGAGTCGTTTGGACGTGAACGTCAACACTGCTTATCCGGACACGTAACCCTTTTAAGATTTCGTGACCTGATAATCGATTAATATTTCTTGAGAGGTCTATACAGTGAATGACCCATGCTCTGTACTTGATAACAAAAGGTAAATTTCACCTACATATTATTTTTATAGAAAAAAGTCTGGTTTTATCCAGATACTGTATAATAAAACGTTCTCCATTTCTATACGAAGACTGTCAGGTTTAAGTTATTTACAAGCGTATCACAAATATCGGGTTAGTAGGTGGGCCTTAGGTTATGGATTTTAAAGGATTTTAACACAAAATTAAGCAGTTTTATTCCCCAAAAGGTTATCGGGATTGGCACTTTAACGTAACGCCATTGGGCGGTTCCAAGTCTAGGGTGCTATCCATAATCCTCCTGCGCAATGAGCATAGACCCCACCCAGCAAAGAACATAGATCGTATTGCCTATAGTTGTTTGTGGTTCGTTAGATCCGCCCCTCTATGGATGTTATTTTGAAGTTGTTGGGGTGTTATTTTGTTGCTTATATAGAGTTACAATTTGGTTATTATCGCACCAAATGTGCTACACACAGGTCCGCCGGCATTAGCACTTCAAATTGATCAATTCCGCAAATTTGAGCCCACAATAGAAAGGGGCCATGCAGCTTACCAACGTAATTTGTTTAAAGGCAATCTGGCAACAGCTTAAGGGCTGCTATGTTTGGCTATAAAAGTATAGATATTTTGATCAGATTGAAACAGTACGTAGCCTACTTTCAATGTGTGTTTATTCAAAAACAGGGTAATGCACAGAGTTTTTTTCTTTTTTTGTAGTGACAGTCAATTTCTGTTTTGAATTGTCAGATTTCCTCTCACAGTCTCATGTAATAACTTTATTACTAAGTAGAAATTCGCCCGTGTACAACTCGTTACTTCAGTCATTTATATAGAAGGCTAAGTCGTGTTTTCCTTTTGCTTTCGTCACCTCCGTTTGTTAAAACCTTGATTACGCGTCTATGGTGGCAATGATAGTTGTGTTAAAATTATAACGTGTTGAACCAGTTCTATCACATAATGTGATAATGACGGACACCAATATTGTCCTTTAACATACGATCAAAGCTTGCAAAACCCCGACAGTTCATTCAAGGTGCATTTTGTAAGATTTCGATAAAGAACTGGCTGCTCCTGCTATAATAGTTCAAAAATAGCTAATGACTCTTGACTCACTTGACTAGGCTGTGAATCACTTAGACAAAATCACCACTATTTGATAATTCGGAAGTACCCATGCAATGTTTGGTGAACTAGTCATGATCTCGACCTTTTTGCCAAACACTCATCTAGCTGAATATTTCCTCATACCCCATACCTCACCCAAATGTGTTAATCATTTTTGACAGCACAGTATTATACATGTAGTAACAAATTTTATTTCTTCAAGTGTTCGTGTGCAAAGCCCAACTTAACGGGAGCGGGGCCCTGGGCCTGACTAGAATCGTGGGGTCCCCAACGCGACGAGAAGATTTTTTCTATATCCTTTTGTTTGGCACGCATAACACACAATTGAGCTACACGGTCTGTAATACAAGAAGAATTACACAAGAAGAATTACATAATGTCAGTTCCGAATGGCAATGCGCGGAAATGAGAGGTAACGGCAGGGAACTGTTATAAAAATATAAAGTGAAATCGCCGCTAGAAGCCTAGACCGATCATCGAGTTTAACTTCGCAGAGAAGGATTAAGGCAGTGATTCTCAACCAGTGTGCCGCGGCACACAGGTGTGTCACGAGATCATCCCAGATGTGCCGCGAAATTTTCAACGGCACACTAAGAAAATGAGAAAAACCATGTGATCCCAATTGAGTATTCACTGGTTCCTACCAGTTCATAGCTGTTTTTTTCTTTATTTAGTTTGAGTCATTCTATGACTAGTCTGAGTCTACGGTTCTATGCCGTTAATGACTTAACATGTTTTTATTTTACAAAATTCAGATATATTTCATATAAATTTAGCCAGGTGTGCCGCTATATTTTTATGTGTGGCAATGTGTGCCGTTGACAAAAAAAGGTTGAGAACCACTGGATTACGGGATACCGTGAAACATTCATCTGGAATTTGATTTTTGTTCTCTTTTTGCCACGAACCGCGGGGCCCTGAGCCTGGGCCTAAGCTGGCCCTTGTCCGTGTGTAATAATATACAATAATATGGTAAAACCTATTTCACAATAACCACTCATTATATTGACCAAACTGATTAAAATACGGATCTATATTTCATAATAACAACTTATTATATTGATGGATGAAACGTGAAATATTCACAAGATCTGTCCTTAAAATGGGAAGCTGTCTGGAGTTTAAACATGCCCACCTGTTAAAAATAGAGAAGTCCTACCATTCACATCTCAGTCTTCGCAGATGGCTGTTAAAAGAAGACTGACAACCATACTTTTTCAATAATGCTGTTTTTTTTCCTGTGGTTAATATGGAAACTGACAGAGGCATAAAGATGAGATGAAACTTAAAATATATTTCTATATCACACAGATTGCGATACCTTTCGATATATTCGAGAATATCACACCGTAACTTCCTGGATTACGGCCCCTGATTGTACGATAATTCGCGTTTTGAGCTAGTTCTCAGTCCATCTCTTGTATCTTGCAAAACAATTATTTTTTTTTTTTTTTGAAAATTATTTTGGGTCAAGTCTGTATCATTATATCGATTTTGCTGGCACCCGAGTCCATTTTTGGAGGATATTTACTCCTTTAAATGTATAAGGGGAATCGGGGATAACTCAGGGGATGGGATATACAAAAATACTGTGTTACTGTTAATATTAGAATGTGCTACAGACCTATAGCTGCATAATAAAATACTCAACAAAATACTTTTCAAGAAAAACAACTGTAAATTGCTGGACTTATATTTGTCATCTAAAGTCTGAGACGTTCAGGGGATTCCAAGCTTTGATGATCTTGAGTTGGTCCTATTCACTTTTTTTCCCAATATTTTGAGATTTCTGAAGTGTGTGGGTTTTTTTATTGTAATACCATTGCGAGAGCCGAATGATTTTCAATGATCAATAAAAGATGGTAATAATAGATTTAATTTATTTTAATGTATGATATATTTAACAAAATAAAATCGAAAGGCACATTTATAATACCTCGTTTAGTAATCAGTCAAATACCCGTCAGATGTGTTATTGCACAGTCCCGGCTTACATCCTATTTGTTTCCCGGTGATCTGAATTGTGGTTCTGGATTATGGAATACCAAACTAACATAAAATCGATCCATTACCCTTGGCTCCTCTGTCAATTGAATGATTGTATGTGTGTTTGTCGTTCCATACAGTAACACAAGCCAGGTCAACTGGTTGCGATGAGTAGTTTTCAGATTTAAACAAAGACAGAAACCACCAACTGTTCTTCACTTTCAAATTGGACGGCCGAGTGGAAGCGTCTCTTCACTGGGGCCAAATAGGACAAGCCATTCGTCTCAAACAGGTTAGTAACTTTAACTTTAGTAACTTAACTTTTAAACTTAATATTACAAATTACAGGCATATCTCAATGTCCAAGTTCATTACCATATTATTATATTTTTTTTTTCAAACTGCACAATATCGGAATTATCTGACATTCCTTCAACAACGAATTTTTTCAATCAGTGCGCATATTGATTTGAGTTTAGGGAAAGTGTATATAGTATTAATTCTTGGTTTTATTTTCAGATTACCCGACGAAAGGAGTTTATGGTATCACAGAGAGGTCCACACACGTTATTATTTATCTTATACTGGGCCTGTCTTTATATTTTGGTTTGTTGATGTTGTATAAGCTTGGCTTATGCACCAATTTCTTTTTGCAATACCATGAGTAGTGAAGACTTCCATGATGTATTATTAGGTTTTATTTGGTTGAAAGTTGTAGACATGGGGAGTAATTAAATTGGGATATATTAATATATGGCACCGACTAATCCCACATCTCCTTTCTACTAATATTTTTTTTTTTTTTTCTTTTTGCATGTTTTTCACTTTTTACACCTTTTTGCATTTGATTGCTAAGTAAGGGGTGCTGTATTTAATATATTCTGATATTTGGTTTATCTTAAGATTTTTAATGCTTTTAACGTATATTGCAAATTTCTCCTGAGGGTCCAGTACAGATAATGGGATATAACGTGTTTCTATAGATGTATTGTTGATAGTGAGGTCTAGAGAGCTAACGGATACAGGTGAGTTATACATTACCATTGGTAGTTTATCTTGGATAATGTGTTTCTATGATAAACTTAGATTGTTGATAGTGGAATCCAAGGATCAGACAGGAATGTTATTATGTATCGTCTGGTCTACATTATTGTCTGGTCTACATTATTATAACTTTAAAATATGCTGTGTGTTTTTTTTTTATCAGTGCATAAACAGATTGATTAAAAAGATTTATAATTATGAGCATTAAGTTTGCTAAAAAAAAAAAAGGAGAGGGGGGGTCTAAACAGCACATGTACTAATCACTTTCTCCCCATACATGTTTCAGGGTCCTGTCTGGATAAATATGGCGCTACAGATTGAGGGATGCAGCGGTACAGATTATTAGATGCAGTGGCAAAGGAGGAGCACCAAAATGATAGGTGAGTGTCTGTTGGGAGATTATATAAGGCAAGTACATGTTTCTGACAGATATTCAGACCGTTTGTGGACTAGACTGCACATGTACTAATCTTTCTCCCCCATGTTTGTTTCAAGGTCCAGTCTGGATAGATATGGCTCTACAGATGGTTGGATGCAGGAATGGCAGTGGCAGAGGAGGAGCACCAAAATATAGGTATTGGGTGATTTTATAAGGCAAGTACATGTTTCTGACAGATATTCAGACTGTTTGTGGACTAGACTGCACATGTACTAATCTTTCTCCCCCATGCATGTTTCAGGGTCCTGCCTGGATAGATTGGTGCTACAGATTGATGGATAGAGTGGTGAATGCAGTGGTTCAGATTGTTGGATGTATGAATGGCAGAAGAGGATTTTAGCAGGTACATGTTTCTGACAAACATACTTCAATGCGGTTGTGGACTCCCTCTCTCTTTCTCTCTCGATGTCTTTATTAAAGTAATAGCCAAAAGTGTATTTTTGTCGCACAAATTTGGATATTTAAACAGGACGATATTATCTCTTGGCGTGTGTATAATTGTTCTATATAAAGATATATTTAGATGTTTACTAGAAGAATTATTTTTATAAGAAATAAATGACGAAGTGGATTTTTGCCACAGGGAATTCGGTAAAATGGATCTAAAAATGACACTTTTAAATAAGTTCAATCTAGTCCTCCATTTAGATATAAAAATAGTTTTAATTGACGTTACAATATAAAACATTATCAACCCATACATGCTTTTTCTGGCGTGGTTTTCCCCTTATCAGTGATGTAGGATGAAGGGCCTGACAAGGACATCTTTCTATTTCTGATGGGACGAAAAACTGAGGTCCAATGTACACCTTGGCGTGCACGTAAAAGATCCCTTGGCAGTTGGAATTTGAAATTAGAGGTCCCATGTATACATTGATGTGCACGTAAAAGATCCCTTGGCAGTTGGAATTCGGAAGTATCATAGCACCGCTGCCCGGGCAAAATTTTCCTCTTAGCACACTGTATGGTGTATGCCCATCATCATTAGCCCAGTTTTGGGACGTTATACCCCATTTCATATCGTTTTGTTTCCATACATGCTTGTTGATTAAACCATCCCTTTGTCCGGGTGGTACTGCAAATTAGAGTCATTGGCTGTTGAAACGTAACTTTGGCAAAATAAGGCTTGGTGGTATAAATAAAAAATATAAAACTGTTTTACATTTTACAGGATCACAGATGAAGGCATCAAATGATTTCTTTCATGATGGTCCCAACAAGCATAGAAGAAGACAGACATGGTAATTTATTTACTATAGCATTTAAGGCCTGCAATAGGTTAGCTCATGCACGTTGTATCATAAGGTCTGTCATTGAGTTAGTTGGCGTGGTTTCAATTCCCTTGTTGTATGTGACAAGGAGTAAGGTCGTCTTTCTAACCCCATGGGATTTTTCCGGGTCCACAGGTTTTCTTCCACTGGTAAAGACCTCTACGCACAAGCGAATTATTGAAATAAAATTGAACCGTATGTTAGTCCCGAAATGACTTAGTTTGTGTCGAGTGGATGTTAAACACTGTATCTCTGTCCGTATCTTGTAATTACAAGATAGTCAGAATATGGTTGACCTTAATGATCTTCCATAGCTATGAGATATTCAGTTTGAATAGGGAAATTCTAGATTGGCAATAACAGGTTTCTGTGTATATATATTGTTTGCACCGGATATAATTCCTAAATTCTTCATTGGTCCGTCTAATATGTACATCTGTTGACAAGTTTGAAACACATTTTAATATAGGAGTCCTTGGAAACATTGACTTTTAGTGGGGATTGAGGTGTCAAGCTACTTGGGGGATTGAGTCTACATGTTATGTCTAGGCTAGATAAATTAGCTTCATTACCCAGTCGAAACAACATGTTGTCTTCTGGCTACTAGCCGAACAACAGATTTCTGGTGTGCACACCTCATTCATTGGTTCTCACCCGTTATCATTGATGACTTGTGGTTGGCCACCCAGTTATTTCTGGTGACTAGTAGTTGGCAGTCCATATTAGGCTATGGGCTTCTGGTACAGATCAGAAGAAGATTCATCAAAACTCACCCTTTGGTTCTCGACGAGACCAGTTATCTTTGATGACTTGTGGTTGGCCACCCAGTTATCTCTGATTACTGGTAGTTGGCAGTCCATATTAGGCTATCAGCTTCTGGTACAGATCAGAAGATTCATTAAAACTCATGCATTGGTCCTCGACGAGACCAGTTATCTTTGATGACTTGTGGTTGGCCACCCAGTTATCTCTGATGACTGGTAGTTGGCAGTCCATATTAGGCTATGGGCTTCTGGTACAGATCAGAAGAAGATTCATAAAAACTCACCCTTTGGTTCTCAACGAGACCAGTTATCTTTGATGACTTGTGGTTGGCCACCCAGTTATCTCTGATTACTGGTAGTTGGCAGTCCATATTAGGCTATGGGCTTCTGGTACAGATCAGAAGAAGATTCATTAAAACTCACGCATTTGTCCTCGACGAGACCAGTTATCTTTGATGACTTGTGGTTGGCCACCCAATTATCTCTGATGACTGGTAGTTGGCAGTCCATATTAGGCTATGGGCTTCTGGTACAGATAAGAAGATTCATCAAAACTCACACATTAGCTGATGATATAGGCCTACAGGCAGTTTGCTTCATTTCTCTAGAACATAACATTTGGGGTTCTTCCATCATGTAGTTTAAACCGATATTCTCACCAAAAGTCTATCAAATCACTTTCCTATGTAAAGGTGTGTCCCAAATCTGTTAGCTCATGTTTCTTTACTGTAACTTTTTGATGGGTTCGTTTGTAATTTGGATTTAACTATTGTTATATCGCCAACGGTCATCAATTTATATGTTTATAATCTTGCTATTGCCAAAATAGTATTTTTCTAATGAAGTTGTAAAACTTGTGTCGTGTCTACACAGTTAATTATTCGTGTTTTTCAATATTTGCTGGTGGTTTGGGTGGTCGAATGGGTATCATGTGCGTGCTGTATCATAAAGCCTGTCATTGAGTCAACTGGCCTGGTTTCAAATCCCTGGATGTATGTGACTAGGAGTAGAGTCGCCAGTCCAACATCATGGGTTTTCTCTGGGTCCTCCAACTGCTAAAGACTTCTACACAAAAGCAAATTATTGAAATAAAATTAAACCACATGTTAGTCCCGAAATGACCTAGCTAGTATCAAGTGGACATTAAACCCCATTCTCTCTCTTATTATATGCTTGTTTGCTTTATATTATAATATGATGATACCAGTCTGTAGAGATTGCCAGAAAAGCTGACAAAGATTGACAAAAATATTCACATGTTATATTATTGTCAGTGTGTTGGGGTAAAATAATACTTTCAAATTTCAAATAATCCATCTGTTGAATAGTCTATATTATTTCTTAATCAATTATTTACTTAAATAAGAGGTTATGATTTGTATTTCCCTAATTATTATACATTATTTAGTTCTTTTATAGGCCTATATTAAACAATAATTAGATATTTTCATATGCCCATATTTCATTTTACAGAACAAAATTCTAAATTTTCCATTTTCCTAAACTTGAAAGATGTATTGTGTCTGTCCGGCCATTATGCTACAGGTCCAAAATACAAATTTTCCCTTTTCCCTAAACTTGGAACATACTAGTTTATGGTAATTAGCCCATTTCATTGAATGGGGCCATTCATTTTGAAATATTCGATATACAAATACTATAAGGGAGAGGTGGTGGGGTCAAGATTTTTATATTTTTTTGCATAACCTTTTATTTTTATTTTTTACCTATACCCACATATTTTAAAATATTGTTTAATGTGGGCCAACTGATAATTCTTCAGTTGAAATAAATTATAGTATTTCTTAATCAATTATATACTTATAGATAAGAGCTCTTCATTTGTATTCATATTTCAATATCTTGTTTCAAATAAGTACGTAATATGATATAGAGATTGTCAGAAAAGCCTACAAAGTTCGATATAAATTTTTACATGCTTTTATTGTCAGTATTTGGGTAACATAACCCAACCATTTATTGATAGTGCATATAAATCTATATAATTTCTCGGAGCAGAACAGTAGGACGTTAAACCGCATTTCTATATAATTTGCTTAAAAGTTTGATTCCACATAACTTTATAAATGTTTAAGTTGTTCTGTTCGGTGTTGCTGCTGGCTCTTCTTTCTCTTTTCAGGTAACTTTACTTGGAAAGAGTCTTCCACAACGAGAAAAACTTTAACAGACTGCAGGCTATGAATTGAAACATTGAAATGACTTGAAATTGTAATTGTATTTAAATAATCGCACGAATAGTTTTTATATGTAAATAATCTACGGGTCCAGCTATGTGGTTTTTACGGCGAGAACTTCGCTTTTCCACATAAAGCAAGCAGATTTTTTTCCCCACGGGTTTTTTTTACGTACATTGATGACACCAATCAGCTGGACCTCCTGTTGTAACTTGTTTTTATTATGCCCTCTCTTTTCAGTCTAATTCTTTAAGCCTCGATATGTAAATTACTTATTTAATCAACCTGTCCAAAATATTAGGTGAGTGTCTGTTGGGAGATTATATAAGGCAAGTACATGTTTCTGACAGATATTCAGACCGTTTGTGGACTAGACTGCACATGTACTAATCTTTCTCCCCCATGTTTGTTTCAAGGTCCAGTCTGGATAGATATGGCTCTACAGATGGTTGGATGCAGGAATGGCAGTGGCAGAGGAGGAGCACCAAAATATAGGTATTGGGTGATTTTATAAGGCAAGTACATGTTTCTGACAGATATTCAGACTGTTTGTGGACTAGACTGCACATGTACTAATCTTTCTCCCCCATGCATGTTTCAGGGTCCTGCCTGGATAGATTGGTGCTACAGATTGATGGATAGAGTGGTGAATGCAGTGGTTCAGATTGTTGGATGTATGAATGGCAGAAGAGGATTTTAGCAGGTACATGTTTCTGACAAACATACTTCAATGCGGTTGTGGACTCCCTCTCTCTTTCTCTCTCGATGTCTTTATTAAAGTAATAGCCAAAAGTGTATTTTGTCGCACAAATTTGGATATTTAAACAGGACGATATTATCTGTTATGTAACCACCTTGCTCTTGGCGTGTGTATAATTGTTCTATATAAAGATATATTTAGATGTTTACTAGAAGAATTATTTTTATAAGAAATAAATGACGAAGTGGATTTTTGCCACAGGGAATTCGGTAAAATGGATCTAAAAATGACACTTTTAAATAAGTTCAATTTAGTCCTCCATTTAGATATAAAAATAGTTTTAATTGACGTTACAATATAAAACATTAACAACCCATACATGCTTCTTCTGGCGTGGTTTTTCCCTTATCAGTGATGTAGGATGAAGGGCCTGACAAGGACAACTTTCTATTTCTGATGGGACGAAAAACTGAGGTCCAATGTACACCTTGGCGTGCACGTAAAAGATCCCTTGGCAGTTGGAATTTGAAATTAGAGGTCCCATGTATACATTGATGTGCACGTAAAAGATCCCTTGGCAGTTGGAATTCGGAATTAGAGTATCATAGCACCGCTGTCTGGGCAAAATTTTCCTCTTAGCACACTGTATGGTGTATGCCCATCATCATTAGCCTAGTTTTGGGACGTTATACCCCATTTCATTTCGTTTTGTTTCCATACATGCTTGTTGATTAAACCATCCCTTTGTCCGGGTGGTACTGCAAATTAGAGTCATTGGCTGTTGAAACGTAACTTTGGCAAAATAAGGCTTGGTGGTATAAATACAAAATATAAAACTGTTTTACATTTTACAGGATCACAGATGAAGGCATCAAATGATTTCTTTCATGATGGTCCCAACAAGCATAGAAGAAGACAGACATGGTAATTTATTTACTATAGCATTTAAGGCCTGCAATAGGTTAGCTCATGCACGTTGTATCATAAGGTCTGTCATTGAGTTAGTTGGCGTGGTTTCAATTCCCTTGTTGTATGTGACAAGAAGTAAGGTCGTCTTTCTAACCCCATGGGATTTTTCCGGGTCCACCGGTTTTCTTCCACTGGTAAAGACCTCTACGCACAAGCAAATTATTGAAATAAAATTGAACCGTGTGTTAGTCCCGAAATGACTTAGTTTGTGTCGAGTGGACGTTAAACACTGTATCTCTGTCCGTATCTTGTAATTACAAGATAGTCAGAATATGGTTGACCTTAATGATCTTCCATAGCTATGAGATATTCAGTTTGAATAGGGAAATTCTAGATTGGCAATAACAGGTTTCTGTGTATATATATTGTTTGCACCGGATATAATTCCTAAATTCTTCATTGGTCCGTCTAATATGTACATCTGTTGACAAGTTTGAAACACATTTTAATATAGGAGTCCTTGGAAACATTGACTTTTAGTGGGGATTGAGGTGTCAAGCTACTTGGGGGATTGAGTCTACATGTTATGTCTAGGCTAGATAAATTAGCTTCATTACCCAGTCGAAACAACATGTTGTCTTCTGGCTACTAGACGAACAACAGATTTCTGGTGTGCACACCTCATTCATTGGTTCTCACCCGTTATCCTTGATGACTTGTGGTTGGCCACCCAGTTATTTCTGGTGACTAGTAGTTGGCAGTCCATATTAGGCTATGGGCTTCTGGTACAGATCAGAAGAAGATTCATCAAAACTCACCCTTTGGTTCTCGACGAGACCAGTTATCTTTGATGACTTGTGGTTGGCCACCCAGTTATCTCTGATTACTGGTAGTTGGCAGTCCATATTAGGCTATCAGCTTCTGGTACAGATCAGAAGATTCATTAAAACTCACGCATTGGTCCTCGACGAGACCAGTTATCTTTGATGACTTGTGGTTGGCCACCCAGTTATCTCTGATGACTGGTAGTTGGCAGTCCATATTAGGCTATGGGCTTCTGGTACAGATCAGAAGAAGATTCATAAAAACTCACCCTTTAGTTCTCAACGAGACCAGTTATCTTTGATGACTTGTGGTTGGCCACCCAGTTATCTCTGATTACTGGTAGTTGGCAGTCCATATTAGGCTATGGGCTTCTGGTACAGATCAGAAGAAGATTCATTAAAACTCACGCATTTGTCCTCGACGAGACCAGTTATCTTTGATGACTTGTGGTTGGCCACCCAGTTATCTCTGATGACTGGTAGTTGGCAGTCCATATTAGGCTATGGGCTTCTGGTACAGATAAGAAGATTCATCAAAACTCACACATTAGCTGATGATATAGGCCTACAGGCAGTTTGCTTCATTTCTCTAGAACATAACATTTGGGGTTCTTCCATCATGTAGTTTAAACCGATATTCTCACCAAAAGTCTATCAAATCACTTTCCTATGTAAAGGTGTGTCCCAAATCTGTTAGCTCATGTTTCTTTACTGTAACTTTTTGATGGGTTCATTTGTAATTTGGATTTAACTATTGTTATATCGCCAACGGTCATCAATTTATATGTTTATAATCTTGTTATTGCCAAAATAGTATTTTTCTAATGAAGTTGTAAAACTTGTGTCGTGTCTACACAGTTAATTATTCGTGTTTTTCAATATTTGCTGGTGGTTTGGGTGGTCGAATGGGTATCATGTGCGTGCTGTATCATAAAGCCTGTCATTGAGTCAACTGGCCTGGTTTCAAATCCCTGGATGTATGTGACTAGGAGTAGAGTCGCCAGTCCAACATCATGGGTTTTCTCTGGGTCCTCCAACTGCTAAAGACTTCTACACAAAAGCAAATTATTTAAATAAAAGTAAACCACATGTTAGTCCCGAAATGACCTAGCTAGTATCAAGTGGACATTAAACCCCATTTCTCTCTCTTATTATATGCTTGTTTGCTTTATATTATAATATGATGATACCAGTCTGTAGAGATTGCCAGAAAAGCCGACAAAGATTGACAAAAATATTCACATGTTATATTATTGTCAGTGTGTTGGGGTAAAATAATACTTTTAAATTTCAAATAATCCATCTGCTGAATAGTCTATATTATTTCTTAATCAATTATTTACTTAAATAAGAGGTTATGATTTGTATTTCCCTAATTATTATACATTATTTAGTTCTTTTATAGGCCTATATTAAACAATAATTAGATATTTTCATATGCCCATATTTCATTTTACAGAACAAAATTCTAAATTTTCCATTTTCCTAAACTTGGAATGTAAACCGTTATGGGAATTTGAATGGGGTCAAAATTGTTTCGAAATTTTCGATGTGATATGGGGCGAGGGAAAGATGTATTGTGTCTGTCCGGCCATTATGCTACAGGTCCAAAATACAAATTTTCCCTTTTCCCTAAACTTGGAACATACTAGTTTATGGTAATTAGCCCAGGTTAGGTGCAAAAGAGTAGGACGTTAAACCCCATTTCATTGAATGGGGCCATTCATTTTGAAATATTCGATATACAAATACTAAAAGGCAAAGGTGGTGGGGTCAAGATTTTTATATTTTTTTGCGTAACCTTTTATTTTTATTTTTTACCTATACCCACATATTTCAAAATATTGTTTAATGTGGGCCAACTGATAATTCTTCAGTTGAAATAAATTATAGTATTTCTTAATCAATTATATACTTATAGATTAGAGCTCTTCATTTGTATTCGTCTTTCAATATCTTGTTTCAAATAAGTACGTAATATGATATAGAGATTGTCAGAAAAGCCTACAAAGTTCGATATAAATTTTTACATGCTTTTATTGTCAGTATTTGGGTAACATAACCCAACCATTTATTGATAGTGCATATAAATCTATATAATTTCTCGGAGCAGAACAGTAAACCGCATGTCTATATAATTTGCTTAAAAGTTTGATTCCACATATAACTTTATAAATGTTTAAGTTGTTCTGTTCGGTGTTGCTGCTGGCTCTTCTTTCTCTTTTCAGGTAACTTTACTTGGAAAGAGTCTTCCACAACGAGAAAAACTTTAACAGACTGCAGACTATGAATTGAAACATTGAAATGACTTGAAATTTTAATTGTATTTAAATAATCGCACGAATAGTTTTTAATATATATGTAAATAATCTACGGGTCCAGCTATGTGGTTTTTACGGCGAGAACTTCGCTTTTCCACATAAAGCAAGCAGATTTTTTTCCCCACGGGTTTTTTTTACGTACATTGATGACACCAAACATCAATCAGCTGGACCTCCTGTTGTAACTTGTTTTTATTATGCCCTCTCTTCTCAGTCTAATTCTTTAAGCCTCGATATGTAAATTACTTATTTAATCAACCTGTCCAAAATATTACGTAATGTCTTAAAGTTCCAATAGCATATTTTCTAATAAAGTCAAAACATAATTATTTCTATTTCTTTTGCTCAAAATGTTGTCAACTCAATATTATACGATCATGGGCAAAATTTCATGGGGGTTAAAATGGTTGAGACAGGCTTATTGAGGAGATAGTAACTCAATTACCTCCCTTGTTTTCCCATTCCTCTCCATGGACGGCCATCTTCAAACGTTTGAATTTGAAGTTGGAAATGATATTTGTGCCAATTTCTCAACTGGCAATAGTGAATTATAGGATTAATAGGATTATTCTTTAACAAGGTAGGACTGTTTATAGGTACAATCTATTTTAGGGCTTTATTTTAACACATTTTAAAAATATAACCTAAAAATATGCTATTGGAGCTTTAAGCTCGAGACCATGAAACAACTTAAAATACAGACACTCCGCACATGCTTTTACAGTGAAATGTGTTACACCAATCCCTTTTTTCACTGGTATAAATAAAGTACGATTGGCAAGTTTTCTGTACGATTATTTGAAATAATGGCACGCCAACATCAATGGGTGACGTCACATCTGTATTTTAATTATTCTTATTATACGCCAAATATTAAACAATAATTAGATTTTTTATACGCCCCTATTTCATGTTACAGAACAAAATTCTAAATTTTCCATTTTCCTAAACTTGGAATGTAAACCGTTATGGGAATTTGAATGGGGCAAAAATGTTTTGAAATTTTCGGAATACCAATAAGATGTTATTGGGGGGAGGGGGGCTAGGGGATTTTGTCCAAGGGTCCGTCGTGCTGTAGGTCCAAAATATAAATTTTCCCTTTTCCCTAAATTTGGAACATCCTCGTTTATGGTAATTTGAATGGGGTCAAAATCATTTTGAAATTTTCGACAAACAAACGTGTGGGTGGGGAGGAGGAGATGCTTATTTTTTTTGCTCCCAACACCATTTCATTTTTTGTTAATATCTATAAAAATATTGTTTAATGTTGGGCAAGTGACAATTCATTAGTTAAAATAGATTACTTCTTAATCATATATTACGCATAGATAATACTGACCACTCATATCTACATCTTGAATTAATTATTTACTTATAGATAAGAGATTATGATTCGAATTTCCCTAATTTTCATATATTATTTAGCTTTTTTACACGCCCATATTAAACAATTAGTTATTTTTATATGCCCATATTTCATTTTACAGAACAAAATTCTAAATTTTCCATTTTCCTAAACTTGGAATGTAAACCGTTATGGGAATTTGAATGGGGTCAAAATTGTTTGGAAATTTTCGACATACAAACATGACGTGAAATGGGGGGAGGGTATTATGTCTGTTCGTCCATTATGCTACAGGTCCAAAATATAAATTTTCCATTTTCCCTAAACTTGGAACATACTAGTTTATGGTAATTTGAATGGGGTCAATTCATTTAGAAATTTTGGACATACAAATAATATAAGGGGGAGGTAGTGGGGTCGAGATTTTTATATTTTTTCATGCAACCATTTATTTTATTTTTTTTTTTACCTATAGGCTACCCACATATTTTAAAATATTGTTTAATATGGGCCAACTGATAATTCATCAGTCGCAATAGATTATATTATTTCTTAATCAATTATTATTTACTTATAGATTAGAGGTTTTCATTTCTATTCGTATTTCAATATATCTGTTGTTACATTACACAAATTATTATCTTGTTATTGCCAAAATAGGATTTATTTTTAAAAAAGAAGTTGTAGAACTGATGTCTATTGTTATATTTGTTCATGATTATGTGTTTTATAATGTAAGGACATTAAACACTTTCAGTTGATCAGCTCGCTTTTTGGGAAACCCCCCCACCTCCCCCTTAGATGTGATTTAAGGTTAGGTAGCTCATATCTATATCTTTGTTTCAAATAAGTATATACTATAATATGATAAAAAAAACAGTCACTGAGATTGTCAAAAAAAGCTACAAAGATTGATATAAATATTCACGTTTATATTATTGTCAGTTGAATTTAGGTAACCAGATCAAAATTCAGATAATTCTTCAGTTGAGATTATATTATTTCTTAATCATACTTACAGATAAGAGAATTTGATTTAGATACATATTTCTGTAATAATTGTACATTAGTTTTTTTTATCCGCCTATATTAAACAATAATTTGATTTATTTTATACACCCATATTTCATGTTACAAAACAAAATTCTAAATTTTCTATTTTCGTAAACTTGGTACGTAAACCGTTATGGGAATTAGAATAGGGTCAAAATTATTTTGAAAATAATGATATGGGTCATGGGGGTAGGGGATTTTATCAGTGGGTCCATTGTGCTATAGGTCAAAAATTTAAATTCCCTTTTCCCTAAATTTGGAACATACCCGTTCATGGGGCCAAAATCATTTCGAAATTTCTGACAAAGAAGCCTGTTGGGTTGGGGCGTGGTCAAGGATTTTTGTGTCCAACCACATTTAATATTTTCTTATCAGTTATACTGTCAGTAGCCACATAATATTGTTTAATGTGGGCCAATTGATATATTTTTTCTAAATCAATTATATACTTATAGATGTAGTTAAAAATTGTTTACAAATAAAATATTTTACCAGCTTTATTTTTACAGAATCTGTGATTTTGCTCCAGGTTAAAATTCTAAATTTTCCACTTTCTAATTTTGGGGTATACTAACTTTATGCAGCCAAATAATGGTTATTTTGAAACTTTCGATATACCAGCATATTCATCAAAATTTCTTATGTCTCGTAAACACCATAGATATGGAAAGGTAACATCCCATTTCACCCACTGGTGTTTGCGAGATGCATATGAAATTTTGATGAATATTTATTTTTAAATAATCAATATTTTATGATAAATTAGACAAATGAATTATGATACATTTTAGAAACATGATTTATTTTATTTATTACGCCCATATTTTATAACTATTCTTTTATGGTTTAAGCAATTTTGATTTCACAGTGTATCGCTAATGGTCATCAAATAAATTTGTATTATGATTTTGTTATTCCTACAATAGTATTTTTCTATGAAGTTGTAAGACTGCTGTCTACACAGTTAATAGTTCATTTTTATTATATGCATGATTTTGTAAAGTGATACAATATACATGTATATATTTTCTGGTCAATAGTGAGTAAACACTTCCAGTTGGTCAGGATACTTGGAAAATCCTAATCCTGACCACTCATATCTACATCTTTGTTTCATATAAGTATATAATAAAAATTGGGATACTAGACACAGATTGTATTTTTGAAAATTGTCAGAATGTTTAATGTTTTTATGGATATAAATATTCACATATGTATATTGTTAGTCTGTTGTCTTGGATATCGTAATACGTCCTATCCGGATATCAGAAAGTTTAATATATTTTTCGATATTATTTTTCGCAAAGGTGTTATGTTGTCTTGCGAAACTTAATCCAGGCTAAAATTCAAAATTTTCTATTATCTAAACTTGGGACATACAAGCTATATGGGACTTTGAATGTGGTCAGAAAAAATCTGTCCCCCCCACCACCAAAAGAAATAGAACATATAAAAAACAAATCAACTCTTACATATCACCAGAGTAGCCTAAAAATATGTTTTCATCAGTGCCGACCCTCCCATACCATTAGCGAAGTGCCCCTTCTATCACCCTAGGTCACTTTGTTATAACTCAGAAACTGATGTTTTAGTTTTACTGATGTAATAATAATCAGATGTACATGATTTTCGCGGGAAATTTTAATCAAACGAAACTAAGATGAAAATAAAGGTTTTGTTTTTAATGATGGGATACCAGTCAGCCTATCTAGTGATTGATAACCGCATGCATGATCAATGGCAGCAGAGGACAGGTTGGTGCTTGATCTGTGCAAATATAAAAAAGAACCAAGATTTGGGGGGTCAAAATTGCGACCTTTAGAAGGTCCACAACCTTGATATACCATATATTTAGACTATTAGCGTATGAGGGGCAGCCATTTGGTCCAATTTTCACAAACATCGAACTAAACCATCATTATGGTGTAACGGTGATATATTCGAACGTTTGTGACCTCTAGCTAAAAGATAGCGTTCAAGGCAACGAAAAATACGCCCACAGCAGCTAAATCGTCCAGGCAAGAGTTGTTGCATATTTTTACTTTTTTCTGGTAATGAAACATTTATAAAGTTCAGAACCATGCTAATGTTTAGCTGTTCAGTTATCAAAATTCATTGAAAATCAATATACTTGTTCTTCTTAAGAGCTGACGCTCTAGAGGCAAAACTTATCATACTTAGTATGATAAGTTTTGCCTCTAGAGCGTTAAAAGATTTTTCAAAGTGATCAAGGGAGATAACTTTGGCAGTAATTATTTGAAATCGCTGAAAATCAATACACTTTTTAGTCTCATGACCTTAAACACTATTAACTTTAGCCTCTAAAGCGTACCACAAGATTTTTCAAAGTGATCAAGTGCCATAACTCTGGTAGTAATTATCAGAAATCGCTGTAAATCTATAGGTTTCTTCGTCTCATGACCTCAAACACTGTTTATAAACTTTAGCCTCTAAAGCGTCCACAAGCAATTCAATGTGGGCGTATAAAAAGTGATTTTTCGTACAATCAGGGGCCATAATTCATAAAGTTTCGATCCGATACATGCCAATATCGAAAGCAACCGAGATCGGTGATCTTTTGGAGATTAACCTATATTTCAATTTTCGGCCACACCGGATAAGAATTGTGACCTGTAGAGGGTCTGCAAACAATTGTGGAAAGGGCCGGGTGACAACCCATTCAGAAAAATCACAGGCTTTCTTCTTCTTTTGGATCAAGTAACACTAACCGTATATTTTTAGTTTTTACCAATAATTTTTTAAAAATCTAATTGAATTTGAATTTTTAATGAAAATCAAAATCAGTGGCCTATTTCATATATGCCGCTTAAAGGACAATATTGGTGCCAGCTATTGAACTGGTTAAATACATTCCAAATATAATTTTAACACAGAGATCATTGCTACAGGAGATGTGTAGCAAAAACTGGAATTGACAGGAAGTGACAACGAGAGGATATCTCACAATTCAAAAATAGTAAGGGATCACGCTAGTCTGGAGGTCGAGTGTTCGATTCCTGCATTGGAAGAGAAAGTTCATCCAGATTTTCCGGCATGGTTTCCCATTGTCAGTGATGCAGGACGGAGGGCCTGACAAGGAGAGCTCTAGACGTTGGGATGGCACGGAAAACCACGATCCATTGTATTCATTGTCATGCACGCAAAAGAACCCTTGGCAGTTGGAATTCGATATAAGAGTGACGTATATCTGGCATTGAGTCAACTGGGAATGGTTACAATTCCCCGATTGTACGGGACAAGGATTAAGGTCACCTATCCAACCTCGTGGGTTTTCTCCCAATCTGATTAAAACACAGATCCTATATCATTTTGTTTTATAGATCAAAATTTCGTTTTACTTGTCTTTGCAAGACTAGGATCTGGAAGAGTTGTTATCACGGTCTGTTACGACGAGCTTTAGGTGTGTTTTGCATGGAACTGTGGGTAGCCTATTCCACTAGTAACATTAATGCTGATTGGTTAATCATATGACCTCTGACGTGACCTATCGAAACAACAGGTCAGATCTTCATGTTGTGTTGACCATCAAAAGTATAACAACAGTGAGGCTGATGTCCCCCACCGAAATCCAAAAATAAATAGATAACACATAGGCCTATTAACTATTTGCATACTGTAAGTTTCGTTATCTGATAGAAATCAATGTTATTTTGTCCCAAATCATCAGCCAATGAAATTGCATAGTTTTAGCTCGAAATGTTAATCATTGACTCAGTCAAGTTCGACATTCACCTGGTGAACATCTACATCAAGTTTAAACATTCTAACTAAATTAAAAGCAGAGCTGTTATGTTTCAAAGTGATCGGTCAAATTGCTTTAATTGCTCCTAAGCCTAAGCAGAAAATTCTCACCACCACACTTAGCCAAGGTAATGACATAATAAATATATATTTGGAGATTTGTCACTCTCACTTCATTATTACCAAAGTTATCGTGCCCCAAAGCATCAACCAGTCAGATTGTTTATCTCGAATCTGCTTACCGTAAACAGACAACGTTCATCGTCGAACTCTACGAAGGCTTCGACTTAATAAAGTCTCGGCCAATCAAATTGCCAATCGCTCTACGTAGCCTATGCTGAGAAGAAAATGCTCATTGTCGAACTTAGTCAAGGTAGGCCTACTGGTGTAATGAAACTATACACCAAGTTTCATCACTCTGACTTACTTAGAACCAAAGTTATAGTGTCCCATATCATCAATCAATCAAATTACCCTAGGCAGAAAATGTCCATCTTCAAACTCCATCAAGGTATTGACATAATAAACACCTACACCAAGTTTGAACATTCTGCCTCAATTAGAAAAAGAGTTATTGTGTCCCAAAAAGTGTGTCGGTCACATAAGCAATTTCTTTAGTTAATTTAATTGGACTGTGGAAAAATCCCACTGCTAAAGACTCCTACAGATGGATCTATATTTTAATCAGATTGGTTTCCTCCCACTGCTAAAGACCCCTACGCGCAAGCGAATTATTGAAATAAAATTAAACCATATATTACCGTATATGTTTAGTCCCGAAATGACCTAGTTTGTGTTGAGTAGACTTTAAACCCCATCTCCCTCTCTCTCTCTCTCTCTATCTCTCTCTCTTATTACAAATCCACGGTGATTCGATCTGAAATCAACGTTACGAGTACTAGCTATTTCTTTCATACGATTAAATTGTGTACGAGTCTTATTCTTAGTTGTGTACGAGTCTTATTCTTAGTTGTGGACGACATCACCAATAGCTGTGGACGACTTCGCTGTGGACGACTTTGCTTGTGGACGACTTGACGGGTACCCCAAAAACAGTAGTGACCTCCCCTTGTTGTAAAAGTAGAAAATGAAAGTTTTGTTTACTAAAAGTGAATTTATTATTTAGTTATCAAAAATTGTTAAAATGACTTTGCATGTGGCAACAGTTAAATATAGTAACAACAAACATTGCTTTTTAACAGTTGAACAGAAGCAGTCTACAATAAGAAGTTCTGAAAACACACACAACTCAAATCAAGTTTGTTCCTATATTTATTTATCTTCACATTTTGTCAATCAACAATATTAAAATTTATCATCTTTTATGGAGTGGGTTGGTGTAAAATATCAAATTCGAAACATATATTCCAAATAGGCTAATAGTAGTAATTGACTCAAAACAACGTGGTTGTCAGTTTGAAAAATATTTGCCAGGATTTTGAAACAATACAAAATGACAACAACATGTTCATTGTGATTGTGAAAGATCCATATTTGATGCATGACGGGGTGTAAGCCTGCTGTGTTTATATGTAGCCTACTAATATGTATGGTAGAAATAAAATTTTGGCAGTCTCTCTTACTGGGAGATTATAACATTTTATATTCAGACGGGTTTATTAAATGTTATATGATTTGTGATTGTAAGTAATGTAAGATATTGAAGTGAAATTCAGAAGAGGCAGACGCACTATTTCAAGTGATTAATATTTATTTCTTTGATTTTTAAGAAATATTTTTTTTTAAATTTCAGATACCTGTGTACAGATGTGAATATGATGATGGTCGACTAGCATATTTTAGTGTAGTTGGCCATAGTCCTTTGTTGATAACACAGGATTTGATTTATCTCAATGGTCTGTTTGCTCAAAAACTGGAAATAAAAGATAGTGAAGAGGTACAATAATATATTCTAGACTCTATATAATGTGTGATATAAATTTAGAGTGATATCAGAATCTGTCCACCAATTTTTTTCATCACTGTAAGTCTATGGCTAGTATGATAAACGAACAAAATTTCAAAGACTAACCATAAGCTTTTATATAGAAGTTCTATACTACCTTTTTTTATAAACATGATTCCCACTGATGTCAGTTGGATGACTTTGAATAATACTCCTTGACGCTTTGTTCTAATTCAATTATGATTTCTTTGAAACGAAACTCTTACATCTCGACAGCCATCAATTCCGTCACAGAGGTTTTTAACTCTGAATCCAAAATGGTTTGCTGCCATTATCACCAGTTACATGTAACATCATGATCAATTAGCACTAATTGAACCTCTATGTCCGTAAGATTTGTGGCTTAAACTTTGGTCTACTGTTTTGACAATAGTATGTGTAGCCTACGTTTAAAAGAACAAAATCTTTTACTATGGATACATCATGCCATTTTGATTGTGTACTGCTATTTTTAAGAGAAATCTTTATACTGCATTTAGATTATTGAATATATAATAATAAAACACATATTATTATAATCAAGAGTTCAATTCTCATCTGAAATGTTTCAATGAAAACATTAAATCTATTAGTTATACAAGAAATGTGTTTATCAACAAACGACTTGTTATGATAATGATTTATTTTGATTTCTTGAATTGTACTACAAGTACAGTAGAATTGTTCTGTTTCAGATTATACTACAGTTAGTTAATCCTGTAGCATCAGCTAACAGACTAGAGGTTGAACCACTTAGTACTGATGACTGGGAAATAGTTGTAAGTATTGTCAAAAAATGAATTAGTACATGATTATGTTTCAGTGTGAAGTATAGACAGATCTAAGAAATATATGAAATGTGTACAAATTCACTTATTGATGTGACCTTCCAATATGAACCCCAAAAGAGTAAAAAAAGGCTTTGTAGATAGAAGCTTCTTACAAAGGGTTTCTATTGGATCTGTATGAAATTTATATAAGTTTTTTAGATTAGTAAAACGAAGAATGTTATCGAATTTCAACAAATTCTGTTTATTACTTCTAGAGTTATGGCCCTTTTTTCACTTTGCTGTCATCAGATCTATTTGAAATTGCTAGTAGTGTCTGATAAATTCTCGTATTACCTACTAAAGGATAGATATGTTGCAACCTTTGTCGACTGCTCGGATGATTTAGCTGCTGTGGGAGTATGTTTTTGTAGCCAAGCTTCCCGGATTATTTTAACTTCAGTTAATTGAGACAAAGCTTTAATAATATACCGGTATGTAGAGACGTCCAACATCGGTTGTATTCCAAATATGAAGTAGAAAGTACAGATGTTCCTTATGATATATAATTATATTCCTAGGAACAACATGCTGAGTATGTAGAGAATCATCTATTAGATCAAGTGCGAGTGGTCTGGGTTGGACTGGTATTACCAATTTGGGTAGCTAAATCAATTTGTATATTTATACGAGTTGGTAAGTATATTTTTGAAAATCATTTACAAGCTTAAAGTTAATCACGGTACTCTGGCTACTAGATAATAAAAGGCTTTTGTTGAGTGGTTTCATACTCTGTCCATTCTCCATTTTAGTGTTGTTAATATGACATGTTATCTTAACGAGTTGGGACTTGAAGATATATTTATGATGAAATTTTACTCATCTTTATAGAAAAAATTGATCCAGAAGTGGAATGTGCTGTTCTGACTACTGATACAGAAGTTATAGTGGCTCCCAAATTACTTCAGTCAAATGGAGCTAAACAAGTTTCTAGTAAAACAAAAATGACTCGAAGACACAGTGATCCAGACTTTAATCCAAACAATTTATCTGTTGAAAATGCATCTAAAATTTCGCCTGATCGTATATCAAAGTCGAAATCACCTGTTGGTAAACGGAAATCACGCCATTTAAAGAATGAAAAACGACATAAATCAGACGTAACTGATGTAGAAGTTAGACAAAGACCTACATTAAGACGTCAATCCTCATTAATGGGGAGAATGATGGGATGGGTTGGTTTAAGTAAATGGCTGTCAGACTATATAAGTGGTGATAATAATTCAATTTCTAGTTTCAATTCTGAAAATTTTGTTATAAAAGAAAATCATTTAGTATTTCGGGTTCAAGCCTTAAAATTTACTTGTAATCCAGAAGAATTACAAATATACAATTTAACAGACCCGTTTTCTAGGTTTATGTTGCCTGAAACAAGAAGTCTGGAGAACTATGATAGTGTTAAAAAGTCAGTTGATGATGATGAGGAGTTATCCCCCTTAGAGCTATTCCAGCCATCAATTGTTTTTGTTAACCATCGAGATGTTGTTCGAATTCTAGATGGTGGTTCGAAAAAAAGTCTACCTAATGTGTTCTATGCTGAACTTCGTAAACTGAAAGCTCCAAAAGAAGTTGAGGAGGAAAAGAAAACTAAACCTTCTTCGACGCCCACTAGTCCTCCTGTGACAGAAGCAAATAATAAAAAGACATCTCCTAAAAAGAAAGAGTTGAATGAAGAAGGGAGTGAACTGTGTTGCATTGTTAGAGTAGTAACAATTGATAAAACAACAGATTTATCCGATGAGAACTGGCAAAACTGTGCTGAGCGAATATTACAGGAACAATATTTGCTGAGCGGTCATGCTCTGGTTCCAGACATATTGCGTCGTCAAATGAAATTAGATGTAACTGGTAGACTGTGGTTACAAACTGTTCAGAAGCCACCAATCACAACATGCGTTGATTTACAACTCTACCCGCTTTCTACAATAGTAAGTTTTAATAAAGAAATTTCATTAATATTAGAAATGTTTTTTGGTAGTAGAATCAGATTTGATGTACTTGCTGTGAGAAAGTAGCCATATGTTGTCATCATCCTTGTTCTGTTAGTCAGTTAACAATTTTTAGTATCATCATATTATTATTATGAAGTGTTACTCTTATAAATACTGTAAAATGTTCTGTGAAAAAAAACCCTCTTAGTAATCTTTTCAAACTTGACAAAGAGTATTTAACTGAAATAGGCGAATTCTGCAAGATTGTCAGTGACGCACTCTAATTTAGTGTTTTAAAAAAGTAGCTTCCCTATTCCGGGGTATATTTACTCTGCTGGCACATTGATAACACTTGCACCGTGTGTATTGTGTTGTGTCCAGTTCATATTGCTGACTGTTGTGTTGTATTTGGTTGCAGTTATGTCTAGAGACACGAAATGAAATAAAACTGAGTTTAATATCTCACTTTTCCTTTGACTCTAATATTCTCTGTATGTACTGTGTGTCTGTATGTACTGTGTGTCTGCGAGTATTCTAATGCATGCGTTTTAGATCATAAAATCTGGCATTGATTGATGTAGTCCCAAGCTTTTACATAAATAGGGTCGCCTGCCAAACCTCATGGGTTTTCTCTGGGCTCTCTGGTTTTCCTATCACAGGTGAAGAACCCTGCAGACAAGCGAATCATTGAAATAGAAATGTTAGTCCAAAAATGAGCTGGTTTGTGTTGGGGGGCATTAAACCATCGTGTACTGTATTTGTTCTATGTCTTTTGTTAGGCAGTTAGATAGCATTGTTTTTATATCCTGTAATCAAATGTTCTTTATTTTTTGTTTCAGCCAAGACGTGTATATGATTCATTTATTATTAAAGCTTTTGTGAAATATATAGAGACTGTTGCTAATGATGAACACCCAATGATAGTATTTCAAGGAATGCTAGTAAAATTTATGGTTTTTTCAGGTAACTACATGTTTATTGTCATATTTTATGTTAGTTGGAATATTAATGATTCTGTTATGAATTTGAATGAAACACTTTATGATACTTACCAAACTATAATTATTCCATGAGGGTTTATTCACCTATCATCCTATATTTATTAATTGTACTGTTATAATTTTTCATGAATAAAAATAATTTGTAATCAATGACTTTGACATAGAATGTTATATCACCTTTGGGGTTAAGTAGAAAGAATAATATTTTTTATCGCATCGTAGTCAACCATTGCATTCATTGTAAACATTGTCTTGGCATCTTTCAAATTACTCCCCCCGCCCCCATCGCATCCTTTCTGGTACCGTAAACTACACAGTAAGAGAGAGAGAAATGGGGTTTAACGTCCACTCGACACAAACTAGGTCATTTCAAGACTGACATATGGTTTAATTTTATTTCAATAATTTCCTTGCATGTAGGGGTCTTTAGCAGTGGGAGGAAACCGGAGTGCCCTGGAGGAAACCCATGAGGTTGAAAAGACACCCCTATCTCCTTGCCACATACGCTCAAGAGGTAACCAGCCAGCTAGAGGTCGAAGCGCGGCACTCTAGACCACTAGGCCATCCCAACCCCCCAAACTACACAGAAAGGTTGAGTAGTGTGCTTATGTAATGTTACAATATGCATATAATTTGGTTTTATATGGGTTTATATTTTAGGTTTACATGTAGAAGCTCAGTTAATATTTAATGAGGAACCTGGCCGTGAAGATCGACAGAAGTATATATTATTAAGCACTAGTGTCCTCAGAAGATTGACAATAACTGTTGAAAAGAATGTAAAAGATGACAGCCTGTCACTCATACATCCCATGTTGCCATATCGACATGTCAGTGATTTTGATCCAATTGCTCCAACAATACTGTTGAACAACCTAGGGTTGGTTTTTATTTCAAATACTTTGACTTATTGTTAGAATTGCACAGAGGATTAATGTTCCCTATTTAAACACACGATCTTTCAAATATGGTAATCATTAGTAGCGGCACGATGTATTGTTATGTATCGCGATTTAACCTCTCACTCTGAAATTATTTTGATTCACATCAATATTGTGTTAGAAAACAGTTTTATTTCTTCGACATTAGCAGGACTAAAAAATCAATTATTTATATATCCTGTTGTTTTCTTGGTTCAAATCTTGTGAATCTTGATATAAATTGTATCGTAGCACCAAAATCGCAGGACGTATCGTATCAGAATTACAGTGTCAATACCCATCACTAGAAATTATATTTATATACTATGTTTGATTAATTATGTATTATATATTTTCAGTGCTGTTCAGAAAGCATCAGCTACTGCTATTCGTCATTTAGAGACATGTCTACTTACTAAACCTCTTTCTGAAGATCTCTTCTCATCCTGTCTTGGATTAAACCATGGTATTCTCTTAATATCAGGACCTAAAGGTAGTGGTAAAACATCTTTAGCTAAGGCTATCTGTCGTAGAATGGCCGAAGTTCCTAATATGGTATTTACTATGGAAATAGACTGTAAACCATTACGAGGTAGGATACATTAATACATATATCTGTCTCTTGAAATTGATAATGCCTCTTTGAGTTGGAGAATATCTCACTTTGATTAGAGTTGTTGTGTTAGGTTTATATATTTTATATTGGATATATTATAGGTAAAAGAGTAGATAATATTCAGAAGATATTAGAGTTAATATTTGATGAAGCTGCATGGAGACAACCATCAATAATATTATTTGAAGATTTACATATTATAGCTGGTGCTGCCACTAGTCCCGATGCTGAAATGACTGGTGAAGCATTATATGCTGCTAGAGTAGCTGAAGGTATGGCTAACACAGCTTTTCAAGTAATAAGATAGTACAGAAATTAAGTTTATTTAATTAATTAGGAATAAATATAATTTAAGAAAATATAATATAAACTTAATTTAGAAAGAATATAAAAAGATATAATATAAACTTGATTTGAAAAAAATATAAAAAAAATATGATATAAACTTAATTTCAAAGGAAAATAAAAGAATATAATATAAACTTAATTTAAAAGGAATATAGAGAATATACCGGTAACATAAACTTAATTTAAAGCAATATAGAGAATTAATGCAACAAATTTTATTTAAATCCTAAAAAAATGATTACAAAAATGTATTTCCGAACCAGAATATTATTTTGAACTAAAATTTATTAAAATATCTTGTTTGTTATTTCAGTAATTACGAGTATTATCAAGTACCAGGTTAAAAATAACATTAGAGTAGCCATTATAGCAACTAGCCTATTACAAAGCTCCTTACATCCCATGTTAGTTACTTCTAGAGGTATTCATTTTATACAGGAGGTTATCTGTATACAACCTCCTAATAAGGTAAATTACTTGAAAATGGCAATGCATGTTAAAGATCCTTTGAAAGATGACAATTAAATAAGAGTAGATCGAAACTGTATGAACAAAAGAAGTGTTGGTCTCAAAAAGACATTTGTTCTTCAGTAACACTTATTAAAAATATTTCGTCTTATTTCTTTAGGGAGAAACCAAACAGTACTTGGTTGCTCATCTCTAAAGCTTTTTCTTTCAAAGGTTTAATTTATGCTTTGAAATTTTAAAAAAACATCATTCATGAATTCAAGTACCTTTTTTTTAATCAAAACCCTGAGGAACTAAACATGATATTGTTAACAAGTAGCGACATGCTGTTTTTCTAATTTACTGTTTCTTACAATGTTGTTGATATTATTTATTACAGAAAGAAAGAAAAGAATTATTAACGAAGATGTTTGAAAACCGAGTGAATTTATGTAAAGATAATATAAAAGAGATTGATATGGAATATATTGTTAATAAAACAGAAGGATTTGTAGCTAGAGATTTAGAGAATGTAATAGATAGGGCAATACATGCTAAATATTTAATTGATTGGAAAGGTATGTTCTTCAATATAGAATCCAATATGATTGTATTGTGTTTATTTGAGAATTAGATGCAACACATGGGCATCCTAGCTCACAACCCGTCGTACATGTTTTGACATACACGGGACATAGAGTTTGGTAGCTGTAGCCACCACAAGAAACCTGGTCACAATGTTGTATTGTTAGGACTTCTTTAACGAAGGCACATAATTCTAAAGACCATGAAACGTTTGCCTGTCCTTCTTTTGTAAGTTTATAGTAATTACTTAATAATTGATATATAGCTTGTAGTGAGGGGGAAATGAAACTATCCGATGAAGAATTTATAACAGCATTAGAAGGTTTTAAGCCTGCTAGTTTTCGCAATGTATCACTCCATGTACATGAACATCGTAGCTGGAGAGATGTTGGTGGAATGCAAGAAGTTAAAGATATTCTAATAGAAACTTTACAATGGCCGACAAAGGTGGGATTATTTTACTATTTTTATTATATCAATCACTTTCAACTTGTTCTATTTGTTCCAGACCAACCCTTTTTGAGTTTTTGTTCTTTCATAACGCTTATTAAAGACTTTGTCTCCTGTTTCTTTGGGGGAAAAACGGCTTTAAAAAGAAAAATTACTTAGTGCACGAAACATAATTGACCCAGAATTAAAAGTCAGAATCGATTTATATACATGTAGTTCGGACTCTTTATGTATAGGTTTGTTCTTTCTAGAATTCTGGAGCTACTTTTATTTGAGAAGTTCACATAGCTACAAAAAATATTATTTTTCAGTATCCTGCTTTATTTGCCAATTGTCCTCTACGATTGAGATCAGGTTTGTTATTATATGGAGCACCTGGTACCGGTAAAACTCTGATCGCTGGTGTAGTAGCTAAAGAATGTGGTCTTAATTTTATCAGTATCAAGGTATATCATTATTTGTAACTCTTAAAACCTGAAATACTTTAAAACTAGTGCATAGTCCAGAAATGTCGGTGCGGCTTGTGGGCGTGTCTTCTGACCCGTTTCCTTAACGACAGAATACAAGAGATGCGCCAGCTCTTATCACAAGTGATAATGACTAAGATATTAATGGGTCAAATTATAGCAATGAAAGTGATTTTAAAAGTGAATATGACCCAGATTGAGACAAAAATAACAAAAAAAAGGCAATGATAACACTCAAGTTGTAAATAATGTTGATCGATGTGGTCGGTGATAGAAATATTGGAATAGGGCATGGTTTTGATATTATTATTAGTAGAGTTCAAAACTGTTGGCATGATTGGCACTCCAAGGTTAGGTACTAGAGATGAAATTTCTGGTTGAAAATCTTTGTTTCTGCTTTTCACACAATTATTAACATATATGATATTAATTTCACACCTAACATTTAGTTCCAATTAAAATGACATTATTATTTCAAAATGTTGCTGTATTCTTGGGAAGAGTATGCAACACCCAAAATATTTTCATGGTTCACATTCGGATGATCTCCTCAAATATATTTCAAAAATGGTATAAAAAGATAAAACTTTTGATTTTTTGCAGTCTTTGAATTTGTGATAGAATCATTCGTAAAAAGCTTCCAATCTCTTTATGTATTTATGATTTGAAATATAACTTTTCTTTATACATTCACATTTTAATGTGACGGTATGGTGTCATCACCTGCATCTCTAGGCTACAACTAAAGATCTTGTGAGGTTTTTTCCAATTTACAGATATTGTTTATTAGTTTGTAAGCAAGAATCTGATCAAACTTTCTGAATATAATTGTTTATATTGTTTGTATATTATAAAAGGGACCTGAAGTATTAAGTAAATATATTGGTGCCAGTGAACAAGCTGTTAGAGATTTATTTGTCAGGTAAGTATTTCACAAGTTGATAAAAGTTGCTAGTGATTGTTATCCATAAAGTTGTGTTTGTGTTTTTTCATTGATAAAAGATAATCAAGTGTCATATATTTATCACTGAAGGATGTAGTCGGCTTGGCAATTTAATTTTTTTTTATCCTGTTATTTTGTGCATCCTAGATTGGCAAGACACTCTTGACAAGAATAGGACAATTTAATCATTTTTTATTTAATTTAATCTGTTGCAATTTGCTTCCTTTTAATGTTAAATTCTTTGAAATACCTATTATAATGAGATATAAATAGACTGGCAGTTAAATTCTCTGCTGAATCGAATGCCATGTTTACTAGCTAATAATACATTCTATTAATTTCTTTAGGTGAAATTTCATGTTTGGTATATAGAGTTATATCTATATCTTGTTTTTCATTGATACTATTTTATTTTATATTTAGGGCTCAAAGTGCTAAACCTTGTATTTTATTCTTTGATGAATTTGACTCAATGGCACCAAGGTAAATATGTGTTGAGCTCTCTTCTTTCAATGCCCTTGGACTTCATTTCGGCCTATGATGTTGAATTCCACACATGGTTCTATGAGCATTATCTTCACTTGTTAACTGTTGGTACCACAAGGTAGTGCCAAATATACCACTGGCAGCAGTGGGGCCAGTTGACTTGTTTCTCTCGGGAACTTGACAGTCAAAATTTATGACCACTTTAAATATATTTATTTGGTGAAAAAACAAAGGATATTATAACCTTAAGTACTAACCTGTATTATTATATTTAGCTACTTCTCACAAATTAGATGTGGAGTTTATTCATAGATGAAGATTTAATACGTATTTTATTTATAGGAGGGGTCATGATAACACAGGGGTTACAGACCGTGTTGTTAACCAGTTATTAACACAATTAGATGGTGTAGAAGGATTAGATGGTAACTAATTATAGATATTGAATTTCTATCAATTTTGAATAAAGCATAATTGTTGAATTATAGCATAATTGTTGTATTATAGCATGAGTGTTGAATTATAGCATAAGTCTAATTCTTTGATTATAGCATAATTCTTTAATTATAACAAAGTTATGTTATAAAGTGTATGTTATAAAGTGTATGTTATAAAGTGTATGTTTGAACTATGTGAAAGAAATGTTTTAGTTTTGAAGCAATGGTAGAGTCTATAATGTTTTTTGGTACTTTGTTTACAGGTGTATATGTATTAGCTGCTACTAGTAGACCAGATTTAATAGATGGTGCTTTATTAAGACCTGGTAGAATAGATAAATGTCTACATTGTGGTTTACCTACAAAGGTCAGTCATAAACTGTCTTGATGTTTATTTTTATTTTAAAACATGGAAGATTTTCAGACTCTTATTCAAATAGAATTGGTATTTTAAAGTACAGTGAACCAGAAAGCCAATTAAATTTTTCAGTTTTTAAATCTTACAATAATAATGGGTGGAATGTATTTTCCAGAATTTCAATTAGTAATTGGAATGATTTTAAAATTTAAAAAAAGCATAGACCAGATACCATCTTGATCTTGATGTTCATGGAAAGAAATGAATTACATAAATATATGATTAATTGCCTTGTATAATTTTTGGACCAATATGCTTTTTGGTTTAAACTACCTTTTTTATATGTACATGGTAGTGAGAAAATCTATATTTGCCTTTTAGTCTTGAATATTATGCATTTTAGCATTCTTTTACAAGTTTAGAGCTGTTAAGAAATGTTAATGACTGTAACTTGTACATTTTCATATGAATTAATTTGTATTAGTATATTTTTAGGAAGAAAGAATAGAGATATTGGAAGCCTTGACAGATAAAATGTGTTTACATCAAGACGTTGATTTCAACATTATCGCAGAAAAATGTGATTATTTTACTGGTGCTGATCTGAAAGCTGTCTTATATAATGCTCAGTTAGAGGCCATTCATGATTCTACAGGTTTTGCTCTACAAGACTCTTTTAATGACAGAGTCAAGAAAAAAGATAAACATTCAAAGAATGTCTTTATGTCAGATGAAATGAAGTCTGCTATTAAAGAAGGCAGATATGAAATACAGTCGGTCGAGAAAAGTGTAATGAGAAGAACTGCTTCACAAGTAGAAGATATATCATCCAGTAGACAGCCAGAGAGACCTATCAGTTTCCATGGTGATGAGGCTATACAGTTAGTGTGTACTATACCTGACAAGAATCGTTTGGTAACAATGATACCACGATTAGATGAGGGACCAAAAGAATTATCTACTGAAGAGGAAGAACATATTCTAAATTTGGTAGGTAAAACAAGGCAAAATATTAGGCAGTACTGGAGTGTGAAAAATACATTATGATTTTTTGCTAAAAATATCTAACATATTAATCAATGGCAATCATTTCATGAGGAAAATGTAGCATTTCTTTGTTCAGCTTGGTGTAGGCAGTTTACAATAAATGATGTGTCTGCTAATAATATTCCAATAAATGTTATTTTTTTTTATCAAATTTGTGAACACATCAACCATTTCCTACAAAAACACTAGAGAGTAGAGAGTAATAGAGAACCGAATACAAACCGTCTAGGTGTCAGGTTCCAAGAGATCTATGATCTCGATGACTGTTTCGAAAGCAAACATGCAGATTCACAAACCTCACCTCAGATTACTGTAATAGTAATATATGCAAATAGTTTATAAAAAATTCTAGAAATAAAATGAGGGACTGAGACCGTTTCAATGGGGCTTGTTGTGTTATTAAATAAGAGTTACTTCCCTTTCATTAGACATTCAACCTAGATCTTTTTTATCGTATCGACACAAGAATACATGTGTGTATACATATACAGTTAAATATCTTTCTAATTAACTTATTGAAGTAATGTTTTGCTAATTTTCAATAAATGTTAAAGCAAAATATTTTTTGTTGCCTAAGCTGTCCATTGTCGATAATTGCAAGACTTACCCAGATTTTGAATGGAATTGTATCCCAAATACATTATTACCACACGCTCGAGATAGTTAAGTCGAGCCCTCGAGATAATATAACCGAACACGTCTCTACCGATGTTTTAAGATTTATGATTTGTGCATTATATTCAATGATAAACTTGCAGAATAAAGATGCATTTGTTTATTTTTACAGCCCATCCAAATCTGCAGTGACAGAGCGGATAACCCACCCACTCCACCCCCACACACACACATACACACACTCCATCCCATGCTCATCGTCTCCACTAAATATTTCCCGTTATATTTACCCCCTTCCAAGTGGGGAGTATATCGCATGCTATTATACGAATTAACTATCTCAAGCGCTCGAGTTAAATATCTCGAGCGCTCGACTTAATATCTCGAGCGCTTTACTTAGTATCTCGACCGCTCGAGATAAAAAAAAAATCTTTTGCGTGTCTTAAATCAGCCACTGTAGCTTTCAGATTTCTTTTAAAATGATAGAATTTATTGATGTTTCCTTTTAAGTTCGGCTTATTTATATAGAATTGTATTCCAACATTACAAATTAAATGTTTCATGCTCTAAACTTTGGTTTACATTATGACTTTTGAGAGCAAGCCAGTCAGTCATTACTGGAATGTATAAATATTAGTAGGACTGCAAATCACTGGACATTGGGACTGGACATTTCTTCTTGCTTTACAATATTTGCTGTATGGTATATATGTGCACAGGACAATCCTTCTGTTTATACATATCTAATGAGGTCAATCCATTGAAATTGTTTATTGAAATAGCAGAAATTAAAAACGTAATATACATTATTAAAATGAGAAAGTTTATTGAACTGGTACTTTATTAACGGTAATACGATTTAAGAATAGAATCCTTTTTTTGTAGTCTGTCTTCCAAGTTTCTTCGTGTTTTGTGGGCTAAAAAGTCAAAAGGGGAAAAAATATTAATATGATATAGAGTGTGGTTAATCAGTGAGACTGAAAGCCTTTTATGCTATCTCTTCTTTCACCACCATATTGGGTTCTGTTTAATCTTTTTATCTGTGGCTATTGAAGGCAGTGATGACATTCCATGGCTTCTTCGCTACTTTAATTCTCTATGTATTGATCCTGATTATGTCCATTGTTGCTATTTGTAAGACTTCTCCGTTCTAATTCTATCCTTTCCTTTTTATCTTTTCATCATCTAGAACCCTCATTTCATTAAATATCGCCTTCCATCCCAGTAGCACCAACCTCACGCCTGCCCTCGTCTAACAGAAATCATGACCTTAAACGGGATGACACTATGGTGATATTCATAGGATATTGATAATATCAGCTAACTCTTAATAACAGCCCATTGATTAGTGGAATTGAAGATTTTAGCATTGTGTCCACTTCTTAGAATTTGTTAAGCACTATCTGACGTAGACATCGTGTAATTATAGCCCCATAAAGCTAATACTTTTATACAAGAATAAAATAATCCACTCCTTATCTCACCCTGGATTCATTTCTACCTCTTCTCGTTGGAGAGTTCCTGTTATCTTGTCTTTAATAATGCAAGACCTTTATTAAATCTGTCCATATGTCTGTTATTCTCTGCGGAACTAGTCTATTCATTGCAGATTATTTCTGTTGCTAAGTACTCTTCTTATTATAAAGTAATACCGTTGAATCCTTTTTCTAATAAATCGTACCCCAAGGCAGGACTCTTTAGATGCTTTTCCCAATTGGATAAGAGATGCTTTCAGTGTTATAAGAAGAGGAAAACAAGTTAAGGAGGTTTTCCAATGTGAAATATTTCCCGCTAAACACCTGGTTTCGTAAATCGTTCTTCATGGATTCCGTCACTTATATCATTAAGACATCAGTTTTTATTGATAGAGCAATAATTCCAATTTACTCGTATTAAAAGAAGTTTAATTGCCCTAATTCTGGACAAGATGTAGGAAGGGGTTTGCCGATAAAATAAATTACAAAGTGAATGAGATATCTGGAGTATTTATTGATAGCAGGTTTTGCCTCAAGGATTTCGCTTAATAAAGCTCTTAAAACGGTTTATAGTGTCTTTTTCTCCCCTAAAATGGATTTTAGTTCTGGCATTGAATTTTTTTAATGTAACCCATTTTCTGTCACAAACACTCTTTTTTTATGGTAAAATTCTTTTTAGAAGTTCAATCTTTAAATGCTTCCATAGGCTTCCAGCTATTTGCTTCCTTAGAGTTGGAAGAAAAGAAAAGTTGTGGCTATATGATGCCTGTGCAGTTAAAGAGAGTGGTGCATCTTGAATGAGCCTTGATTTTGTTGATATCGAATGA
Organism: Patella depressa; assembly: GCA_948474765.1. Lineage (NCBI taxonomy): Eukaryota > Metazoa > Mollusca > Gastropoda > Patellidae > Patella > Patella depressa. The sequence continues at coordinate 55,352,523 of OX419715.1, read as the reverse complement.
GCCAATGCAAACGAAAATCTAACCACAAGTGGCACAAAGTCAATCAGACTTTAAAACTTTTTACATATTTGTGTATTATATGCTTATATTATTTATTATTAAGTTCTCGCTTACAAATGTTTCTAAATATATTTACTGTCAATTCATATGTGGTTACAATCCTAAATCTGACCATATTTCCAGTTACTATGTTATTTCCAAAGTAACTTGTAACGGTTTTGTTTCTTTTTTTAAGGTCCATGAAATAAAACGTAGAAATAATTTCCAGAAACAAACTAAAACAGACCGTAGGGGATCATTACATGCTGGGCGAAATTATCCCATGATACAAGTTAATCAACAACAACTACTTAAAGCTGTCAATGGAATGAGACCATCTGTGTCTGAAGAAGAACGGAGAAGATATCAATATATGTAAGTTAATTATACATACTTTTTGTCCTTTATTTATACAATGTACTTTCTGTTCTTTATTTACACACTGTATCATACCTTCTGCTCTTTATTTACACACTGTACTTTCCATCCATATTTTTTTTACTTTTTTTGCCCATACTCACTTACTTTATGACCTTCATTAACATTTTACTTTCTTGTCTTTCTTTACTTGCTTTACTTTCGTGTCTTTATTTACTTACTTTACTTTACTTACTTTACTTTCTTGTCTTTATTTACTTACTTTACCTTTGTTGTCTTTAATGTACTTACTAACAGAAGCCTATTGATCTTCAATGATTTCTGATAATTACTGCCAGACTTATGGCCCTGGGTTACTTCAAAAAATATTATAGACGCTCTATCTGATAGACTTTAAATAAACTCAAATTATTAACATTAGAATTTATTAAGGTCTAATTATAATACAATCATAACAATATAGATCTTTGGTAATATGGGAGTACGGGAGTCCACTCATGTTCAGCATAATATTACGCAGTGAAACAGGCAAGCCATGGCTAGGCAGTAGATCTAGGTCTACCAGAATTAAAGACAGGTAAGAGTAAGAAGGCAGCTCCAAAATGAACCGAAGGCAGCTCCCGAAGGAACCAAAGGCAGCTCCCAAAGGAACCGAAGGCAGTTCCCGAAGGCAGCTCCCGAATTTGATGCCATGGTTGCCTTGGTTTAGAAATTTAGAAATTCATGTTTACTCAAGTTTGGTCTAAGATTGCCGGACCACATTTTTTGAGGGGATAATATTAAGCAGTAGCTTAATAGGATGCCATAAAATTAAGCAGTAGCTTAATAGGATGCCTTTGATAAGTAGAATCCCGTTCTCCAAGAAAATTGACCAGAATGGAATAAGTATCGGTGTAATAAAGGTATTGAAGTTTAGAAATACCAACATTTATAATAAAACTGATACACAACCTTCGATTATTTAACAAATTGAAACATTTAAACTAACATTGGAACTTTAACAGTACAGTGGTTAATATTGGAATATTTATAACATAGTGATATCACCAATCTGATAGCTACCATTATTTGAGTAATGTCTTCGTAATTAAATATCACAAAGGCTGGAGGTGGGGACTTCTCGTCTGCTAGCATCAGGGCAACCGAAAACAGGAGCTCAACCTCCTCTGAAAGTGAGGCCGAACATGAAAATGAGGCCAAATACGAAAGTGAGGCTTAATCCGAATGCGATGCTATGATAGGGTGGTAATTATGGAGGCCTGCATGGGTAATAAAATATATGAGCGATAGGTAGCTTAATTTGGTTATTTAAAATAAAGCTACATGCATAGTTTTTACGGTCATAAGAAGAAGAAGCGTTTTAATTTTCAACAATTTTAGATAATTAATGACATAATTATGGCCCTCGATCACTTTGTAAAACCTTGTGGACACTCTCTCTAAAGAGAACATCTGATTGACTTCAAATTTATACACAGTGTTTAAGGTCATGAGTGGAAGAAGCATATTAATTTTAAATGATTTAATATAATTACTGCCAGGATTATATCTTTTAATGACTTTGAAGAATAGTGTGCACACTCTCTAGGCTATAAGTTAATCTCCAATTGACTATGAATTTATACACAGTATTTAAGGTTATAAGACAAAGAAGGCTAGTGCTTTTCACAGATTTCTGATAATTGCTGCCAGAGTTATGGCTGTTGATCACTTAGGAAATCTTTTGGACACGCAAGAGGCTAAAGTTGATATAAATTTATACACAATTTTTATGGTCATGAAACAAACAATCAAAACAAATTCTAATGATTTCTGATAATTACTTTATGGTTTGTTACTTGTTATCAGATTTTACTGTGTTGTAAATGTTTTCATTTCTGACAAAATCAAAAATATGTAACAACCATTGTTGACTGCCTGGACGACTTAGCTGCAGTGGGTGTATGTTTCACTGCCTGGCAACCTTTCTTTACATAACTTTAACTATCTAACACTGCATACACTTTAAAGCTGTTTTTTCCATCCCTTAAATATGAACCTTCCATCTCTAATACATTTCACCTCTCGATCTTATGGTTATTTGGTTGTAATTGCTCTTATCAATTCTATTGAAGCTTGAGATTACTTTTTAAAAGTTTTCATTCAAATTCATTTTATACTCCTTTTTCGTGTTTATTGGTATAATCCTATTTATACAGTTTATACCTTTAATCTTTTTAACAACTACTTAACAAGCATTTTTTTGCATTGAATACCAATGTAATAGAGAATTGAAATATCTGTATTTAAATGAATTAGAGATAAAGGTAGAAAAAGAGGTGAAAGGTAGTGGTTGCTCAACATTTACGTGAAAGTAGTTATATTTTGTTTTCATTAGTGTCAGTACATGCTGAATTAACAGAGTGACAATCTGTTAGTTTACACGGATTAAGGTCTATTCACAGCGTATTACCGTCAGTAAACACAAAGGTGTAGGCTATTTAAAGGGACATTTGTTTGAAGAAAATATTGAATTAATATAACCTTGAATATGTATGAATTAACCACGTTCATGGTTATTTACTACAGGCCCGGGACTGAAAGCTGATTGCTAGCACCTGGATCCATTCGCTTAATTTGATATGTTTGTTTGTGATTTTTGTGTATTGGGTCTTGTCCATAGATTTGTGTTAGTGTAAATTATGTGTGGTGCTGTCCCCCTGCAATTACTAATAGAATCTATCTAATATGCTCCTACAGACAAATTAAAGTATGTCTGATATTGGTTTTAAAACTCAAAAAAAAATATATAGAAAGATTGAAAGGATAAACAAGAAGAGAAATCATAGAGTGCTACACAATACCATTAATATCCTACTATTTCTACCCCACATGTCCCTTTAACCAAAGTTTTGGAGTTACAAATACAGGTTTGAAGACAAGATTTTTTGAATAGTGGATAATCTGTAGTCAGTTATATGTATAGTTATTGTTCAATAACCACAACATATTTTTTCCTTGTTTATTCATTTTTTCGTTTCGTTTGAATGATGAAACAAAATCAAAGCTCTTTAATATTCTTTCAATTCCTAAGGATTAAATACATGTAAATAGTCAATTTTCCGTATTGTATTGTGAATTAGAATGTTTATTAATGCGTCCATTGGTAATTGTTTGTTTGTCAATATTTATGTTTATTTACTGTTTGACGTTTGATGTTGTTTGAATAATAGAGAAATTAGATGGTCATGTTTTCCTAGTAGTTATGTAAAGACACTTTTGAATATGGTAATGGAAAGGTTATTGTCATATTGTGTGGTTTGTCATGGGAATAGAGAAATTCAATTAATGATGGTTTTGATGTAAAGTTAAAGGATTTGATATTCATTGATAAGATTTTTTTGTCAAAAAAAAAACATTTTCCCAGGTGGATGCAATCGTTGTTATGTTGTCAGATTTAAGTCAATGTGTACTCTCTTCATTGTACATTCAGTCCACATCGTAACACCTGGCTGTTTTACCTATATTGTCAAAATCAAACATGTACGCTCATCACCCCAGGCCTTGCCACGACCCCCTCCCTTATTCCTGGCATTTAGCAACCAACTGTTAAACTTCACGGCTTATTTAGAGGGGATTCTTGGATTATACCATGTTTGATTGGCGCATACACCAAAGTTGTGACCCTATTATTATCATGACCCCGTGATGAATGAGTGAAAAGGTTTAAACTAAACAACTGCTTGTGTTGAATACACTGGTTATATTGATATACCATCTGGATACCTTGTCAACTCAAGAGTACCGATTGACTATTAATTATTCTGCAGTAGACTTTACAAAAACAGTTTTTGACTTTTGTGGACAGGCAAAGAGAAGGAAAGAGTGGAAGTGTCATTGTATATTTTTATTTGATAAATGTGGCATGCACACAGGTCAGGTGTCTTTAACTGTGGAGGCACGTGGTAGAACCCCCAAAGTCCAATATAGGTTAGGCTGCCAACTTGCTGTACTGGACATACCTTATTACCTCAGTGTATCCATTACGCACCTTCTCAGATTCCATTATTTAAATAGCCATTTTATGGTGACATCAGACTATGCGATATATGAATGTACGATGTGTCGACCACAGAACTTGTTAACCCTAACTTGTTAGCTCATATTAGAACCATTTAGCACCTCTGTGGCTTTAACCTCAGAGTCAAAACGTTGGTTTTATACAGGGAGTTCCACAAGGTAATATACTTGTAATTTTATTTTATTTTCAGATATGATACGTTTACATCATCAAGAAGTGGTAACTTTAGTCCAGGTATTAATAAGGCTGGTAAAAAAGCAACATTAGCTTGAAATAACTTTGTTTTTATTAACCTTTTGAATTAAAGAAGAAAAAAATCTTTGAATATTAATAATATCTACTGACTATCTTTAAATCCTGTTTTTTTATGAATGGGCGTGAAATAAGTATACTTGGTGCCAGAAGCTGAAACAACACACATAAATGACACCCTCTAATCCAACAGGGAAGTTTTTCTTCTAAAATGAAACCTACCTTTTCTGCACGAACTGGGTTATTGAATCCTTTAGTGGCATTTAGCGATTGAGCACAATAAAAAACACCACACAGTTATATGGAAAAGCAATCACTTGTTTATAGGCAAAGCACAACGTTTCGACAAGTATTCTCGACAAGTATTCTCTTACCGTTATCATGTCGAAGCGTTGTGCTTTGCCTATAAACCAGTGATTGCTTTTCCATATAACTGTGTTGTGTTTTTTATTGGGTTATTGAAGACAGACTCTGCTTGTTAGGGATGTTTCAACCCTGCCATTGTACGGGACAAGGAGTAGCTTGGCCTGTCCATTTTTGTGGGGTTTTTCCGGGTCTTCCGGTTTCCTCTCACTGCTAAAGACCCCTACACACAAGCAAATTATTGAAATAAAAATTTGAACCATATCTTAATCCGGAAATGACCTAGTTTGAGTCGAGTAGATGTTAACAGTTAAACGCCAATCCTCTCTTTGTGTCTCTGTTACATAATTGTACAATACACACAATACATAGAGTCCTGCGTTTTAATAAGAAATAAAATCATTTGTTTGAATAACAAAACTAAGAAAATTACAGAACTATAGGCAAAGTTAACATTCATTATTATATGATTTATTTTTGAATTAAAGTTGACTCAAGTGTTTTTTATTTTTACGAACCTGTATTGATTGTTGTGTATGTTATACGTATTGTTGTACATGTATATGTTCTACTTATTGTGTGCTGTGTTTTGCGAAACTGTGCCTTAAATAATCCCCAGCTGGCTCATCTATATTTATCTTTTGTTTTTAACATACTGGTCAGTAATATGGGCTTCTGATGTTAGGGGTGTGTGTATGTGTTCACAGTTTACTCTGTACTCGGGCCTGGGGATCCAGAGGGGTCCTGGGATTAAAGACCAGGCGTCTTAAATTAGTGGGCAACCAAAATAAGGATTGTCCACATTTAATGTTGATGTTATTTGGAGATAAGCATGGGATGTTGTTTAAGAATTTTTATGTAACCAAGTGCTTAAATTTCTAATTTAATATGTATATTTAGGATTAGTGTGATTGATGGCTGATTAATAATGGTAATGTATTCCAATTGGCATGAGCTTATTGTCACTTTAATCAAAAATGTTTATTCAAATACAGGTATCTTTACCCATAGGATTAGTATTCTAGTTCTACCATATACCTACCGGTAAATATATCCCTATTTCAATTGGATAATTATGAATGTTTTTGAATATTTGATGAATGGCTTTTAATTTTTTCAGCTAAAACTGTTAGAAATAGGTAGGCCTATTTTGGAACAATGGGCATAATTTATTCAGTTAGAAATATTAGAATTAGGTATATGTTTTTGTTTATGATTAATATCAAAGTGTAAATTTAGTTGTAGAATTATGTAAATACAAAGATTACAAAATTATGTAAATTCAAGGATTGTAAAATTATGTTGTAGCTCTTTTGCTTTGTGTCAAATTATGTTTGTATATATTTGTAAATTAACTTAATTTTGTATGTATAATTTTGTTGATGAAAGTTAAATATGTTCCTTTTTATAAAATATTGCCATATTACAGACAAGTTTTTATTATGATGTCTATTTCTAAAATATGGTGAAGTAAATCATAATTAAATGTTACTCTGGGGACTACCAGTTAAAAAATGGTACTCCCTTCAGAATAGGCTTTTATCAGTCGAGAAATGGAAAATATCCACTTCAGTAGTTTCTGTTCATTTGTGTCAATATGATGTTATCACTTTGTAAAAGTTGATTATTAAATCTAGTGATATAATTCTTGTCGTGCACTGATTTATATTCGTTTAAATTAAGTCCCATAATGAAAGATTATGTATTATCCATATAGATACCGGTATTAACAATATTTTGTCAGTTATACCTGGTTTCCCAGTTGCTATTGGTATTTGTCCTTGGCAAGAAAGAAGCTTTGAATTTTACCTCGTACATGCTATGTATATTATTTTGCTACGATTAAATGAAATAAGACTATCTGGTTTAGTGTTCACATTTTTAATGAATGATTGTCATTTATTGTTAAATTTCGCAATCCCGAATGTAATTATTATGGTACATTCACGAAAACTAATATAAAATATATAAAGTGAGCAACGCCAAGCAATTGAATAACCCTTATAGTGATATTAAAGAGCCGAAGAAAATAGTTTTTCGTTCGAAGAAATGGTCATACAGTTTCATTACATAATCCTTTAGTGGGATTTAGCGATCGGAAACATAACTAAACTGTGTTAGTTTATTTTCATAACAACGTTCTTGAAAAATTGGGTTTGGTTAAAGGGCCAATCCCGATAACTTTTTGGGGAATAAAACTGCTTAATTTTGTGTTAAAATCCCTTATAACCCATTATCTAAGGCCGACTAACTAACCCGATATCTGTGATACGCTTGTAAATAACTTAAACCTGACAGTCTTCATCTGGAAATGGAGACCGTTGTATTATACAGTATATGGATAAAACTAGACTTTTTTCTATAAAAATAATATGTAGGTGAAATTTACCTTTTGTTATCAGTTCAGTACATGGGTCATTCACTGTATAGACCTCTCAAGAAACATTAATCGATTATCAGGTCACCCAATCAAAAAATTGACCCGAAAACTTAAAAGGGTTACGTGTCCGGATAAGCAGTGTTGACGTTAACGTCAAAACGACACAATATTTTGAGCTGAAACTTTGAGTCAAGGTATATACACCATGCCTCTATATTTTGGTCCATATATTTCATAAATGCTCGGACTTTAATTTTTGAGACTCTGTTCTTATCGGGATTGTCCCTTTAAGGGGGCACGAAAAAGAGAGGTTGGGATATTGATGGTTTGATCTTTAAAAACTTTATTGGTTATTCGACAAACTTTCAATAGACATGTATCATCATGACAGTTTCGTGATTTGCAATATAACGTTTTCAGGTTGTGAGATAGCCAATGGAATGGTGATCAGTTTGACTGGTTAACATTGGTCGAAAGACCATTCATTAGACACAGAAAGACAATCTGATCATCAACCCTACATGGGTTTGCAGACAAATTGACTTTTCCCCAAAAGCTGCCAGTGGCTACGATTTATCCACTGATGATCAATGCTCAAACCAATGAAAACCAATATTAATGTTGAAAATAAGGAGGTTCGACCCCAGTCTTGACCAGAAAGTTACTCGGATGGAGCGAATTGCAGAGGTCCTTTGTAAACGTTGGCTTACACGTTGGTATTTAGTTACTGTAAAATTTCTCTCATAGCATACTATTTGGCCTTTACCCGTCTGCATTAGCCCGGTTGGTGCAGACATAGTACGTTGTACCATTATTTCATTCAATCAATACAGGTGCTTATCTTATCGGCATTTTCGGAAATGACAGATTTGTTTGGCATTTGAGATCAATAAGCATTGTACACAACACGACATACACATATGTAAGGTCTATACTTAGTCATTGAAGTAAAACTAAGTAACATAAGATTGGGTATTTGGTCAATACAAATGAAGAAATTGCCCAAGAAAGACACCGAGACGTGTGACCAGGAGAGAGGAAGATTAGTTGATGAATTAAACAGTTTAACATCTGAGTTGGTCTTTTGTCAACACTTTAGCACACAATATCTAAAGCATGTCCACTTAACTCAGACCACATAGTTGACCTGCCGATTGGACAATTGCACCTATAAGACCCTGCTGATGGTCACCATTCTAAGAAGGCTTGACCATTGTTATCACTCGTGTATTTATTCAGTCTATTACACTGGTCAATGCGTCTAAAAGGTCGCCAGGTATGCCCAACAATTACTTCTGATAATATACACAAAGGAAAGATGACTGATCACTTTCTCTTTCTTGTATTAATTTCTTGGATCTCTTTATTGATGGGTTATATCATTAAAAAAAATCCATTTTTGCATGTTTTCTCTACACGGTCAGCATGTTACGTTATGGTTTAAAATAGAAAAGTGTGATAGCTGTAAACGTAGTTTTCTCAATCTATGATGTATCGCGTCGAGTTTCTCATTTTCTTTAATTTTTAAAAGGGGATTTAATATCACTTATCTAAATGATTTTCTTAAAATGTTTGATGTGCGTCATCTGAAATGGCAGACGATGATGGTAGTTCAGAACAATGGGTGACGGTGGTGGCAATTTCTTTAGAAATGAAATGTGGTTTAACGTCTTACTTTACTGCGTCGACTGGGTTACGGTGGTGGCAATTCTTTAGAAATGAAATGTGGTTTATTAACGTCTTACTTTACTGTGTCGACTGGGTTAATGAAGACGGACATACGTGAGCTATGAGCGAAATGGCGTCCCAACTGCCAACAGTTCATTTACACGCCAATGAGTGCACGGGACCTCCGTTTTTGGTACCATCCAAGAGACTAGACACGTCCTGCACTACTGACAAGGTTAAACCACGCCAGGATCAATATTGGCGTCTTGCTCACTGATGCACCCCGGCATATTGAAATTTCCCGGTCAACAGTTTTTATCACAAGAATGCAATTTGACAAATTAAAGCATTTTCAAATTATCTGTTGTTTTTTTTTTTTTTTTTTTAAAATGAACTGCAATTTGCTTGACACTTGGTATCCTTTAATATAAAACAAAATACAAATTGTCGTGTTCGTATAAAATCGGAAGAAAAATCCGCTTGAAATTTATTTCAACTTTGTATTAAAATAGATAATATAGTCAATCTTTGTAAATACCACCCCGGGGAAAGGCGGTCAGGAGAACTGGAAAAAAAGTTGTTACACAATTAAATTATGGTGCAGCGATGTTTTGGCCACAGAAGTGAACTCAATAGATGAGATTATGTGCCAACTGGTGCGAATATCATGAACTATAACTGGTTGAGGTTAAAAACTTCTGGGACCGAAACGTCTTACATTTCTAAATCATATGTACATGTATATGCTATTGTATTGGTAGTAACACCTTTTGTCATTCTTGCAATTTGCCAAATCACTAAAGCAATGTTTGAATATAATATGTACTTTAGTGAAACTTTGAACTCCGTGTGACTGAAAGCAATTTAATTTTCGTTGACACATGCATGGTGCATAGCGCACTCTATTCACACTTAGTGTTCCTGAACTTTAGATTGATTTTAAAAATGACAGAAAGCATTCAAACTGTTACTAGAATACCAATTTAACTAAATCAATGTTATATAGAACCGAGTTAAAGTCCCTGTAGTCTATATAAGTATTTAGTCAATATAACAGGTCTGTGAAATACATATAAATTACATTAACAAATAGGGTGGGATGAGGGTGCACTGAGGTACCCCAGGTTGTGCTAATCTTTCTCTAAACATTGTATTGTCTTACTGGACTTCATCTAGCATTGTTCGCAGACAAAACTGACCACTGGTCACAAACGAACAGTGACAAAATGAGAGGTCAAGCGAGGGACAGATTGTGTCCATAATTAGACGGGGTATGTACAAACCGTCCCCTAATAGCAGGTCTGATCCCTCGGACGACGAGGTCATTGTGTCCATCAATTGTTGGAGGATAATCACCGCATTGATCATGCGGATTAACAGCGCGTGCTGGAGATGATTCGCGAGTATGAAATAAATACGGGAATACACCTGTGCGGCATGTGTAACAATCCCATTATTATTCCTTGATGGGTCGTTTAAGTTTCCCTTTTATTAAGATCAGAGTTAAATTACAGAACATTCTACGCCATTTAAAGACTTGTTTAGAAATTCGTTTCATCAAATACTTAATCAAACTTTCGTATTTCATCCAAAATTCTTACTATGGACTTTTGAGACTGAATAGCCCAATGGATTAAATACTAATCCTTTAATCCTTCCAGGAAACTGTTTATATTGTTATGCTCTTTCAGAAACCAAATAACGAGATAACTGCAGCTGGGTTGCCAGTAAGAATACATAGATATGTGGAATACTAAAACGAGAAATGGTATCAGGTTTTCTAGAAAGAGAAAATATATACGAGGTGTGGCAAAGAGAGAAAGAAAGGGAGAGAGAGATCCTTGACGATGACCCGCGCCCTGAAAGTTCATCAACAGCAACCATTCGAGAAAACATTACCCAGATGGATGACATGGTGATAGCTGAATTGACCCATCGACATAATTACCAGTATTGGGCACATTATCGGCAACGGAGTAGGAAAAACAAAATTTTCTGCAAGATGGGTGCCAAAGCTCTCTACTGCGTCCCGTGACAATCTGTGCCGTTTTGGAGCAGATCCTGATAATCTTTTGGCAAGATTTGGCCCTGTCAGTCATCTGCATGTTTCCAAAAATGATGATGGCATAAGTGTATACACCTTGAAGGGGACAAGGTAGTAAAATGAATGGAGATCCTCTTTCTATGACGACCAAAAAACACTGGTCGTAGACTATATAATTCTGACCAACTCAAACTATATACCCACCTTGCGATTATTTGTCTTCCTGGTAACAGAGAGTAATAATTCCGTATGGGTGTTGGTGGGGTTGGAAAGAATATTTTCACATGACTTTTATTTCTGAGATTTTTCTTGAATGTTAGAACCAAAACATAATGCTATTTTAAAGGCGTTAGATCAGCTCATCTTTATGAGTAAGAATCATTGGTGGTTATCGAAGATGTTGTTTGAGATGACGGTTTCCGCGCAGTTAAAGGAGAAAAAAAGACGGGGCTTAGGTGAAAAAAGACACACGTCAGATGAATATATAATATGTTTATTGCTCATTTTGAGGATAGGATGAACCAAAAAACATGTACAATTGAAATCAGTAATAGTAGTTATCTAAAATGGGCGGTGTTTACATTAACCAAACTGCAGAACTTATTACCCCTATTGATGTAAGTGACAGTAATATCGTGTTGCCAAGACGGGGGTAACGCACCAAAATTGAAAGTCCCGAAAACAAGTCTTAATTTCACTACATTTGATGATTGATGGTGTATCTGGATGAAAGCGACTATGGCATTATTCATTTAATCAAAGAATTTCTACAGAGCTGAAACCTTAAACAAACTTCTCGTTCAGAAATTTGTGAATCATTAAGAATATGATAATGTTGTAAGCGTCATTTCACCTGTCGCCTGCCATTCCTTACTTTTTGCGCCATCTGGCATCTCGCACTAATCAAGCGGTTGTTCGTTTCTGTTGAATTTATTCTGTAAATTTCTTATCGTTTCTTCCCAACTCAATGAGTCTCTGCAAGCCGAGAATAATATATTCTTTTCATCCGATTCTTCACAATTAGCTGATCAATGGCGGATATTTGGCGGGAAAGTCTAACGTTTGTTTAGATTGTTCATTTCACCTGTTCAACCGCCATTGCGATCTCGTTAATTGCAGCTCGTGATTGACGCTTACATGAAACTCTGATCCCTGATTGGCTAAAACAGGTGCTGGCTCTTGCACGTGAGCGCATCTCCTATTTCCTGAAGTGGGTTTAATGCCTTACAAATGTCCTAACGAGGATCATGTGAAATAACACGATTCTTAGTTCGTTTTACAAAATTTATTTTAAATTAAAGAATTAAAGCAAATTGTTTATTGAAACGGGATTAAGTTTGGCAAAAAATTGTTTTATTTCGATTTAGGTTTAATGTACCCGATGCTCCCTTGATGGTAGTTTTTACCCCGTGTCAAAACTAAATCTCCGTATAATGCATTCTACAGATTGTTTAAATAATAAATGAAGTAATTGATGGGCCATCTTTGTGAATAACTTGATGTAAAGAGGAGCAATTAGTGTACGGAATCCAAGATATAGTTGCACATGCAGTTTTCATAATTGCGTATTTTTTTTTATCCAGATTTGTATTGTCATTGTGCCCTAAGCTAAATAAACCAACTAGTTTAACTTTATTATAAGTGGTATTCAACCTTGTAAAATGCCACATTTGTAAGACAGTTTCTCAAAGACATATAATTTCTGTGCCTTTTCTTCCATCTTTCTTCATATTTTTTTATTTTACGAAAACGATGTTTAAAACTGTTAAAATTAATTTAAAGTCTTAGCTCTCTTCTTATGGGCAAATTCTAGTAGCCATTTAGAACAAACATATTCTATTTTCCCGTGTACAGTTAGAGTATTGTAATTAATTAAACGTATATATTGAATTAATTTAATTAATGAAATGATGGCATTAACTAAAATAGACTTGGAGAATCGGCTTAGAATACCACTCAAAACAGACCATCATTACCAGTGATTTGAGACTTATAATGGAATTTGTCCTCTGAAGTTGAAGTAATTAATTTGAGCAGAAAGCGTTCTTTATTCAATATCCGCGTTAAACATAATGATTACAGGGTTTCACGGCTCAGTGAAAAATCTTAACTAAATGTTTTCTATGACCATTAATATCATGAACACAGTATGACCAATAATGGAGTTTACTACACATGTCACCAATATTATTGATGCTCTCACACATTCTTCTCATATTTTATTGGGCTTATTGAATATATATTTGTAGAATGGTCTTATTTGGTTCCTTAAGACGCTATATGCAAGGGACACCGACTTTCAATGGGAAATATAATTTAAGCAAGCTTTAAAGCAAAATGCACTCAAAGCCGTAACTTTTCTCAGGGGGTTTGCAACCAATATATAGACCGTGTAAACATATCTCTATTGATAGTAGTTGGAGCAGAGAGATAGAGAGAGAAACAGAAAGAGAGAGAGAGAGAGGGTATAACGTCCACTTGACACTGACACAAACTAGGTCATTTCGGGACTAAAATATGGTTTTAACTTATTTCAATAATTCGCTTGCGCGTAGGGGTCTTTAGCAGCGGGAAGAAAGCGGAGTACCCGGAGAAAACCCACACGATTGCAGAGGCGACCCTACTCCTTGCCACGTACAACCGGGGATTTGGAAAGCAGAATAGGACGTTAATAAATCCACACTCACATATATAGAAGTGTTAATACATTTAAGGATTCAAAACATTTTAGGGGGCTTACAAGCTTCTGAGACTCCTAGCGGATCACCCGCCCGATGACTTTCGGACTGCAGAAACTATTACCTCCTACGACAGTGCAGCTACAATACTATAATTTGGTGCCCTTAAGTTTATTATTCACAAATCGCATTAATCTCCTAAACGATGTATTATCATATTCTCTTCCAATTATTATTTTATTTATACATTTTTTTCTGTGTAACTATGGCACAGTTAGTGATTATAGTTTAAATATTAATGTTAAATCAGGGGCGGATCCAGGATTTTCAGAAAGAGGGGGCGTGCTGCACCCACTTGGGAGTGCGAAGCCTGGGACAGTATTTTTTAGTGGAAAAAATGCCCACGCAAGGACTAATTTCATACTAATACTGTAAATTAGGATTTCCAACCTAAACTATTTTTGTTCTCCTTTCTCGCGAGAATATATGGAGCTAAAAATTGTTCGCCACCTCAAAGAAAAGGGGGCTGCGCCGGGTGCGCCCCCCCTCTGGATCCGCGCCTGATTATTGATTTCATATTTACTTCCATTGTACTTAAATGTTATCAGGATTGTTCAATTACGTATTGTTATGTTCCTTTTGTGGGTTTATTTGTTAAGGATTATTAGTATGTTTCCAGAATATTTGTTTTGTTAATAAATTATTGTTCTTAAGAGCGATCTGACTTAACAGTGGATTAACAACATTCACAAACACCCATCCATGACTATAATTGTTTAAATTCAATAATTATATTGTTATCATTATGACTTGAGAATTACGGTGTTTCGTTGATTTATGTTAGTGGGTGTAAATGCTATTATGGTAAACACGGCAGCACGTACAATTATAATTAATTATTTATGTTTTAAAACTTAAATTGAATTGGAAGAGATCTAGATGACTTAGATACAGTAATATAGTTGATACACAGCTCTAGTTTCTTATCCTCTTGTATGTCTGGTTTTCTATAGAATAAAATGCTGAATCCAGTACGACAGCTTTTTGTTTCTGTGAACACAAACCATTGTATACCGGAGTTATTTTATACATATAAATATCCGAGTTAGTTGCTTCCGATTCATTATAGTTTATGGATCAAGTTCCTGTAGCTCACGCAATTAACAGCATTGGTTCTCCCTTGTCAGTGATGCTGCAGGACTTTATGGGGCCTGACGAGGACAGCTGTGTAGGTCGTTCGGATGGGGCGAAAAACCAAGATCCCATGTACACATTGGCGTTCACGAAAAAGATCCATTGGCAGTTGGAATTCGATATATAGGCCACAGGAAGGCTGTCCGGGCAAAATTTTGCTCATAGCACACTGTATGGTGTATGGCAGTCTTCATTGGCCTAGTTCGGGGCAGAACAGTAGGACGTTAAACACAATTTTATTTCATATTGATTTCATTTTCACGGTGGTTGCTGTTTTCATATTAATAAAGATAGTTCAGCACCTTATCATTATAACTCTAGTTCCATTCATCCTTCATAGGGGGCCAACAATATAAGGCAGTGTGTGCTTTTCCAGAAGACTTGATACCACGTTCGCATTACAGTGTGTTGGTAAAGCTTAAACACTAATCATGGGCTTTTCACTACCGTCCGGCTCCAGATTGCTGGAATTGATAGCATTGTATTAATTAGATTCACACATTGTATAGAAGTCATATCGTCCCATATTAAATCAAAATGAGTGAATGAGTAACAGATTGATACATGAAAAGAGTTATAAGTCGGTAAGCATTCAATTCTAGGTTGATAACAAAATATCACGTGTGAAATTTCTCGTGTAAATTTCCACTATCCATATAAGTGTGTTTTTTGACGTCATTAGATTAATTAGCCAATCGTTATAACTAATTACGTCACTTGACCAATAGATAATTGAAGGTTCAAAACCCAAAGGTACAACCCTTCATATCTTTGAGCATTCGCGAGACAACCGCTTGATTCCGGAAGGATAAGATGTAGCAATTTCTATCAACAAACTCGCCCCAGCGAGTCTGACTGGGTGGTGTTTGAGAGAATGTCTTTATTGTAATCTACTGTGCTAGTATCTATGTATCCAGCTATGATATATAAAATGTAAAAAAGAACTGATGCATTGTTATACCTGGTAAGACAAAATCTTAACTATATGGATAAAAAGAAGATAATACACAACGTAAAAGGACATTTAAAATGCCAATGAACAATTACGAGGCTATTAAAGCGAAAATTTCATATTTTCTAAGAAAGTCAAAATAATTATTTCTATGTCTTTTGCTTTATAGGTTGTCAACTATTATACGATCATAGGCATTATTTCCCACACTTAATAATCCTTCAAACTGGAAATAATAACACATTTACCTCCCTTGTTTATCTATTAACCACCAAGCAATAGCTATCTTCAAACGTTTGAATTTAATGTTGAAAATAATATTTTTGCCAATTTCTCAACTGGCAATAGTGAACTATCGTATTAATAGGATTATTCTTTAACAATGTATGGCTGTTTATATAGATTCCATCTTTTTTAAGGCTTTATTTTAATACATTTTAAAAATATAACTAAAAATATGAAATTCTCGCTTTAAGATACGTAGTAAGAAAAGAAAGCATGGTTCATACGTAAGATGCGACGACGGATTTTATTGCATCGCCCGCTCTCCACGTCTGACTAAAGACCCATGGTGCTACACCCGGTCTGTGCAGAAAAGTAGTAAGATAAGCTCTGTTCATTTCTATTTCACTTCTGTGTCCATAGCATTTTGATTGTCGTCTGGATTTGGAGATAAATATATATACAAAATCTCAATTAAATATATATTTTTCTAATTGTCCCACGGGAAAAAGTATCACCACCAACAAAGCTATTTCTTTAAGGACATCAAATGGATTTCGTGGTTGTACTTAATTTTCAATAATACTCATCATGTAAATGTATCCCTTTCGTAGCACGTGTGTTATTTTGATACCATAAGTATATCAAAACTTCTCTCGTCATCCAAACAGGTGTTGATAAATAGAAAATGTTTTTAAGAAAAAGGCTAACAAAATATTAGTTTGAGCTTGGTACCAGGAATTTAACCCCAGTCCTTAACAATGTTTTCTTTCTTTCTTCTGATTTTAGCTCAAATTTATAATTGGAATTATTTGGAATTCCAACGCTTAAAGTGCTGTAGCTAAATTCAAATTAAAATGCACTATATAAGCAGAATCAAGCTTATTCTTTTTGCAAAATTTAAAATCAAAACGAAACTACCGATTATATTTTTTTTTTTTTTTTAAATTTAATGAAAATATTTGTTTTATTTTTTTGTATTTCACCAATTTTATTTGTTTTAGGAAACTTTATTTTGACATGAACCGCAGAGCTAGACTATGTTAATACTACGTAAAGCTAATTATCGCCGTATCCTGTATTATTGGGAATATTCCACTTATCGACAGAATTTTAAAATGATCTGACTTTATTCTATCCACTGGCAAACAATTGGTTAAACCCTTTGTCTCAGCGTCAATTTGTCGAATCAACTAAAGACACTATTTTTGTAAAGCTAACAATTCAGATCATTAATAGTCGATAATGACTTGGCCGTAAGACTTGTTAACCGGGATAATGAAGTCGTCAATAACATTACGTTTTTAACTCTCAAATTAATTCGAGGAATTATAAAGATTTGTCCCCCCTTCCCTGGAGACGTCATAAATTCAAGATGGCTGGTGCCAGGGGAGAAGATATTTAATTATCAGACGACAATGTTAATGTCTGGTAATTGTTTGATTTTAGAGAACTTTCCCGCCAATTATTAAGGGTAAAGTGGTGGGCTTGAAAGATTTGTATGCGCGTTTGTCAAAACTCGATTTGTAAACTTGACGAATTATCGACTGTGTCGATGGAATCGCTAGGGAGGCGATATAATGGATGAACAATCCGGCACTTAAAATGTTCAGAACTGAGTGTAAATCTCGTCTTTATGTGGAATAAAATACGGATATAAAACAAGGAATTTGTTTGCATTGCACACGTCATCATAATAAACGTATTTGCTCAAATATAATAGTATTAATCGAAAATGAAATTGTTTTGGTCCCACATCATACTAACTTGAGATCAGCGGTGCATGGATTCTAAATTAGAAACATGAATAAAATGTTTAGTACTAATGATAATAGAAATGTTACCATGTTCACAATTTTTGTTTAAAAGACACGAAATTGAGTAGGACGTTAAACCCCATTTCAAAGATCTCAATTCCTTGTGGTATATAATATTTTTCTTTTTTTAAAAAGGGGCTATATTAATATCAATATAACTGCCGATCACATATCTAATAATTTATATTATATTAAAACAAACCAAAAAAAAAAACGTAGTCATGACTGCAGGCAGGAAGATTTTTAATTTTAACGCTTTGTGAGACATGCATTTAAAATACATAGTTGCGATAATTTTTTTTATCGAAAATTGAAAAAAGTCATCTTTTCAAACAATGTCTTCTGTTAGGATAATAACTATACAGGTATAATGGTAGTAAACGTAATCGGAAATGAAATTCCCGTACATGAAGAAGGATACTGTCGATATAAATACTAAAGTAATAATTATGGTAAGCAACCAATCAATAAGTTCGTTACATGTTTATCAAATGTCGGCATCATGTCAACTTTAACATCAGCTTTAGTTTCCGCGCGTTCTAAGTCAATATTTGGAATCGAAGCATGAGCTCTTGGGAGCGTAATCAACAACTCCTCATGTTCACATGGAACGCTCTTTGGCCGGATAATGGTTTGAAATCTCGTCTGCTAGAGAAACAAGTGTCATGTGACAAGTTCTATAACATATTATCCCACCACTTCACTTCAATGCTCGTCTTTAACTAGCAAGAAAGGATCTCATTTAGCGCATGTAGTTGCTTTCAGTGTGTAAAAAGGCGAATTGACAGGCAGTAGTCGACACTGAATGAGCTATTTAGCACCGGCTTAAGACGCTATTACTGAACTTCTTTCAGACAAGCTACTAATCGGATCTTGGTTCTACAGTCATCTATGGACCCTTACACAGTTCGATTCTTCTTTCACAGACTTCATTGTCCACCATTATTTCTCCTCTCAATCCTTCGTTTATCTTCATTCAATTTGTCCAATTAGGTATTTCAGAACCAGGCATTATCGAGCAGAAAAACTCCAATTACCAGTGAATCGAATAAACGGCACTGAGTCGCGGTTCTCGGCCCCTTTATTCCTATCGTTTGTTGTAGAAATGACACGAGCATAAGTGAATTAGGGAGACAGGAGCCACAAGAAGGCACCCTTAGTCTCTTCAGACTTCTAAACCATGGCTCTCCAACCAATAGAATTACAACCGTAAATGGCCACACGAATTATACACAGTAAACCTAATATAATAAAATAGCAAGGTTTGAATTGAATGAAAGGAATTGCAAGTCGCTGTGTTGTGAGGGACAGAATGTGAAAGGAAACTGATAACTGGATTACCCTGTGTCATTACGAGTGTTTGAAGATCTGTAAATTTGATTGAGTCTTCTGGCGTTAAAATGGACGCTTTTCTTGCATCAATGAGCTTTCGTTGATTTCGTTTTGATGATTGCACTAAATTATATATATGGACTGGAGTTTGGTTGTGGACCGTGACTATGAATATTATTGTTAGATTGTGGACATCACTAAGAAAGAGATCAATGGTCTTCGTCCAGTGGTTGTGATTATTATACAAATTGATGAAATGAAACCTCACACTTCATCCATATCTTGAAGAAATAAATTCATTTATTTGTTTTAGATAGATTACCATTACTTTTATTCAGTTTTGTCGAGTCCCTCTATTTTAATTTATATTTGGACCACTATCGATATGCACAATCGGAATTTATATTATTTTATCCTAAAATCTGGATGAAAATAATCAGATATTGAGATTATCAAATCTCCAGTAAAGTTTTCAAGTTTAAGTCATCTCTCGCCATACATCTTGAATACGTTTAATCTTTCTGGAACATTCGAACCCAATTCTAAATATTTCGGGATGTTGTCATTGCAAACAAATTTCGTTGTAGACATCATCGTATCCGTTAGGTTTCGTTGTTGTACTTTTGATATCCAATAAGCTTTGTTGCTGAGATTTTATCCTTTGTACTTTTCATATCCATTGAGTTTTGTTGTACTTTTTATATACATGTACATATGGTTTCATAGTTGTATTTTTTAAAATATTAATTAGGCATTGTTGTTTAGAATCAATCCATTGTGGTACTTTGCATATTCATTAGGTGTCATTGTTTTACTATTTATACCCTTTTGGTTTTATATCCATTAGTGTTTGTTGATGTACTTTTTATATCTATTTTGTTGTTGGTTGTCAGCCTATACACATTAAGTTTTGTCGTTGGTCTCTTTAACATTTGGGTTCTGTTGTTGTATTTTTCATATTCATTTACGAGATAATATTTTTGTTGTTCTGCTTTTCAAATATATTATGTTTTGTTGTTTTACTTTTTACATTGGGTTTTGTTGTTGAATTTTCACTGATATAGAAACAAACAAAATGGTATGGTAGGACATACCACATATACTGCCATATTCATAAAGTCGATAACAAAACCATTCTTACTGAATATATATATTTAATAATAGGCTATGCAGCCATCCCAAAGTTAAAGTGCTGAATCTAAATTTTATTGTCAACGTTAAGTCTACCATTGTGTCCAGTCCAGATTTCTGACATTGTCACCGTTCAGACCATCGTCAGGTCCAGTCCATATTTATGCCACATCTAAAGTGATAACAAATTAGTTTGTTTCTTGTTTAGGAATCATTGCAATATCTAACTCAGCACTCATTCCTCAATTTACTCAAATTAATCGCCTAATTTAACAATACCAACCTGTATTTGTAGCCTTTAGTTTCCAATGAAGGATAATGGAGAAAACACTTTACTATAGCAGACACGATTATCACGACTCATAAATATAGGAATAACGCCCAGCTCAGCTAAACAAAAGTACAACAAAAGTTTTTAAAATATATGAACTTTTCAAATAAAAAGTGATGTCAGACGTTCTAGAAAAAGTAGACATCGCCTGCCTCGTGAACGACGCTTCTAACTATATAATGAACCAAAGAACAAATCTAGAGTAATGAATAATCAAAACACAGAAATACAGAAATATAACATCAATTTTCTGATAAGAAATATAAATACATTTTCCGGTTAATATTAGGTACTTGCTCAGTTGGTTGTGAAGTGGGGACTAAGTGGGTAAGGCACTGGCTCGCTAGCCTGGAGGTCGGGTGTTCAATCCCTGCATTGGCCGAGAAAGTTCATCTTGATTTTCCGGCGTGGTGATGCAGAACGGAAGGACTGGCAAGGATTAATCGTTGAGGTGGGACGAAAAACCGAGGTCCCGTGTACGTGCACGTAAAAGATCCCTTTGCAGTTGGAATTCGATATATAAGAGTAGGCCGTAGGGCCGCTGTCCGGGGAAAAATTTCCCTCAAAGCACACTGTATGGCGAATGCCCGTCTTCATTTAGCCCATGTTAGGTACAGAAGAGTAGGACGTTAAACCCCATTTCATTTCATTTGGTTGTGAATTTTGAAATTTTCTGATTTGCGTCATTGTTTTCATTGTGTTATCGTAGTTCATTGAGTTGGCAAGTTCACCCGTCAGTTATAACCAATAATTGCGAATTAACGAAGTTTTCTCACAGACATGTTTATCAATCCCCAAAATAGATGTATCTATTAATATAGACGATACGATAGATGTAAATAAAATAACACAATACAAACATAAACAGATGACAATACAGAGATGATCTTTTTCATCGCTTGAATTGCTTTATTACAGCTATTCAACAAGATACCCAGCTTCTTTTTCATTAAACAAAACAATTTGTTCCGAAGGTTACCTGTACACAATGACCATTCTTTGTATTTTCAATATTTAAGGGTTTCGCCCACATTTACGACTCCATGGCGAAGAGCTATTGAATGAGAGTGATAACTCTTTAACACAGCGTGACACCATTATCTAGTCTTAAAATAATGTATATTAAAGTGTCACAAATAAGTGAAGATCGTATAATAAATACATCTTAACTCTGTGAGCGACTTAACAAAACATCTGACCACCTGATACTAGAAAATGAAGTGATTAAGGGCCGTTACTCCCTATTATTATTCACAGATCAAGCAGATTGCGACCTCTATTGACAAATTGGCCAAATTGTTTGTTCATAAAAAAGGGTGAGGTCGTTTCAAACAAATAAATCAACAATCGTGTATAGAAAACTGTCAAAAATGATTCTTGCAACTTATATAGAAATGTTAAACCGGGAGTGTCAAAAGGATTAATCGAATGATGCCGATAATAATCAAAACTTTTAAGATTGTTATAGAACAAGCCCATTATAGAAAAAAAATAGAAACATCACATAGATAACGTATGTATTTTGGCTATAAATGCAGACAGGACTGTTATTAAAAACATTCATATTTCCGGTGGTATTTAGGGGTGGTATTCTGATGAAACTTCCAAAAGAGATAGCATTTATAATAATTTATTAGTAAACTGATTTCACGAATTTGCCCAATGTATTGATAGTGGGAAGTGTTAAGCAGTAACAATAATTAAATTGAGAAGTTTACACCAGTGATACTAATTAATTAGAACAGACTATAGTCCTACACCCACAGTCCTAATCCTTTATCAAAACATTCAAATGTGGGGAAAGTGAGGTTAAACCGTCAGAGTATGCTTCTCTTTCTAGAACACACTATTTCTCATTAATTGAAAAGTTTAACAGGCTATTAAATTTATGCTTTATTTTTGATGTGATACGTTTAATTTGATTAGACATGTACTTTAAAATTGTACAGTTTTACAGACAAACCCGTGCATGATAACAATAACCAACACATAATTTAGTGGTCTGCACCAAATGCCAAATTAACTAGAATTGTTGGCTACCAAATCCAAGTGCCATGTCACTTTCTCAATGTGTCCGTAAAGCGAAACGTGGAATCGTGATGTGTGTTTGTCAACGTTGCAGGTTGTGATCATTGCTACCTAATTCCTAAAGAACACTATCGTTTTTTGGAAACACTCAATTAAGTTTCAAAAAGTCTGGTAGTTTAATGATAAAAGTTGTTGCCATTCTTTTTACTCTGATCCAAGTGTGTTTCTTAACAAATTGTATTCTCAGGCTTTATTTCAACAGTTAATGAACCTGATAAAGCCCTTGGACATTGCCAAGCTGTTCACGGCGGGTGGGTAATCAGCCAACACAATAATAGTCCATAAAGGTTTGTTCAAAAACATGACCTCCCCTCAAACCACAACAACAATGGCTGGTCACTTTCCAACAGATAAATGATCTGGACTTTTATAGAATATAACCATTGTTGGACATCTCTTAAGGGCTATTGTCAAAAACACTGATTGCTCACTGACTTCACAATATCAACATCCAGTCGGAGGACAAAGGCAGCTCCATGGGGGACTTTAAAGACCCACAATACGATATAGCAGATATCATTGAAGCATGGCATGGGTCCGTATTGTTGCTTTGGGTGGAAATAGTACAGTTTATAATAATATATCTTCTCAAATAAGGGGTCAATCATCATCGCACGACTGATCATTTTCAATTCCTAATTTTATTTTTGTGAGTTTCTTGTATTGAAAAGTTGCCTAATAATTGCCGCGTATTGTAGAATAAGCACACTGGGTAAAAAGCTCGTAAAACTAATTCAAATGCATGCTCTATTGAAGACTCTTATTGGGTTATTCTATCGAGGGGTAAAATCGGAGATTAATTTACATGGAGAAGAAAAGCCTCGGATGGATGACGAAGCTGGATGGAAGCCGGCCTGGGGTCATATCTGATGTTGACTTGCCGTTTATAAACCCCAGCACGAGTCTGAAAGTTCTTTCATCAGTCAACATTTAATCCATTCTTTAGCCCGAAACTCATTTAGCTGGGAATAAAGTAAATGAATAGACGAAGAATAAACTCTTTATTTCACCTTGTTCCGCCATTGTGTCGTGTCTTTCAAGCCGAGAACAAGAATAATGGAATCTCTGAAGCCATATACGCTAGGATAAAGCCGAATAAAAGAGGATTTTATAATCTCTATTAAGTTTCTGTTCCATGTAATACTCAAACTACACACAGCACTGTTTAAACCAGTTATTAACATCAAGTCTAATTTCCGGTTTCTGGGTGATTGCTGCGCCATCTGAGATCTCGTTCAATAAGCGAGAAGTAAACGCGGCGTGAAAGAGTTAGAGAACCATACTTCATTAGTTCATTTCCTCTCTCTTACTCAAAATACTTTTCTTCTATAACAAAATACCGGAAATGGTTTTAACTCGAGTGAAAATTAAATCGGGTCTCGCAGTAAATAGAAGTATGCTCGTGAGTGGTTATTTCCCTCGAAATATCGATAGTGACATTAATATAAGGGCTCTAGAAGACAATTGCAAATAGTCTCGATTACATGGGTTCTATTATACGATGTGTTACAAAATGGTTGAAGTACGTTTGGTTATATTTTAGCGTGAGAACAAGAAAAGGAAACTCTACTAATTCATTGCTTTGTCATAATTATAAGTGCTTTGTCAGGGGTTTTCTGTGTTTTTTCAAAGCGGAGTTCAATGTGGTGTTGTGGTGTTATTTCAAACAACTCAACAGCAGATCTTAAAGCCCACTTTCTTCATTCGTAAACACGTTTAGGCAAATTTGTTAACAGCAGGCATATGTCTGCCGCCGGCATATTCTTGTTGAACAATATCGTGTAAAAGAAAAATTCGTTCTAAATAATTGCATTATAATAATTATAGATTATTGAGTTTCGTTACTTGTAAATGGAAAATAGAAAGTGTTTTCCTTCAAGCCAGATCATAAGAAACAACTTCATTGATATTTACTTATTGTATTTTTCAATAGATGACGCCGTGACCCTAAGTTTTACATGAGTCACGCCGTTAAACCTCTCGAAGTTTGTACTGGGTCTGTAGTGCTGACAAGGAAAGTAGCTATATTGTATACAGAAGACGACATTTTCCTTATGGAAATAACAGACGGGGGTTTGCTCTGTAAAAGTACTAGCCTCACACAATCTATATTTTAAATATATGTTTGGCGCGAAATAATCGAGTTTCATGGACAACAAATACATGAGTTACGTCCCTTGATGTATTACCACTGCTCACTCATTTAGGAAATTCATAGTTCACAATTTTTGTAGGTTTTCGTATCTCAAGTCGGGAAACAATTCTTGCTAATTCAATTAACCATTGCAATGCTGTTTCAAATTTGGTTGTTGTTTTTGTGTTTGCTACCACTGGTTTTCCCATCTATGGATTTCATCATTTACTCATAATAAAGTTTTAACTTTGCTGAACTCTATTATATTTTTAATAATGTTCAGATGATTTCCTATAGAAAAGCTGCCTTATGGCAATATGAGGATCGGATAATAGAAGTGTTTCTCAATCAGGTTTGAAATGGTTTGATGATAATATAACGTGTATGTTACACACAAGTTGTGATTAAAAATTGATTCGATGTTTACTATCTCATAATAAAGAAATTAACACTCGTTCAACGTTTAACACGTCTCTACTTCCGGTACAGACAATCAATCAATGGATGTTGTCTGTGCGCCATGTAAACCGGAAGTGTACTCTTGAAGCCTTAACATGATTTTGTTTCGAAAGCAAATGCAAAGAGCGTGCGATGCCTTTCCTAAATTTCATTGTTCAAATAACAAGTTTTCGATTGGAATCAATGTGAGCCACTGTTTCCTTATTTTGATGAATAAATGATCGAATGAAACGATGTTGAAATGAGAATTGTTAGTTTAAGAAGCACATCAACTAGTTATAGGCGAGTCGCTATTGTCAGTAAGAATCAATGTGTTGTATCAATGTAATTACATTTAACGTCAAGTCCCTCCAATGTTTTCTTAGTTAAATGACCGTAGCCGCTTGTGTCAATGACCAAATATTTCCCGACGTTCTCATTTCTAATGGAGTTCGTGATCGTTTTGGTTCTAACTTATTTTCAGACATTTTTCTATTCTTTTTATTAGAAACTTGGGTCATTACCGGCCATGGAATTCTTTAATAGAACTCGAATGAAGAGAACAAATACCATAGATTGGAATAATTTATCTGGCCGGTTGGAATTCCTCAAGAGCTGTGGTTTAATTTGGCAGCTTCAACTAAACCTTATTCAAACAACTAGCGCACATTAAATGGAAAAGCAAAATTCCAAGAGGCGGGAATGATGCGTTTTAGGGATTTGTTAAATAACTGGAGCGGGGACTTAGAAGGATGTATTAATTGTGGGGATTATATCACGAACGTCAGGAGCAACCGCGGCAACATTCAATGACTGAACAATTTCATATTTGGATAGATTCATTAAACGATTGTATTTTTTATCACAGCGTATTACAATCTGATTAAACCACATTGCAGATCCTATTTCGTTTCGTTTTTAGTTAATAATTTCGGTCGAAGTTGAGCGTATTAGTCCATTTCTAGAAATACCAGTGGAAAATAATGGTTTGGGATCTCCACTATTTATATATTTCGCTTCATTTTGTGGTCAATCCTGAATTTCTACCCATAAATCTGTTTTAATTTCCTTCTTTCCTTTATACGACGACATATTGTATGAGCTACAATAGACCCCAAAAGAAGTTGTTTTCTCAATTGGCTGATTATACGTTCTATTATTCTTTTAACAATTCTTTAGGGTTGATGTAACTTTATCCGTCAAGTTACGGCATCGTACAACAATAGCCATTGACAATACAATGTGAACCACTTTAGTTTTGCAAGACTATGTTGATAATCAGGCTTACGTTGACACCTTTGTATAGTCTCGTATTTCCTTGCGTTTATTTTCAGATCTTCAGCGTGTGGAGTAGCAATTGTTGTATTGTTTCATTCTGTGCCTTAAAGGCTCTCTTACAGCTCAGCACAATGAAAGCCTGACGGCTCACATTTCTGAGGAACACTACGCTCGAGTCGAGACAATCAAGGGGACATTTATTTAGGATCTTAAATACTATGTGTAAAATTAGGGTCACGACTTGACGGGTAGGTCCGGATAACTGATACAAAGATAAACAATAGTCCCGAATAACCTGACTCCCTTGCTATTACTAAATCGTCATACGTGAGCCAGTTAACAATAATCATGTAACTAGGATTACCCCTTGCATAATCTCAGACATGTTTGATTTCACGCGGTTTTCACACCCCTGCTAATCTGGACTATATAATATTATCTAGTTATTTATGAGAATGATTTGTAGTTTGGATTAACAAAGATTGTTGCATATTGTATCGTTTTTGTTTTAAACTCAAGTGTATATGTTGCTTAAATAAGTATGTACAAACTATCATATAAATCAATGAATAAAATAATATTTAATAAAGACGTGTTATAGTCAGAATTAAAAATAAAAAAGTAACAAATTAATTAATAGAGGATATGAACACGTATTTTTAAATGTAATTAGTGAGAAATTCCATGTGTGTGTGATAAAATCCAAAGCATTTTACCATATAAATATAGTTTGGAAACTATATTTGAGGAAGAAGATGACCAGTATGGTGTCATGCAAGGTCGTATTTTGCCACCAATGCCATATAGCCAATGTGTACACTGGCCCCACTGGACCAAGTAAACGCCCTTTTCTTTGCCAAAGGAGAAAACACGCTGGAAACCCCTGTATCGAACCGAGGGCCTCCTGATTGGTGAGCCAACGCGACACACATCAAGCAAGGGTGGCTCCCAAGTGAAATTGAATGGGGTTTATTGTCCTCTTTTTCTACTCCATCCCGGGTAATTAAGGTAGACGGACATACGTCATACAGTGAGCCATGATGGAACTGTTATTTTGTATTAAATATCAAGGGTTTTTCGCACCATCCGTACAACTATGCGCTATTCCCCATCTTGCACCAATTGGGTCCCATACATTTATTTTGCAGTCAACATAATTCCTGCCAAATTGTGACCGAGGGCAGATATCCCTAATGTGATAAACCATCTGCCCATATCAAATATATAAGTTTTCAGAATGTTAACATATTGTTGGGGAGTAAAAAAACCGACTCTACTTATTAAAAGCTATTAAAGTATATTAATGGAGGCATAAAACTTAGTAACAATAAAAAAGATTTATAATAACAGATTTAAACTAACAATTGTTGTAGTGTTCGTCTCTGGTCAAACTATTATACATTGATTGAATCCATGGGTGGATCTTATTGAAAGGAGTTCAACCGTAAGTTAAAACCTGTAGGATCTCAAATAATAGCCCATTAAGACAAGTAATAAAGTATTGTTCTATAGAATACACTATAAACATACCTGTTAGCTTTTTGTTCAAGGGATAATAGATAATGGGTTTATAACACATAGGTTTTTGTTCAATTTAAACCCAAATCGCTTATAAAAATGTCTTTATTTACGCTTCATCGTGCAAGTAATCTCATACATCTACATACAACTGGAATAACCATTGTCAACAAAATAATTTGCATGGTATAATAAAAAAGGTTATTTAATAAAAAATAAAAAAAAATAATGAAAAAAGGGCAATAGCCAGCAAACAATTAACGTCCTGTGCTACGTTAAAGTAGCTATGCCTCTAACTCAATATCTTCTTCGACATTAAAAACACGAATTATTTGCCAATTTAAATGAATATTGATGTTGTGATCTTATCGGAAAAATATGGGCTTCTAATATCCAATATTTAAGACAACAGAAACATTTTACCATAATGTGTTTCAGACCCCATTTGTAACAAGGGACTCAAAGAACGAGGCCAGACATATCAAACAGTGGCCTTATATTCTTATCTGGAGAGCATGTGCAATAAAATACTATGTAATCTGGAACAATCAGACGCTAGCAATTGCCATTCGACTGGGACTTGTGGCGTATTCGGAAACGATTGAATGTAAACCCTTTTATATAGATTCATGTTACATTATTATATGTGTCAATTTCTAGGCCCCAATATATTACGATTTAGCTCCTTTAAACATTCTGCCAAAAGATTCTTGGGGAGTATTGTGGTAATTCAAATATCTGGTGTTTCAGTGCTGACCTTTCAGTGGGTATATTCGATGGGCATAAATGTGAAAAAGTAGGGGGCACAAAGACGACCCTTGAGCTACAAGAACATAAAAGTCATAGTGCACTTGCTTATTGCATTCTTTGGCCTTAACTTCCGTTTATTGATGACGTAAAGTCTCGGGACGTTCGATAGATAACACATTTAAGCCGACTGTAAAATGTAATTGATTGTTTAATATTTTTAGATGATAAATTATTTATTATATAGCTAATTGTTATCACAGATATTACTTCTTCCCCACGTTATATTATTCCAAGGGTGATTTAGCGAGCAAGTGATCTAATATATGGTATTTGCACCGCAATGGCTGTCATTGAGTTAAGTTACATGGTTTCGATCCCGAACGCGTGCGTGGCAAGGAGTGAGATTGTCTTTCTAGCACGGGGGTTTCCTCCAGGGCCTCCAGTTTTCTCCAACTGATAAAAACGTATACGGACAAGCGAATTGTTGAAATACGTGTTTGTAGCGAAATGACCCAGAGTGTGTCGAATTGACGTTAAACCATATTTCTCACTCACACTCTCCCTCTCTTGAATTCTTACAAGATTGAGTCATTCCATTCCATAATGATGCATTGGACGCGACAAATCGTTAATAAATCGTGCTATTACATTAATCATAGCAATCACACATCTTAAGAAATCTAACATCATAATTGGCTAAATAGTTATATTGCCCTTCAATAAATACGCAAAACTAAAGATGTTTCAGTATTGAATACTGAAGGCGTGCCCGAGTTACTCCCCTTGAGGGACTGGAGCAATTAAAGGTTCCTAGAGGGCAGTCTAATTCACCGAAACAATTTATAAACAAATAAACGAAAGTTATTATCATGTAAAGCGCGTGGCAGAGGTTTTTTCCCCTCCTTTAATTCAATTGGCAGACAATTTTCGTACTATTCCAGCTTTAATTGGTCCTAATGGCTTAAGGTTGTTTTTATTAAGTAGCAATTATTTCTAGCCTGGAATAGTCTAAACTCTTTACCTTCTACAAGCAAAATAACAGAAAAAGTTATTTGTCTAATTCAATAGCATACTTCCATTTTCTGCCTAAATGAACTCCAAGTCGCATTTCATGGAAGAAGGCCCCAGTGGCAGCTAATTCGCCAAAAGCTTTTCTTTCCGTGGACTTTTTCTATGAAGAGATGTTGCCATTAGCAACAATAGCGAACAATCATTTTGAAAAGCAATCTTATTTCCAGGAAATCTTCTTTATGATTTTCTATGGAATGAAATCCTCTTGATTTAATCGCCTGCTCGTCATTTCTCGCCTACTGTCATTAATGTTACAAACTAAAGCTTATATTTCATTAAGTCCAATAACTACAATCCTTAATATAATTTACCGCTAATGCCTCTTTTCTCGCCCATTTCTCTCTATTCTAACACGATTGTCACCAATTGAAATGGAATGAATAGAATTTGTATTCAGCTGAGGTTTAAATGACCACACAACTGCTACTGGCGCCTATTACAACATGATTTAGTTTAATTTGTCGATAGAAGGAGCTTGAATGCTAAACTTTTTACAGATTCTTTGAAATGCGGATCACAGTCTCAACAAATGTGACTTTGATGGAGCAATATGTCTTTTTCATTAAGCCATAAGTAGTTAATTACAATTTTCGTTAGATAGTTAAATGAAATGTGACCTTTTTGATAAATAGATTTACGTTGTGTGTGTGTGTGTGTGCGACCTTTTTATACCTTATTTACGATTAGTTCTTCTCCAGGAATAACTTCAAGGGGTAAAAACACCAATAGAACCGTCGTAAACCAACTCATTCTCTGCTCACTCATTCGTAGGTAGATCCGAGTGTTCGTTTTTGATACTGGCCGTCACTATATTATTATTTTCGGTAATGATTATGTTTAGCATTTATTAATACATCTCTGATGGTTTCACGGGTTACGGTAACTACGTAACATCCCTTCTCAGAGGCGGATCCAGGATTTTCAGAAAGAGGGGGCGTGCTGCACCCACTTGGGAGTGGGAAGCCCGGAACAGTGATTTTTGAGTGGAAAAAATGCCCACAAGGATTTATTTCATACTAATACTATAAATTAGAATTTCCAACCTAAACTGTTTTTGTTCTCCTTTCTCGTGAGAATATATTGAGCTAAAATTTGTTCGCCACCTCAAAAAATAGAGGGGGCGTGCGCCGGGTGCGCCCCCCTCTGGATCCGCGCCTGCTTCTATAAAACCCTCTCTTACGCATACATGGAACGGAGAACAAAGGTGGCTTGTTCGATCTCGATGTTGGTCGAGAAACCTCGAGGGTCTGGCATTGAAATGTGTTCAGTCGTGATCCCGTCTGTCATTGGTAGCACGTAAAAGATTCACTGCCACTTATAAATTGAAACATAAATTTCCCATATAGCACACATGGCCGTCTGTACACCTGATCTTGTGATATAGCCTAAGCCTTTCATACCAAGTTTCCTTTAATCTTGGGTTAATACTCTCAATTTGGAAAAACAATCTTTGGATCCGTTTGTATATTTTGATAAAGCTATTTGCAAAATGATCATCTTCATTAACTAGGGTGGCCAATACAAAACATTTGTTTGTAATTATATAATTGCATGGTTGGGGGGGGGGGGTATTCAAAATCTGTAAGAAGGAAAGACCAAGAAAGATCTCCTGGCCATAATATATATTCCCCTACCATAACTTAGTGACTAGATTCTGAGATAGAGACGGACATTTTGATCTACTTAATATCAAGGACAGATGATTAATTAGGGTACCCGAGCTTCGGTATTAAATCCAAATACATTGTTCTCGATTTAAAAGAAACATTCAAAATGGCTAGTTGTGTAGAAAAGAATTAGGCAACGGTTTATTCTCGCGTTTTCGATTCGAATATCGAAAAATCGGCGTCTTTGCAAATGTCGTAAACCTGAGAACACACTGTGATTACTAGTAATATATGTACCCCCTGTTTGGTATGTCATGTAACTAATATCATTTATATAATAGAAACTGGCCTTTGAACCCGTTCTTTTCGACTCTTCTGTGTAACACGATGTTATGGTTATTATTCATAATTTCTGCAATGAAATACCCTTTATGTTAAATTTACTGAACCGCGAAAAAGTAAACTAAATAGATTGAAAGATGTTTAAGAGAAATTTGAATGAACCTGTCAAGTATGGCTTTCATGCGGAAGAAACAATGTTTTCAGTAAGAATAGGCTTTTGAAAGATTGTGTACAATTTTGAAGGCGATGAGGTATAAATTATAATAAAATTGTGTTAATGCATACAACCTTCATGCATGATTTTACACTTAGGCCAATAATGGAAAACCTTCTTACACAATACTACATTCATTTTGAGAATAACATATTGTAATCTTTTCTGATTTCGATGGCAACAGGTGGCGAATTTGACTATCAGTCAAACCAGATTAACTATATTCTGACTTATGATTCTGAGGTTATTATGAAGAACGCATGCGCGTGGGATATGCAACTGCCATTTACTCCAGAAGATGGCAAAGATTGTATACAAGAAGTCTGATAGCCTGGTATCTTTCAACCAACCCTTTCAGACATCGGGGCTAGCGACATACCTCGTGTCTTTAGCTAGCTTAACTACGCCCGTCGGGCTACAGATGACAGATAAGTCGGCAACGTTTAGATAACCCTTTTCAGACGTCTAAGCTAGTTTAAATTTCTCAGTGTGAATTTAAGCTAATTATTCTCCCATGCTTACAAAGTTAAGGTAGATAAACGACACTGGTGTGTTAATTTAGCTTTAAGTATTCCTTGTTTTAAAGGAGCGAAATCGCTAAAATTTGGGTTCTAGAAATTGACACAAATGGGTCGCAAGCCATATAATAATTTAATATGAATGTATATAAACTGATTTACATTCAATCGTTTCCGTTTTTACTCTAATATCAAATCAGTTATGTTTGGTGAAGTACATCAGAAGTCTCAATTGAATCACAATATATAGCGTCTTGTTATTCCAGCCTACATAGTATTTATTGTGCATGCTCACCGTTTGAGATGAGTATACCTAGCCCTGTTCTTTGGGTCCCTAGTTGAAAATGAGTCTGAAATGCCGTATGGTACACGATTCGTGTACCAATGGTAAAAAATTTATTTCGTCTTAAATATTGGATATCAGAAGTTCACCTTTTCCTGGTAAGACCACACCATCAGTATTGATTTAAATTGACAAATAATTTGTGTTTTGAACGGCGAAGACTTTCGATGATATTGAGTTGGAGACTTAGCTACTTTAAGCTAACCTATCTACGTCCGCATGGATGGACTACAAAGGTGGAGGAGGTTGGGTCGAGGGCGTAGTTGGCTCAGGGTTCCCAAAATAAATTGTTAATGTTCTCATGCTGTTTGGGGACCCGTTTCAGACTTGAATTTACGTCACTTTTGATGAAGGTAAGATTTCAACTTCGTCGTTGATGATGAATAGGTAAGATTGTCACAGTTAACTTTGTGCATAAATTACAAACATCAGGATGTATTCTAGAAAGTCTCATCTACTGTCTGTTCTTGTTGATGGAAAGACACACACACGAATACATAAATACATTTTTTGGATATAGACCATCGTTTTGACATTCTGCAGTTCTCACGAGTTTCTCATACATCCAATGATTTCCCCCTTTTTTAACCGTAAGTGTATCATAGCTGAAAAGCAACATATAGACATTGTTTTTGATACTGATGCACGGTGGTTGGGGTAATGTGGTGCTGGCTCGGTTGTCTGGAGGTCCGGGTTCGATCCAATTCTCCACTACCATTACAGATATTTTATATGTATTCATTTGTAATAAATGCGGTATTCTTACCGTAGATTGACTTTATTAGCTAAGAAACAATGGGAGGGGAGTTAACTCCTATCAGTTTCTGTGACTGCCCTGCAGGCGAATCGCTCATTACGACTGGGGGTGATATATACATATAGATAGGAATATAATCGTTATGCATATCGGTTTTAATTTAAATTATGTATCGTTGAAAATGTTACATTACGGTCTCGATACCACCCTTTTTAAAAAGTACTTTAATTTTACAAAATCTATAAAATCTGCGATGACAAGAAGTGACATATAGCCATTGATAACGTTATAATTACCTTTGTTTTAAATTTGAGGAAAAAACATTCGATTGTAACAAATAATAATAAAAGAAGTACAATCAATTGTAAATACTAATAACACACTACATGAAATGGATGAAATGATAAAACATGGACTTGGTAATCAGACAATGTCTTCTCATTTTAAAAGTGTTGACAGTGGTCGATGTTACGAAAAAATGATTATCAAATCAGATTAATAACAAAGAAATAAATGGTAATAAAGCACAACATCTTCTTATATAAAATGAGTCGCGGTTGCTCGGGGAGTAGGGTGCTAATTAAATAACCAGGAGGTCCGGATGTTGGCGGAGAAAGTTCCTCCATTCTTTTCCCATTGGGGCGGTGGGGGGGGGCTGGAAAAGCGTCTAGTCTTCGCGTTACATATAATTCGACGTAGACCTACACGCTGCTGCTTGGACAAAATGACCGACATAGCAGTCATCGTAGGTTATAACCATCTTCATTAATCCCGGTTGGCACAGAAAAGAAGAGAGTTGACTTAAACCACTCTGTCGGCTCGTAATTCACAAGAATATTATTAGAAGGACTCAAGAGCAAGGTGTGTCTCAATATCCGGTTGAGATGTATCTGTCTGTTAGTTGCGCTTAACGTCTTCTATAAGCCCAGGTTAGGTGCAGAAGAATGGGATGTAAAACCCCACTTCATTTCTGTCAACTTCAGCCCTGGGTGATACTGATAGTATAGCCCCGTTTACATTTGGCCGCGATAAGCGTGCCGTACTAGGTACGGTACCAGGCCGCGATAAATTTCAAGAAATGGACCCGTTTACATTACTCTAAAATACCGGTCTCAGAACCGTGCCAAGCGTGCCAAATGAGGAACTCTTCACAGAAAAGTTAATTTCAGCCCCTGTACAAATTACCCAGATGAAAACAATTATGATGACTGATTTAGTTTGAGCAGCCATTTTGACAGAACTGATGACAGAACTGTCAAGGTTTGCAGGGAAAAAGGTCAAGGTTCATTTGGCGCATGCGCAGTAATCCGTACTCAGACCGGTTAGCGTTTACACTACGAAAATTTGAAGTGAGCCGTTCTTAGCACGGTTCCGAGACCACATCACTTCAGTGGGCCAGATTGGCACGGTACTCAGTACGGCACGCTTGTGTTTTACCCGTTTACACTACAAAAAAATTAACCGTGCCGTACCAGGAATGGTACTTGGCACGCTTAAAATTTGTAATGTAAACGGGGTTTATAGTATGTCCAAAAGATTCTACTGCCGTTGGAATTCAAATGAACCAATTAGCGCCACTCCGTGCATTTATTAAATCAATATTAATCTTCGATCACCCGCCCATTTATTAATTCAATGTTAATCTGCAGTCATCAGCCCATTAGATTAACTCCATGTTAATCTGCAGTCATCAGCCCATTAGATTAATTTTTGTGAGGATTACACTTAAGATTTACGAATGTTTCTAAAACAGTTTAATCATGCTAATAGTAATGTTCTTTGACTTCAAATTGATAACTCGATACAAAAAGGATCTCAGCCCACCACTTGAAATTAATGCATTTTCTCATGTCTTCTGTTAACGGATTGACCCATGACCTCAGATTACATCACTCACTTACCGTAAGTGTTAAAAGAGGGTCGGGTTTCTAAAGCTCATCCTTACAAAAAGAATTGGGGTCACGTCTAAATGAATGTTTTAAGCATGTTGAATATAATAAGGTTTGAGTTTAGATAATACAAACAATAGGATAAACAATGAGAGGATTACATTAATCCCCTATCATATCACAATGGTAATACACATCCTTTACAAGGCTTTACCTTTCTCATGTGATATTTGATGTAGGATTATTACACTTTAATAAATTAAAGTTCACACGATCAGAAATACATTTTATAAATCGACCGAGGTAGAGAGAGAGAGAGACAGATTTCTTGTGACTGTATCAGAATCTGTTGAAATTCAGTCCATTTCATCAAACGTTGTAAACATTGAAGTCCAAGTCACTGGGTTACCGCGGTCTCCCTTCAGAGTAACCAATCATTGTTAAATGGAGTTATCGAAGTGTCGCCGAAACTTTGTGAGTCTCTAAAGGTTTGAGATTTGGATGTTTGAAAAACAGATAATTTTACCTTTCTGCCGTTATCTACGATATCACTCTAGGTGGAAGTGGACGTAAAACCCCAAGAATGAACGAACCTTCCAGCCTACTTTTCGTCGATTGGTTATTACCCTTGCCATTGACACCTCGCAATGATGAAATTTTTCATGCAGGAGTTATCGTTCCTTTGACTTACATGACACGGACGTTGACTTCCCCCACAACTCTTAACGCTAATCACACTCGAAAGGCCTTATAAAGATTAAGAAAATGTATTAATGAATGTATCGCCAAAATGGAAAACGATTTAAAAAAAGAATTGCGAAAAAAACACAATAATGGAAGAAATAATGGAAGTAGTGTTATTTTACAATAGCGGTATTTGATAATCTTAGTATAACATAATTAAATCAGATATATAGCGTTTGATCATTTTGAGGGGTGGGACATGTCTTCACAGTTTCTATTAAAGATCATGAATAAAGACCATGACACGATTAAAATATATTACTTTTAGTACAAAGAATACCTGATGTTAAATTAATTTGATTTTTTTTAAAGATATGAATAATAGTCACAGCGGGCATATTGCGATTTATAACTTTTCTCAGACCGTCGTAAAGGAGGTATAGCCATACAAGTATTGTATGGAAACACAGTGTGCCAATTTAAAGAATCCTGCCCCCTGTGTCCTGATAAATTCTATCCATTGCTTTGCATAAAGGAAAAAAGAGACCCCATTACCTCTGTTTTTGAAACCGTATCTGGCAAAACGTCTCATCTAATTAACTCGTGTTTAAAGACTGATACGAAACTAAAACGATATCAGTGAGAAACGTTCAAAATGTGATACACTTGCTTCAATGGTTGCGTTTATTTTTCTAAACGCTTGCCGGAAAAAGAAAACAAACGAAACGAAGAGTTGAGCACTGAAGTCTTTCTTTGTGTGTTTATATTCTGGAAGTGATACACAATAGCAATAGACTAATAAGGCTCGCTTGTTACCACGTGTGGGCAAATTAAAGAAATGACCTCTGAAGGGTGTGAAAACGAGCTGTTTTCTGATCATGAATTCGTGCACCTGTGTGTTAGAAGAAAAGCAGGGTTTTGGGTACGTTCTTTCAACAAGTGTGGTTTCCAGTTAAAGAAAGTTGGTGGGAATCTTATACATAGAACATGAGGAATAAACGACAATACAATAATATATAAATAAT
This sequence comes from Patella depressa, assembly GCA_948474765.1. Lineage (NCBI taxonomy): Eukaryota > Metazoa > Mollusca > Gastropoda > Patellidae > Patella > Patella depressa. The sequence continues at coordinate 55,315,026 of OX419715.1, read as the reverse complement.
TTCTTACTCAATACTGAAACCATCTTGTACAAAATGCGTCACGTGTACCTCTGATTAAGACAGAAAATTAAAGGGAGGTTACCATGCACTTTTACAAATCCTGAAACTTAGAATGTCAAGCACATTTTCTAAACATCCATATATCTGGCTCGGTAGAGGTATCGAATACCACGACCAAATCTACCCGTGTAACTTTCAGATTGGAACTCAAGCGGAAAACAATTCAAACTTTTGTACACGTGAAATCTATGACAGACGTTATAATTTGTTGATATCAATCATCCAGCCATTTGATCATACTAAACGTTCAATGGGCATATTAATTGAGAAATTCTAACAGTTCCAACTCTGGTTATGTCACTCATTGAGATGAAACATTATTTTGGTTACCAACTGATTAAAGTCGTTTTTAATCGTTGTGTTTGAAAACCTGGAAGATTTCATGAGTTTGTAGATGGGCATAATATTATACAATATTTTGTATAAATAAACAAAAATATTGCTACTTGAACTATTTCCCACTTTAAAATAAAGTATAGAGTTTGCTTCGGAAATGACAATCAATCCATAAATAAATTGCCATTAACTCTGTTTCAAGATGTTACATTTGCGCATTTCCCAATTAAAGAGGAATTCATAATCTAGACACTTCTGATATTTTATCACTGATTTTGAATCGTTTCAAAATGTTACCCCTTGCTTAAGATATCGTTAAAAGAATTAATATTTTTCGCTAATTTCACCAAATTTTGCGAGGATAATAATATTTACGCTATATTTCGGGCATTGACAATTCATACACTTAGCTTTTGTCACATGTCGAAACCAATTAAACCCTGCTATAATAGATATCAATATCCATCCAACATGCACGGAAACATATTAACATATCATGTGCATATGCTTGTTTTTATTATGTAGAAACAGGCTATTACTTACAAAATGTAAATAGGTAGATGGATATCAGTACTACGCACACATGTAGAACTTCGCCCACAAAGCAGTCCCTTTCTTTATAATTAGATCTGTTATGTTAATTAATTATTATTAAGTTTAACTTTAATTATGCAAGTCTATTGTTAATTGAATTTGAATCACCTTTTGTTGATTAATATTCAATCCTAATATACATGATACATATCAATATATTTGATCATGGGATATACATGTAAATTAAATAGACACAAAACTGTTACATATAAAAGAAAGTTTGTATTTCATTCACGAAATGAGCCAACAATTAAGGTATATATGATTTTAAGTTTATCTAAATAAATATACATATTCATTATTACAATCAGTGCATAATATCTTCGATAATAGCTACTCCGACTTAATTCATTCGCAATTTAAACAATGTATATGCAATCTAAAATTTATCCACTTGCTAAGTTTGTGTAATAATTTAGTCCATTAATATGTACATATCATAAATATATTATTTTCTTATTTTTCTGAAGGTTTTGTTATTTTCAATTAAATGTTTTTGTTCATATATCAGTTGATTTCAATGTCAAAAGACGTAAACTTGAAGCATTTAACTGGAGTATTTATTTCGTTAAATAATTTTGAAATATTACGTTAATCGCTTATAAATCATACGCGTTATCTAATTTATTATATTAAAGAGCAAGGCGGTTAAACTAGGAAATGTATAACAAAGCGGCTTCAGAGTTTCTATCAACAATAAAACATTTTCTTCCGCTTAAATGAAACTTGTATTCGTCCATTTATCGGTTTGCGTTGTAAAATTCCTTCAAAATGAATTAAGCTGTTTTTTTCATTTGTTTGGCGACAATGAATTCTTTCACTGAAAATAAAGCATTTTTTTCAGCTAAAGTGAGTTCTTAATTAATTGTTAACAAGTTGGTCATTTGTCTGGAAACATATTTCTGCAAATTGTTTTGCTGTGGAACTATCGTTCATCCACATAGAAATTACTTGTATAATCCCCATCGTAACTCCATTTTAGATACTTTTACAACACTGGCCAATGACCACAGAAATTCCATTAAATGTCACAAATTGTCATGATAATCAAAACTAGTTAATTGGTGTAAAATAAACCAGCAATGTCATGAAGACTCGGTCAAGCGAACTCAAGTGCTGTATGAGCAGAAGGTCAAGATACGATCATTACAAACCCATTAAGAACATTAAGGGTTGATACAAAAATTGTCATCATTAATCTGTCTCCAATAAAACGAAACGGAGAAATTAGTGGGTACATTTCGTGCAATTTAAGCCTCTTGTAGCATATTTGTAAAATTAACGATTTACACTTGTGTAAACTTGGATGTTTGGCCAGCTTTGAATGAAACTTTATTCAGACTTCAACACACGTCTATAGGGACAGCTTGATTAGTAAGTTTCCGCCCCGGCGCTAAAATGCGGAACGAAGAAGACAAAAAATAAACCAATTAGAGTTAAGTTTGTGATAGGACTCTTAGAAAAGTGTTGGCATATGTTGTACTTAAGTACAGAAACTACTCACAGGGGTGACTTGCCTTAAGAATATTCCATAATGACTAGCATTCTATCTTAACAGTATTTTGTCTCAGCGTGTTTCCTACCATAGTTATCTCTCCACCAGGCATTTTCACGCTAATTACAAAAATTGCTCTCTCGTGAGCGCGTGCAATGGAGACAAGTGCGCGTGCAGGCTATAAATTAAGATATATATAACAAGAAAAACGGTTTCACGCATCTCTTGACAGTCGTGATGTTTAAGTCGTTTAAGACTTAATTAAATCTTAAAACCGACATTTCATCTTTTGAGCTGAGTCCGTTCCGGTTTTCGATCATCATTTGAAATGTAACCATCAAACAAAAAGTTAATTAGCTGTTAATTATTTCCCCACCTTCTGACAATATAGATGATACAGGAGCCTTTCTTATCTCTTTTTATTCTATAAAACCTCTATAGTTTTATTCATTTATATTGATTGTTATTAAATTAAACGGAACGAGATACAATGGTTATCAGAATGCAGATCCTCTTTAAAACTGTAAGGAACGTTAAAAGATGAAGAGATGATAATAATGATGTTGATGATCACCACCATCAGTGGCGGACGGAGGATATTTGGTTCGGGGGTGTGGGTGGGGAAGGGGGAGGTCTGTGATTGTCCCCCGAGAAATATTCATTTCGAGTATGCACATCATTGCAGCTATATAAGTATTGATTTTGTTTTTGTATACTTTATGAAAGGATTGAATAATAGGTTACCATTGAATAATTTTTCATAAATTCTTTATTTCTAACGCTGTGTCAATGTTTTTAAACTTACTATAAATACAGTTGATCAGTTTACTTTCATAGTTTTTGGCCATTGTGAAGTTCTTAGTTCATATTACCCGGGGAAAAAACATATAAAATCTTGTGGACGCTCAAGAGGCCAAAGTTAATATCAGATTGAGTTTAAATTTATACACAATGTTTAAGTTAGCCGATTTATTTTCAGCGATTTTCTATAATTACTGCCAGAGTTATGGCCCTTGATGACTTGAAAAATCTTGTAGACAGTCTAGGGGGCCAAAGTTAGTATCCGAGCACAAAATATTCATCTAAATGGCTAATGCAAAGCTATAATGTAGATCTTATCTTTGGTCGATAAATTCATATTTCTTATATAGAAGATCACAGTCAAAAGCGCCCCTCCCGTTACACACAAATAATGGTGTTCCATTGCTATCTCTGTAATGGGGAAGGGAGGGGAGAGAAGGGAAGGGGTTTTCATTGGCTATATATATATATTGATACATGAAAATACTAATATTTGGATGGAAGAATCTATATTTAAATAATTTTTACATTAGTGCCAAGATCTTTCGGCCTTACGTTGTCTTCAGAGCCAATATTAATACATGTACACGTATTTCTGAATACAAAAGTCCAAGTATTTTAAATCATAGATGGAATACAATATCAACAGTCACATATTTGTTTAGCATTGTGTTATTTTGTGTGTTTCGTTTGCTTTGCTTTCTTTCAATTTTGCTTTGCAGTTTTTCGAGATAAATTAAAGAAGAAAAAAAAATGGAAGCTAAAACACTTGTTCTTTTATTGTAATATATTCTTTTCTACAAGCGTTTCAAAATATTTTGTATTACATGTCCTATGTAAACTCGTTTTTATTGCAAACTGCTATTTAAATTAATTTTAATTTGAAAACATCCGATGTTTTTCCATTCAAACACATTTTTTTTTACAGATAAAAAAACCGACTGCAATAAATGAGTCCAACCCAAGCACTTGTCTTTCTAATTTTCCACATATTTAAATTTTTGATTCTGTTAACAGCTTTCACTTGTGTGTTCATTACCAAGCTTTTTGTGTGGAATTTTCAGAAAAAGAGCGTAATTCGGTGAGAAATAAATACAAATGAATTTTGCTTCTCAAAGAAAAACAATAAAGTATTGAAAAGACCCGATGTCATACTAGGAGTAAACCTGCTTTAAAGATCTTTCTTGGTTTTTTCTTTAATAGATTAACTTGTTGAATTCTCCCAAAGGGAATACAGCTTCACGTGCGGAGTGTTATTGCCAATAACTTCACAGTGGTATATCAGCAATAATCAACAGAACTCGGTACTGATTCAAAAACCATATTTTCCCCAAGGTGTTGAAATAATATTTCTTTAACATTCGCTCATTTAAAGCTTTTAAATTTAATCTGGCGTTTAATTTTATCAATAAACCGCCCAAGTGTCTTACACTGACTCGTCTTTGATAGAAAAGATAAGCGATAATAATAAAACTGATGAATCCCCAATTGCTGAAAAACGAAAACTGAACATAAAAAAGAATCCAATAGATAAAAATGTTTAATAGAACCCCCTATGTCTAACTGATTGAATAAACACAAGGGTGTTATTTACTGGCGTATTCCCTTTTTCATACTTTTCCTTCTCACTCAAATGTAAAATTAATCTCAGTATATAAGTGTTAAGTTTTATGAACCCCAATACTGACCTTTTCTAATGGATGGCTGAAATGGGGGTTTAGCGTCGGCTAATGAAAACGAGCATACACCATGTAGTGTGCTATGAGAGAAATTTTGCCCGGACAGCCACCGTTGCTCCCCTGGTGGATGAAAACCAGTTAAACATGCATTATGCAAGAGCTAAATCTGCCTAATGTAAGTCTTCCTATGGGCCTGAAATGTTATATAAACTACCAATTAGACATTAATTTACTTATCCAGACCATAATCAGCCCTCGATGTCGACGCCAGCGTACGATATTTCTTTGGATTATGACCCGATTTGCTGCATAACTTCCCTTCTTGATAGTCGAGACTATGATTTTTGCCGTACCGTCTTTAGTAACGATGATCGAGGCTGGGTGGAACTTTCATTCTCTTAATTTTTGGTTCATAGTGGACCAATTTGACTGAAGTTTTTCAGCAAATTGAATGTACAAATTGTTTTTAACTATCATAGTGAGAACTGCCAACTCGTTATCTAATCTCAGCGAATGTATCTTTAAACCCGTAGCATGTTTGTAAAGGCTACTTCGGCAGAATCCGTGTATAACGTGCAAGAAGCGTTCTCCAATGTTTACACCTTTTGTTGATTCTTCAAAAATATGAAATAATATCCGGAAAATGTTAATAAGTAGGATGTTAACGATTGGTTAACACACGTTTTAACCACCAATCAAAACGAGATTAACTAGAGCAAAAAATAACTATATGTTTTAAAAATGATACGAGTAAAAACCGCAAATATAATATTACCGGTATACAGAAAGTAGGAAAAGAGTGGCAAGGCACAGCAGTGTAAGTTTATTAAATAAAACATTACAGACTGGTTATTATTAAAATTAAATCATGACCAGCAAAAATACAGTCAGTGCCTTTAAATCTTTCACCTATAAAATCTAGGTTTAATATCAATAAGTAGTTTAATTGGTTTAAAGAAGCAATGGACATAAATTCAAATTCCAACCAGGGGAATTAAGCAGCTTTTACATGTAGATTTAGAATTGATTATTTAAATATATATATATATGTATATATAAAATAAACAATATAGTGGTGCTGGAATCATTAGATGTTAAAGCCCTGTTTCCACCATGACGGAGTGTATGTCCACGTGTTGGTTGGTGAGTAAGACTCTGGTTTGAAATTCGTCCCTCACTGAAAGTGCACTGTTAATGCTTATTATGTTAACTATACTTATTTTAATATTTCATTAGATATAATGGATTTCTATTTGCCATTAAATGTGAAAAAGTACGATCACATAATTATATTCTGGTTCAGGGGCGGAACTATCCGAATTTGATAAATCTAGAAGTTTCAAGACTATATTTATGCTCATTGATGTGCATAAATGCATAGGATTACAGTGTAGGAGACAAAAAATATTCTCTGCGCCAGGGAGTTGGGTGGGGTCGGGGGTCGGGGGTCGGGGGTCGGGTGAACGCTTCATCGGTTATCTACCAGTATGACACACGACAATACAAGCACCAATAGCAACCCGCAAACAAAAGGCACAAAATTCTATGAATAAACAATAATAACATAAAAAAAAATTCCCACACCCTCAACCCAAAACTTCAAACGATCACTTTAAAGATAACCGAATACTTACATATACGCTAAAGAATATAATATTAGAAATCGGGAGAGTGTGTGTAATTAACAAACATAATGCTTTGTCCTCCCCGGAAAATACAAAGTCGTTATGAAGATTCCAGACACAGGAATAATGATTGCCCTATTACAAGGCTGTTCATCTTTATGATGTATCGTTAAATAAACTCCTCTAAATTGACGCGTGAACTACACCATAATAAAAATAATCAAATATTCATATTTCCAATTTGGTCTACTTTTTCATGTTTCATATGAAAACAACACTTCTTTCTTTTTATTTTAGTTATAAAAACACACGATGTCAATTTTCTATCTTTTGTACGGAAATAGATGATATATATGTGACGTATTGTCACTATACAATATAAATAAACAAAACGATAAAAACCCTAATGTGTGAAATTTCGATTCTTTCAATTTTAACGAGCGAATATCCTCTTATTTGTTAGGTTTAGAAACCGTTTTGTAAAAAAAAAATCCATATCCACTCAAAAACATTTCTGCTAAAATAAAAGCTCGTCTGTATGTAACTGGAAATTAACAAAAGATAATCATTTTTCGCCAACGGCTATTTCAATTCTCTATTGTGAAAGGCAATGCAAACTAAATATTATTCTAGTAACAGGTATTGTTCGTTTCGTTTTAATTTCAACAAGAGCCATTTCGAATTTTTAGACTTAACAATTGACTGTACAAATGTAGAATCGGTTTTAATGCGAAACGAACAAAAGGTAGAATGGCTGTTGGAGAAACAATGGGGTATTATTTTATTTGTATGAGTATATAGATTAACGCGTACTACAGTCAAACTCAATTAGACAATATTTATCAGCTAAACAACCTAGTTGTTCTATCACTATTATCTTTCTATTATTGTCAAGAAAAAAAGATCAACATAACTCGTATATTTCAATAACTAATTGATTCCTCGATCAATGTTTTATATCAAGCTCCATATAGCCTGCCAGGGACAGTTCAAATACTAATGGTTGATGGTCGTTGTTATTGAACCTAGATCATAATTACTTCCCCTTACTCCAGGAACTGACAGTTATTATAGTATTAAAAAGAAAATTTAGGCTACATTGAATATTCGGCTTTGCTGGGTGCACATGTCAATGCAAGTGACGTGGTTTCCGGTCTAGACTTGTTTTTGTTTTGTTATTTTCTGGGGGCAGGGTGGGGTGGGGGAGGGGACTCCCAAGAAAATTTTGGATCTATCTCTGCGGTCAAGCAAATTTATCAAAATGGCCCATTTGGTACTAAGTGAAAGTTAAACTCCGTTTATATATAAAATTTTAAAACCAGTAGACATATATTATGTTCACTTGTTGGTTTAAAAGCCTTGTTACGATTAAAGAATTGTGACAAGATTAACATACTCAGAAACAGTCTCATTGTATCTTCCGCAACCTTCCAAGCCAATTTTTTTACTTGAAAATCGGGAATATTAAGTATCAATAATCTTAAAAATTTTCTTCGATCTTTGTTATCATTTGGAAAATTAACAAGAGAAAGAATGCGTATGGGTCGTAGATATTTTGAAAAGATGATAGTTCAATTTGCCTTTCTATCTGCATGTCATCTCAGTTTTAAGCGACATCTCAAATCATTACCAACGATCACCGTTACATGATAACACCTCTCAGTTATTTGTATAACAATAATCTAACTATGGTTTTATATAATTACGATCATATTATTTAATGTGTTAATATTAATCTTTTATTGGCCACTAATAAATTGCAGCAAGTAAACGATCACACGCAGTGACGAGCTCAATCAATAATTTCACAATATTACCACTTCTTCATTATATCTGCCCATCTTTTGTTATTATAAAAACAATCAACTAGACAAAAGCGCCATACGATGACTTTTCACGCATGTTCAACTATATAGATAAATATTAAATCGGTGTTACAGAGATAAAGGGCGCCTAAAACCCATTCTTTGTACGAACAATACCGAAATGTATTCGGCCATTAAATATTAACTACCTTTTGTTTTTCCTTACAACTTTATAATGGATTCTATTATTTCCCAGGTCTATTATCTTTCACGTTTTGTTTGATTTCAACATATTTGTTAAGTTGTCTTACAAAGAGTTTTTTCGGATGACTAGAAAGTACTTGGTTATTTATCAATATTGTTGAATTTTTTTTTCTGCCAGTATTGTTCCATTATTATCTCAATTTTTTCAAGAACAGATCAGAAAATTGACTTTTTATTTCTCGATTCATAAAAAATTAAAAACAACAACCTCTTTGTTTTTTATCTTCCTGTTTTGTTTTTGTTTAAGTTCTATATGTTTTTAAAAAAGATGTTTGTATATAAATAATTTGTGAGGAAATGCTTTAGATACATGCATTTAACATTTTATGCAAATAACTGATTATTCCTAATTGTTAACTCATGTGATGGTAATATGTATTTATGTATGTTTGAAATACGTGTTGTTTGCATATTTAAACAAATGTGTAACAAATATGATCATAATGTTGTAGGCGCTGCAGATTATATATCTATATGCAATACAGCGTCCCTTATCAGTCAAAACAACAACAAAACAGACAAAAAACAAAATGAAATGAGGTTTAACGTCCTACTGTTCTTCGTCCCACGACTAAACAGCTGTCCTTGCCAGGTCATCCATCCTGTATGAATGACAAGTGGGAAACACGCGGGAAAATCTGGATGAACTTTCTCGGCCAATGTAGGGATCGAACACCCGACCTCCAGGCTAGCGAGCCGACGTCTCTCCCACTTAGCCACATGACCCCCCGCCCGCCTACAATACAAGTGAAGTCATAGATATCAATAAAAAGTGAAGTCATAGATATCAATAAAAAGTAAAGTCAATAAAGTCATAGATATCAATAAAAAGTAAAGTCATAGATGTCATAGATATCAATAAAAAGTAAAGAGTAAAGTCAGATATCAATAAAAAGTAAAGTCATAGATATCGGTAAAAAGTAAAGCCATAGTAAAGTCATAGATTTCAATAAAAAGTATCAATAAAAAGTAAAGTCATAGATATCAATAAAAAGTAAAGTCATAGTGAAGTCATAGATATCAATAAAAAGCAAAGTCAAAGACATCAATAAAAAGCAAGTCATAGTAAAGTCATAGATATCAATAAAAAGTAAAGCCATAGATATCAATAAAAAGTAAAGTCATAGATATCAATAAAAAGTAAAGTCATAGATATCGGTAAAAAGTAAAGCCATAGTAAAGTCATAGATTTCAATAAAAAGTATCAATAAAAAGTAAAGTCATAGATATCAATAAAAAGTAAAGTCATAGTGAAGTCATAGATATCAATAAAAAGCAAAGTCAAAGACATCAATAAAAAGCAAGTCATAGTAAAGTCATAGATATCAATAAAAAGTAAAGCCATAGATATCAATAAAAAGTAAAGCCATAGATATCAATAAAAAGTAAAGTCATTGATATTATAAAAATAACTACTGTAAAAAGCTAATGGCATAAAGTTTCAGAGACGGTTGTAAATAACTAATGCTATAAACTGTTGTAAAGATTAATGTAAAACTATTGTAGAACTTATGCCATGAACTGTTGTAAAACTAATGTCATGAACTTTTGTAAAACTAATGTCATGAACTATAATGTTATAAACTTAGGCCATGAACTATAATTTTATGAACTATTGTAATATTAATCTCATGAACTATAATGTTATAAACTAATATCATGAATTTTAATGGCATAAACTATGGTAAAACTAATGGTATGAAATAATGGTATGAACTTTAATTTTATAAACTATTGTATTGCTCTAAACTTTACTTAATAATAAAATTATGTCATAAACTAATGTCGTATAGATGTTGTAAAACCAATGTCATAAACTATTGTAAAACCAATGTACGAAAACCGAGTACGACGTCGTCGTCGCAGGCATCTTGAAACTGTGACGTGATATCAAAAATAGAAGTACGTCAATCAATGTGCAATTGTCCAAGGAAGAAGCATACGTCGTCGCCAAGAAGAACAAGAAGAAGAACAAAAGCATATGTAACGTTTGGTTTGGTTCCGTCCAAAAAATTATGTAGTAAAAACGCATGTCATAAAATAAATGTAAAAATCAACGGCATAGTTCTTTACAGCCCATTTACAGCTAATTCCCTAGTTTCAATTTTTTTTCTGGGATTCTTTTTTTTAAATGTTTATTCAGTTATAAAAAAAATCTCATAAAAAATCTCCAGTACATATCTACACAACATAAAGATACGTCATACAATAAATAAAAATAGTTCTGCGATTCTGAACTACACTATAGAATCATAACATCGATATAATTAATGGTCGCTTAAATCTGACAATTAACTAAGTCTCCAATTTGTTCACCCAAACAAACTCCATGTCAGCTTCCAAATAAAACCTTTAAAAGTGATTTTGTATGTAAAATTGTTGATCCTCAAATGTATATTATATACTTGAGTCATGATGAATATCGATGATTGATGGCAATAAAATTAAATGTAAAAAATCAAACTATGAACACAGACTTTGATTTCTAAACTGCCTTTATAAGCATTTCCTTCCTTTTACGTTCTATAAATCATAAATAGAAACCTCTTAATGCCTGTATTGCCACAAAGAACACATATTATAAAGGCGACTGATTGAAAAACAGTCAAATCGATGCCAACAAACAATCAATGAACTCGATGACTCTCAATTTCATTAATTTGTATTTGGCTTTCTATTTTACACTAATATATGATACTATAGATTGTTTAGATAATTAATTAGAAAATATAATAGGGTTTATGTTGGGTATTATTGCCATCTATTATTATTTCTTCTTGTGTTTTACAATTGTATTACAAAACAACAATAGTGGTTATTTTTGTGTAATGTAATTTTATTGCGACCTACGCCTAGATCAAGTGGCGAATCAAATACTATTTTTTTAAACATAATAAAAGGTGTAACTTGTATCCAGTTTTTGGAAAAAGACGGCCGAGATTAATTTTATTATTTGAGCTAAAGAGAATAAGTATGCATGTCTTTCAAAGTGTCGAAATTTTCCAGAAAACATTGACTTTCTATCCAGTTCTTATTTTTGTTTTTTTAATTAAATATTCGTTCAATATAAAAAATTGAAATAGGATCTAAACAAGCCAGAGCTCTTGGCACTTATTGGCAGTTAAAACTTTCTAAAAAAAACATGTGGTAAATAGTTCTGGTTTAGTTTTTGTATATGCCCACATCTAACGTACATGTTATAATGTTCTTGTTACTCCTGCTTGTCCGTCCGTCCGTCCGTCAGTAGCCCGATGGCAGTCTGATGTTGGGATTTAAAGGGACAATCCCGATAAGAACAGAGTCTCAAAAATTAAAGTCCAAGAGTTTATGAAATTTATGGACCAAAATATAGAGGCATGGTGTATTTATCTTGTCTCATAATTTCAGCTCAAAATGTTGAGTCGTTTGGACGTGAACGTCAACACTGCTTATCCGGACACGTAACCCTTTTAAGATTTTGGGTCAATTTTTTCATTGGGTGACCTGATAATCGATTCACAATTCTTGAGAGGTCTATACAGTGAATGGCCCATGTACTGTACTTGATAACAAAAGGTAAATTTCACCTACATATTATTTTTATAGAAAAAAGTCTGGTTTTATCCAGATACTGTATATTACAACGGTCTCCATTTCCTGATGAAGACTGTCAGATTTAAGTTATTTACAAGCGTATCACAAATATCGTGTTAGTTGGTCGGCCTTGGGTAATGGGTTTTAAGGGATTTTAACACAAAATTAAGCAGTTTTATTCCTCAGAAAGTTATCGGGATTGGCCCTTTAACAGCGTGGGTTCCTCTTGACACTGGTGGAGGACGAGAGGCTATACATTGGGTTGAGAAGGAAAACTGAGTTCCCATGTGCATGTTGGCGGATATATAAAAGAATCCATGGCAGTTAAAGTGTAAGCGGAAACGCCAATATCCAGCTTCAATAGCCAGGTCGGTGCAGAGACGTAGGGTGTTGCTTTCACCAGTCTCATTAAAATACAAATCTATATTTCGTCTCTTTTTATTATACATCTATACTTTCGATGGCTCCCACTGCATGAAGATCTGACCGGTTGTAATGGGAGGTTGCGTCAGAGATCATACCAGCTGCGTTTGACCCTATGGCGTCAGACATTTCATTAACCAATCAGCGTTGATGTTTTAAGTGGGTATTTGTAAATAAAACTTTTGCTTTGCAAACTTCTTTCCATAGTTCCATGCACTGCACGACAAGAACTCGCCACGCCAGTTCGTTTCATTGACCAATCTCTCACATCAACCAGAACGCAGGTTATATAGAAACTGTTCCAGATCCTAGTGTAATGATGGCAAGTAAAACCAATTTTTAACTATAATAAACGAAATAAAATAGGATCTATGCTTAAATCAAATTGTGTTTTCACAAGCTAGTCTAAGTTCTATGTGCGCACACCTTCCTACAGAGCGACCTCTTGTTTATCTATTAAAGAACCACCCCTTCTTATATCCACCCCGAGCAAAAGTAGCATTCATTTCATTCGTCTGGTTATCGTGATTTATAACCACAAGAAACATTCTGGAAAAATGTTGATGTGTGTGCGTGAAAAAATCCGAAACACATAAATCACCTTTTGTACTGATATGATCTGAAGTTTCCAGAGAGGATGTTACCCCTAATCAGTCCACGTGCCTGTAATAACAATTACAGATATATGACACGATTGTCATTGATAAACTTGACATCAAAATTAGTTGACAATTCATGGGACGAAATTTGAATTTATTCGTGGCACTGTGGAGCTTAAATATGCACAAAAATAGTATAATTATATTTGGCTTCTTTGGTATACATAAACGATTTATATGAAGCATATTTTAAACAGAGCACGAACATTCCCGTTATTAAAGAAAGGAATTAAAATCGTTTGAAGTACGGTGGCTACACATTTCAGGTTTCGATCATGGGTGCAGGATGCAGGACGCGCAAAGGAGAAGTGATTCCATGTACACCTTGGCGTGCACATAATCGTTGGAATTCAATTGCTGTCCGGGACAAATTTTCTTCATCGGCCCAATCGGCGCAGAAAATTAGAACGTTTAACCCCATGTCATCCATTCATTCATTTGTTTCAGTGTATCAGTCACAACAAAATTATGTTCAGCTGAAAAATTTCAAACTTACTGACAATTTTCCCTTAAGAGTAACATATGAATAAACAAATCACATCATTAGACATTCTTTAAAGTCATTAAATCAGCTATTCCATTCCCTATAGACACTCCCGTCGAACATAAACAGCTGACATGATCTCTTTATTAATATACCATTAAACTACTTCGGTTTATTGTAAATATTGGAATCATCAACACAATGCGAAAACCGAAACGCATGTTTAAAGATCAACCGCTCCGTGGCACTATCTTCAATGAAGCGATGCATTTCGAACACGTTTCTGCTAATATCGTTATTATTCCGTTATACAGAACACACACATACTAGATGAGTGACGTTTAGCGCTATTCCAGTCGGCTGCAGACCCAAACTCCAAATAATTGTTTTTCCGACAAATTTACAACATCTCAATAATTCTCTGATTTATAAACCATGGTTCGGGTATGTGACTAACTATTTCATCCGCATAACACATCATTCTTTTCTACTAAAGATCATGAAAATTCGTGAAATTTTGTTTCGTTTCGGTATTGTTATGGGGTCACAATTTACAACCCACCCAAGATTTTGATTTTTTGAGGGTTTAAAAAAATGAAAGGTGATTTTACGTTTATCACCTCATAGAAAGACAGATTGGAAGAAAATGGTTTTTGTGAACCATATACAATGCAATGACAAAGGTTCACGTACCCATGATGTCTTTTATTCAGGAGAAAATAATCAAAATATTTTTAAATATGGCCTTGTAGACATGCCAATGTGCCATGGCTTGGAATCAAAAATCGAGCTGTAATACCCAATCGTTTACGAGGTTATTTTCAGCAGACAGACCCTAGTATAAACATGACTGACGTATGACTTCAAATCCACATATCATTCAATTTACATATAAATGAATGGTACGAAAATATCATATATCATAAAATTAACGCACGTTAAGCCTCAGTCGAAATTCAGAGCAGCGGATGATTTTCATAGGGTTATCTTTTATCAAGTAGGTTGGCTACTGCAATACAACGTAAAACTATTGTTGCATTTAGACATTAGACCTTTTATTGCCAGATAGTGTGTACATAACAGGATGTACTTATCTTTTGTAAAATTTTCATATATTCACTGCAGAGCTAAGAGTTTTCTTTGCATTTTGACATCTGTAAGTCTTCAATATCTATAATACCTTAAAATATACATTCAATGGAAAATATTTATTGGGTAGATATTCCCATATAAAACTTAGCTCATATTCGTTTTTTTTTCGCGGCCACCAATTAACATCCAAAACCGAAACAAAAACCAAACAAGCAACTATTCTGAAATCTGTTGATGAGCAATAAAATGAAATCTTTGACGTGTCTTGTGTTAAATAACTTTTTGAAAAGTTCGGGAAATTAAAAATTCTACTAATTGAATCGATATTAAGAATGACATAATTTTCATGTTTGTGTTATTTCATTTTCATTCACGTGTAAGTAAGAAAATACTATTGGCTTTTTTTGCTTTGAGGATAATGACGCGAAAAAATTGCTACAGGTCGGGAAAATAATTTTGCATTTTTTTCTAATGTTGAAAGCATTTCAGTGAATAAAAACTTTTCTCTCTTAATTGAAAATGACTTTAATAACGTAAGAGTTTTTAGTTTATTTTTTGCAATAAACCAAAGGAATTTCTATGAGATATTATTATAACTGCCTTTAATCACGTAAACTAACGAATATAGCTTTATCAAGCGAACTTTACATTAAGCAATTACGATTATTTTCCCTTTAAACGGAGGTTGAATTGTATAGCGACTTAATATACTCAATTCAATATTTGTCGTAACAAAGCTTTTTACTCATTCGTTTGTAATGATGGGTAGTATTGTGACTTTATTTGGCTGAAGAAAGACTTCAATGGGTCCTTATAATACGCCATTCATTCCACGGCCTATTTATATCATACAACTCTCATATTTATATACATTACTGCTTTAATGCGCTGAGGGTCATCAAGTGTTTTTCTATTGAGTTTTAGCGACTGATCGTGATTGGAAGAGCATTGCTCTGACTTTTTGCGAACAACGGACTTCAAACGAAATTGGAAATGGTTTAAAGTAATACCAGATAATTTATGACAATGGATTACAAAACTATAAAGGATCACAAAGAAAAACCAACAAAAAGGAGTGAAAAAATAGGGATATTTGAGAAAGAAGTGTCGAATATCCATTAAGAAAAACGATTAATAAAGCCCACCTTCAACACAAGTATAGTACTATATGATCAAGGAACCGAGGTGACGTCATCAACACCATCTTGGAATCGACGAGAGTCGCCCCGAACCATTCGGCAAACCTCGACAGACTCGGTACTCTACATCTAATTATGGTAATTGCTATGTAGCTACACCCATACAATCGTAATGCGGCTACCGGTATTTATATATTTTTTTAGGAAAACTTGCCGCTTTTAGAAAGAAGTTCTGGAAATGGCGCCGTGGGATAAAACACTCTTCACGGGTTTTCATGGGCGATGCCAGTTTAATTCTGGAACTTTAAAGTGGTTCCAGTGGCAGAATTCGTCTTACAATCGAGTTTATTTGTAGGGTAGGCCCTACCGGTGTCTACCGAGGTTTGCCGAGTGAGCCCGAAGAAGAAAAAGAAGAACAACACGGCCACTCCATACTCTGAATATTTAAAATTTTGTTTAAAACAAAATCATACTAATGCTAGAATTTGACGTGAATGGTTGAATGGAAGCTTTACTTGCATTCTATGTCACACAGACCATATACGTTATCTAAACAATACACTTCCGGTTGAATGACCAAGCACTACTAATTCAAAAAGTGGACTTCCTTTTTATTGGATATAGATGAATAAAAGATAATCGGAAAAAAAAACGTAGCGCAATTTGATAATCATCTTACTTGGAGTGATTATGAATTGTAAATATTTGGTAAAATTACTTTCCATATTCAAGTATATCCGCTACATCTGAATTGGAGCAAATAGCGTAATAACAGAGTTTCGCGGTGGCCCTAATGTGCTGGACGAACTCCTTAGACTTTCGCTGAAACTCATATAAGAGGTGACGAAATCGCTTCATAATAGCATTCAATTAATCCCTAACTATAATGAAAAAGCGCAAACATACGGAATCATTGCTTTAAAGCTGAAACGAAATTCAACAAACGATGAATAGACCTAATACTCCATCTGCTTTTAATGTGGGCTGTATAATTTACTATAACAAGGCCTATACAATAGGCGAATAATACCAGCCAAGATGGCCCATTATACCCTGATAATCCGCACACAAGATAGACTATTATCCAGCCATAATGCATGACTGAAGTCTCGGAAAGCTCAATTGAGTAGTAACAATGGGACTAAGTGTGGACACGAATGGCGACTGAAAGCCGTGTATTGTATGTGACATAATGAAAGAACGGGGACAAATACTGTATATTGAGCGCTTATCGACTTCTATTCAACCACCATTGTTCTCTCATACATCTTCTATTGTTAGCTCTCGTAATGAAATCAACACACAGCCTATTCAAACTGATTTTAACATTGTTCACGAGAAAATTGAAAATCATTCAGTGCTATTCATACACACTACGGCTTTCTCTCTATTTGAAAAGCAATGCACTCAGCTATTGAGTCGGAGTTTTTTTCTACATGGCTGCACCTAAAAGACGTGTTCATCGGGCCATAGTTAGTTTTCCGGCTTCTATATCGGTAGAGCTGTTTATAAAAAGAGAGGAAATCATTGACGAAGGAAGGCGGTCCACTTTTACCTCGCAATGTACAAAGTCAGACAAGCTAGTGCATATATTGCAGAAATTAGGGGCACAGAAATGGATTAGTCCAAAAGCCACCCTAAAGATATCCTCTATAATCGAAGCAACTATTGAAGATTTTCCCCACACGAATCTGTCATCATGACGTCGAAGACACCAATTTCTGGGACACGTCACCTCTGAGTTCAGTTGAAGTTAACGTGAAGTTACTATACAACCCAATGCTTAGATATTATAGATTGACCAGAGTCGTAGACTGGACATGATATGCTGATAATATCGATGACATATTTTCATTCACATGTTCGGATATTAAACAGTGATTTAGTGGATATCATACATAATAACTAACAATTTCGAAAACTATCTGAACACAATCTATGCACGCATTTAGTCTATGGACTCCTAACATGAATGGAGTATTCGCAAGCTTATATGTTCGTAGGATGGCTTGAATCCATGATCACGAGGCGTTTTTTAGTACAGTAAGAAATAACCCCAACTGCTTTGCAAAAAACAAGGAAGCAGTAGGGGCATGCCAATACCGATGCTGTCAAGTTAAAATCACCAGCCCTTGATACTATCTTAGAGTTGGAAAGTAGCATTTAATTTGTCGTTAAAATATCATACTTGGAACACAGCTCAAAGGGCGTTCATATCCCATAACTCGACTAACGTTTGCAAAAGTATAAAATCTTTGTCGCGCCCGCGGGGAGACAATCGCATAAAATCCCCCTTTACCCTAGTGCTTCATTTGCTTTTAACAACATGCACTGGACGAATAATATGATCTACAGTGCTTCACATTACACCGTTCGACCACCCAAAAACCCGTGTATTTTGCGGACCGACAAATAAACTTCAAACGAGACATTGATTGATTTTCAAATTTCTGTGGGAGTCGAAAATGTTATAGGTTTAACTATATCACGGAATCCCACCCACTTATTTTATAAACGAGAACATTGGGCAATATCCTTTTATGGTCAATGCTAATCGATGTTCCCGTGTCATTTAGTTCATTATTTAAACATTCATACAACTCATAATTACACGAAGATTATCTTTTTTATAAACTTCTAAATTACTTCCCAATCTTTAGAACTGTAGTCATCATCAGCGAATAACGAGGTTTCCTCCAATAAGAAAGGCAATAAAGCGAAACAGTGAAATATATCCGTGCTGTAAATGTTGTTTTGTGTGGTTAAGTTAACCTTATGTCGGGTATTGTCAACAGATACAAGTAATACAGACGAAATCAAGTTAACAAGAAAACGTAAATACCACAGTCAAAGACACAGAAGGGAAAAACACGAGGTGTCAGCATATCTTGAACCGGAATAAAAACGAAAAACGAACGATGTCAAGCCGAGTTTTCTCTCTTAATTACCGCTATTGAGGTTTTTTGAAAGTCAATCAATCACCAATTTAGCGTATAATATATCTCACATAAACAAGGCCTTTATCGGTAACCAGGGGGAGGTAACTCCAGCGATATGGATACACGGCTCTTTAAGATGGTAAGATAATTAAAGTCTCCCAGATTGTTCTGGTAGATGATGTTGAATTTTGGTAAAACGTTTAGTAAAATCGAGCAGGTAGGATTGATTTACACATCGCCGAGTCGAAAAGTTTGTAGAATGAATTAGTGTTTGATCCCAGTTGAAATGTCGCTCATCACCTGTCATCCAGGCTTTCGTCATATCGTTAGCTTCCGTCAACCAGACCTTTCAGACGAGGTTAATATAGCTGTATTGTAAACTATATGTAGATATATAATATAGTGTTGATATGTAGTTATGAAAACCATGTAGGAAAACAATGTATTTTCCTATATTGTTTTTCATAAACGTATGGAGAAAACTAAAAATAGAGAATGTAAACTGTATTGTAGATAAACAGGTTTTGTGCAACCTATATTCACAACATTCTTGGCAGCAACATCTCGACTGTAACTACATCAACAGCCAGCTAACTAAATACTAAATAACTCTGTAACAAGGGTAAAAATTGTACTTAGATAATACTAAAACATCAATAAGATATATCACAGTAAAATAAAAATACAGAAGTATTAGTAGATACATCATCCAAAGTTACGATCCGATATTAATTTTCGTTATAAGTGTTCCTACAAAGAAAACAAAATCGCCACCATTATTTTTGTTTTAAATTTTAATTGAAAGATATATTTCTTGGAGAGTCCGTATCCAACATAAAAAAATAGTAAACTTCCGGGAAAATAGATTTGTTAATAAAACTATATCTCATACGAATACAGGTGTGAATCGATGAATGTACGAGTGCTCAAAATATTTTGTAAGGGGAGAGGACAAATGTCAGCTGCTGAAACAAAAGTTAACGATCGGTATTTACTATGTTTATATTGTTCGTTAGAAATATAATACTTTCAAATAGAAATAAGTTCAGTGGGTAGAATAGATCGACCCCTTTAGTTGTAGGATAGGTCTTAAAGAGGCAGTGGGTACGAACTAAATCCTTCAGTTGCATTCACTTTCTGGTTTCAAATGCTATTTAAGTTATCATTGGACATGTATTCACACGGTAGGCACAGGATCAGCCTCTAGACCACTGGATAGCTTGGATATTAAGTGTAATAGACTATCTGCGCCATTCAATCGGTCAACGTTAAATTAGAAAATCAAAACACCGTTTATTATCGTAGCAATGACATTCGACTCTTGGCTATTCATTGTAGTTTCATTTTCCCATGATTTGTGTTAAAGGACAGATGAGAGAGAGAGGGGTTGTCCTGTCGACACAAACTACGTCATTTGGGAATTAACATATGGTTCAGTTTTATTTCAATAATTCGCTTGCGCGCACGGATCTTTAGCTTCGAAAGGAAACTGAAGGACCCGGAGAAAAGCCACGAAGCTGAACAGGGTTACTCCTTATCTCAATGACAGACCTTTTGATACAGCGCATTTGGCCATCCGACACCCTTACCAAAACAATGATCTACTCTAGTATATTAATGTCGTGCTTTATGATATTAAAAAAGAATAATGTGTAGATTTCATTATTTTAATATTATATTATTTTATTTATGCTACAGTATACATTGACACGACTTCATGTTATCATTTTTACAAAGGACATCAACCATAAAGGTCGCCTTAATCTTTTACCTAGTCGAGTTTCTAAGATGGAAATAAAGGCTGATTACTTTATTGGTCTTTATGATAATGCTCTAGTTTCTAATTAATAACTCTTTTGTAGAAAAATCCTTTATGATTTGTGTTTCATCCGACTTGTTTTGTCGTGTACAATTTCTTTCTGATAGCTTTCTTAAATCATTTCATTTCATTTCATTTTCTTCATCAAAGTGTTGTTTTGCAAATCCATGTTGGGGATTAAAACCCATTTAATCATATTATTTCTCTGATAACAAAGATTCTATTCATCCTCATTATCAACTCTTCAAGGTTCTTAGAGAACTTAAAAGACACTTTTTTCATTAAGAAAAATGAAATTAATTTGTGTAATTAGACCATCATATTGATCTTGGTTGAGGACAAAACCGGATGTCTGGAAAGCTGCAAGGATCACCACTAACACGCTTGTGATTTCCTCCCCTGACTGTAACCATTTAAAGTATTAATTACATTATAAAATAAAATATTACACTTTCATAAACTTCCTTTTGAAACTGTTATTTAAAATGAAAATGTACAGAATTCACATATTATGTCGAATAATGATCGAAATTGTCCGATCTGCCTGAATTGTATATGCACTGCTCTCATTCGTGTCGAAATTTTTTGTTGATTATATCAATTATTGCCCTTGCAAGAATTTTAGGGCAATGTAAAATGCTAGAGCGTATGTATTGTTAGGATTGATATAAACACGGGGTTTAACTAATTTCACCAATTTCCGTTTTGGTAAGGTTAATTTCGTAGAATATCATATAATATTGTGAATGTTACAATGGTATTATGCAGACTTTGCTTTTTATTAGTCTGCAGAGTATGTTTCAAATTGTTGAAACAATGCCATAATTTGCGTTTAAAAATAAAATCCCAAATGAAGACGTTTCCAATCTTTACTTGTTGTTAAAGTACCGTTTTAAACTTTTTAGCAGGTCCGAATCCCACAAGGACAATAGCCATCCATACCATAAACCGATTATACCGGATCAAAATTATAGCCAAGAAAAATTAAAATAAAAATCACAAAACCATGAAAGAGACCGAACACAAATCCTTTTTCACAAATAGTATGTTTCTAAGCCAATGAAAATGCCAGAATATAATTACTGCAAATTAAACTTCCTGTAATGCACAATATGAGATAATTGGAAGAAAGGAGGGTCTTTGTTGGCATTCTTCTGTACAAGAATTGCCAGGAAGGCCGATTGGAAGACAAGAAGGGCATAATTCGTTGGCATTGTGATATTTCGAGCCAAACCTTTGAAATGGAACTGGTCTCTTTTATTGACAAGGTGAATTAGACATTATTACCAATTCTCAGATCATAGAAAAAATTGGGCATAGCTTTTATTCCTTCATTGTTTGGATTTCTTTTCATAGCAAACATCAAAAGCGTCGCGAAAATAATGGCCATAATTATAAAAATGTCGGATCAATAGTCTTTTACTTATTACAAGAAAACTGCTCTTATCATAAATATTTGTTTATTTTGTTAAAAGTTAGTCGTCTATACTCAGTTTATTCATTGATGTTCAAGTCCAGTTTCTTTAAATATCACCCTTGACCTGATGAAAATAACAAAGCTCGGTTCTATCGTTTCTGAACGAGAATTCGATTTCTGAACCAGGATTCGTTTTCAGAAACAGAATTTGATTTCTGAACCAAAATTTGTTTTTTCATAGCATTTGTTTCTTAGAAATTGTCCTGATGGAACGGAAAATTTCCCCAATAGCACACTCACTGTATGACATATATATACCCGTCTTTATTAGCCCTGTCAGAGTAGACAAGTAAGACGTTAAACATCATTTCATTTATTGTTTGATGGTGATATTTTACCATTGTTATTTATATTTTAGTAGATATTTGGAAGTAAAGTCTGAGTACTATTTTGCTCCAACACAAGGCCCAGAGATGGTTGAAATAATTCCAAAATTTTAGTAATTTTAGTGCTTAGTAGACCTTAAACCCGATTCTATTTATTATCTGAGTAAGCGACAAAGGCAATCAGGTCTAAAATACAGATCTATATCTTTTTTTTGGGGGGGGGGGTTCTTGTGCTGGAAGGTCGCGCCAGGGGTCGTACGAGCGGCTTTTGATCTTATGACGTCAGACACTGATTAATCACTCAGCGTTGACGTTTCTTCTTCAACAAGAACGTCGGTAATATAACGACGCTTCCAGATCCTAGTGAAGTAAAGACGAGTAAAACGAAATTTTGAACTACATGTATATATAAAACGAAACGAAACAGGGTATGTGTTTTAATCAGATCGCAATATATGTGTCAGTAAGTGAGCCTACGACAAACTTGTGCACATCTACTGTAGTAATAAGCTTTGCATCATGAATTTCTTAATTCAGACATTGAAAGCATAAATCTTTCTCAGCTGGAATGAGCCATAGCAATTCTCTTAATACGAGAGAAAAGTTATTTCTCAGTTTACTTCCATACATACCATATGACGACAATGTATACTGTACTGCCCTTCGGGTTATAATGTTGTCTCGATTTCGTTAAATCCCGCTGCTTTTGGTATTGGTTCGATTGTTCCAGTTTGTTGCAGCTATAATGGAAGGGTCGAAGGGGGCTGACAAAGAATATTGTCTAGTTGATCAGATGGGATGAAAACCGAATTCCTATGGACGTGTGTATATTGGCGTGAACGTAAAAGAACCGTTTACAGTTGGCATTCAAAATAAGAGTAGGCCGTGGTGTATCTGTCCGGGCCAAATTTCCATCCTAGCACAATGTATGGCTTATGCCCGTGATCATTAGCCCAGTCGATGCAGACAAGTAAGCATTTAAATCTCATTTCATGTCATTATATAAAGGACAGCCGATTACATTTACTTCTAGGTTTATTATAATCGAGGGAGCTTTGTATCTGGCAGATCTTTATATCGAAGATAAAAACCATAACCCATTCTAAAAAAGCGGGGTCTCATGAATACAGTTGACAGCACGTTATAGACCCTCTGACAGTGGAAACAGAAATAAAAGTAGTCCATAGCATGGTTGCCTGGACATAATTTCGCCAAAAGCAAGCTGCGTGGCATATGCCTGTTTTCACTCGCTTTGTTGGCACTGTAAAGTAAGACGTTAAACCTCAATTTCATTTCACATAACAACAATATGCAGTAACAGACTTTAATCTTACGATCAAACTAACTCTAATGAATCAATATGTGTATATGTACAATATGACACTACATGTATACTATTTTAAAAAGCCAATTGTCATTGAAATTAGAAATTATCTTTCCAAAGATAAATACAGAACCTGATAACATGGCTTCCATACAATAGACTTATCCGAAATACAATCGTTCAAATATGGATGTAGATTAACAAAATAAAATAAAGTTTAACTTCTTACTTTTCTACAGCATGTCCGGGCAATGACATTACGACCCACACTTACTGCGAGGGACCTTTAAAGGGATTCGAATTGTATATACAGAACTTGATTTTTTCTTTTTTAGTTCCATTTAAACGGCTAGACGCTTTATGCCGGACACGAGCATTATTTTTCTGAATAGCACCAAAAAATACTGAAAAAAGTGATCGTAAAGGAAAGATATGCTATAGATGTGAACATTCTGCAAGTGAAATCAAGATTGAAAAAAATATGGATGATTTAAATATCCAAAAAAATAAGTATGCATTTGAAAGAACTATGAACATGTTAGTCATTCGGTTGGTACAAAAAACCGTGGTCTGGTGTACAGACTTGGTGTGCAGGTCGAAAAGCCCTTGACTATTGGAATTCATTGAGTCAAGTGGCGTGATTTCGATTCCCAGCCTGTCCAAATCCCATGGTTTTTTCACCGGGTTCCCTAGTTTCCTTTCACTGCTAAAGACCCCAACGTAAAATAGAATTAATGAAATAAAATGTAACAATATGTTAGTCATGTTAGTTTAAAAATGACCTAGTTTGTCTCGAGTGGACGTTAAACTCCATTTCTCTCTCCGTCTCTCTCTTTTATCAATTCATTGGGACACCCATGACCTTGATGCAACTTTAAAAATATACTACACCGTTAATGTTTTTTTTTTTTTGCTTTTTTTAAAAAAACCCCACTGAACCAGAAAAAAATATAACCGAGAGAAATACAATGCATCAAATAGACGCTAAGGCCACAATTTGTGCAGCACCAACTTTTATGTCGACAAACCTGGTGAAATATTGTCTATGATATTTTGGATGTGACGTATAAGAGAAATAAGCTTATCAAAGGAATTAAATGAATAAAACCTGACAAAAAGAAACCAATACTATTTCACAACGCGAATATTTCCACCAGTAATGTGAACTTAACACGAATCTTTTTACACAAAAACATTTTCCCTTCAAAGTTCTACATTTACCGCTTTGTAAAGAAAAATCTTATTCGTTCCATATTTAGAAATAAATCCTAGTTTTTGATGACAGGTACATTCTCCACGTGTATTTGACAACTGGACTTTAACGACTTAACTTTTCTTTATCCTCATTATACCTACAAAATAGCAGTCAAATTCTGGATTCATCGCTTTGTGTATGGTATCTAAACGTGAAACGAAAGATAATCACAGGTGCTAAAAATAACTCATTAATTGACAGACGGGAAACAAAGCACGGAACGAAGATGTTGTAAAGACGATAAAACCCATAATCGGGGCCATGTCTCGTACAAACATTAGCTAAGATGGTTGTTGTCACATATACATGGTTAAGAAACTTTACTCAATGATTCATATCGACCTGTCAATAGTTCCTACACAATATCAATAAAATATTTTTGTAGAAAATGAAACAAAATAACAAAACGAAAGCAAATTTAAAGAAGAATGAATTGTTTGAATTTCGTAATTTATTTTTAGATACAAATAGCAATACTTAAATACCACTGTACTTTGGATCATGTAATGGCTATGAAGTCATCGCAGCCATCTTGGAATTGTGACGTCATATTAAAATCCATCAATCAATGACCAAAGAAAGGCATATCAGGTGTTATGTCGATTGTACATGAATTGGCAGTCTTGAACTCCCCAAGAAATGAAATAAAATGGGGTTTAACGTCCTACTGTTCTGCTCCGACTGGAATAATGAAGATTTGCTTACGCGATAAATACAGTGTGCCATGAGGGATGTGCACACAGGACCTCGTTTTTTGTACCTTCCCAACGACTAGACAGCTGTCCCACACCACTGACAAGGGGCTCCCCATAAACAACAATACTAAGTTGTAAATGAGTAATGCTTGGGGTCCAGTTCTTGAGTGAAAAATTAAATCAGAATATGTTATATAGTGGAATCAATTGTTAAATGAAGATGTCACCAATGGTGGTACATTACCTGCAATTGCCCAGTGAACGATTATCAAAGGAGAGTGAATTTCCTTTACTCATAAATTTCTAAACAGCGCTGAAACATCCTGTATAGCGCTTACAAGATTTTCGAAACGAGGGCAGTAACCTGTAAATAACGACAGAGATCGCTAATGTTTGATAAGGTTCATCTTCATCGTGATTAAATTAAGAAGATAACTCTTTTAAAAAATAGTAAATAAGAAACTGGCACATATCCACGGATGATAAATGTTGAAGACTCTGAACATTAAGTAGTTTTTGAAGATTTTGATATTTATTGGCTTCCTGTTCCATTAGAAACACTATACAATTAAATTGAATAATAACACGTTTGATAATCGTATTGCTATAGATACAACAATTTCACTATAATTGTTCTTTCAAGAGTCACCAGTATTAAGAATACAATCATACAACCACGCATTTTATGTTATAATCTATTTAAAACTAAAAGCAAACAATACACAATAATACTGATATGAAATTCATTTTCAAAAAATAGAAAGTATTGAATCAAACTAAAAATAATTGAAATATTTGTTAAGCGTAAAGATAATTCCATGATTTGAAAAACGCATACAGATAATAGAACAAACGGTTAATAACAATGCTGGAATTCTACTTCAGTTTTCTATTTGTCAATAAAAGAAAAATAATTAATTGTTGTTATCGAAATGCTGTGAATTGTGATAGGAATAATTGTCTTTTGATCGCAAATTAAATGCTGATAATGGGAATAAAAAAAGATGAAATAAATTGAATAATACAATGTGATTTGTAATAAGCAAACACATTGGCCTATTATTTCGTACAATGTTCATCATATATTATTCTATTCATGCTTTGTGTGTGTTCACCTGTTGGGTATTGTTCACTAATGTTTTACCGAAGTGTGATAAATAATACATCACGCGCAGCTTTTATGAAAACATACATACCAATAACAGTGAAATTTCTATGTAGCATATCTTTTTGTAAAAAAAACTCTATTCATAGAAATATTTGTGTAGCGTGGTGTTTGTTTTAAATTCCATGCTTTTAATTACAAATAATGTCTAAACTAAAAATAACCACAGGTGCATACCAGGCAATTAACACACAATAACAATTGTAATCATAAAAATATATTTAAATTATAGATGAAATTTGCTTTATCTTATTAAAAGGCGCAATTTATGACTGCAGCAGGCGAGTTCGTTTCACATAACATCAAATTGAATAATTATTTTAATTATTTTGGTATTTAATTTACCTTTATTTTATATTCAGCATCTTTTTTTTTTATTATCGCGTCCTTGAATGGAAAAAGGGAAGTGTTGTAAATGGTGCTACAACACAAAATAAACTGTGTCCAATTGATGAATACCTCAATGGCTAATGGTCCCAACACAGACCCTTGGGGTAATCCACGTGGAATAGAGGAAAATAAAAGTTCTAAGTGCATTTGTCAATAAATTACCTGGCGACATAATTGAACATGTTTAGGGAAATACAAGCTTTACCCACGGTTCACACCGAATCCCGTGATACACATCAACGAAAACTGTTGATAGTGTCACTGATAAAGGTCCCTTCGTTTTTCTCTTGAAAATCGCATCCACAAACCGGGCACCACTTCAAGACACCATCTTAATTTACATGTATCTGATAATGTTAAATGACCTGTCATTGAGACAACTGGCATGGTTTCGAATCCCCGGCTGTACGTGACTCTCTCTCTCTCTTTCTCTCTCTCCCCCTCCCCCCTCTCCCTCTCTGATAATTTTAAATGGTATCAGAATTATTGGCAAGCTTAGCTGGTGCCAAAATCCGTCAGGGTTGGTTGTGTTCAAATCAGTAACAGAACACTGCAAATAATAGACACTCTTTATTTATATCTAACGAGAGAAAAATAAACTAGCAGGGGATCGTTTTTCTGTGTCGTTTATTTTTATAGTCCTCTTTATATATGATAATTGATAACGTTATATATAATAAATGATCTTGGACTATTTGTTGATAAAAGTAGAAGCGAGAACGTATATTAATGATATATATATAAATAGTATATGAGAAAGGTACAAGTCAGTCCATCAATCTAAAACCTGATCGCGATTTTATTGCTCGACTTGTAACATTAGACGCATCAGAGCTCTTCTCCCCCGTCGTCTATCTTTTCGTTTCGTTTTTACAGCCATTCAGCTTTTTGTGGCTTTCCACACCTTCTGCCTTTTATGAAGACTAAACCGATTTGTTTTCCTTCAATCATATAGTGAAAGAAACCACGAGGGGGTCTTTTTTAACTTATTGTACCCTCGTACAAAGATTCCCATCCACTTAAAGCGTCTTTTATTTCGTTCCTTTTATGTTTTTGGATGAATTTGTAAGAAACCTTTAATACAGGTATAGAGTTTTATAAGCGATCATTGTCGCGTGAATTAAAATGAATAACAGTCTTTTCACGAATATAGTGTTTTCTCCGATCTGTATTTACTTATGCGTCAGGTTTCGACAGAATAAAAGAAAGAACCACAATACACCCATACATATGTATATTAGTCACTTTAGTTGTATTGTTCAAGAAGAATACACGTTATAACACAGGCTTATTCAAGTTATAATGCCTGATCACTCTTTTATACTAAGAGGGTCATATTCTTTTATGAAGCATGTACGAGCCATTGTTGATGCATTATTACCTGGTGTTTCTCTATACTCCCTTTCACGCCGTTTCAAAACATCCAACAATGGCCGCCAATTCGCTGAACAGACACACAAAAGAATGGCAATTTGTTGAAATGACTTGCTCTAACCGAACAAAACCCCAGCTCAAAATGAAGTTAAAGGTTTTTTGTATGAAGTACTTGTTGGCTATAATAGAGATTCTGAACTGAGCCAACCGAAGCCCTACAAACACTAAAACATATTAAATGAAAACCGGCCGTTTTACATTAGCTCAATTCACCAGACCCTTTTTACATTTGGGTTCGTTATTTGAATGCTTTGTGATATCACCAGCAGTACGTCCTTGTGTATAAATTTTGATCAGAAATATAGTTTTTATTTAAGTGAAAAAAAATTGTTTTTTGAGGAGTTACAAATCAATTTAATATCCCCCACTGTACGATATTATCATTACAGTTTATTTGCTAGGCGAACCTCTGTGATAGGGATATTCTAGAAAGTCTAAGTATACTCTGCCACTTGCACCACATCATTGTATAAACGTTCTATCGTATGTTATTTGGAAGATAATACAGTTCTACCACGATCTAGTAACAGGCGTACACCGAATCCTGGCGATCCATGGATTTACGCAGCCTTGTATGCATATTTACATCCCAATGATAATTTTCAGCGTCTGGATTTAAGGATTTCGAGTTTTAATTCGTATGCCATCCTGTCAGATGGAATCGTTACCAGACAGGGCTGTCCGGCATCTGGTCTGTAAGGATTTCATACCAAGAAAGATGTCAGAGTGTTCGAGCTCGTATTTGGAATATGGCACAGATGAATGAAAACGCCATTTCTATTTCAATACATTTAATTATCAGTGTATTTTATTTGTATTGGATACTTTCATCCATTAAAAAATGTTAGTTCGAGCAAGTTTATGTTATTTTGTTTTTTAGTCCCGAAATGAGCTAGTTTGTGTTGAGTGGACGTTAAACCCCATTTCTCTCTCTTTCTCTATACTTTGTTTTAACTGTTGTGTTTCTACCCTCTCAGACGACAGTTACTGGTTCTGAATCGCTTCGGTCACCTCTGGCTTGCGGCTGTGGTTTCGATCCCTGGTGTGAGCGTATGTGGCATGGAGATAGGGGCGCCTTCTCAACCTCGTGAGTTTCCTCCGGGCACTCCGGTTTCCTCCCACTGCTAAAGACCCCTACGCGCAAGCGAATTATTGAAATAAAATTAAACCATATGTTAGTCCCGAAATGTCCTAGTTTGTGTCGAGTGGACGTTAAACCCCATTTCTCTCTCTCTCTCTGGTTCTGAATCCGCCATTGAAGTCACAATCCGAATATAGTGTGACGTTTAAGCAATGGCGTCTAGAATCTTTTTAAAGATAATTGTAGTAACTCTCATTACTATCTATATATTGAACAAGCCCATTTAAATTAACGATCTAAGAACTCCATGGTGTCGCCATTAACATTTCCAGATCACCGATATGCTACTTTGACAATTTGACGAGTGGGTCATCATTTGCGTATGTGATGTAATTTCCGGTATCACCCAATCGATTGCATTTTTTTTTTCAAATAAGGCTTCGGTAGGATTGTACGTGTCAAGGAGTAGGGCCGTCTGTACAGCATCGATGGTTTTCTCCAGTTTTCCTCCACCGCTAAAGTTAATGTTAATCCAAAAATGACCCAGTTGTCGAGTGGACGTTACTCCCCCTCCACCCACTCGCTCCCTCGTATTATATCTGGGTTTTCAAAGGTATACCCAGGTTTCCTTCTCTTTTAAAGACCAGTGTATACAAGCGAACATTAAATCCAATTTCTCTCTTTCTGGGCAATGATACTGCCAATCTTGTGTTATTATTAGAATAATCATTAAAAATATATAATTCTATAAATTATGTAAAAAGTTACATACGCAGGGATAAGCGGAAAAAGTGGGATTTTTAAATTATGACTTCCTTAACATGCTTTTAGTATCTGATTAGTTTAGCACTTGAGAAAGAAACCATTTTTTCTATTATTCTGAACAGCACAATTCTATTGAAAAAACTCAATTTAAAACAAAAGAATAGCCGGAAACCATATTTGAAATCAATATTGAAAAATAGATAAACATTTTCCTTTTAACATAATGTTGCTTAGTACAGTGCCGCTAGTTATTTATTTTATTATATAGAATGAAATTGACGTTG
The DNA here is from genome assembly GCA_948474765.1 of Patella depressa. NCBI lineage: Eukaryota > Metazoa > Mollusca > Gastropoda > Patellidae > Patella > Patella depressa. Next base: position 55,284,043 of record OX419715.1, on the reverse strand, counting down.
CGAGTTTTATTTTAACTTAAGAGGTATATCCCGAGGATGAATGGACGATGTTGGGGAAATGAATAACATGGAACAACGTTCGAGGTGCATTAGTATAATAGACGTTCATGAGACGATGCCTCTGACTAGTCCACGAGGCTTTCCATTTAATTCCCTCTATTATGAAAAGGAGAAAAGAAAAACAAGAAAATGTGAATACATGCTTTCAGGGAAATCAAATAACAGCGATGAGAAGAGAAGAGGATGAATGCTGGCTTTAGAAAATGTAGAAATGAAATTGACAATAGACGAATATTAGGCATACAAAGGCAAAACGTAAACATGCAGATTTGGAAAGGTTTCAAAGAACCGGGAACAAAGAATTATAATGAAGGATAACAATAGATCTAATGTTGAGACACTGATTCCAGGCGGTTATTGAAGACACTTCCATGTTTGACTAAAGTCTCATTATTGGGATCAATATAAGATTTCTAGCAACTTCATACAACCTCCATCTTTAGTAATGACCACATTGGTTGGATTGGTGGGACTTGTAGGCTCGTCTATTTAAATCTGAAATGTAGAATATTGCAAAGGAAACTTGTTCGAAAAGCGTAAATGTTAATATATGATTATGATTTGGGTCTGTATTTTCGAACTCCGGGAACACACGAGTTGTCCCGTCTTGTGCTGAAATCTTTTGTGATGGGCTTTGTTTTAATCCGACCCAATCCAAGCGGGGAGATTATACACCATTCAATAGACAAATTTGACATTGTACGATACATGCAAATGACGATCAGCGACTTTTCAGGAACTCAAATTTGCATCGTTTCTCCCTTAGTGGCATGTGGATACGAAATGAATTCTGCATAGTAAAGTTTTTGAACTGTCTGTTTGCAATCCTTTAAGACCTTTAAATGTACCATTAGTCATAATGATGAAAATGACCAATATTAAAAATGGCGGAAATATGATGTAGTTAGATTGTGTTGAGGCTTTATTTTCTATGTATTTTGTTAGATTAAATGTTTTCAAGAGGCCTTATTACTGGTGGTTCATTTTCTTTCTACCCTCAAGACAGACTTAATATGTCTTCTGCTTTATCAGTAGAGTCAACAGCACATTATTATCCCTAATTATCCCCCCTTTGTTCCTTTTCTTACTCTAATTATTCCTTTATTTACTCACAAACAAGGGGGATAATTTTCTGTATGGTTATTAAGGAATTGAGACGCCTACGGAATTAACCTTACATTTAAACCAGCTCTCAGACATGTATACAAACGTTTGCAAATAGTTACTTTTCTTTATGTGATATAATGAAGACAACAACGGTAGAATGAGTAGGTCGAACCTTTATAAGTACATGTGCAAAAAACTAGAATTGTTTTTTTCTAAACTTACAAAGGCCAGAAACTTAATTTAAAAGTTTTAAAGTACCGGTACATAAAAATAGTGAAGAGATTTTCAAGATCCTGAAATACTGAAATTCTATTAACTCTAGGTCAGTGTAAAAGAAGTAAACAAAGTTCTGTTCTTGCAGTCAGCTTTTAACCAGGGGAAATGTAATTGTATTTATACCGTTATAAATTTTGACTTTACGTGTGTTTTAATGTGTTTATTAACAAACCGATTTCATTTGTATAGCGTAATTTTGTTTACCGCCTACTTTTTAAACGGTGCATTGACTTACATTGGTATTTATTTATTTAATAGTGAATAATTGTCCACGCTTTTTCTGTTTTGGCTTACAAATTTTTTTTACTTGGTAATCTTTGCGAATAGATAACCATGGACTCATCCACAATCAGTATATGATATACTCAAAGTTTTCATCGCTATACATTGTATGTTACCTCTTTGGTTTAGGACGACGGAATCTCAACCAAACTATGGCAGGTTCGACTCCCGGTATCTCTTGTCTGGTCAGAGTTTGAGGTCTCTTCTTTAATGGAATATCACGTGATGTAAAACATATATACCGTAGTTCAGATAAACTACAAATCGACTCTATTGAGTTTTTGTGCCTCACCGGATCATATTCCTCGTGCAAAGTCAGTTGTTTCTATACCCTATGTATTGATGAATGCGTGCGATGGACGCCAGGGTGGTATTCAGACACTGGAGTCCCAAGTCAATCCCAACGAGACCTTAAATATCACTCCATTATTTTGTCCCACACAGGAAATTTAGCAAGAGTGTCGGTAAATTTTAATACAAAAAAGTAACCTTGTTGACAGATATTTCGACTTTTGCCCATTTTCACACTGCATGCTTGTGTTGGTTTATTAAGGGGCATTATGACGGATTAGATAAAGAGCTGGTAGTTCTCACTATAATAGTTGAAAATTAGATAATGTAAAGGGAATATCCTGAAAATTGCTCCACTGTAAACCGACATTTTATCGTTTGAATTTTAGGCCTAACCTCGGCCATCATTACTAAAGTCGGTAAGGTGAAAAACATAGTTTCGATTACACATTTTTGGATTTTAAAATCATCAATGACCGTTGAGCAGTAAATCAGGTTCAAATGTAGTGAAAATCCAACACATAAGATGGCACTGAGAGTTGATAAAGGTCTTTTCTTGTTAATAAATGTCTTTTCTTGTTAATAAATGTCTAATTAATAGTTAATATAACATTTCAAGCCAAATGACAAGATTTAGCTGTAGCATAATGTATGTTTAAGTAAATTCTGGAAAAAAAACCCTGCAATACCGTAACCACATAAAAAATGTAAATAATTGGTAAGATTTCTTTTTAAGAATTGAAGATAACACTGATGCACAGAAAGCATATAGTTATCATTTTATATTAAAATATCCATCATATTGTTCACTATGAATTCACAAGCAAGTACGAACTCCAAATTATACCTCCATAATACAAATAAGTAGCTATTAAATAATGCATAAATTTGAATAGAATTTACATCATAAATGAAATTCCCCAATTATCTACTCATCTAAATACTAAGTAATAAGAATAGACACTGTCAGATATACATCCCTATTCATGCGTTTTCTTATTAACAACAAAACCGCTTTTGATATTTGAGTAAAGGTACTTAGATATTATTCAAGCTTGTCTTCACAGCTACTTCACGTAAAAAGGTGATTTCAGAAAAAAAAAATCACTTTAGTCTCTATACTGATGGACAGATAACATGCACCTGTTTTTAATCTTTATAATGACTTTTTATATATACCCAACATAAATAAATATATAATTATGTTTTGTTGACAGATTCGTTCACGTATAAAGTGACAATTTTTATCATTTTTTTCCTTGGTTAATTTGCATCTCTTAAGTCAGAAATTCGTTTTATAGTGTCTCAGATAGCAATGGTTAAACAATGAAAAGCGACCACTGACTTAAAGGTTACCCCCCACCAAGTCCAATTAGTGAAAAACACCAGGGTATGACGATTTGAAATGTCTGTTACGTAGGTTTTCCTGTTTTGAGGAGTTCACGTGTCAATAGTTTCTTATTTGTATTGGTCAGTACAAACTAAAAACAAGTACGATAATTTTATGGATAAGGAACCGAGCATGACGTCATCCATGATATCGTGGAATTGTGACGTCATATCGAAAATGTCGAAGTGCTCCAGTCTGTGCGAATTTGTCCAATTTGTCAATTGTATAACAATTAGATGAATACTGTTTGGCGACCCCAAAAACCATTGCGTGTTCTGTAGTGTAATCTGTAAGGTCAGTTTGTCCAACAACCACATCATGGAATCATTTAATGTATAAAGTCACTCTTTCATTTGTCGCTGGAGATTCCAATATGTCGTAAGATTCCCTTTCTTGTTTGGTATAAAATTTACAATTTCTAAATGTTTAGGTTTTTCAATTAAAGCCGTTGATCGTTAATTGAAGCAGGATAATTTATTCGCCGTTGATATTGTGGTTTTGTTTGAGTTCATTTTATCATGGATTAAGGCGTGGAAAATAAGATATTGTACTGAAAATGAACCACCGACATGGACGACATTGGCTACTTCCTCGGTTGGGGGGTCGTGTGTTATGTTCAGCATATTGTTATTTCTAAGGACGCTGTCGATTACTGTGACTTTGTTCTGTCACAAGTCAAATAAGAGGTTACTGAAACGTGGAGTAAAACTGAATCCTATATATATATATCTAACTTGTATCACCTGATCAACAGGCTATCCACTGATAATATCTATGAACGATTAGGCCTTTTAAAACGTTCTTTTTTATACAAGTTCCTCAAAATAGGAGTAAAAGACGCATGTCTAGTGTGGCATAAAGAGCGCAATTGGACATGCCATGACACACAACCTCATTAATTTCCATTTGGTTTCAAGGAGACGACTGACAGATGACAGCACCAGGAGATGAAGATTCAACCATAAAAAGGATAAATAATTGTCATCCAATTGCAAGGTACTTGACTCTTGTAACTGTCCTAACCTTTGGTTAAATCAGGAAGACTTATTCGTTTTTTCCCGGTACAAAGTAAATATTCTTGTAGGAGATTTAAAGAACAAATCAGAAATACACGACGACATATTCTTGCCAAATCTTTTTATCCGACAATGTGTTTTGCAAGATATTCAGTTACATAAAAACCGCACATTTCCCATGACAAAGAGAACACAATAGTTCTGATGCTTGTGTCTTAATACTTATTCTTGTATGATCATTTGGGTCATCAAGGAAGAAAATTAGAAGAAACCTTTTTGTTGGCTGGTAACGTAAGATGAAATGAAAGATTCTGATAAGAAACTCAAAAAAGAAAGCAATGCATTGATAGGCAAGATATTATATAAATCTAAAAAAAAATCGATGTTTTAAAGTAATTCCTTTTTATAAATCACTCCTATTTTTGAAATAGAATTTATAAAATGATATGATCTTATTTTTTAGTGTATAATGGTATATAGTGTTGTAAGAACATAAAAGAAACGAAACGAAATAGTTGATATTTAATGTAGATATAGCTTATTCATTATGATCGACATGGGCTTCTGATTTTCTCTTCTTGTTTTTATTTTAGAAGTGATTATCGCGTATCAAATCGTTTGCGAAACACAGGGGACTATTAAAATGTCTTCGGCATTTTTCTCATATTCATACAACCCTTTACAAAATATTCACTAATGTAATTGATAGTCATTTTGATATTTTATTTTTGCTTTAAGTGTTTTCGTGGCTTTGAGCAAGGTCTTGCAACTTGATGGGAAAATACGACAAATCATCTCTTAAGCCAGTGCTGCGTAACGGAGCGAGACCGTTAATTGTTGAGTTGATGCGATCCCGTTCACCCCCCTCTATATCGTCTATTGAAAATCTTTAATAATCTTTTTTACCCACACATAGATCGGGCCAACCCCTTTTTATGTGGAATATAATGATTAACAATATAGCACAATGCAGAGAATGACAGGGCTATACATAAAATGAAAACATAGTTTTCTATATGAAAATATATAGTAGTTTATTAATATCAATTGTGAGTCAGCTTTGGCGGAAAACTTCACCTTTTTCTAAAAATATAAAGCGTAGCACAAATGAAAACCACCGAAATTGAATGACCTTTTTGTTTACTTGCAAAGAATCAGTCTTCTGAATTTTCAATTGAGACTCGTTACCTGAAACGCAGTGGGACAAAAACTGAGTTTAGAAATGCGTTCTATAGTATTTGTGTAGGTATTGTATACAAAAAGAAAGCTTTAGAAATTCTTTACAAAAGTTTTACAATGCGACACATAAAGAATATTGTCATTCTAAAGTTATTGCTTATGGATAAAAAATATTGATATGAAAGGTTTTGAATGGATAGAAAAGGAGTCGTTTCTTCAGAAAAGCTTTTTGACAACTAAGAGGTTAAAGTAGATTTAGATGAATCATTTCTCAAGTCGTTTGTGAATATCTGTCTTTTAAAAAAGACGATACACTTAATGGCGGTTCTTTCTATCCGGGAAGCGATTAGCCCATGTTTTATATTCACAGTTCATTATAGAAAAATTAGAGATATTACCATTGACATGTAGGAGCTTTAATACCTATATGCTGACAATAATTATGAATCCGATTTTTATTTATGCTACTCAATGTTTATTATCTTGTATTCGTATTGACTTCAATATATACTTACAACTCATTATTGTCAGATATATAACGTCTAAGCACAAAGTGCCCGAACCCCTTGACCTTGGCTAAGAATTATTAATGTTGAACATACGTTATTGCGGTATTTGATTGACAAATCTATAGAATATAAATATATTGGGACATTCCATGTATTGGATATTACTAGTTTTCAAAAAATGTTGTTTCTCTTTATAATATCATAAATCACATTCATTTCTTTTATTTTGCGCCTTAAGAGGAAAATGTTGAGCATTAAATATCGATTCTTAATGACAATAAACTATATATTTAATAAGTACTAGGAATAAATTTCATAACAAATTTAATTTGGAAGTAATATAACACGGTTGTATTTTAAGTTAAAGTGATTTTATCGAGAAATGGTATAGGTGTACTTTGATTTCATATTATGGAACTGATTTCCAGAGAGAGCATCACAGTTTTATTACTTACACAAGATATACTGACCTTACAATTGTACTCTAGTCTTTCAAAGTAATACCACGCAGCTTCGTGAATAATATGACGATACTATCATCCTCATTGAAACGTTGTCGTTAAGAAACCTATTGAATATTATCCATTAAGCTGTCTGTTATTTTATTATCGCTTTCAAAGATAATAGCCTTTTAAAGGTTTACAAATACAAGGCCTTTTGTTGATTTGATTCGATCAAATTGTGCTAACATTGTTCCAAGGATATTTTTCCGGTTCTGTAATATGACAGTGATGACTGATGAGCCATGGCCGACAAATGTTGGATATCAAATAAGTCAATTTTCGGCAACTGTATACAGAAATGCAGTTCTGTCTATCAAGAATTTGTCGCCGATAGTTCAACGTGCGTATGAATGAAAGATCATCGACTATAAACAAGCCACACTCGATTGATACATTTAACTAGATTTGAAGAACGCATAGCCCGGTTGTTAAACAAAAATCATCATCAATTTTTAAAAAGATTGTAAACAACTCCGATTAGAATATAGGATGTGGACCAATAGCCTATCCGCGACGACAAATTGGACTATCTCTACCATCATCGCTAATTTTAACAGTTCCACAGAGAGAAATAACTATACGGGATAAGATTTAGTGCTTTTAATCAAAAAGAATGTACGACAGAAAGTCATTCATAGCTTAAACATACATTATGCAAGAGCTAAATCTGGCAATTACAAGTCTTTCTTTAGACTTGAAATGTTATCTTAATTATCAATTAGACATTAATTAACTTATCCAGACAATATTAAACTCTTGATGTCTAGGTTAGCCTTCGATGTTGGCTGGATTAGATTCTTATATGCTGCTTAACGGCCATTGATAATTAAATTTAAAACGTGGATAATCGAGACTATGTTGTTTGATTTTAGTAATGATGACCGAGGCTAGGCGGAAATTTCACCCGCTTCGTTCTCGGCTCAGAGTGGATCAATCTGACTGAAATTTTCAGCAAATTACCTTTACACAATTTATTTTTTAGCTGTTATAGTGAGAACTGCCAACTCTTTATCTTATCTCCCATAATGTATCTTTAACAAAAGATAAATACTCGACTTAATTTTACGAAAATTTGTGCATAGGTGTCCATTTCCAAGGACCACCCTATACATTAGAGTATGTGTTAGTGACGTCATCAATACTACCAGGCCCCGAGTTCACAAAGCATTCTTAGACTTAAGTTGAGAATTTACTCAAAATTGTCCACTTTATTTTAACTAAAACATAGCCCATTATAATAATATTGTTGATTTAATGTATCAAATACATCAAAAAGAAACAAAGTTTTGTGTTTCTGGATCAAAGATATTTCTTACAAACAGTGATTGAAAGTTGAGCAAATTCTCAACTTAAGTCTGAAAATGCTTCGTGAACTTGGGGCCAGATCTTGCAGTAAAATTGAAATACTATGTCGGTATTACTTATTAAAATTTGTTTATTTCATGTGTTTAAATGAAATGTTAGTCTTAAATTATAGTGTGGTGTTTAAACGGAAGGCTTTCTAACATTTTTAAAAGTTGATTAGAGTTGCTATGATGGTTGTCTGGGGTATGTAATAATGAAATAGGTTTTAACATAACTACATGTATTATAATTCAAGAAAACTGTGAAAATGGCTATTGACAATTGCTCTAGAGTAACACATGTTTCTCAATTCGATTTAAAAATATTGTTAGGAAATACAAAAAGGAAGGACAAAGTATGTATTTGAAGATAAAAGAAAGTACATATCAGTAAATAAACACAAGGTGTTCAATGTATATAGACATATTTTCACAAAATTCTGTTTCACAGTAAAGACGATACTTTACTTGACAAGAAATCTACGTGTGATTCACACTACCAGCGGGGTTTAACCAAAGACATGTTCCTCTTAAGACAAAATAAAGCGATTATTTACGGCTATTTTGGGGACCAAAATCAACAATGAAGTAAGAGATCTTTTTCTTTTCTGACGTTTCTTGACAGATTTTCTACATTGCTTTCAAAGTTTTGAAGGTCTTGTCTCTCTTTTTCCGTATTGTTTGAAAGCTTTCTCTCGAAGTGTATGAAATTAAAAATATTAAAGATACTAAGCTTATTAGACTTTTATCGGCGTATTCATATATCTCATATCTTCAGTTCCTCAATATCGTTTATACAATATCTTTGCATTTTAATGTGAGAACGTTATTGATATGCCTTATAATGTTCCTTACATCAAATAAAATTGTCTTTGTTTTTCCTTAATGTAAGCGCACAGGACTCACGGGTAGAAAGTATCGGTTACGAATCTTGGTGAGTGAGAAAATGACCTTGGAATCTTTCAGACCCGATCCCCACTTATCAAGGGTAGCGCTTGCGGGGGATGTCCTTGGGCAAAAATCCGAGGTCCCCGAATGTGCACATTGAGGTGCGCATAAAATAGCTCTTAATCGTTGAAATTCGATGAAGAGGAGCAAACGCTGCTGTCCAGGAAATGGCGCATACACATAACCAAAGAATCAGAGACATTGAACCCATATCCTATAATATCATATCCACAATCTATGTCTCTTTCGGTTCTCGATGTTTCAAAATTGAAAGAACAATTTATTGTCTATTGAAAAACATGCATATTGTGTGCACTGCAAAAGTCATTGCCTGCGATATGCATGAATTGTATCAGCGGACACTAAGACGCTAAATAAAGTTACCGCTCCCCATTCCTCTGCACGCGCGCACACACACTAACACAAACAGTCAACCTGTGCTATAACTTTCTGAAGTTTATGTTTCATTATACACTAAAACGGTTACATGTACATTAAATCTATTAAAGCAAGTGGACAAATTTTATTATCTCATAAAGTTTTAAAAGTCTCTCACTACTATTCAAGTTTCTTGACAAATACGTGCACACGTATTCAACATAATGTATCTACAGTGCAAGTTCATACTTACTCTATACTAAAACATATTTCAATGCCGGACTTTTAAAAGAAGACAATCAGAAAAAATTTAGATATGCAGCTTTGAAGAGATGACAACTTTTATTATATCATAAAATAAGCTCTTGTGTATTAGTATTACATGTGTTTATATGTCCTTGTGTAACAACATTAGGTTGGAGAAAGTCAATAGGCAATGTTTAGTTACCTACATGTCTTATCAATAAGCACTTACATCTTCTTTTATGGGGAATCATTTAGAATATACAACCATTATAAATAATGTGCCCTTTGTAATTGTAAGGTTAATTCGGGCTGTATATTATTCTTCATGGTGCATAAAACTGCCTTTTATGAATCTCTTATAGATAAAGAATACAACGGGTTAAACAATACATACTATAGACATTAGTGTAAAGACTCGGGTTTTTATATACATGTTATATATATTAAACTTTCATTGTTTGTTTGTAAAATAACACACATAGTAATATCAATCGATTTCTTACAATCCTCATATATTATTCACAGCATAATAGCTACATATATACATAGCGATTTTTTGAACATTACCTTTTTTGGACCTTTCGTTGAGTTTGATGTTTTCTGTGAATTTACTGCCTTGAGACTTTAAGCATAGTATGAGAAATGAAATGAAATACGGTTTAAGTTCTAACTGTTCTACTCCCACTGGGCTATAGAAGAAGGGATGGTACGAGAAAGAGAAATATTGTGTCTATTCTCATATGTTAAAATATGAAATGAAACGAGGTTAAACGTGTTACTCGTTCTGGACTCACCGGACGAATAAAAACGGGTAACCGCCGTGCTGGTGCTTTGAGGGAAATTTGCCCATACGGCACCACTTAAATTTCAATTTTGAATTGTAATGAGATCTTTAACGTGCCGCCAATGACATACAATGAGATCACATCACAGAACCACATGCGTATGTGAGTGAGCGGCATACTTACCGAGTCTCCCCCCACCCCACATGTTCAATAAAAACAGAAATGATTTATTATCCGTAAAATGTAAATCCCCGTTTGTCGCGAATTAAATGAATTGTTAAAACGACAATACGGCAGACATTTTGAGACTAACAAACCGTCGATGTTTTTTTTATTACGTGTGTCATGGGAGGACAATTAACCAGAATGGGCAAATCAGACACGAGTGGTCTTTTTTTGTCAGCACTTTCATAAGTTAGCATCCGTGGAGGGGGAAGGGGCGGTTAAAAAAGTCCGAAAGTACTAGGCTTACGCTAACTGCATTTATGAACATACAATGCATTCGTTGAGAACATATTATTTTTAGCATCCCAAACTGAAATATTATTGTAGATGGTTTAAATTGTTTTCAAAGCGTTTTGCTTTGTTTAAATGTAGACTTAAGTCTATAATTTATTAGTAATGGGTATTTAAAATTTACTAGTGGACTACAACTAACACTGTTTATTACCGAGCTATATTGAACTGGTTATCTTAAATTCTAGTCTATAGCTTTCAATGGCAGATAAAACTATATGACACAATATTTACTGATTGGCTACATTGCAGGTAGAGTAGAATAAGAACAGTTGACCTTATCATGGAACATATGCTCCGTACAGCTAATTGGTTTAATAGAACGATCAGCCATAATTTTCATTTTATCTAATAACTCAGTTTTGAGCAGTGTGGAAACCGAGCGATGATTATTTTGTTAATATTCCTTGGTTGTTGTGTAATGCTTCAAATGCAAGAGATTAGCATTTTAGCAATGTTTTGACTTTACATTTATCGTTTTCAAAAACCAATTGTCAGAATGAAATGGTCAGTTAACAAATTACTGTAACGATTCCATCTGTATACAATTGAAACTATTCTGTGAAGGCGGTAGTGTATCACCCGTTTTCTTTCATGAGTTTAAAAAGATTAAAAATAATACACACGATTTTTTTCGAATGGCATAATATACAGCACGTAGCACCATGTTGCAGAGAATTTGGTAATGTTCTGGACACGTTGTTTATCAATTCTCACCACATTCTGACCAAAGTGTATGCAATATAGTAGATTGTTTTTAATAAAGGGTTTACCCCATACAAAATCTACACTAGCTGCATCACGATGTACTATACTAAATTCTAGTCTGGCAGAAATTGAATTATTTAGAGATAATCATTACATTTCATTTTCGTTTTCAAAGGTAAATTTATCTACAACCTTTTTTATTCTGCAATTTAAGTACAAGTACAAACTACAACCACGAATAAGCAACTGGTAAAGGCGAGATGTAAAAAAAAGCGTTAGTAATATTATTGTGATTTTAGAAAGCGATATTAATATCAGATAACAAGGTTATTTCTCTGTCTCCTTCCAATTTCAGTTTTAAGTTTATAACTGGAACAAAAATGTACGAACCCAGAATCAGCAAATTAAGTCTTCTATGTGGATCCCATGATTTAGAATTTAGATGAAGACGTAGACATTTTTAAGCGTTACGCGAATTTGCCTGTAACGACAGGATACCAGTTAAGATAAATAAAACGTCAGTATGTCTTCTACAATATACACCTTCCTTGTCCAAATCACAATCCCAAAACCAAACCACTGCCTTAGCCGATTAACTCCCTACATAGGCTATTAGCCTCTAAAGGATCAGCCAGACTTTTGGCTATAAATCATTCCGTATTATTGAACGGTCTAATTTTTGAAATTTATTATGTCTATATTCATTATTCCAATGCTCACCTTCGCTCTACAAATTAGATTCCAAAAACATAATACCTGATACGTATTTAACACTGCAGAGAGAGCATGAAACCAGCGCCATTTAAATGTATATATACATATTATGAATATATACAATATATGTAGACTATTGATATATAAGCTTTGAACATATGTATAGCATATAAGCGAGTAGGTATTGACCCGTCATGTATAAAGCTGTTGTTATCCTAGTATATAAGTAAATGCCACTTTGCTATGTCCTCAAAATAACTATAATTTTATGTACATCTACATGTATATGAAATCATTTATTACGGTAATTCTTTGTCATTGACATAATATTCAATGTTTTATGGAAAGTAGAAGTGATATCAAATATTCGAGAAAGGGTAAGCATACTTTGTGTGATGCACCATACACGTCACTACTATCGTTTAATGTAGGAATACTTCCGTAATAAGTAATCCTTTATCAATCTACATGCCAACTATTTCGCATTTAAAGAAGTTATTTGAATTTTGTTGTTTAAAATATTAAAATATATCTTATTCAATGACTTTGATATTTATTTTTTGGAAAAGCGTAAATTGTGTGTGCGTTAGTGGGTGGAACTAATATTGACAGAGAAAAGATAATAATAAGATATCCGCGCTAACCAAATATTAATTTTCAAAGGTTATTTTGGGGCAAAAAAGGTCCTTTCATATTTTTTGTATTAATAAAAGTTTGAATATTATCCAATTGTCATTGATAATCCATTATTAAATAGCTCTTAAATGAAACATAAAAAGGCTTTATTATAATTATTTTAAGTATGCGGGCGATATTGTGAACTTGATTTCTTTATCATCAATATAATCTGAGATTATTTTGTTTTCAAAGGTCAACACAGTTTGACTTTCTAACACGCAATATCTTTATTATACATTAATAATTGAATTTAAACTGCGATAAAATATCATCCTTACAACATAGACTCGTTATAACGTTTCAGTTTAAATGTTCGACATAACCGTTTATTCCAGATCACTGTGAGTATTGAATAATGCTGCATTTGTATTCAATATCAATCTGTAGTGGTTGTTTTTCATAAATAAACCAGAAATAATATTTATAAAATTAAAATACGGTTTTTTGATATGTCGATTTTTAAACAGACACAAATTCACTCTGAAAATTTTTTTTTTCAGTAGATGTTTTCTTTCAAATCTCATTGAGTAAACTTTATAACTGATTGTTGTCAAGGCAATGAATATAGGGCCAGAAGAGTTTGGAGGTGTTGGTCACTAATTAATTGTAGTGTAGTAAAAGGTTTTCTGTTTTCAGAGTCAAATCCGGCGCATAACAAACCTTTAGCCCAAAATTTTATTTTATGCTAAATTGTAACGTATGGGTGTGAACCTATGATAATAATCATATTCAAACCAAGCGCTCAACACAAATTGAATTCATATAGTTCAGTTTACTTAAGAGTTCAGATTGTAAAGGGTGTAGTCAAAGATCTAGGAATTATCAGAATTCCTCATCGTGATATAAACCAATTATACGGAATACGCTTTATTATCTCCATCTTTGTTAAAACGGGGGCATATTATAGAAATATTTCATCTCATCTACTTGCTAACTCACACGGGCTATGCAATATGGTAATCTGATTCCGAATAAATGATAAAATTGTAAATTGTTCACATAAACTTCAAGATATTTTTCTTCAGTTTAAATTCTTGAAGGTTGTAATTTTAATATTTCAAGATGGACGGACATACAGCTTCTCATAAACCATACGTATTGCTCCATCTAAATATTGCTTAGACTAAGATGGGATTTCCAGTAAAATGGTCGAGTCAAGATTTCGTCGATTCACCCTCGTCAGTAATGGACACAAGACCATAGACAATATTTTCTCCCAATTCATGATTATCTCTTATTTTCTTTTTTTTAAAGCTCGGTCTATATTTCAAATGCAATAAATTCTTTGATGAAATTTATTACAAAGTAAGTATTGAAATTAAAGTTAATGTTTTACAAGTGAAATTTGAGTAATACATAATTAGAATGAAAACATTTTATGAGTCTGTGTCATGGGAGGCTAAAGATATGTATTCCCCGTCGATCCATGTGTCTCTGCACATGTAAGTTAAGTCTCGGCCGACTATGATAGGATCATTAATTCAAACGGATATAAACTGTTATCTTCGTTGTCAATAAACATATCCCACTCAACAGCCCTTTAACTCTCAAATAAAAGTAAACACAAAAGCTATATAGACGTTAAGAATTATTTTTAATCGCCATAAAAGTTTTCAAAACTTAACAAATATATCCATCAAATAATAAACATATTCTCATATTTTTGTTGAATTAATTCAGAAATAAAAAGAGAAAAAATTATGACATTCTTTGTGAATTATGAAGTGTGGATTTCTATAAGAATTAAACAAAAGAAAAGAATTCATACACAATACCAACTAATAACAATAATTATTAATAAAACTTCTGTCTTATTCATGTATCATTATAATATAGCACTAAATAATTATTCACGCCTTGGGCGCTTTAAACATAAAACACTAAAAGATGTAACAATAAGAAAAGACGCGTTCAAACCATTTTGAATTAAATTATAGCACGGAAGCCTTAACAGAACTTGTCAATAATTATTAAATCATTGTAAAAATAAGGACAAACTCATTCTAAATCAGTGTTTGAAAAGCACCAAACATAATACAATTCAGATTATTTATTCGAGCAAGCCAGACAAGTATCAGAGCAAAAACGATCCATTGGGATAAATAAATAAAATACCAAATAAATTTGTTCTTAATCTTTTCCTCGTTTCTTATCGTGAAATAGAAATTGGATCTATATCATCCAAATTATAAGGGCATAAATTTCAATCATTATTCTAAGATACCCATTCCTGAATTCCTTACAAAACGTTTAGTCTACAGACATTCATATATGTTTTATTACGTCTAAAATAATTTCTCCTAAGTAGTATCCCTTGGAACTATATTAATGAATTTAAATGATCAAACTGGCGATTTGTTCTAATACAAGTTGTCCCTTTAATGTCTACAAATTGATTAAACATTACACTTAACCATTCACTAAATATTTAATTTACTTAAGAGACGATTTAAGATTTATATAAATGTAATATGTACACTAACAATAATAACAAACACTAGGATGAAAAGCACATACTCACAGTCTCACACATGAAGGATAATGACGTCATTTAATTAGTTTTAATTGCAACATTATTATTAAATATCTATGAGTCCCAGTTGAAGGAATATTCTTGACAAAGCAATAATTAGTTAGCACGCTTGGATACCAAGTCATTTCTTTGTCAATATTTACATTTAAAAATCCAAATGCAGGTATTTTCACGTTGTGTTCTCTTCTTTAATCTATACACACTATCAGTCACTGGGTCAGCTCCTTGCACTGAGATCCGAAGCCCCGCTTCGATTCTACAAAGCTGGGGTGAGATTTAAGTTATGTCCCTCAAAAAAAATGTTTTTAAGAGTTTATATTACGGCCGGATGTCGAGGATAATGCTCATCTGGTTTTACCAACAGGTAAGCGACCGGTCTGTGAACGTCCTGGGATGGCATGTAAGTGGGTGGGCAGCACGGCACCAGATATTGTCCAGGGAGTCCAGGGTGACTGTGAGCTGCCGGAGGTAAACTTCCCAGGGAAGAACTATGAGGGGGTAGAGAGTACGGTGAGTAAAGAGGGTTCCCTGATAATTCCTGATGACGGAGGTTGAGAGAACTGGAATCTAGTTTACTTCCAGCTGGATCCAGGAAAGAGTACATGTGGTTGGCGAGGGAGGTGGGTGGAAGAAACGACCTCGCCTTTTCACTGAGACTACTTAATGATGACCCGTGTAGAGATTCTGATTGATGTCCGGTCATAGAGGCAAAGTTGTGAGCCATACTTGTTAAAGCTGATGCATTCATTCCACTTAATCCCATGCCCATACCCATACCCATATTCATACCCATGCCGGGTACAAAAGGGATGGGAAATGCGTATTTATCCTTTCGTAACAAAGATTTAGGTTTTCGTCTTGGTCTGTATTTATAATCGGGATGTTCCTTAAGGTGCAATGCCCTGAGTCTTTTAGCTTCATCAATGAAGGGTCTCTTCTCTTCCTCGGTAAGTAACTTCCAATCTGCCCCTAATCTTTTACTGATTTCTGAGTTGTGCATTTTAGGGTTTTCCTGTGCCATTTTTCGTCTTTGTCCACGGGACCACACCATAAAAGCGTTCATGGGTCTTTTAACGTGATCATCTCTGACTCCTGGTGAAACACTTTCGGATTTTGACAGGGGTGACATACTCCTCCCGTCCGATTTAAACATCAGAGGAGAACTAGCTCCGTCTGGAGACGGCATCGTTGACATAGAATCCATTTTGAAGTTTTCACAATTCTCAAAAAGTTATTCAAAATCCCAATACTTTAAAATTCCTTTTCGATCACTGCCAACACATTTGCTGTTAACTTTTAAACTTGTTTGATAACTGTCGTCTGCTATTTGTCAAATCTCCTGCCTGTCTTGTTATTGTGTTCGGGTGTGAATCTAACCACTTCTGACAAGCTGGCAAAGTTCACGTTTGTACTAATACTTCCCTAACTATACAATATCTCTTCAAGCCAATCACACAACAAACCATTCTAATCTCCGCTACTCAATATTTTAAAAGTCTTGCCCCAGGATACAGATACACCACACAGCTCATGCCAATCATTACGCGAGATCTCAGCTATTGGCCGCCGTTATTATAACAGTGTTAAATGACTCCGCCTCTCGCAATTCTAATGGTCGACCGCAGTAGTGAAGACAGTCTGTTGTATGTCGGGGTTTCACAAGGCAAATAAAGGAGAATAACTGAACTAATAAATCTACTTTAAACATCTAATGACTCCATAGGAAACAGTACAGTGATATTCGTCACACTCGAAGCGATTCAATACACGTCAATCATGGGATAAGAAACGCCCATATATCAATGCCGTGTTGACTGGTGTAAAGAAAGGGCGTGGAAAGAGCGTGTTTGAAATTAACTGATCTAATAGAAGGATTACATACGCGTGCGGATTGATACACAAGGTATTTTAATATGTTTTTGATTACTTTGAAATTAACTTTATGACCTAAAAAGTAAAATTTGCTCAAATAGAAGATGTGCCAGAAATAATATTTTGAATTTGTTACTTTCAATAAAATCCAAATTATATATCTAAATATATACATGTATCGACCAATTCCTCAAATTACATGTATACATATTGTGAATATAATACAATATACTATAATTATATTCAATAGGTAATTACTTATGTCTATGTATGTATACAATAGTATACATACTTATTGTGTAAATAAGTGACTATATAAATCAATGAATATCATTGAAGCACATTCTTGTTGTTCAAATATATACACTATGAAAAAATGTCACGTTTGTGTTGTTGTCTTGTGTTATTGTACCAATAGTTAACTATTCTTTGTGCATTTATATTAATATTAAGCGCATAAACATCAATATCCGTATTAAAATAAAATGAGCTCTATAAGAACTATCAAAAATAACATACCAAAAACACTATACTATATAGAAGCAATCTGCTCAATATGCAGATCTATATTTCATTTCGTTTTTATACCTTCCATGGCCTCCTCTAAATGAAATAGTGAAAACGTCTTGTAAAATGAAAATTTCAACTATGAAAAAAAACGAAACGAAATAGGATTTTTGTGTTATTCAGATTACATTAGAAAGGGAAGCATTTCAATTGGGAATAGGAACGTTATGACAGTTATTCACATTGTTTAAACGTACAATATTAAACTACGACACGGTTGTTGACCCCACCCACACCCCCAAAAATAATAATAATATAAAACTATTACAAATTTATAATAAATTTGGCAATTTTCAATTTTAAAAATTCAATTGTGATATCTTCTTTTATAAAACGCAAAGATGTATTTATTTTTCTTTTTGAGAGAAAATAAATCCTATTCGATCGATGTTCTTTAGAAGCCCGTGTGTGCTGTGTCAATTATTGCACGTGTCTGAAGACAATGATCACGTGCTCCTGAAAAGTTCTATTAACGCTTAATGAAATAGACGATATAAAGCTAACCAAGAAAATAGAATTAGAATGTTTAAAATTAGAATGTAATATAAATATTTGTTATAAACCAAGATAAGTCTTTTCGGAGTTTAGAATAAACCAAGAAAGTCTGTTTAGTTTCTATAGAAGGATTTTCATTTTGTACATTGTATTCTAGCCCTTATAAGTTGATTATTATTGGTTTGTGGTCGCAAACGTTTTTCTCACTCACCGACCCCTTTGAACACTGTGTTAATCTCTGGGGACAACCACACCTTGTTCCTATCGGGCCCTATATAGCTGCAATATGAAAATGCCGCTCTTCCCCACCTCTGTTCTAAGGCTATTTTGGAATCCTTACCTACTATTTTTCACCTTTGATTCTAATTTATTCGCCAAATGAATCATTTCTTGCCATCATTTTCAAGTAGAATTCTGCGATTAAAAACATACACAATATCAATATACCTTGGATCTAAAGCCATTACGAGACCCGAACATGCACAAACCGCATGTTTATTTCATTGCAAATTCTACTTGAATTTTACTTTGCATAATTAAAAATTTTGTGTCAAAGGTAAGGGTTCTAAAACAGCCTGAGAACAGGGGTGTGGAAGGGTGGTAATTTAGGAACTGTCGGTGGACATCGTCCGCTCAGAGACAGTTCCTAAAGGAACTACACAGCCCAGCCCGTAACTTGTTACCCACAAAGAAAAACATGGTTTGTCTGAAGATTTTATAATAAGCCAAAAGTTGCTATCTCTTCCTATATAGCTGAACATGAAAATACCACTCATCTCCCATCTGGTCGAAGGCTATTTTTAAATCCCTACCGCCAATTTTTCACCGTGATGTTTCTTCATTTGCCAAGGAAACATTTCTGACCGCAACTGACCCATATTTATAATAATTCATCACTATTTTCAAGTAGAATTTTGAGATTAAAAACATACACAAAATACGTTTGATCTGTTAAGCACTTACGAGACTTATTTAATCAAGTTGGAATTAGTGTTGAATTATTATAAATTTGTGTCAGATACAGTGAGGAATAATTCCCTTTGCGATGAAAACTAGACGGTAAGGTTTCCAAAATAGCCCGAGAACAGAGGTCAGGAGGGGTGATATTTTCATATTGCAGCTATATAGGGATAGGAACCGACCCGGTACCGATCAGAACTAGAAAAATACGAAACACCGAAGATATAAATGGCGGACAGTGAAACTAAAAATATCTCCAGAACTTAAATTGCTGAAAAGAATTTGTTAGAAATTGAGTATAACCAGGAGCAATCAATATAAACAAATAAAGTATGGAGTTAGCCTGTGTCAGGTTTGGTTTCCTTTCATTTTGTTTTAGCATCTGGAGCCTTAAACCACCTGACGACTTCAATCATAAACATGTATATACTTATTGTCGATCTGTGTTTAATAAGCCCGACCATCATATTGTTTTCATACATTTCGATTTTCCAATTTCAACATCTTTTTCTCTTTTGTTGCAAATCCCTTTTTCTGGTAATTTGATCAATGTTGTTTTGTTTGATATTTCTAAAGAAACTCGAAAATGATTGGTCGTTATTGTCTATGGTGTAGACTAGGTCATCAAACCTAGGATCGAACAATAACAGAAATATACAGGACTAATCTACATATGAATATTTACACATGTTGCCCGATTTGTTTTTTTTTACGGAAATAATATATTCATAATAAAAGTGGGATTTCTAATAATTATAGTGAAATGATGTTGAATATGTGAACAAATATCAATACATAAAAAGAATATTATAACGACCAACTTCTAATCATAAGAAATAAAACTCATAATCGAAAAGACAAACGCCATAACCTAATCAGCCTGACGGCATTTTCAACAATATTTGTTTAATCTTCTTTTCAAATTTCGGGCCAACCTGTATTAAAATACTTGTCGCCCAGCATGTTCCCCAATCCTTTTCTATTCTCTGGAAACTCCGCGATTCTTCTTTTACGACACATCAAGTCTTCAAATGGAGACAAGTTTCTTCACTCTCCGGCCATTGCTGGATTGGCTTCTCATACTTGAACTTTTGAGGGAGTGTGTCTATTCTTCCCGTTCAATCAAATCTATCAGTTCTAAATTTAATCTGGGTCTTAGGACAGTGATTTAAGGTATTCGACAGCCTCGTTTGACACGCAATTAGCTTTACTGCAATATTCTGCTATGCACTGGTTAATTGGGCATAATACAATTGTGAGTCTAGATAACAATCCTTATCTCTCCACAATCCTTATTTAGTTCCACGTAGCAAAGCCGAACGCGAAATCACACTCGCAAAAATTAAGCAAAATTGACAATATTTTTCATCAAACTAACGATTGATTATTGTTATTTATAACATTTCTGCCACATCCAACTACAATTAAGCAGATAATCCTACCTGACACGGGTAAAAATCTCCTCTTTTTAAATCAAGACGATAGTGAATTGTTTTTTCCGACATTTTAAATTAAACGTCGTTAACACATAAAAACAACGGTTGATTTACTTTATCGTCAATATTTGCTGATAAATGATTGTTGTTTCAGCAGACTGGGCTGTGTATGTGAAATAAGTGCAAACAGTATAAAATTATCTTATTATAAAGATGGTACATGCATTAATAAAGAAATTGAGTTTGCCACTTGGAACTAAAAGCATCCAATCGTAGCTAAAAACAAGCATGTCAGTATATCTCAACGTTTTTAGTTACGTTCTCATAGCTATCGTGAGCCATGGCGTAACGTTGTAAACATATTTGGTCCAAGTTGGCGCTCTGATTTAAGAGTAAAGCTTTTGTAACGCAGTTAGTCATTGGTTGTTAATCGGACTGTTGACCAATCATAATTTTGAACAAGAATTTTCTCTCTTTACAGCAGTGAATATTGGGATTAGTTCTAATCAAACGGAACATTGCGAGGAGTATGCTTCACTGGCAGTCACACTGTGCCTGGATATGTAGCTCTTGAATTTTGCAGGTTAAAACGGTTGTCGAAGTCGAGCGCTCTAAAAGAAACATGTAAGCAACAGAAAAGTTTAAGTCGAGCATTTTCAATTTCCTCAGTATTTAACTGAATCTTTCAGAACAGGGTAAATGAGCCATCCCTTTAGTTCACATTTTGATATTTAATGTGTATATGCATGTACTTAAACGAACTTGCTTTCGGGGACCCAGTGACACCTCCTTTGCGTCATTTTGGCGACTATTTCCGATGGATTCAATATTTTGATTTGAAACTTTCGCAACGTTAATAAACCATTTTCGCCTTTGGTTTTATTTATGAATCTCAATTTTATCAGTTGTTACGTCGTGAAATCTGAGAAGGGGACAACAATGTGAGATACGCCCAGGCGCGGATCCAGAGGGGGGGGGGGGGGTCCAGGGGGTCCGGACCCCCCCCCCCCCCCCCCCCCGCTCAGGCTTGAACATTTTTTATGCGATTTTATTGGCGATTTAGACCAGTAATTTTGGAATTTACCTTCCGGAAATACGTCAGAATGAACCAAATTGAATCTAATTTACCAAATTAATCAGTTGAGCGCAATTAGTTAAGCAATTATCAAACCTGGCCCCCCCCCCCCCTGCAAAAAATCCTGGATCCGCGCCTGACGCCACGATTCTTGATCTTCAAGTCAACCCTTTCACTGTTTAGTAGCATGAACCACTCTCAAACGAAAACAATGACAAAATGTATTTGCGTATTTATGAATTCACTAGAGTTACTTAAAAAAAACCCTAGGATTAGAACGAAATTAAACGTCCGTCAACACAATTCCAGTAGACACCCGAACGACTAATGCTGCAATTTTATTTCTATAATGCGCTTGCGTGTTGGGGTCTTTAGCAGTGGAAGGAAACCGAAGGAAATCAACGAGGTTGGACAGGCGACCCTACACCCTGTCATGTACCACCATTGGGAATCCAAACCACGGCAGTTGACTCAATGACAGACCTTATGATACAGCGCGTACGTGCTAGCCATTCGGCCATGCAAACCCCGAACGGTTACTGGTCAACGATAGA
The DNA here is from genome assembly GCA_948474765.1 of Patella depressa. Taxonomy (NCBI): domain Eukaryota; kingdom Metazoa; phylum Mollusca; class Gastropoda; family Patellidae; genus Patella; species Patella depressa. Next base: position 55,261,622 of record OX419715.1, on the reverse strand, counting down.
TTAATAAGGATCACAGATTTGTTCGTTGACATTAAGAATAATTATCATGGACGACTGAATAAACTCCGCTACAAATTATAGAAACATGATTTTACCAATGTGAAGAGACAGCCGGCAATAAACGCAAACAAATTATAAAGACGAACATAAACAAATGTAAACAATTCCACCAAATCATTGGTTAAGAGAAACGATTCCGTTTAAAGTAAGTATTTTTCTTTTTATAAACAGCATAGGCGCAAGATGGAATCTCTCTGTAAACGATGACTCCTGTATAACTTAATGCTTTACTGCACTTAAAATATTATTTTTAATGATATACATGTACTGTTATAAATTTGACATAAAAATACACGTATTTCATATTTTGGATACCATTTTTCATTTTAAAATTCAATGATTGTACATTATTTGTTATTGCAAAACAGTATATTGCATATGCCCATTTATTCAATACACGAAGTGGTTTGGTCATTGTTAATTTGTATGATGTATATACGGTTTTTCGATATGGCAATTGATTGACACAATCAAATTATAAATTATTTCTTTGTCACTGCGGGTTTGTATTTGTGTAATATGTGTAATAATCCATAGTCATTTATTCTTAAAGCCAGGTGCACACGGGTGATTTTCTCAGACAATTTGTAAACGATTATTAATTGCATCCATATTGCAAGAAAAATCTCCCGTTTGTGGGTCATTGTTACGGTGACATCGGTAAGGAATTGTCAAGTAATACCATGCAAGTTCAAAATTCCGCGACAAAGTATTGCTAATCGCTCTAGGTATGCTGCACACAATTAGTCTATCATGGGACAATGTTTGACGTATCAACGCAAAGAATTGCTCCTCGCTCTGGGTATTGTGCAATAAATAATCTCTTTGATGAGATTTTTATGTTTGGCGAACTAGGCCAGATTGAGGGTCATGTTCCTTTAGCAACGCCCGCGACTTTTACAACATCTAACCGTTGCTTCAATACTCAGCAATTCCCGAACTTTTGCGCCCTTTGTGTTAGCATTGTCCAATCAGAGGTCGTAGCACAAACAAACATGGCGTCCTCCATAGTTTACAGCCGTTGATAGGTTTTTTTTTTAAATTGAGAAACTCGTGGATAACCTGCAACCTTGACATTGATCGATCTTTGAATTTTCGCAACTCGATTGTCACATGTAGACATTTTAGCTAGAAGCGCGAGACTTAACCTCGGTCACCCAGAACCTCATTGTCTTCAATGTACGGAGGGTCTGGGAACGTTGTCAATATTTGACGTAAAGTCCATTACCCATGCGGACTGGGAGTTTGTTTTTTAATGTGGTCGATTATCCAGTATCTTCTCACCAAGTAAAGTAAGAGTTGCGCCCCTTCCCGCAATAAATCCGACAATTCTTGCATTAATATAAACAAACATGAATCGTGACGACGAATTAGTATTAAATTAAAAAAAAAACATAGATAAGGATCACGAAGAGAGAAATTTTACAATGAAAAAAAAATAGGAGAGTTGGATATTTAACTGGCATACAATCAAATGGATCATTTTGAATGGCGTTCTTAAATTAATTTCATGGGGTCATCATCTTAAGGACGAGTTACCCCCCTTAAAAACGGATAATCTAGTCAATGACCGGATAATCTAGTCAATAATGCGAATTTATTTAAATTAACTGGTGGATACTATATGACGCTCACAATTGCCTTTCCCTAGCCTTACTGCTTGAAAAATTGTGAATAATATCATGATAGTTCAAACTTCTCTCATTCTATGCCGAAAAGAGATGGTGAAGATATATATGACCGTGACATGGTTGAGCGTATGTAGTTCTTAACTCTTTTATGTACACAAAACTATCGCTCTCCAATTCAGTTAGTGGCCATAATTCCTGACAATAGAGTTGTGTCAGATACCTAAGAATATTCAAAATTTGCTGGTGTCTTCTATAATATTTTTTAGAAAATTTAATAGACCCTACGCCAGACTAAAGGGGCCAAATATTTTAAGGGCTTAAGGCTATAGCCTTTTTAACCTTATGGTTAATCCGACCCGGTTGACGAATCAACGCAAGCTAAAACATAACGGGAAGTCATTGGGGGTTTGCGTGCTCAATTCAAATGTTGTTTCGATTCTGTGTGAAAGGGGTCCTGCGATGCTAAGGAACCACGACCACAATCGGGTTGGACATTGCCCACCTCTCTGCTCTGTCGTTAACTACCATGCTGATATTAATATCCTCTAACTTTCCATTCTCTCTAAACTCCCAACTCTCCGCATTAATGACATTATTCTCGTTCGCTTGCTAGTTTAATATCAGACTGATAGAGATATTCTCCCTTACGCTTTTATAACGCCTTTATCATATCTTACTCTCGAGACTGATATCAACATTAATACCGCTGTACATATTTATATCATCATTATTTACTGCTGTACAGACTGATATCACCATTCTTTAGCGCTGTACAGACTGATATCTCCAGTAGCAGGATATGAGAGATAAACCCGCGTTACATGCAACGCCGGATTAACCATGGTGGGGGCCCTGGGGCCTGGAACATGTGGGGGGGGGGGGGGCTGATCACTGACCGCGAAGCCCCGCATAGAGAAAACCCCCAGACCCCCCCCCCCCCCCAAGAAATTTTCAGAAATTGGAGGCCAGAAACGTGATTTCCTGGCATTTCAGGCACTTATGTTGGAGCCGTTTATAAGTACTTCCCCCAGAAAAAAATAAAATTCTGCCACCAAATTAGCGCATTCTGGCTTTATTTCAGTGGACCAATCCATGCGAGTGCTATGAAATGATGGCATTTCTACAGGAGGGGACTGTAAGTGGGCAGGGCAACATCAAAGCTAATTTTGAAGTCGCTCAGTGGTAAATAACGGGGTTACCTGATTCGGAATCGTATTATATCCCCACGATGATTTGATGAATGGAGGCCGTAACGTTACGACCAAGCCGGACTCGATGTTTGACAAACAAAGTGGTAATACGAGATTTAATCAAGAAATATGAATATTTCGTGTGATCATGGTGTGCATCTCATCAAATTCAGCTTATACCCACAACAAATATCAACAACAACAACAACTACAGCTTATATACAATCGTACGTCAAACTGAGGCAAAATTCGCGCTACTCGAAATGATGGGGACATGTAATTTGTTCGAGTTATACGATAATTCGAGTTAGACGATGGTCGGTCCGATAGAAGATCTCACGACAATAAAAAAAACATCACCGGATTACACCGAATTCTCGGATGTCGATCGCAACACACCATGGATTGAGGGTGCCCCAGGGACTTCCGATGGAGGGCCGTCGAAGCATCGGAGGGGCCCCGTCACCAGATCACCGGCCGTTGGAGTCCTCGGTCCGACCATGCCCGAGGCGCGCAACTGAGATTTTTGTGGGGGGGGGGGCCTAATGTGGTGGGCCATGGGGCCTGTGCCCCATGGTGCCCCATGGTTAATCCGGCGTTGGTTACATGTATAAGAATTACAGGACTACTTCATTGATTTGACTAAAATCATAGGCGATATAATATTGTCTCCATTGAAAGGTACTTGGCGTAAAGTATTGTCAACAGTTTGCAAAAGTTTATAAAATTCAGACTGTAAAACATATTATTCTTCCTAAAATGGCGTTGAGTAATGCCGACTGGTTAAGAACGCATAGCCAAAGTAATAAAGTAGAAACACCCAGAATCCCATATACTCCATGTCGGTGCTTTACAAGCAGCAACTAACCTGCTTTATATATATACAACGTTCGCATCAAAGTTCCATGGCTTCTTGGTTCGCACAACTATGGAAAAAATTAATTTAGTTGAAGACCAACTGTCCAGCTGGTAACAATATCATAATTACTAAATTGAAAATTTCTGAAGTGACTCTGCTTCTACAAGACTGCCCGAATCTTACTGCCTTCCAAGCTTCTGGCGCAATTTCTGATACCCATGTATCAGACACAATAAAACGACACAATAAAACGACGAGGCGATGTCGTAGATTCAAGGCAGTATGATTGCGTTTCTTAAAAGCTCAGGCGTCGTTATACCAAATAGTTTCCAATAATCGGGAGGACAAAGCTATATTCAGAGGATTGTATGTTTCCCGTGCTTGTTTCTGGTTTCATTATATCTGAAACATTGCCTTTTACTGCACCTGTACAGCCATCGTGGCTTTCATTTTAGAAATCTGCCAATAGCCTTCTTCAAGCATTTTCAACCTGCTAAAGACCATAATTTTCTCCTTTTTGGATTTGGAAGTCGGTGCAGGTTTAATCAATAGAGACTGGATAATGCAGTCTTGAAACAGTTATTTGAGCAATATATAATATTAGTATTAAAATATCATGTAGCCGACACCTGTTGCTGTGACTATTATATTCATATAATACATATTTACAAATATTTCTATTCACCACACGTTCGCATTGTTTTCAACAGTTTCTTGTCTTTTTTTCATTGGAAAATATATACACCCTTCTTTTGTCGAACATATTGTACTGAGCGACAGGTTCTTCCAATGTTTTATGAATATTTTGCGGAACAGGTGGTTTTCAAATTTGATTTCTATTAGACTCTGCAAATTAATTTTTGCTCTCTCAATTCTTTGCCGTTCCTTTATTTATTGCTTGGCTATTGAATATTGAAATGTAAATTATCATGCGCTGGTTTTTATTTCATTTTGCACACATGCTAATTCAGTGACAACTGTTCGCGGCTTTGGCGTTTATGAGATTCGATATTTCACATTAAATCAGCATAAAAAGTGTCGAATATTCTTTTCAGGAAATCGAAAGGTTTGTATGAAAACTTTATAATTGTCTCCGATTTATAACGAATGCCTGAAAAGATTTTGACAAGGTTTTGACAAATATGGAAATTGTTGAAATTTCTCAAGTGCATTATATTTGTCATAATGAGGGATATATTAAAGCATACTATTATGACCTTTATTTGAAAAATTTTCAGTATTTATGATAATAAAACTTACAATCAAATTTAGATTAGATTTAATAGAGTTCATACAATATGGTACCAATAAAATAGCGAGAATTGTTCCTTTTGGTCTCTTTGTGCAGATTTGTGCATTTAATTGTAATGTTATTCGTCAGTATAATGTCTTTGTGTTAGTTGAATCTGATATGATATAATATAGATGATTATTAGAGATATGTATTTATTTATTATATCCCAATTTCATTTTTATTGTCATCATTGATAACATGAATTTTATATTAAATTAAAATTAAAGAAACAAAGCGCCCCAACCCACTCTCCACCAACAAAACACCTTCCATCCTGTTTCTTGTTTACTAGTATGTGTGTCAATTAATTGAGCAGTTTTAGACTTGCATTTACATGCTTGATTTTGATTTTGTTTCATTAATAGAATTGTTTTGGGTATGGTGGCGTTTCTACTTCTTAACATTAACGTTTGCAATAGCGGAATACTGAAATATATCCCTAAAAAAGATTGTTTCCATGTATATGTAGACACACACGACTGCCATAAATGCGTAGTGACACATACATTTTTGAAATTTCATTTTATATCTGGCTTTAGTAGATTAAGCGCTCATGCTTGTAGCTTTGTTTGTTACTTTTATTCTGTAGGCAAAGACGAAAATAAAAACAATCTAAAAACAAATTTAAGCTACTTTCTTTTAAAGCTATTAATGTCTAGAAAATAAGTACTGAAATGTGCTGCTAGTATGTTTCAAAATTTAAACAATTATATTTAATGTGTCTAAAATGTCCTTCTCCTGAGTAAGAAAGATGTCATGACTTGGTACCCGGGGTTCACTTATAAACAACTAAATGATCTTATTTAAACCCTATGATACGGTATGGAGTTCTCAACCCTTTGATATCAGAATCGGCAACTGGGGTTTTGTTCCTTTTGTAGCCTGTTCTGTTGAAGAGAATAATTACAATCCGCTGATGTGGGTTCCCGAAGGAATGGAAGCCTTTTGTTCCCCGTGTGTTGGTTTCCATGTTCTCTGTTCCTATCTAAAGACTGAAGAAACAGCGAGGATTTAGTTTAATCCCAACCACTCATTGGATCATCATAGAGACAGGCTGTGACTCTCAGCTCCGTATTGATTTTAAACGAATTAACAATGGAAGCACGGTGCCCTCTCCAAGCTATATTTAATTAACATCGCATGAGTCAATTAAACCTTTGTAATAAAATGGATAAGGTTTTTTTTCTCCTCATCTTTTAACATGTTTTACAAGCAATAAAACCATGATGGTAAGAATTTTGATGGAATAAAATGTACATGTTTTCTTTCTTTTGAATTTTTTCTTTTTAAAAAAAGTAGACAATTCAATTTTATTCTTCAAGTCCATAAGGGTTTTATGTAATTTATTGTTGTTGTTTTTTCCTAAACTGTTTACGCTGCTTTCCTAATGATTTGAGTAGAATATTTTTTAGAAGGTGATTAGAAGTTAAAGTGTTGTATACTTATTCATTAAGAATAGCTTTAGAACTCTAAACAACTCTAAATTCATTGTGTACAATTGTTCAAGTTTATTATTATGGTATTTAAAAACTACATAATGTTTACTGAAATAAATGTAAAGATAAGTTTGGATTTTTTGCCCACATTTAAATAATTTTAATAGCTCTTATAATTGATAAAAGTTTTTTAACAAATATTTTATCTGGTTCATTAACTTTTATTTCAAACATCCGGTTTCATTCAGTCTGTAATTATAATGTATACTTTGTAACTTGTATATTATCTTTCAAAAAGAAATTTCACTGAAAAAAAAAGCTTCAATAAGGTCATTTTTGTAAACATAATTATATATTTTGTGATTTGATATACCAAACGTTGCATATTATATTTAATTAAAAATATATTTAATTTGATAGAAAAAATATGTATTAAAAGACCACCAGTGTGATTACAAAAAAAGTTGTGTTTATGCAAAATCGATTACTAACGGGATAAGGAACATTTTAAACAAATAATTCGAGTTGAAAAAATCACACGTCAGTCCGAAATGTCGCGGAACAGAAATATTATGTAATCATTCAACCAGGGAGTCAAAGGAGTATAGATGAACACAACAGAACATAAACCCAAAATGTTTCCACACGAAGATGGAATCCTCTACTGAAATACCCATCCAAACTGTTTCCACACAAACACTACATCTTCCACAGAAGAACTCCATACCAACACTTTTGTACATTTTAAAGGAGCTAAATCGCTAACATTTAGGGCCTAGAAATTGACACAAGTGGGTCGCAACGCATATAATACTGTAATATGAATGTATATAAACTGATTTACATTCAATGGTTTCCGTTTTTACTCTAATTTCATTTCAGTTATGTTCGGCGAAATAAGCCAACAGCCTCAATCGAATGCTAATTTCTAGCGTCTGGTTATTCCAGTTTACATACGCCGTTTGATTTTGTGCAATGTGTGTAGCCTCGTCCCTCGAGTCTCTTGTTACAACTGGGGCTGAAACGCATTATGGTACACGATTCGTGTACCAATGGTAAAATGGTTATTTTGTCTTAAATATTGGATATCAGAAGCCCATTTTTCGGTAAGATCACAGCATCAATGTTGATTTAAATTGACAAATAATTCGTATTGTCAATGTTGAAGATTTTGGATGATATTGAGTTAGAGACTTAGCTACTTTAATCAAATGTATGTGTTGAAGAAATGAAAGAGAGACATTAACAACCACACAACACAAAGCAGAATATTTCTGCATGTATTAAACAGAGACCATAATCACAAGCGCTGACATTGTTAGGTGCTGGAAGAAAATGTAACTCTGATTATAATTAAAAGTAAAATTGTTTTGTTTTGTCGGATGACGTGGGAGGAGTTAAAAGTCAAAGATATTTATTTATCCAAATTAAATCAATACAAACTATAATACGCCACCATCACCACAACCGTTTGCCAAATATTCCTAAAGGAATGAAACAATTATAGAGTGATTCGTTGCAATGGCGGGTCTACAGAAAAGCGGTAGGTATTCACTGTTTTCGAGAGCATACTCCCAATAATTCCTTCAATGATGGATTTGTTGTTAGATCAACAGACATTATTTCGAGTAATATCTTTGTTCAAATTCCCATTTACACCCCATTCAGACAGTAGGGTTAGAATGGTTTTAAAATAAACTGCGTTCTATTTATTTAAGGGGTGGGCCAATCAAATGATCTGTGTAGTTGCGCTTTATGTGAAATGTACACGGAATTGTTCAGGGTTCTTTGGAGGGGATCAAAAAGACCTGTTAAAGGTTGAAACTGAATTGTAAACGTTCACCTACATAACCTACGGTGTGACCTCCCATGACAACTATTAGTGGAGGCTATTGAAGGTATAAAAAACGAAACGAAATTAAGGTTTGTATATTAATCAGATTGCTATGTGAATGTCAAATGCCAGTTCCTTTTTAGTCCCATACATTGTGGTCAATCACAAACATAGTAGACAAATAGAAGAAATACATACTACAAAATCTATTTCCAATATATGAATACACGGATATTAAAGGCAGTAGAAAGGGGTAATAAAGTTTTAAATGGCCGCATGGCGACGGTTAGGTTTATGAGTATAGTTGGAGACCATAGCATCAATGGTAGCTATTATAAGGCCATTGATCATCAGACGCCATGTTGCCTCTTAACTGCTAAAGGTCGAGCACAATTATCAGCTCATTTGTGCCCAGAACAACACTAAATCATCTTCAACAACTCGAAGGTGGCAGATTACTCGCTCCTAGGTCTTCATTCTATCCCGATACTCTACAAAACAAACATGGCGATTGATGGTTAATTTTGGCGGGAAGCGCGAGCCTTGTCAGCAGGAACAATAATATATAGCGTCCCGCCATTTTTGCGACCTTTTGAAACATCAATAGTGTAGTTATTCTCTCTTTATGTCTAAATATCCCGCTCTTAATCTCCACATATCATGGGCGATTGTTTACCTAAACAAACTATGGCGAGATGAGACCATCTTATACAGGCCTTTCAATCCTGATTCGTGTGACACACAGCGAGATTAACGATGCTTTATCCAGCATTTTATTCGAGAATATCATAAAAACATATCCACACAAATAAAGTAGAATGATGAAATATTCAATCATACAGACCCATTTCTTCCCTTGGTCATTAACTACCTCAAAGTGTTTACTCAACGACGCCATGTTTACAAATACCGACCTATAATATCGATATTTTTACAATAACTTGTAGCTCTGGCCTTTGATTAAATTCTGCTACATGCACAGTCATGACGGATTTTTGTACAGCGAATTAAATTTTTATCCTATCCTCATCTCTTTGTTTTTATAAATCATGACAAAAGTATTCCCTGAAGGATGAACCAAGCTGAAAGGATCATTATATATGAACAAATAACGCTAATGAAAAATTAGTTGACATAATGGATTAGGTGTTTGATTTGAAATTGAACTCAATCGCAAATCACGGATTTAGTACACGGATGATTTTCTTCTATGTAAATAACAAAAAATAAATAATATATTATGTTTTTACTTGCGAAAAAAACTTGAACAAAAGAGTTGGCATCAAAACATCAAGACAAAGATACAAAAGGCAGAGAAGGAAAACATTTATAAATTTTATAAATGGTAGAAAGGTATAAAGGTTTAGGTGTGCCATTTGTATTTTTCACAAAATACAAAATTTCCAATAAAGGCTTAATCCGTGGACAAAAGCATACATATTAATTAAGAAAACAAAATAAAAAATATTAACTGTAGACAATACCGATAAACAAGAAGCCCATTTAAATTTTTTAGCGATACGTGGCACTGGCTTTAACGTTTATATCGTTTGTATATAGGATGTCGAATGTTGATAATTATTCAATTCATCATATCTTGCTTTGTACATACTGAAGGGAACTGATATTTATTTCACAGATCTAACTTCCAAATTACTGTAGATTACAACGAACACCCCCCCCCCCCCACCGTTCACGGAAATAACATTCGGAGATTTTAACCAAAGAAATGAAAGGAAATGAAATGGGGTTTAAGGTCCTGCTGTTCTGCGCCGAACTGGGATAAATGAAGACGGGCATACGTCATACAGCTTTAACTAAAGAAAGGAAGAACTTTCGTTTCAGAAATTATCTAAACATACATTGCGCATAAGAGGTAAATATTCCTATTGCAGGTCTCTCTTTAGGCCTGAAATGTTATATAAACTATTAATTAGACAAACATGTATATTAACATGAAAAGACCATAATCAACTCCCGATGCCACCTTATGTGGTCGATTTTCATTGGATTTGAATCCCATCTGCTATTCAAGGTCCATTGATGATTAACAGCAAAAATGGATAATCGAGACTGTTAATTATCGTGACAGCCGCAACACCTAGTTTGTAACTATTATAGTGAGAACTTCCGGCTCTTTATCTAATCTTCCATAATGTATCTTTAATAAGAAAATGTTTTTGACCTTAGCGTTCATGTACATTCTGGCAATATATTTCTCACCTTTCAAATCTATTTAAGCGTTAAATGCTAAAGTTCATCATTACTTCGTATCAAAACAACTTTATATACAGCGCCCTCTAGCGGTGTATCAAACAAACGTTTATTTGTCGCCCTTGTCATTGAAAAATGTCTGTTGGGCAGAATTAGAAACGGAAACCAGGTCTTGGCATAACAGACCAATTATCACAAATTGTATCATTTGTCTTTAAGCGAATTATCCCCCCTTTTATTTCGCTATAGAAGGAGACAAGAAAAGCATCAAGTCGGATAAAGTTTGAGTTGTAATGACTGCTATCACTCATTATACCTCATCAAAACTGACCTCCGGCTTTAACTTTTTCTTCTTTTCAAAATGTATTCTTACCGGAAACGGATATGACGCGTGTACCGGAAAATCCTCTAAGGCTAGAACGGCGAAAGTAAATGAAATGGATTATTAGCGCCGTTGTCAAGTATAATAAGGGATATATTGAATACTGACTAAAGAAAGTATCGACGGTTTGATGACAATAGTTCGTAAAGAAATTACTATATTGATAATGATTTTATAAATGAGCTGAAAGTCACTGGTAAAGAGAATTATAACCCCAATTATAAACAACATGGTTGTCTGATGACGACCATTATTACTCGTGTTTATTTAGGCATTTGGCTACCAGTTGGAGAAATAAATGAGATGGAATATCATAAAACGCTTGTAAATTTGATAAACACGATTGAATTACTTACTTATTCCTGGTGCACATAAACCAGTGACAATTGCGACGTCTGATGTACGAACTGAAAAAAAGATTTATCGTCCTACTTGTTTGCGCTAGTCGGGCCTGCTGTTGAGGGAACGATGTTTCCGCTTGATCTTCATCAAATTCCAACTGTCAATTGTCATTTTCACAACACACCAACGTGGTCATATACTTATAATGCTGACCATATATATAACGCCGACTTTCGAATCCGCAGCTGGTCTGCTTCACATAGAAGATTTTATATTACATATGTTGATGCCAAATCTAGTGTGGCTAGTGTTCCTTGGGCGCTCCCAATCTTGAAATTCTACGCTACTGGGGTGAGGGTAGAGTTGGACTCTTAATAAGAATGGCCCACCTATGTTATTGTGCGTTATAAGTAATACATATTAGCAAGAAACCACAGTAAAACTATTCCTATTTTGAATATTTCAATACGCATATGTGTTGCGACGAATTTTATTTATTAGAGATAAGAGCAACGGAATGTTTCCATTAGAGGCATGCCTCCATTGGCACATTTTTTCCTGTAAACGCCGCAAAGCCATCAAGAACAAAATTAAACCCCATCTTCCGACGCATTTTCCCCAATCGTGGTAATAGACTTAACTATTAAGAAAACTACTCGTAAATTAAATATAATTGATTTAAAAAATAAATAAACACATAACCTGAAGCCATGGAACAAAAATCAGAAGCCAAGTTGAATCAAGACTGGGTTCCTAGTATATACTTTTAATGATGAGGAAAATGGTGAAAGCGAAAGGATGATATTCCAAGAGATACTAATTTTATTGAAGGCCGGCTGGGGACAATAACGCTCTCTAAAAGACTGAATTTGGGTCCAATTTAACTTTTACCCATCTAAATTCTAAATACTCATTTATATAGAGAGGCCATTGTGTATTACGGAGATTCACAAACCTCCCAAACCAGCATCTCCCGGACAGCTTGAATCAAAACCAAGTAAACCACTTTGGGTTTACGTTAAATCATAGCTAAAACAGACTTTTAAGTTTTAGTCAATGTTTGTGTTTTGAAAGGACGATGTTTTTCTTGTATAAGCTCAAGGATTTAATCATAAAATAAAATACAGACCCTTAATTTTATACAAATGTTTATGTTTTGAAAGAGACAGCTTTAAAAATGTCTAAAAATGGGTTGTGATATTTAAAGGATTGTGAATCTTTAGCACGGGTATTGTAATTTCAATAATTGCCTGATTTTTCTTAAATAAAGAAAAACTAAAGACATTTATTTTTTATGTGATATATACATAGCGTCTCTTTTATTACAGATATCATGTAAAGAACACAAGAATCCCCTTCTTTGCACGTATTTAATTAATAAAGCATTATAATTGAACGTTGTTTATAAAAGTATATCTTTGGCATCAATCTGTTGAAATCTAGTTAGAAAATAATAAATTAAACAGCATAACAATAATGTCGGGGAAATGACATATTGTTCATTTCATGTCCTAATCAAATATCATAGTGAGGTGTTTACAGAAAATAGACACATTGTCGTCTGCTGAAAACTTCCAATAAATACAGGGAACCAAAAAATGGACAATGCCCGAAAGTCTCTGATTAAGATTAAAGGTTGGAGATAATAAGTATTATAGGACCGCAGACAGTAATTTATAAAAACCGGAATCGGTCAAATCCGAATGAAAACGTCTGGTCTTCGGGGTTAATCATATTTTGATACAGAGTCTACTCACAAAAAGAGGAAAATATTATAAAAGCACGAAGAAGGGGTATGTATAATTGTTTAGACAAGCGTGTAAAATGGACTTGATGGATAGAAAAAGGAAGAATTTTCTAGACACTATTATCAACTCTTTCGGTCCAACACAAATCCCCACTCTCTTTGATACCGGTCATCTTATTGGGGTGTTTTTGGTTGGGAATGTGTTTTATTCACTAGTATATTAATCTCTGGAACACTTTATTTAATGAAGTTAGTTAGCTTCTTACATGGAATTGCATGGTTTACTAAAGCCGAATGCTATCATCAAACACTTAAGAAAAGAAATCTTCAATCTACGTGGAAATTAGTTTCATTTCCTCCCCATTAATTTACTGAAAGATGGCCGAGAATTGGTTAAAAACGTGCAGAGTTATTCGTTGCTTGAATAGACACAAAAAGCCGATTTTGATGTGAGGGATAAAAGCGCGGGATAATATTAATATTTGTTAGTGATTATTACCACCATTGAATCCCCTCGTTTGGCCATACAAACAGTCGCGACTATTATCTCCATCTCGTAAAGGTCGAGAACTCGTTACTTGCAACTCTTCAATGGTCAGAGGAGAAAAGATACTAAAGCATGTTTAGTTGTGGAAGAATGAAGTAGACGAAATGATTCACGAAGCGTAATGTCCGCCATGTTTGTTTCTGCGTTATTTTCCATTAACCATGTAGCAGACGGCAAACATAAAATTCGGGATCCATTTTCAAGATGGCGACAAGAAAGTTTGCTCAACCAGACTTTTAATGGTGTTCGCTAAGTTTCTTGAGTTTACAAAGTTCATTCTTGAAATCAAGTGTAATAAATCTGAGTGATTCTTTGTCGCTCTAAAAGGAGTTTCCCATAAAGCTTCTTCCGGTTTGCTCTTCAATGAATCAATGCCTATTCAAAATCTAAAAAGCCCAAAATTGAATTAAGAAAGCTAGGACAGCCAAAATGTCAAGCCATATTAGTGCATTCCATGAAGTAATATTTTTGTAGACGAGTTGTTTATTGTAGCAAAGTAAGGTCGACGAAACGTATACCAAAATAAAGAAATAAAACAAAACATAGAGGCTGAAGATTAAGTTTTGAGTGTGAAAATAGGCTTTAATGTCCACTGAAGTCTAATACAGGATCTGTATATGAGAGATCGCCATAACTAGCCTTAAAAGGGGACAGAGGGGGCGAGGAGGACCTGCGAACTAAACGAACTTACTCGTTGCCGCCTAGAATACGACCTTTGTCCTCACGTATCCTATCGCTATTTGATGTCTTTTCGTTTAGTTCAAATTTCTCATTTAACCACATTCTTACCTTTTGCCCAGTGGTGATTTTTAGCATACAGAAATTATGTTAATTGGTTGTGTTATACGGATAGAATCCCAACCCAGATTGCTAGTGATAGACTACCAAACCTGTGTGCTACTGCAAAGTAGTTCGTTTTTATTAGTTCTAAACAGTGTGTCAAGTGTCGGACCAAAAAGATCTGATTTCGGCCTCTTCGTTCCAGTCTTGTGGTGAATGATCCTAACGTATTTGATTATTACCGTAAGATAACCACTAATAGTCATTGACTGAAGGAAAGTTCCATTGCATATCACATAACAGTCTACAAGTTTATGAAAACGTATATTTTCATTTTTTACACGAAAAGTGAATTTTGTTATCTTCGGTTGGTCTGGAGATTTGCTTCTATTCACGCTTAACACCTGATACACAACAAACATTTTCTAAAATCATATTCAGAAAAACAATAATCGTAAATGGAAACAAGTAGATAAATTAAAAATTAATACAACTCTACAATGATATCAATTACTGTTTGTCCATTACATCCCAGCGTTTTCATATACTTAATGACACTTGAACTACGAAACAAAGGCTATTGTTAATGCCAACAGAACTGGTATTATACAGAGCTATGAATATTTGATACGAAGCTAAAATATGTTACTGTGATTTCAGTATACAGTATTCCCAATGGGGTCCAGATTAAAGCAGAGATTAATTGAAATCAAGCCGATCTGTTGAATAACTCTCTTTGAATAGAAACTATAGGGCGATACAAGGAATGGGAATATATAATAAATTTATGATTTAGATGTCAAATACGTGTTTGTTTCTGCAATCTAAGCGATGTTATCTAATATACTTTTCATTGGGATTAATATCGAAATTATCAAAGTATAAATTTAGTAGGTATACGCTTATTAAAAAAGGGGCGGGTGTAGTGACACATTTACAGAAAGAGACATGGTTTTTTTTTAAGGTTTTCAAATCACTAACAATTTTGGTTGATCGTTTAAGTTTGAAACCCAATAATTTGACAAACGTTTACCTGTTTCAATATATAGCCCTTGTCATATGTTGTGATGGGTGCCGAGTGCAGAACATATTATAATGCTATATGCCCAATAACGTTTGTATATTGATTGCCCATTCTTATTGCCTTATAATTACCAATGTTCTAAACACTCATCATCATTTAAATCACAACATTACACAAAATATTTTATTTTGATATTTAACATCTTGATTTCAACCCCTGAATTCGACTCTATTTTGTATTGGTCTGGTTGTATTGTAGATTCTACTGTAATCCACAAACACTTTGTATTCCCAACCGCATACAAGAATCATTTTGTATGGAAATGATTGTATTTAGTTTTACAATAATCCATTAACACGTTGTATCCGCAACCGCATACATGAATCATTGTATCGGTGTATTGTTTTTCTTGACAAGACATCATGTGGTTAATTTAAGCAAACTGCTATCCTGATTAATTTGAGAGGTGACATTATTTGAACGACTGCATACTTGTAATCGTAATTTTCGGAATTTCTAATATTTGTTTATTCTATTATGAGTAGCCATCCAACTTGAATATGTCAATTAACAAATTGACAAACTTTCTTAAAGCCAAAATGTCCACATGTGAATAAGAATGGATCATGAGAATTATTTTGACATAAAATTCTGATTTTTGGGATTGATAACTTGTTATTCTTGTTTGTGTTATTTATTTCCTTTCTTGGTACTGAAAAGATCCGTTTTCTATCCTTCATTTAACCATAAGTGGTAATAGATTTCGTACAATGGGCGTGGTATGGTTATTCTAACTAGAGACTGGAGCAGAAATGTAGGGCGTTAAATCTAATTTCAATTCAATTAGCCTTACTAGAGCACCTGTTCTGATACCACCTCTACTTGCTCAATTCACACAATTAACACTCATTTTTAAGTATGCATCTATATCCTGACAGTGTAGGTTGACAATGTTGTATGGAAATACGAAGATCAAGATTATACAATAAATTAACACTTCCGGTACCCAGGAAAAGGACAGTGTGTGTTGAGCGTTAAGATTATCCGTAGGTTTTTGTGGGCGCAGGATTTATTATGTTTTAAGAACATTTCTGCATTTTATTATACATGTTTATTGGTGTGTATCAAATTAACTAAAACTATCAATTAAATATTAGAGTCTATACTGTCTACAAATACCCCTTCATCAATTCTGATTGTCGCGAAACAGAATTCTAGGACAAGCACAACCTATTTTACTACATAAAACTATTTTCCGGATCACTACGCACAGTCTTCCAGTTAACAGGCAGGTCGATGGCGGAAGGTTTTTAACCAATCGGCCAGAAAACAGTCTGGTGAAGCGAAGCAAAGGTTGCGAGTCGGGGGCAAAATATGATATTAACTATATTGTTAGCTTCACACTGGCTGTCAGTGACTGGCATTCAGACATAATGCCGGGTTAAATTCAATTACTAAATATCATCAGTATAATTAATTGCCGAGTCTTATTTTCAAGCAGTCGTCGAATATTTTATTTGATTGAATGGGAATATCAATGGCGTTTTTAGACATGAAGGGGGAGAGAAGTTAAATCATGTAATCATATAAAGTGGCTCGGAGGAGACGAACATCAAGCACTACATCGTTTGGCTATAATTCTTAGAAACGTTTCTCTCCAGTTCTTTCACAAAATCCTTTAGCGTGTTTTTATCTGAAATGATGTCGAAGAATAGGAGCGGACAAAGATTAAAAGAAAAGTATTGTAGCCGTCATTACCGAGTCGTTTCTGTCGATAGAGTTGACTACTGCACATGACATCCCGTCAATATTCCGTCTAGTCTTCTATTGATTTCAACCAATTACCTAAAATACCTTTTATTCAATTTACTCATAATTGAAGATGAAATATTCCTTTTCTTTCAGGCAAAGTCTTTTTTGGTAAATGAATATATTTTGTATAATTTTTTTCAAAATAATAAAACAAAACCATATAAATAAGTTCTAAATTGTCTGTATGGATTTTATTATGAAAAAATATATATCTGAATCCCCCCTAAGATTACATTATTTAAAGTATTACTTTATGTTCTTCAGATACTTGAGCCACGGCGACTCAGTGGGTATAGATCTAGACCTATAAACTAGTTTACCCATGGTCCCGGTTTTGGCCAATAAAGTTCCTGAAGATTTCCGAGCGGGTTTCTCCTTCTCAGGGGCGTAGGACATTGCGATATAATTTGGTATAATTGAACTGGAACTAGGTAACAATTCAATGCAATACAATTATTGCCGAAACGTCGCTCCGTAATAAACAATAATTGTGACCTGTGTATTATATTGATAGGGTACTGCAAAATAGTATAATTATTTTAAATTTATTTTTTGAAATTAAACATTACAACATAAACAAAGCCAAATCATGAAGACCCACCATACTAACAAAATATCCGATATTTCCGTCTAAAAATTAATCATTAATTTAGTGCGTTTCTATACTGGACGATGTTTTGTGGAGACCAAAAATGTGAAAAGCGGATTCGCTTACAAAGACACCAGTGAAGGCAATCAAAATGACTTTATTGAAGCCCGATGCCAAAAAGTTCCAATCTTCCGTTCAGTATTATGACAAAAGCCTTAGCATTCCATTACAATATGGACAAAAGCGACATCGACTTCATATTTGATAGTTCAACAAACACGATTTAAATGACATTCTCGTTTCTTTTCTGCAAGAAGTTTTCATTAATTTGGCCACATGCGACCACTTCCCAGAGGACACAAGTCTTTTACACGAGAACCCAGCTTTCCTTTTGAGCAGGCAAAAATAGAATCCATTCTTTTTATTGTAATGTTTTCTATACCGTGTGCTTTGAAATCATTCTTAGGTATAATTTAGCAACTCACAGAAATGCCTTTGACGTGACTTTTAAATTCCAAACTGGGCCCCTAACATTCTTCGGATTACGACTTACGTCAGAGTATTAGTCCTACTCTAAAATATAGTAAATGAGAATAAAAATACAATTAATATCCCGCAGATAAATTGGAACAAATATGTGGGGTGCTCGATACCCACAACAAAATATAAATCGAATTTACCTTTATATACCGGTCTATGTTATAATATACTGTACATCATACAGATAGAAAAATTAAACAAAATAAAACATAATTCATAGCTTGAAACATTTATTATAATAATATGTTCAAACCCGCGATGTAAAACGACACATCCATCCTTAATTCAAAGATTTCTCTTAAGCCTCAGATTCCTTATAAAAAAAAATACATTGGACCTTATTTATGGTTTCAGAGGGACACAACGCATTATTAAATATTATATGACGGACCTGTACTTGGCCATCGGATTATTAGAAAAAAAAATTAAATAGAAACCATTCGTTATTTGTTTAATTAAACTTAAAATACAATTAATCCAATAATTTTTGTCTTCATAAGTCCCTCTTAAAAGGGAGACAACTCTCAATTCCGATCATTGTCTTCAATATCACAGGCACTTAATATAAGAATACCATAAAACTTCTGTCTGTTTTCTATCTTGCAGGTTTATCTTGCAGATTTTTGTTTTGTGTATAGTGCAGTCCTCCTCTATACTTACTATTGCATTACCTTGAGTATGTACTATAATACCCTTGGGCCCTGGCTCTAGATTCGGGACTGTACAGTACAATGAATATATTCATTTGATCTGATAGTATTTTAATTTATTAGTTACTATGTCTTGTATGCATCTGCATACTGTTATGAAGTTAATATTGTATAAATAATGGCGTCATAAGATACGTGTCTGCTTCGACAGTAAGGTCAATATATATTTTATCGAATGTAAAGAGGAATGATATAGGAGTCGTAAAAATATTCAAGAGTTGTTTTCAGATACGGCGCCCTGTTTTTTTCTTCAAATGCACCATTAAAAGGAGCAGTTGTAAAAACGTCCGCTATATATTAAAGTTTATTATCTATCCTAGATTAAAATAGAGCATGTGACAGTTATATTATTCTACTGAACGTAGTTCTTTTATTTTAAACTTTTACTTAAATTGGATATCTATAAATCTTATAAATCTAGAGGTGGTGAGGTAGGGGGGGGGGGGTCGAGCACAGCCTTAAAGGAGCTAAATCGCTAACATTTGGGACTTAGACATTGACATAAGTGGGTCGCAACGCACATAATACTGTAATATGAGTGTATATAAACTGATTTACATTCAATAGTTTCCGTTTTGACTCTAATTTCAAATCAGTTATGTTCGGGGAAATACGGTTCTTCTAGTCTACATACGCCGTTTGATTTGGTACAATGCGTCTAGCCTCTTTCCTCGAGTTTCTTGCTAGAGAGAGAGAGAGGGAGAGAGAGAGAGAGAGGGGGGGGAGAGAGAGAGAGTGAAATGAGGTTTAACGTCAACTCGACACAAACTAGGACATTTCGGGACTGACATATGGTTTAATTTGATTCCAATAATTCGCTTGCGCGTAGAGGTCTTTGGCAGTGGGAGGAAACCGGAGTTCCCGGAGGAAACCCACGAGGTTGAGAAGGCGCCCCTATATCCATGCCACATACGCTCACACCAGGGATCGAAACCACAGCCGTAAGCTAGAGGTCGAAGCTCTGCACTTTAGACCACTAGGCCACCTACCACCCCCCCCCCGTCTCTTGCTAGAACTGGGACCGAAACGCATTATGTTACACGATTCGTGTACCAATTGTAAAATATTTATTTTGTCTTAAATATCGGATATCAGAAGCCCATTGTTTTCGGTAAGAACACATCATCAATGTTGATTTAAATTGACAAATAATTCGTGTTTTCAATGTTGAAGATTTTAGATGGTATTGAGTTAGAGACTTAGCTACTTTAAAACAGGGGCTCTGGGTCAGATATAGTCGGGATGACAAACTGCAGCTTTCCATTTTCACCGATTTTTTTTCGGTAGGCCCCAGATTGCCTTTCGTGTGCTTTTCAAACCGAAGGCGACGAAGAATTGCCACTACAACACTTCAATATAGAAATTTAACATTTCCATCCAACGATCGATCGATATGTATCCACCCATCTATCGATCATCCATCTATCCGTCGATCGATCCATCCATCTATCCATTCATCATGATGCGAGTGCCATAGAAATAATATATATATATATATTTAACAGAACAAAGGTATGCTCTAGTAAGTTTTCGGGTGGTAGATTAATTGAGGTATCACAATACCAATTAATTGCATTTGTTCTCTTGGAGAGGGTATTAATGTCGCTTTAACAGAATTCCTGATCCATCACCGACCATACTAACATTATTAAATTAAATGAGACGATGCTATCATGATAATTTTCAAATCAGACTAACCTCTAGAATGGGCATAAATGCGTATTATTGGAGACCTCTATACTGCAATATAATAATAGAGTATAATAGGATACCGTACATTAAACAAAGTAGATAATTATTTATTTATATACAATATCACCTGTATAATAATGAAAGTGATAATACACCTTTTACATTGTATCATAGAGAATTAATAAGCACCTCGACATTGACGTTGATTGATGGTTGTAATCTACAACACCTGAAATCGCTACCATATATTAATAATCTAAGGACTAATACGTAAACCATGAAGTGTGATGTTTGTTTCATTGTTAAAAATGTAAAGCTATTCAAATTAAATTAATGACGATAAGGAGCAAAGACAACACATTCCGTATTATATATTTCAAACATAAAAATTAAGCAACTACAATTTCACTGCAAAGGCTAGTATTACAAACAAAATTATTGTATATTTCAACAAGTACAAGCGCACTGTATTATCTTCGATGAGCGTTCAAAGCGTCTGTATTATCGACACTATCATAAATTAAACATGGCCAAACATGTTTCAACGGTCCATTAATAAATGAAATGAAATGGGGGTTAAATCCAACTGCTCTGCGCCTACTGGGCTAATGGGAGTAATTTTGCCAGGACTACAACCTATACTTTGAATTCCAACTGTCAAGCATTCTTTGACGTGCACGCCAATGTTTACACTGGACCTCGATTGTTCGTTTTATACAAATGACTAGACACCACTCCTTATCAGCCCCCCCCCCCCCACACACACACCCCACGCGCCATGCACCACTGAAAATGGGAAACCACGCTGGAAAATTCCTAGGAACGTTTTCTGCCAATACCGGGATCGAACCCGAGACCTCCTGCTTAGTGAGCCAAATCTACGGGTGGGGAGTTGATAGTGAGGCATAAGGCTTTGCATACAGTATGTATCGTAGGTTATTTTTCATTGCCTTAGTCGGGGTTCATTGCAGAGATTTACGGATTTTAATGGTAAAGTCATGAGCACATTTAGCATAATGTCGTTGCTAAATGTTATACTTTAATAAAATATACAAATCATCATATTTTATAAATTACACCGATCGACATGTAAAGGGAGGTAAATCGATGTCAACTAACAGGGTTCATACCACTTTATTTTTTGTTGTTTTAACAAATCCCCGACTTGCCATCACTGCTGTATTGACTATTGTATTACATTTACAATACTGTTGCTGTTGGTAATATTTGCATAACATTTACTAGCTATATGGTACAATGTGAACCTAGTCGTGTATGGACATAATAATCAGAATTTAAGAATATAACAATCCATAATAAGTTACCCAGAAATAGGTAGTGTCTATAATCATTGGGTACTTTTGACTATAATATGTTATGTATATTATGCCAGTTTCGTTAGGAGGAATACCCCTGAAACGATTAATAATCAGGTGGTATTATATGTTAGTAAGTTAGTACGCCACTTGTTGATTGAGAATTAGCCATTCTTTCACACTATAAAAATCATACTAATTAATGACTACAAACGGTGAGTAAGACGCTGGATCTCTAGTCTGGAGGACACGGGTTCGCTCCAGTGGGGGGGGGGGGGTCCCCCCCCCCCCTGCTCAGCTACATAAAAAAATAATGCCTTGCATCAATGAAATTACATCACAAAGTGATCCTACATCAGTATAAAAATTATTTCTCTGTTTAAAAAGCTCAATTTGTATGTATGCCTATGTAATTTAGAGACGATGATGGCAGATTTCCGTAACAGAAACCAGGCAAACCCCCTCCTGCAAAAATTCCTGGATCCGCCCCTGGTTCATCAGGCCTTTCTTGCACGGTTTCCTCTTGTCATTGGTGCAGGACAAAGGGCCTGACTGGGACAGCTGTCTAGTCGTTTGGGTGGGACGAAAAACCATTAGCGTGCACGTAAAAGATCCATTGTCGATATAAGAGTCGGCCGTAGCGCCGCTGTCTGTGCAAAATTTGCGGGCATGCCCATCTTCCTTATAGCCAGGCGCGGATCCAGAGGGGGGGGTCCAGGGGGTCCGGACCCCCCCCCCCCCCTGCTCAGGCTTGAAAATTTTTTTATGCGATTTTATTGGCGATTTAGACCTGTTATTTTGGAATTTACCTTCCGCAAATACGTCAGAATGAACCAAATTGAATCTAATTTACAAAATTATCGGTTGAGCGCAATTAGTTAAGCAATTATCAAACCTAGACCCCCCCCCCCCCTGCAAAAAATCCTGGATCTGCACCTGATAGCTCAGTCGGGGCATAACTGTAGGACTTCTTGATTAAACCCCATTTCATTTTTGACCCAAATCAGAGCGGTCTATAGTCATTCCAACGTGTAACCATGACAAGTTGCACGTGCGGGTCACGTGAATGTACGTGACAACACACGACAACGAGACACTTCGGTTTCTTCAGTTGCACCACAAGCCTTCAACAGGTAGGGCGTATAGCTAAATTATTTGATTTACCAAAACAATACTGATACGATGTAACAAAACATTATCTTGGTTATACCCTATAGACCGTTGGTATAATTTTCCCCAAAGATGTCTGCCTGTATTATCTTTGAAATCTATTTAGAGAAATGGCGGGAGACACTGATAAAGTAAATGGACTCGGTTGTAAATTGTTGAACAATTTCATCGGGCCGAGACAGTGACCAAGTCACTTTTGGCGGTCCCCACACGGGTAGTTATAATTTCCACCTCCTATATTACTAATTGTGTTGGCTAAAACTAAAACAATTAATTTGAATACCTTATTCATAATAATTATCAATGATAAATGGACAAAACAAATGGAGATAACTCTTCCCGTACAACACCACTGCACTGGGTGAAAATTGTATTTGAGCAGAGATAAATCCGAAGGAAAGGGAGACTATGCCACTGTTTCGAGACGGGACTTATCCAATAATATAGTTGAGCAATGATTTATAGCTGCAATCGCCGACTTGATGTCAATCTCCTTACGATATACATGGGTTACAAAAACAAAGTTGGACAGTCTTATATAAAATCTCTTTATTCATTGCATGTGAAGTGAAAAGTAATACATTGACGACATTGTTTTCAATAAATAAA
Organism: Patella depressa; assembly: GCA_948474765.1. NCBI lineage: Eukaryota > Metazoa > Mollusca > Gastropoda > Patellidae > Patella > Patella depressa. Next base: position 55,237,844 of record OX419715.1, on the reverse strand, counting down.
AACCGATTGTTCGATTTGTTGTTTTGTTTTTAAATTCATTTGGTTGAGACAATTTACATTGTGTCAATATTATAAATTCTAACAAAATTTTGTTTACAGCCATGTATTTTGGAACCGTAGTTCTGGTTTCCTTGGCTCTAAATGCGGTAAGTTTTTACATTTTTATACGCCCACATTTTCATGTGGACGTATTATGTCGTCGCCCCTGTCCGTCCGGACGTCCGTCCGTCCGTCCGTCCACAATTTTTTTGTGGACTCTCTACAGGTCACAATTCTTATCCGATTTTGACGAAACTTGAAATATAGGTTTATCCCCAAAAGATCTCGGCTGCTTTCGATATTGGCATGTATCGGATCAAAACTTCATGGATTATGGCCCCTGATTGTACGAAAAATCACGTTTTTAGCTTGTGGACCCTATAGAGGTCACACTTTTGAACCGATTTTGATGAAACTTGACATGCATGTTTGTAACCCAAAGATCTTGGTTCCTTTCGATATTTGCGGCTATCGGAATATAATTTCCTGAATTATGGCCCCTGATTGTCCGAAAAATCAGCCTTTTTAGCTTGTGGTCCCTCTGGAGGTCACAATTATTATTCGATTTAAAAAACCGTTTGATTGTATCACCGTTACACCCTAAGGCAGGTTGAGTTCGAATTTCGGGAAAATCGGACGAAAATTGCCATACAAAATGGCCGCCGTTTGTACGCGAATACTGTTAAAAAATGGTATATCAAGGTTGTGGACCCTGTGGAGGTCACAATTTTGATTCGATTTTGATGAAACTTGAAATTCATGGTTATAACCCAAAGATCTTGCTTCCTTTCGATATTTGCGCATATCGGAACGTAACTTCCTGAATTATGGCCCCTGATTATACGCAAAATCGCCTTTTTTTTAGCTTGGAGGTCACAATTATTATTGGATTTAAAAAAACGTTTGATTATATCACCGTTACACCCTAAGTAAGGTTGAGTTCGAATTCCGGGTAAATCGGACGAAAATTGCCATACAAAATGGCCGCCGTTTGTACGCGAATACTGTTAAAAATGGTATATCAAGGTTGTGGACCCTGTGGAGGTCACAATTTTGATTCGATTTTGATGAAACTTGAAATTCATGGTTATAACCCAAAGATCTTGGTTCTTTTCGATATTTGCGCATATCAGATCGTAACCTCCTGAATTATGGCCCCTGATTATACGCAAAATCGCCTTTTTTTTTTTAGCTTGGAGGTCACAATTATTATCCAATTTAAAAAAAACGTTTGATTATATTACCGTTACACCGTAAGGAAGGTTGAGTTCGAATTTCGGGAAAATCAGACCAAAATTGCCATACAAAATGGCCGCCGTTTGTACGCGAATACTGTTAAAAAATGGTATATCAAGGCTGTGGACCCTGTAAAGGTCACAATTTTTATACGCCCACATTTTTATGTGGACGTATATTGTCGTCGCCCCTGTCCGTCCGTCCGTCCGTCCGTCCACATTTTTTGTGAACAGTCTACAGGTCACAATTTTTATCCGATTTCAATTAAACTTAAAATATAGGTTTATCACCATAAGATCTCGGTTCCTTTCGATAATGGCATGTATCGGACTGTAACTTCATGGGTTATGGCCCCTGATTGTACGAAAAATCACGTTTTTTAGCTTGTGAACAGCGTAGAGGTCACAATTTTGAACCGATTTGGATGAAACTTGACATGTATGTTTATAACCCAAAGATCTTGGTTCCTTTCGATATTTGCGCCCATCGGATCGTAACTTTCTGAATTATGGCCCCTGATTGTCCGAAAAATCGCCCTTTTTAACTTGTGGTCCCTCTGGAGGTCACAATTGTTATCCGATTTAAAAAATCGTTTGATTATATCACCGTTGCATGGTTATGAAGGTTGAGTTCGAATTTCGTGAAAATCGGACCAAAATTGACGGACAAAATGGCCGCCGTTTGTACGCGAATAGTGTGAAAATATGTTATATCAAGGTTGTGGACCTTATAGAGGTCACAATTTTGAACCGATTTTGATGAAACTTGACATGTATGTTTATAACCCAAAGATCTTGGTTCCTTTCGATATTTGGGCCCATCGGATCGTAACTTCCTGAATTATGGCCCCTGATTGTCTGAAAAATTGCCCTTTTTAGCTTGTGGTCCCTCTGGAGTTCAAAATTGTTATCGGATTTAAAAAAACGTTTGATTATATCACCGTTCCATGGTTATGAAGGTCGAGTTCGAATTTCGTGAAAATCGAACCAAAATTGACGGACAAAATGGCCGCCGTTTGTAAGCGAATAGTGTGAAAATATGTTATATCAAGGTTGTGGACCTTATAGAGGTCACAGTTTTGAACCAATTTTGATGAAACTTGACATGTATGTTTATAACCCAAAGATCTTGGTTCCTTTCGATATTTGCGCCCATCGGATCGTAACTTCCTGAATTATGGCCCCTGATTGTCCGAAAAATTGCCCTTTTTAGCTTGTGGTCCCTCTGGAGGTCAAAATTGTTATCGGATTTAAAAAAAACGTTTGATTATATTACCGTTCCATGGTTATGAAGGTTGAGTTCGAATTTCATGAAAATCAGACCAAAATTGACGGACAAAATGGCCGCCGTTTGTACACGAATAGTGTGAAAATATGTTATATCAAGGTTGTGGACCTTATAGAGGTCACAATTTTGAACCAATTTTGATGAAACTTGACATGTATGTTTATAACCCAAAGATCTTGGATCCTTTCGATATTTGCGCCCATCGGATCGTAACTTCCTCAATTATGGCCCCTGATTGTCCAAAAAATCGCCCTTTTTAGCTTGTGGTCCCTCTGGAGGTCAAAATTATTATCGGATTTAAAAAACCGTTTGATTATATCACGATTCCATGGTTATGAAGGTTGAGTTCGAATTTGGGAAAATCGGACCAAAATTGACGGACAAAATGGCCGCCGTTTGTATGCGAATAGTGTGAAAATATGTTATATAAAGGTTGTGGACCTTATAGAGGTCACAATTTTGAACCGATTTTGATGAAACTTGACATGTATGTTTATAACCCAAAGATCTTGGTTCCTTTCGATATTTGCACCCATTGGATCATAACTTCCTGAATTATGTCCCCGGATTGTCCAAAAAATCGCTTTTGTTAGCTTTTGGTCCCTCTGGAGGTCAAAATTATTATCCGATTTAAAAAAACGTTTGACTATATCACCGTTACATGGTAATGAAGAGAGAGGCTGAATTACGTGAAAATCGGACTAGAATTGACGGACAAAATGGCCGTCGTTTGTACAAGAATAGTGTGAAAACATGTTATATCAAGGTTGTGGAGCCTATAGAGGTCACAATTTTGAACCGATTTTGATGAAACTTGACATGTATGTTTATAACCCTAAGATCTTGGTTCCTTTCGATATTTGTGCCCATCGGGTCATTACTTCCTGAATTATGTCCCCTGATTGTACGAAAAATCACCCTTTTTAGCTTGTGGTCCCTCTGGAGGTCACAATTATTATCTGATTTAAAAAAAAACGTTTGATTATAAAAACCAAACAAATTCTAATGATTTTCTGATAATTCCTTAATATGCGACAACTCTTGTTGACTGCCCGGACGATTTGGCTGCTGTGTGGGCGTATGTTTCGTTGCCTGGCAACCTATTTTAATTCGATTTTTATGAAACTTGAAATTCATGGTTATAACCCAAAGATCTTGGTTCTTTTCGATATTTGCGCATATCAGATTGTAACTTCCTGAATTATGGCCCCTAGTTATACGCAAAATCCCCCTTTCTTTAGCTTGTGGTCCCTCTGGAGGTCACAATTATTATCCAATTTAAAAAAACGTTTGATTATATCACCGTTACACTGTAAGGAAGGTTGTGGACTCTCTACAGGTCACAATTCTTATCCGATTTTGATGAAAAGTCACATTTCTAGGTTGTGTACCGTCACACCATAATCATTGTCGGTTTCGAATTTCATTAATATCAGACTGGAACTGACCAACTAAATGGCTGCTCCCAATACAGTATGAAATACAGGACTTAAAGATGTAGGAAAAATCACTTTCGGTATTGCTTGTTCTCTGTCCATCTCTCGAAAATGTGGGCGTATCCTGCCTGGCAGTGCCAGCCTATCTTTAATACTGCGGTACAAGAAACGCCCGTTAACCATATCACCTTGTTCGGGCATGGTACCATAAATACATGGCTACGACATATAATCTAGAAATGTAATACTGTGTAATATGTAATTTGGTGGTGGTCATTTAGATAATGAGATTTTCATTCTTTTAACAGCTCTTTAAAACCGAAGCGGAGCGATTCGCGATTATTGTTTGGGATTTTTTTGTTTGTTTTTTTTTGGGAGGGGGGGTGATATTTTAGTGAATATTACTGCGGTTTTCTTCAATTTACATGGTGCCGTCAGCGGGTAGTCTTTGGGATGAGACGAATAATCAATTTCTCGCCTTTGTCCCAGAACAACTTTCGCAGCAACATTCCAACTTTTAATTTGAAAAATATCATATTATACTCTTTATAACCTCGGCATTGTTGGCAGACGTTAAACCCCATTCCATTCTGTTCATCTTAAAAGTTTGATTACTTTACAGGGTAGTGTAAGTTGCAAGGGAGTTGACTTGAGTCGCTATATAATTGAAGGTAAATATAATATTATATTTTATTACTCTCGAGCCTTTATGTCGATTATTTTGCTCTTAAGAGCTGGACGACTTGCACCTTATACTGAGATTGTTTTTCGTGATACTGCATTCCTGTTAGAAACTTATTAATTGTGACGCGCAAACTTAACACCACAAATTTGGGGTTATCTCCCTTGATACCCTGAATCAGCAAAGTATTTGAACAATTTATTTTTAATTTTTATTAACTATTTTGAATTATGAATATTAGGCTGATAATGTAATGTTCAAATAATAATCATAGCACAGCACGTAATTAGTGTTATTTGTCTTATTTATAAACAATTAATGCTGAACAGATACCGATATATTAGATTATTTTAAACCGTAATTCATAGGTTGCTTCCCGCCAATACTTATTTATCTGAGTGTAAGTATTGTTTTAATAACTATTATTTTACTTTCAGTTTCATCTACTTGTAATTCTGTACGAGGAAATCGTCCTATACTCAAGATACTCACAGATTACAGTATATCTGCTGTAGCTAGATGTGCACAGGGTGATCAGAATTTTACAACAATCGATGGAGTCCATTATATTCTCCCAGCCTCTTACACTGCAGGCAATAACAGATGCCTGTTTTACGTAAGTATCGTGGTTGGATTGTAATAATCATATACATAATGCAAAGACTCGATATTCATGTAGTATGAAATGTAGCATGACGAAGATGTGTAACAAAGTAATTTATACATAGAACTTTGCTAGATTTGACATTAAATTATATTGGACGTTTTCAACTATATACAACTTCTGCTAATGTGTTCAATATGTTATTTACGGGCAACACACGAATGACCTCTGCTCGTTTTGACAAAAGGCACGATCTCATTAAATATCTTATTTATTCATATGTTATTTATAACCTACACATGATCTATGTGTTTATCACTCGGCAGAACTTCGCGACTTGAAAGGAAAGATGCAGTGCAGTTATAGAAACTATAATCTCAATTCCAAATAAGTTAATCTGTCATGTATCATTATTCTTAATGGCCGTATGCTTTATATAGCCAGAATTAACTGATAGTAAGTCAGACTTGAATAGAGCTCCTTCCGATCTATGTCTATTCTATGTTCTCAATAAAGATCTACCAACTATGCTGATCGTCTGTTATCTGTAGGGTTACATATGTAGATTTGTCAACAATAAATCTAGTCTAAAATGTAGCATTACGAAGATATTGGTCCACAAATATTCACACATAAATCAAAAAGATCAATCGCAAATATAGTATCGCCATCTTTATACTGCCTGTAATCGTCAGAACAAAAATCATAATAATTAGGCCTACTATTTAATCAGCACGTTCCGTCATATATTTTAATAATTTAAATAAGTAGTTGTTACAATGGTCTTCTCTCTCTCGTAATGTCCTTTAGAAACGTACATTTGAGTTAACGTTCAGATGTTGAACGAGATAATGAAGATGACCTATTTTTAGCAGAGGTGTATGGTTGTGGGCCAGACAAAGAAAATCGACCAGTCTTTCGGATTGGACGGAAAATAGGGTATGCACTTACAGGAAGCTTAGGCAGATATAATTATAAGACTCGGCAAAACGTCCGCTGCCCGAGCAAACTTTGTCCCATAGCACACTGCACTAGATGTTAAACCCCATTTCATTTCCAATGCAATCTTCAAGACACTGAAATTACCACAAAGAAAAAAGCCAAAATATATATACGAAAATGTGATTATATAGTTTTAAGATAATTTTATGCCTTTGAATTAATTTACATTTTATTTTTTCTGGTGTAGCGTCGAGGCAATACATTTGCTGTTGATGTAGCTGTGCTGTATGGAGATTCGTCAGCTAAACTATTACGTCACGAGAAGATGTACACTGTATCTTGTACTTTTGACAAAAATGGTAAACAATCATCCGGTGGCCATAAAGTTGTTGAAGGGTAAGCTCTATATACATAGTCGTCTTATTAAAGCTGAAAATATTTCCAGGAACCAGATAATCAGTTTTATTGCTTTTGTGTTACGTACCTTGCTGTGTACAGCTTCCGTACATAGGGGTAAATTGGTTGTTTTTGTTCTGTATTCACTTATGTGCGCGCCTGCATCGAAAAGCTAACTTGTTGGTTCTTGATATTGAAAGACAGATCCGCAATGAAACTAATGCCATTTTGGCTTTCATTGTCAAACCCGAGAATGTAGGACAAATGCCTCCACTTGTCCGATGTAGATCACTAAGAAAGGGCGATGTCAAAGAAGTGTTAATTAGAAAGAGAACACCCTGTTCAGACATTCTAAACTTTTTTTGAAAATGTAGGAATGTTATTGTTTTTACAATGTCTTTTTATACTTCTTTTGGGACATCATATTTGTTTTAGCTCAGCCAGAGCAGAACTGTAGGACTCTCTCTCTCCCTCTCTCTCTCTCTCTCTCTCTCTCGGTCATGATTTAATTCCTAAGTCGCTGATTTTAATTTCCATTTCTAGACGAATGCCTGGACAACAGATACAGATTAATACCGGTAAACAAATTAGTTCGTCGTCTCTCAGTCTATCTCTACAGAACGTAAATAACATAGATCTCAAAGGTAGCACGTTACCAGACAACACCTGGGTATCTTTGTTCGCTAAATCCAACGGTGCAAGTAAGTAAAAAGTAAAATACTTTATTGTACACCACGATCAACATTTAAGCCAAGATGGCCCAAAGAGTAGGTCACCCCTTTGTTGGTCGAGAAATATCCTCGGTTTGGGATTTACCAGTAAAGTTTCCCTCTATCAGAGGCGCCGGAGAGCCGAGCCTGATACGTGCAAATATTCTTAACAGCAGATGTTTCCATCGGTAAACTGCCCGGTTTGTGTGATGTAGTGTAGACGTTGAACCCTATCATTTTACATAGTGTGCAATCTTGTCTTCGCTCCCGATTCCCTGTGCAACATTACCAGTTATAATGACATTGACGTGTATAATCTTTATCAAACCACAACCAGTTCCTAAAAAATTGATTAACGGATTGGGTCAGGCGCGGATCCAGACGGGGGGGGTTTGGGGGGTCCAAACCCCCCCTGCTCAGCTACATAAAAAAAATGCCTTGCATCAATGAAATTACATCACAAAGTGATCCTACATCAGTATAAAAATGATTTCTGTGTTTAAAAAGCTCAATTTGTATGTATGCCTATGTAATTTAGAGACGATGATGGCAGATTTCCGTGACAGAAACCTGGCAAACCCCCTCCTGCAAAAATTCTTGGATCCGCCCCTGTGGGTAGACCGGATTTGAATCTAGTCTCGGTCACCCAGAACCTAGTATTCGTAGAATATTTTTCTGGATGATAGCCTAATTTTAATTTTGATATGCAATGGCGCGTCAAGCGTAGCGATGTCTAAATATCATATGCAATAATCCATTTCAAAACAAGTTATGCCGTATGACATAACGAAAATATACTTACGTGTATAGTATAGTAAATGGTGTCCCTAGTTTGATGCAAGATATTCTTACGAAAATATCCCCCAGAAGTACCCCCAACCTCTAAACTATTGTATTAATGTCTATTTCGACGTATCATGCTATTTATTTTAGACAAAGAAAAGGGCATCCGTGCCACTAGTTGTGATGCAGTTGGTGGAAAAAAGGGAAAGGAAAAACGATACGCTATCTTGAGAGCTGGGTAAATATCACTTTTTTTGTTTTATCTTGTCGGGACAAGACCACCATACACCCACTCAAGTTGTGTGTCCCACGCACCCAAAACTGGACTGGAATAAAAGTTAAACATACTTCTATGAATTACTTAGATGTATTGGGAGATATTTTTGTTGTAGTGGGGCACCCTACTTATATAGCTCCTCCATGTTATTTCTCCCTTCGACATTGTTGGCATTGAGGTCTATCGTGGAAACAAGTACGATATTACTGGATCGACCAGGGACCCAGCATTACGGGATCGCCGCCATTTTGGAATTAACAATTGTTTAAAACAACCAAAGTCTACTATTTGATGGAACCTGCGTGTAATATATCATGTCTATCGTACCAGAATGGACGAAGCTATAAGCGTTTGTGAAAGAGAATACAACTGATAACGAGATGTTCTGAAAGCAAAACACTGCGGTGTATTTTTTCAACGGTAGAAAACGTTGTCTGGACTGACAGAACTGTGAAAGGACTGAATTCCGTGCAACTCACGACGTTTCAGACAACATTCGAGCAACCCGTTCTGATTCCCCTTTTCCTAAAAGACTGAACAGGATATAGGTTGTAGTCTTTAAAGGGACAATAACACTCTTGCTGGCTTGGCAGCTCTAGAAAATAAATAATAGTCCTATTCTAAGTACTAGATGTTTATGTGTCTTACCTGTTGTGTAAATTATCCATTACATCATATTTTACTTGTCCAGAGGATTCGAAAATATTTTAAAATCCAAGTCACATTGGAAAAGGTTTACGTTAACCCTTTCAAAGCATGTAGTTGAATTTTTCCAATTTTTTAAATTAGGTGTGTTAAGATGAAATTTGTATCATCAATTAATTTGAATATTGTAAAATAATACAATTTGTTGACCAGAATAAAGATTGGGACATATTATTCAATTACAACAAGAGTGTTATTGGGGCTTTAACGGGTGCTTTTCAAATTTGGTGAGAAGCATTGGGGTCATGAAAGGATGCACCGATAAAGCTGCATTTTTTAACGGATGTTTTTCAAATTTGGCTCTTGTGGGTGACAATTTCCACGCTTTGCTTGGCTATATTTACAAAATAATACAAGAATTGGATATCTTTATTTTATTATTTTGGGCTGTAAATGACCCATCAGATTAATCTTCACCTTTTTATTGACCGTAGATAACTCAGTAATGCACATTGTCCGGTGGATAAGGCGCTGGTTCACTAGCCTGGAGGTCGGGTGTTCGATCCCTGCATTGGCCGAAAAAGTTCATCTAGATTTTCCGGCGTGATTTCCCCTCGTCAGTGATGCAGAAGGAGGGTCTGACAAGGACAGCTGTCTAGTCGTTCGGATGGGACGAAAAACCGAGGTCCCGTGTACACATAGGAGTGCACGTAAAAAATCCCTTGGCATAAGAGTAGGCCGGAGTGCCGCTGCCCGGGCAAAATATCCCTCATAGCACATTGTATGGCGTATGCCCGTCTTCCATTAGCCCAGGTTAGGTGTAAAAGAGTAGGGCGTTAAACCCCATTTCATTTGCGATTTCATTAGCACAACCGGAGCAGAATTTTATGGCACCAAATTGGACACAAGGCGGTTTATGGTATCTTTCTGTCAGTCTGATGCCACCGTCGTTGTATTTATATTTTGTTTCTTCTGTACTTAGCCGAAAATGGGCGGTATTTTAACACTAATTAATGTTACTGTTATTTAGTTGTGGTGATGGTCAGATATTCAAGAAACAAGAAGGGTTTATAACAGCAGGAAGAACTTCAAGAAGTCCGTATTTTAAACCTTTCTATGTCGAAGGTGATAAATTTGTCGACTTTGTCTGTAATTTTACGATTTGTTCCAGTTCTTGTGATGGGGTAAGTTACAATACAACCAATACCTTATCGGTCGTACATCCATCCAAGCAAAGGAGACGGACACGTAGCCACTAACGTATGAACGCCGGGGTAATTGCAACTGGACAGAGGATCAACTGTCCTAAGCGTTTGTTCTTCAACTAAGTCTCATGGAAAACAATCCCCAAGAAGAGAGTAATATCCCATGGTAGACTGCAGGCTGCTTCAACCGATGTAGTGGGTAGTTATGTCTCGGTGTCAGATTAAGGGTTTGTACCTTTAAAACAAATCGGATATAATATTTTTAGAATCGACTAATACATAACTAACATTTATTATCAATTAGTCATATTATTACCTATGAGGCAAATATTGGACCCGTTTGTGTACGTGACAGATTAGGCGTATTAAGTGGTTATATTAGGGGTTTAGAACAGACTCGTACATAGCTCACATTTCGTACTAATATCATTCAGTACTTACCAGGCAAACGTGGCCCTCCCAACTTTAGGGCATCCGGAAAGGAATGTGAGCCCATTGTTTTCCAAGGGGGCGTATAAAAATGAAACATTGGTCACTTTAACTATTATTTTTTTTATTATTTCAGAGTTCCTGTAAACCCAATTAAGCCTTGCAGATTTCTGATTGGCGAGAAAAAGAAACGTCTGGGATTTAACATGCGGTATATCTTTGTGATATGTAAGTGTTATTGTAGTACTTGATCTTTACACAACACACTTCATCTTACAACTAAGTCAGGCTTATCTCACCCCTTTCGACGAGAAAAAACTAGTTTAAACTAGTCTATCTATACGGCTGGCGAGGACCACGAACAACTGATCATTCAGAACAATGGGTGTATCTAAAAGCAGTTTTGAGCGAGTTACGCTTGCTCTACTTTTGCGATTCGTTGTTATCCCTTCGCTGTTGACCGAGTTCGTCATGGGCTGTCAGTGTTAGCAAGTCAAAAGAAACTGCTTTAAAAAGTCACGCATCTACCTCGAAATGGCGAGCACCACCGTGCTTGAAGTAACTCATCGGAGACACGAGGTCATTTACAATCCTGACCAACAGCTTTGTCGGTGTTGACCCATCTCTGATAGGCGATATTAGCTAACCTTCTTTACTGGGTTCCATCTGTTCGTGATGATGATACGGGAACACTTGTCGAAACATCATGCAAATAATGTATACAAACCAGTAGTTAATTTTCTTCCATATAGATTGGGTTCGTATATTTGAATTGTGCTCAATCACAAAATGGAACAAGGATTATAGTTTTCACTACTTTTGTCGCATTCTATGCTTAATCCAATTATATACTGTGGTGGGTTTAGTGTGTTTAAAATTATATACAAGTTTTTAAATGCAAATTGGCATTCGTCCAAATAATTGATCATAATTATTTTCTCCATGGAATTAAGTACAACAATTCTGATTGTATCAATTGTGCTAATGTGTTCATTTTACATTTTAATTATTTTTCAGTCGACCCTGAAAGCAGACAAATAAAATGTTTCTGGACTGTCATTCTGGTTTGTTTTATGTTTTGCAATGTGACAGATATGAATACTATTAACCCAGTTAATATGCTATTATAAACAAGTGTATAGAACTGGTGGTAACCAGAAGTTGCTGGAAACGATGGGTCTACGTGCTCTTGCTGTATCTGATTTCTATACGTCACCAAGGGGGAATCACGGTGGCTAAGTCAGTTCATCCAGATTTTCCAGCGTGGTTTCCCCTTGTCAGTGATGCAGGAAGGAGGGACCTGACAAGGACAGCTGTCTAACCGACGACCCGTGAACACATTCCCGTGCACGTGAAATTAATATCACTTGGCAGTTGGAATTAGATATAAGAGTAGGCTGTACGCTATAGTGCCTCTGCCCCGGGCAAAATTTCACTCACAACACACTGTAAAGCGTATGCCCTTCTTGACTAGCCCAGTTTCGGGACAGAACTGTAGGACGTTAAACCTCATTTCATTTCTATAGGTCACCCAAATTCCAGAATCTGTGGCTGCTTTCTGTGGTGATTTTAATTATTTAAAATAAAACCCTAACTTTGATTTCTATCCCGTTATTTGCTCTAAGATAAAGGTTTACTAAGACAGGTGTTTTTGTCTGCGGCCAAGACTAGTGCATTAATCATAAAATACATGTAGGATTCGTGTACTTACTCTCAAGGTTAACAGATGACATAACGAGACCAACTGACTGTAGGCCCCTGTACAATAGCCAGACTAATTTGAGCCTAATCGGTACAATATGAAACCTAGTTCATTGCAGGTCATGCGTATTGTTAAACAGATCTAGTGTGTTAATATTGATCACTTGCAATCAGTGTTAGACATCGTATAGCTAGCTGTATATATATAAAGCACTATACTTTCAATGTATATCTAAATATATATACATACGTGTATATAGTATACTATCTACCTACTTGCAACCAATTGCCAAGTATACATAGTAACCGTTCCACCAGAGAGCATGCTTGATACAGTAATCAGCTGATTAGTGGAGCCATAGACATAGAAGATATAGTATGCAAGGTAAACAGAATCCAATAAATACAGGTAAATACTGATCTTGGTATTACAAGACACTTATATTCATTACATATTATTCCGATTTTATCCACCTAAATGCAATTTGTATCCACTAATGCTGCCTCTACGGTTATATTGGCCTTAGTCTTATTTGGGTGTGCAGCTTTCCTGCCTGGATTGAAAATGGCAGAATTTGTGTAGCTTCGAACGATTGTCAGTTGAACATACCGAATATTGAAGTAATAGATGTTATATTGTACTATCGTACACACTGCAAAGTAGGCTTAGTCTCATTTTTTGGTAGTAATAATATTACTACGGATTATAATCAGGGTACTGTCATTTTAATTCCAAATAAAACGTAAAAATTAATTGAGTATACGAATACTAATAGTTCTATCACACTTGTTCACGTATATAGGACATTGTGTCGTCACCCTTGCCCGTCAACTATGTGCTCGTTACCTCGATAGGGTCGCGAGATGATGAAACCTTGCTCGAACTGTCAGTCCTAGCCCCCCCCCCCCCCACACCTCTTTCTGAAAACGTTTGTTGTTTGTGACGAATTTGTCGAAATTGACCAGGAGCTCACCGGTTAGATTACTACTTGTGTTTTATTCAAGACCTCAGCTTGTAATAAATCGAAAGATGGCGTGTAGTTGTTAATAAACAGCAATTTAAAAATCGCCATTTGAGGACGAATATGCACTAAATTTCAACTTTTTTCAGTGGAAATGTTTGACCGTGTTCGGCACCCAATCATTGTTTACCTTCAAACATATTCACCTAGTTTTTGCTTTTTGCTACATTCATATTAATGCCTTATTCACCAGTGGTACAATACAATACAATTGAAGCGGTTGTTATATTGCTTCAGCACAAATATATCCACTGCAATTCAGTAATATATTTTATAAGGAAATATTTCATTATAAATCACTTGCCCGTTGTTAATGTGATCAACAAAATCTCACATCTTAGTCTTCGGTGTCGTCACACTCACTTAATGCACAGGGAGCCGCGGTGGTAGGATGGTAAGCAGTTGGCTTGGAGGTCCTGTGTACACATTGGCGTCCATGTAAAATATCTATTCGCGGTTGGAATTTGATACGAGTACGCCATAGTGCCGCTTCCCGGGCAAAAGTTCCCTCATAGCACACTGTATGCCACATTTCCGTCTTCATTAGCCCAATGGAAGCAGAATAGTGTGAACGGTAATGCTATTTTCATTTCATCATGGTTAGCCTCAATACAATACCCCCACCCCACCCTCCACAATCCTACCACTGGTGCTCGGTGGTGCAGATTAATCCGCTCCAGTGTGGGGCTATTTTCAAGTGAACAAGGCATACCAAGTCTTCCGTTTCTAATTCATAAATATGCGACAATAAAACAGAAAAGGTCTAGATTTGGAATCTTGGCAATCCCCAACTTAGTGGATAACTGCGGCTGATGAGAATCCTAAAGATTCAAGGTTTTCTGTATGGCGATAGGAATCGGGCTATTCTTTGAATAAAAGAGTAGAACGTTCCCAGTTTTTTTTGTAACCGGTTTCAGTAGAGCAGAATGTTTCCAGTTTCTCTTTGCAATCTGTTTCAGTATATATCTAACTTAGAGGGGATGCTCATCCACAGTCCAGAACGTCCCGAATTGACAGAACTGCAATCGGGAGACGCGGAATTCAATCCTGGCACAGTTCTGTCAGTCCGGACTACGGAGGTGGTGTGAGTAGAATCGTGACATAATTAAACGTAACGAATGTTTCAGCTGCCATGATTGGTTGAGATACTTACTTAGCCAATGGACGCATGCGTTGTAGCCGTATATACCCCTTTTCACTCGATTGCCACTATTTTGGGGATTGAGAGAATTCAATTTCGGAACTTGAAATCGAGTACCACAAGAATGTGTCACATCTAGTGTTATTAAGTCATTGGTGATACTCGATTCACAGTCCAGAACGTCCCTAATCGACAGAATTACAATAGAGCGACGCGGAATTCAGTCCTGTCACAGTTCTGCCAGTCCCGACAGCTGAGGTGGAGTGAGTAGAATCGTGACGTATTCCTAGGTAAAAAATATGTTTCAGCTGTCATGATTGGTTGAGATTTTTTATACAGTCGACACATGCGTTGTACTCCGAAATTCTCCTTTTCACTCGATTGACACCAGTTTTGGAATTTAATTCCGGAACTGTGAATCGAGCATCCCCTAAATATCCGTCCATTTCGAGCGGCTATTCTTATTGTTTTTTTAAACTGTATTTTATTCAACAAGAATTAAATTGGGGGAACAGGCTAGGCCTATATCACCCCTTTCCCTTCAACAAAACAATATAATTACAATTAGTTTACTTGTGTTATTAATCAATAAAATTGTGAATATCATGTACATGTACATAATAACTAATATTGGTTTAAATATATAAACAGAATCTAGTGATGGTAATGGTAAATGACGATTACAGTACTTAAAATCTATTCTTATTTCACGCTAGATGTCCAAAAGTATATCAAAATTATGAAATCAGCCGACCGCAAAATTCTTTAGCGACGGTTTAACATCCGTAAACTGACAGGAAGTAAACGACTTGGTTGGTTTTAATTTGTTTTCCGAGACGAGACTGCAATATATACCATTACCTGCAAGGAATTTGTTATACGAATGGCTGAGTTGTATAATCAATCATTCCAACTGTAATATTGCTTGACGGTATGCATTTATCTTTAACCTTTTACGTTGACCTTTTTTGTATGTAAGTAAATTATTGGGAACCAGATACTATAAAAGCATGTAAACAATTTCATTCATTATGGTCGTATAGACGAAGAGTCGTTTTCTTTGTGAACAAGAAAAGTAGGTTTAGGCTTTGAATTATCGTTCTGTGCACAGAGAGCTATGTCCTGTGAGAACAGGGAACCGTGGTTGCTAGGTCGGTGAGTAAGATGTTGGAAAGCTAACCTTGAGATTTCGTGTTGGAAAGTCTATCGAGATTTTCGGACGCGGTTTCGCCATGCTTGTGGCGTTGGGCTGGACACAAAGAACCCTTGGTGGTTTGAATTCGAATAAGAACAGGCTACAGTGTCGCTGTCCGGGTAAACTTTCCCTCTAGTACACTATACGGAGTTTGTCGCTTTCATTACCCCACTCACGATAGAAAAGTAGGACACTAAACCCTATTTCATATTTTGGAATAGATCTGTCCTGAATTTTCAATTTTATTTACATATGAAAATGGAAGCTTGATAAATACTCAAATAATTATCGAAAATATATATGAATACTGCTTTCGAAATAATTCGTCGAAAGGTGAATTAAAATGTCAGTCGAGCTGGATTCGTGTCTGTTCTCAAGCGGAGCTAATTGGAGTAGTTATAATATAATAAACGACAAATGTTACGTTTTTTATGTGTGTATACATCATTATATTACCTGACATTGTATTGATTTGTAACATATCGTATGTATATGTAGCTGCGTCGATAACGCGCATTCTTCACTCTGAGCTATTTGCATCAATACACCATGATCTACTGACATTTGCACATTATCATAATTGCAACATTCTTGTAGCGTCGATGGGCTGCGGTACAATTGGTACAAATCAACCCTTTACGCAAGTAAAAATAGTCTCTGGCGCCACCTGTACATAAAATCTCTGGGAACCGTTGTATTTTTAGAATCCTAGAACAATGTGATATGAATTCACTTTTAATGCAATCTGGATTAGTTAATGATGCATTATGGGGGATTATTTAAAGAGTGTGGACTTTGCTGAAAATTTCAGTCAAATGATCTACTCTGAACAGAGAATTTGGCGATTGAATTTTCGGCCTAACCGCGATCCTCATAACTAAAGTCGGTACGATAAAAACATAGTCTATAGTATCCATTTCATGATTAAATCATAAATGAAAGTTGAGCAGCATATCGGATCCTAATCCAGTAATGTTTTAGGATAACGATGACATCAAGAGTTGATTATAGTCTGGATATGTTAATTAATGTCTAATTAATAATTTAGACAGCATCTCATTCCTAAAGAAAGACCTGTAATAGACAGATTTAGCCCTTGCATAATGTATGATATGTTAAGCTATGTGTAGTTATGCCTGGATTGGAAATTTCACAGCCTTTAACTTTTTGTAATCAAATGGTTTCAAAACCTGCCCAAAGGACGTCCTTAGAACCCACTACTGTGCGTGGCGTCAAAGACGGACGTTATCAGTAGTGGCACCATTTTTAATTATATTCCATAATAAGATGGTCGGTAAAAAAAGCTGAGAAATAGCAAATTCATTCCAGTATAAGAACAGGGTACATATTCTCAATATACATGATAATTATATTGTGTTTTAATTTGGAGTAAAAGGTAAAGATTCTAGTGATAAGAGCATTGTTAACATTGACTGTTTTCATGTATAAACATATGCAGCTTACTTTCACATGGCTAAGCATTATTCCGGAACATCCTATGATGCATTCTTATTATAAATAAGACTTTTTATTGAATCCATCTTACCAAATCGATAGTACTATATTTTATTGATCATTAGTAATTACAATATGTCAATATTCTGGTTTTCGCTAATCATTAGTAATTTATTGACCGTTATCTGATATTGACATATTGTATAGGTGGTATCGTTATGCACTCTACCTCCCCGGAAATTCTCTTCGCATAATGGAAGTGACATCAGGTGTTCTAGAAATAGTAAACATACCGTGCCTAATAAACTTTTTATGAACTACAAATACATGGCTAAGTCTTGTCAGATACGGTAAAGCGTGGATAATTTGGACACACCCGGCATGTCAAAGACGCATCATGTATTCTTTCTTTTGATTGGTTAATAGAAGAACTAGGCGGATAAAAGGGATTAGCCCTGATATCAACACTGGTTTAATTACATTTTAACATTTTAAACTCCTTTTCGTCCGTCTTGGGACTATTCATAAATAATGTCACTGTATAAAGGACAGTATAGTCGAGACATATTGTCGTTGAGACGAAAAGTCAAGTTATGAAAATTATTTGCGTAATATGGTCGCAACATTTACATCGAAGATACAGACATTTAAATACATAAAATCCGATCCTTGTGATGGATGAATTGAATTTTGTTTTGGTCAGGAGGCGTTTCAGATTAGGCTTTTTTGTGATTTAATGAATTGAACATTATCGAATTTCGTTGTTTTATATATTTGATCTAATTGTTCTGATGTTACCCAGTTATTTGATTTGAAATAGCCATTCAGAGTGTTGGAAACAAATGACCTGTTGAATAAAGCTTTTAATGAAATGTAAAAGTTAAGACGCCGCTTCTATAACTTTTCTAAAAAATGTTAGAATGTTTTATTATGAAGGGTAGGTTGGGCCACATTCGACATGTTTATTACAGCTGTGTCGCCTGCAAACGCCGTTAATGTCAAATTATACCTTCAAGTCCATCTTTCCACCCTCAAAGTCCGGTATTGTACAGCGCAGTGGACGTTCACGGCTCGCCACCGGATCCATTTACTTGATTTCATAAACCCGGTTGTTGTTACGGACTTTGTGTGTTGCGCGGTGCTGCTACACGGACTGTTATATGTCTTAACTCAACCACAAACCGGGTTTCCATTATGTATGCTTGCTTAAAAATAAATATGAATAGTTACAGTAAAATCAATATAAAAGTAAACCAGTAGTCCACAATATTATAATCATGGATGATTGTCAGCATTTTAACCTATAATTATATTGCAACATGAAATAATTGGAATAAATAAAACAAATTTGAACCAAACATCCCCACTCTCCCCTGCTCTGTCTTATACATTCAGTTTTGTTTATGTTTTATATATAGACTAATGTAGCCTATAAAAAGAATACGCAATAAAAATAACATAACAACCGATTAAATAGGTCGGTGAAGTAATATCCACTATATACCTATGTACGGTCCAGGTAATTGATACCTTAAATTGATGTCAATGAGATCAAAGCATTAATTTATACTATGTATAAAGACGTATAATATGATATGCCATGACAGACTTTAATCCTTCATATTTATATGGTGAAATGTTAACACGCAGGTCGAGCGTGATATACCTTGACCTACATCGTTTGTTGTGAACGTTATTAATAAATACCCAGTTAGAAAGAATGAATGACTTAAATGGGGTTACACGTCTTAATGTTTTGCGCCTTTCGGGTTAATGACTATGGTCATACGCCATACATTGTCCTATGGGGAAAATTTTGACCGGACAGCAATTGATTTCTGCAAAGGGTTATTTTAAAGGAGCTACATCACTAATATTTGGGATCTAAAAATTGTCACAAATGAGTGGCAACGCATATAATAATGTAATATGAATCTATATAAACTGATTTACGTCCAATAGTTTCCGTTTTTACTCAAATTTCAAATTACCTATGTTCGGCGAAATATACTAGAATTCTCAATCGAATGGCAATCTCTCGAGTCTTGTTATTCTAGTCTGCACCGATAGTATTCATAGCGCCTGCTCTCCAGATAAGTATATGACTTCATCGTTCAACATGACTTGTAGAATATGTCTAGCCTCGTTCTTCAAGTCCCTTATTACAAATGGCACCAAAACGCAATATGATACACGATTCGTGTACCATCGTGTACCAATGGTGAATTGTTTATTTTGTCTTAAATAGTGGATTCCAGAGGCCTACCTTTTCTCGGTAAGATCACAACATCAATGTTGATTTAAATTGACAAATAAATCGTGTTTTCAATGTCGAATTGCAACGTGTATGCGACCTTGGTTTTGCGTCCCATCCAACATTCAAGAGTTGTCTTTTCTAGCCCCCTCCCCCCGTCTTGCATCATTGACGATGATCCCAGGGATCGATCGAGCACCAGAATCATATGCTATTGAGCAACCAAGACTCCCCAACCAGTTTATACAAATTAACACTGACAGGATGATTATCTAGAGTGGAGGTTATTATCTTTTTTGGTGTCGAAATAACCTATTTACTAACTTGATTTCCAAAATAATTGGGTTAATTATGTACTTCCGATTTGAAAATATCGCAATAAATTTGAACTCGCATGGCCAATTTGAGCGTCTGATTAAATTACAAGTTTGTAATTAAAACATGTAACGAGAATGAGAACATAAATATTATGACTTTACTATAAATGAGCGATGGAGATATTTTTTGACAAATCATTTTTAATAAAAACACTTTTAACACGGTTTAAAACTCTATATTCAAACTTTATTCTATACAGTCATATTCAAAGTAAACCCCAATAAAACAACAATCGCACAAATAGGGTTGAAATGGCTGTTAAATGCATATATAATATTTCCGGGTTTCCGAACTTCCATCTTAAATTGTGTTATATATTGCCTTCACCCGCTTTGAACCCTCTAAATG
This sequence comes from Patella depressa, assembly GCA_948474765.1. NCBI lineage: Eukaryota > Metazoa > Mollusca > Gastropoda > Patellidae > Patella > Patella depressa. Next base: position 55,217,679 of record OX419715.1, on the reverse strand, counting down.
TTAACTATGAGTTTTGCGAATATTAAAACAAAAAATCAATTTCAACATGGTTCTGTTTTATGATCAAATAGGGAGATCACGTGGCTAAGTGGGTAAGACGCTGATTTGCTAGCATGGAGGTCGGTTGTTCGATCTCTGCATTGGCCGAGAAAGTTTATCTAGATTTTCCTGCGTGGTTCCCCCCTTGTCAGTGATGTAGAGGGACAAGGACAGTTCGGATGGGACGAAAAACCGAGGTCCCGTGTACATATTGGCGTGCACGTAAAAGATCCCTTAGTTGTTGGAATTCGATATAAGAGTAGGCCGTAGCACCGCTGCCCGGGCAAAATTTCCCTCATAGCACACTGTATGGCGTATGCCCGTCTTCCATTAGCCCAGGTTAGTTGCAGAAGAGTAGGACGTTAAACCCAATTTCATTTTTATGATCAAATAAACATTCCCTGCGATTCATATACGTAGCCTAATAAAATTATGAAACTTCATCCGCTATAGGTGACGATGCTAAATAAGTGCATATTAACCAAATCTTTAGAAATCTGTGTCGGAATGAAATGGTGCCAAAATAGTCATCTGCCAACAAGTAGACCAATGTACGCTGCAGCACTTCTGTTCTACTTTTCCCGAGAAAGCCAGCAACACAAGTATACATCAGCCGTGCGAACAGCGTACAGCACACTATTCTACTGACCTATTTTAGATGTGCGACTTATTACTACGCGGTTGAAATGGTATCGCAGGGTAAACATAAGAGGGGGAGGGACGTTGAAATTTTCCATTGCTTCTCAAATATAAAAACAAAACTATAATACAATATTTAGTTATTCGCTTTGATTACTGCGAGAGAGATTACTGGAAGTATAAATACTAAAAAAAGGTACTCTTTTAACATTATATTAAAAGACAGGCTTTTACAATACAGCTTTAATATCTATTTATTTTTTTATGCAGTGCGCTTATCTATATCATGCAAATATCGGTTTACTGTATTATCTTAGCTAGATAATTATCTCGGCAATGTTATTGTATAGCATAACAGGTGATATCATTCTTTTGTATTACGGTTCATTGATACATTATAAACGTATGATTGTATTAAACGTGTGATATTGATGTCAATAGTCGACAGACAATTCATTTAAGTACGCAAGTTTGCTATTATCTGAGAGCATCCTCCACCTTAAAGAGTCTGGAATTTTTCTTTGCCGCAAACGATTTTTCTTTTAACGCGGAACAAATAGAAACATTACTCGAACGACACCGGGATTCACTTTCCCGTTTTGAAAAGAACCATAACGCGGATTCTGCAGATAATAAAAAATGTTTTCGCTGGTTTCAAGTCATTTGGAAAAATCTACATCTACTGAATATGTGTATATTATGTAAAGAAAGATTATCCGTCATTGGCGTGATTTATTTGTTTGTCAACGGAAAAGTTTGACATAGCTGTGTTGCGAATGTCCATAATTCCTTCGTTAGTGCTAAGTATTCGATTATATTTTCTGTTCGTGTCTTTTTCAGATTTTTAGGAAGCTGGAGCAAATATGTCGGATGTTACACCTTGGGCCTGGGTCGTGTTAGCCGCTTCTTTCGGTAGCATGTTCTTCAACTCTGCATTTTTTGCTGTTGGAGTTATCCATATAGCTTTGATAGAAAAATACCCGGATGTTGATGTTGGCACCATAGCATGGTTGGGATCACTCTACTCAAGCATGTTTGCACTAACAGGTATGTATGTAACGTACTTTTGTTACTATTATTACAATACCAAGAACTCTTGGCATCTGATATTATTATTACGAAAATAAATAATTTTGGCAACATAGAATGGGCCCGTTTTCGGATAATGTATTTGTTAATTTTATCTATGTAGGTTTTTGTCTTAGAATCAATTAGTTTATCTCGGCATAAAGATCTATTTGTGAAGACATTCAGAACTGAAATTTTCAGTTAAAGAAATATTATTATTATTTTTTTTTTTTAAAAATAGAAACCTTATTTAGATTCTATGCTTACATCCCATTCAGCTATCTTTCCATCTATTGTTTCACGCATAGTTAGTTGGTATTGTCATTCAGAATTATGCTTAAAGCGTATCACACACACGCGCATGTCGATCAGCTGAGTATACATTACTATCTAAACATCTCTGAATAGTATATATTAATTATTTTCTGGCATTCTTAACTGTCTTATAAGCACATGACCGGTGAACATTTCGGTATTATTTTATCCGCACGTACCTCCTAATAATTTTATCTTTGCTACCAATGCAACTAATAAGCACATTGACAGTAGTGTGTGCTGCGCTTTATGTATAAATGTTTAAATACGGTTGCGCACTTAGCGAAATTGTATGCTTTGCAGAATCACACAGGTTTGCACCTTCTGGCACATGTTGGGATCCATGTGATCAATATGTGGGTGAGATTTGAGACCATCTTTTGGGATCCATGAGTGATCAAAAAAGTGAATGGGATCTAAGTTCGTCTACAACTGGTTCATGACCTTTAATGATGAAGGTGAGCTATTGTATAGGTGCTTGGCATTTCAATGATTATCTCTGCTGTTGTTATATAAGGTCATGCGTCAATTAGGAATTCTTGTCAGTTTCATAATAAATCACACTGAATATTTCATACTGTTTACCACACACCAACTCTTTGCTTTCCACTTCTGTTCAATCAGCTTGTGATCTCTTTCGCATTACACTGACCCTATAGATATCTGACGAAAACTTGAATTAAGTCGTTGAACAAGGTACATTATTTATCTCTCGATGGCTTTAACTTGTGTGCCCCGTCACTTATTATATATGTGCATACACTGAAACGTTGTCGTCTACCCTGTATATCTAACCTCGGTCCATTATAACCCTATCTTTTTAAAAGATGTATATATATCAAATACATCAAGGATACAAAGACCCTTCTCAGTTTGTAAGAGTTGCTGCCTTTGATCACTTAGTTGAATCTTCCGAACACTCTTATTCCCGGTTATAGTCCTATAAAGGTCATGTTAAAGTGAAACGAATAATCACATCTTGTGAATGTTCTGGTAACAAATATTATCGCCCCACCTGCTGCAAATTGTTCAGAATAGTAAATTAACGTTATTGCCCTTTATTGTCTTGTCAAGGCCCTAGTGATATTGTACCGTATAAAGACCCTAAATATTCAAAATGTGGCAATACTACATGTAAAATTGTGAACGTTGCATTTCAAGACGTGCCTAGCTTCCGCTATTCTGAATCTAGATTAAGATTCCATTCTGTCTGCATGTTACCAAATAGATGAATCTGAAACAACGCCGGTGGTGAAGATGCATGACATCAGATCCGGACTATTGCGACAGGTTGTTTGTGACTACTATATAGCTCGTGGACAGAACCGAAATGTAATTTAAGAATTTATAGGAATTTTTTTCTTGTTTTTTCACAGTGTTTGTTGGAAGTATAGTTATAAATTTGTTTAATGCCAGAACATGTGTTATGTTAAGCGGCGTTTTAACTCTAGTTGGGTTTACTTTAAGTAGTTTTGTAACTGATATAAAGCTACTGTTCTTCACATACAGTTTAATAGCAGGTGAGTTAACAATATTATATCATACTTAATTTCAACAAAAGAATATACACACTTCTGGTTTGTCAAAATAGTGAGTTATTGTTCTGGCCCAACTGGGCTAATGAAGATGGACATTCGCCATGCAGTGTGCTATGAGGGACATTTTGTCCGGACATCGGCACTACGACCTACTCTTATATCGATTTGCAACTGACAAGGGATCTTTTACGTGCACGGTGATTTGTACTCGGGACCTCGGTTTTTCCTTCCACCCGAACGACTAGACAGCTGGCCTTGTCAGTCTCTTCGTCGGCACCACAGACAATGGAAACCACTACGGAAAATCCCGATGAACCGGCGACCTCCAGGCTAACGAGCCAGTGTCGTACTCACTTAGCCACTGTGTCTCCTCAAAAGTAAGTCATCGGGGTATAGGACCGCAAACATCGAAAATGTTCGCAAATTTATATTGTCGTTTAAAACTTTATAACATTATCTATTCTAATATCAGGAAACAAAATTAACTAACTTTAAAGTAAGCTAATAAGGATAACAATACATTCTATGATGTCTTTATACCTTCATATCTTTGAACTTGTCTATACAGACCATCATTAAATCTTTTTTTTAAAAAAAAAAGAACGCATAATAAATCATCTATAAGAATGACGATTACGGTACATGGCAATGTATATTTAGTGCGAAACCTTGTACAATTATCTTTATTAATACCCCAAATATTAGGAGATTTTGCTATTAATATTGCAATTACATTTGCGCTTTAGATCATTAGGTCTGTCATTGAGAAATGAAATGATTTCTTTTTTTACGTCCTACTGTTCTGCTCCGAACTGGGCTAATGAAGATGGGTGTCATTGCATCAAATGGCGTGGTTTCGAATCCCCGCTTGTACGTCCCTAATCTCATGGATTTTCTACGGGTTCCCCGGTTCCACCAATTGCTAAAGCCTCCCTTCCCCACACGCAAGCGATTTTTCAAAATGAAATTGAACCATGTTAGTCCCGATATGACTTAGTTTGCGACGAGTGGACGTTAAACCCCACATTTCCCGCTCCCTCTTTTTGCCAAGAATCTTCTTCGATATTTTCCAATCTGGACTTTCCATAGGAAAAATACTCTTTTTGTTTCAGTTACCAATGCTATATCATTAATCATTCTGTCTTTATCAATTAGTGGGGGGTTGGGATGGCCTAGTGGTCTAGGGTGCTGCGCTTCGACCTCTAGCTGGCCGGTCACCTCTGGCTTGCGGCTGTGGTTTCGAGCCCTGGTGTGAGCGTATGTGGCATGGAGATGGGGCGCCTTCTCAACCTCGTGGGTTTCCTCCGGGCACTCCGGTTTCCTCCCACTGCTAAAGACCCCTACGCGCAAGCGAATTATTGAAATAAAATTAAACCATATTATGTTAGTCCCAAAATGACCTAGTTTGTGTTGAGTGGACGTTAAACCCCATTTCTCTCTCTCTCTCTTTATCAATTAGTATGTCGACTCTCGATTCACATTCTGGAGATAGCGCAAGTCAAGTGAGGCCATTGTCATAATTCCTTCTGTATCAATAACCTATACTAGCCAGGTACATATATGTCAAGGAGTTATAGCTGATATATCGCCATATCTAATTACATTAGGTTCAAATATAGACAATTAATCTATAGTATAGCTTTCCTCAAAGCATTCACATAGTTTTGAATAATTAAAGGACGTGCCGCTTTTTAAAATGTAATTTTGATGTTTTCCGTCTGGCTAGCTCTAGAATGATTTAATCTGGCATGACAAAAGAGCCTTAAGACACATGGTATCTATACACAGTTCTACTTTGTTACAGAATAATCCTATAATTCACTAATTGTTAGTTGACAAAATTGGCAAATAAATCATTTTCAGGTTGAAATAGGGGTTAAAATCCTGCTGCTTTGCTCCGATTGGGCTAAATTTGAGAGTTTCTTGGTGATATTATGAGAACAATATCACGTGTTTAGGTTGGGAATACCTTTTAATTCCTCAGTCATCCAGTCATCTTTATACATTAATGTTTAACCACAGACTTTGACCACACATACGTAATGAGCGGATTTCCCCACTTCCATTATGGAGAATTAATATCATGGGCGACTAGAAATTAACTCAATATTTTTGTGAATATGTTACAATTATTCCCATGATTGTATAACAGTGTTTTGACAACTTATTAAGCAATAGATATAGAAATAATTGTGTTTTAACTTTCTTTTTAAAAAAAAAATAATGCCACTACAACTTTAAACAATGAACTGAGTGTTATTTATTTGCGTTTTAACTTCCATTTCAGGCAGTGGTCAAGCCATGTCATTCGCCGGCTCTATGGTGATTATTGGTTATTACTTTAAAGGTAAAACCAGTATAGCCACAGGAATAGCTACTAGTGGGAGTGGACTGTGTACATTCGTGTTCCCACCTTTAACTCAGTATTTTGTAGACACGTATGGCCTTTCTGGTGCGTTTCTATTTCTGGGTGGACTCGGATTTCAGTCCGCAGTATGTGGTTCCTTAATGAGACCTACTAAATTCGAAACGCGATCAAAATCATTTTCTGTAAATATTTGCAGACGACAACCCCCAAAGAAGAACCCAGTGGACAAAAAAGGTGACATATCTTGTTATGACATTGTGGCAAATAAATCATTTTCCTTAAATAATATCAACCAGCAATCCCGAAAGAATCACCTCGACGATAAAACGGCTGAAAGTGGTGCAAATAAACTTTTGTATTTAAGTAGTTCCTGTGGACAACTTCCAAAGAAGAACCCGTTGGAAAACAGTGTTGGGATGTCACCTGGCTACGCTATCGGATCAAGTAAAACTCTTTTCTTAAATAGTTCCAAGGGAAAACTTCCAAAGAAAGACCCCGTTGACAAACAAGACCAAATGTCGTCACGTTTCTTGACCGAAAAAGTGATACTCTTCACATCAGCTCCAACATGGCTGTTATTTATGAGTTCCGCCGCCTTCCACATGGCACTGTCAACAGTGTTCTTATTTCTTCCTGACTACTTCAAACATCTTGGATCCTCGCCTCAGGAATCCGCATTTATTCTGTCAATAGCAGGAATCACAGGAATATTCTCCAGAGTCTTACTTGGATTCTTAGCCTCGACTGTCGACACTGCTGTCGTTTACGGAAGTACATTTGGTATTATGGGTGTGATCACATTTTTTGTGAAATTTATGAGTTCTTTGGGAAGCAAAATAGTCTATACAGCTTTACTAGGGTTTTATACTGGAGGGAGTTGGGCTCTACAGTATACCTTACTAGTGACTATAGTTGGATTAAAAAATGCCTCTACCGGTTATGGTATCATGATGTTTTTTAGTGGTATGGGATATCTTCTGGGACCGCCATTCGGAGGTATGTAACTTCTTGTGCTGCAGTTGTTTGGAACGTTGATGGATATATAGTTATCCAGAGGCCCCATGTTCTTCAAGGTGACTTGACTTGTATAGTACCGACCCATGTGTAGGGTAGGGTGGGGGTTAATGCGTGCGCGTTGGAACATTGATTCAAGTGACAGGGATTCGATTACCCACCTGTACGTCACAATGAGTAGGGTCGTCTGTCCAACCTAATGATTTCCTCCCACTGCTAAAGACCCCTACATACTAGCGAATTATTTAAATAAAGTTGAACCATATAATCGTCCAGGAATGACCAAGTTTGTGTCGAGTGGACTTTAAACCCCATTCCCCCCTCCCTCCCTCTCTCTCTCTCTCTCTCTCTCTCTCTCTTTGTATAGAATTTTTTCAACATCCGAGTTGTTTATTCATTGTGTGTCAGTCAAAAGATCTCAACCTGTATATTCGTACAATAAGCCAGATAAGAAAGTTAAATCTATATTTCTTTTCTTTTTTTTCAGAAATGATGGTTGTGTGGTTTAATGATTATTATTATGCCTTCGTGTTTGCTGGTAAGTGAGTCTTGTATATGATCGTTTGGTTAATGTTTTAAAAATATAATCTATGTATCTAATCATTTAATGTTGACAGTGATCTGCCTGAACAAAACAAAAAAACATAACAGGATTATTGATTATTGTTTAAAGGACATGCCATTGGCGTATGAAATGACTCTACCTTAAAAAAAACATTATGCAAGAGCGAAATCTGCTTATTACAGGTCTTTCTTTAGGCCTGAAATGTTATCTAAATAATCAATTAGACATTAATTAGCATATCCAGACCATCATAAACTCTTAATGTCAAGGCTAGCTTTCGATGTTGACGGATTAAAATCCTATATGCCGCTTAATGGCCGTTGATAATTAAAACAATCAAGTGGATAATCGAGACTATGCTGTTTATATTAATGTTTTGAGTAATGATAACCGAGAATATGTGAATATTTCAAACGCTTTTTTCTCGGCTAATAGTGAATCAATTTGACTGAAATTTTCAGCAAATTACCTTTACACTATCAAGTTTTTAACTATTATAGTGAGAACTGCCATCTCTTTATCTTATCTCCCATAATGTAACTTTAAGTTAGAATCGATAAAATTTAAACATCTGCCAAAATATACTGACCTTAAAATCTATAAGCAATTAGACACTGTCTCTTGCCGGGTACTCCATTCTGAACCAGTACAGGGAACTGATTGACCAACATGCGGAATTGAGCCGGGTCGTCTGCTTATCGCTCAGAATTATGTCGAAATTTCAAAAGCTGGTTAGTAGAGCTGGATGGACGCGGGAAATCTTGGCTATTTTAGGATTTTATCAGCCTATACGGCGTGCTATATTTTTTTTTATCTTTACACCTTGTAGAATCTAATATAATTTTTTTCAGGTTTGTGTTTTTTGGTGGCAGCAGGAACAGGTTTACTGATTAGACCGAAAATTAATAAACAGCATGTGTTATCAGTGATAAATATAGAAGACAGCGAAAATGAAAATTTTATCATTGAACCAGAGAAACAAATAATAACCAGTTTAAGTGAAGAAACTTTAAATCTTTTGAATAAGAAAATTAGCCCAGTGTAGATAAATGAACTGTGATAAATATATATTTGTTAAATGCAATTTGTTAATGTTTATATTGTTTAGAATTTTTTTTATAAAAAATACAATTTATTACCAGTATCTCCTTTTTATTATACTCTCACAGCTCAGATGTGGAAGTATTATGTCGACGCCCCTGTCTGTCCGTTCGTCTAGAGATCAATATTTCCTTCCGATTTTGATGAAACGTAAAATATGTCGGATGCTGTCAATTGTGGCACCATACCTTTCTGGGTTATTGCCTTTTGATTTTACGAAAATCCTCCAAATATGAATAAAATACAGATCTATATTTCGTTTCGTTTTTTATACGCCCACATTCGCTTTGGTTATTTTTCGTTCGAAATTTAGTTTCACTTGTCTTCACTGCACAAGGAGCTGGAAGAGTTGCTAAGTAATCCGCGTGTTGATTAACTAGATCACTGAACTGTGGGTAGATATTCAGAACGATAAAACACAAAGCAAACGTTAAACGTCAGGTTAATCGAATGACTAACCCGGTGGGGTCAAAAGGAACCTTCTACCACAAACGGGTGTTGAAAGTACAAAATAAAAGTGAAAAGAAATATAGCTGAAAAAAACGTTTCGATTTGGCGGCACTAACAAACTCCTGGGAGGTACTGGTAGGGTATTAAAAGTCATTTGAAACAAATCCAAAGGAAATCAGAAACTAAGCGATCTTTCAAAACTTGACATTAAAATCTGTCCACCACTCACATTACATGTACATGTATTTAAATTTGATATTAAATTACTAAAGGGGATATGCGGGGATTTTTTTTAGACAAAGAAATCGTGTTTTAGTCTCAGGGGCGGATCCAGAGGGGTGGGCCCCCCTCCCCTGCTCAGCTACATGAAAAACAAAATGCCTTGCATCAATGAAATTACATCACAAAGTGATCCTACATCAGTATAAAACGATTTCTCTGTTTAAAACGCTCAATTTGTATGTATGTCTATGTAATTTAGAGACGATGATGGCAGATTTCCGTAACCGAAACCTGGCAAACCCCCACCTGCAAAAATTCCTTGATCCGTCCCCGAGACTGTTTTTTTTAATGAACACGCACTATTAATTCATATGCTGGTTACCCCCATTTGTATGGCGATTTGTGTAGTTTGGTGCAGATCGGAGAAAGGGTTTGGATATAGCAGGTTTTGATTAACCTGACGCGAAAGGATAAGAGAGTTAAGAGGTTGTCTAAGTACCGAGGACAGTTGGATGTTTATTAGTATGCTTCCTCCAGTTTCTGCCTGTCAAGAATTGAACCTAATACATACATTTGATGTTGCTACATCTATGATAGAAAGTTTTCAACCCCACGAATGTTGGAAAAAGTTAGAGATGTTCAAATAATATACGAGAATTAACATTACAATTAATAGGAAAAATATTGATGTACAATTCCAATACAGCAATCCAGGGGAAATAACCCACTTAAACATCTGGGGCCTATTTCACGAAGATTGATTTTAGTTCTCAGCCAATCAAAATTGAAGTATCTACTAAAATCGGATTTTATCTTAAGTTAAAATTTCGTGAAACAGGGCCCTGCTCTGGCTACATAGTAAACGAATTGGAATTGTATGGCCCAATGGTCAGAATGTGTGCGCTATATCATGAGGTCTGCACATTTTGCAAGGCAATTTTTACTGAATTCTTTGCCTAGAATCAGCGATCGTTTTTGCTAGGTTCTATGTAAATATTTAGGATTGTTGGGATGCGGTAATGGGAAGTATTTTTTTTATGTGTGTGTGTGTGTGTGTGTATTTTCATGAAAATAAAAATTACTTAAATTTCTCATGCAATTTTCATTCTAGATCATATCTCAGAAACCATTCAAGATATCTTTATGAAACTATAAATTTTGTTTTTTAATCCATACATCTAGAAATAAAAATATATGTAATTAATGCCCAGTATAACTAAGTAGAATTCTTGAAATGCCTGATATTATTTGTTGTAAATCTTATAAATTGTACACTGATGGTATGATGTTGTTGATTACTCATATCACAGAGATCGATTTGTTATCCCTGTTCCTTTTAAGGGAGCTGGGAATTGACGACAAAGTCTTCTTGTCACCAAAGAACGACTATCATTTTTAACAAATAAACATCAAGTACGAGAGTTTGTTCTTAATTTGCATCTAGAATGACTTCTTCCTCGCCATTTTCCATGAACAATTGGTCTTTTTCTCCTATTTCCGTCTCCGTAAAGTCTCGTGTATAATATCTTTTGGCCGTCACTGGAATTAGTAGGCCTGATATCGAAGCAATTGCAAAACACACACCTACAAAATGAGAAAATATTAATTATTCTTCAATTTTCAAATGTGGTTCTCACTTGTGTGTGTGTGTGTGTGTGTGTGTGGGGGGGGTGATCCTGACAAAATTCGCCACCCTACAATGCACAAGTGACTGCTGGAATAACACTTACCATCTGTTAGTTACAAAGTGACGACGTGTTCAATTCCACAGGACTAAAATATGAATGGGTGCGGAAAGATTACAGGTTTAACGCCCACTCGACACAAGCTGTGTCATTTCGGGACTAACACAGTGTTCAATTTTATTTCAATAATTCGCGAGTGAGGATCTTTAGCAGGCGGGGGGGGGCGGAGAAAATCCACAAGGTTGGGCAGGCGACCCTACTTTTTGTCACGCACAACCGGGTAACGGAAACCACTTGACTTAGTGATAGACTTATGATATAACGCAAACACGTTATACCACCAGATTAGCCCAAATGACAACGGGAGAAGAAAGTCATGAAGATTGTTCTCGGCCAATACGGAAGGCGACCCTACTCACGTGCTAACCATTCAGCCCCCTCCCTCTTCGGCCAATACGGGAATTGATCGCGAGAGTCGGCGACTTGGCGCCTTAGATTATTGTTCATCAATGTAAACAATGTTGCAGTGTCCAAGTATACTAAGATTTATAATAACTTCTAATTACCAGAAAAAACAAAAATTATGTAAGAATCTTGATAATGAATTGCTAGCGTTTCTGAAAAAAAAAGAAAGAGAATAAAAGTTTATATTACAAATAAAAGGTTTTCAGAAATGGAAAATAAAATTGACGTGAAAAATGTAATTCATAGTGGTATTGAATCTAAAATTCTAGACATTCTGGGGGTATCGGGGTATCGGACCTGTTCGGACCTGATAATGGGCACTGGTAGACGTGAGTATCGGTGAAATCAACGTTCTAAGTATGTCCAAATATCTTTAGTCCTTATGTATTCAGAAATAAAATCACGAAAAGATTGGTGACTGGCACAAAATCCAATATGGCGGATATCGTAAATGAATTTTAACAATGTATGCAGTAATCGTTAGAATCATGTTTCTGGCATTTACAAATGATTCAAGTAAATATCCACTGGGTATCAAAATTATTGAAATCTAATATGGCGGCATTTGTGTGTACCTGTTAACATTAGCAAAATAATCAGGGTATACAATCTATCAAGCATACCTGCGATTGGGGGTCCAAACAAATATCCCAAACCACCACAAAACATCAATCCACCCATAGAAGACTCTATATTTTTAATTCCAGTAGTTTCCATCAAAAGTACATACTGCAGCGACCAACTACCACCGCTATAGAATCCCAAAATAAGTACATATGAAATTTTGCTTCCCAAGGTAAACATCCATTTAATGAACAATGTCGCCACTCCGATTATGCCAAACATGACACCAAACAGGATGTCTGCACCAATGGAAGACGCCAGCATTCCTAATATTGCCCGAGCTATAGTTCCAGTTACCCCAGTAACAGCCAAAAGTATGGCAGTTTCTTGAGCTGTCGACCCCAGATGCCCGAAATAGTCTGGCAAAAAGAGAAAAACTGTGGAATTTGCCAAATGAAACGCGATAGAATTAACCAATAACAGCCTATAGTGTAATGCTTGACAAAATCTGAATCTATCCGTCCATTTACTCATGTCTTTTTCAGGTACATTGTTTTTTCGGTTACAACAAAAAACAGGTCCTAGCGATAGTTCTTGTTCAGTTGGCTCCATAAGAGCTCCACATGCGAAACTCTGAAAACCAAGTGCACCAAGCATCAGAAACGTTCCATTTAACCCATAGGTATCTAGAAATAGTTGTGTTAAAGGAGGAAACACAAATGCACCGAGTCCACTTCCGGCTGTGGCTATACCCAATGCTATACTGTATGTATCTTGAAAATGGTAACTTAAAGATACTAATGGTCCAACACAACAAAATGATTGTCCACACCCTGAAAGTAATAATAATAATAACCTAACCTAAAATCCTGAAATAATGAGTGCAGGGGGGCTTCATCACACATATACAATGCTCAAAAGATAAATCAAGGACCAAGGATTCGTTTTCTTTTGCGTACACACCAACAAGTACGAGGTTGCCCGTCTCATCCGAAGAACTAGACTTTTTTCAGTTGTCAATCCATCCGTCCTGACAAAACCCGTATTAATCTTGGCGCCCCATGCTTAGTCAGCGAGTGATATGCTCACTGACAACAGTTAGTTTATTTCTTTCTTTAAATTGATGGAAATTTAAAAGGTTTTATATTAGCTACAAAAATCACATTACCTGCTATTAAGCTGTACGTTATAAACAAATATTTTATATCTGTAACAAGGAAGCTTAATGTGAAACCAGTCAACGTGAGCAGACCACTTAACATAACACAAGTTCTAGTACTAGACAGATGTATAACGATGGTACCTAGTAGACCTGAAATTCAAGTTAAATAGACTTATTATATTAAACCTAAAATACAAGTTAAACAGCTGTATAGACTTAAACCTAACCCCAGATTTAATAGACGTGTAACGACAGTAGCTGTTAATCCTGAAACACGGACTTATTACAGCTGTATCATATATCAAACCTAAAACACACTTTAACTAGACTTATAACACATGTATTATTATATTAAACCGAAATCCCAGATTTAATAGACGTGTAACAATGGTAGCTAGTAAACCTGAAACAAAGACTTATTACTTACAGACTTGGGGTGTCCAAGAAACAACTGACTGAGTATAAAGGTCCAATAATCGACCTTGCCGGTGCTTCTGTGCGGTCAATAACCGACCGCGGGCGCATACAAAGCCCGACAGCAGTTCACTCCGCTATATCAGGACTGGGGAGGGCGCATAGAATTACCGACAGGTTCGACACCGGATCGGACCCAAGGCCAACAGGCGATTGCAACCACGCCAATTGACCCAATGGCAGGCCGTATAATACAGTGCGCGCACGCTAACCGGTTCAATACAAATTTCATCAAACAGAATATTATAGTTTAGATTAAGATCTTTGTTTGGTTTGGGTTAAACTTCATTAACCATTTTTAACCAAGAGTATAAAATTTCTAAATCATTATTTATAATGCAATTTAAAGAAATCACATTGTCGGCTACATGACCGTATCATCGGAAAATGATCGAGTCAAAATATCCGGAATATCATTTATAAAAACTAAAAATAACAATGATCCCAGAACCGAACCTTATGGTACCCTGGTCTATAGGAGTCCAACATTTGACAACGCGTCCTTTAAAATAACTCTTCGGAGCAGAACAGTAGGGCGTTAAACCCATTGATAGATACTTATTAGGCCATTCCAGTATATTGCCAGTGATTCCATAATTTTGTTATTTGTAAATACGCCCTCTTATTTAAACCGTGTCGAACACCCTGTCTAAATCAGCAAAAGTGATACTTATGTATTTCCTATCATAGAACAGTATTCTATCATACAGTTCAATTAATTGACTAATATAGTTGTGGTCTAATATAGTTAATCATCTTGCTAGTGTACAGCATAACAAAAAGTGCTTTAAATTTTGCCTGTCTATTGATATCCCGATACAAATGTTTCCCTCCAATGGTTTGTATATGTTTCCAACGGCTGACATAATATAAGCATAGCTAAACATATATGTCTATAAAGTAGACAGTAAAACAACACGTTTTCATGCATTTGTGTTCCCTCCTAAATTGCAGATCTTCTAGATATTGTGTTAATATATTCTAGATAATAAATTGGTATCAAATATATATGTAAAGTTAAAATGTAATTTACTTCAGTAAATAACTCGTCCGTGTCATAGGAATGTTACAAATAAAACAGGTTGTTTATGAAAAGGTGATAAACTCTATTGACCATGTAAATATTATTATAATAGAGATAACATACTGTTTAACCACAAGGAAACACATGTTATATTATGCCATATCGAACAGGTATCCAGTAAGTTGTACTAAATAGGGCATAATAATCCGTTCATACGACGTTGCATTTGCATATAAGGCCTAAACTTATAACAAACAGAGGTATCGGTATCAACAACAACCAACACAACAACACGACAGGACGAACTGAAGGAAGAATGGGCCAAAAAGCCCCATGGAACAGTAGCACCGCCCTGCCATTTAACCGAATTTCCAGACCAGATAAATACATGTATACCTATATATTAATGTGTCTGGCTTTTGGTTTATGTAACCGTAACATATTTTTGGAAACCTATAATTTTGTCAACACCATTGTTTTTAAATGTTTATCCGTTAGTTTATCTTTCTATGTTCGTGTCCTTAATATCTAGTATTGGTCTATATTTTGATTTTGGGGGCATAATACTAAAATATGCAAATGACTACGGAAAAAGTCACTATAGAACCTAACAGAAGAAACATTTCCAGTTGCATGTGACGCCCAAACGCACCAATAGCTACCGCATGGAATGCAGGTGATGCTTGGGATCATCATGGGGGTCCAACCCAAGATTTGCACGACTCTGACTTTGAATGTTACAGTCATTGTGGCATTGAATTCCAGGGTGGAAACATCAGTTTAATTGTTTTAGTGACCAGAAAACAAATTTTGATATGCGTCGGCTTACCCAAAATGAAAGATTACGTGCCCTTGGCATGCTACAGATCGGCACAACACAGGCGGTTGTGGCGCGGACGATGAATGTTTCTCAGTCTGTCAAAAGCAGGCTATGGTCCAGATACCGTGATACACAATCTGTACAGGACAGACCACGCCCAGGTCGACCAAGGGCGACAACTCAAGCCCAGGATCGATTTATCCGTACCTTGGCCTTGAGAAATCGTGTCATCACAGCAAATCAGATCAGCGCTCGTCTTCAGACAGACACTGGTGTGAGAGTGAGTGGCCAGACGATTCGGAATCGACTGCATAGGGGTCACCTTCGCGCCCGACGTCCTCGCGTGATCCCTTGTTTGAGAGATCATCACATTCAGGCAAGACGTCGTTGGTGTAGGGATCGTTGTTGATTTTTTGGACAGACGTAGGAGGGTGTGGCGTCGTCGAAACGAGCGCTTCCAAGAAGTTAACGTCATCAGACATGATCGATTTGGGGGTGGTTCTGTTATGGTGTGGGGAGGCATCACTGTTGCTGGAAGAACGGCTTTACATGTTGTTGCAGGGCGTGTTACAGGCCAGTACTACCGGGACAACATCTTGGCAGTCCATGTTGTGAGTTCGTACGACATCATGGCCGCCGTTTCATCTTCCAGGATGACAACGCAAGATGTCACAGGGCCAGGATCGTTACAGGTTACCTCCAACAACAGAACATCACCATATTACCTTGGCCAGCACTGAGTCCCGACCTCTCCCCCATCGAGCATGTCTGGGACATGCTTGGACAGAGTTTACGTCAACGTCAACAACGTCCTGCCAATGTCCAAGAACTTGCTGCTGCGTTGCAACAGGAATGGGACAATCTGGACCAAAATGACCTTAGACGTCTCATTAGGAGTATGCCACGTCGGATCAATGCTTGTTTGGCAAACAGAGGAAGATTTACCCGTTACTGACTTTGTTGTGATGCTGTGGTAACTTTGCTGTTTGACCCCGGGTATCATTTTACCCTTATAATGGTCAGTCTGTGCCTTACTTAGTCTAACGATCATTTGGAATAAATCGATGAATGTGAACTTCATTTCATTTTGTCATTTGTTTCTTCGTCAGTTTCATTAGGTGACTTTAATAACACTTAAAAATCAAATATCCCCTAATTTTTTGAATAGTATATATAATGTTCACCAATCTGTTATATCGTCTAATCACACGTCAATACACATCACCTAATAATGAAATTGTCGGTGATATCACTGAACAGTGAAAGCGGACGTCAAATAAAGCTATTTCACCCAGGACGCCAAGAGGGAAGCAGACAAGGAGTGATGCCGTAAGTTGTCTGAATTCACCAGTTATTAGGAGTGCACCATACCAGTACTGTGTGTTTATATACATACAGTATGTATTGATCCTTCCCCATATAAATAATGTCTATATATACAATGTTATTCGTCTGTTATAAACCGTTACAATAGTATGCGACCTGAGTATTTGGAATACATATACATGCTTCATGGTTACATGAATTAAAAACAATGAACAATCGGTAGACCTTGTTGAAATTCTAGTCTAACCTAAATGATCCCTGCCGATATATGGTGTTCTTTATAGCAACAAGAAGTAAGTTGTTCTTCCCAACCGTCTTGTTTTTTTATTTGTTTTTCTATTTTATGCTCTCCTATTATTGTCTTATGTGTAGAAAAATTTCAAAGCGTAAAGAACCTTAGGTTATGAGTAAAAAAGAAACAAAAATTGTTATATAAAAGATCTTAAGCATTTAAATATTTATACATTTTTATTCATCACCTGTATTCTAAATTGTTGGAAATCTTTCAATTCAACAAAATTTAGTTAATGAAATACAATTAATCTAACAATTCTTTTCTTCTCCCAGTGTGTCATAAAATGAATCTCATCTTCCACCTCTTGGTATACATTACATAAACGATCTTTTTACCGCTAATTTTATATATATATATACAAAAAAAGTTATGGAAACAACTCTCAGGTGATATATAAATAAATAAGATGTTTGAAATCTCAATTTATTTGAGCGTATTCTTAGATGATTACATGCTTGATGGTTACAGCTATGTTGGGGGTTTTCTGCTTGTTTATAAAGCATAAATAATTGGCTAACTTAATATTCTATCATTGTTGAATCTACATAGCTATCCCGTTACAAGCAATCATTGGACGGATTTGGAAGATAAAAGTTTCTTTACAAGATACGGATCTAAGTTTATTTTGGATATTTTGTAAATGATAATATTAAATGTTTTACCCCCTTTCTGTATTAAGTCAACAATGACGGCTAAACAGGAGACCGGTTCTGGTGTTACTGTTCAAAGATAATTAAATTCATTAACGTTTTCTAAATATTTTCCAATTTTCTTATATTTTTGCAGTTATTTGCTATCATCAGAATAATTTTCTAAATTGTCTTGACATTTTTGTACACCGTCTTTAGATTTCTTTTTAATTCAAAAAGACATTATCGGTAAGCTTCTGTTGAGTGAGATATTAATTAATTCTGTTGGTTACATTCTTCGTTGAGACTCTGGTTTATATCATCAATAAATGTGTCGAACAAGGTTGGACTCAAACAGTCTCCCTGGGTGAAACCTGTATTTATCTAGAAATCCAGCTTAGGCTACATTTTATATTCATTGTTGATATTGTTCTTTTATAGAAATCGGTATAATAGCATTTTATTCTCCCACTATCTTATGCGAATACAGGCTTGCCTAAAATACTGCTCTTAAAGTTATTTTACTTTTGTCGGTGATACATCAATAGCTAAATTTATAAATTTTTTATTACCGCCAATAAATATAGTGAATTAATGACGTCAGAAAAACAAACTTGTCATGCAGGGGGTCTATATTGCGTTAGAAACTGTTTCAGTGCACGCTTTGCACCCAATTCAAAACAAACGTCCTTGAATCTTCAACACGCTTGACGCTGAACGTAAGGTATCACTTCAATCAGCGGATACTCAAAAATGTGCAGCATGGTTTATCGTTCCATTGATGGTATAAATATTATGTTCAAAATGGCATCCAATATTTGACGAAAAGTGAGTATTTTCCGAAAGGATGGTTCGGTATCACGCAATACGGCATCTAATATGTCAATTATATTGTCTCCGGGTAGCGGAATTTATTTATGACACAGGAAAATACATTTTGAATATCCAGGGTGGCGTAAAGTCAAAATGGCGTCTGCAGCCCCAAATTCCCCAAACTTTGCGATTTTTCAGATAATCGTCCTTTTTCTGTTTAATATGGTTTGTAATGTGTTATTTATAGGGTTTTCGGTTATACCGATCTTTTCTGTTAGATATCTCTTGTATTATGTCACTATTTAAGCCAAAATAATAACCGTAACTTCATAAATACCTGGAAAACGGGCATATCGGGACTTCTCGGGGATCGGAGAAGTGCTGATTGCACTCCTGCGATAGTTACACTTTATGGACTATTGTAGATCATCAACTGAATGATAAATGTCTACATGCACCAATGACTAACCGGAATTTTCAAAACTGAACAACACTCAAAAATTACCGAAGGAAGACACTATACTGACCTGAAAAAGATTGTATTGTCGCATATTGGTTTCAAATACTTCGGCCACCGGTAGTTTACTAGGGCAAATGAGAAAATTTCGTTTACATCGGTCTATCCGTCAAAGACTTGATTCGACTCTGCTCAGATGTCAACTAAGGGCCAATATAAGTACATTTATAGGCCACCGTACATTTGGGACTTATTAATATCATGGTGACGCTATTGTGTATACATGTAAACAGTTGCATGGACGTATTCTATACATGTGATTGTACTTACCCCCTAGACAGAACATAGACGAGAAGAGCGCACCAATCCATGATATTGTCACCGGATCTGTATCTGGGTACGTTTCTAATAACGCTACATGAATTACCCCAGCCACAAAATTCAGAGATGTGTTGAAAAACATGGCTAAACTCGCGGCTATAAGCACAAGATTTTTCCTCGTCATAATATCTGTTCTCCCTCTTCTATAGATGAAAAGAAATGTTCTGGTTCAGAGGTCTTACCGATTGAAAACCAACTATGTTAGTCATAAATATTTTATATGTACCTTAACAACACAAATAAATAACATTTGAAAAAAAAATCCCGCTAAACAGTATTCGACTATATAATCATTTATAAAAAAAAACTTGCAAATAAAAATAGATATGGTTAATATAAGCGAAACGAAGATGAATGAATCTGAATGATTACTTGCACACTAATTATATTTCAAAGAATCCAACAGCCAATAGTGTTTAGCGGAAATTGTACACTGTAAAGATATCACTGTAAAAATTTACTGTATTAGTGAGGTAACATGGGATTACTGTACAAACTGGGTAAATTAACAATAAAAGTGTAGTTTTACAAATTAAAACTGTATATGTTTTTTTACATGTAACCTGTATTGATGCAACTATGTTGATTAAAAGTACATGCAGGTTGAACTTTGACTTCTTTTTATGAGTAATTCTGCTATTCAAACATGTTAAAATACGGGACTTGTGTATTAAATAGCAATGAAACTTCCTCCAAATAAGGAAAGTCTTAAGAAATGTTCCCCAGAAACGAGTCATTTCACTGTATCTTAAATGGAGCTCTAGCTTTAACGTGGATCTCAGAAACGAAGGTAACGCATGTGCCAAATACAACACAGAATGTTACCTATTTGCCCCCATACTCATCGGTAATTTCGTATATCTAATTCTTTTCTCGTTTTGTGAAACGTATTTTTGATAAATGCGATTGGTAATTTTACCCAAGTCTATCTCCACCGGTCGATACCAGGATCCGAATGTTACATTTGAACCAAGGATACAAAATTAAGAAAGAAAAAATCAATGGATGTGGGGTTTCAAGTCTGTTCTGTAAATCCTTTTGATACAACTTTACCTTCAAATATGGTGATCAGCTTCATATAATTTATTATAGATCCACATACGTCATAAGTAACCCAAACTTACCCAACAGTATCTAGTCCTTCGGATGAAACGAACACCCAATGTCATAAACCCTATTACTATATTAGCTGTGAACTTGGCTATTTAATTACAAATTTTCTGAGATTTAATGATTTTGGTGTTTCCATGAAATCAGGTTCCATTTAGATTTTGGCATACTATTATTGTCTTTGATACGAACACGTTTAATTATCTGTGGAGTTAATTTTGCGGATATTGTAGCATCTGGTATTACGCTTGTTTTTTTGTCTGCACAACTACATCACCACCTTTTTACATGGCTCATTGATCTGAACGTGGTAACACCCAACAATAACGGACATAGTGTCACATATTTCCATTAGATCTGGTTTGATGAATAATTCAAAAAATATATCTTTATCTTTGTAAGACTTCTTAACAATAGAGACGATCGTTGAATATCTACTGTGCACTATAAACGGCCAATATATATATAATGTTTCAAATTCCGAGAATTTAATTAGGTATTTTTTTTACAACCTTTGCCCCCTACACCTGCCAGTGGTAGTGTCTGTGTGTCTTTCAATAGAAATACACATAGTCTTTGGGATTAGACGAAAACTCTAGGCCACTTGTACACTCATTTTCGTGCACATAAAAGAACACTTTACATCAAGTAAGGGTATGAAATAATTTCTCTTTCGGGATAGAATTATCCTATATTGACTTGTACAGGCAATCAGGCGTTAGACCCTAGTTTATTTAATAGAAACTACCATTGGTTGTAAAATTACGAAGCATTATCTCGATGTGTTCGAATTGAAACTTTAATTTTAGGTTCATTGCCAACCCCAGTATCCCATACTATTCGAACGACTAAACACATAGTTATTGTCCCATATGGCACCAATCCGGAACAATCCCCGGACATTGTAGTGTCGCACCACGACCCAGAGCGGAGATACAGAACATAGACAATATAAATGAGTGTGTTATTATTCTTCGGTATGCCATATGGCTGAGCCTTCATTATATTTCATATATATTTGTCGATTTGGAAGATGTAAAACAATAAGTCTCGTTCATTTTCCTATCAAGAGTAACAGTGGGGTTTACAAAAAATCTAAATCAAGCGAATCATGTCCCTTTTAACATAATTATTTTATAGACACAGCATTGCCTCCAGATCTTGGTCCGAGTTGTCTATGATTACCATGTAGGGGGCACCCCACCAAGGTGTATAACACTTTTGACACTGTGATTTGTTACAGGCACTATAGTCTTGACTAACCATCACCCTCTTCGGCACTGTTGAATTTAATTGTGTTTAAAACAAACTTTCATCCCCTTCGCGTCAAGGAATTCCGGCATTGTCTCGAGCCCCAAAATTAGAACTCAATTCTTATCATCACGAGTGATTTTTATTTGGCAATCTATATTTCAATTATATTATCAAGAAAAGTATTTTGAAATATAGAAACAATTAACAGCCGGTACATTATTAAACTATTCACGGACAGTGGGGATCTGTACAGCTTTCAGATGGATTGGTAGAATTCATAAACGTAAAGCAACAGTTATCCAAATTTACCGAGAAACATCCTTCATAATCAAAAACCCCACCATTGTAACCGATGCTGAAAAGATATAACGTACATTACAATGTATCTATCGTTATGGACTCGAGAAGTCAAGAGCGAGAAGACGAGAAGTCGAGGGTGAGAACACGAGAACTAATTTGTTATTTATAGCAACATCAAAATGTCTAACCTTGGTGTCCGACTGACATCTAATATGTCCTCGACACCGCTGCGGCTACCCCGTCGTATTGAACAAAGAGCTTATTATAATCTTACCCAACAATGTTAATATGACCAGCTCCACAATAATATTCGATACACTCTGTATAAGATTTCTTTGATTCTTCTACTTGGAGAATACCAACATCAGCTCCTATTAACAATAACATCCCATTAAATCATCTTCAAAAGGAACGATCAACGATTTCAACACGGTTTCCATAAATCTTACATATATATTCAGAAATAACCCTCTCTGTAACACAAGTAAAAATGCTTTTTGTATGCGAGAAATTAAAGCCCCAACAGCAAATCCTCCCCGCCCCCCTAACAAATATGCCGTCCCTTGAAATAATGCGCCCCTGAAAAAAAAATCTACCATATAAAATACAAAACCGACTCTTAGATATTAACAGGCTGACCAAAAACGTGTTTCCAGCGTAGTCTTTTTCAAAATATTCTGAGGGCGCACCCCAGACCTGGGTGCCACCCAACATAATGCTGCCCCTATTTCTGGTTCCGCACCTATTGTAAGACTATGGCCTTTAAGATCATTTTGTGTCTTTGGGAAAATTGTTAAAACAACTATATTTATAAATTCAAATTCACATGTACTTAGTGAACATGAATGAAAAGCTATAAATATAAAACAAGTGATGTTTTGGTAAAATCATAACACTGTCACAATATTCATCAAGTTCTTCCGGTTATTAGACCTATGGTTGGAAGGTTTAATCTCACTGTGCCACCTAATCAACTGGTGTTATAGGGTAGTGGTGTGAAAGTTTTAGTAAACAAAGGAATATAGACTGTATCCGTGTTAGTACTATTCACCTAGTTAGGATTTAATTATTTTAATGATTAAAATATATGTTAAGTTCACGTTTCGCCGGTTAACGAGTATATTAAATATTATTCCGCCCTCCCATTTGTGAGATTATTTGATATAGACAACGTTGGGTTAGATGCCTTGGAAGAAGCTGATTTGGAGATGACAATATTTTAAAGTTTGCAGATTATGTTACTGAACAAGTGGTAGAAAGCGATGGAGGAGGTATGTGGAATCACTTCAACACAGATGGTCCACGGACATCTAATCACGTTGGGAGATGGCACAGTAAAATGATGAAGACCGGAACAAGCCATTCAAATATATTTAAATTTATTATCATTGTGTCGAAACAGCAGACTTTTATTGAAAATACCATAGTTCAATTGGATAACGGGGGACGATTGCCCCATAAGAGGCGAAAGTAATAAAGCAGTAGAAAAATCTATTAATGATCAAAAAATCGAACTGTTAAATGGAGTAAAAAATGCTATTGAATATACTAACATCATATCACATTTAGTAGGGTTATGATTCATGTTTGATACATGTATTTGTTGTTACGTGTATGTAATTTATTGTAAGTAAAGTTGTTAATTAGTTTATTAAACCTAGTAGTTTTAAAAAGCGGACTATACATTTAACACCATTGTATTCGATAATCTCCTGGCTTGATTAATCTCCCCATAAGAACAGTAGCGGGTGGCACAGTGAGATGTTCCCGGTTGGAAGACCATATTATAAGGAGTATCACATCATTTTAGTGGTGAGAAATATAAGGCTTTACTACATATTTGGAATGGAATTTAGAGTCAAAGTTAATCTCGAGTCTGCAGAAACTGGGGGATATAAATTTGAGTGTAGACCAAGCCCCATTAGAAACTCACTCTGATATTCAAGCAGCTATTATCTGTTGAGAACAAGGGACCTGCGAAGTCATTCAGCTTGACATTAAAGTTCTTATACCTTAAATACTGTGGTATCATTTACGATCACAAGAAGAACACAACAAAGAAGAAGTCCTAAAAGTAGCAGTAGTACTACACTGCGCGACCACATGACATTAGTGGGTTCGTTTTCGTCGCCCTATCCATATCTGATTGGACCTTATTGTTCTTTGGGGGCGTCGCCACCAAGTGACATTATTACAGTTTCTCGTTCTCGTTTCCATATCCACATGGTCTTATTAGTAATCCGAGCTCTATGTTTGGGGCACCGCCAACAAAACTATACAAATTACGATTCTTTGTAACAAAGTATGTGTTGTACTTTCCTTATACATCTCATATAGACACTCATGGTCGGGATCCTGTCATCACATTCGGGTTATAAGATTAGTGTTCATCTTGATGTCTAGTTTTGATGTATGCATGAAGTACCTGGTGAATAGTTCTACGTTAGAACACACCAAAATGAGAAATAGCCTCACCGAAATTAACACACGACATAACTTGCTAGTGACTTAGATTGCGGCTCCAAGTCCGTGGAAAACGATTTTGTTGCAGTCTAAGAATTTTCGGGAGGAGGGCCCCCTAGACACCCCGCCTCACTATATTGGTGCCCCACCACCCTGCTGCACCCCCACTTTTAAAATCCTAATACGCCCTGCCAGGCCCGTAGCTAGTCCAAAATTGTTAGGGGGCAAAGGGTTCAGGCGGCACGATGAGGCTGCCGATGTATCTACATTTGATGGTCCATGGCAAAAGTACCGCGCAATGGAAGTGTCTATATGGTGCCCTCCACACGCGTACGGGCTCGGTGAATATTGAGGAGAGGGTTAGACCTACAAACGTCGAGGGACACCCACCCCCGAGAAAATTTGACGACCTCAAACGCGTTTTCTTGCTATTCCACTCCCTGAATACAGAGTAGATGGTCTTACATAGATCGTACGGAGGTGGGGCCTTCGGGCGCAAATTTTGACTGCCGCAAGGCGCAAACGTCTTTTCCTGCTATTCCAGTCCGTGAATACAGCAACTTAAATGTGATCCAATATGGTCTACCTAAGATAGCGTACCATACTCCTCGCTGTGTTTCGTTTGGTTAGAGCCAGAAAGGACCAGAGAGGGATTTCTTAGACCATTGCTTCAGGAATATTATAGTGGCTTACCTGAATACAAAACAACCGCCGCATATGGGGGTTTTTTTGTGTTTTTTTTTGCTGTTCTAACCCAAAAGTAAAACAACTTCCATTTTCCAATCGTTTTGTAACCGAATTCCCACTCTATGCCGACCGGAATTCCAACCATACGATCGGACTGTTACAAATGCATTCACAAATGATTATTGATTTTGGAAAATAGAGTTTGCACCTGATGCTGATTTTGCGATATTGGCGTATTATGATATTTTGATATCAACATGAAAACGACTTTAACATGCCTATAATAATCTATAAAAAAAATGAAAAGTTCGGAATCGGGTTAGGATGCGACTTGTTTTATTTTTGAAGATTATCACGCAGTTTTGGGTACCCATTACTTTCGTGGCGCTTAACCAATGTCTCTAACATTATATTATGGGGGCCCATGAACCCGGCATTAAGGGCGCCCCTCCGGGATGAGTAACCCCATAAACATGCCGTTTGAATTTTGAAGATTATCACGCCGTTTTGGGCGCCCAATAATTGCGCCTCTCCGTTTTGCGCGCCCCATGAGTTGTTAATTGGCATTGGTTGTGGGCCAATCTTGTCGTAGGCGCCCAACCAATGTCACACGGATTTATGTGGCGCCCATAGTCATATGGAGACGTTGGTTGTTGGCCCATCGAGATAGCCGATTCTTCCTTAACAGGCTAATTGTGCCCGTCGGGGATGCCAAAATTTCCCAGGGTGACAGCTGCT
The DNA here is from genome assembly GCA_948474765.1 of Patella depressa. Classification (NCBI taxonomy): domain Eukaryota; kingdom Metazoa; phylum Mollusca; class Gastropoda; family Patellidae; genus Patella; species Patella depressa. The sequence continues at coordinate 55,191,713 of OX419715.1, read as the reverse complement.
CCCCCCCCCTTATTCCCCCCCCCCCCCAGCTAGCTATGCGTCTGTTTCAATGTTTTTGTCCTTGCCGGCAGTTTTTTCAACATAAACAGACCAATTTATTTTGGCAAATAACGTGGACGTGAACGACTTTGTCTATTTTCTTGTATTTTCTCTTGAGAATGTCTGGGCTCGAATCTGTATGACGCAATGGTGTAGACTCGTAGACTCATAAAAGAGATTTTATATTTTGCTACGTCGGTGTATGACATACTTTGAAAATTTATATAATTATTTGAAAATGTGTGTGGCACAAATTCGTTGAAATATATAAAAACACCGCCGGCATACTCAGTACGCACAAAAACATTCAAACAGACAAAACATCTCTCACTTACCGGGTGTCAAACTCCTGTGATGTACAATTTGACGCTTGGAGTGAATTGGACCACAATGTACCTTCCAGGATGGATGAATTTACCCGTCGGCCGGATTTCTGTATAAAAGGTTAATAACCGTATAATTTCATATTAACAACACTCCGTTTGGTCACCCAAACGACGATGTGTGAACATCATAGATCGCTAGAAGAATGTCAATTATTTATGCTTCTTATAGAGACCAGTGAGCGTGTTGAGCCTACATCACTTCAGGGACCTGTTTCACGAAATATCAATTAAGATAAAATCCTAATTTTAGTAATTTGATTGAATCATAATAGATTGGTTTTGTGAAACAGAGCCCTGGTGTTAAAAAAAAATAATAATTTCTTACTTAGAAAAACGTTTTGTGTTACAGAGGGGATTTTTTCAGAATATATATATGTAAAATGTATGGAAGCCTTGTTGCAAATCGCTGATCTTCCCCTTTAATACGGCGCATTGTTAATATCTCACATCCATAATTAAGTTTGTTATAACATCATTTAAATTTTGGATATACAATGTACGCTATGTATATAAATAACCTATTGTTCATTGTCGTTTACTTTTTGCAATGCTTTGTGGGCCATTGTCAAAACCACGGAGTATGTATCAGGAGGTATGTGTGAGCGGTTTGACACTGAGCTTAAGATATTTTGAACTGTATTTCATACCCAAATAGCGATGAGAGAATTTGGATCGACACCTCGCAATATATAAACATCGTCTGGATCAGAATTGGATTCATGTCACGGGTTCATGATCATATGCGTTCGTTCTCGAGATAAAGAGTTACAGTCAGCGCGGCAAGTTTTTTTTTAAACAATATTTTATTCGGGTTGTCTGAATGGGATAAGGGAACAGGCTTAGCCTATGTAAAACCCCTCTCCCTAAGTAATTTGTATACATATTATTAATGAAAAATGGGTGTATATACATAGTTAAAATGGCAAACACATACATATTATATAAACATAATAAAATGGGTGAAAATGTACAGTATATATAGTAATTAATAATTATACATATTCAAGCAAAGTGAGGATTATTTGATAATAAACAACATTAGGTAGACTAGCCAAGATTATACATTAAAATATTACTTGATAGAATTGAGTTTAGAATCTGTTTGACATATTAATAAACTTATGGACCTGGTTAAAAATATTAGTATTAATTTCTAGACTGTAGGTTTTGGAGCCGAATAAAAGACAGTTTATATTTTTAAAATCATATTGTAATTTGTCAATGGTTTCTGTTCGTGCATTTGAATGTAAGGAACATCGCAGAAGGTAATGATCGGGGTCTTCAAATATGTGACCGCAGAGGCATGCGGGACTGTCGGCAATGTGTAAAAGAAATTTATGACCCTGCAGGTCAGAGCATCGAAGTCGTAATTTACAGTGAATTATTTGAGATTTCCGAGGGCCATTATAATAAAACGAAGGAACTTTGATATCAGATTTGGATAGATGGTCGGAGAAAATTTTCAGAGATCTAGAATTCCTTGCATCGGTACTGAGTTTATTCCACTCTCTTATACTTGATGGGATGAACGATTTAGCAAGGATTTCAGTACGACATCGAATTTCTTTTAAATTGTCTTAATTACGACGGAAATATTTGTTTGAGGGTTCTAGATTTATAAGATTCTTAAGATAAGCAGGGGTTAGGTTATTGATGATTTTGTATAGTAGTTTTGATTTATGTCGGTTTCGTCTTTCTTTGAGTGGAATAAACCCAGTTTCTGCGTAGAGGGAGGCATGGCTAGTACACTTAACTGACCCGCGACGAGTCACTTATTTATGGTAACGGTCCGATTTACAGTTTGTGGCAGGGATATTTCACCATTGAAAATGCCTGGGAGTGGTCATTTAAGATTCGTTGAAATATGCTGATGGTTTTCAGATACATTTTATACGTTAAACATGTGGTTATGTAGATTAGCTTTTTGGGTGGATACTCAACATTTGGCCATTGCCATTCTTATGCTGAGCATTATGCAACAAGTTTCGTAAATGTAAATGTACTCAATGTTGGCATCGCCTTTACTGTGGGGAATGGAAATATCTGGATGGATGGGGCGACAGGAAGTTTGTTCATTAAATTACTACCCAACATAATTGAAGTATTATGTTAGTTTCCCACAATAACGAGGTGGTATTTAATTAGTATCGGGTAGTATGAAGTACTGTGATAGTTTCCCACAAATAACGAGGTAGTATTTAGTTAGCATTAGGTAGTAGTGGGTTAATCGCCCAGCACGGCGGGGATACCCCACCACTGAAAATGGAAGTGGTACTTTTTAAATACATGTTTTGTGTGGTTAGTAAATGAGCTAGTGGGGTGGGGGGACGCCTGACGAGTTTACCCCACCACTGACAATATCTGATAGTTGCCACTTTTGATTCAGCTGACGATGCTGAACATTATGCAACGAATTTCATGTATTTGGTATATGCTAATCTAGCTTAGCTTTCGGGATAGGGCAGTGCCAATTATAATGCCCAAGGTCGTTTTTGATGGATTTTTTTCCTAAAGTTGTACTCATATAGATCTTTCATAAAAAGTAAGAATCATTTGTTTCGGATGTTTTCCCCCAGATCACCTAAACCTTACATGTAGGAGTCACCCCGCCAAGGTGTATAATGCTTGTAACGGCATTGCAGTCTTGAATAACCAGCACCTTCTTCGGCATTGCTGCATTGTGTTTAAAATAGACTTTCATCTTCCTCCAGTTTTTAGGGATTGGGATACCCTAGGACCTCGCGTCATCTAATTCCGCCACTATCACGACCTCTAAATTAAAACTCAATTCTTAACATCACGAATGATTTTTATTTGGCAATGTATATTTCAATTATATTATCAAGAAAAGTATTTTGAAATATAGAAACAATTAACAGCCGGTACATTATTAAACTATTCACGGACAGTGGGGATCTGTACAGCTTTCAGATGGATTGGTTGAATTCATAAACGTAAAGCAACAGTTATCCAAATTTACCTGGAAACATCCTTCGAAACCAACCTTCCCAGCATTATAACCGATGCTGAAAATATATAACGTACATTACAATGTATCTATCGTTGACAATTCGTATAAACATTAAAACTTTGAGAAATTCTTGTCTACCGTATGAAGACGGTCGATTAAACTTCAGAATATCTATGTAACTAATCAATGGAAATTGTTCAAAATCACTAGGCCTTTTCTTTCAATAAACTGCACTACCTGTTTCAATGGAAATCGAAACTATTGCAATCTAAAAATAATTCGCGAAATATTATCTTCAGGCTACGTCTCACATAGAAATTTCCAGTGAGAAGTGCTACCTTGTGTGTGACATCCGCTAGAACTATGAAACGAAAATTAACAACACTTTAGCGACTACGGCTTGGCGTAGTAATTCGACACACTGATTGGATCCCGATATACGCGCTGTACTTTAAACGCACCAGTCAACTAAATTGACGGTAGCAATATCAAAATGTCTAACTTGGGTGTTTGACATCTAATCTGCCTCGACACCACTGCAGCTACCCCGTCCGTCATATTGAAGACATGGCTTATTTTAATCTTACCCAACAATGTTAATATGACCAGCTCCACAATAATACTCGATACACTCTGTATAAGATTTCTTTGATTCTCCTACTTGGAGAACACCAACTGGTGTAGTACATGGAACATCAGCTCCTATTAACAATAACATCACATTAAATCATTTTGTGGATATGTAAAATAACCTATTGTTCTGTGTCGTTTAATGTTGGCAATTCTTTTGGTGCCATTGTAAATAAAAACACGCTTGTTAGTTCCTGTATGTGATCAGTTGGGCGGTTTAAAAAATGCTTTCAACATTACTAATGCATAAAATTGATAGTGTAAATGGATAAAATTGATAGTGTAAATGGATAAAATTGATAGTGTAAAAAGAAATATATTTGCCCAGTGATATGGAAATATTTTTCAACCAGTTGACGAGTATGTAATATTTCAATAATCAAGGAAAATAGTTTTAAATTGAAGTCAAAATGAACGAGCCATCAGTGAGGCTGATGTCCCCCGCCGCAAACCCCAAATAAATAGATAACACATATTATTCAATTGCACATGTATCTCTTTGAAAGTTATCGAACAATCAAACGGATTATCTATATTCATAGAGTGTGTGCGGGCGGGGATGGGGGTAACGTTTTAAATTGCAAAAGAAACCAACACAGTTTTGGTCAACGATACCTATTTCAGACAGCATCATACTCAAACTTGGTCGAATTTAATATGGCGGTCTTTAACAATTTTCGAAGCGCCTTATCTCGTAATTAGTGTACTCAAGTGATAGAGGCGAAATGTGCTGAAAAACGAATGGAATATAAATGTAATTTTTCTTTTAAACCAGCGGCTGCCAGGCAGGATACGCTCACATTTTCGAGAGATAGAAAGAGAACTGGCTAAAAAGAAAGAGATTTTTCCTACAATTAAGTGCCATTATTCATAAAGTCACAATTTGATATGCGCAAATATCGAAAGAAACCAAGATCTTTGGGTTATAAACATGCATTTCAAGTTTCATCAAAATCGGATTAAAATTGTGACATCTACAGGGTCTACAACCTAGATATACCATTTTTACATTATTCGCGAACAAGCGACGGGCATTTTGTTCGACAGTTTTGGTGTGATTTTCACGATATTCGAACACAATAACGGTGTATAATCACGCGTTTTGTTTTACATCGGATAATAACTGACCTCCCGAGGGACCACAACCTAAAAAAGGGTCGTTTTTCGGTCAATCACGGGCCATAATTGAGGAAGTTATGATCCGAAAGGCGCAAATATCGAAAGGAACCACGATCTTTGGGTTACAAACATGCATGCCAAATTTCATCAAAATCGGTTCAAAATTGTGACCTCTATAGGGTCCATAAGCTATAAATGTGATTTTTCGGACAATCAGGGGCCATAATCCATGAAGTTTCGATCTGATACATGCCAATACCGAAAGAAAGCAGCCGAGATCTTATGGGGATAAACCTATATTTCAATTTTCGTCAAAATCGGATAAGAATTGTGACCTGTAGAGAGTCCACAAACAATTGTGGACGGACGGACAGAGGCGACGGCATAATACGTCCACATCCAAATGTGGGCGTAAGAAAAACTAAGCATCATCTGGCTGGTTTTTAGTGTCGGAATCGAACTCAATAAACTAAATCTTAAATAAAACATTTTTTCAAGCCATATCCAACAAAATAACATCGAAATCCGTGTGAAAGAAATATTCAAGTCTTGATTAATTTAAAATCAGACATTTTGGATTCCAATTTGGCTGCCATTTTGAATTTCTGTCATGATGGATTTTTCAAATTCATTTTTAAATTTATAGACACCAAAAACCATATAATATATATGACTTATTGAAAGTCCATATCTTACGAGATAGTGGCTGGTTATATGGTAGGCAATGCCATTCTATTACCAAATCGTCAACCAATCAAATTGTTTATCTCTTTTTATGCTAAGCAGAAAATGCTCATCTTTAAACTCCATCAAGGCGGGGACAAAAATATTTTTATCAGAATCATTTAACGTTATGGAAAACTTACCAGGTGGATCCTTCATTTGTATAGCTGTAAATGCACATATCTTGGAGACAAACAGCATTAAACATAGAGTATACAGAAATAAACACACACAGTTCCTCATCTAAAAATATAAAATACATGTATTGCTTTCTAAAATCAACGGTCGAGAGGATCGTTCATTTCTGGAATCAGACCCTGAGATTATACCCGAGCTATTAAACGCTTAACACATTATAAAAGATATAAACTGACGTACTTACTTTTACGGAATACTCTTCAAACAACTTAACAGTTAATAATTTACAATTCACAAGGGAATGATATTTATAGTGGATTCATTTGACACAAGGGAATGGTATTTATACCCCTATTTAGTGGATACATTTGACATTTGTGCAAATTTATAACAGCTATTACGATAGATATTAAAGACACATATGTGTCAAATTAAATCTTATATTAACAAATAATTAACAACTGCTGAATCATCACAACATGCGCACTGTACCCCACTGTCATGTTGAAAATGTCATACACATTGACACCAAATTTCATAATAATTATTGATGTACTTCAGTTAAATGCGCAATAAAAAAACAATGACGGGACTGATAAATACACTGTTAGAAATATTCTGGCTATTTTACCCTAAAACTACGGGCAGCAAAGGTTGCCCCTAAATCATACGTAAAATTACACTGTTAGTTATTCAACATTTTACTGTAGAATTACATATATGTTAATTTACATTTTACTGTAGAATTACATATATGTTAATTTACATTTCTTGTAAAAATACATCACAATGTTAACTAACATTTCTTTTGTAAAAATACACCACAGTGTTAATTTACATTTCTTGTAAAAGTACATTACACTGTTAATTTACACTTTCGTTAAAAATATAAAAATATTAAATTTTGGTAATATTACATGCAGGATTCGGGCAACTTTTGCTGAGAATTATCAACCAGTATTAACATTACTTCTGTATATATTGAATAACAATAACCCTGTTTGGTAGACGGGGATATGGTTCCAGGCTTTCTGATGCAAGCTCGCGGTGCTATCTATTTGCAGGCATTAAACCCCTGTTTTTCAGACAGTCCGATCCAACTTACTCTGGCCAACCGGTTTAATTAACTTTATTCACATTATTATGTAATTCACTTTTAGGCAAGAAATATGGGTAAAATTACAGCAGTTAAAGTATTTGCTTTTACCTTAAAACGTTAGGAATATTTACCAATATTGACAAAGCACATTATTATGTAATATTTCAAAATTTTCAGATTTACGTCTAGAAACGTGGGGGGTTGGGATGGCCTAGTGGTCTAGAGTGACGCACTTCGACCTCTAGCTGGCCGGTCACCTCTGGCTTCTGACTGTGGTTTCGAGCCCTGGTGTGAGCGTATGTGGCATGGAGATAGGGGCGCCTTCTCAACCTCGTGGGTTTCCTCCGGGCACTCCGGTTTCCTCCCACTGCTAAATACCCCTACGCGCAAGCGAATTATTGAAATAAATTAAACCATATGTTAGTCGCGAAATGACCTAATTTGTGTCGAGTGGGAGACACCACAATCTACCTTGGGCAATTTATTATGCACGATTTAGTTTTGGTATACGAAATCAAAATGAATAATCCGTGTAAACCGCCTTATTTAACTTATCTTCAACTTTATGCACTCTAGATACATTATCAAATTGCAAGTAACCATGAACACTGTGATTTTTTTTCAGAACAATATTATTAGCGCAACTATTTTTTATATCCACCATACTCGTCTGATTTGGTAGCGGATGGGTGATAGCTCAGTTTTTGTTGACTTCCTAGTATAGAGTAGCAGGATTGGGGTTAAATGTCGAAAAAAAATTGTTTGAGATCGCAGTATGGAAGAGATCATGGTCACCAATATCGAGGGACCATCTGGTGAGTGTCGTGATGGTGCTTTTTTGGGTCTGATATGGGTTGTTGTGGGCCTGTTTCCTTTAAACGGTTACTAGCAGCAGGGCGTTGTTTTTTTCTGATAATGACATCCACTGTGAACATAATTTTATTATACTATGCGTTGAGGCGTTCTAGGAAAGGGAGGGGAGAGGGCTTGACCAAGTCGACAACATCGAAAGGTTTTAGGCTCTTTTGTAGAAGACAGTGTCTCGTGGGCACACGTTTAAGCTGGCACTTTGTGGATTTTGACAACGTTAGGCGTGTTTCGGGTCTTTGGTTTGATGAGTAGAAATGGGCGTTTTCGTTACTCGTATGTAGTTTGATAGTGCTTGAAGAGTGTTGAGAATGCTGATACATTCCGATGTTTCTTTTATTACAGCTACATTCTCTTTGTCAGCAGGTCCATGTACTATAATAATTACCCTGTCTTTGTGAAGTTCTTTAAGGGTTTTAGGTGTGGTTGATGGATAACAGTGTTGTTGATATTTCCATTCTGAGATGTTTTAGAAGGTGATTGGGTGGAGTGTATATTAGTTGGTTGATATGATTGGTGTGGTTGTATTTCACAAGGATATATAGTTTGGCATTGGCTTCAAAAAGTTTTATGTATAAAGAGTTATGTTGGGGCGAGCTGGTGACACTGAGTTAGGGTTATTTTTCAAACTGCATTTCATACCCAAATAGCGACGCGTGCCGACGAGAGAATTTGAAACGACACCTCGCCATAAATAAATTTGAGTAACCTTTGATTTTTACAATTGTGTTATGTCTGAAATGTTCTGTATAAGGTAATTCAATAACCATTGAGTATCTAAACAAGACTAGTAATCGCCCTCGTCTGGATCAGAATTGGATTCATGTCACGGGTTCATGATCATATGCGTTCGTTCTCGAGATAAAGAGTTACAGTGAGCGCGGTGAGTCGAGTCACTTATTGATGGGAACGGTCCGATTTACAGTTTGTGGCAGTGATATTTCATCACTGAAAATGCATGGGAGTGGTCATTTAAGATTCGTTGATGGTTTTCAGATACATTTTATACGTTAAACATGTGGTAATGTAGAAAAGCTTTTGGGGTGGAGCAATTGGGTTTCTGACTGGGATACCTAACTATTGAAAATATCTAGTCATGCTGAGCATTTTGCAACAAGTTTCGTAAATATAAATGTACTCAATGCTGGCATCGCCTTTATTGTGGGGAAATGGGAAGTTTGTCCATTAAATTACTACCCAACATAATTGAAGTATTATGTTAGTTTCCCACAATAACAAGGAAGAATTTAGTTAGTATCGGGTAGTATGAAGTACTGTGATAGTTTCCCACTAATACCGAGATAGTATGCAGTTAGTATAAGGTAGTAGCAGGTAAAACATCCATCCCGGCGGGGATACCCCACCACTGAAAATGTCTGGAGGTGGTCTTTTTTAATATATGTTTCGTGTTGTTAGTAACTGAGATAATGGCGTGGGGTGGGGCGATTAAAGACGCCTAACGAGTTTACCCCATCACTGACTATATCTGACAGTTGGCACTTTTGATTCACCTGACGGTGCTAAATATTATGCAACAAATTTCATGTATTTGGTAAATGTCGGGATAGGCCAGGAGCAGTTATGGACGATGCAGTTGGTAAATGCACTGATCTAGCTTAGCCCTCGGGGTAGGACAGTGGCAAGATCGATTTTGGTGGATTTTTTTTCCTGAAGTTGTACTCATATAGGCCTTTCATAAAACCAAGAATCAATAGTTCTCCTACCAGCCTTCCTGTAGGAGACACCCCGCCAAGGCGTATACTACTTTTTACACTGGCATAAGCATTTGCTACAGGCACTGCAGTCTTGAGTAACCGTCATCTTCTTCGACATTGCTGAATTGTGTTTAAAACAACTTTCATCTTGCTACAGTAATTAGGATTTGCGATTGGGATAGCCTAGGAGCTCGCGTCATCTAATTCCATCAGTGTCTCTAGCCCCAAAATAAAAACCCAATTCTTAACATCACGAATGATTTTTATTTGACAATCTATATTTCAATTATATTATCAAGAAAAGTATTTTGAAATATAGAAACAATTAACAGCCGGTATATTATTAAACTATTCACGGACAGTGGGGATCTGTACAGCTTTCAGATGGGTTGGTAGAATTCACAAACGTAAAGCAACAGTTATCCAAATTTACCTGGAAACATCCTTCGAAACCAACCTTCCCAGCATTATAACCGATGCTGAAAATATATAACGTACATTACAATGTATCTATCGTTGACAATTGGTATAAACATTAAAACTTTGAGAAACTCTTGTCTACCGTATGAAGACGGTCGATTAAACTTCAGAATATCTATGTAAGTAATCAATGGAAATTGTTCAAAATGTAGTACCTGTTTCAATGGAAATTGAACTATGACTATCTAAAAATAATTCACGAAATACCAGAAGAACCCGGAATATTTTTTAGGATATGACTCACAAAGAAAAGTCTTGTGAAAAGTGGCATCGGATGTTGCGAAGAGATATCAATACCCTACCTTGTGTATGACAGCCGCAAGAACTATGAGACGAAAAGCAACAATACTTTAGCGAGTCTGACCTGGCGTAATAATACGATTTGACACACCGCATTGGTCCAGATAAATTATCTACTCGTACTTTAAACACATCAGTCAACTCAATCTGATTCAAATACACATCTATATTTCGTTCTGTATTTTTTTTATTTTTTTATTTTTTTTTTTACTTTCAATGGCCTACACTACAGGAAGATCTGACAAGTTATAGTAGGACTTCACGTCAGGGTCAAACGAGCGCCTTTTGAATAATCAATCAGCATTGGTGTTTCTATTAACCCACAGTTCCGTGCAAAACACGCTGTAACAGACCGTTTGATTGGCTAATGCCTCACATCATTCACAACACGTCAATGATAAGAACAAAATTTTGAACTATAAAAAGCGAAACGAAATAGGATCTGTGTTTTAATCAGTCTGCAGTCAACTAAATTGATGGTAGCAACATGAAAATGACTAACTATTGGTCTTGACGCCGTTGCGGCTGTCCCACCGAAGGGAAAACATAGCTTACTTATTTAGAAAACATGTCACTTAGTTAATCTTACCCGTAAATGCTAATATAATCAGCTCCACAATAATACTCGATACACTCTGTGTAAGAATTCTTTGATTCCCCTACTTGGAGAACACCAACTGGTGTAGTACATGGAACATCAGCTCCTTTTAAAACAATAACATCCCATTAAATCATTTAACGCATTGTTAACATTTCACATCCATAATTATGACCATTTTGTAATGAAATCATTTAATTATACAAAGTAAAATAAAGTATTGTTCACTGTCGTTTAATTTTGGAAATTCTTTGGGTACCATTGTAAAAAAGAATTTTGTTGTCAGTAATTGTAAGTGACCAGTTGGGTGGTTTTAAAAAATGCTTTCATCATTATTTATGTATTAAAATTGATAGTGGAAAATGAAATATATTTAGCGAGTAATATGGAAATATTATGTAATATTTTGATAATTAAGGAAAATATTTTTTAAATTGAAGACAAAATGAATAAGCCATCCGTGAGGCTAATGTCCCCGAAAACAAATAGATGACACATTTTAATCAATTGCACATTTATCTGTTTGAAAACAATCAAATGGATTATCTATATTTATTGGGGTTGTGCTGGTAGGGACGGGGGTTAACGTTTTATATTGCAAAAGAAACCAATACAGTTGGTTCAACGATACAACGTCATTCCTAAATTTTACCGAATTCAATATGGCGGTCTTCGACAAGTTTCGGAGCGCGTTATCTCGTAATCTGTATACTCAAATGGTAATAGAGGCGAAATTCTGCTGAATAATGGAATGGACCACAAAACCTTCAAGAATGAGTTGTTTACATAGTGCCGGACAGCTATTTCTCCATATAACCACCTTTACCCAGGTCAAGATGGTACAAAGACATGCCAAATGAAAACTAATTGCACTGAAAAAAAAACAAACGCTACATATTTTTTTAACCCCAAAAAGAGTTCGGTAACCCTGAAAAACTCTATAAGATATATTTTAAAACCAATATCCACACGAAAATATCCCCATTATGCATTCTATTTTGATTGCCGTTTTCAATCTAAAAAAAATATACTTTTAAAAAAAAAGTAAATTCAGCATCATCTGACTGGTATTAAGTGTCGGAATCGAACTTCGTGAACCACAAAAAATGACGGCGAAATCCGTGTGAAAGGCATATTCAAATCTTGATTAATTTAAAATCAGACATTTTGGATTCCAATTGGGCTACCATTTTGAATTTCTGCCACGATGAATTCTTCTAATTCATTTTTAAATTCATAGACACCGAAACCCATATGACCTAATGAAACTCATATCTTACGAGCTACTGACTGGTTATATGGGGACAATGCAATTCTATTCCCAAATTAGGTAGTCTTTTTACGAAAAGTTGACCGGCACAATGTGCAAAATACATTTTCTTTTATTATTGTTTTTCAAATTTGTTATTTTTGGAACATTTCACCTATATAAACACTTTGCTTTGTACGATTTTAACAAAAATCCATTTCTTTTCTCTGGGAGCGCATAATCGAACACTGGCAAGGCATTCCTCTGATAAACATCTACCCCAAGTTTGAACACGCTATCTCAATTAGAAGGGGTGTTATTGTGTTCCAAAGTCTTGATCAATCAAATTGCTAAGACATTGATGAGATGAACTATACACCACATTTCAACACTCTCAGTTAATTAGAAACATTGCTACAAAGCATGAACCAATCAAATTGTTTATCTCTTCTTCTGCTACGCAGAAAATGCTCATCTTTAAACTCCATCAAGGCGGGGACAAAAATATTTTCATCAGAATCATTTAACGTTATGGAAAACTTACCAGGTGGATTCTTCATTTGTAAACTTGTAAATGCACATATCTTGGAGACAAACAGCATTAAACATAGAGTATACAGAAATAAACACACACAGTTCCTCATCTAAAAATATAAAATACATGTATTGCTTTCTAAAATCAACGGCCAAGAGGATCGGTAATTTCTGGAATCAGACCCTGAGATTATACCCGAGCTATTAAACGCTTAACACATTATAAAAGATATAAACTGACGTACTTACTTTTACGGAATACTCTTCAAACAAGTTAACAATTAATAATTTACAATTCATATTTATAGTGGATTCATTTGACATTTGTGCAAATTCATAACAGCGATTAAGATAGATATTAAACGAATTATTGCAACGGCAATAATCTGGTGACTTTTTTTGGCTGAGCTTGTACCTAATCAGAGGATACATCTGTGTCATATTAAACCTTGTATAGTATATCAACACAATAATTAACAAACGCTGAAAATGTCAGTTACAGATCATTTACACTAAATGTCATAACTATTATTTATGTAACTCAGTTATGTGCACAGTTGTACAAATTATGTTAACCTGATTGTTTAATATAATATTGTCTCTGGGGTGTATTTCAAACTACAGTATTGTACAAGTTGAATCTGTAAATGTGATAGCAGTCCAAAAATGGTTGAATTCCGTTCAGTATTTGCAAAGCTACATTCAACTCAAATCCGATCAACATATATTGTTTTCTATGACAAATAATCATGTTTTTCCACGCTTATTGCAATATTGGTGTACACTGTAGTAATAAATCTTGTTCGCAATAAAAAAAAACAATGACTGAACAGATAAATGACAACCAGGTGGTGTTTCTTACAGCCTTCGAAACATTTCCTCGGACTCATGATAGCAGTGTATGCATATGAGTACTGAGACGTGTAGTTTTTCGTTTAGAATGGTCATCGACGTCGAGGATATACATTGCGCATCGCAGATATTTACACAGGAAAACATTACATAAATAACAAGCGAACCGAATCACAAACAGTGTGATAACACACTCCCATATAAAATGGGAGTATAAAAACTAAAACGACTGCAGTTCTTCTTTAACGGAAGAAGTTTGTTATTTCAAAAGTGTGTATTTATATAATTTTAAGCATATTACGCAACTGGGCAGTTGACAATTTGGTGACATAATTAATAGCGATCACAAAAAACAGCTAGTATTATTCAATATATATAAGCAGAAATAATGTTTTAAAACATTAAAATGACTGAGCCATTATAAACGCTTTTCCCTGTTAGTGAGTCTTGAAGAGGTAGTTTCAGATTCACCGCCTTTGGTCCCGAGTTCGTCCACTGAGAGGGAGAATGTCGCAAATGACTAAACAGGCCAATTTGATATGTTTGCACCAAGAATTCGTCATTTGAACATTTCAGTTTATAGCAGACAATGGTGACAATTTCAATGATACAAACTGAAATATGGCTATTAATAGGCAGTAAGGAAATTTCACCCAGACGTCACTGGGAAAAGGTAGTAAATAGCTACTTCTTTCTGGCAATCAAGCATGGTTTCCCATAAAAGCCCATGCACAATAGCGTTCAAAATTACTATTTGTTTTGGATAAAATGAACACAATAGTTAGGATTCCAGCTGTGAATTTTATTTAAATATTTCTGACCAAGCCTAAACTTTTTGTCGATTCCCTTTTTTGCGATACTGTGCGTAAGCGACATGCTTGCCGTTAGTCACACGGCTGGCGACCTTTGGTTCCAGTGTTATATTCTATCAAGGCGCTGCATTTAGTTACAAGCAGATCTATGTCTCGACTTTACCACGTCCTATGAGCAGAGTTTTTGCATGGATACCATACACTGTTGCTCTTTTGTGAAACCTGTTAAATCAAAATATCTGGACCGACTGGGATAGATTCAGAAAATATGGATCGGTTATGAGGTATTAAACAGTCAAGCAGAAAAATTAATAAATTAGGTGTACCTAGTCATTCCGAATTATTAATGACTCATCGATAAGTTATTATCATAGCATTAGTCTACTTTAAGCATAAATTTTACAACAGGGTTCGCTGAAACACTGTATGAGGTAAATTCATTTTTAAAAGTTTTGCCACTCAGTGAGGAATGGGCATACTTGCCTCAACTGTTCTTTTTTTAAAGAGGCATTTTCTAAGAGAGACAGGGGGGGGGGGGGGGTAGAGAGGGTTTAACTTCATTTCGACACAAACTAGGTCATTTCGGGACTAACATATGGTTCAATTTTATTTCAGTCATTCGCTTGTATGGAGGGGTCATTAGTAGTGGCAGGATACATGAAGACCTCGAGAAAACCCACGAGATAGGACAGGCGACCCTACTCCTTGTCACATACAGGCGTATGTTGATATGTATGCCATACTATCATATGTTATTAAATTGTCGGCATAGATCATCAAGTTTTTACATAATATTATTACATCACCTGTCATAATTATAGTACTTATATCTTCATTCAATATTGGTGTCAGTAATAAAACTCAAAAATAAAACATAAATTCTTATTTATGGTGTTTGAAAATGGCCATGTAAAATCTCTCCTTGTTAATAATCCGAATTCAGACATGGCAAATTAAACTTAACATACTGTCGCGTGAATGTTGCTCCAATCCTATTTCGTTTCGGTTTTTTTTATACATCACTACATGTTGGGTCTGCAAGAGTTGTTATCATTGAGGTGTTCTTGATGATGTGGGTGATTAGCCAATGAAACGATCTATCACGACGATCTTTTGGCGTGAGGTCTACGGAACTGAGGGTAATCATCTGGAAACGCCAATGTCCATTAGTTAATCAAATATCCGACGTCATAGGGTCAAAAGTGGTTCGTATAACCTCTGACGCTACCCCAAAAACAACTGGTCAGATCTTCACGTAGTGTAGGCCATCAAAAGTATAAAAAAACGAAACGATATATAGATCTGTTTACACCATGAACGAAGCTGCATAATGAAATATGAATAATACTGGTTTTAAAAGATTTAGGAACAGTATAGATTTTTTAAACATAATTTTTCGTATCTTGAAATAAAGACATATAAAACGTACAGGGTAAATTCGTAAAACCTGAATAACAGAATATTCTGTGCGTATTGCTGGAGCATACATTACTGGGAATCTAAATCATCAGTGATTATAACGATACACTCATAGAAATATGTCATGAATTATGTTCCATACGTGGACAGAACTGAAATATACGGAATTATTCAATGTTATCGGTAGGCGAGCCACGACTGATTGAACTTTGATGGAGTTTAATTAATATCAGTCGATAACGATGAGCCCCGCCAGTTGAGGCATAAGGAATCGGTGAGTGACTTTTGTTTCATTGTTTGCTATTATTTTTATTATTGCTAGAATCTTGATATTATATACCGTTAAATATATAATTAAGGTATTATATGGTTTCACGGGCGTGAAAAAGCTAACTTATACATTCATGTTGGGTGAAAAATACTATGTAGGTGAATCAGGAATCTTCTTTTTTTTCTTTTTTTCATAAGCAATATTTTTATTCAGATTTCTATCTGAATAGGGATTGGAGAAGAGGCATAGTCTATATTATACCAGGAGTCTTTCCGTCTGTTCGGTAGCCTTTGTAAGTCAAGATGACTTTATGCGGATAAAACAAGATCTTGATGGCAGAAAATGGGGCCATTATAAAGAATATGAAATTTCTGAGCTGAAAAAAAACAAAATTCTTTAATACCCATACCACTAGCCGCCATCAGGCATTGAAAATTAATCTGCTTAAACAGTTATAAATATCAGAAAGTCAATGAATAACAAATACGAGGTTACTTTATGAAAACATCGGTACACTAATCTAGACCGTGTTGTCTTATAAGCGAATTAGCAAAGCAAAATATTGATCCGACTGGTCTTGGTCCGAGTTGTCTTTCGGTCTAATTTGTCTTTAACCGGAAGGCAACGTGAAATGACTCCTTAGCTTCGTCTTCCAGTTATTAAATTACAGCGAATCGAAGTCTAGAAGGGAAGAAATCTCCCTATTTCGCGAAGCGAAGAAGTGACTAGACTTTTTTGCTTTGCGCGTTGATACTCGTAGCGAAGCAAGGGCAAGAAGGAGCTAGGTTAGGATCCTTTGTGGCAGCTTCTTGGCTCCACCCTGGCATCTCGATAACACCAAGACAAGAAGGAGCGAAATCGTACTAATTGGCATCCATTATAAACCACCTAATGCTGTGATTTCTGTTTTTCACACGAATCCAAATAATTGTCCTTCACCATCTTTAAAGACATGTGTAGGGTTGCTGCTGTGTTAAAAGCGAAACAGTGTGATATACCAATTGAAACTATATTAAACACTGTTGGTTGGACAAGGGTATTTACATTTGCCCGATTCTATGATAAGCCCTTGATTAATAATGTAGTAAAAAAGTGAATTATCCACTGCAATAATTTGTGAATGGGGATGCGTAAAGCATATTTCATTTGATCTCTATTTTAGTCAAACTTCATCTTATAGGTAAGGCTCGTTTAACCTTTAAATTTTATGTATTTTTTGAATAACATATCTAATAATCTAGCATATGAAATGCATATTTTATGTCAAATTGAAATATGTGGATAACAATCTAGTAGATGGTCGTCAAAAATCCTTGAATGGGGAATAACGCTCACTCATTAGGGAATAATGTGTAGGGGTCTTTAATATTCAGAGAAAACTAAAGTACCATATGAAATTATACGAAGGTGGGCAGCTGAGGCAACGTTCAAATCCGGGACTGGACCGGATTACAAACGATAAACCTAGTCTTATTTGATATATCTGAGTGGAGGGTGGTCTAGAGTGCCGCGCTTCGACCTCTAGCTGGCTGGTCACCTCTGGCTTGTGGCTGTGGTTTCGATCTTTGGTGTGAGCGTATGTGACATGGAGATAGGGGCGCCTTCTGAACAAAGTAGGCAGTTTCCAGAATAACCCACACCTTATTATATCTATTTCATTGCTTATATAGTATGCTTTATCGGTTTTTATAGTGGTAATTAATAGACTATGGTCTAACTCATTTTACACTTTTTCAGAATTTAAATGGGGTTATAATCTTGCCGAGACCGAACTATATAGAAATACTAGACGAATAAAAAACTTCACCAAATTAAGTGGTTTCCAGGATAACTAACAGCTTATTATGAGTAAAATAAAACCATGGGCATGGGTTGTGTTGGCGACATCTTTTCTTGCACTGTTTTTTAACTCTTCGCTGAACTATTCTGCTGGCGTTCTTCATATAGCTTTATTAGAAAGATTCCCTGAGGAGGAAGTCACGACGATATCATGGCTGGGAGCACTTTTCTCCAGTATGTTTGCTTTAGCGGGTAAGTAGAACAGGTCGGTTGTCCATGTACGCGTTTCAGATGGCGAAAATGTCGGTCTAATCATCTAATGGATTCAATTCTATGCAAACGAATGGTGGCGTTTTCGCAGCCTTTACACAGTATCTTTGTCGCGTCTACTATGCATCATCCTCGGTATCCCCAGTGTACTCATCCCGTTCTTCTCCACTGTTTAAACCCTGGTTTAATCCATAAGGTTTCCACGGTTTCAAATTATTTGCCCTGACCTTGGTGTTGTTATAATCAATTTGATTAAAACACAGACCTTATTTCGTTTCGTTTTTATAGTTCAAAATTTAGTTTTACTTGTCTTTACTACACTAGGATCTGGAGGAGTTGTTATCATTGTTGTGTTCTGAATGATGTTTAGAATTAGCCAATGAACTGGTCTGTTACCGCGAGCTTTAAACGTGTTTTGCACTGAACTGTGGGTAATCCACTAGTAACATCAACACTGACTGGTTAATCAAATGTATGGCGTCATATGTTCAAAAGCCACTCGTATGACCATTGACGTGACCGGTCAGATCTTCATGTAGTGTAGGCCATCGAAATTATCAAAAACGAAACGAAATGTAGATTTGTATTTTTATCAGATTGTGTTATATTAATATACTGCACTGCCGGACAAAGTTATTAGGTTTTTTGTGCCCATTTCGTCCGAGAAAATGAATACTTGGCACATTGTCTGTTATGGTCAGATTAACTTGCAATGTACACAGAGGTTTTAAGGTCATGGAACAAAGAAGCCTTTTAAACGTTTTCTATATACTGTAATAAATCCAGAAAGAATTATGGCCCGTATGTTTCGTTGTTTGGCTATGGCCCGTATATTTCGTTGTTTGGCAAACTATCTTTGTATATTTTTTCTATGTGAACAAATTAGGCTAATGACCAAAGTTCCAGTTGAAAGAATAATGTGGTCATAAATGATTCAAAATTAAATGTGGCACTACCTGCTACAAAAAGAACTTGTAACACTATCAAAATCCTTGATTTTACGTTGGACATCAACATCGACTCCCGCTGCCTTTTTAATGCTCAAATCCAGGCAATCGTGTTGTTAGCAGTAATACATCACAAATCCAGTGTTGTCGTCTGAATCTGTTTTGTCATCTGGGGTTCTGTTCTTGGTCCGATTTTATAAGAAAATGGATGCCAAAGAACTTTCGAAAATTGAATGATGATAAAACCGAGTATTTGTAATAAGGCTCAAGGCATCAATTAAGTAAATTTGTACATGATACCCCCCACCCCACCCCCCATCCAGGGGCGGTTCTAGAAATTTTGAGAAGGGGAGGGGCTTACTTTTATTACTTTTATCGAATGCCAAGTGCCAAGGAATATTAATTTTTTACGTCCACGCTAATGTGTACACGGGACCTCGGCTTTTCGTCCCATCCCAACGACTAGACAGCTGTCTTTGTTAGGTCCTCCGTCCTACATCACTGACAAGGGGAAACCACGCCGGAAAATCTGGATGATTTTTCGTGGCCAATTCAAGGATCGAACACCTGACATCCGGGCTAGCGAGCCAGCGTCTTACTCACTTAGCCACGTGATCTTAAATAATTCAGATTATTGCTTTTGTGTAGATGCTTCATGTACTTTAAAGGGAATCGATGTAAGTTTTTCCAAAGATTTCAGCTCAACTTCATGTCTCTTGTTTCGTTTGGATCAGAAGTTGACATCGTTAATACTTTATCAATTGATTACGGCGTTCACTATTTTCATCCATTCAGACTCAAAAGGAAAATATACACAGTTAAAACTGAGGTATTCGGCCGATAGCATTTAAATATAACGGTCAACAGTTGCCGTTTCTGAAAAGGGTCACCAATATGTTGCAGTGGATCCTGGGGCAGTTGTCATAGCGAACCCACTAAGTAATTTAACATTACTATTTCAGGATGGACGGGGAGTATACTTGTAAGCACGTTTAATGTTAGAGTATGTGTGGTGCTGAGTGGTTTGGTTACTTTAATAGGATTTGTTTTAAGCAGTTTGGTGGTAAACATGAAATATCTGTTTATTACCTACAGTCTAATTGCAGGTGATTTATTTTAAATTTATACAAAGAATTCGAATATGTGGCATTAATTTACCGAGTTGTTTAGATATTTGACTTTATTGGTAGCTCTCCTGATGGTTAATGACTGTTGGGCGGTAAATGTTTAGTTTGCTCTGTGACAGGTGCGAAATGCGTGCGATATGCGTATGAAAAGTGCTTCAAACATTCATGCTTTTCATGGTTCTGAAAAACAGATAAAAGTGCAGGGCTGTATCGTGTTGACCCTTTGCTAGCTGTAAACTAGTCAAGGGACCAAAGATAAAGTAAGACAGACAGACGGACTGTCATGTATTGATGTCTCCTATCTTCAGCAGGGAAATCTCGAAGGGGTTTCCGAATTTTCTGCCTGCGATCACTGATCTATATAGATACTGTTCTAAGTGAACGGCACCCTTTCAGTGTATGTTATTAATATTGTATGTGCTGAGTTAGTTGGTAATTGTAGCTTATTCCAACACTAACGACAATAACTCAGATAAATAGTTAAAATTGTACTTTGAATAAACGAGTATCCAAAATCGGCTAACGGCCAAGAAGGGGAAGGTATCGCTATGGCGAGCAGGTCAACAGACTAAAGTGACACTAGCATATAGAATATATATACAAACTTAGGATTAACATGATTGTATAATGATAACTATAATTTGGTTACATATGTCGTTAAAAGAACGCGTGTTTAACCATTATTTGGTCATAATTAGGTCGTTACATTAATTATAGAACTCAAACACTTAAAAGACTTGAGAGACACTATAACAATATTGAAACAGGTTTTCTACTTTCAGGTACTGGCCAAGCTATGTGTTATTCAGGAACATTGATTACGCTTGGGTATTATTTTAAAGAGAAGACCGGCATGGCATCTGGCATAGCATTAAGTGGTTGTGGATTATGTACTTTCGTGTTTCCCCCGTTATCACAATTTCTGATTGAGACCTATGGTTTAGATGGGGCGTTTTTACTGCTCGGTGCTCTTGGTTTCCAAGCGTCGGTGTGTGGTGCTTTAATGAGACCCACAGAATATGAAATACGCACAAATAGAAAATTATGCTGCAATAAAAATTCAAACAGTGTTTCAAAACCCTGTAATAAACCCGGCAAACGTAACTGGCGGGATAAACTCAAATTTTGTAAATCGTTACCGTTCTTCGTATTTTTGATCAGTTCGGTGTCCTTCAATATGGCTCAATCAATAGTTTATCTATTTCTACCGGATTATTTTGTGCATTTAGGATCCTCGCCCCAGGAAGCAGCTTTTGCTATATCTTTAGCGGGTATTACTGGAATATTATCTCGGGTTTTAGTGGGATTTCTAGTTACATTAGTGGACACTGCTCTAGTTTATGGCAGTTCATTCGGAATATTTGGTGTAATCACTGTGTTTTTAAAATATATGACGACTTTAGGTAGCAAATTAACCTATACATCGCTGTTTGGGATTTATATGGGAGGTTGTTGGACATCCCATTACACTTTGTTAGTGGAGATCGTAGGATTATATGATTTGTCCACTGCTCTAGGAATTTCGATGATGGTGTGTGGTGGTGGATATCTTATTGGCCCACCTATTGCAGGTACCTTTGTATAAATATCTGGATTTATCTTTCTATTTTCTTGCAAAGCCTATTGAATTTCAACAATTTTCGTTAAATAGTTCTATAGGTTATGGCCCTTGTTTCAGATTGTAGAACATTATTAACGCTCTAACGACAACAGTTATCATCCGGTCTATGTGAAACTGATTGGCATCAATTAAAGGAGCCAAATCTTTAACTCAGTATCATCCACAGTCTTCAACATTGAAAACACGAATTATTGATTAAAGTAATATTGGGCTTCTGATGTCCAATATTTAAGATAAATGAAAATTTTTAAATTGGCATACGAATGGTGTACCACAATGCTTTCGAGACTAAACATATCAACGGAAAATACAACCTGTGTAAACTTGAATAACCAGACGCCAAAGACCGCCATTTAATTCAGACTGTTCGCATATTTCTCTGAACATAAATGATCAAAAAGTACAGTAAAAACAGAAACTACTGAATGTAAATCCGTTTATGTATTTAATTTATGTGCATTATTGGTCAAAATTCCAGTTAATTACAATTAGAGTTATGCCCCGTGTTTAGAGCATAATTCTATTTGGGGGAGATTTAGCGTAAAGGTTGGCCGGGTTAAAGCTGCAATTTCATATTTTTAAGTTATATTTTTAAAATATAAAATAAAGCCATAAAAAGATGGTATCTATGAACTGTCCTACCTTGTTAAACAATAAGCCTACTAATCCTACAATTCACTATTCACATTGCCAGTTGAAAAATTGGCAAAAATATCATTTTCAAATTCAAATTCAAATGTTTGAAGATAGCTATTGCATGGGGGGAATTGAAAAACAAGGGAGGTAATTGTGCTATTATTTCCTGTGTGACAGATGTACAAGTGTGGAAAATAATGCCTATGATCGTATAAAACAGTGAGTTGACAACCTACTATTAAGCAAAAGACATAGAAATGTAATGTTTTGACTTTCTTAGAAAATGTGAAATTTCCGCTTTAAGCAGAGCTTTATAGAATTTGATGGCTTGATAAATGTAATTAATGATTTCTGTTTTTTTTTCTAGAAATGTTTGTGCTGGAATTTGGTGATAATTACTACGCATTTGCTTTTACAGGTCAGTTACGGATCTATATTAAATTTGATTTGATTTATATCAATATATATGGGTAGTCCTCAAAGCCGGTGATCAACATTTTCATTATTTGTACACAATGTCTAATACATGCATAAAGAAGATGAATCTCTTACTCCTTATTCTCCTTAACATTAGAAATTTAAAAACACAAATTTAGAATTCAATACTGGTTCATTGCAATCAATATTGATGTTGTTATTCTTACTGTAAAAATATGAGCTCTTGATATCAAATATTTAAGACACAGTAAACAATCGGGTGTCATTTGTAATGCACAAAGAAATGCATATCCTACAAGACAGCTGGTTTACAAACAACAAAATGTGTAAAATGGACCCTGCAATGTGGACTTTTCACGTATTTGACCTAACACAACATTGATTAGAAATTACAATAAACTTTTTAAAACTTGAATATAAATCACTTTAAATTCATAGTATATTAATATGTGCATGCACCCAGAACTATTTTCGTCTATTTTTAAGGCCCAATTAATAGAGCCATACGCCCGTTAGATTGAATAAGCCTAAAATTGTAGGTTGTGTTTGATTGTTTATATATAGGTTAGGAAACTATCAATTTAATATTCGTTATTTAATATTTTGCCTAATGTAAATTGGTGTATGTCCGTTTTGACCATTCTCTTTATATCGCGCGCTATTCATCGTATCTTTTAAATACTATAAGGAATTGAGCAATATTTGAACAGATATTCCCTTTTGACATATAGGTTTTACAATAATATTGTAGTTTGAAAGGGATTCAAAATTTCCAAAATGACCATGATAGACATGAAGAGGCTCTATTTTTCAAACGATAAACGAATGTATTGCTTTTATTTGTTGGCATTATATTGTATTATTTTACGTGTTTACAAGGTTGTTGGGAAAAGGGGAATGACACGGTACGGAAGGCCACGAAAGTCTGAATTTCGATAGGATTCGTCGTCTTAAAAGTCTTATCCTTCACACCAAATGCGCTAAAAACTTTAGGTTCTGTCATGTGCAGAATGTTTTCGGCAACGATGGGTAACATCGAGACGGGAATTTGCGGAACGCAGAATATCAATAGGGTTCCACACTTAATTCGAATAAATCGGTTAAAACTTCTAGTCGCTGTAGCGATTACAAGGATTTCGACCAAGGTGGCATAACTCTGGAATCAATGGACGCGGAACACCAATTATTAATATGATTCGTCTTCTCATTAAAAAGAAACAGAATCTGTAAGTTAAAACTAGGCATGCATAATACACAATTCAGTATTCAACAAACACGAGTGGATGGAATAACATGCTTGCTCCAACATCAATGGAATCAACTTAACACTGCGAAGAGTACGTGTGTTCAAGAAACTTAGTCAAGCCGGTTACCGAGCGGAGTCCAACTTTGAAATGTGAGTAGCGGACATTTGTAACCATGGTATGTTCTCTCTGTTCCAGCTGCCCTTTTCTTTTTGGCGTCGATAACTGGATTTGCAGTGAGGGCTTGGCCCAGAAAGATTGATGGTTTGAACATTGAAATAGACATAAAAGATATAGATGAATGATATTAATGATGCAAAGACATGGGTTTGGAAATTGAAGTAAGGGTCGTATATGTAAATCTAGATATATGATAGTAGGACGGTAGGATGTTAAACCCCATTTCATTTTCCTACTTCTCTGCTTTAGTCGGACTATTGAAGATAGGCATACAATATGTAGTGTGTTAATAAAAATAATGAATTTGTATAGCGCCTCTCATCTAGAACTGTTCTACTCGATGGCACTAAGCTGGTACTGTCACGTTTGGTATTCACAGTTTAATAATTTAAGGGATAACTTAAACGACTCTAATGTTCTGGCTTCCTTAAATGTTGCTGGGAGTTGATTCCATTGGATGGGTGCTGTCACTGAAAATGTCCTATCACCACATGACGGGTTCAAAGTTTTTGGAACAACAAAGTCATGTTTTGATGTTGATCGAGTTGTTCTTTCTCCACTTTTGATTTGTATAAGTTCACGCAGGTAGTTAAGAGCTAAACCATGGATGCACTTGTAAGTGAGTAAGATTATCTTATATTGAATACGTCTGTTTATGGGGAGCCAGTGGAGGGATTTGAGCACAGGTGTAATGTGGTCGCGTAGTCTTGTTCTGACGATCAGACGTGCAGCAGTGTTTTGTATCTTTTGTAGTGAGTGAAGAGATGAAGCTGGAAGCCCATAAAGTAATGAATTACAATAGTCCAATCTAGAAGTGATTAAAGAGTTCGCTAACAGTTCAGTTGAATCTATATTTAAGTATTTAGGTGTTGTGACTGGGACCTTCTATGGACAATAGCATTTTCTCATTAAATTTCAAATGTGAAGGGTTCTTTTAGTGCACACCAATGTGTACACAGGAGCTTGTGTTTTTGTCCCATCTTCACAACTGAAAATTATTCTTGCCAGACCGTTTGTCCTGCACTGCCGACAGAGAGAAACCACACTGTGAAATCCCGGGGGGGGGGGGGGGGGGGGGCTTTCTTGACCAACAGAAGGATCAGTGTACATAATCATACTGCATAGTAAGGGGAATATGGCCGACAATACGACCTTTTACGCGACATTACCACAGGAAATCGCATTTGAAGTATATTAATATGCACCTTTTGCATCATTATGTTGTAGTATTGTGTAGTATGTGGTGATATTGCGGTGATATTGGGGTGGTATTGGGTAAATCGCCCCACAATTCGCGTGGTTTACCACAGGCACAGTGTTGAAGAAACAGCATAATTATGCATATTGAATTCATGATCTAAAGAGAACATTTTTTTTCTCGTGTATTCTCCGCTTACATAATTACTTATTTTGACAAATTTAGACCTGTTTATGTACGATTGTCTAAATTGTAAAAGTGGTGACGTAATTATAGGTTTAGATGATGCTTAACGTTCACTGACTCAAACTATATCATTGCGAGACCAAAGGAGGGTAAATCGTTATTTCTATCATCACGTTCCCTACGGATTTTTTAGCAGGAAACCGTAAGACCGGAAGGAAAACCACCAAGGCTGATCCCCCCTACCCGACTCTAATCCTTGTCCAGGAAAGAGGTTGGCGCATGTCCGGGGGGGGGGGGTAAAGCTTCTTTGTTGCGATTGTCAAAGGGTCCGGGCCATACTTTTCCTTTCCAACATCCATGGAAATAATTTGAAAAATCTAAAGTTTAACACTGTACTCCTTCTTAATCCTGCACCTGAACGGGCTTAAAAATGTCTTAAAGTTTCTTATTTTATCAAATTCGCTGGCCCCCGCCCTTGAAACAGATTTACAAACAATTAAAAGGTTTAATGTACTATTAAAGTATACATATATTTAAATACAGTTTTTGCGAGTGATTTAAAATACACACGTGTCTATTCATTTGCTTATTAACGCTCTGGTTTCTTTTCACAATGTAGATATGCTAATGTATGGAAGCCCATTACGATCATTCTGTAATCTCGACTTCACGGCGAAAGTAAGAGATTGCTGTTTGTTCCCATGCGTTATAGCCTTTGAGTATGTCTCACAATCGGAAGTGCAATGTCCAATAACTACCGTATCGGTATTTATATTTGGACATGGACCCATATAGGTGGGAATGTTTGGGGTTCTAGAAAATTTAATAGTCCTAATCATTTTTAATCTGATCTTGCAGAAATAGTATTGTATTCTGTTCGGTCGTATATTTCACCCAAACCATAAGT
The DNA here is from genome assembly GCA_948474765.1 of Patella depressa. Lineage (NCBI taxonomy): Eukaryota > Metazoa > Mollusca > Gastropoda > Patellidae > Patella > Patella depressa. The sequence goes on along the minus strand of OX419715.1, from coordinate 55,164,978 downwards.
TCTGAACGCAAAAAATCTCTCACTCGATTCTAACACCTGGATTCGAAATGAAGGGGGTGGGGGCACGGTGACTCAATGAGTTAGACGTTGGCTCGCTTACCCGAAGGTCCCTGCGGTGTTCGAAAACGTTCATCAAAATTTTGAGCATGGTTCCCCCTTGTCATTTGTGTAGAAGGAAGGGCCTGACAAGGGACAACGTATAGTTGTTTGGGTGGGACAAAGAACCGAGGTCCCGCGTTATTGTCTTGGACGTAAAAGAAGCCTTGACAATTGGAATTCTAAAGAAGAGTAGACCCCCAAAGCACAATGCATGGCGTATACCCGCCTTCATTAGCGCTAACCAGTAGGACGTTAAACCTCGTTTCATTTCATTTTGAAATGAAGTTAGCAAAGATACTGCTAGCGCCAATAAAAGCCTATATATATCTTTATATGTATCTGAACGCACAAAATCTCGCAACCGTATTCCAGCAGCCTGATTCGACAGTAAATGGGGCCACGGTGACTCGGAGATTGTGACGTTTTCTCAGTAACCTGGATGTCGCGAGAATTTATATTGGGATTTTCCAGAGTGGCATGGGACAAAAAACCGAAGTCCCGTGTAAACAATGGCGTACACGTAAAAGAACTCTTGACAACTGGAATTCGAAATAAGAGTAGTTCCTCATAGCACACTACATGACGTAAGTCCTTCCTCATTAGCCGATATTATAGAAAGGCTTCAATAGGCTTCCATACTAATGTTCGAACCCTCAATTTCATGCCACACGAATGTGTGGATGCATAAGTGACCGAGCTATAGTTAGAGACTAGACGAATAAAAAAAACTTCATCAATTTAAGTGGTTTCCATAATAACTAACAGCTTATTATGAGTAAAATAAAACCATGGGCATGGGTTGTGTTGGCGGCATCCTTTCTTGCTTTGTGTTTTAACTCTTCGCTGAACTATTCTCCTGACGTTCTTCATATAGCTTTATTAGAAAGATTCCCTGAGGAGGAAGTCACGACGCTATCATGGCTGGGAGCACTTTTCTCCAGTATGTTTGCTTTAGCGGGTAAGTTGAAGAAATATATTATTTATCATTTAAATCTAATGTCTAATCACAAATTGCTGTATATATTTATTGTTCAAGTGTATAAGTAGAAAATGATATAATACTAGTCGCACTACTATATACACAACATGACATAATACATTGGTCTTTTGTGTCCTTTTCGACCGAGTCAAAATGAACATTCCTTTTAAAGTGAATAATTTATAAGTTATGGCGTGAATCTGCGAAACATAAAAGGAAACACAATAACAGTCCATGTGGTATCAACAAATGTTCTAAAGTGCACCTTTCAGCTTTTATTGAAAGAATTATTGGGAATTGAACAATTTATTTAGACTTTCAAGAGAAACACTTAATGTTTCGGAAAGGGCACAATTACTGTAAATTGTCCACAACCTCAACAGTAACAGAACACAAACTTTGATGTGTGTCGAAAAGATGCTCACACGATCATTTTATTTCTTAATTTGTGGAAATCTGCTTCAATTAAACTATTTTGTTATTAGTTCCTTTAAATTTCACTCATTGTTATACTGTACGTGCAACTGGTCAATCGTGATTACCTGAGCGACCTGGGTGCTCTTGCGACTGTCCAGCCGCCTCCAGTTTCCCGGAGTCGCACATGTTCTTATCTTACAACTGGAGACATGAGCGTACATATTTAGTCACGTGGTGGTTGTAGTTGCATATTTATTGTAGGTGAATGACTTGCCATGTCCTCTTTTTTGGAGTTATAGTTGTAAAAGTGCGGCCATAAATGGTCATAAATGTTCTAGTTGCCCTTTGCTCAAAATCCATTGAAATAGCATTGGAGGTTCGAAAAACAAACTTTCGCCACTACTCTTACCAGGTGTATGGTATTTATTTGGGTTTTTATCTCAGGCATTGCTACTGTGATTAGCTTACAAACATCTGTCTGAGGAACCAAAAGTCAATACCAACTGACCGTAGGGCGAACCTGCCACTTTTATTACAGTGAAAATAGTGGATGTTGTGAACGCGAGCGATATGAGCGCGCTTATGACTAGGAGACTATGACCAACTTGTTGCGTCTAGTCGTAGATAAATTGAGTCGTAGCAACATAAGCTCCCAGTTGTCGTCAGTCGCCATCAATTTCATCGCGACGTAGGACGACTAGCCTTTAAACAATCACAGAAATGCCACACATTACCAGTATCTGTGCTTCCTCCGAGTCAGAAGAAACATACTGACGCAACATCTTTATTATGGTTTCGCTGTCTTTTAATTCAATCATCGAACATTTGACTAGATAATTGGGAGTATAGAAATCTAAAAACGAAACTATATTGAATTGAAACTGAATTGCTGTGATTGGTCGCTACCAATTAGTACCTATCTAATGTGACGGTCAACATTTTCCACTAAAGCAACACATAATGTTGTCTTCAAAACGCCGCAAATGTTTGGGCTTTTTTTATTATTTTATCCTTACTATTTCAGGATGGACGGGGAGTATACTTGTAAGCACGTTTAATGTTAGAGTATGTGTGGTGCTGAGTGGTATGGTTACTTTAATAGGATTTGTTTTAAGCAGTTTGGTGGTAAACATGAAATATCTGTTTATTACCTACAGTCTAATTGCAGGTGATTTACCAATGTAACTGAGTATAATAAAACTGAAACAAAACCGGACAAACAAAGCTGTAGAGACGTTTGATGTCGATCGATCATATCGTTATCGTAATGATGGTTATTCCGTTTTAAATACAGTCTAAAGTCTAACTGATACATAATATCCCTGTTTCTGTAATATTAAGTTTGCAAAGGTTAAAAAAGAACGGTCGTTTAATTGGAAATATTTTTAAAAAAAATTGAAGTCAATATATAGTTTTAACTATGTAGCGACGTCAAATTTTTCCTTAAAATATAGCGACTTCAAATTTTTCCTTAAATATTCATAAGAGGATACAAGAACAAGCTAGGCAAAGGAATAACAACATAAACCTTTCAGGATGGATGTATGTGGATAGTGGATCCGTTGGAATCTGTCAGGCTCTTGGTTGAATATATAGATGGATAAGCGGATTTAAAATTTGATCTGAATTGATTTCCTTTTTTTCCTAGAAATGTTTGTACTGGAATTTGGTGATTATTACTACGCATTTGCAGATCAGTCAGGGATCTATAAATTATTCTGAGCTAGTTCAACATGTATGTATACTCCTTAAGCCCACATTACACAAAAGTGCAGCCTAACACGACTCAAATATTTTGTGTCACGGGTTTGGTGAATCAAGAGCAGCTCTTGTTAAAAATGCTTCAGCTCGACCTCTAAAGTCCCCATTGGAACAAAGCGCGAGAGGCTCTTCTTTGATTGCGAAGGATGCCTTCAGCTCTTGGTGAATCGGGATCAGGTCTAGTTGAAAAGGCATCAACTCGACCTCCTCCGGACGAGTGACCATTACAATCCAGGTCGTGCAGGTCCAATTCACTCCATCCCAGATCCAACAAGACTTTGATAAGACCTACTCGACACAATCACGGCCCAACACGACAAAGTCGCTGACGGCCAGATATTGGTAAGATCCTGTCCAGATCCATCACGAACTCAGCCGAATAGTACAAAATGATCAGTATTAGCCTTTTATTTTTACATCGTGTCTGGATATTCACATCGAGATGACATTCAGTCATGTTAAGGTCTTCTTGTACCGCGTTGGTCGTGCACAGTGCAGATCGTCATTTGCACCTTTCGGACAATATTTAATTTAAAACAAATTCACTATTATCAACATAAGATAATTTCATTGGATGAAAAAGGGGAGATCAAATGTCGGGTCGATTTTGACTTTGTTTCAATGCCCCCACCCCTTCCTTATCAAAAATCACCGGGAGGGGACCATTTTCTCTTTTTATTTTTTGTTATCTTTTTGACACTACACGCTTGGATAGCAATAGAGAAGGGCTGACACCCAGATCAATTTTCGCTGCTTATGTTGGACTGATTTGGAAGATATCATCTCCTCTTCTTTTTTGACAGATTGTTCAGATACATTATTAATTCAAAATGGGTGTATATACATGTTTTGTTTTTTAAATAATAGGCAGCATTACAGAGACTAGCAAAAATTATACATAAAATAGACGATAAAATATTATAAGGTCGAGATTAAAATCTGTTTGACATATATACATAAACTTATGGACTTGACTAAAAATATGAGTGTTAACATCAAGACTGTTGTTTGTGGAGCCGAATAAAATTTTGAAAATCATGTTGTAATTTGTCTGTGGTTTCTGTTCGTGCATTTGAATCGCTGGAGGTAATTGTCGGGATCTTCAAAAATATGCAGAGACACACGGGACTGTAGGCAACATGTCTTAGATATTTGTGACCCTGCAGGTTAGAGCATCGAAGTGGTAATTTACAATGAATTATTTGAGGTTTTCGCTGATAGGGTTTTTAAATGGATCTTCTCCTAATTTGGCGATAAACATTGAGATGAATCCTATTGATAATCAGCTTTCCACGTCCTCCCGACACGCCCCCACCGACCCCTTCCCAGAAACCTTGTGAACGCGATATAGGCTGAATATAGGATTTTATCAAGTTTGCGAACATGACAGGACTGAAGCTAGCTTGTAATGGATCTCTTTCAGAGTTACCCCTCCCTGCCAGCACACACATTCTGAAAACCCTGTGATTAGATTTTATTTAGCTTGTGAACACGATGGAGATCAGATTTCTTGTATAAATAAAGGTTCCTTAAAAAATGTGGTCAACATTTTCTTTCGGGTAAGCTGCTGTCGTGACATTGCTACTGTGTGGGTACATTGTGTTTTCTCTATTATAGCTGCCCTGTTAATTTTTGACGACAATGACTGGGTTTGTAGTGGGGATCTGGCCCAAAAAGGTTGACTATTCTCCATCTAATATTCAATCGGGAAAGATTCAGGCGACTGGCGTGGAGAATCTCGGGAGACAAGATATTAACAGGGGCGTTTCAGAACAAGCAGTTGAACAACGTGAGCATGGTCGAACCGAGGACAACATCTGTCATTTTCAACGTTCTGGACAGGGGCCCCCTCCCATCCATTGTGGGTTCGTGTTGCGGTTGATATAAGAGAATTCGGTATAATCCGTCGATGTGGTGTCGTACTTTTGACTGGCACCCGTGTTTCTTTTCTATTTTTGTTATTCAGCGGGAAAAGTGTTTCAAAAAAGGCACTATATTCCTCTTAAGAAGCAATAATTTGGTTACACCCTGTTGTGCTACCAGAAGGTGGAATCAAGTAACTTTGAACATAATTATATTCGAGTTTTAAACGCGGAATCTGTCAAAAATTACTTTAGATGGTTCGTCCGTTGGAATTTAGGCGTTTGTTTTCATCCTACTTATTTTCAATGCTCGGATAAAAGTATCCGTGTACCAGAAATGAACATTGCTCTTTCTGGAAAGCGTACTGGTCATTTCTGAGTATCCGTGTATCAGAAATGAACAGTACTGATATACGGATACTGTTATGCATGTCTTGGAAATAAACAGGACATTTTTATCAAAGGTTGCCAGTGGCAACAAGTGAGGTGTAATGACCAAAACAATACAGAAGCATATTTCTATGCAGAAACAATGAAAGCCTAGCTACTATTATTTACCGTGACGTTCAAAATAAATTTGTTGAGTGGACGTTAAACCCCATTTCTCTCTCTCTCTCTCAAAATAAATTATTCTTTAGATCAATCAAGGTCAGGAATTCCTTCCCTTTGACCGACTATCCTGACGTATCCGGCGAATTTGTACCGTTGATTACAGATTAAACATCCATAAGTGTACAAATGTGTTGTTATTGATGTGTTCCCATTTGAATATTGTTCACAATAAGAATCAAAATAAATAAGATATGTTTACATGATCATTTTGTTATACGAAAAACTAAGTGATGCGTTTTTTATGGCGCTCAGATAGATGAAATGTGATATCCTAATTGGGGAAAATGCACTTCTTGTGTGTTGTTGACCTATGACCCTATGATCTAGTCTAGTAGAGGCATTTACTGCATGTGGCGTATTGAAATACGTGCATAATTATCTTTTAGGTGAAATATGTGAATAATAATCTAGTAGATGGAATGCACGTTTTATTATGTTATGTGCATACTAATCTAGTAAAGTCGATGTCTATCTTATGTATCCAAATGTCTGTATAATGATCTAAGCGTATTTATTAATCCCATTGTAGCCAAGCATCAAGCTGTTGGGTCTTTCTTGCGAAGGACTAGATATGTGACGTCTTTCAAACCTATATTATCCCACCCTTTGTGATTATGGTGTGTGTGTGGGAGGGAGTCGATGACCGAACGGTTAGCGCGTGTGCGTTGAATCATAAGATATGTCATAGGTCGCCTCGTGGTTTTTTTTCCGGGTCCTCCAATTTCTCCCCACTGCTAAAGACCCCAACGCGCAAGCGAATTATTTAAATAAAACTGAACAATATGTTTGTTCCCAAATGACCTAGTTTTCTCTCTTGTGAAAATGGTCTAATTATCCTGGTATTTTTCTGGCTAGTGTGTGTCTAGTGATTAGCACTGTAGCACTTTAACTGACTTCAAATGGTTATTTACATGATATTATTATAATTCTATAAAGTAATTAGTAAATAGTTATAAAGATAAAATAATGATAATATAATATACGTCTAGATAATAGTATACGAACACGATTACATCACGAATGAGTTGTAAAAATACATACTTAACCAGTCTAAGCAAATGTCTGTTAAATTTGTATTGCTTTTATTTATATTCTTTCATTAATTATCACGTACTTTGCTGTAACTTTGTAAGAGACCGTTATGTGAAATAAACATATAACAATATGCGACATAAAAACTGAGGCGATAATAATTATTCTAGACCGGGCAATTCGCAGTTGAGCATTGAATGAAAGCAACATATTTTTAATCGATTGTTTTTCTGCGCATGAGTAATTATATTGGTCAGACCACTCAGTAAACCAATGCGTCGACAACATTCATAAACACACTCAAACCTGATTAAAAGCAGACGAAAAATATCTTTCGCTGTAAAGCAGTTGCCCGGATCTATAAGATTTTCCTAAATAAATCAATATAACAGAAAAGTGGTAATAATTCCACTATATTGCAATCGATGTAGTGATGAAATTAACGATTAAGACAACAAAGACTGTCAAATAAAGATTATGTAGAACTCTACAAGAGAGGAAACGATGAGGTGGCGTAGTAATACTATACTGTGGACAAAGCGATGTGCACTCTCAGTATCCTAAGAATATCAAAAATTAACATCCTGTATTAAATCGCGGATGATATTGTAGTGACTCTAATATACGAAATCAAAAATTTTATACTAATTTCGACTGCAACAAATGTCCAGCGTTAGGGAACTATTTCGTCCATCGAACACAATCTTTCATTATAATAATATGTCCCTGAGAAAAGCGATGGAACGAGTGGATACCTTATCAACAATGTTAGACTGTATCAAGCTTGTACTACTACACTTTAAGGTATAATGTGAAACTAAAATACAGGCAAGAACATCTTATACGGCGAGGCCTAATGTGGGGGACTGGGCGGATATATTAAATCAACACGGCCATGCACTTTTAATTTATACGCATGAAGTGATAATAAATTACCAACTGCAAGTTGGTGTCACGTGATTACCAAAGCGTTCAATCGTAAACAACCTAAGTAAAAAATTCATATATTTTCCTCTAGTCAAAATTATTTAAAGTGGTTAGATAATACTGGTTTAGATGAGGTTTAAAGTACACGCAATGTCATTGCCAGCACAAATTGTGGAAAGTCGTTATTTCTAACGTTACTTTCGATAAGGTTTCTTTAGCAGTGAGAGAAAATCGTAAGACCCGAGGAAACACCACGAAAGTAGGCTTCTGGGGAAACCCCATCCGACTCTTTAATTGTCACTTTCAAACCTGGTTTAGAGAAAGGTTTACCAATGATTAACCAGAATACAGTACGTAAGAATTCGATAAACAGTTGACTGGTCACGCTGTAATAGTTCCAAAAATAGATAATTCCAAAGTAATGTATTGAAAACCCAATTCAAATTACTTTATTCTGAACCACTACTACTGTTTAAAGTTTTGAAAAGATGTGGCAAATGCCATGGTTGTTACCGTAGCATCGTAACTTGTTAATCGAGATTCAGCCTCGCTTCTCCATCTTTAAATTAAATCATTAAATGGGGATCGTATTTCAATCGGTTTAAATCTCTGCCACCCGACGTTCTAGAGAGTTGATTATAGAGTTGTCATGTGAATAAATGTCTAAATAATATTTTATATAACATTTGAAGCCAAAATAAAAACCTGCAATAGGCAGATTTACCTCTTAATACATCTTTAGTGTGTTTTTAAGCTGTAATCCGGGGGCGTACTTCAACACAATACTAAGGTTTTGTGAGTGCGTTAAAATACACGCGTCTATTCATTTGGTTATTTACGCTCCGGTTTCTTTCACGGTAGTTGTAGGTCAATGTACTACATCATTTCATACTACACGAATGTGTGAATATAATAAGAGATTATGATCTTGCCGAGACCAAACTATATAGAAATACTAGACGAAAAAAGAACTTTATCAAATTAAGTGGTTTCCAGGATAACTAACAGCTTATTATGAGTAAAATAAAACCATGGGCATGGGTTGTGTTGGCAGCATCTTTTCTTGCACTGTTTTTTAACTCTGCACTGAACTATTCTGCTGGCGTTCTACATATAGCTTTATTAGAAAGATTCCCTGAGGAGGAAGTCACGACGATATCATGGCTGGGAGCACTTTTCTCCAGTATGTTTGCTTTAGCGGGTAAGTTGAAGAAATATATTATTTATCATTTAAATCTAATGTCTAATCACAAATTGCTGTATATATTTATTGTTCAAGTGTATAAGTAGAAAATGATATAATACTAGTCGCTATTATATTGAAAACTTTATTGTTTCAAAGAACAGTTCATACATTTTTTTTTTCAAAGAACAGTTCATATTTTTTTTTATTTTCAAAGAACGTACAGTTCATATTTTTTTTTTATTAAAAATAACTTGTTCGTGTAAGAAAGGGTTGGGTGATATGAAAAATATCAACACTCGTCGATAAAGTAAACAAAACACGCACCTCAGCCTCTTTTTTACTTTATCGACTGTTTGATCTGTCGTTAGATTGACTAATCCCTGTCAGTGGTCGTTATCGTTTTGATCTTGGTCGGGAGCTGATTAATCCCAATCAGTGGTCGTTATCGCGAGTCACAAAAACAATGAAATTGACTGATTGGGACGGGCTTCGGTGGTCGTAATCCGTAATAGTGAGTTGCCCGTAATTCTGAGTTCAATTTATAAGGAATATAGAAGAAAAAAAATTGGTTCTTTTAATATGTGGTCGTATACGTGAGTTGCCCGTAATTCTGAGTTGGTCGTTAAGTGGGATTTCACTGTATTTGATATCCGAAATGACTCGAAGGAGATGCTCTATTAGTTCCCTCGAATTTACTTCAAGATCGACGAACTATATAAATACATTACAATTATTACTCTGTAAAACTAAATTAGGATTAGCATAACACAAGAGAAGAAAAATAATGCATCAAAAGTGATGTACTACAGATTATGGTAACCGTTTGACTCGTTGGCCTCTCCGTAACCCGTTCTCGGATAATCGAGATATACTCAGTTATTCGTACCTGAATAGGGACGTGTATCGTTTTTATTTACAGGTCGCATACCTTGTCCGTTAGAGGACACAATGGTAATTTTACAAATATTTTCGTCTGGTTTGACTCTTGTCATGGTTTTATTGTAATTCTCATCGGTTAGGACATTCCCTACTACACATCTATTGTGAGCTGGTGATCGTCTAGACTTGGTTTGACTTTGTCGTGGGTATTATTGTCATTCTCATCGGTTAGGACTTGACTTACAGCTGCCCAATAATATGGTTATCTGGAACAACAATAAATCTGTTTCTTTTCTACATTTTATGCCAAGGCTGGATACATGGTTACAGGCATAGATTACAATGGATTGCCATATTAATGAAAACCATTAGTATTTGAACAGATAATGGCGTGTCTCTAAATCCAAAAGGAAAGTATACTAAATTGAAATTGCTGGTTGCTGCCAATCTAATGTGACAGTCAACAGTTTCCACTAAAGCATGACATACAGGAGCTGGTTGACATCTTTTAAGCTTTTCTGTGAGAGACCTGTACAAAGTCGATGGTTTCCATTTAACATAGTCTCCCCCTTCGAGAAGTGCACACGCTAGCCAACGATGTTGAAGTGCGTTGATGCTAGTCACCGTAAAAAGACATCACGTCATCATTACTGGGACAATGGCGATAGGTTAATTTAGGTGGAAGTCTGACAGGGCCAAATCTGGTAATGTGGTTGGTCAATGATCGCTGACATGGCAATCGCCGATTTATGAACAGAAGTCTTGTCCTGTGGGAACAGAGCGCCTCTAGTGAGCATCCCCCGTCGCTTCACGCAACTGTCTCAGTAAGTCTGCATAATACCTACTATTTTGATAATATGGCCATTTCAAGATAGTTAATTATCAGAATACCCCCGGTACCACAAAAGCTGAAGCTATGACCATTCTGGATGCTTCCATTTTTTAGACTGAATTTTGGATTCTGGGTGAAAGTGATAAATTCTGGTTTCATTCATCGTTACAAATTTGGCCAAACGTCCACCAGGATCGGCTTTAAAACAGCGGAGACAATTCTGATCCGTAGTCAAGAGCATTGCCACCCATTACGAAGGAACGTTTGTAAATCCTAACTCGTTGGCCATAATATGCTCAACCCTCTTACACTGGCAATATGTTGAGTGGTCAATCGTTGATCAACCACCACCATAATATGCACCCAGGTAATGTTTTCTTGAGTAGTAGTTGATGTTGGCCTTAAAGAACGCGGGTCATCGTCAAACGTTTGTTTTAACCCAAATGATCTAACCTGTTCAGGCTTCGAACTTTTCAGCCAGCCTCTCGTACATGCATCATGTCTTCAAGACGTCGTAAATGGTTCACAAGACGTGGGAATGGGTTTTCATATTCCACACAAGTCTAGCTATCCATTTTGGAGTATTTATATTTACTTTTTCAGGATGGACGGGGAGTATACTTGTAAGCACGTTTAATGTTAGAGTATGTGTGATGCTGAGTGGTTTGGTTACTTTAATAGGATTTGTTTTAAGCAGTTTGGTGGTAAACATGAAATATCTGTTTATTACCTACAGTCTAATTGCAGGTGATTTACTTCAAATTTATACAAAGAATTTAATCGCATTTATTTGTTTGGTTGCTCCTATATTTGGGGCTTTGTCATTTTAGATCACCATTTGTATAAATACGCGGAAACATGCCTCATTTCGTCTGCAGAAAGTAATGTTTTAATGAATTCCCTGAAAATTCCGCTGGCGATAATCAGTTAGGTATAATTGTTCCAGAAATTGTGCTCATTAACATTATTCTTTCGTCGTATTTTAAGTTCATATTAAAGCAGGTTTTCTAATTTCAGGTACTGGCCAAGCTATGTGTTATTCGGGAACATTGATTACGCTTGGGTATTATTTTAAAGAGAAGACCGGCATGGCATCTGGCATAGCATTAAGTGGCTGTGGATTATGTACTTTCGTTTTTCCCCCATTATCTCAATTTCTGATTGAGACCTATGGTTTAGATGGGGCGTTTTTACTGCTCGGTGCTCTTGGTTTCCAAGCGTCGGTGTGTGGTGCTTTAATGAGACCCACAGAATATGAAATACGCACAAATAGAAAAGTATGCTGCAATAAAAATTCAAACAGTGTTTCAAAACCCTGTACACTGAAAAAAAACTTGTGTTGGATCGCAACACAAGTACTTGTGTTAAAACTAATCTACACAAGTTTGTGTTGTTTTGCATTGCATTTACACAAACTTGTGTAGATTTGTAAAAATCTTGTGTGTTTTCATATCAGTAACACAAGGATTGTGTAGGCCTACCGTCAACCAAAGATTTTTTCTTTTTTTTTTGGTTTTTGTTTTTTTGTTTTTGTTTTTTTTTGTTTACAAAGTCAGAATTCGGGAGTTCACAAGTTTAAGAAAAGTAATAAAATAAAAGGTTTAATTCAAATCCCGAAAATTACATGGGGTTCTTCACTGGAAGAGTGTGCGCACTAATTAATCAGACAATTGCCGGGCAGACTTGAATGTTAATTGGTGTTAAGTTGTCTATAAAGATGAAATGTCTGGTTGTCTTTTTTTATTGATCCAATAAACTGATATATCAAAGGAATATATAGAATACATGTGATTTTCAGCACCCTTGTGTTTGTCAAAATTGATTCAATGTGCATTGGAAAACAATGAGTAAAACTCTTAGTAATGTAATTGGTTGATGTAATCGAAATTGGACAGTATATTGGTTAACTAAACAGTAACCAATCAAATTTAATTAATCTTCCAGATTTGTCTCATAATTGATTTATTGATACAATGGTTCTCCAAGATATCTATACTCTATTTGATATTTTATCAGCGACATTCAGTTAGACATTTAACTGTAGGACGCCATGTTTCGTAGTAGTGTCAACCGAAAGTGATATTTTTAAAAATATAATTGTCACACAGAATACAAGACCGCAGGTTTGTAAAATTTAAAAAAAAAATTAAAACCGTGTATTTAATTTAGCATCGATTTATTGTGTATATGTATATTACTAATAATTTAAAACAAACAAGTCAGACCAAGACTTGTTCTAGAACCTCGTAATCTTCAACGTACGTTATTCGTAGAATATTTTTCTGGATGTTAGAGACTAACCCAGAACAATTAAACCGGAAGTGTGTATTTGATAATGGCGGACAAGAAAATTTTTTTGATTGTTTCTAAAGCGTCCCGGACCCGGTAATTCAGCAGTATAACGAATTTGTCTTAATTTTTCTGAAAACGTGCTTTATTAATATTATTCGGCGCTACATCGTTGTTCAAATACTTGTACTTGCAAAAAACAACACCAACTGGGACCAGCAGGTAAGAATTTCTCTTCATTTTATAACTCGCCAGGCAGCCATCTTTGTTTCGGGCAAAATGAGAAATACGTGTATATCAGACATGGACTATAGCTAGATACTAACTTTTGTACTAGTTTAATTGGAATTTAATCTTAATTTAAACATATTTTATTGTTCTAAGTAACAAGTGGATAAGGCACAAGTTTTACAACATAGAACGCCATCTCCAAAATGTAATCTTATCTGTGTAAAAGAAAAAAACAACCAAACAAACCTTTTATTTTTATATTAATCAATGCAACGTACTGATTCAGAAACTAACACCTGCCGTCTGAAGTTTCTCTATAATTTCTTCTTTTTATTTCAGTCATTGATGTTAGCATATAGGCCTACTCCACAAAGAAAAACTGGTAAGTATTTCATTTTCTTTTATTATATTTTTTTAAATAATATCACTATCAGTAGTAATATCCAGTCAAGAGAGAGGGGAAATCGGGTTTTAATTTCACTTAACAGAACTGTGCGATAAACATGTCCTTGTATTAAATTGGTGGAATCAAGTAGGCCCATGCATGATATATATCCTAGAATCAAGTAGGACTGGTCTTACATTTCCGCTATTTTCCTGAGCACTGACCATTGTGTATGTTGTGTTTATATTAATTCGACATAAACTTTGGAGTTGTTGTTAGTATAAACGTAAATCGGCAGTGCTGGACACACTAGCCAAAGGATTCTGCTGAATCAATCAGCACCAAATTCATGTAGTGTAGTGTGTACACTGACATTCGCCCAAATCAAACAGGTTTGATATATTTGGCTGAACTATATTTGATTGGTGTGCTCGCTTTGTTGAAGCATTTGTCTGGTTTTAGAATTCATTAGCCAATAAGCACACATTCATATCAAGAAGTCACATGAATTTTTTGAAGACAAATGTTAAATCATGTGACCTAAAAGGTAATCTAACTGTCAACTGAGTGGTGAATCTGAGGAGGGAGAGAGAGAGAAAAATGGGGTTTAACGTCCACTCAACACAAACTAGGTCTTTTTGGGACTAACATATGGTTTAATTTTATTTCAATAATTCGCTTGCACGTACGGGCCTTTAGCAGTGGGAGGAAACCAGAGTGCCCGGAAGAAACCTAAAAGGTTGAGAAGGCGCCCCTATCTCCATGCCACATGTGCTCACACCAGGGCTCGAAACCACAGCCGCAAGCCAGAGGTGAGCGGCCAGCTAGAGGTCGAAGAGCGGCACTCTAGACAACTAGCCCTGGAGTATCCACTCATTCGGCTGCAATTTTGTGCCAATTGAATTGGGCAAATAATTTGAGCACATCATTCTGGTGTGTCCACAGCTTTACTAGAAAAGTCTGTATTTTCTAAAAACCAACAATGGGGCATACCCAGAACAAAAATATAAGGCCATACCATGCTATCGGGTTACATGCACGCCAATGGGACTGCAGGTTTTTGGTTCCATGGAACAATACAAATGCACTTTCTCAGGAAAAACTTAGAGCAAACCCGCCACCTCCAGAATAGCAACCCGCACCTTACTCACTCAGCCACATGGCTATCGTCTAATTACTGTGACAGTCCAGTCAAATGACAAACAAGGGTTATTAAAATAGATTTTCACGGCTTATGTAAAATCTTCAGGATTCAAATGGTTTTGGATACCGTAGATATTTTAGTTTCAATTTCATATCACACAGTTTGTATATGGTAAGATATCTTAAACAGTTAATTACATGTCACATATTCATATTTTTCAGTTTCCATATTAGATGCCATAGCAAATAAAACATCATATAATAAAATAAGAAAAAAAAAACAAATATGGGAGAAGAAAGAGCTGAAAGAATGGGGTTTTTGGAGGGTGAGTGTTCAATTCTAATAGAAAAGATTGTTGATATGGTAATTTGAAATCTCACCATTAAATGTGTTTGGCACAATGTAGCCCGGTTGGAGCGGAGGTGACATTAGCCTCCATTTCAGTTTATTATTTTGAAATATAAAATTCAATTTAGTATAGTAAAAGTATACACACACATGTATGTGCACATATGACTGTCTCATTTGTGGAGAGTCGAGGTGGGTAAGACGCTGCAGGTTTGCTCCCAATGTTGACATAGAAAATTCAGGATGGAGGGCCTGACAAGGACATTCGTCTAGTTGTTCAGATTGAACAACAAAACATGGTCCTGTGTTCACATTGGCATGCATGTAAAAGATCCTCTGGCAATTGTAATTTGATACAAGAGTATGCCTTAGGGTCGCGGTACCGTGCAAAATTTCAGTCCAAAATCTCAAGGCCTTTTTGTGACTTCTAAGGGGGTGGGGGTGAATTGCCGGTTGGATGGCGGGATGGTTAGGACATGCGCGCTATATCATAAAGCTGCGGGTCCTCCGGTTGCTCTCACTCCTAATGACCCCTCAGCGCAAGCGAATTATTGAAATAAAATTAAACTGTATGTTGGTCCCAAAATGACCTAGTTTGTGTCAAGTGGATGTTAAACCAAATTTCTATCTTTCTCTGACTCTAACCCATTTCATTTGAGCATTATATTCTGTCTGGGCCTGTAACTTGACAAGACAAAAGGAGTGTTACACAAAGTTGAAACAAAATAGAAACTAAGTTTCAATGTGGCAAAATAAATTGTTTATTTAAACATTATGAACCATATAGAAAGTATTCTTATTTCCCACTTTTTATTTTTTAGGCTGAAGCACCCTCGGAGGAGAATTTAATGAATGATAAAAAGAAGAGAAACCAAGCTACAATTTATTTTATAATTCTGGAAAAGAATGCATTTGACCCAATTTTAAATATTTATTTTTTGTTTTTAATGTTAAGTATTCTTCGAAAACACAATTAGATTTTAATCCTCTTATTAATTTCTGTATAATATAGAAAGTAAAGTGACATATAAATCACGTAAAATTTTGTCGGAAATCATAAAAGTATTTAATAGGCATTATCTAGAAACCAAATGTAGATCAGATATACCCAGAATTACAAAAAACCTTGACCTACATTATGGTGACTTTTCCTTGCTTATGAAACGAAATAAGGTTTAATATCCTAATATCCCACTTTTCTGTGTTATTAGGGTGATTCTGCCTTACAGTCTACTCTTATATCTAATATTTCAACTGTCAAGGGTTCATTAAAGGGAACTCAGGGGGTCGAATGGTTAACAGGCACACATTGGATCAGGAGGTCTGGCAATGAGTCAAATATGTCAATTGTCAAGGGTACTTTAAAGTGAACAAAGTCAAAGTGGCTTTGATTCAGGCTTGTACCCAGTTTGTGTGTGTCAAGTGGACGCTTAACCTCATTTCTATCTCTTCTTTAAAATACACGGCAATGTGTACATTAGATTGAGGTTTTTTGTTCTATCCAAACAACTATATATTGTCCCTTCCCACATCCTGCATTACTGACATGGAGGAACTATGCTTGGAACTCCAGTTGAAATTTCTCGACCAACGCCTTATACTCACCGTGGCTTCCCATTGCTTATGATTTGTAATTGTATATAAATATTTTGTACATATTATTCAATATTTGCCATTCCATTGTCTCTCATATTTTTATATTTTAATCCTGCAGTCTTGATGCTTTGCTCCTTATATGTACAAAATATTCATTTTGTTCAGGTTTTTTTTCCTAATGAGGAAAGAGTTCTACACCATTTTATTACTACTGTAAAATAGGTTATTTTTCTTTTGTTAATTTTCTGTGTATGCTAGTTATTTCTAGATTACTCAATAATCACATGTAATTCGACTTATAACACTTTTCACTGTTTGAAAGTAATTCAAATAAGTGGATAATTTATCTTATTAGTGCTTGGTATATATCTTATTAATTTAAATATATTTGAATTATATATTTTGGGGGTATGGGGTAGGGATACTGTCTTTATATGCTAGTTCTTTTTGATGCTTTGCTCCGTATATGTACAAAATATTCATTTTGTTTGGGGTTTTTTTCCTAATGAGGAAAGAGTTCTACACCATTTTATTACTACTGTAAAATAGGTCATTTTTCTTTTGTTAATTTTCTGTGTATGCTAGTTATTTTATTAATATTATTTTTCTGTTAACATTCCAAATATCATTTTATGAATAAATAATAATTTAACAAAAAAAAATTATTGTTACCTCATTTATCAAACTTTGCAGGTTAAACAGAGCAAAAGGGGGGATGCTGCATGGGAAAAGTTGCTATATTGGATATAAAGTGAGGGAAATACAACACAAGTTTTTGTTGATGGTTATACACAAGTTTGTATATGAAACCACACAAGTTTCAGATATTTCAACACAAGTTTCAGAAATTTCAACACAAGTTTCAACACAAGTTTCAAAAATTTCAACACAAGTTTCAGAAATTTCAACACAAGTTTCAGAACTTTCAACACAAGTCTTGTGTAGATTTTCACACAAGTTTTAACACAAGTTTGTGTTGTTTGACAAATTTTAACACAAGTCTTGTGTTGTTTCAGCATTTAACACAAGTTTATGTTAATTCAACACAAGTTTGTGTTGTTAAATAGTAACACCCAACTTGTGTTGAAAACAACACAAGTTTGTGTTGTTTCAACACAAGTTTTTTTTCAGTGTAATAAACCCGGCAAACGTAACTGGCGGGATAAACTCAAATTTTGTAAATCGTTACCGTTCTTCGTATTTTTGATCAGTTCGGTGTCCTTCAATATGGCTCAATCAACAGTTTATCTATTTCTACCAGATTATTTTGTGCATTTAGGATCCTCGCCCCGGGAAGCAGCTTTTGCTATATCTTTAGCGGGTATAACTGGAATATTATCTAGGGTTTTAGTGGGATTTCTAGTTACATTAGTGGATACTGCTCTAGTTTATGGCAGTTCATTCGGAATATTTGGTGTAATCACTGTGTTTTTAAAATATATGACGACTTTAGGTAGCAAATTAACCTATACATCGCTGTTTGGGATTTATATGGGAGGTTGTTGGACATTACATTACACTTTGTTAGTGGAGATCGTAGGATTATATGATGTGTCCGCTGCTCTTGGAATTTCTATGATGGTGTGTGGTGGTGGATATCTTATTGGTCCACCTATTGCAGGTACCTATATATATATAATAATCTGGATTGTCTTTCCAGGGTTTTTTTTCTTATTTTTTTCTCTTCTTTCAATACCAAGGTGAAAGCGGACGCAAAACCCGGTGAAGAGACAAAAAGAAACAAAGATATAATTTGAATTAGATTGTAATTCTAGTACACTGTCAGTGGCTTTATAACGATAAAAGCCAAGGACAACTGGTCCTAATCATCCAGATATAACTGCTGCTGTGTCAATTAAAACCAGCGTATGATAAAACAGAAACAAAACCGGACAAACAAAACTGTAGAGGGGGTTGATGTTCATCAATCATATCATGATGATGGCCATTCCGTTTTAAATACAGTCTAAAGTCTAGTTGATATCACTGTTTCAGCAATATTGATCATTTGCAAAGGTTCAAAGAAAACGTTTATTATTAAATCAAAGGGGATACAAAAACAAACTATGACGCTTTTCCTAGGGTAGCTGCATGAAGCATGTGTATTTTAATTGGATGTTGCATGAGGTACTTTAGGACGATTGTGCGTTGTGGGATCGGGTGTGGACTCTTTGTCGGACTCCTAATGAATATATAAAATATGATCTTAAATTATTTTCCTTTTTTTCCCAGAAATGTTTGTACTGGAATTTGGTGATTATTACTACGCATTTGCTTTTACAGGTCAGTCAGGGATCTATATATTCTAATTGGCTAGTTAAACATGTATGCTTATTCCTTATTTTGTACGGTTTAATGCATGATGAAATTGATTATTTAACATTTAGATAAGAAAACAAATTCACTATATAATCAACTTTAGATAATTCCATTGGGTGAAAAAGCGGGAGATCACAATAATTTAAAGCTAATATGGTCCGTTTATATTGTCTAAAGAGTATGTCGAGATGTTAATTGTTGGGTCGATTTTGACTTTTTTTCAATGTCCCCACCCCTTCCCTTAATCCAGTGGTTCCCGACCTTTTTGTGATTAAGTACTAATTGGAGGTCCCGTACAGTCGCCGCGGCCGCGTACCACCTGGTTCCAGAGAATCTCAATTTGATCAAATATTACTTTATTTGCATAATTTTACAATAAGTATAACACTCAAATGAACTTTAAAAACTCAACTGGGTGCGAGGGCTGTATCTGCTTCTACTCCAAAAAAGATTAATCAATCAAGAAATAAATAAAGAAGTATAGAAATTAAATATAAATTAGTATTCAAAATAATAAGAAGAATAGTAACATATACAAACTGAGGAAATAATGGGTATTATCTTGTGTCAGGCAGTAAACATTTTGTGAAGTAAAAAATTACTAAAATTCGTTCATGACCCGCTTGGACTGACAACCTGATCCATCTTCGCTGCTATTGTTGGACTGTGACAAAATGGTCTGAAAAGGGCCATTTCGTCTTCTTACTGACAGATTGTTTAGTTTTCTTTGTTAAGTAACATTTTTATTTACCACCTGCGGATTAAAATGAAACTTTAACTTATTAAGTTAGAGTGGGTTGGTCTAGTGCCCCATCTTTCCCGAATCGACCTTTGTAGTGGGCTGGAATGTAGAAATGAATAGAAACATTGACGCAAGACTAAGTAAGCCTGTCACAGGATGTCTGCATCACATACTCCTTTCAATACTCAATCTTCAATACTAATATATTGTACATTGTACAAAATTCCTCAAATATTGGTATATAGTTTTTGTATTCACAAGAGGATACCCTAGTATCTGTGTCAACATCGCCCACATATTTGAATTTGTCTGGATTATTTAAATTGAGAATTCTTGAGGGACTTTAGGAAGACGTTAGATTTGATATTCTAAAAGATAAACTGGTAGGCATACAAAAGATGACCTAATAATAATACGTAAACATGAAAAACGTGTAAATGAAAGAGAAATGCAATACAAAATCTGCGCATGAAAGGGACAGAGACAGCACGAGTCTTTAACGGATCTTTTCGAATTTGTGGTCAGCCCTAGCGATATTCAGCGTTCGACAACTTTCCATTCCAGTTATGTCATATTTTCTGAAAATCTGGTGAACGCGATAAAGGGTGGATCTTTTCCTAATTTGTCGGTAAGCATTGCGATCGTGAGAGGATGAAGCGTTTCGCCAATCGGCGTTTCGCTACCTTTTGTACAAGAATTGCTCCACCCACCTCTGCCGAAATCCCTGTGAACGCGTTAGAGACTATGTTTTTTTTTTATCAGAATTATTTTGCAAATTCGATGTGAAGCATTAGTCATAAGAAACGAACTTGGCGATATTCAGCGTTCCCCGACATGCCGTTCCAGTGTTATGCCCCCTTTTTCTAAAACCTTGTGTACCGATAGATGCAATAGTTTGTAAGGGATCTCTTTCAAGTTTGGTAGGAAGCAAAGGAATCACGAGTGAACGAATTCTATACTTATTCGGCGTTCTGTATAGTTCCTTTTCGGAGTTACTCCCCCCGCCCCCGACACACACACACACACCCTACCACTTTCGGAAAACCCTATGTGGAGATCAGATTTCTTGTATGCATAAAAGGATCCTTTAAAAAATTGGTCAACATCCATTAACCTTTCAGATAAGTTGTTGCCGTGACATAGCTGCTGTATCCACATATTTTCACGCTTTGCGTGAATGTTTTAAACCATGTTGAGTTCTCTCTATTATAGCTGCCGTTTTCTTATTGGCATCAACAACTGGATTTGCAGTAAGGGCCTGGCCCAAAAAGATTGACGTTTTGGAAGTTGAAATAGATGAAGAAATTCAAACTTGTATGATCGCAAACACTGATGGGGAGAGATGATAGTTAACTTATCGTTAGAAATTGAATTGTATTTTATATAACTGTAACATACATGTATTATCTGCTCAGACGAGTTTGTGTTACTGGACTCGTTCTTGTTTATATTGAAATATACCACCAAAGTCGTAGCTTTACCTCCGTCGCATCATCCGTAGCCTACAATTTCTTGTGAACACTCCACAAATCATACAAGGATCAGATTTTAAAGAAACGATGAATCCTATTAGATGTCAACTATTTCCATTTTTTACTCGAGGTTTAATGACCTTGTTCTCTTGGTAGAATCTGGTTGACGCCCCAGTAACAAAATTATCTTCTTGAAATTTCAACAATTCCCGTTTATAAACTTCTTGGGTTATTGTCCCTAATCTTCTTGGTTAAGTCATCAATACATCTATTTATGCTGTATCGATTAATTGTATTGGAGGAGGGGGGGTCGACCTGAAGATTGAAATTGCCAGAGTAGGATCGCCATCTCGACACTGCTATCAACGTCTACGTGAAAGGGGAATACTGAAATATGAATATACCATAATATTATTATGTTAGTCTTGAAATATCTAAATTCTATTTAATTTAGTTGTTGCGGGAATTGTTTAGTTTATTGACAATATATCTTGTAATCAAGCCTTGGTATATAATCGAGCAGTAGTCAGATGGTCCTCGTTTGTGTATGATTAATTCGTGTATTTCAAGTAAATATTATCATCATAATTTGTAGTAGTTCTTTTGTAAGGCTTGTTCCCAACGACGATTCATTCTTATTAAACAGAACATGATTAATATGAACATCAGAACGAGCAATCCAGTGAGGGGACATTAATTTAGCATCGCCCTACATGAAAGGACGTATGTGCAAATTAAAGGTGGGAATTATTTTGTTACAGCATATCGAACGCTGAACGCTGATCGTCCCTATTAAGCTGAATTTATCGTCACATCTGACAAAAATTTATAATTTTTGCGGTCTTTGCTGGTAGCAAATTCTTATGAACGCGAAGATCAGAAATGGGAGTCAATGGGACTGAATTTTCTGATCTGCTTGTCAATGCCGCCTGTTTTGTGAAAGTTAACAGAAAATGTGTACATTCTGCCGTCCCACGTACTAGTATGAATATGATAATGATGAGATAGTATAAGACCACAGAGGAGTAGAGGAAGAATATGGAATCGGGCGTTGTACGTATAATATGTAATTATGTTTTTAATGTTTTGGGATTGGGCTAAATTTCCTTTCATTTGAGTTCATCAATGTGAGCAAATTCTTGTGAACGAGAGAATAAGAAATGGGACAGAATCTCAGGCCTATTTTGTGAGAGTTGACAGGACATTTGTGCAGTCTATCGCCCCACGACGGTAAAGACAAATTTTGAAAAGTAATTATGAATTTTCACTGTATTCTGTAGGCTTATAAACTCAAGAGGATGTATATTGGAACAATGTCTTTTCAGTTATTACCATGTAAAAGACCATGTAAACAGTTACGACATAACGGAAAAGACAAAAATTTAAAATCATTAAAATTTGGCTCTAGTTATCTAAATAAATGTTTGAATACCATTAGAAAGAAGTTAGAAAGTGATAGCAGATTATATACTGAGCGCCATAGAAAACGCATCACTTAGTTTTTTGTATAACAAAATGAACCTGTAAGTTCCTGCTCCGTATCGCCTTTCCGTGTCGATTTTGCATCTGACGTCAACAATGCGTGTGCATTTCTCATACGTGATACGACATTGTTGACGTCAGATGCAAAATCGATACGGAAAGGCGATACGAAGCAGGAACTTACGCCTGCCAACAGTCTCTAATAATTACTGCCCGTGTACCTTTATTATGAAAACAATAAATTTATTCCATGAAATATTATTATTTTATGGAAAGATAGGTTGCCAGGCAACGAAACATACGCCCACAGCAGCTAAATCGTCCGGGCAGTCAATAAGGGTTGTCGCATATTTTACTTTTTCCGGTAATGAAACATTTGTAATACACTAAAATCTGATTAAGAGTAACAACTCATTAAGTAATTATCAGAAAATCATTAGAATTTGTCAGGTTTTTATAAAGTTTGGTATACAAAACATTTAATAACATGGATTTAACTGTTCAGGAATCAAAATTCATTGAAATCGAAATGCTTGTTCGTTTCAAGACCTTAAACTCTGTGTATCAATCTGAAGTCAATCGGATGATAATTTTGGCCTCTAGAGCGTCACAAGTAATCAAGTGGGATAACTCTGGCAGTAATTATTGGAAATCGCTGAAAATCAATACTTTTTCGTCTCGTGACCTTAAACAATGTGTATAAATTTAAATTCATTCGAATATTAACTTAAGCCTCTAGAGCGTCCACAAGATTTTTTGAAGTGATCAAGGGCCATAACTCTGGCACTAATTATCGGAAATAGCTGAAAAATCAATAGGCTTCTTCGTCTCATGACCTTAAACATATTCACTTTAGCCTCTAGAACATCCACAAGCAATTCTGGGCGCCGGACGGACGGACGGGGCGACGACTATATACGACCACATTTCAATGTGGGCGTATAAAAAACACATGTAAAAAAACTGTGGGAAGCTGTATTTCTATCCAGTTTGTTGAAACACAATAGGCTACGGAACATGGAAATTATTGTTCGTCTGCTGTGTGATCCAACATATGATAAACAGATTCCACGTGTGGTGATTATACGTGTACCCTGTTTACGTTAGTAGCTTTTTTGAATAGCCTCGTTTGTCATACAATTAGTATTTCTGCACTATGTTCCTTATGACGTAATGTAGCCTGGGTCATTATATACATGTATATATAAAGAAATGGGGTTTTACGTTCACTCGACACAAACTAGGTCATTTCGGAACTAACATATGGTTTTAATTTTATTTCAATAATTCGCTTGCGCGTAGGGGTCTTTAGCAGTTGGGGAAAACCTGAGTGCCCACAGGAAACCCGCGAGGTTGAGAAGGCGCCCCTATCTCCATGCCACATGCGCTCACACCGGGGTTCGAAACCACAGGCGCAAGCCAGATGTGACCGTCCAGCTAGAGGTCGAAGCGAGGCACTCTAGACCACTAGGTCATCCCAACTCAGTATATACTATTATCTTAACATAATAGAGCTTTAGTTAATCCGAGTTATATGTTACGCTGTAATGTATTAGTTATTGGCCGGACTGTTAACCAGTCATAATCGGGAGCAGACATTTGGAATGAGTCCAGCAGTGTGTTTAGTGGAATTAAGTCTATCAAACGAAACTCTGCGTAGAGTATGGAAAATGTGGGTGTATAAAAATGATTGAAGGGTGTTGATATTTTGCTATAACCGGTTACAATATGCTATAGGCTCTAGCTTAAGTCTCAACATCATGTCTATTCAATAAAATAAAATGATCCGGCAGAAAATGTATATTCCAACACTCGGTTCTAGCCCAAAACATTAATAAAGATGGCCACAAAACGCATGGAAATGTGCCCATAAAGCAGCTTATCCAAAAGGAAAACTTGGATGTTGACCAACCTTGATAAGGATATAAGATCCCCCAAGAAATTAATCGCTATCGTGTTCACACCTTTTTAACGGATATAAGTGTGGGGATATACAAATGACATACAAACTTGCTGGGATTATTAGTTTGGGGCGAGATATTGATATGCGTCCCAGTCGTCTCCAGTTTTGTTTCCCGAGCATATATTCTCATAAACCGTCGAGATTAATTCTTTATTAACTTGTGTTCACACCCTACACTTGTAGTTGTGCCGTTAGCTAGTTACATGTAAATGATTATAGAGTCTAGTCCTCTCTGCGTTCTGAATTGTTGCTTATGTAAACCTACATCTTTACCTTTTTTTTTTTTACAAAATCAGTGAGTGCGCTTTTATTTACAACACTCCATATTTCACGAACAGTACGAGTTGAGACATAATTGTTTGCTTTGCAATATACAACTGAACCACGCACATTTTAAGAAAAATATATTTTTATAGTGTTTATGTTAACAACATAATATAATCATGTATGTATATATATATGTAAAATATAAACCTATTATGGTCGCGCTAAGGCCTTTTCTAAAGCAGTTTATAGAAGCGTGAGATTCTTATAAGACAAGTGTTTAGTACACAAGATACCAATTTCCTAACATAAGTTCATTATTTTCCCCAAACCCATACTAAAACAGATCAAATACATTCAGGAATGTTAACCAAAAACGTATGCTAAACGCTTCAACGAAAACAATATATAAAGTTTGTATGAGGTTGATAGAAATAAGTTTGGGACGGGTGATTTGGTAGCGGGGTGTGGGTATCGATTATTTCCCGAAATTCGATAATGACCAACAAACTAATATCATTCTCCTCGTATAAATTTGGGTTTTGGTAAAAGAGGGGAGTAATCTTGTAACACATGAAGCATAACAGCCATCACCGTCCATTTTCTATTCTCAGCTTCCTGCCATACAAGAGAATTTTTATCGTTAAAAATGTCGTCTGTGACCTCTTCTTGTTTTCGGGGAAGGCAATGAAGAAATGTCCAATTGGCGTTGGCCTCTTTCAACATGTTTCGATCTATTTGATATCCTGCAAAATCTTTCAATCTTTTCGTTTTTTCTTCTTCTTGTCCCATGGAAACCCATGTGTCTGTCACAATGACGTCGGCTCTGTAAACTGCTTCTAGTGGGTCTGACGTCATACAAAACTGTGTCTTTTTTTGCTTATACATCCTAATGAGTTCTTGGGTGACGTCTGGATCGGGTTCATAGCCTGCTGGAGTAGCGATGCTGAGATCAATACCTAATTTGGCACACCCATACATTAGAGAGTGGAGAATATTGTTACCGTCACCAACATATGCGATCTTCAGGCCATATAAGTATCCGTAGTGCTCCTGAATATATAAAGAAAACAAAATTATGTTAGTTTGTTACTTGGGACCAGCATTGGCCCAAGGGTCGTAACTAACCCAGAGCAACGAGCACGGCAAGTGTTCTCCGAGACGTTGTGTAAAATTGAAGGACAATGCGTATCTATTGTTTTATGGTCGACATGGTTAAGAAACGTCCAGGTTGGGACACCGGCTCTGCCTTAGACTAGCTTCAAGGGATATAACTCACAACGCACCAGCACGTCGCACGTCATCTCTGATTTACTTCCTAGACGTAGACTATGATACGAATAGAATTTTTATTTATTTTTTTTTTAAGTAAAATCTTCATTGCATGCAGTTTTTGTGATTAGCTTGAAGAGTAAGAAACTTCAAGCATTATTATACCGGAAACATTTTATGGTTATTATAGGGCCACAAGCAAGGGAGTTAACATGTGGAAACTGCTATTTTCAATCACACATCGCGAGTTGTAATGGGGGAGGTTAGGACATTGTCCCTAACTGCCCCACATTATGGCCAGACCTACCCATCTACCTCTTTCAACAATCATTTACGGGTATGTACGGATTTTCGATATACATGTATATTATTATTAACATGAAAAAAACGAAAAAATCGGCAGCAAAGAAAATGAAATTCAGTCTCGATAAAACGGGTGTGGACAAAAATAACAGAAAGAAAGTACAGAAAAAAAAAGAAAAAAACGCACTGAAATTTCTGATCCAAAGAAGACGACGCTGCGTAGATTGTGTCGTTTGTGGCGAACTCTACTCTAAAAATCGCCCTAGAAAAAAAATGGGTCAGTTATGTTATCTGTACGATGTGGGCACACGTTCTGTGCACTTCCCAAGACACACCAGCTTTTACGTGTCACAACTGTGATTCGGATGGTGATATATAAACAATGCACCTTGAAAATGCCGAATGCTGAAAGACAATGACAAGACAAATATTATCTGAAATAATATGTGTTTCAGATTCATGTTTCATATTTTATTACTTTCGGATTAAAATAAAAATATGTTAATTCCTCCCCATGTAGTTATCATGCATCTGCTCCCCCTCCACCCCCCTCCCCAATTCAGATTGTATCAGCCTAATGCTATTAAAGATTACCGTGCTTAAATTAAGAAACTTTCAAATTGGGGTAAGTTAGGAAACCTTGTCCCAACATTCCCCGTGTGGTGTGCCGACCAGCCCCGACTTGGGTTAGGTTAGGACGGTTTCAAGGACTGTACTAAATTGACGAAAGAAAGTCAGAATTGTTTCACTGGATTCTGGGTTAGGTACCAACTATTAGAGAAATATTGACTGATAGTTTGGACAATAAACTTTACCTTATAACTAGGTTTGGCTTGGCTTTAGAAAATTAGAAAGTGTGAAAAGTGTCCCGACCAACCCCGGCCTCCCCTACATGACAGATGCGCCTACGGTAGTCAAGTCATCCGATCTGATCAACCCATAAAGGCTGTTGCATAACTAAATTTTATTCAAATTATTTATAACATCATTGACGCGTTGATCCGATTTTATGACATAATGAAGTGCCAAAACGCTATGAGTCATTGGCGTGATTTTTATTCATTACGAATTCATATTATCTGCACTTAATAATTTCAATAACAATAAAGTAGTTTTATCAACAAAGCACCGAGGGTGGAGATTGGACAACACTTCCGCCATGATAATCTCTGAATTCGATGATCGACATTTGTTTTCTTTATATTTAGTACTTTCAAATACTTACAAAGAGGGAAAACACAGGATTTAAGAGAGGGGCAAAGCTAATATTTGTAGGTACCGGTAAGCTTATTACTTGATATTGACAGACGTGTACAATGATGTATTAAAAACCACTTGCTTGTAAATCATACGGCGATGTGGGTGGTTATTTAATGTTGAAACTTGATACCAAACGATTAATTGTTACTAACCGGTTAATAGCCACGGTTATTCGAAAAAGAGAAAGTTCATCGGAGGGTCTGGCAAGGGACAACGTATAGCCGTTCGAGTGGGACTAAAAATCAAGGACCCGTGTTCACATTAGCATGCACGTAAAAGAACCCTTGACAATGTGAATTCGAAATAAGAGTATGCCATTGCGCCGCTGTCCTGACAAAATTTCCTTCATAGCTCACTGCATGACATATGCCCGTCTTCAGTAGCCAAGTAGGAGCAGAACAGCAAGACGCTAAACCCCATTTCTTTCATAAATGTATTAGCAATTGAGTGTCCAGATGATCAAATCGAAATAAATATATACAAAACTGTTGTGAATACCAACTAAAATAACATTTACCTTGGTTTAAATGATGATATCATATTTTGTCATAATATTGTTTTCAATAATAATATTACTACCAATATTCGTTGTAGCAAACCTAAAAGACCGATTTACTACATACTAACTATATATGGCCAATTAGTGGTATAATTTCACAATACTGTTATATATTGTTCTATGGTAGGGAGATCTTACGCGTAGGTTTTAGGTCATACAGTCTGACACTGAATTAACTGTCGTGGTTTAGAATTCCAGATTGTACATTACAATGAGTAGTGTCGCCTGTCTAACCTCATGGTTTTGTAAGTGTCCTCCCGGTTACCTCGCACTGATAAAGACTCTATGTTAGTCCCGAAATGACCTAATTTGTGTCGACTCGACGTTATCAGGTATATGTACTAAAAAAAAGTTCTGCGTCTTCCGCTTTGATTTTAACAGACATTATGGTCAGGGAATTTAACAAATGCTCATAAAAAAACCCTCGCCATACCCTAAACTACATTGACTGCAATTCAATTCATCTGACGAAAAATGTAACGTTCAACAATATAGGGTTATTATTTTTGAAACGTGGCAGACTGAGACCATATTGTTTCTTTTTCACTGTGTCGGTATCCTGAGCTGACGTGACCCAAGCAATTGTGGCGAATGCAAATTATATATTTGTTAATAGAAAGATAATCTACTCAAAATGGCGATTTCTTTTATTATTTTTAAGGGGTGGGGGCTATATATTTCACATGTTTGACTTGTTTATGCATTATTTTCTGTAACTGGGATTTATAAATTCCTATCGGTACATACTTTTAAGAATTTCAACCAGAGAAATGGAGTTGCAAAATTTTACCTGAAGTGTTACGAAATCGGCTAAACACTGAAGCGGATGAAACTTGTCTGACAGGCCACTGATAACAGGAACACTGGCTTCATCTGCCAATTCCTCCACGTCAGAATGTGCATAGACTCTGGCCAAAATAATATCTGTCATTCTTGACAACACTCGGGCACTGTCTCTGATGGTTTCATTCACTCCCAGATGTACATCGGATGGGCCGAGAAACGCAGCATGACCTCCCAATAATACCATTCCCGACTCCGTAGACAGTCTTGTCCTGGTGCTCCTCTTTTGAAAAATCATCGACACCGATTTCCCTATTAATGGACGGAAACTCTCCTTTTTATTCTTGATACGATCTTTCAAGCAAAGCGATGTCCATAGTAGTTGTTGTATCTCAGCCTTACTGAAGTCTCGCAAAGTCAAAAAATCTCGACCGACAAGCGAAATGGGTTTCTCTGTCGAATAGTCCTCTTTAAATCTGTGAAAAGTGGAAGTCTTTGCGAATCCTTTTGGTGATGCCACATTTCGTGCTTGACGACATATGTTAGTCAACATCTTAGTATTCTTTTCTCCACTTCTATCGATGGCTGATGACCGGCACAGTCCGTGTTTTGATGATGCAATTAGAAATTTACCCTGTCAGCAATACCCAATCATTTCTGTGTTAATCAAGACTACGGGCACCTGTTTTTCTAATTCAAGGGAAATAACTCTAATTCTACAACGTGTTTCGGGAAACTTCGTCATTCTTCGGATTTTATTCCGTAGATATAACAAAATGGCGGATAAAATGCCATGGGGATTGAATGTTCACGGCGTTTTGCCGGGATCTGCCACGGTAATTATTACTTATAGAGCTATTTATAGTGATATTATTCTAGCCAAATGTATATAGCATCCTTTGCAGGCATTATGATAAGTAATAACTTAAATTATATCGCATATTTTGAAAGCGCGTACGAGGCGCTATGTATGTTGATTATAATTTATGATGACTGAATGAGTTAATAATCTGATTCAGATTCCGATTGTCATTTACTAGGCTAGTTACTAATACTACTGAGTCCGTCTTAAATGTGGTTGGTTTGGTTCATGTTGAAAGCATCAGATTTATTTCATTTATTATATTATTAGAACTTCATTACAGTAGGTCTAGATCTCTAACATTGTTACATACTCGCCCGGTTTGCTCAGGAACCGGCGTATATTTTTTTTAGTATAACTATTGACTCTTCTTAGCCTAGTCTATAGTCATTGTCAAAAAGTTTTCAGTTCCCGTTAAATTTTACTTATAAACTTTTTTACTTCAAAACGCTAGCGTGTCAGTCTTTGTAAACGCTAGAAATGGTTCCACTACTAGTAGTACTGATGTCTTCCGTCTACACACAGTTTAAAAAAAGGTTACAAGTATATTATAGTAAGAATATGTGAACACAATACAAAGTAATTTGTAAAGGTAAATTTTAGTGAGAAAATGAGACCTTGCTTAATTACCTCGTTCGAGTCAGTACTGGTTTCAATCTGTTTCACAGAGAATTACTTACGAATTAACTCTGTAACAGATGAGTGTCCATAGCACGTGCGTTGACTGCAGACGGCGCCAGTCATTGGCTCAACGGCTCGTACAATGTTTACTTAACACCTAACTGCTTCGGGCAAAATGATGCATTTTACTCATTTTAATACCAATTTACACTAAATAGGAAATATTTTTTAACTACAAATACTTCAAGCGTCTTTATCTATTTTTCTTTTACCTCAAAAAAATGTTTGAGAATTTAATTTGTCGGAGTAAAAAAGTTAATATGCCGTACTCATTAAGCCTCGTCGATGTCATGCTTATCAGTGATTGTAGCGGCCAAGCGAATATTCACTGCGGGATCAGTTTGTACTGGTATGTGTGACATGAGTATGCTCTTCTTAAAATATGTCACCTTCTAGCTACCGGTACTTCTACTAAACATTGTAGCCCAGAATGGAAATTTCTTGAATTCTGATTGGGCGAAGAGTGGGGTTGAATGAGTATGACAGTCGTCTTAAAGTTCCAATTTCACTTTTTCTAAGAAAGTCAAAATATAATTATTTCTATGTTTTTTGCTCAAAAGGTTGTCAACTCACTATTATACGATCATGGACAAAATTTTGGGGGGGGTTAAAAAGGGTGACACTGATTGATTGAGGAAATAGTTACTCAATTACCTCCCTTGTTTTCCCATTCTTCTACATGGACAGCCATCTTCAAACGTTTGAATTTGAAGTTGAAAATGATATTTTTGCCAATTTCTCAACTGGCAATAGTGAATTATAGGATTAATAGGATTATTCTTTAACAAGGTAGGACTGTTTATAGGTTCAATCTATTTTGGGGCTTTATTTTAATAAATTTTAAAAATATAACTTAAAAAAATGCTATTGGAACTTTAATATCGAGGGCTACTAATTGCGAATGAATGTAGTTTGGTTACTAGACTTTCTTTGCAGTGGCTACAATTTCTACACCTCAAAACTTAATTCTAGGACATTTTCATGAAATTGGCTTATTAAAACACACACTCTAAACACAGTGAGTGTATTTGAAAGATAATTTCATTTTGAAAGGCTGGTCTGATAATAATGGTTGCTATGGCAATGGTCATTCTGTCATAATCAGACTGGTCATATTCAAAGATTTTCAACAAGTAAATAAAATTACTTCAACTTATGAATTCTCTATGGTTGTGTTGGGATCACTACCTTGATATGCCTTCTATATATCAGCACGTGGATGGACGGTCATATGTGTTCCTCCCCCCCCCCCTTTTATATCGAAAAGAGGCATTGTTGTGGCTTGACCACGCTCAGAAGTGAGCATACTCTTTTATTAACGGGGGGGTTGGGGTGGTCTAGAGTGCCGCGCTTCGAACTCTAGCGGGCCGGTCACCTCTGGCTGTGGTTT
This sequence comes from Patella depressa, assembly GCA_948474765.1. NCBI lineage: Eukaryota > Metazoa > Mollusca > Gastropoda > Patellidae > Patella > Patella depressa. Next base: position 55,133,047 of record OX419715.1, on the reverse strand, counting down.
CAAGTCCTGGTTTAATATATATTACAGAGAGTGTGCAGATAACTCCCATCTCACTTAACTCATATTACAGTAATTATCATCATGACCTTTAGAAAAGGATCAATACGGCACTATGGGCCGAAAATAACCGATGGAACATGGTCATATATTCTAAAATAAATACAGGACGGACTGAACAGTTTTAAAAAAGTAACAACTACACAGCATATAACTACATGGTCATGCGAGTGTATGGACATTTATAAAACATAATATGCAATTTCTTTCTGGAGTTCAAAATCATTAAAGCCCCAATAACACTCTTGTTGTAACTAAATAATATGTCCCAATCTCCATTCTGGTCAACAAATCGTATTATTTTAGAATATTCCAATTAAATGATGACATAAATTTCATCTTAACACGCCTATTTTAAAAAAATTGGAAAAAATCAACCAATTGATTTGAAAAGTCGAACGTAAACCTTTTCAAATGTGACTTGGATTTTAAAATATTTTCGAACCCTCTGGACAAGTAAAATAGGTTGTAATGGATAATTTACACAACAGGTAGGACATTTAAACATCTAGTACTTAGAATAAGGGTATTATTTATTTTCTGGAGCTACCAAGCCAGCAAGAATGTTATTGTCCCTTTAAAAAAAAGTACATATTCACTTATTATACGCCCACATTGAAATGTGGTCGTATATTGTCGTCGCCCCTGTCCGTCGGTCCGTCCGTCAGTCTGGCGTCCACAATTGCTTGGCTAAAGTTAATATCCGATTGACTTTAAATTTATACACAGTTTTTAAGGTCATGAGACGAAGAAGCCTATTGTTTTTCAGCGATTTCCGATAATAACTACCAGAGTTATGGCCCTTGACGACTTCAAAAAATCTTGTGGACGTTCTAGAGGCCAAAGTTAAATTTATACACAGTGTTTAAGGTCATAAGACGAAGAATTTCCGATAATTAGTGCTAGAGTTATGGCCCTTGATCACTTCAAAAAATCTTGTGGACGCTCTAAAAGCCAAAGTTAATATCCGATTGACTTTAAATTTATACACAGTGTTTAAGGTCATAAGACGAAGAAGCTTATTGATTTTCAGCAATTTCCGATAATTAGTGCCAGAGTTATGGCCCTTGATCACTTCAAAAAATCTTGTGGACGCTCTAAAAGCCAAAGTTAATATCCGATTGACTTTAAATTTATACACAGTGTTTAAGGTCATAAGACGAAGAAGCCTATTGATTTTCAGCTGTGGACGCTCTAAAAGCCAAATATCCGATTGACTTTAAATTTACACACACTGTTTAAGGTCCTGAGAGGAAGAAGCCTACTGATTTTCATCAATTTCAAATAATTACTTCCAGAGTTATCTCCCTTGATCACTTCAAAAAACCTTGTTGCGCTGTAGATGCCAAACTTATCATCCGATTGACTTCAGATTGATACACAGAGTTTAAGGTGTTGAAACGAACAAGTATTTTGATTTTCAATGAATTTTGATAACTGAACAGCTAAATCCATGATATTAAATGTTTCCTATACTAATTGTTAGCATGGGGCAAAACTTTATAAAAAGCAAACAAATTCTCATGATTTTCTGATAATTACATAATGAGTTGTTACTCAGATTTTAGTGTATTACAAATGTTTCATTACCAAAAAAAAGTAAAAATATGTGACAACCCTTGTTGACTGCCCGGACGATTTAGCTGCTGTGGGCGTATGTTTCGTTGCCTGGCAACCTATCTTTTTTCAGTTTCATGTGGACTTATGATATTATAAGGTCCATGGTTTGATCCCATTTCCAACAGACAAAATTAACCAGTCTTTTTAGTGAACCAAATCGAATGCGAGGGAGTGTTATGATATTAAGTCACAGATGTTTTCATTATGTCAAAATTGTTTTGTTTGGTTTTTACGTCAAAAAAACTATCGCGATAGAATTCCTAGAAAAATTATGTTTTGGGCTACAATGTCGATAATACCGCTTAAATGATTAGAGTCCAAGATCATGCAGCAATCGAGTGACTCTAATGAAAATTAGCGGTATCAAATGGACAATAACAGTCCGATAAATTCTAAAAAGTCAGTGTTTATCTCCTTAGTAAGATGACAACAGTCATTGAAATTTCGAACCATGGCAATGTAAGACGAAACAAATTTTAGGTAAGCAGGTGGGTGGATGGAAAATTTGAATCTGTCGCTCTATACTGACTCTAGTGAGGAGCCAATTGGCAGGTTTTGAACGTACATGTTGATGTGCATGTAAAAGAGCCCTTGGCATTTAGAATTTGATATAGAAGTTAGCCACAGCTCCTTTTTCCGAGCAAAATTTCTCACACTGTGTGGCATATGAAAATGTGTATAAGCCCAGTCAGAGCAGACCAGTAGGGTATTAAATCCCATATCATTTCATTTCATAGACCAGTCTTACAACCGTTTCCTAACTCATTGATGTTCCTGGATTATCTACGTCTAAATCACAATTCAAAGATTGCATATACCAGACATGTCAAGGAATTTTTTTTAAGAACCTTGTATAAGTGAATGAAAAATATAACTCATGTTTTAATCTTGTCTATTGGTCAATTTTGAAAATTTGTTTAAACCGGTTGCAGAGGAAACACTTTGCTTCAGGTTTTATGAACTTACAAAAATTGGTATTTGACATGTTCTTTCTCTCGTGAGAAGACAGCACAAAACAAGTCTGTAGTTGATTAGATGAACTTGAAAAATAATTTTGTTTTCCAGACCATATCAGAAAATAAGTTGAAGGCATTTGAAATTGGTAGTATGAATATTGGTAAAAAGAAAACATTGTCGAAAAAGGAGCAAGAAGACTTAAAGAAAAAAGTAAGATAATACTTTTTGATATAGATTATAGTGGTTCTAAATGTACATGTACGTTTTAGATTTTTTTAAACAAATTCTGAATAGCTTGGGAAATTCATTCCTTTGAACTTGCCATAAAGCACTATTTCATTCATTCATTCATTTGAATATAATTCATTTAAGGCTTCACCATAGACAGGTATGGCAAAACTATCCTCACATCCACACTCCACAGATATTGACCCGAGATTTGTGTGTGAAATATTTAACATCCACTTCCACGCCACTAAAATGATATGGTTAATTTAACATCAAAATCTCTTGGCATATGCATGCAGATGCTTGTCCTATTGCTGATTAGAACTCAAGATATTGTTCAAATCTTATGAATATTGTTAAGACATGTACATGTAGTTTGATGTTATATACATGTAATAATGGTTGCATCATAGAAAAAAGTCTACCATCCTAATCATATATTGTTTTAAAACTTAAGTCTCTGTGTAATTTTTTGTTTCTGTAAATTAGGAAGATGAGGCTGCAGCAGCACAGGTTTATGAAGAATTTGTGGAATCATTTGAAGATAGTAAAGGTTCATTACAAAAAACATGGGTTAAAGGAGAAGTAGTAAATGCTGGTAAAACAGGTATATATTGTATAGATTACCATTATCGACATCAAGTTCTGAGCTGTTATATTATTTTTTTTACAAAAGTACTTCCAGAGATATTGCATCTGACTAATGAATATAATTGTTGATTAAGGGATATTATTTTTGAAAACATAAAATCTTATAAAGTCACATTCCCTTTTTTTTTCAGCCAAAGTAACTAAAGTTGAAAAGAACCGAATCTATAAACCAACATCCAAACTATCTCAAACTTTTACTTCTAAAAAAGAACCTAAACTTGTTGACGATGTTTATAAGGTAATGTAATTTAGAATCGATATATGAATTTTTTATGGACCAGGAACCAAGTATGGCGTCATCGCAGCCATCTTGATACATCATATCAAAAAGTGAAGTCTGTCCAAGAAACAAACCCAGTGTTTTGTCGATCCTACTTGAAGTGGCTGACCCTTACACATTTTGTAAAAATCATCCCCCTCTAAAAAAAAAAAACAACATGAAGAACAAGATGATTAGCGCTTAAAACACAGATCCTATTTCGTTTGTGTTTTTTAAGTTCAAAATTTAATTACGCCAGAAGAGTTGTTATACGACCAACGTTTTGGTTGAAGTGAGGGATTAGTCAATGAAATGATCTGTTACACCGACTTCTTGGCATGCCATGCCTGGAACTGTAGGTAAACCACCAGAAACATTAACACTGATTGATTAATCAATGTCAGATGTCATAGGGTCAAAAGCCACTCATAAAACCCCTTATACGACCTTCCAGTACAATTTGTCAGATCTTCATGTTGTGACGGCCATTGAAAGTATAAAAAAATGAAACTAAATATAAATCTGTATTTTAATCAGATTGTATCTTAATAGAATAGAAACATGTTTTACGTATTGAAAATGAGATTATTCCATAGCCAATGCAATTCGATGCAAGAATGGTAAAGTGTCACTGAAAAGCAGGAGTAACAGTGTCAAAATTAAAAGTCCCATCAAATATCAATTGTTATATATTTTCATTTATTTGTTATTTAACTATAGACAAATTTTAAAAAGAAGAAAGCAGATGAAAAGAAGAAAAGTAATTTAGAGTTATTTAAGGAAGAATTAAAACAGTAAGTATTAGTGCCAATCAGTTTACAAGAAAATTGTACCCTATCTTTAAATTGTCATATTTTTATATGCCCACAGTGTAGAGGTCACAATTTTGAACCGATTTGGATGAAACTTGAAATGCATGTTTATAACCCAAAGATCTTGGTTCCTTTCGATATTTGCGCCAATCGGATCGTAACTTCTTGAATTATGGCCCCTGATTGCCGTTCCTTGCCAGACACCTTGACCTAAGAATCTTTCTTAGTGACCATGGCACTCAATTTTTTTCAAATAGAATTAAATCTTTTGATATTGTAAATATATCAACATGACAAATCCGAACATTATTATTTCATATTTTACTATCACTATGGCAATGAAACAAGTTGAAAAGCAACAATTCTTTTAAGAGAAAACTCTCTGTCTTGTCAATGTGTCTGATGTAAGCGATCTATAATTGTTCTATACATTACCTAGAGGTCTTTGAAACACATTTGTTCCTATAACTATTTTTAATCATAATATTTTATTTTTGACGGATAAAATATTCCAGTTGGATAGGTTTTTACATAAAAAAGATATAGTGATTAAAATGCCATTATATTTTATAGAATGCAGATTGAAAGACAAGAAAGACATAGATTAAAGAGAAGTATGAACAACGATAACATTAACGAACCTGATTCTCCTGAAAATAAAATGCCCAGATTTGAAGAGGAACAATCAGACTCACCTGTTAGAATGTCTGGTATGCTGAAATTATTCTTCTTGATTTGTCATTTTATCGCAGTCGGCTAGCTTGGTGATTTCATATTGAAAATTTGCAAGTATTATTGATGGAATAATTGTCACACAGTTTTAATGAAAATTCCAGCTCTTATATCAATTTTGTATATGACTAAAACGATCAGATATGAACATGTTCTGAACTCTATTTTTACTGATTTTCAAAACAAATTTCCCTAGTCTTCTGACAAACAACATACTATGATGTTCTTACCTCCCTTTAGACTCCATTTCTCTGTAGTGTGCCTCTAGAGAGCTATTAAAAGTTAAATTCACCACAGCTAAAGTTACTGAATAAGATTTACTGATCTAGTCATGGTTATCGGTCTATTTTTAAAATGATGTTTAAATGGTTATAATTTGTTAAATACAACATGACTATTTATTTATGTGACTAACTTAAATTAAGGCATATAATATAAATAAATAGTATGTACACAATTTTCATGCATCAAACATACTTTGCTGTATACTACCAGTTAGTTTAAGGTGGATTGACCGATTGTTTAAATGCATTTACTGTGAATATTTTTGTTTCAGCGAGTGATATTGATTTTATGGGATTAGGTCCTTTAGAGACAAACGATGAATCAACAACAAATTTATATGTTGGCAATATTAATCCTAAGGCAAGTACTATTTTTGTTGTCTTCTGCATATTTTAAGAGCAGTGATGTCAACCTCAAGTTGAGAAATATACCCTCTTTTATAAGAGTGGAAGAAATTGGATCCTGATTATTTTTCCTAACATGTCATGTTAAAAAAGATTTCATCAATAATGCATTATTTTTTTTGAGATTATTTAATTCTATTTGTAGATGTCTGAACCACAACTTTGTGAAATATTTGGGAGGTATGGTCCATTAGCAAGTGTGAAGATAATGTGGCCACGTACAGATGAGGAGAGATCAAGAGCTCGAAATTGTGGTTTTGTAGCATATATGAATCGTAAAGATGGTGACAGAGCACTTAGTGGTCTAAATGGTATGATGATTTAATTCCAAATTCATAATTGTTAACATCAGCTGTATATTTAAAATCGCATTGATATAGAAAGGAGACTTGCTCTACATCTGTGAATCTTAGAGTAGTCAGATACCTGAATTCCTCCTCCACTAACAAATATTACATTGGTAATGCTATCAAATGACTATCTTAAGAAAAATGTAATCACCTTAACAAAGAATAGTTGCTTTGTAAACTTTTATAATGTTTTGGGGGATAATCCAAAAACTAAATCATGTCAACATCAACAAACTACATGACATCCGATAAATTATATTAAATCAACCCAATTCAATACTATATACCTTTCAACTTTCACTAGACAAAGAAGACTTGAGATAGTTCTAGGAAACAGATTGAATACATTTTGATGACTTTTGTTTTAACCGTATTTGAATTTCTGTCAATATTTATTAGGTAGTGATATAATGGGATATGAGATGAAATTAGGATGGGGGAAAGCGGTCCAAATCCCACCACACCCAGTTTACATTCCACCCAAACTAGCAGAGTTAACTCAGCCACCACCTGCTTCTGGATTGCCATTTAATGCACAACCACCAAAACTAGGTGATCGAGATAAATTTCCACCACTCAACTACGATATGATGGATGGCAGCAAGATTCCTGATGATCTTCAGAAGGTAATTTTCAAAGAACATGACTATACAAACTTTGTTTTAATATGTTCCCTATTAGATAAAAACAAATATAATACTGCTTTAATTACTAGCTACAATCAAAAATTTCTCAATTTATCTCCATTTTTTCTTAATTTATTTTTAATTGTGTTTTTTTCACTGGTAAGTAAGATAGTGAAAAAATTTCAATGATGTAAATACCGAAAGAGGAATTTTATGTATAAATACTATATTTGATGTGCAAAAGGGTCTGATAGGGTGGGGCGTAGAATTTATGCTTTTTTATGTGTAAGTTTTGATCAAAAATTGAGCTGACCATGTTTTTAACTGCCATTTCTACAGACCTTAGCCAATGCTGTAGTGAAAGTCGTAATTCCGGCAGACAGGTATACAGCCTTATTTCTTTTATTTTCTATATTTCATCCCCAATGATCATCAGACAAGTTGGCATGACATCTAAAGTCGATACAATTATCAGACAATATCTAAATTTTAAATATGTAAATTCACACTAAAATATACCCCAAAAATAGGCCTACCAAAAGTTTAAACAAAGACTTAAAGGGATTGTTGACTTTGTCATCTGCATTTGATTGTAGAATCTTGTTAATTTCCAATTGATTATTATATATGTGTAAATTCTGAAGGGAATTGAAGCATTCTTAGACCAATATTGCTTTCAGGTTATACTTGCACGCAATTGCACTTTACAAGGGATTATATTTCTCTCAAATATTAAGTAACTTTTCACTATCAAATATGTATTATAATGAATTAAAAATTGACATACAAAAAAATTGCTACCGAACTACACATTTGGAAGTAGGTAAAATCTATGATACAAGTAAAACACAGGGTTAAAATAAGTGGAAGTTATAAATTAATTTGATGATGTTAATATACATGTAGATATGGTGGTCAAAGTTGTATTCAAATTTGATACAAAATGAAGCATTACACTCAAATAAATCATATTTACTGCAAATGCAGCAACAAGTTAGGATGCATAATATGAAAGTTTTGAGAATATAATCCAAACATTAGGTTTATTATGAATAACTAACAAGGCATGACTAATCGTTTTTATACGCCCACATTGAAATGTGGTCGTATATTGTCGTCGCCCCCGTCCGTCCGTCCGTCCGTCCGTCCGTCCGTCCGTCCGTCCGTCCGGCGTCCACAATTGCTTGTGGACGCTCTACAGGCTAAAGTTAATATCCGATTGACTTAAAATTTATACACAGTGTTTAAGGTCATGAGACGAAGAAGACTATTGATTTTCAGCGATTTCCGATAATTAGTGCCAGAGTTATGGCCCTTGATCACTTCAAAAAATCTTGTGGACGCTCTAGAGGCCAAAGTTAATATCCGATTTACTTTAAATTTATACACAGTGTTTAAGGTCATGAGACGAAGAAGCCTATTGATTTTCAGCGATTTCCGATAATAACTACCAGAGTTATGGCCCTTGATCACTTCAAAATATCTTGTGGACGCTCTAGAGGCCAAAGTTAATATCCGATTGACTTTAAATTTATACACAGTGTTTAAGGTCATGAGACGAAGAAGCCTATTGTTTTTCAGCGATTTTCGATAATAACTACCAGAGTTATGGCCCTTGATCACTTCAAAATATCTTGTGGACGCTCTAGAGGCCAAAGTTAATATCCGATTGACTTTAAATTTATACACAGTGTTTAAGGTCATGAGACGAAGAAGCCTATTGATTTTCAGCGATTTCCGATAATTAGTGCCAGAGTTATGGCCCTTGAACACTTGAAAATATCTTGTGGACGCTCTAGAGGCCAAAGTTAATATCCAATTGACTTTAAATTTATACAGAGTGTTTAAGGTCATGAGACGAAGAAGTCTATTGATTTTCAGCGATTTCCGATAATTAGTGCCAGAGTTATAGCCCTTGTTTTTCAGCGATTTTCGATAATAACTACCAGAGTTATGGCCCTTGATCACTTCAAAAATCTTGTGGACGCTCTAGAGGCCAAAGTTAATATCCGATTTACTTTAAATTTATACACAGTGTTTAAGGTCATGAGACAAAGAATCCTATTGATTTTCAGCAATTCCCGATAATTAGTGCCAGAGTTATGTCCCTTGATCACTTCAAAAAATCCTGCGGACGCTCTAGAGGCCAAAGTTAATATCCGATTGACTTTAAATTATACACAGTGGATGCTCTAGAGGTCAAAGTTAATATCAGATTGACTTCAAATTTATACATAGTGTTTACAGTCATGAGACTAAGTCGTCTATCGATTTTCAGTGATTTTCAATAATTGCTACAAGAGTTATGGCCCTTGATCACTTCGAAAAAATCCTGTGGAAGCTCTAGAGGCCAAAGTTAATATCCGATCGACTTTAAATTAACACACAGTGTTTAGGGTCATGAGACGAAGAAGCCTATTGATTTTCAGAGATTTAAAATAATTATTGCCACAGTTATCTCCCTTGATAACTTCAAAAAATTTTGTTACGCTATAGAGGCTAAACTTATCATCCGATTGACTTTAGATTGATACACAGAGTTTAAGGTGTTGAAACGAACAAGTATTTTGATTTTCAATGAATTTTAATAACTGAACAGCTAAATCCATGATATTAAATGTTTCATGTATATACTAATTGTTAGTGTGGGGTAACACTTTATAAAAAGCAATCAAATTCTAATGATTTTCTGATAATTACATAATGAGCCCTTACTCTTAATCAGTTTTTAGTGTATTACAAATGTTTCATTAGCAAAAAAAGTAAAAATATGCGACAACCCTTGTTGACTGCCCGAACGATTTAGCTGCTGTGGGCGTATGTTTCGTTGCCTGGCAACCTATCTTTAAGATAATCCTTTCCTATCTATATGGTCGTAAATACTTGAAAAATACTTGAAGTAAAATATCTATTAATTGGTTTTATCACAAAAATCATGAATATTCACCAATAGTTCATTGTCTCAATTTGGATCTATTGCCAATGTTAACTTGTCTGATATCTGAATGGGTGTTTGAAAAATCAAAAAATCTTATAAGACTAAAATATACCAATGTAATGAAGAAACAAGCCAGTGGAGAAGCATGGTGGACGGAAATGGTTGGACAAGAATATGGATGGATTCTTTGGGAATGCAAGAAGATTTTATTAGGCTTTTATTGTTAAGAGTTAAAACTTAAAATTGATTTATTGAAAAATTCATTTTAAATGGATTTAGTATAATTAATTATTATTTATCCGTAATGATTATTATTTTATTGAATTAATTCTAAGATCACTTTTGCATGTTTTGTTTTTGTGTGAGCAATGGCCCTTTGCCAATTAGAAATGCCTAATTTTAAAGCTAGTATCGATCAAAATTTGTAAATTCATACCTTTCTCTTAGTCTTATGGAAAATTAACTATGGGGTTTTACTACTAACATTTTAAAACAATTATTATTGAAGAAAAGTTGCATGTTGCATATATATATGCTGCTGTATTTCTTTAAAATAATTGTGTTACAGCATGTAACACTTGGAAGAAACAAAATTATTTGTTTCAGGGGATACAGCAGCGATTTAGCCTTTTGGTGTTATACTCTTTAAAAGGAGGGGATAAAACTGTATTAAATTTTTTCATTCGTGTTCTTGTGTCATGAAAATGATTTATACTTCAAAGTTCAAACATTTATACAATATATATATATTCAATTACTATTCTCTAAATTGTCTGTGTAATTTAGGATTTTCAAATTCAGATTTATTATTTAAAATCAATGCTGATTGTTTGGGGGATAACTATTTAAAAACTAATTGATGCTATAGGTGTTACATTAAGTTAAAGCCTAGGTCACTGTACATTTCTTAAACAAATGCTAAATTTAATTACTAACAAACTGTAGTTTTCTGGGGGTTTAGGTACATGGGTGTTGATCTGTGTCCAACTTACTACAAACTTGTTTTAAACATCATTATTTAGATGTGCTTGTATGTAGTCGTTGTGGTTAGGTGGGGGTTCCCCTTAGGTGTTGCCATGTCCATGTTTCTTGTTTCAGAAGTCTATTAGCCGTAATACATCGAATGGTTGAATTTGTTGTTCGTGAAGGACCAATGTTTGAAGCTATGATAATGAATCGAGAGCTTAGTAATCCAGTATTCAGGTATAGTAAATTAATTTTATCGTAAATCATATTCGGATGTAAACATCATACCATTGTAAGTATAAAATATATTTTTAAAGTTATATTCCCTTGTTGGTCTGTACATGTACCTATTACTTAGAAAATATATCGAATATGAAAATGATATGTAAAACACAAAATTTTTATGGAATGCTACAATTACTGAATTTAATAGGAGTATCATTTTCACAATGATACTCTTGTCCTTAAAAATATTGTTTTATTTTATGGCACTTGTATAAAAATATGCCAAGGGAGTATTTTCTATGACAATATTAAAAACTCTACCATTACCACTAGTGTATAATTTACATACATTTGAATGAAAGAGCAACACTTGTGCAAATACTAATTACGAACAATGGCCATTGATTTCATACTTGTTAGATCTCTCTTTACTTCTTTTTTTTAAAGCTAATTGAATGTCATCACTTTTCAGTCTACAACTCTCCATAAATTTATTTATTTTTGCTGGTTATCGATAATCTCATTATCGTCAAAGGAACATATCTTTATAGGAGAAGTCCAAGATTTCTGAAATCAAAAGTTTCACAATCATGGAAATTGAAGTGTCTTGTCTGAAAGCTTTAGCTTAAAGGGGAAGACCAAAGATTTTCAACAAGGTTTCCATAAATCTTATATATTCAGAAAGAATCCCTTCTGTAACACAAGTAAAAAAGTTTTTGTAAAAGAGAAATTAATTTTTTATTAAAACCGGAAGTGACATAGTTGGTTCAACATGCTCACAGGGCTCTATAGAAAGCATACAGATTTGGTATAAGTTCACTGCTGTATTGTGTTCACGCCTCATCCTTGGGCCAAAAATCTTATCGCGTGGGCTGTTTGTTAAGATATTATAAACACGAATTTATGGTGTTTTAACGTTTAGTACACAAAGCCGTCACGTAAAATCACTCATACAAAACAGTACGCTGTGGCCCAATTCACACCGCATGGCCAATTATTTACATCACGTGGTTTGATTGACAGCTTACACGTGAGATGTATGTCGTCTGCTTCGATGTTTTTATGCGTGCCGAGTCTGCTGACAGTGTTTGTATTTATTTTAATGGACTTGTGACACATGCATATTCAAATAAATATATTAATTTTCAAAGTTTGTCAACGTCTGACACCAACGTATTGGAATATAAAATATCTCTTCTATGGGTCTACAGTAATGCCGTATAAACATTCGAGCCCACTCATTCTCAAGAGGAAATAGAAGAAAAACGGAAAAGCAGCTCATGTCGACATCGTGTGCCAAAATGCACTATATTATATGTCTCACATGCCCATAATTTTGGTCTGTTTATGTTGAAAAACGCTGTCAACAAGCACAAAAACACCGAAGCAGACGATATACATGTCACTTGTAAGCTGTCAATCAAACAACGTTGATGTAAATAATTAGCCATGCGGTGTGAATTGGGCCACAGCGTACTGTTCAGTGTGAGTGAATTTACGCGACGGCTTTGTGTACTAAAGGTTAAAAAAACATAAATTCGTGTTTATAATATCCTAACAAACAGTCCATTTCATAAGATTTTCGGCCCAAGGACGGGATGTGAATACAATACATCAGTAGACTTATGCCAAATCTGTATGCTTTCTATAGAGCCCAGTGAGCGTGTTGAACCAACTATGTCACTTCCGGTTTTAATAAAAATTAATTTATCGTTTACAAAAACTTTTTTACTTTTGTTACAGAGGGGATTCTTTCTGAATATATATTTCAGATTTATGGAAACCTTGTTGAAAATCGTTGGTCTTCCCCTTTCAGTTTATTATCCATTTGGAAGTGATTGCCTGAACTCTGAACAAGTTTTTTTAGTTAAATAACTGGGGCCTATTTCACAAAATTTTAACTAAGATAAGATCTAAATTTTAGTTATTTGATTGCACAATATTAGATTGATTTTAGTTCTTAGCCAATCAAAATTGAAGTATCTGCTAAAATTTGGATTTTACAGTTAAAATTTCGTGAAACAGAGCCCAGGTTTAAAGTGGGGCTATGTAGACCTTACAACTGAGAGCAACTGGCTTCAACTGAAAAAGATCACCCTGAGCATCTTTCACAACTTAATGTAACTAGTTCCAGTCAGTTACTGTGGATATAAGCATTCTTACTACTGGCATCATTTGTCAACTGAGCGTAAAAAGACAAAATAGAAGCGAACAATGGCTCAACTTTTCAAATATTTGTGATGTCGAGAATAATTGTAGTGATAGAATTATGCAAGACCAACCATTTTTGTTGCACCCAGTCACATGTTACGTGTAATTGCTGTCAGTTCAACTAGTCAACATGATTTGGTTGCTCTCAGTTGATGAAATAATCGGTATAAGCCCACTGGCAACTGCTTGTAAATGTAAGCAATTGCTCCAAGTTGCAAAGTCAACATTAGCCCCACTGAAGACCCACACACGCTCTTTCCTCCATTCTAATCACACAATAATTCCACTATTCAATAATATTTGTATCATCTTTCAAGAAATTATTTATTAAACGTGGCAATAACCGTCAGATTCTATGACATGCTTGCGATAAAATACAAAGCAAAAGTTTTCACACATGTTTTGTTGGCAGATATATCTTTGGAATTTATCCTTTACATGCTGCAATGAAAATATAGAATTGTTTTGTAACATCTGAGATCATTAAATACAGCTGATACTGATAAACAGTATATTTACATTGTACTTATTTAATTGATTATTATAAAGAAATTTAGATTTAGTCATGATAAATTCATATCACATTGTAAATAGTTTTTTGTAAAATTGTACCTCAGCCTAAATATTTAAAAAAAAACAAGATTATACAATGTACTAGTATAGTAATTGTAAAACTATTTATATAAATAACAGGCAGCTTTGATAACATTATCTAGGTTTATTGACTATAACATATCAATAAGGATATTCTCACCTCATCAATCAATGATATTTTATTAATATTAGATTTCATTCTATGTACAGTAGAATCTGCATTCAGCAGCCACCCAAGGGAAAATTTAGGATGGCCTCTTAATAAAATTTTGTGATTTTTGTGCCGACATCAATTAATATTACACTTGAATGCATTGGAAGCAAACACCAATACTTGCATGGTGTTTACATTTAGCATTGGGTATAAATTTGGCCAGCACTGAATCTCTGACATAACTTCTGTAAACTTGTCATTTTGTACCAACCTTCAATACTACTGTCAGTCTATCATTGTGACACATTCGTCGTGAACAAAATCGATGAATTAATTTTATTTTATCAAAAAAGCACATGAACAAAAAAAACATCGCTGATATTTCCACTGATTCACAGGACGTGTAACTCTGTATGTAATATTTTTTTTTTTATAAACAATATTTTATTCAGAATGTCTGAACGGGATTGGGGAACAGGCTTAGCCTATGTAAAACCCCTCTCCCTAATATTATAGGAGGTGCTAAATTTAACAACATAGCGACAATGGAAAAGAGATGCTAGATGATCGTGACAAAACTCAGCTTTTCATTGGTACTTTCAGTTTATTCAATCAGTATCAAATAATATTCTGTTGCGTGTGCAAACAATGGTCAGGCTAGTCGTTTAATAAAACGAAAGATTAATTAACAGATAATCCGGGTTAATTGATATTTTCACATTTCTTTTTACCTGATCAGTGGGGGTCCAGTTAATTAATTACTACTCACAGGATTAGTGGGCGTGTTACGAAGAATGACAAGATGGTATCATTCAACAATGGCCGTTGAATGGGCGATGTTTTGTTAAATTTATTAGCAAAACAGTGACTGCTGGCTGCATTAGGGGAGTGACTGTTTTTACGGGGAAAATTTATTGTGACTGCTTACAAGTGGCTGCTCATACAGATTCTACTGTACATACACCATATATCATATTTTAATCAATATGATTACATGCATCATATATTTTAATTGTAATATTTCCAGGTTTTTATTTGACAACCAGACACCAGCTCATACTTACTACAGATGGAAAATGTTTTCAATATTACAAGTAAGTGATTTCATTTGCATATATCATTTCATGTGTAATAACTTTTGCATACCTAAATGCTGTATTTAAGATGGTAATGTGCTTAGAAAATTATAGGTGTACCATAGTGAGCTCATGTTTGGATAGACAAATTTTGAGGGCATTTTATCGGGATATATTATATATTTTCTTAGCGAAAATTCTTTTGTATTGGCACACATAATTTAGTTATCTGGGCAAAATTGGCTGCATAGCAGACACCCTAACATATGCCCGTCTGTATTATCCCAGTAGGAGTAGAAAAGCATGACGTTAAACCCCATTTCATTATTCAGCATAATTTGCTAATTAAAGTCAGATTTATTTGTACTTGCTTTGTGCATTATCAAAACTATTTTAATATAAATATTAACAAACAGCAAGGATTGAAGTTCTCCTAGTGATATCAGATTAACTTGAACAAGTTATAGCTCTAACTTTATTATCTAAAACATTTGACAATGAAAACATGAATAGAAATCTTTAATATTAATTTGAATGTCTTGTTTTAGGGTGATACACCTTACAGATGGAATACTAAAGAGTTTCGTATGTTTGATGGAGGATCTATGTGGAGACCACCACCAATGAATCCTTATACTCAAGGTATGCCAGACGATCTAGTAGTTAGTGAAAGAAAACCTCCACCAAGAGTTAAAGAGGAACCAGTAGAAATACAAAAAGGACAGTTAACTGATAGGTGAGTAAAATAGAATGTTCAGACTTCATGTAGATGTTCATTGGATGAATGTCTTGACTGAGTTCAATGATGAACATTTGCTACTTCGACTAAGCAAAACAATAACTACTGCTAATTGAGACAGCAGGTTCAAACTTGGTGTAGATTTTCGTTGGGTGTTTGTCTTAACACAGAGTTCTATTATTCTAAGAGGTTGTCCAGCTTGGCTGAATTGTATTTTTGAGAAATGTGTTAATGTTTATGGTTAATTATAGTCAACGAGATCGTTTAGAAGATATGTTAAGAGAACTAACACCAGAGAGATGTAAAGTTGGTGATGCTATGGTATGGTGTCTAGATCATGCAGAGTCAGCAGAAGAAATAGTAGAATGCTTGTCAGAATCATTGTCAATTTTACAAACACCTATGCCTAAAAAGGTAAGTTAATGTTCGGTTTTGTACAGTTACTGCATATACTTTTGTACTGTACATGTATTTTATGGCAAAATGTCAAGTTATTGAGAGATAATTTTGTACTGTTCGTGTATTTTATGGCAAAATTTCAAGTTATAATTTTGTACTGAAGATACATTTTACAGCAGTATGTAAAGTTATTAGAAATCCCCTACTCTTTACAATGTAAAACTGTTTAATTTGGTATTTTTTTTATGTTTTTGTTTTTTCAGATTGCTCGTATATTCTTAGTGTCAGATATCTTATTTAATAGTAGTGCTAAAGTTCCTAATGCTTCTTTTTTCCGAAAATTGTAAGTACTCAAATCCTTTCTATGGTCTTTGCATACCTTCATCAAAGATTGCAAGGACACAAGTAATTGCATTTTCATTGAACTGTAAAGAATTAGTAGTATTTTTGAATTGGGCTTATCTTTATGTTTGAGAACTTATTCTCACTCAACATCCCCCAATTTGTATACATCTTTTATCTTTCCAGTTTCCAGTCAAAATTAGTGGACATATTTAAAGATATTCGAGAAACATATGAAAGTATTGAAGGTCGTCTGAAAGCTGAACAGTTTAAGGTATGTTTTATAAGAGTTACTGTAAAATGTCCTTTGTTTATATAACAGTTGTTTAAGGGAGGGTTATTAAAATGGGCTTTTTCCATCCACCCATTCATCCATCTCTGGGGTTTTTCCCCAGAAAATAAATCTGGAAATGAAATGGGGTTTAACATCCTACTGTTCTGCTCCAACTGGGGTAATGAATACAGCATACACAGTACAGTGTGCTATGATTAGCATTACCACATTCGTCCTCTTCGCAGTGTGACACTTTGTCAGCGTATTGACTGTACCCTACACTCTTCGCGGACAGAGTGCCAAGAAAAAATAACCGATATAAAACTTTTGTGTCAACATATTTTAACCTATATGGATAAAAAGCCAATTAAATTACCTTTCTAGTGATACAACTTTCGTTTTTGTTTTTTATTGATAATGCACTCAAAACACAAGTTATAAAGTACCAACGCTAATATTAGGTCACTCACAGTTAACCATTGTTTTTCCATTAGCGAATTAATTATTTTTCACGGCACGCCCGGGTTTTGGAGCGGTATCTCGCTGGGGATTCTCATAGCTCGGAAAGTTCTGCCCGTACATCATTGAAACTTTCCAGGAATCACTTTTAACACAGTTGTATCTCAAAAACTATACCCGCCATTTTCATCGGGGAAGTCGCGGAACCTTGCGGGGGGCAAGGTTCCGCGACTTCCCCGATGAAAATGGCGGGTATAGTTTTTGAGATACAACTGTGTTAAAAGTTTGAAGCGAAAATTCTCTAAAATCCAATGTTGTGGGTTGAATTTTAAAACACAGAGTACCTTTATGAAATATCATAGATTATAGTGATATATGTGTTGTCGGTAAAAAAAAGCTATTTTCATCGAAGAATAAGCCACAGAAGTTTGGTTGCCAAGATGAATTCTTACGGCGAAAAATTCACGGGAGATTCCATTCATAGCAAAATGACGATCCCCTATGACGAGCATGGTTGAAGTCACGTGATTGACTTTGTCGAGTCTGATTGGACAAGATCGCGTGCCATTTCAGCAATAGGGGGTGGAAGGTGGGTAAATCCTTCGACGGAAGCTATTTCACGCAGGATATAAACAAAAAACTTATTATTTTGACATTAGTGGATTTGACTTGATAGTTGTCTTGAAACCGAAAGACAAACATATATGTCTAACAAATTAGCTAATTTTATTTTTGATATTAATTGAATTAGTAAAATTATAATTTTTTACCAAACATTTCAATAATAATTAGATAGGCCTATCTATTAATATTATCATTTTGATTATGAAACTCAATAAAAATGGTTTAATTTTTAAATATTGATATGATTAATAAAATTATGTATAACTTTAATTATTTACCAATCATTTTACCAGTAATCAAGAAGGCTTGTTAATATTATTATTTTGATTAAAGTGTAACTCAATTAAAATTGTTTTATTTTAGATATTAATATAATTAGTAAATATGGAAAACTGTAATTATTTATCAAACATTATTAATAATCTAGGCCTATTAATATTATTTTTATTAAAATGTAACTCAATTAAAATTAGTTAATTTAAGATTTAGGTTGTTAGTAAAACTTCGGTTTCAATTCCGGACTTTAGTTTTGTCACAAGTCTGATGTACTCTTAGCCTTCCGATTCAACTTTTTGATATTGAACAAAAATACGTCTAAAAACAACTTCTTTATTTACTATGTTCTCTGGTGGGTATTGGACATTCGGAAATTGTAATCCCCTCTTCAATACCTTTCAGATGATATATTACAACCCATATTTAGAGCCCTGAATAAATTACGTCTGACTGTAACGGAATCTGGCATGTCGGCCATCTTGGATTCCAAAATGGCTGCCATTTTCCGTTGAGGTCAATAAGCAGATCAAACTTACTTTATGGAGTGCAGAATTAAGTACTTTTGACAGCCGTGTAGTGTCATTTGATGCTAACCTCAAAGTTGTAGTACATTTTAATGACAGTTTTAACAACAATCCAAGATGGCCGCCGTTTCTCGGAACGCGCGTGTTACAGAGCCAATTTGACAACAGAATTGAACTCGTCATCCATTTTTCATCTGCGTTTCAAAATTGCAACTAATTGCTTTCATTATTACCAGAGTTATTGTAGGGTCTTTGAAATACTAATTTGGCCCCAAAATGCCATAATTCAAGGGCGTGTTTTGCCTATAGAGAAGTCCATTACTTTTTGTCACAAAAATACTGCCAATTTTGATGAGAAAAATGTTCATAGAACACTTATTTATTAACCGATTTTGAAAATTTAAAAAGTTTCTTCATGTTTAAAGCAGCCTGCATACAGTGAAACAGAGAAAAACACAATATCTGTTATTTAAAATTTTGATGTGGTAGTGCTAATATGATGGAAATTTTCTCTGGACAGCGGCTCTATGGCCTACTCTTATATCAATTTCCAACTGCCTGGGGACCTTTTATGAACACATCTTGTACCCTCCGCACGACTAGACAGCCATCCTTATCAGATTATCCATCCTTCACCACTGACAACGGGAAACCACGGCAGAAAATCCTTATGAACTTTCTCTGCCAACACTGGGGTCAAACCCTTGACCTCAATCCTAGTGAGCCAGCGTCTTGTTCACTTAGCCACCGTGGCTCCATCTCTGGAACCACTAAGGATATCTTTATGGAACTTTGTACACATATCAACCTATTATTATAGTAGTTGTTCCGTTTGATAATTAGATATTGCTCAGAGTTGGAATTTATATGGAAACAAAATTGACATCGTTTTTATACGCCCACATTTTTATGTGGACGTATATTGTCGTCGCCCCTGTCCGTCCGTCCGTCCGTCCACATTTTTTTGTGAACAGTCTACAGGTCACAATTTTTATCCGATTTCAATTAAACGTAAAATATAGGTTTATCACCATAAGATCTCGGTTCCTTTCGATATTGGCATGTATCGGACTGTAACTTCATGGGTTATGGCCCCTGATTGTACGAAAAATCATGTTTTTTAGCTTGTGAACAGCGTAGAGGTCACAATTTTGAACCGATTTGGATGAAACTTGACATGTATGTTTATAACCCAAAGATCTTGGTTCCTTTCGATATTTGCGCCCATCGGATCGTAACTTCCTGAATTATGGCCCCTGATTGTCCGAAAAATCGCCCTTTTTAACTTGTGGTCCCTCTGGAGGTCACAATTGTTATCCGATTTAAAAAATTGTTTGATTATATCACCGTTGCATGGTTATGAAGGTTGAGTTTGAATTTCGTGAAAATCGGACCAAAATTGACGGACAAAATGGCCGCCGCTTGTACGCGAATAGTGTGAAAATATGTTATATCAAGGTTGTGGACCTTATAGAGGTCACAATTTTGAACCGATTTTGATGAAACTTGACATGTATGTTTATAACCCAAAGATCTTGGTTCCTTTCGATATTTGCGCCCATCGGATCGTAACTTCCTGAATTATGGCCCCTGATTGTCTGAAAAATTGCCCTTTTTAGCTTGTGGTCCCTCTGGAGTTCAAAATTGTTATCGGATTTAAAAAAACGTTTGATTATATCACCGTTCCATGGTTATGAAGGTTGAGTTCGAATTTCGTAAAAATCGGACCAAAATTGACGGACAAAATGGCCGCCGTTTGTAAGCGAATAGTGTGAAAATATGTTATATCAAGGTTGTGGACCTTATAGAGGTCACAATTTTGAACCAATTTTGATGAAACTTGACATGTATGTTTATAACCCAAAGATCTTGGTTCCTTTCGATATTTGCGCCCATCGGATCGTAACTTCCTCAATTATGGCCCCTGATTGTCCAAAAAATCGCCCTTTTTAGCTTGTGGTCCCTCTGGAGGTCAAAATTGTTATCCGATTTAAAAAAACGTTTGATTATATCACGATTCCATGGTTATGAAGGTTGAGTTTGAATTTGGGAAAATCGGACCAAAATTGACGGACAAAATGGCCGCCGTTTGTATGCGAATAGTGTGAAAATATGTTATATAAAGGTTGTGGACCTTATAGAGGTCACAATTTTGAACCGATTTTGATGAAACTTGACATGTATGTTTATAACCCAAAGATCTTGGTTCCTTTCGATATTGGCACCCATTGGATCATAACTTCCTGAATTATGTCCCCGGATTGTCCAAAAAATCGCTTTTGTTAGCTTGTGGTCCCTCTGGAGGTCAAAATTATTATCCGATTTAAAAAAACGTTTGACTATATCACCGTTACATGGTAATGAAGAGAGAGTTTGAATTACGTGAAAATCGGACTAGAATTGACGGACAAAATGGCCGTCGTTTGTACACGAATAGTGTGAAAACATGTTATATCAAGGTTGTGTACCCTATAGAGGTCACAATTTTGAACCGATTTTGATGAAACTTGAAATGCATGTTTATAACCCAAAGATCTTGGTTCCTTTAAAAATTGTGCCCATCGGGTCATTACTTCCTGAATTATGTCCCCTGATTGTACAAATAATCACCCTTTTTAGCTTGTGGTCCCTCTGGAGGTCACAATTATTATCTGATTTAAAAAAAAAACGTTTGATTATAAAAACCAAACAAATTCTAATGATTTTCTGATAATTCCTTAATATGCGACAACTCTTGTTGACTGCCCGGACGATTTGGCTGCTGTGTGGGCGTATGTTTCGTTGCCTGGCAACCTATTTTTTTTAGCTTGGAGGTCACAATTATTATTCGATTTAAAAAAACGTTTGATTATATTACTGTCACACCCTAAGGAAGGTTGAGTTCGAATTTTCGGGAAAATCGGACGAAAATTGCCGTACAAAATGGCCGCCGTTTGTACGCGAATACTGTTAAAAAATGGTATACCAAGGTTGTGGACCCTGTGGAGGTCACAATTTTGATTCGATTTTGATGAAATTTGAAATTCATGGTTATAACCCAAAGATCTTGCTTCCTTTCGATATTTGCGCATATCGGATCGTAACTTCCTGAATTATGGCCCCTGATTATACGCAAAATCGCCTTTTTTTTTAGCTTGGAGGTCACAATTATTATCCGATTTAAAAAAACGTTTGATTATATTACCGTTACACCGTAAGGAAGGTTGAGTTCGAATTTCGGGAAAATCAGACCAAAAAATTGCCATACAAAATGGCCGCCGTTTGTACGCGAATACTGTTAAAAAATGGTATATCAAGGTTGTGGACCCTGTAAAGGTCACAATTTTAATTCGATTTTGATGAAACTTGAAATTCATCGTTATAACCCAAAGATCTTGGTTCTTTTCAATATTTGCGCAGATCGGATCGTAACTTCCTGAATTATGGCCCCTGGTTATACGCAAAATCCCCCTTTCTTTAGCTTGTGGTCCCTCCGGAGGTCACAATTATTATCCGATTTAAAAATACGTTTGATTATATCCCCGTTACACCGTAAGGAAGGTTGAGTTTGAATTTTGGGAAAATCGGACCAAAATTGACAGACAAAATGGCCGCCGTTTGTACGCAAATATTGTTAAAAAAATGGTATATCGTGGTTGTGGACCCTGTATAGGTCACAATTTTAATTCGATTTTGATGAAGAAGGTTGAGTTCTAATTTCGTGAAAATCGTACCAAAATTGCCGGACGAAATGGTTGCCGTTTGTATGCGAATAGTGTAAAAATATGGTATATCATGGTTGTGGACTCTCTACAGGTCACAATTCTTATCCGATTTTGATGAAAAGTCACATTTCTAGGTTGTGTACCGTCACACCATAATCGTTGTCGGCTTCGAATTTCATGAATATCAGACTGGAACTGACCAACTAAATGGCTGCTCCCAATACAGTATGAAATACAGGACTTAATGATGTAGGAAAAATCACTTTCGGTATTGCTTGTTCTCTATCCATCTCTCGAAAATGTGGGCGTATCCTGCCTGGCAGTGCCAGCCTATCTTTGGTATAAAAATCCTGTTCCTTCCAAAAGATTTGTGATGTCCAAGTCTTTTCATGTACATGTATACCTTGTCATGGTACATGTATTTGACCAGAGTTAAATTTTTTAAAATTTTACTTTCATCTAAATACAAAGATATAGAATAGTTCAAAAATTTTAATATTTTAATACTATATCAAGCTGTAGTTTATTTGACCAGAGTTGTACTTTTTGCAAATTTTAAATTTCATGTTCATCTAAAGGAAGTGAAACTATGAAGACAGATAATTAGGAATATTTACGATGTTAGTAGAATTGCACAGATCTATTCAAAATAGTTTTTATTATACGCCCACATTTTCATGTGGACGTATTATGTCGTCGCCCCTGTCCGTCCGGACGTCCGTCCGTCCACAATTTGTTTGTGGACTCTCTACAGGTCACAATTCTTATCCGATTTTGACGAAACTTGAAATATAGGTTTATCCCCAAAAGATCTCGGTTCCTTTCGATATTGGCATGTATCGGATCAAAACTTCATGGATTATGGCCCCTGATTGTACGAAAAATCACGTTTTTAGCTTGTGGACCCTATAGAGGTCACAATTTTGAACCGATTTTGATGAAACTTGACATGCATGTTTGTAACCCAAAGATCTTGGTTCCTTTCTATATTTGCGGCTATCGGAATGTAATTTCCTGAATTATGGCCCCTGATTGTCCGAAAAATCACCCTTTTTAGCTTGTGGTCCCTCTGGAGGTCACAATTATTATTCGATTTAAAAAACCGTTTGATTATATCACCGTTACACCCTAAGGAAGGTTGAATTCGAATTTCGGGAAAATCGGACCAAAATTGCCATACAAAATGGCCACCGTTTGTACGCGAATACTGTTAAAAAATGGTATATCAAGGTTGTGGACCCTGTGGAGGTCACAATTTTGATTCAATTTTGATGAAACTTGAAATTCATGGTTATAACCCAAAGATCTTGCTTCCTTTCGATATTTGCGCATATCGGATCGTAACTTCCTGAATTATGGCCCCTGATTATACGCAAAATCGCCTTTTTTTTTTAGCTTGGAGGTCACAATTATTATTCGATTTAAAAAACCGTTTAATTATATCACCGTTACACCCTAAGGAAGGTTGAGTTCGAATTTCATGGATAATCGGACGAAAATTGCCATACAAAATGGCCGCCGTTTGTACGCGAATACTGTTAAAAAATGGTATATCAAGGTTGTGGACCCTGTGGAGGTCACAATTTTGATTTGATTTTGATGAAAATTGAAATTCATGGTTATAACCCAAAGATCTTGCTTCCTTTCGATATTTGCGCATATCGGATCGTAACTTCCTGAATTATGGCCCCTGATTATACGCAAAATCGCCTTTTTTTAGCTTGGACGTCACAATTATTATCCGATTTAAAAAAACGTTTGATTATATTACCGTTACACCGTAAGGAAGGTTGAGTTCGGATTTCGGGAAAATCAGACCAAAATTGCCATACAAAATGGCCACCGTTTGTACACGAATACTGTTAAAAAATGGTATATCAAGGTTGTGGACCCTGTAAAGGTCACAATTTTAATTCGATTTTGATGAAACTTGAAATTCATGGTTATAACCCAAAGATCTTGGTTCTTTTCGATATTTGCGCATATCGGATCGTAACTTCCTGAATTATGGCCCCTGGTTATACGCAAAATCCCCCTTTCTTTAGCTTGTGGTCCCTCTGGAGGTCACAATTATTATCCCAATTTAAAAAAAACGTTTGATTATATCACCGTTACACTGTAAGGAAGGATGACTTTGAATTTCGGGAAAATCGGACCAAAATTGACAGACAAAATGGCCGCCGTTTGTACACGAATACTGTTAAAAAAATGATATATCATGGTTGTGGACCCTGTATAGGTCACAATTTTAATTCGATTTTGATGAGGAAGGTTGAGTTCTAATTTCGTGAAAATCGTACCAAAATTGCCGGACGAAATGGTCGCCGTTTGTACGCGAATAGTGTAAAAATATGGTATATCATGGTTGTGGACTCTCTACAGGTCACAATTCTTATCCGATTTTGATGAAAAGTCACATTTCTAGGTTGTGTACCGTCACACCATAATCATTGTCGGTTTCTAATTTCATTAATATCAGACTGGAACTGACCAACTAAATGGCTGCTCCCAATACAGTATGAAATACAGGACTTAAAGATGTAGGAAAAATCACTTTCGGTATTGCTTGTTCTCTGTCCATCTCTCGAAAATGTGGGCGTATCCTGCCTGGCAGTGCCAGCCTATCTTTTTATTTTTCAGCAAAAAATAATGTTATGTTTCCGTGCATGGGAAGATTGGACCATTTATCCTAATGACTTTTTGATTAAACTACAGAATATATTCCTTGGTCTTGTTCCAAAGGTAAAACAATCTGGTAGATTTTATAAATATAATAATGCCAATAGAGAACACATTAATCTCATATCTCATACAATTTGTTTTTATTACATGCCTTATTACAATGCTATAAAGGCACAATATACCAGGCTAAAAGCCAAATGTAAATTTTCATTCCCAACACAATTTAAGATTAGTCGCAAATGTATCTAAAAGAGTATTGGTCCATAAATCACAATGTCCAACCATCTAAACTTCCTATTATTTTTTATTGATTTCATGACATCATGAATTTATGCCTTGTACAGCGCTGTGTGCAATTGTCCGCAGGTTTGTCTAATGCCATTGATTTTGTTTGAGTTCATGGTGGTCCTCCTGCACTTACTATTAGAACGTGTAATTTGTTTCTGTGTTTGAAAAGCAAGGTCAAAATGGCATCTAATCATCAAGATAGTTATCGAAAGTATCCCTTTCTGGCCTTATTTTACTTCCATTTAAATGGAAACTGACAATTGAACTTTGCAAACATTGAGGTTTTAATTTCTTGAACTTAACCTTCAATTCATGCAAGTTTTACAAGATTAATATGAAACAATAATATAATTTATGTGTGTTTATGTAGGGTGATGTAGATATTATTAAAGATGATTTAGATGGTGCACCCCTAGAACATGAAGTATCTATATCTGAAATAGATGGTAAACCTCTAGTTGAAGATTATGATGGTGAACCACTAAAAGATGATATAGATGGTGAACCACGTAAGAATTTCAGCTTTATATTTTTCTCATGAATTATCTTTAAGAGAACCAGATTTCTGCAATTTGGGTGAACAATTCAGTGAATTTTTCTAGTGCACTAACATGGGCGTTCTGTTTGCGGAGGATGCTCTTATGAATTATGAATGGTACAGTGTGATTGTCAGTGCTGTAGGATGTACGACCTGGCAATGATTAGCGTCTATTTGTTTGAATAATAATATAAATATATCTGAGCAGCAACATTTACCTCATAGCCCATCTTCTACAATCCATTTGGGAAAGAAACATAACACATAAAACTTGTTTTATTTCATTTATATATTGTCAGTCAGTATTTTATGCCAAAACACACTATTTATATTAACTTTTAAAATCACCCACTATTTATATTGAAATCTGAACCAGTCAACTGTAGATTTTCATAAGTGTGGTCAGATTATGTAATGTAGCAACTTTCAGCCTGCCAGTTACGAGTTAATACTAAATATACACTATATTCAAATTTATATTCAGTTGAAAAGCCGAAATCAAAACCTATGGCAGCTTTTATACCTTCAAAATGGGAAACAGTTGATGAGGCAGATTTAGAAGCACAAGGTATGGATGTTGTAAATGTTAAATAATTATACTGAGAGATAGCTTTCATATTATATAACAGCGCCAATGTCTTAAAAGGCTTTGCATACTTGTTTCATATGTAAAATAACCCAGAGGATACATAACAGTCCAACTGTTTGTAATGTAATAATGGAGATACAAGCATTAAGGTTTTCATGACTAAATTATGACATGGTACACATCGGTCACATGATCAGCAATAAACAATCATGGCTGCCTCCAGCAACAGTTTTCACGCAAGACGACGAATCCCAACTTAGTCATGTGACCAGAAAAAATTTCATCTACGAAACAATTATCCAGATCTATCCCAACTGGAACATTGCTGAATTCCCTTTTTTTGATGGTTGAAGAGTGCTAGCTTAAAAATGTGCATTTTAGAGTACTCAGTTCCCTTGAATTAAATTTATACAGCTTGATATTATTTATTATACAGCAATTTCAATGATAATGTTAAATTGATCATGCAGCACTTTATTCCTGAACCATATTTTTGTTATATCCGCATTCTTTCTATAACACCTGTCACCACTATAGCTGAGAACTGTTTATCTATTGTGGTACATCGTGTATAAAACAAATTCTACTGTTATATGATATGTTGATGTGTTTGTTACAGCAATGACTACATCTAAATGGGATCAATTAGATCCGACAGATGAACGAAGTAAAACTGAAGATTTAGAACAAGAACTAGATGGACAGTAAGTTTTTATGTTAATTTCAACTAATTTATGTTTCCTTGTCTCGAGTTCACAAAGCATTCTCAAGCTTAAGTTAAGAATTTACTTAAAATTGTTTGCCATATTTTAACTAAAATATAGCCCTTTATAAAACTGTTGTTGTTTTAATAAAGATACACCATTAAAAAACTATGTACAAAGTTTTGTGTTTCTGGATCAAAGATATTTCTCATAAACATTGATTAAAAGTTGAGAAATTCTCAACTTCAGCCTGAGAATGTTTTGTAAACTTGGGGCCTCAGTTAACATGTTCATTTAGTTTCTATTTTGATTTTGAATGTCACTAGTTGATGGAGATCAGAATTCAAATATCTTATCATAGAATGTGTAAACTGGTTTTCAGATATTTACATAATGATAAAATTCAATGTTCTACTGAACTAACTGTCATTTTTATACGCCCACATTGAAATGTGGTCGTATATTGTCGTCGCCCTCGTCCGTCGGTCCAAGCAATTGTGGACGCTCTAGAGGCTAAAGTTAATATCTGATTGACTTTAAATTTATACACAGTGTTCAAGGTCATGAGACGAAGCAGCGTATTGTTTTTCAGCGATTTCCGATAATAACTACCAGAGTTATGGCCCTTGATCACTTCAAAAAAATCTTGTGGACGCTGTAGAGGCCAAAGTTAATATCCAATTGACTTTAAATTTATACCCAGTGTTTAAGGTCATGAGACAAAGAAGCCTATGGTTTTCAGCGATTTCTGATAATTAGTGCCAGAGTTGTGGCCCTTGATCACTTCAAAGTTAATATCTGATTGACTTTAAATTCATACACAGTGTTTAAGGTCATAAGATGAAGAAGCCTATTGGTTTTCAGCGATTTCTGATAATTAGTGCCAGAGTCATGACCCTTGATCACTTCAAAAAATCTTGTGACTCTATAGAGGCAAAACTTATCATCCGATTGACTTCAGATTGATACACAGAGTTTAAGGTGTTGAAACGAACAAGTATTTTGATTTTCAATGAATTTTGATAACTGAACAGCTAAATCCATGATATTTAATGTTTCCTATACTAATTGTTAGCGTGGGGCAAAACTTTTATAAAAAGCAAGCAAATTCTAATGATTTTCAGATAATTACATAATGAGTTGTTACTCTTAATCAGATTTTAGTGTATTACAAATGTTTCATTACCAAAAAAAGTAAAAATATGTGACAACCCTTGTTGACTGCCCGGACGATTTAGCTGCTGTGGGCATTTTGTTGCCTGGCAACCTATCTTTAAATACTTGATTACATTTGTAACTAATATAGCTATTGTAATACTGTAGCCACACCTCCATTTACACCCATTCTAAGAATATTGCTAGTCCCTCTTTTCAAAGAGATTGATTGATTGATATTTTGAAACAGAAAAAGGTTACAAACACCCCCAAAAATTAATCAGACTGGGGTCATAGAATCTTCTATGCAGGAATGGAGGCATCACACAATTTCCCACTGACAATTCAAAAATGATTTGTTTCAAACTGGGCAATTAAGTTTATGTTCATGTTTTGTATTTTAGACCACTTGATGATGAAAATAGCAGATCACAAGTATCTGATGTCAGTGACAGTGAAGATGATGTTCCTCCTCCCAGAAGTTCTCAGGGTCGGCAAGAAATGTCAGAAGGGAGAAGAGCTAAATTAAGAGAAATTGAGGTAATTGAGTTTGACAGGAATATTCAGACGTACCATAGATTTTCTGGAACACAACCATTTGAATGCAACATGGTGTAGTACAGACAAAATGTAAACTCTGTGGAAGATGCAATGATATGCCAAAGCACGCACCATTGAGTTAATTCAAAATGGCACGAGTCCCAGAGCCAATGACTAGATAATTCTAGTCAACACTTTGCTAACTATATGTTATGTAATTGTGTCTTGCATTTACTGTGGACTCTGTCAAATCCGACATCATACGGGATCGTTACAATATGTCGGATCACGCAGAGTGTCGGAATATCCATTTTTGTCAAACCGGAAATATTGTAACTTCGAAAACCGGAAGTATTATCATAATGTACCTTCGAATCACCACAGTATTATTCCTTTATAAAAATGATAAACTTTTCTGTACATTCAAAATTTTCTTACATTAATTTTTATTTCATTTAACATGCGTAGGCATTTTGAATAGGCATACTCGTGTTTGCTAAATGCTATCACATGTTCATTGATTATCATTCGTTCTATGTCAAGGTTGTCGTCACACGGTTCGGAGAGCTCTGTAGGACGAACAAAATTACCACTCGTCAAACCTCGGCAGATTTCGGTACCCTACTTAGATTGTACCGGAATCTTACGTTATTCGGGTTTAATTGGTATGCACAACAAATGTTTCTAACAGGTGCTAAGAATAATTTTACGACTGTAAATTCGTGGATATTCTTGAGAATTTTGCATAATTGCCGTTGTTTTATGTCAAGGTCGTCGTCACTGATTGTACCGAAATCTGCCGAGATTTGTTGAGTGCAAACTTACGTTATTTGGGTTCAATCAGCATGCGCAACGGATGTTTCTAACAGGTGCTAGGAATATTTTTAGGACTGGATATGCTTGAGTATTTGTTACAATTACTTTCTTACAAGAGATTATAAAATTATCAAAGTAGTCAACAAAGACCTACAGCAGCGAGTGTTAATCTAACCGATAATTGATTGGTGTTTGCTCGTTAATCTTTTGTGGCTTCACACCCATCAGTTTTAATCTCACCAAAATTGTTTGGTAATAATTGGTTGCTTCACACCTATCGATTGACAGCCGGATTATACTGTGTCGATTCAATGGAAATCGTGTGATGGGACGGCTGATTGATGTCGTAATCCGGAACATACAGAGTCCGGATTAACCAGAGATATTTTGGCTGAAGTAATAAGGAAATAAATCGGGACATGAAAATCATGTCGGATGTCACAGAGTGCCGGAATGATCAGAGTCCACTGTACTAGATTTAAGCATACTATTAACGACATTTGATTTTAGACAGTTATTAATTAGGTTATTAAATACTGCTGTTGTTTTCCAGTTGAAGGTTATGAAATATCAAGATGAACTTGAAGCTGGTAGGAGATCGCGAAAACCCAATCTATCAATGTTAGATCAGATACAACAATACAGAAATAAACTACTAAACAAGGTAAGGTCGTTATAGCATTTGAAATGTGTGTTGTGGGTGACAATAGTCAAACAGCAAGGGCACTGAACTCTCTTCCCCCCCCCCCTTTTTTTTTAGAAAGGATAGAAATATAGCGAAAGTTTAAAGTTGGTAAATTTCATAACATTAAGTTTGCATAATATTTCTTTCTTCCTTGATTTTATTTTTCTGTTTGATTTACAGGAGAGTACAGATTCACCGAATCGATCACCACGACGAAGAAGGAGGTCGAGATCCAGGTCAGGTTCACCCAAACGAGCAAAGCGTACTAAAAGGTTAGTTATTATTTTGTGAACTTACTAAATACCTGGGTTCTGTGCACTTGTCTTGTAGTTTTGAACAAAGCTATGTGACAGGTATTGAAATGGACTCGGCTTTGTATCTGGACCATATCTCAATCTTCATAAAACTTTTTATATACATATTGACATATTATAGTAGTTGGCTAATTATAATGTCTAACAGATTTAATTATTTTGTGTTCCATCAAAATAAATGTTAGCTTAGGGATGCAAGGGCACGGGATGTTGATTATTTAATGCTGTTGATGTTAATGAAATTTATGGCTGAGGAATTCTATTAATTTTATTCCTTTTTGTCCTTTATTTTAGTCCCAGAAGATCACGTCATTCATTATCACGATCGCCACAGAGAAAAACATCGAGAAGTCCTAGTCGTCATCGTCACAAACATAAGAAGAATAGAAGATGATGAATTCTGTTTTTTTTGTGTCCATGTTTAGTTCATTATGTATATTTTGAAAGTGTCTGAGTGATTGATAGATATCTCTGAACCATTCAATTTCATATGTTAATATATCACAAATAAATCATATCTCTTCTCAATTCATATATTATTATTTTTGATTTTATTCAAGAAGGGGTTAGAGAAATGAAATTAAAATGTTCATGGTACCTGGATAATATTGGTGATCATCCAGATGCAAAAAGAATTATGCATTTATTGTTGTATGCATGAAATTACTGTGTAATTGAAATTTTTAGGACATTAAGTAATTAATCTATGCTAAAATTGATTATAGAAATCAAGGAAACAAATCAGGTGTTCATGGATTGCTATGATAATCCTGTTGTGAGATAACTTTCTGAGCATTCTTATAGGATCAATCTCTCTTAAATTTTATGCATGTCTAATCTTTGTTTTAACATGATCTTTGTTTTAACATGATCAACTGCTTTGAATTAATTTCGAGAATTCTCCAAATAATTGGCTTACAGATTTGATAATTACCAAAGGTTTATTACTCTTTTACAGCTGTGATATTCACAGCAATACCCCCACATCTATTTGTCAGCAGGGATGCCATATGTTGACAAAATTTAGATTTTTGTAAATACTGAATAAAATTGTACCATTTTTTTGAGTGATCTTCGAGATTAAACTTTCACAATATTAAAAGGATTTAAAACCTCCACCAAATGAAGAACGGGGACTTTAGTAGAATGAAATATTGTTTTGATAATATACTGTGTCACTGAAACAGAATCCTAGTTGTTAACAACTTGTATATATACATGTTTATATGTATCCTCATGTATAAATTTAATACATTGTTACAGTATTTTGTAAATAAAGAATATTATTTAAAAGTTGAGTTTCAATATTTAGCTGTCTGCAGGTTAAAGAATATCTAAGCAGACTTCTAATGTGTCCTGATTATAGTTTTTTAAATCTCCAGTTGGAGGGGGAGGGGCTTGAATGGCCAATGTCTGCCTGCACGTTAGATCACTAGGTCTGTCATCAAGTGCCATGGTTTAGACTCTCTGCTTGTATGTGACAAGGAATAGCATCACATGACCAAGCTCTCTGATTTCCGGCATGCAAGGGAATTATTGAAATAAAATCGAACCATGTTAGTCACAGACTAACCTAGTTTGTGTTGTGAATGTTAAAAATTATTTCTCTCTCAAACCTCCAGTTAACCAATTTGCACAGTAATGCAGTAATGCAGGATAGATCTGGTTTTGTAGAGGAAGTAACCAAATTCAAGAATCCAACAAACAAAATACACAATGTAGTAATTTAAGGGCATATGTGATCAATAATATTTGCCAACTAAATTTGGACTGATACAAATTATGTAAAAATATTACTAAATACAGAATGTACTTCATCTATATAGCATTGTAAAATCAAAAGGATTTGTACATATCAACATATTTTCGTCAACAACTTCTTGAGTGCCCTTGAAGTAAAAGTTATATATTCCATGTGATTTGGCAAATTATTCCCCCCCCCCCAAAAAAAAAACTTTACGAGAACAAAGAGCAACAATTGTTTACTATTATTACATGTAAACAACCAAACCACGGTAGATAAGGGAGTGTAGTGCTGGCTTGCAAAAATGGAGGTCCCTGGTTTGATCCCAGTGAATGGCAGGTAAGATTTTATAGTCAGTATTCATTCCCTTGTAAGTGGTGCAGGACCATTCATTGATTATCTGTGACAGATCCCCCTGACAAATTGAAATAAGTACAGTCCATTTGGTTTAGGAAATAAGAATAAGATGTTAAAAATTCAACCTTATTTTATTTCATTTACAATCTTTGAGATTGTTTTGTAAAAAGGGCCCTTGCTCCAACAATGATTATCACCAAGCACCAGAAAGACCACTCGGCAAACCCCAGCAGATTCCACTACCCTACATCTTGCCTCAGCTGTATGACGAAGTCCGCCATTAAAACTACTTTCATGTTCCCGGATTACCAACGGTGTTGCCCATGACGACTCTTGAAGAATGTTTTATCTTACAAAGTTTGAAGCTGTTTTTCGTTCAAGTTTATCCGATTTTCTTTAAACAAGGACAAGTTTGCACTAAAAATTCTACACACTCTTCGAACGACTCAATTTTGAGAACTTCTTTCTTAAAGCGGAAAGTTTTCCAAATAGGTAAACTGGTGCCGCATCGCAATTGTATAGGCGTAGGTACATTTCACTTACTGTCATACTGTCGAGGCTAGATTTAGGTTCCGGAATCTGCCGAAGTTTGCAGAAAGACATGACTAGATCAGATAAAATTGTGACATGATCTTTAATAGCACAATAATTACAAATTTATCAAAACAAAGTTTGAGCTCAGCCAATACTGAATGGTACAGTCTTGCTATAGAATAAAAAATAAAGAAAATCAAGGTTTATCTTAAAACGGGTGCATGGACAGCTAAACTCATTGTAATTAATATTTAGCTAATGTACAATCAATTTGCCTTCAAATATATTATGCTTTTAAAATCTTAACAAATCCAATATCTTTAACATTAAATGGTGGTTTCAGTTTAAAAAAAATTATAACCTAATAGTATAAAATGTTTTTCTATGAAAATAAGAAACACTCTAAAAAAAAAAATTGTTGTTTTATGTATCTACAATTTTAATGTTGTTAAAAGAGTATACTTACTAGTATTGCACTAATGGCGACATGGACATTTAAAATAATTACACAAAAATATAACAAAAAAATCAATCACCTCTTTAGAAAATTTGGCACATTAAATAGAGGGATTGTTATTTAGGCACATTATTGGTAGAACTCTATAGAAAAACAGTGAATAAAGAAATTTAAGGCAGAATCTGGCTGTATCACAAGTAAAAGTAATGGCTACACAAATTCAAGTTAATGTTTTAGGTGGTCCTGAATCTTAACATAATACAAAATTTATGAACTTTTATTTCCTAGGCAACTTTCATTTCTTTGCATTTTTATCTTGTGAACCCTTACCTAAAACATTAAACAATATTGGTGTAGCCTTACCATAAATGGCAGTGTCTTTTTACATGTATGTACTTATGATTATTATAAATGTAAACTGAATACATTCTAACTAACTGGAAATTGATATTCTAACACTAATATATAATACAAAAGGGGGGATTTTTTTTAACAGGTAATAATGCTTATATCCAATAACACAACATACTTGCAACAGATTAAATTCTGTCAAAATGTACACAAAATACATCATCATAAACAATATAGCACCATATTGAAATCATAGTTGCCATGACAGTAACTGCACATACATAACTATCTACAATAAAATATATAGCAGAAAAATATCGACCTTTTATACTAAATGACGACTCCCAATGAAAAAATAAACATTAGGAATATTTACAGAAGGATCACATAGATCTTATCCTTTTTTTTCCAAATTTCAAAACAAACAAGAGACAGAGATCACAAATGTTGACAAAACAGATTTTTTAAAAAACAAATAAGAAATTCTGCTACAAGTTTATTTATTTGTTATTAAACCTAAAATTTGCTGGTCGACTTCTACGATCTAATCTACACACTTGACAACGGCTTATTCTACGTCTCAAATCTCCACTTTTTATAGTTTCTGCTACAGGGGCACCAAATTGTTCACGGCGATCTAATGTAGCCAACCAGAAGGTAAAACTAGTGGCATAATGATTACATGAGCCTTTTCCATGACACTCAATGAATGGTCTAGAACGGAAATCTTCTAAACAGGAACCTGGGGAATCAAGTGATTGACCAGCTCCACCTGATCCGGCACCGGTATTCTGAAAGAATCAAAGATTGGTATTTCAATAAATAATTCTTACATCCACTATTCCACTTTTATTTAATAAAACAAAACTTTTATGGGATACAATTACTTATTTCTACATGAGCAAGGAAACTGAATCCTCAATATCAAGCATTTATCATACAAGAAAATCATTGTTGAAATGGTGCTATTATTATATTCAGTAAATGTATTGCATAAAAATTTTGTGTTTTATCTTTTAATGTCACCAATTATTACAATGCTACATAGAAATTACTGATTAAAGCTTTGATTTTTCTGGAAATACTGACAATAAACTTTCACTCTTCAAAAGTCTATTGGGTCCCCCCAGGCTAGAGAATATTTGAAAGATACATGGTATTTAGCGTCATTTTGGCATATATATATGCTTGGGTAACTGGAGGTCACTTTGCTAAAACACATAAACTGAAATTTAGCACAACATATGACATGCCAAATTCATGTACTATGTTTTAGTTTTATTATAATTAGATGTACACGATTTTGACAGGAAATTTTAAGCAAACACAAAAACATAACAATCTGACCCCAAAATATTAAAAAGAAAATTCACCAGTTTTCTTCCTCTTTACAGTCAACAGTGTGTTGGCCTGTTTGCGGACGTTTGTGAAAATTAATATGGACAGAAAAGATGAATTTGATATAAATACTTACGACTACAAAACTGTAACCAATCCAAAGACTGGTCCAGCCAGCTGGACAATCAGGAATTATCATAGTTTGACTGTGTACAGCTACAACCTATAACCAATGCAAACATAAAATCTTAACAAATGTTTAACCTTCAATAAACACAATAGCCATTTCTTATATGAATATATATATAAAACCTACTTCTCATTCTGAAGGTGTTTTTAAATAAATAATTAAATCAATTGAGAATATGGATACTTTAAAAAAGTTTCCAAGAATAACAGTTTATTTATTGGAGAGGGAACTATTACTACAGTTTTTATACTACCTCAACAATAACAGAGCAATAATAGATATTTTGTCGAACAGTCATGTAAGATCCTTGCTTGTCTAAATTTTAAAAATGCAAAAAGGGAGTATTTTGATCATACAGCAGCAAATTTTAGTTGACAAAGGATTGTTTACGTGCAGTGCCACATTTTACACCCGACCTCACTTTTCTCTCCTCGCAAAAATATCTAAACATATTTTCCTTGTCATATAAAAGATCAAAAAGAAATAAAAAGAAATGAGAAATAATATTCAACTTACAGGTGTTGGTGTTTCACAAACAGAACATCGACTGATGTAAGGACTAATTTGATTACCACTGACTGGATCCATCATCGGTGTCATTGGTTCCATGGTAGCCAACCAGTAACTGTAGTCTGATCGTGATGCTACGTTACATACATTGTTAATATTACAGAACATAAATGGCATGGTGCTAAATCTTCTCAAACAGCTTCCAGGTTGACCTAAAAAAAAAATCATCATTTTGTTTTTACAATCATCTTTAATCACCTATTCATGCATGTTTTAATGTATATAACTGGTAAGTTATAGGCATCCCCATAGTTACAGTAAACAACTTAAATGGTTCCTTTCAGTTAATATTAAGGTCTGTGTATGAAAGTGAATAATTCAACCTTTCAGATTACCATAGTGGAAATACAGAATGACCCACCACTTCAGAATCGTGATCAATCTGACCTTTCATATGACACATCAAAAATTGACCCAAATTGGATACAAAAGTTTGACAATTTAGCATAAATAAAAAAAAGTCTGCCAAGTGACTCTGAAATTAGAGCTAAATATATATTATAAACTAACCTAAATCTTGACCATGTGTTCTACCATTACCCTGTATATATAACAAAGAGTACCCTGACCATATTGGTGTTGTACCTTGAGGACATTCTGGTATATTTGTAGACTGACTATGTCTGTTAAAATAATAAATCAAACATTCAATTTTCAAACTATCTTCAAAAATTTATAAATTAATGTAGCCAACTTACTTAAATATGACTATATGATATCAAAAATACACACCAAAAACACCCTGGTTCTCAGACGACCCTTACAACATATATATCGGACATTTAAAGGATTATTGGGCTAAACGACTTCTCACAAACATAACATTTCATCTTTCTACATGTATCTCATCATCTGTTTATATATATATATATTGTTTAGGCCTATAGAAATCAGCTTATATAATCAGTAACTGATGTTTAAAATTTACTTTTGTTACTGCATAGTAAACAAGACTTAATGCATTTTCATGCAGAAATTAATTTTATCAGATGTTGTAGTTCTATCTCCCACCGACCATTGGAGTAATGAGCCAGTTTATCTTTTTCAGTGCTATTTATGATTCTCAATCTGTTGGTTACGTACTTGATAATTAAGTTTTATCCAAATAATTTGCCTTTACTGCAGGAAATAGTATCAACTGACACATCAGTATCTGAGAATCAGAATTGTTTTATATAGCCTTAGAGTCATGGTGTCTCTCATACAGATGACAAACATGAAACTGTTATTTCAACAATATCTTATCTCTTATCACTTTATTATTAGTATTATTTATTAATCAATAAATAACTAACCGGGTAAAGAGTATTCCTGGTCCAACACCATTTCTTCCAATAGCTCCCATTTCACCAGGATAACCTGCTGGGCCTGGTAAACCTGGCATACCATCTAGTCCAGATAATCCAGGCTGACCAGCATCACCCTTGTAGCCCTTAAATCCTGGAGTACCAGGTATTCCCCTCTCTCCCTTTCGACCAGATCGTCCAGGTAAACCATCAATACCTGGAGAAAAACATATCCAAATTAAAACAGAATATTTGCATAAATAGCCTAAACTGAATTTTACCAATAGTGTAATATAAAGTTTTTAATTGATTACATGCTGGGTTTAGGTTGAAATATATCAAAATTCAACAATAAAAATAAATATAAGGTGGTTTTAACCAGACATGATGACTGAGCAGAAGGATATCATTAGTCAGAAAAGAATCTGTTTATTTGTGATAATAACAATTTTGTCGAGACAATCATTTACCTCTTGGTCCCTGTCTTCCGTCATCACCAGGTATACCAGGTAGACCTGGTCGTCCAGGCTCTCCTTTCTGTCCTGGTGTCATATTCTGAATATCCAATGGACCTTGATCACCCGGTGCTCCCTGTCGACCTAAAATAACAGTTTCATACAAATAAAACTAAAAGTTTTTCTGTAGACCATAAAAGGACAATTTGTAATTTTGATTTCTTTGTTTATTTCACCACAATTGGTATACCCAATATCTAATGGATTTTCAAATTAAAATAAATCAAATTGGTTCAGTAAACATCAAATTTACAGCAAATTAGCCTATTGGTCATCTTTAATGGTTAGTACAAATTCAAATTTGAGTGTACAGTTATAATGTATGTAAAATCGGAGATAAAACTTCGTCAAGATAACCAAAGATGCTGTAAAATCTATTATGAGTACAATTTCTAAATAGGAAATGAAATGGAATTGGGTTTAAGATTCATCTACTCTACTCCAACTGGATTAATAAAGACAGTCTAAATAGGCCCATGTTTGGATTTTCAATAATTGGGTTATTTTCAATATGATATTATTCTAGATAAATATATTTTCTTGTGAATGTGATATGCCTAATTCCTAAAAACTATTAATTCAATTTCTATAATAGTTTCAATTACCGGGAACACCATTGTCTCCTCGTGGCCCTTGAAGACCTGGTAAACCTGATCTACCAATTTCACCATCTCTACCATCCAGACCAGGCAAACCATCCTCTCCTCGGTCACCTTTACGGCCTGGGCCTCCACTAATACCATCATCACCCTATTAATGATAAGAAAACAAATACACTACAAAGATATCTTATTTACAGTTACAAAATGGAGAAGAACAATTGAAATGAAATGTTCATCTTTCACAATATGTAACATAATTTTGATTGGTGTCTAGAGACTCCTAATGTTTATCACACATAATCAATAGGTTTCTTCATCTCATAAACATGTTGTGTAAATCTCAAGTTAATCAGATGAAACCTTATTTCAAAGCCATAACTAACTCTGATAGTAATAATCAGAAATTGTTAGAAATCAATAAAAACTGTCTCTATCAGATAATACATTTTGCACCAATAGCATCTATGCTTCAAAGGGATCCACAGTAATTATCAGTAATCTCGGAAATTTTTTGACAAAGGACAGACTGACGGACGCAGGGGATGCCAGTAGTACTCCATGTTTCACTGTGGACGCTTAATGATTCAAAATCTGTATAGTGTTGACTTACCAGTGGTCCTGGAAAACCAATTTCTCCAGGTAACCCATCAGAACCTGGACGTCCTGGGAATCCACGATCACCTTTAAAGCCATCAGTGCCAGGCAAGCCAGGTAAACCTGAAAGACCTCTGTCACCCTTCAAACCTGTAGAAATACAAGAAACAAAAGATACAAATTATGACCCTTTTACAAAAATATGATAAACTTATTTTTTTTATATTCTCGTTTAAAAATTAAACATAAATGCACTTTAGGTTCAAATCAGGGCTTTCATTTGAAAAATTTGTTTACCTTGGATATGGAAAAATTTTGCATTTTTTTTATCCTGGTATTCTTAATTGTGTTACTCAGTACTCACAGGAATAATCATTTAAACTCAATTTATTGTGTTTCAAGGTTAATTCCAGTCAATTTCCATGCCAGTCTTAACTGAAATAAGAGCCTTGATTACCGTTTTTCCTTTTTGACTTACCATCTAAACCAGGGAGACCATCATCACCAGGTCTACCTCGTTCTCCTGGACGACTTACACCAGGGAAACCTGCTTGACCTTTACGTCCGGGCCTTCCAGGTTCACCATTGTCACCATCAAGACCAGGTAGTCCAGGCATTCCATCAAAACCAGGCAAACCCTCAATACCTCTTGGACCTCTTTCACCTGAATAGCAAAGGTATTCGAAAAGAAGTTAATTTTTAAAAAAAAATAACATGAGAAATTTATACAGCAAATTGTGATATTCATTAATGTAAATAATTAACCAGCAGCTGCCAGGCAGGATACGCCCACATTTTCGAGAGATGGATAGAGAACAAGCTAAAAAGAAAATGATTTTTCCTACGATCAAGGGCCATAATTCATGAAGTTACAATTCGATATGTGCATATATCAAAATAGGTTGCCAGGCAACGAAACATATACCCACCAGAAGCTAAATCGTCCGGACAGTCAACAAGAATTGTCGCATATCAAGTAATTATCAAAAATCATTAGAATTTGTTTGGTTTTTTATAAAGTTCTGCCCCATGCTAACATTTAGTATACGAAACATTTAATATTATGAATTTAGCTGTACAATTATCATTGAAAATCAATATACTTGTTTGTCTCAAGACCTTAAACTCTGTTTCAAGTTTCATCAAAATCAAATTAAAATTGTGACCTCTATAGGTGCACAACCTTGGTATACAATATTGCTAAACTATTTGCGTACAAGAGGCGGCCATATTGTCTGGCAATTTTGGTCCAATTTTCACGAAATTCGAACTCAACCTTCATTACCAAGCAAAAGTGATATAATCAAACAGTTTTTTAAATCGGATAATAATTTTGACCTTCAGAAGGACCTCAATCTAAAAACAGAGGCCATAATTCAGGAAGTTATGATCCGATGGGCGCAAATATCGAAAGGAACTAAGATCTTTGGGTTATAAACATACATGTCAAGTTCCATCAATGCCTTTCAAGTTTCATCAAATTCGGTTCAAAATGCCTTTCAAGTTTCATCAAATTCGGTTCAAAATTGTGACCTCTACAGTGTTCACACCCTGACATACCATATTTTTACACTTTTTGCGTACAAGCGGCGGCCATTTTGTCCATCAATTTTGGTCCAATTTTTACGAAATTCGAACACAATTTTCTTTACAGGGTAATGGTAATGTAATCAGACAGGTTTTTAAATTGGATAATAATTTTGGGCTCAAGAGGGCCCACAAGCTAAAAAAAGCTTATGGGGTCATAAACCTATATTTCAAGTTTCATTGAAATCGGATAAAAATTGTGACGACAATATATGTCCACATGAAAATGTGGACGTATAAATACACCGCCAGGCAACATATCATAAGTGATGAAGCAAACAGGTGATGATAAACCAAAAGTCTTCTTTGTCTCATGAACATAAGTGTACATGAATTTGATGATAACCTAATCATTTATAGCATCCCCAAGCAACCATGGATAGTATACAAGGGTGACAACAATGTCATTTTGAAGTGGGTGTACAAAAAATAAAAAAACAATACTATATATCGGCAGTACTTTTTGAAAATATTGCTAGAGGGTTAATTTCAAATTGAATGTATGATTATATATAATTACCAGGAGGAGCATCTAAACCAGGTAAACCAGGTAAACCATCAGGACCAACATCACCTGAAATTAATAATATTTATAATTTACTACAGTGTTGTTTGATTTCTATAAAACATAAGACAATTATCAAATCCAAGCACTGTCATTAAAATAAGCTAGCAAATTCTTAACAATTATATGGAAATTAATAAATAAATCATTATCTAAAATCTAGCAACATTACCAGGGAATCCAACTTCTCCTTGGCGACCAGGCTGTCCATCGAAACCAGAGTCACCCTGGTAACCTTTGAGACCTGGAAGACCATTTAGGCCATCATCTCCAGGTTGACCTCTTTCTCCAGGTAAACCATCAAAACCAGGTAAACCACTGTCTCCCTTTCTGCCATCTAGACCAGGCAGTCCTGGTAATCCTTGTCGTCCGTTTTCACCTGGTGCTCCAGGTTCGCCATCTAATCCTGGTAATCCATCAATACCACCATCACCACGAGCACCTGGAATGCCAGCTCTTCCAGGGCGACCATCTTCACCCTAAATATAATTTCAAACACTAATTATCATAGGAACATTTTGATTTTTAACTGTGAAGTGAAATGATGACAAATGTTCTATAAAAATGTAAGGTTTAAGGGTGTGCATAACATGCAGTTGCGCATATATGGCAACTCTGGGTGATCCAAGAATATAACATAAAATATAAACACTTTTACTCCTATTCATTTTTTTTATAAATTAAATATCTTTATTTCTGCTAGCATTATACTGTGCACAAAGTCCTCTCCAAAATAGCTGATGCACAGCATAGATCCTTCAATTTTATAACAACAGGTTTTATTTTGCATAAAACAGCTGTTTCTGCTCTCTTATATGTGAAACAATTGTACAGAATCATTTTATTTGCATCTACCTCACGGCCTGGTTCTCCAACAATACCAGGTAAACCACTTTGACCAGGTGCCCCTTTTAATCCCGGACGACCAGGTCGACCATCCTCTCCTGGGAAACCATTATCACCTTCAGGTCCTGGTAAACCATCCAACCCTGTGACAAAGTACAAATATCTCTAAAAGTTGATAATTTCACAAACATCATAACTATACAGAATAATGCCCTGGTATTTTATGAGAGCCATGTTTTCTGTTAGATAATAAGATAACATGTCATTTTCAATACTGCTCCAAGAAACTATAGGTTTTTAGGTATTAAAATATAAAGTGGATTCTGTGATTATAATAACTGAAGATTTTAAAAATAAAATTAAATTGAGATATTTTGCACATATATTTTGGTAATACATCATAAAAGACTGATTTCTTTAAAAATAAACAAACATTTAAGAGAGTTTTCACTTTACTTTTATCAAATAAATGTATTCTATCTTTTACCTGGAAGTCCATTATCTCCAATAGAACCTTTTAAACCTGGTGGTCCATCAACACCAGGTAAACCATCCAATCCTGGTAAACCATCTCTACCTGAAAAATCATGTTAAAGCACGTATAAGTAAAACTGCAAAAATACAACACACAGAAAAATATTCAAAAGAAATTCCCAAATAATGACTGCAATGTGTGTACAATACTTATTTACCTTGATTATCGCTGATAATAGGCAAGATTAATTAAGTAATAAAATACAACTATCATGATTGACTACTAAATCTATATTATTTCTTCATCTTAATCCTGAAGATATGCTGCCAGGCAACGTAACATACGACCACAGCATC
Organism: Patella depressa; assembly: GCA_948474765.1. Lineage (NCBI taxonomy): Eukaryota > Metazoa > Mollusca > Gastropoda > Patellidae > Patella > Patella depressa. The sequence continues at coordinate 55,089,883 of OX419715.1, read as the reverse complement.
TAAATCAGCAGTTGACAACAGTATTTATTCTTTTATAGATAATACAGGGCATTTACAAGACAATTTCATACAAATCAAATTATAACTTTTGTTTTTTTGAGGGTTTCACAATGTTCTAAAAGCTGAAACAAAGTTCTTAAATTAAAATGATGCATATAAATTACATACAGATAGGATGGTAACTTTTGTCCTAAGAGCATTCACAAGGTGGAATAAAGTGAAATAAGGGTCATAACTTAAATTGACGAAATTCAATGGGCTTTTTTAATTTACCAATCTAAATAATACATATAGATTTAATACAGATCGGATGTAGTCCGTAGAGTGGTGACAAGAAATTGTGGACAACGGACCAACAAGCCTGTCGGACAGACAGACGCATGTGGGCGTATAAAAACAATTCAGTTTCTCCTTTGTTGAACAATTTAATCCCTTTAACGTCAGTCTGCTATGTCTTGTGACAAGTGATTACATAGTATCCTTTATAAACATGATAAACAATGTTTAGACTTCATGAACTATTGTAACCAGTGATGTATTTTTCAATTGGCATGCCGATTAGGATGGCTTTACCTCAGAACTGACATGAATTCAGAACTGACATGAATTGAAATAAAATGGAGCTTTCTAGCACATCAGCACCAACAAGGCTATATTGCACCAGGCTAATGTGAACTAGAGCTGTTCCAAGGGAATGGACAAATAGACCTTTTTTATATATACTGTGAATTTGCCCTAAGGAGCTAACAACAAACTTCTTGTATATTTATTCTATCATTATTACCTCGTTCTCCTGGGAATGATCGACCAGATTCACCCTTCATTCCACTCTCACCAGATAGACCATTCTCACCAGGTAATCCAGCCATACCCTTTAATCCTATACAAACATTAAACAACATTTAAATACATGAATTGTAGTTTTATATAACATATAATAATGTGTGTTCAAAGTACATATATGATTGAAAATAGTTCAAAAGTAAGAATATTTTACATATAAAAAAGTCCTGACGATAATCAGATGAAAGTTCAATAGATCTAATTGACAAAAAAACTTTACCGTCATATCCTCTATTTCCTTTCATTCCTGGTAAACCAGGCAAACCAGAATCTCCTGCACGCCCCTTAAACCCATTCTTTCCATCTTCTCCCTCAGACCCCTTTTGTCCGGGTAAACCATCAGCACCTCGTAATCCGGGTAAACCATCATCCCCACTAGGACCTTTTGGTCCATCAGCTCCTGGTCGACCATCATTACCATCTCGACCAGGTAGACCAGGTAATCCAGCTGAACCCTTTTCACCAGCAAGTCCTAGAAATGTTTTTAAAAAATTACTTGTCAATTGTACTTAACTACATCATTAAATTATTCTATTGCATTTCAAATGCAAAATCACATTTAGTTCTAACTGTGTTTTATAAAAATAACAACAATATACATGTACCTGGGCGTCCAGGCAAACCATCCAGTCCAGGTTCACCATCTAATCCTTCCCGTCCCCGTTCTCCTGGAAAACCATCTCTTCCTCGTGGACCATCTTCACCAGTTCGTCCTTTAAGGCCAGGCAATCCTGGTAAACCATCATCACCACGAACACCACGTAAGCCAGGCAAACCTAAAATAACAAGCCAACAGTGAGGTTGATGACTCCCTCCACAATCTCGAAATAATTAAATAATACATAACACTTTATTGCAAATTTATCTTTTTGAAAAATAGAGAGCAATCAAACTGATTATCTATACTTTGTCTAAGTAGAAAATGTCAATGATCAAAATCAGTCAAGATTTTGAAGTACCTGGTGGTGAAGCTCTACACTAAGTTTCACCCCTCTCCATCAGTTAGAATAAAAGTTATCTTGTCCCAAAGCATCAAGCAATGAAATTGCTTAGCTCCACTTAGCTTTAGACTAGAGGAAAATGTCAATCGTTGAACTCTGTCAAGACATTCACCATTCATCTACACAAATTTAAACATTCTACTTCAATTAAAAGCAGAGTTAAATAAAACCAAGAAGAAGACGATAAAACCTCACACACGATAGGAAAAGAAGGGTGGAATAACCCCCATAACAGTGCAGGTAAGTTTGGATCTCAGTGATGCATCCGAGGAAAAACAGGAACCAATCATTGTAGATAAATCATATACTGAAACAGGTTACATCACTGTAATTAGAATCAAAGTTGTCGTGTCCAGAGGGACATTCTGATTCTAACTTAATTAGATGGAGAGTTACTGTGTTCAAAAATGTGTGACAAACAGTCAGACAGACAGATAGACCCAATTTAATATTACCCTGCATTAGTCATAAGCTCTGCAATGCATGACATTAATAACATCAATGACATCTATTGTGTTTTTTTAAATATCCCAAATCATAGTTCAAAAATATACCCTAGTTTACAGAAATTGTATTATGTTTTTTGTTTGTACTGTGTTGTATCTTCTTAAAGAAAATGTAATGAAGAGTTTTTAAGAAATCTTACCTGGAGCTCCATCGTCTCCTGGTCGGCCTGGTAAACCAGGTCGGCCTGAAATCGATTCACCAGGCTGTCCTTTGGGTCCAGGTCTACCTTGCATACCAGGTAATCCAGGGTCACCTATATACAAAAACAAGCATATACACCTTAAGCATCAGAATTGAAAAGAATACACATAATTTCAAATTATATCATTCACTATTAAGTGGTAATGCTATTGTAATTAATTACATAATGATCCCAGTTCTGATGTTCTCAGAATATATTTTTGTCAATGTAAAATGAAAATATTGAATTAACGTTTCTCAGCAAACTGGACAAGACATAAACAGGATTATTTGTACCATTTGGTCCAGGTCGTCCATCTAATCCAGGGAATCCACTGGCACCTCTTTGACCATCTAAACCAGGAGGACCTACTGCACCATCAATTCCAGGCTCTCCAGGGCGTCCTGGTATACCTTCACGTGGTTGGTAACCAGGTTCTCCAGCATACCCCTATAAAACATGTTCTAAGGTCAGCTTCAAAAGGCAGATATATCAATAAATACTTTAATGCTTCTAGTTAGACATTTCGTCATAGAATAAATTTTAATCTCAATTGTTTTAAAAAAGATTATTTGACCGTGCAAAGGTTCACATAATTGTTTTCAACCATATATTACTTGGCCCTTCACACCAATTATATCAAGCCAGAAAGTTTGTACGAGTGGCTGCATATTTTGATTTGAATAGCCTAATAAAAGCAAATGTTGAAATAATTTATTGTTGCCAAAGGCAGAGGGTAGAGCGTGATACGCATCTCTATCAAAATAGGTTCAAGTTCTATCAGTAACAGAAATGGAAGCTTTGTCAGGATTATCAGAATGGACAGGAATTTAATCCATGAACCTTAAAAACATCATATATAGTACAAAATGAATATAAATAAAATACCTTAAACCCAGGTAGACCAGGTAAACCATCTTCGCCACTCATACCTTTAGGACCAGCTAAACCATCAAAACCTGGTACTCCAGCCACACCAGGATATCCTTTAATACCTCGTGGTCCACGATCACCAGGCAGACCAGGTAGTCCACTATCCCCCTTAATACCATCTAATCCAGGTAAACCTGGCAAACCGTCTTCACCTTCTTCACCTTTGGAACCTAAGTATAATGTTGGACACAGTTGAATTTCAAAGCTTACAATAGTGAGGAGACAACATAATTACAGATATATTATTATCAAGTACAATTTCACTTTGAATATCTTGAATACCTTGGAAACTACCAAGTAGGTTGAATCTCTGTAGATGATATAAACAAGGGAGTGCCACCTATAACTCATATTGGGCAAAATCTTTTTATTGATTTATTTTCAATGCCATTGAATCCAAACTGGGCGATCATCTACTATTGATATTTTGGTCTCGTTTTCTCAGTTAAATGTTACATAATCACTTTGATTATATTTTAGCCTGCATTAGCATGAAAACTTAAGATATTTTTTGAAAAAAATGCATATGATGACAACATCTTTAAGAGAGGACTCTTTTGTAAGTTTTAGTAACTTTTGTCTGATCCGTTTACTATAAAGTAATAAAATATGTTTAAATCAACATCTTTAAAGTACCATAATATGTTTAAATCAACATCATTAAAGTACCATTATTTACTTACCAGGTAGTCCAGGTAGTCCAGGCATACCATTTGGACCTCTTCTACCAGGAATACCGGGTTCACCTTTCATGGGTTCTAATAATCTCAGTGGTACTGGGTCTCCCTTAAAACCTATAAGGTAAATTTAACATATGGTAACTATTGATAAATTAAACAGTGGTACTGGGTTTCTTTTAAAACCTATAAGATAAATTTATCAGTGGTACTGGGTCTCTCTTAAAACATACAAGATAAATTTAACTTATGGTAACTTCTTTTTATACACATCAGGGGTGATATTATTGTACTTATTACATTACCAGTAGTGGAATACAAGCATTCATTTTTTAATTGAGATAATGCCCTTGACAAATTTTACTAGAGCACAATATATAATAACAAATTAAAAGTAAATGTCGCTAAAATAAAAAAGAAAAATATAATTCTGTTTCCGAAGTTCTAATAGGACTTGCCTCTGTCTCCCTTTATACCAGGCATACCATCTAAACCAGGAAGACCAGAAACTCCTTTACGACCCCGGGCTCCTATCATTGTATCACCAATCTCTCCTTTCTCTCCTTCTAGACCAGGCAATCCGGGTAAACCATCTAAACCATCATCACCTGGCTGACCAGTATCTCCCTGAAAAAAACAGCAGACATGTCACAAAAAGAAAATATGATGAACATCATTACATGTATACGAGATGTTTGTGAAAGGTAGGATATTTTATTTAATCAGGTTGGCTATAATTAATTAGAATGAAAACGTGATAGATCCCTGATTGATTACTATCAAGTATGTTTTTTCTGACTATTCCAACTTATATTTTACTATTCATTATTAATATCAATTAAAACAAATGTAATTTGGTCTGTCTTTTTGTCTCCTGTGAAATAAATATTTACGACTCTTAACTCAATGAAAAAAACATTGTAAAAATATACAAGAAAATAATACATTGTTTGAAAGATACGTTGTTAGAAATCCTAAAATGCATCAAAAAGCTCCATGGGTTTTTCATTTCATTAATTAACTTGAAAATATTTGAATAGCATTCAAATAGTAAATTCAGCATACTATCTAACCACAACCTACAATTAATATCTTCATTTAAATATAAATAAAGTCATTTATTGAAATAAACTAGTTTCAAGTATTAATTTTTTATTGAAAGGCCTATCAGCCTTAATCAAAACAAGCCAGCACTCTGTGGGCATAGAACGTTGTAGATAAAATTGGACATTTGTTGGATTCGTTTATTAAAGTCTAAATGAATCCAACAGATCGTCAATTATTTCTACTGTGTGCTATGCTCACAAGGAAATGTTCTATGTTTTCCATATGATAAAATACCCTCCATACCTTCATTCCTTGCAAGCCATCAAATCCTCTGGGACCACGGGGACCAACAGTACCCATAGAACCATCAATACCTGGCAAACCAGGATAACCACGATCTCCCTTCATTCCTTTGGGTCCACGATAAAATTCTATTTCAGTTACTCCAATATATTCTCCTCTCTCTCCCTTCAATCCAGGTAAGCCAAGACCTCCATCTCTACCAGGGAAACCCTAGAAAAAAGAACTCGTGAATCATGGACAGTTCATATCAGCATTTAAATTCTCTTTTCAAAAAATGGGAGATATACTTAATGCTATTATTGCAATAATTTATCACAGTTGCAAATACAAAATCTAGAAATTTATAATTTTCACATTAATATTGAATGTATTTCTATTTTATATCCTATACTTACAGGATTTCCATCCTGACCTGGTAATCCACTCAAACCTATTTCACCAGGAGATCCTTTTGGTCCTTGGAAACCAGGACTACCGGGTGATCCAACTAAACCTATATCCAAATAAATTCATATATATTAAATATATTATTACAATCATAACAGACAAGTAGTGTAATATGTTGTATAAAGCCATATTCCTGAAGCAATGGCTTGAGAAATCCCTCTCTGGCCATTGCTGGAATAGCGTCTGTTTCTTGAACTTATGCGGGAGTGTGTCTATTCTTTCCGTTCACTTAAGTACAGCAACATTCCCCTATTTTATTTGTATTGTTTTCATTTATTATGTTGAAATATCCAATACTTAACACTATCAATTGTAAATGAAGATGACTTTCATATTTAAAGTGTTTAAAAATAATCCACAAAGTGTGCAACGATCATAACTCTAGAAGTAATTAAAGGAAACTGGTTTCTTCGTTTCATTTATCTCAACAATCAACAAATAGCTAAGAGTTTTTACAAGATTCTAGAACTTGAACAAATCTGAATGCAAATAATTTTCAATCAGATTGGAAGATAACTATTGTTGTTGGAGGTTAACAGGGTTACCATCATAAATCAAGTAATAATGGAAATAGTTGAAATTCAATAGGGCTCTTTGAATCACTTAACTGAACAATACCTAATCAATTTCAAGCACATGACTTGCAAAATACAACCATATTTCAATATGGGCATATAGAAATGTTTTGCAATACAGGTCCACAATTACTTTATTGTGGAAGAATGCTTACAGTACTTAACCCAAACTGATCCAGCAGTGAATATTCGCTTGGCCGCTACAATCACTGATAAGCATGACATCGACGAGGCTTAATGAGTACGGCATATTAACTTTTTTACCCCGACAAATTAAATTCTCAAACATTTTTTTGAAGTATAAGAAAAATAAATAAAGAGGTTTGAAGCATTTGTAATTAAAAAATATTTCCTATTTAGTGTAAATGGGTATTAAAATGAGTAAAACGCACCATTTTGCCCGAAGCAGTTAGGTGTTATGTAAACAATGCACGAGCCGTTTAGCCAATGACTAACGGCACGTGAAGTCAATGCACATGTTGTAGACAGTCATGTGTGACAGAGATAATTCGTAAGTAATTCTCTGTGAAACAGATTGTACTTAACCATGCACTGTATAAATGATCCTCCATACAACACTGTATATTAAGTATAAACAACTTTAGCGCCTCTCTTAACCTAATCTGATACCTACCTGGTAAACCTGGATCACCAGCTTCTCCTACTTGTCCTGGTAAACCATCAGGACAGAAACCACAATCATCACCTCGATCACCTGAAATAATATATAACAATTACATAAATAAATATCTTGGTTTATCACTTGTTTAAAGAAACATAGTTATGATAATAATAAAGTATTGTTTGTCTGGTGATTATGGCTTAACTTGTGAATAATTGTCTAAATAATAATTCATATGACACTTAGCTCTCACACAATGTCTCTTCAAACAAAGTTGACACTGTGATATGATATGAACAAAGCAATTTAAATGCATTTTAAAAACTTACCCTTAAATCCAGGAAGACCAGGTAATCCATCAGGTCCTTGCAGACCAGGTAAACCTCGATTACCAGACATTCCTTGAGAACCTGGGATACCAATTCTAAAGAAGCCATCACCAGGTAAACCTGGATCTCCATTAAAACCAGGGTCACCAGGAAATCCAGGTAAACCGGGAAGACCATCCAAACCAGGTAATCCTGATGGACCAGCTGGACCAACAACGGTTTGACCAGCTTGACCTTTGTCTCCACCAATACCAGGTAATCCTGGTAGACCATTTGGTCCAGGTTTACCATCCTCTCCTTGGATACCTGTTAAAAACAATCATACTTATATACAATTACTGAAATCTGCTTAAATATTTTATGACATGAATTAAAGCACATTCAAATGTTTCTAAATTAAAAATAGTAAGGTCTATTTGAACTCTAAAGTATCATAATTTTGCGACTACCATAAAGTTAATTTCTTTTCTATCGCTATGTGTGAAATGTGGGGCAGAGAATTTTGCATAGCATTTCTGCATATTCTTATTCAAATTTCAATTACCAAGAGTGACCTCAGTTTTTGGTACCACATGACACTTTTCTTGGCAGCTTTGCGGGTGTCATCCCTGAATGACTTGAAAAATAAGTACATATTTATAATATATTTACCTGAATTCCCCCTGTCTCCCTTCATTGACATACCAGGTATACCAGGTTCTCCTTGAATACCATCAATACCAGGAAAACCAGGTAGACCTGGTAGACCTACACGACCTTCTTCACCGGGCAGACCTGAAAAATAATTGTATACTATTTACCACCAACTAAATTTGACAGAAGCAAAAGAAAACTTATCATTAAACACAGCATTTTCCCAACTCACTGGGTAAGATCCTGTAATAAAAACATCCTGAGAAGATATACCTATGGGATTATTTAGAAAAAAAAAAGATTTAAAAAACTTGTTAATGTGGACACATACCTTCGTTTCCTTTCCTACCAGGAGCTCCTGGTGGACCTTGTCTACCTGGGGAACCAGGGTTACCACGGCCTTCCCTATCAGATATAATACCTGGTAAACCCTTAAAAAAAGAAGTTTATCTGTGATTTTACAAAATTAATCCTAACCCTTTTACACTCCTCTGTAATAAGATCATTTTACTTATAACACAGTTGCTATTTTAATATCTACTTTTATTACCGATGATTGTGGTGTTATAAAACTAGTACAGCATGACAAATGAAAGGTAAATAAATGGTACAGCATTACCATTGAAAGGTATTAGTCTTAAAAAACTTGTACATGATTACAAACACAGGCGAACAGGCCCAATGAATGTTATGGGGCAGGCATGTTTACATTCCCCTTTCACAAGAAATCTCATTGAACCATTCAAATGTTTACAGTCCACTGAGACACTACTGTTGGCAGAAAATTTAAAGGCCACAAATGCGTTTTCCTGCTATTCCAGCCTGTGAATACAATAACTCTATTGTTGTTCAATTTAGCCGAATTTAGAATCGAATTTAAAGCACATCAGCTTATACTTACCGGAGGTCCTTGGGATCCCTGTCGTCCAGGGTAACCACTGTCACCAAGCATACCCTAAATCACATTTAAAAGATCAAATTAAGTACTGCTCTAAATATTTATCACCATATAGCTGTGATATCTCTATAATTACTGATGTATTCAATTTCAATATTGGTTAATATGTAATTACGTGAAAGACTTAAACTTATTTTTAATTTGTTGCAATATAGCCCAACTTAACAGTAAATCAAGAATCACATAATCCAAAGTTCAAAGTTATTATTTAAATATTCTGCTTGAATAGCATCATCAAATGTTCTATGCAATCTGTATTTACCTTAGGTCCATCAATACCATTTAATCCAGGTAAACCTTTGTCTCCCGTGGATCCTTTTAATCCGTATGCTCCAGGTACACCCTCTTTACCACGTTTACCCTAAAATAGTATTCGATTAATAATCATGTTCGGATTCAAATATTAAACATACATTATGCAAGAGCTAAATCTGCCTATTGCAGGTATTTCTTTAGGCCTAAAATGTTATCTAAATTATCAATTAGACATTAATAAGCCCAATGAATATTATCAATAAAAGTATTTCTTGAACAACTAAGCTCAAAATATTTACTTTAAATTTAAATAAATTTCCTACTGCTAAAAGTTATTGATCACATATAACGACAATAGATTGGTTTGAAATAAGATAAAATTTAAACTTACACGTCGTCCAGAATTACCAGCATCTCCTTTCACAGCTTTAGGACCAGGTAAACCTCGAATACCCTAAATAACAAGTTTATAAGTATAACAAGAATATAGTTTTACCTTCAGTTGATCAAGCTTTGACCATCTTTGGTAGAGGTCATACAATTTTACAGATTTTAAATAAACTAAACCACTTCATTCTAACGCATTTAGCGTTAGCAAATAAAAGGTATGTCAAGATCTGAATCCCAAATCTCTTGGATTCGATAATCTAAACTTTAGTTTAGTTGTTATATGATCATGTTATAATACTCACAGGCATTCCTGGGAAACCTTCAGCTCCTCTTCCTCCACCCATTCCTCCTTCTCCCTTCATACCTTTATCTCCTGGTAAACCTTGTATAATGCCTATTGGTGGCTGACTAACAACTTGCTGATTTCCTGCATCTCCTTTTTGCCCAGCTTCTCCCTAGAATATCACAAAATCAATTTCTTAAACTGGAAATATTTAACAAATTTCTAATTTAACTATAAAAATACTATACACTAAATTTGTAAGTTTAAAATGAAACCTTAGTACCTTAGAACCTTTAGAACCCATATTTGGACTTCCTCTGCTACCTTTGTCACCAGTCCTGCCCTTTTCACCGATTGGACCCTAAAATATGAAATGGATATCTTGTAAAAATAAATACTGTGACCACAATGCTAATTATTACTATAAACATCCTTTTAAAATTATTGGTTAATCTCTGACAGAAAATAATATAGCTCTGTTTTCAAAGTGAAGCACTTTACTTACAATATCTCCAGTAGGACCTAGGTAACCCTGTTCTCCTCTGAAGCCAGGTAGACCAGGTCGTCCCTACAAAAAAAAATCAAAATCATTGAAATCAATTAATTTACACACTCTTGATTAATCATAAAATTAAAATGTCACAATAAATAATCATCAGAAAATAACAAGCAGATTCCATGTTAAATATGCTTATCAAGAGGTTACACAAATTGGCAACCATCAACTTAGTTCCATATGACATAGCAATTGAAGGACAGATGATTAGAAATGTGATTTATTTTAAGTCAATTGCATAATTGATGAAATTACACATATAGGAGGTATGTGTTTGTGGGTGATGGTTGTTCATACTGTGAATACCAAGGCAATAATTGAACAAAATATTGATGAGACTCCTTTATTAACTTAATCCAAGATCTACAGAACAAAAGTAATAATATTTGTAAACTTGATGTAAAAATCATTTTTATTGGTTGATTGTTCTTGATGTATGTAGAAATTTTGGCTTTGATTCTCTAAAGAGGATTGACAGACTATGTGGCAATGGGACCTGTAGAATATGGCCGACCATAAAACCCCATTATTACAAGTTTGAATAAAATCAGATGAAAAATGTTGACTGTGCTACATACCCAGCAAATGTGGATAGTCAGACAAATTGATCGAAAAGACAGGCAGGGTGGGGGGACACCATTAAATATGTAAAAAATCTAGATTGATTACAGTTTTCAACATGAACTAACAATGTAATCATATTGTTGACATTCTTTCTCTTTGAAAGATATAATATACATTCAAGCGGCATACATCGTATTCATTAATAATAATAACAATAATAAACCTTTATTCTGTGATACAGGTCATTGTATTCATTTGACTGATATAAAATAAAACACAAGTAGCTATGTCATAATTTAGTAAGATTAGAATATAATTACTTACAGGCACTCCATCTAAACCTGGTTCTCCAGGTTCACCTTCTCCTCCTAAACCAACACCACCAATAAGACCAGGTTCACCCTAAACAAACCATAATAAATATTTTACAAATTATGCGATGTGTGTTTATTATACACTATTTTGAACACTTGATCAAATATTGTACAAATTATTGCAATCTTTTTAAACTTTGTGTTTACTGGTAATTGAATGAATATCTTTACAAAGTCACAGGTGCTCATTGAAAGAAAATGCAATCAAGTGGGGGAAAAACCTTTCAGGCTAGTTGCCTTATTTCCGAACAGGTTTTTAAATGACAATACTTTAGTAACATCTAAAATTGAAACTGGCTGCCATTCGGGGTATGGATGAACAAAACCAAACAGATTGTACCAATATGAAAGTAACCATCTTCTATTGGCTTGTGAATATAACAATGAATTATTGCAGGTTGATAAACTTCAACATATTATAGGGACTTACACAAACACACAGAATATACCTGAAAGAATCTATAGATAAATCTATGTACATTGGAAAATTTGAATATCACAACATAAGGAACAGAGAGCTATAATGGGTAATATTTTAAAATAAACAGTATTAATTACATAACACTGATCTAATTAGAAAAGGGTACTTAATACAATATCCATGTGTATTCTAATAATTAACTCAGTTAGTATGTATAACTTACCTTCAATCCTGGCAAACCTCCTCTACCTCTGAAACCTGGCTGACCAGGAAGACCAGATTGTCCGGGAAAACCCCTTTCTCCCTGGAATACAAGAAAATATTATTTGCATGTATATACATTTTTATAGCCATACTTCTTGGCAATTTCTTTCATTTCATATCAAGAAATTGAATTTGTGGTGCATAAAATTTGGTACATTGTTTCAGTCTGAAATTGTATGTTGGATGAACTTTTCAGTTCAAATAAACAATAGAAGGTAAAAACAGATGAATTTGAAACTCACACAGTAGTTATGGGGCTTTAATATAACACTAAGGTAATTTAAGAGCTCATCATTGTGTAATAAATAGATGTAAAATTAGTTAAGAGTGATAATAAGATAAGGATTATTGTGAAATCAGTAGGGTTTCTGTACAACACATCAATGTCACAGATCACATTACCCCCACAACAGCTGATAAGGATAACATCCACTCTATATCTCTTATAAACTCTGTCAAATTTCTGAGACCAATTAGTAACTGGTCAATGACCACAGGCCCTCCCCTTGGAATTTAATCATTGACTCTAATTACTAATGACTCATTCCAGTATATAGTCTGTGGTAGAAACTGTTACATTTGTAATGTCCACTAACCTTTGTTCCATTACAACCTGGATAACCTTTTGGCCCAACTGGTCCTTCCAATCCAATTTGACCCTAAAATATAAACATTAATAAATCACATTATGAAGAGGCAACATTAAAGACATCATTATATAACAGTGTAAATTGTACAGTGATAAGTTGTTAAACAAAGCCATCAAAACTAATATTGACTTAAAATAAAAAATATTAGTCATTCCATAGTACAACATCTTATAGATCTTCTACAAAATAAATAATTTGTATATATTCACATATTAATACTTACAGGAACACCAGGTACACCAGTAAATCCAGGTAATCCATCATCACCCTAAAAATAACAAACAGTGGGAATTACAATGTAATCTTCTGTAAACAGTCAGTAACAGGATTACAATACTGAGTCCAATCTGATTCTGACACAGCCTTTCTACAGTTTCTGAAAGCTAACGGTTACACTCAGGCCGGGTTTGAAGCTAATTTGAAGCTAACTTTTCTCCTTTATTTTAATCTACTATTATTCTAACTACTTTCAAATGTAAAACTGACCATATAATGGAAACAGGAAGCAATACTTCTATAAGGGTTTTAATAAATCATTGTAAATGCTATGCATCATTCGGGACTGTATCATGGTGTAAATGCTTATCTAAAACATCTATCAAAGTAGCTGAAATAAATCTGTCATCACACATGTGTGACTTTAAATCTAACTGGTATTTAATGATGAGAATTAGACACATGTACAGTACTTGTGAGTATTAAGTAGCTACATGTATTGATGTTTAATAGTTTCAGTTTGTAAATAAATCATATACTCTCCATAAAGAGGAAAACAAAAAGAAATTTAGAATGCATTAAATTAAACCTTGGAACATTTTATTCAATATGACCTTGCTGTTATTCTGTAGAATATCGCAAAAGCAGTTGCACAAATATGTTTGATAATTGATACAGCAATATTTCAAGAAAACTGCAAGTTCAGCCAGTTCTTTTGAATTTCTTGAGAATATATCAAAATGCATTGTCACTATTGTTAATGAACTATACAAACCAGTCCTATACAAATAAGACAGTTCTCAGATATACTGAGTGTACATTCATATACATATATAGTAAGACAGCATGGATGGGTGGTATTTATGTGAAGTAAAGATGTGCAGACTGATAGCCATAAAATAAACTGAGGGGCAAAGTTATACTGAGTTAATTGTAAACTATTTCCTCCCCTCTCAAGATAAACAGTGGTGTATTGTAAACTGCAGGAAATAATCAAGGCTTAAAAGGTAACAGGAATGTTTCATGTCTTAGATAAACAAAGTACTGTCTTTCTTAAATAGACAGTCATCATTTATAGAAATAAACAGAATGCTACTTAAAATTTCATGACCTGTTTTTGAATATAATTTTATTTGCACATATTATGCTGTTACAGATATCTGCCCAATATCAGTGATCTACTGTCTTCTGATTCTCTCCTCCTTGATCAGAGGTTAAATGTGTGTTAACTGGTCTAGTGTTATGACTCCTGGGCATAAATTGGTTACTGTAGAGCTATGGCTTGGGTTTGAATTAGTGGCTAAAACATTGTACAGTTCCTCCAGCTCAATTAAAAAAAGATTTTGAATCAAAAACAGTGCTTTAATTGTGGCACCCAAGTTTCTTTATCCAGGGAACAAGCTGAGGTGAAATAATAAAAATAAATAGCTCTCTTGCTAAGTTAAACCAATGAATGATCCCTACATATAGTCCACACATGAGTACTTGTTTGAAATCAACAAAAATTCAATAAGTTTGTGACTATCAAATGTCCAAAATAATCCAATGTTAATTATAAACAAGAATTGTATGTCACCTGTGTAGGTGGAATGTATAAAATAACTATGACTGATTCTTGTAAGTGGATTTAAGATGTATTATTTTTGTTGCTAACAGAGAAATTTAAAAATGTATAGGTTTTAAATGAATAAATGACAGCAACAGTTTTGCTTTTGTTCCAGAACCTGAAACTACTGATGTTTTATGCTTGGCCTTGTAAATATCATCAATGAGTTTAGCAGATGAGTTCCAGTACCAGAAGTGAACCAATGTCAGTGAAAAGAAAAGCTGCTGACTATAGAGAATGGAATGATGTACAATGTAGGAGTTAAGGTCTTGTCACTTATTTTGAAACTGACATATGGTAATTTTCATTTCATTGATTACTACATGTGTAATGCAAGGGTGGTGAATTTTGCCTACTTTTCATCAAATTCCAACTGCCAAGAGTTCTTTTCCGGGCAATCAACTTTATACACCAGTGGGCCTTACTTTTTTTAACCATAGAAACAAAAAACATATGTTCCTCGTAAGTCCTGCATAAGACTCCCCTGACAAGAGGGAATCAGGATTGAAAAATTTGAACCTGAAGCATTTCAATCGAGGGGCCTGATATCCACTCCTTGACCATCCTGTTCCACTAGAAAGAGCACTGTGGGCATATAATTTCTGTAGGAAACATCTTAGCTTTTCAAAATCACTATTTTTTTAATATAATCTATTATGATGTATACTTAGAAATAGCTTAAAAATGTTCAGGAAATAATAATTTTTAAAACAGAGCCATCCATCATATACAATATGTACACTCATAAAAATGCTATTTCCTAGTATTGTATCTTTTTAAGGAAAGTCAAAGAATTTCCCAGACATTTCTCTAATATTATGCACTATATACACCCACATAGTTCCCAGGCTGCCATGTGAACATAGCATGTCTGTTGATAATGGGTGGAGCTCTATTTGACTCATAATGAAACAGCTCTGAAAAGTTTCCTGAGTTTTTCCAAAAGAAACTCTTATTTTTTCATCAAAAGGTTAGTCTTACGTTTAATTTTAGGGACACAGATTCTATTACGTTTTTTCCTTGTCCATTACATCATCATTTTTTATTGTTTCAACATATGGGGATATTTAAAAAAAAAAACAACACTATATGTGTACATGCAAGTCATTAAGACACTACATATATGGGGCAATGATCGCGTCCCTGGAAGTTGCATAATAGACAATCACGTCATGTTTGCAATTAGCACTTATCTCCCCGTCTGCAAGTTATTCAAATATTCATAGTTTAGAAGCACTTAATGCATATTGTCTGATTCACAGTCAACTCCACACCAGGCTTAGAATATTTCGTAAAAAGTGCTTCCTTGATACTTGAAACCTACATGTACGCTGATCTTTTCAACCTAAAAGTTCATGACATGCATTTTAGACTTACAGTACACTCAATACTGTATCTCTAAGTTGTAGGTGACGCTTTCAATATTTGGCTAAAATTTGCAATTAAACGTTTTTTACTTATTATGATAAAAAGGCCTACGAGTAGTTTAACTTATAAAATTCTTTCTTGTCATAATAGATATTAGAATAACAATATGGCATGAAAATACAGAATTTTCTAAGTGTTCATTTACATGCATTTTCTTACCAGGCAACGGGTGTGAAACTTAAATACACCAGAGAAATTTTAGACTGAGTTGCATTCCTATTGTTAGATGTAGAACATGTAAAATGAAAGTTATCAAGTGCACCTACATATATGTGTCTTTAATAAAGATTTCATGTTTTACTCCCATGTTAAACATCAGCTTCTTATTAAAACATCTAGAGTCCTACATACAACTCTGGCTTTGGCAATATCCAGCCAGAAAAAGACTATTCAGGAATTGTGATTAAAATTATTGCAGTCAACCATTTAACTTGGATATTTCATAGCATTTATAAGCATTTAAACTTTTTGGCTTTATCAAAGAAAGTCTGATTTTAATACCAGTCTATGGAAGTGGCATACTGGCTGCAGTAGTAGGGACGCATTGACAGGCAGTATAATTATTACCTTTGATGCAGTGCCAGTAGAAATCTTTCACATATGGAAATATAACTGTATAAAGATTACTTACTCTGTATCCCTTTGATCCTAAACGTCCTTCCTTGCCATAATCTCCTTTGAATCCCCTGGGTCCTTGAGGTCCCTCAGGTCCAGGAAATCCAGGCAGGCCTTCAGGTCCTCTTAAGCCAGGTAAACCTCCTTCTCCCTACAAATTTCATAAAATTATAAGTTATGCATCTTTGACAATTACAGTTAAATTTAATTCATTTGAGCTGGTATACATGTATTATCCATATTCCACCGAGATAGTAATTGTTTAATACCTGATCAAATCACAGTTGACATGTGATATGTATACAAAACAGAAAAGAAGTTGTTTCAGGGAAGATGTTTGGAAATGACTTACCGTAGGTCCTTTCTGTCCTTTGCATATACATTGTGATGTTGTACATCCTGGACATGCCTACAATAATAAATGTACAATATTATGTAATTCATCATAATAAGATATATTTGTTTGTATATTTCAATAATCTACCTGAAGTAAGTTGACCTTTAAACACTTGTCTCTAAAATCTATCACTACTTAGTATGTTCACTACCACACCTATTTATCACTACCACATCTCTTTATTATGTACTTTTCAGATTAAGGCAAAATCAGCTATAATCACTCCTATGTATCCTATAAGGCATAAATAAGTACTGAGATTTTTATTATATAATTTAGCAAATTCCAAGCTTTAAAAAAAAAACTTCCATGAAAAATGGTCTGGCTTGTAGGTTTCAGGAATATTATTATTATTACTTTATTCGTGTAATTAAGACATATTACGTTAGCTGAGTGGATTAGACATGAGCTACTTGAATATTTTTAGGATGGAATTATTTTTAAATATAAGATAAGATTTATTGCATCAAACTGTCCAGTAAAAAACAGTATTCATACAATGTACATGCACACAGTTTAGGTCATACCTGTTGGGCCTCTTCATATTACAAAGTCTACAATTTTCATGTTAACCCTGTGCTGTGCTGGCCTACATGTATGACCTATGTGTGCTGATTTTCCTTATTTAGATTACAAATGTAATTTACATGTATGTCTATTTATATATATTTTAGTAAATGTAAAAACTACTATTGCATTCCAGTTCCCACTGGTCACATACATAAACTACTCTGACATTTTCAGTAGCCACTTGCTGATTGTGCCAACTGGTGGGGTAATTAATCTAAATGATGTTTGGTAAGAGTGGCACCAGCAGTGTGGATAAGGTACATATATCAACTAATGGGATAGAGTAGGGTAGGACATCCTGCTCCACCTTGACCTGCTCTACCCTTTTTTCATATGACATTCTACCACAACTAGGACATGAAATAAAATGGGGTTTAACATCCTACTGTTCTGTGTACTATGAGGAAAATTTTGCCCGGGCAGCGGCACTGTGGCCTACTCATATCGAATTCCAACTGCCAAGGATTTTTTATGTGCACGCCAATGTATTCATGGTACCTAACTTTTTCGTTTCCCTACTGCACCACTGACAAGGAAAACCTTGTCTGAAAATCCTGATGAACTTTCTCAGCTAATGTTGGATAATGATCGAGTCACGTCCTACCCACTAAGCCACCGTGGCTCCAACACATCAAGGACCTACATACATGTGTATCTATCCAAACACTATATTTAAAGGCCATAAATAATTGTATGGAAAAAATAATTTGAGTATTCACTAAATGTAAAAATCTGCTTTCGAAAATACATATTCATCAAAATCCAGACAAATGTTAGCAACTCAATTTTCACCACCATCTCTGGCAGACGGCATTCACGCTTCATCCACTATCCGCTAGCCTAAAATAATGAATGCTCCCTGGTCGTTCACAATCGCATTTAACGATCAAGCCAATCTTCGTGTACATTAAATACTAAATACACCTTCGTTTTAACATTTCATTCTCCTTTCGTCACAACGGCGGAAAATCTCATCATTTCCCCGTACAACAAAAAATATATCTTAATTGATATCTTAAATTAACCCTAAAAATATTTGAAAATATCTGCTACATGTAAATCCCGACTGCGAAATCGAAGTGATTAATGACTATCTATGTAATTTCCAATCGGTCCATGCGCAAAAAAAAAAACAAACAAACAAAAAAAATAATTCTTATAAATCTAACGTATTTGTATTCCTTTATAAAATTGTATAAAATCAATATCTCAAACGTATATCATTCGTCGAATAATATTTAAAATAATTATTTTAACGTAGGTCTAAAGATATTTCATAGATAAAACTCATGTTTTCTTATAATTAGTGTATGAAAAGAGTGTTAAATTTTACATAATAATAACATAAAACAAAATATATTTTTCTGTAAATACTTGCCTTTCATCTCCGTTTTCTTACGAGAAGGGCTCAACTTTCCTCTTACAGCGCGTATACAGAATTTATGGTATTAAAAGTTCTATGAAAGGTTTTGGTGCATTACGCTCAACCAAAATAGTTCCATCGTAAAAGAACCATAGAAAAATTAAATTTTTTGTTAAAATGAGAGAGTTATGTCTAGGAGAAAATACTTACGGCTCCAGAAGCTGGATTCAAGTATTCCGATATGAAGATCACTAATAATGCGGCCAATTGGTATTGGCTTTTCCCCCGCGGCTTCATGCCGTTACAAATAAATTAGGTAAAAGTTTTTAAAACGGCTATCTTTCTTGTCAACACTATCACCACATATTCCTGAGGAAAAGTTAAAGTTTTGCTTCGTTCTAACCTACTAGATGGTACCTAACAAGAACCATCCACCATCTTGTTTTAGAGATTTCGAAGCACGAGCACTTTGCCTATAGTTCCAAGTTCCACAGCAGACGGTAAAACAAAGGTACTATTTTCCAGCCGAGAAATATGTGGGTCGAGGAAAAACTCACCCAGAAAATATTTCGTCGGAAGGCAAGTCTAAGATATTTCCTGGAATTCAAACTTTCTAAATTCAAGTTAAAGAATTCGGTTCAGTGTCCAATACAAAAATATATTTCAGATGAACTAACTTTCTTCAGCGGAAGCTTAGTTCCGCCCTGAAGCAGTTCTCAGTCCCACGTGCATACTAAATTTGACAGAACACGTGTCAATCAAGATGGATTTTGCGGGTAAATGGTGGCTGATATTCCAATTCTGTCTTTCAGTCTTATATATTTTAAAATAAATCTAGGAGTGTTGTAAGATTGCTTATTTCAAAAATAGACTGTCTTTTCCACCGACTCCCAATAAATTAATGGTTTAATCACACAAATCCACACAAATGGTTTCAATTAAACTTATCAATGATGTTGTCTTACGACAAGCGGGAAGACGATTGTCACCTCAAAAGGAAATACTGTATTTACAGTGTTTGCGCAAACAATGACCCCTTGTTAAGACAACGCACCAATTAATAAATAATGGTTGTATATAAAGCAAAGATTATGCCTGGGATTAAAATTAAAATTGGGTGTTTATCTTAGGAATGCGCTGTGCAGTTATTTCCACAATATACAGGAACTGAGTAATGCGAAATTCTCTATACCCTTTGATTGGCGTGGGAGAAGAACTATGCTCCGCCCACCATCCCAAATCTTGGTGTAAGGTCTACAGATTCTTACCCATGGTGAGAGGAGAATCCTGCGAAAGAACTGAGCGATGAACGCTTTGTGAATCCTTGTAATTTATTTAGACTCAGAAAAGGGATTTTCCATAATTGCTAGGGACTATCCTAGCAGGGAAAGTTACGGTTGGAGTTTTGACTCGCCGTTTTATTTTGTTAGATGAGTTTTAGTGATTTTATTACTGGCAACTTAGCCAGCGAACAGTGCTCCGAGAAGAACTGTAGTCAAAAGTGTTTACGATCGACTTCCAAGTCGCGAACCATGCCCACATGGTAAGTACATATTTCAATATTTTTCTAATCCGTGGATGTACAAAATTGATGATTTATCAAATAAAATACGTTTAACAATAATTTCGTTTCACTAACTTTTCTTATTTGTTAAAATTTCAGGTTAATTCTTAGTGTATTTGTGATTCTTGCTTCGAGTTTATCACAGAGCGCGTACGCGGTGAGTAAATGGCATGTTTTATAAGATAAGTTAAACGCAACGAATTATTCCCCAAATAAAATTCAAAACCTTGAATTTCCATTTCCCGCTAAGTATTGATTTTGATAATAAACGGGGAATCAATATCTCCCGTTAAAATTCAAGTATTCTGTATCAATTAGCCCTGTAATGTACCCCCACCCATACCAAAATTGTGCAGTTATATTGCTTTTTCGATTCAGCGTATATTTATTTATTTAAACCGTACATTACAAACAATAATTAAAAGTGAATAAGATATCTCATCGAATGGAATGTAAATGTACGCCGGTAATGGCTGAAACAGTATAAAAGTAGCAGCGAACTAGGGAGCAGTCATTGTTTATGGTTAAGCCGCACATCCATGATACCGTTCGACCGCGGGGTCTACTATTAATGTCACTTGCATGTTCTTTTCTTATAAAAACATTTTATATAATTGAGATTTTTTGGTGTGATTTAGCATGCTTAGATGTGGTTATTAATATTAGGGTTTCTTTTAACACCCATAACAGTTGCAATACATAAAATGCAGCAAAACTGTTTAGAGGTAGACTTCTCAAACAAAATGGACAATTGGTGTCACATTATAATTAGTTCCACATGTTCTAGAATATCCACCATGAAAGTAATTTACCTGTTTCTGTGTGTATGGTAGGGGGGAGGGGGCTCAGTGGCTGACAATTGCTCTGGGTCCATTACTCTGTGCTTGTTTGTCCTGGCAAGTAATAAGAAGGTTATACAGGTACAAAAACTAAAAATAATATTAATTTCTTAAATCACTTAAGTGTGGAGAGATAATTTAAAACAGCCCCCCTTTATTAAAGATAATTTTACACACATAGTTCTCTTCAATGGTAAAACTTTAATTAACTCCAAATATACCAACATATGTTTTTTATGTGAGTATATGCATCCAAGAATGAGCTGGTTGGAACAAAAAATATTTCAAAATATAACTGCTCATGCGTTCAACAATTTCCAATAATTACTGTCAGAAATATTGCCCTTGATCAACTTAACAAATCTTTGGATGCTCTAGAAGGTAAAGAAATCATCAGATTGACTTTAAACCTATTCATTCTGTTTACATATATGTCAGTGTTGGCCCATTGTCTACAATTTCTTTTGAACAAATATAGACTACATTTTCAACTTCATGCATGTTGTTTACATTAGTGAGATGATGAAACCTATTGAATTTCAGTGATTTCTAATTATAACTTCCAGAGTTGTTGCCCTTGGTCACTTTGTAGAAGTTTGTGAACGCTGTAACAACTAGAAATCGGTTCAGTTTGCAATTTATGTTCATTAGCGAAACAAAAAAATTCACTGAATCTCAACAATTGCTAGAGTAATTTCTTATGTAAAGTTTGTAAAATCTTATGAACACTCTAAAAACCAAAACTATCATCTGAAGTTTATATAGATTTTTAAAATCTTGTGAATGATTATCAACATATTTAAATACTGTGATTGACAGATTTAATTTAAAAATGGATCCCCCAAGACTTTGTTTATTATTGTAACAATGGTAGAAATAACAATTGAGATTATACTCTTCTGCAAGTGACGATAACTCTACTCAGAATTAAGCAATTTGACTAAAAGTGTCCAGATATTCCCTTTTCATTATCTATTTTTAACTATTATAGGGAGAACTGTCAGCTCTTTATTTAAATTTTCCATAATGCATCTTTAATGAAATGAAGAAACATTAAATTCAACAATTTCCCTTAATTAATTCAAGAATCATGGCTCTTGCTCTCCCTGTTGAACCCTGTGAATGTTTTTTATGCACAAGGCATCTTCTGATGTATTTTAGATTTATGTTTTTATTATTGCGTTGAATTACTATACTTATGATACCGATATTGAATTATATCTTTGTTAACAATGCTTGTAAATGTGGCTATTACCGGCTAAAGAATAGATACATATATGTACATTTGTATGCAATAACCTTTGCAAATGAATGTAGCTGCTCTTGATACCATCTGTGAGAAATTATAGCTAGATCAGTGATACCAACCTTTGTGCAAAACTGCAAATATATGATATGGAAAAAAGAATGTCACAAACTATTTTGAAACAAATTGTACTTTGCTGTGAGAAAAGCGTGAATAAAGGGCTCATTTGTGCAACAACCCACTGCCACCTATTTTCTAAAAATCATGAATCTGCCCCAGATTTGTTTTAGCAATCAGCTTAATCCATATTCATAGTATGTTATTTCACCATTTTATTGTTAAGGATATTTAAATCCAAATTTGTAATAAAATACACTGTAGTTCAAGAACCACGCCTCTTTAACTTATAAATTGTCCATGATACTGAACAGTGTCATTTATTTTAAGAAAAGTGTAAAAGGTCTGATTTGTTAATAGAACAAACTACATTACAAGAAACATTATAAAAGGTATGCCAGTTTGATAGATTGATGTTGGAACTATGTTAACAGGTTGGGTTTCTTAAACTATGAATCTTGTAGAAAGATGGGTAAAAAGCCAGCTGCAAATTAGATAGGTATGTTCAACCAGACTCTTGTTTTGATTGTTAAGTTGCAAGGGTTATAAAATGGAAAAAAGCAAGATATAAACAGTGGTAGATTATTTTTAGGCCAGTTGGTTTTCATGTGCAAAAGGTTCTATTGATGTGACACAGAAACACATTTACTTTTACTCCAATTTTGAAGGATTTTAAGACTCTGATTAATCAAGACTACAAAAGAGAACACCATGACTCCATACACATATAACAGTCTCACCACCATAGCTTTTGAAGTTAGGAATAGTTATAGGATATATGCTGAATCAACAAGTCTGATAGAATTCAAGCATAAACACAATCTTACATTTCATTTTCTTCTTTCTATCAAAGTAAACTTTGTTCTATTTTATGTAGTCCTGTACATATACATGTACTTATATATGCCATGGTATGTTTCTACATATAAATAATAACCTTGTTTGGCTTTTGAAGATTGTCTTGTAATATGGTTCTACTTATTCTTCGACTTGATTCCTTATGTATATTTATGTACCAGGGAATGGTCAGTTCCCAGACATGGAAGGCTCCAAAAGGATCCTGGGCAGTCAATATTCAGTTTCTATTTCATAGTGAGGCCACTAGGTTCAAGGGCTAAATCCACCTGAATTTTCCAATTTGGTTCCAAAGGTGTAAGATGGAGGGCCTGGTAATGAATAACATCTAGTCTTTCCGATGGGAGAATTGTATACAATTGGCAACTGCTGTCTGGAAAATTTTCGCCAATAACATATGGCATGGCGTATGATCATCTTCTCTAGTCCAGTTGGCACACAAAAGTTCGACATTATACCTCATTTTATTTTATTTACTTCATACATGTAGTGTGTTATATAAGAGACAAACCCCTGTGTTTTCTGTTTTCACCCTGCATGTACGGTGGCTGATTTAGGACACGAAAAAAAAATAATATCTTGAGCACTCGATATGCGAAGTTGAGTGCTCGCGATGATACAATCAAATACATCTTAATCAATGTTTTAAGCTGTAAAATTTTGTAGAACAAAGATATTTTTGCAGAACAAAGATATTTATTTCTTCATTTTTACAGCCCATCCAAAGCTGCAGTGACAGAGCAAATACCCCCCCCCCCCATTACTCCATCCCATGTTTGTTGCCTTCTTCTTGGACAAGTTAACTGGATTATTAGGGAATGTGGTAAATTGTATTTCATCAAGTTGCTTACTTTTATGAGTCTTTAGCAGATGGTTTAAATATGAGTAGGGAGAGAAAATGTATGAAGCTAGGCAGGTGACACTACTTTTGTCAACTTAGAGCCTGGATTTAGATCCAGGCCATGCCTTACACAGATAGATAGATAGATTTTTAGCATATGATATCTACTACTCAAGCCACTCAAAGCTTCCAATCAAAATAAATTACCATATTAAGGATAGGCCAGTCAAACTAGAACTAAAAAATGATAGGAACTGTAACTGCCAATGAAAAGAGGAAATCTTACATATATTTTCTTCAGATATTGAGATATGGGTCTTAGAATTTCACAACCTCAAAGATATGGTGAAATTCTGATTTAGTCTGAAGCATGTTTTGATAATTTGCTGTTGAAGAATTATGTAATAGGCTAGAATAACATCTTTAGTGAAATTATCCATCAGTAAAAAACCCAAAGTGAAATATATGTTAACTTGCATATAATAAATGATTTCAGGTTTTTGTTACTGTTGCTGCATAGTACTAAAAGAATCAATAACCAAATTATAAGATTAAGATATCTACTAAATGCATTTATCAATAGGTTGTTAAATAAATGCGCATTAAAGGGCATTTTGTGTTTGAATTTGTAATGTGGCCAAAATCAAGCATGGATGCAGTTTACAATTACATGTTACTTTTTTAAAGTCTGGTTCAAGTAATCTGTGTGCATAATGTATACATATCATTTTATAAGTCTGGGAGTGAAAAGTGCAGTCAGGAAAGTTATAGGTGCAGTATTTCATTATATGTACTGGTAACAGTTGCTAGGGCTGTGACCTGTTCATCACAAGTTAATTTATTCCACATGTGCTCACCTACAAATTCTATTTCTACACTCAACTTTAATGCACGTTTCCACCTACAATTTCTCTAAATATTTAGTCTGTGAATTTCCTAAGCAGGCGATTCATCCATTTTGCAGATTTCAAGGAATTACGTTTTCATAAAAAGAATGAATAAACTCTTTCCTGTTTTGCAATTATATGAGTAATTCTGTATCTATTCTATATGTACATGTAAGTGTAGAAGAAGTAATTAACTAATATTTGGTCTTATTGGTATTTGTTTTGGAATACAAGTTTACATATATAGGAACTGTGATTACATGATTTAAAACTCTTGAAACTCATTCAATTAAATGAAGTCAAGTAAAAAAAGATTATACCATTATGAATGTGGGTTAAGTTAGTTACACTTTAATGAAGATAGATTTAGTAATCCTTATAAATTTCTTGAATTTTTCATATTTATGTTAATTATTTTTCTAAAGCTATAGTTTCCATTTCCGATGGGTAGGAAAAAAACAATTAAAGTGAGAGGTGGTATATATCAAATGGTATAGTAGGCTATATAATACACGGCTAAGTGGTGTATTATACATGTATTTCCACAAGAAAAAATTGCTAAATTAAAAGACGCCAAATTGCAAGTAATCTATTTGCAGGAATGGCCCCCATGCAACCATAATCCGGTCCTGCATGAGATTCAGTCTTACATTCTTCAGCTAGGCAAATAACACTGTGGGAAAATATATTTAGCTTCGCTTCTTTAAAGATATGATTTAGTGAAAGGTGTCGGCTATGATTCAGATGATAAAAGTTGGGATGAAAATTTGGCATAATTCCATTAGGTTCTATATTAAGGTTGACTATTTATCTTGTATTTAGCCCTGCCTCTTGGTTCCTTCTTATATCTGTACTGTATATTAAGACGAATCCACCTCTGTTTTTCTCTTTAAATCAACTCTATCTCTATTCACTCAAACTTTAGGTTAAGAGGACTAGGGATGACCTTTGAGCCTCCAGATTTGTAAGATGGGTCTCCTCAATGAGATATAATCAGTTTATATTGAGATAGAAGTGGGTAGTCTGCCTGCCATAATACTTAAATATTTATTTCATTGCTAAACCATTTTCTTTTCCTGGTTATTTTCTCAGTAAATGATTTTCCGTAGATGTGATTTCTGCAAAGGTCAACCACCTTGCTATGCATTAAACTGTTATACATACATCTAACTGGACAGCTGATTTAACATCTATTTTCAGCTTTTTGATTACCCAGCATATTTAGATTTTACAATTTAGATATATCTACATGTAGAAACCCTTATATCTCCATGGTGGGACTGGGGTGTTTTGTTAAATCTCCAAGGTGTGACTGACGTGTTGTCATTGCAGCCATCTTGAAATCCTAGTCTGTTAATTCACAATCATATTGTAGAAAGTAGTTGACAACTGTTACACAGACCTGAAAAATTCCTATGGGGGAGGGGGCACTGGAGAAAAGAGCTTTTTTTTCACCAACCCTATTGTAGACTGCAGTAGATGTATTACTACTATAAGTAATTTAGTAGGCTAGTGGTCAGTACCTATTGTAGGTTTCCTGTTTAATATAAAAACAGTAGACTACAGTTCTTGGCCAGCTGTAAGCACATTAACAGATGACCTGTACACAATAAAAGGAAATACTCTGTATATTTATTCAAGGCATATAATACTACACTATGTAGGTATGGTTGACTTGTGTGCCTACTATAAATCATGCAGAAATGTGCAGAAATGGTGGCTGACAAGTGATAGTGTAGATGGTATCACTCTTTTAACCCTTTAGCACTTGGTACATGTACATGTTAATATTTGGCAGGATAAATGGTTAGGAATGAACCAGTCAGTTCCTAAGAGTTTCTAGGAATGTTTCCACACGATTTCCATGCCTAGATTCCGTACATTAGTGGTGCAGGTCACAGGGCTTGACAAAAGAATCCATGTGTAGTTTATATGATAGGACGGAAACTGGGGTCTCGTATACAGTGTATAGTGTATACCATTGGCAGCATGTTGAAGATTCCCAGACATTTGGAAATCCAAGTAACAATAGGGGTGTAGATAAGAATTCCCTCATAGCACACTGCATGATTTATGCACGTCTTCATTAGGTTTGTTGGTGTAAAAAAGTAAGAAAGAACTGTCATGAAAGATTTACATCTAATTTTCAGAAGATATTTCTAGAAGTATGTAGCCTACATGTATATGAATAACTTGTTTATCAACAATATTGAAATGAACATGTACCCATAGACCTTATTAGACCTTTAAAGAGATAATCTTAAAAAGTCTGACTGAAAGTCCACAATCTTGAAAAAGTCTACTTTTGCATACAAGATTTTAAAAGACATAAACCATCTCTAAAGTCTTCATGTGGTTAGGTTTGCTTCTCAAAATTACTGTTACCATGTCTGTTTTAGTTCAGACCCCACCCACTCATCCTTGTTGTTTTTATTGTCCAATGATATACAGATGTTGTATTAAGTGGGGTGAGGCTTGGGTTTCATCATAAGGACCACAAAAATGTCTGGATGTTCATTACTCATAATTTTTACTCCTACAGCAATTTTACCCTAGAAAACCTAATATGCTTTTGCAGCTAACTGGTAAGAACAATTGCTTCATTGTTACAATATGACTGATCACATTCCATCAACAGAAGTGCAAAATGTGTAACAACAAAAGTCTTATCAATCTTGAATTATTCTCTAAAAATGGCTTGATCCAAACTTGGAATTTATTTTGAAAGGCCTTTACTCCTTGACTTTTGCCCTTGATGTTTATATTGTCTGTACCCTGTTGTATACATTGGTTTTCCTCATACAATACACCACTACAGGAAAAAATTTTCATGTGAACCTACATGTGTATTGTTGTTGCCCCTGTCAGTCCGGACATCAACAATTTGTGGATCTTTTAAATTTATTAATATACCACAAATTCTTGGATCCTTTTGATATTTATGCAAATTGGTCTGTAACTTCCTGGATTATAGCCCCTGATTTTATAAAAAAAACTTTATAGTGGTCACAATTTGTATCCAATACACCTTGATGATGGTGGAGTTTGAATGCCCATTCCTTGTACTCAAATAGTGTTAAAGTATATAACACCAGGTTGTGGCCCCTCTAGAAGTCACAATTTTTATCTGATTTTAATGAAACCTGAAATGTATGTTTATTACCCAAAGATCGTGGTTCCTTGCTTCTAGACATGTATATGGCCCTATAATCCAGATTGTACAAAAAATCACATATTTTTAGCTCATTCTCTGCCTATCTCTTGCAAGATATGGGCGTATCTTGCATGGCAACTACTGGTTAAAAACATTTCTGAAAGTATTTCTGGTAGTTGATTTATGTTATGGTACTGTCAGAGTGTACAATTTCTCATTTGTGATCAGTTTAATTTGACCAGTAGCAAAACAATTTTGATTTGACCAATACCACACAATTTTGATATGTCCAGAAGCAGAAATTTTGATATGACCAGTTCACACCAGTAGCACTAGTAGCAGACAAATTGTAATTAAGGAGATTTTGATTTGTGTTATGTTGATATTTACATAATGTCAATGTGTCAGCAAATGTTAACAATTATCATGGTGTCTTATCTGTATTACTTTAAAGATAAGCTTCTGTCAACTGTTGTATCAATATCTATGATTATAACAATTGGTAGGCAGCAAATAATTATAAATACATGTAGATATAAATATATTTTTATTATTTAAAATAAAAACATGTGTGTGGCAATGTCAGAAAATGAATAGAAAGGGAATGCCAAATAAATGTGCTTTATCATTCATTTTATCACCTGTGATGTAATTTAATTTCTATATTGAGGAGTACTAAAGCCTGTAGTGTCCCCCACTGCAGGTCTAAATGTGGTCCTGTGAAGAGTGTGGTTGATAAAGTACCAAATGCTTTTTCTATCTTTCACATTTATTGATTGGAAATATTTTATGGTCTTTCTGCACTTGTAAATCTCCTGTTGATGACTTCAACCTGATGAAACTCACTGGAAAACACACAACTATTCCTGGAGTGATCTATAGCTGCCACATCTGTTCGATAATTGGTCATATATTTTAAATTGATACATTTTTCTTATCAATTAATATCAGATAATTGGACAGATCATGTTGACCATACATATTAACTTTTACCCACCCAAAGAGACTGTATATAGTTGAGGGATCAAACATTGTGTTTAATTCAGACGAGCAAGACTGAATATTGTCAACAATAAGAGGTTCAGATTGCAAGAATACCAAACTCTATTTGTCTGAATAACACTCTCTTTAAGACAGTCACAACATCAGATGTTTCTGTTATAAAGTATTTAATCAATTATTTAAATAAATAGTTATAATTATGAAAACTAAACTAAATTATTCCACAAATGTTATTTGTGAAATATGTTACAATTGCAAAAAACAGGACATAAACAGATACATGTACATGTTAATGCCATTATGAAATTCCTGAAATTAAATCATCTGTGTAGACATATATATGCCATATTATTATATACATGTATGCAGTTTGCAACAACAATATCTGTAGAGAAACTGTATTATATTAATACATCAAACTGGCTTGTTTTTAAACAACATTCCTTTCATATTTTTGACCTCTCTCCTTTCACAGCACAAAAAAAAAAATCTTAAAAAATGTTCTGCACTCAAGTTATACATGTCGCTCTAGTTATATGTAATTAACTCATATAATCAACCCCATTAATAGTACAAAAATGAATCTTTATTCACTCCAGACAACTACTTGACCAAGTCTTGATCTGATTTCAGTAGATATGTTTGAATTCTTTGAAATTGTAATTTTATGGCATGTAATTTGAGTAACTGACAAATATGCCCAAATGAGAGCCCTGGTTCCACACATAACCATGTCAAATTCTGGTAGTGTAAATTGATAATGGGGTTACTACGTTAATGTAATATAGACCTTATTTAAGTTGGTCTCTTCAGAAACTCTATACATTCCATGCTTTACATGAATTTACTATTGGATCACGTGGCTGCCTCGCTAGCCTAGAGGTCAGTTGTTCGATCCCTGCATTGGCTAAGTGTTCATCTCGATTTTCCGGCTTGGTTTCCCCTTGTCAGTGATGCAGAACGGACGGCCTGACAAGGACAGCTGTCTAGTCATTTGGATGGTACAAAAAACCGAGGTCCCATGTACACACTGGCGTGCATGTAAAAGATCCTTTGGCAGTAGGCCGTAGCGCCGCTGCCCGGGCAAAATTTCCCTCATAGCACACTGTATGGCATATGCCTGTCTTCCATTAGCCCGGGTTAGGTGCAGAAGAGTAGGACATTAAACTCCATTTCATTTTAATTTGAATTTATTAATTTGTAGATAAACATTTCTTTAATGAACAATATTATGATTTTCACCATATGGATATGTAATGATTAATGTAACACCAGTCAGTATTCAATATGCTAACTATGTCACTTTATGACAATAATAATTGTCATGAATTGGTTTAAACATATTACATTTAGAAAACAACAAAATAGCTTCTACTTCCTTCATTTATACTCTCAGGTTAAAGGGACAATCCCGATAAGAACAGAGTCTCAAAAATTAAAGTCCGAGTATTTATGAATTTTATGGACCAAAATATAGTGGCATGGTGTATTTAACTTGTCTCAAAATTTCAGCTCAAAATATTGTGTCGTTTGGACGTTAACGTCAACACTGCTTATCCGGACACGTAACACTTTTAAGATTTTGGGTCAATTTTTTCATTGGGTGACCTGATAATCGATTAATGTTTCTTGAGAGGTCTATACAGTGAATGACCCATGCCCTGTACTTGATAACAAAAGGTAAATTTCACCTACATATTATTTTTATAGAAAAAGTCTGGTTTTATCCAGATACTGTATAATAAAACGTTCTCCATTTCCAGATGAAGACTGTGAGGTTTAAGTTATTTACAAGCGTATCACAAATATGGGGTTAGTAGGTGGGCCTTAGGTTATGGATTTTTAAGGATTTTAACACAAAATTAAGCAGTTTTATTCCCCAAAAAGTTATCGGGATTGGCACTTTAAGTATATTGGAAGAAATCTGAAAGTATGCCTAATTTTGAAAAATTGCAATTTTTGTCCTTCCCTTGTTTTTTTTATTGTAAGTGGTATTATCTGTACAAATTATATCAATCATCCAAAACATAAGACCAATAGACACAAAAATGGCTACAAATCACAAAACCCTAGTGAAATACATAAAATACAGGCTCATATACTTCTTAATCACAGAGAAACATGCCAGAATTAACTATAAATTGTTGATTAGTTTATCTGAGTTGGGAGTTGAGTGAGAAAATGAAACAGTTGTAGGTAAAGATAAGTAGTCTAATTTTACAAGGCAGCCTCTTGAATCAACATGTTCCAGACTTGAACCTAGAGATAATACTTAGTTACAGAAGCCCTTCTCATCCCCACCTACCTACATCATTTCTCAGTAATATAAGTTATATAGTTCTAAAAGGCAAAACTGCTGAATGCTTTAAAGGGACATTAAATTTCCTTCTTCTGAGCAGGCACCTTTGAGATTTTTGGACTCCACCCATTAGAATATTTACATATTGAAAAGTTCCAAGCGCTCTTGATCAACAAATCTAATGGCCTTTAAAGAAAATTGTACGAAACTTGGCTATCATATATTACCACTCACCTAAAACATGTACAAGATAAATTAATTATTTGTAGTAATCCCCAAAGCAACAGTTTATATTACTACAGTACCTTTTGGTAACATTGTTTCCTTTCTTACCTGCACCAAGAAATAAAATCTGCTTGAAATAAAATCTGCATGAAATAAATAGTGTGTATCTCAGCCAGGACCCATGAGAGCAACATCCAGGCCCTGTGACAAGCAACTCTGCAAAGGAAGATGGAGGGGGGCTACCCCTGTCTCGTAAGGTTTTGAAAGATACATTGTCCTTAGCATCATTTGAGGTACAGGTAAATCATGGTTAACTGGAGGTTAGTTTGTTCAAACACATTGGTCTGAAAAACTTTCTCAATAAAATATTGACCAAAAAAAATCAAGATTTTAGTGCTGAATGAATCGAAAACGAAAACAGCGATTATTTTAATGTTCTACAGGCCCGGATTATGCCCGGATTTGCTCCCTACATTGTTAAAAAATGATCAGATGACAAACTAATATACATGTACGCAATAGTGTTACAACATGTGGAGTAGTGAAAAAGCCCCAATTATTCACCTGATAGTCACATGGTGGAAATTATAATGCCAAAAACGTGTGGTCATATTGTTTTTAATTTTCGGTACATGTATTCTTTTTAAAAGTACTTGTCGACTAATATACTATAGTTCTTGACTTCACTGACTTAATGCATATATTTATAGACATGGGGTGATATGTCTGTGACATTATTTCTTACGCCTATTATTTAAAAAACAATGGCTGATGATTAAGTTAAACAGGTTATTCATATCCTATGATGTCTAATATCATCTACATGTATACAATGGGCCAAAGGCAAATGTGCATTTTTTAGATTGAATTTAAAGGACAAGTCACAATTTTCATGATCTCTGAAATGTTGTTTGAAATACCATCAAATCCATGCTAAAATCAGCAGAAATAGGATACATTGTCCGAAAGATTCCGCTGAAAATGATTGATAAAAACATTTAACAGGCTTATGTCACTGTTTTAAGCAAAAATCTCAAATTTATAATTTGATGACACAGTAAAAGTGACCACTTGATACCATTTCCACACCAACCTCGATATTAGTATTGCCTTGAAAATGAAGCTCAGAGCTTCATGTAGATGCTAAGAACTACATGTGATGTAGGTTAAAGGGTGCTAATGGCTTTTCACACAGAATTAAGGAGTTTTATTCAATGAAATATATCTAATATTCCTCTTTAAAGTTAATTACCATGTAACCATCTTTGGGAATGAATTTTACAAATGATCTGAATATTTATGGCACGTGTCTGTGTGTTTGGAAACAGGCCCTTTAAAAATGAAAGCATGGTTTGTGGTTTACACGTTATTATGAGTCAGAGGAAATTGTAGGAAGTAAGTTTTTCTATAGTCAACTTATTTTACCGTTACCTCATGTTTTTATGAAGTTTAGGAATTTGGTCAGCTACGTGTACTACTAAATTAGGAAATTAGGTACCAGTACCTCCTATAATGCTGACAATATAATATTCTATTCGACACATTAAATGGAAAAAACTTTTTAGTAATAATGTGCATCAATAGTTTTGATTGGGAATGGATCTTTTTTACATTTCATGATAGTTCTTTTGTAAGGAAGTTAAACTCTGTAGAATAAATATACCATAATCAAAATAAGTTTAGCATCCTACTTTTCAGCTCCAACCAAACTAATGAAGACCCTTATTTCGAGGATCTCTGAAGCACTGCAAAATAGATATACAGGACCTCACAGTTTTCAATCAAGTATACACATTGACCTTACCAGGTGATGGGATCGTCCCACGGACCTCCTGGTTAGTGATACAGTGCCATACTCACTGAGTCACTGTGGCTTCCAGAGCACATATAGATCAGTACATACATATATAAGACCAGTAATTAACATGACAGTAGAATGATAATCTGTAATAGATAGGAACCTGCAGGATGCCTCAGATAAACTGGCCAAATTCCTGGATCTGGTTACCCAGTGCTGCTAATAAATTTTCTGGTGGTTGTCATGACTAATTAGGTCACTGACCGACTTTGTTTTGTTAGAAACAACCAATACGGATGTGAAAGAAATGTTCATTCCATATTTTTTCGTTTGAGGTGCACCTGTTTATAGCAGTTTTGCCAAACAAGACTGGGATATTTTCTTGTATTAATGTTGATCTTGGAGTGCTTAATTACGCAATCTTTAAATAAAAATCTGTCCAAGGAGTGGCAGTAATACATGTTTATAATATCTGCCATAACATATAAAGTCATAAATGACATACAATTTTTCCCATTGTGAAAATATAAACACAATCTTTATAACGAATGAGGGAGCCAGGATGACTGAGAACAATCGCATGGCTCCATCTTGGCACTGGGCTAGGATGGCTTTATCACTGCTGGTTCTATCATGTTAACAAATTCCTTAGGTGCAAGTTCCAAAAATGCTGACTGATATGTAGTATAATCATTATCCTTACGGCCATGATAAGTTAATAATATTAATGTATATTGCTTGGTTGATACCAGTGGCACTGCCTGCCATATTATAAAGTCTAGCTAGATATAATTAGCAGTAAGGTATAGACAAAATCTCATCACTGCCAGTAACATTCTTTTTTATTCTTCAGTAGCTGTTACTTTAAATTTCAATAACATTATTTTGTTTTCAAGTTACTCCCAATATTCTGGTATAAAAATGATGAAAAAAAAATAATCTATTGCACGAAATCTCTCTTCATGGTATTGAGGATGCATAAAATTTGGGTGGCACAAGAGGACAAGAATTTAAGATGTTAGCCCTGTATTGCACACTTTGTATAGATAATGTCATTGTTTGTCTAACATAGACCCTTAATATTTAGACAAATATAAGAACAAGTAGTGATATGAACTGTTATATTTGCTGAAAAGATGTAAGAAACATGATGAAGTCAAAGATAACTGTTGAGTTTGCTTCTTCTGTTTTGTAACAAAGTTGTAAAACAAACAAAACTTTTGACAAATTTTCATGTGAAATAACACCAAAGAATTAAAGTACAACTGGAATTTAACCTATGTTGGCGTGATATTATTTTTTTCATGTGTGTTTTAAAGCCCTACCCATTCACATATACATAAGTGGGTGGATTGAGTTCAAAATTCTAAGAGTTATGAAGTTTTGCACCAATATTTTCTGTGAGATGTTGTAGAACACATTTCAAATGTTGGTGGTGGCCAGACAAAAAAAGAATGTATTCTTTGAACAGCTGTTAGGGGTGTGACTTTTAATTTGGTAAACTTGATATATGAGATAGGATGTGACATATACCAGGAATAGGTGGTTCACTTTATTCCGTTAAATAGTTTTAAGATATACAAAAAGCTTTAACATACTATTATTCACAACACATGTTCTTGAACACCTAATTCACAGCATTCTATATATTTAGCATGAACAATGTGACTAATTAACCGACAACTCATGCAAATTCAAATTTAAAATTGTAGTTAAACCTTAAGCATAATATTCCAGTGCATATTTTACATTAGAATATTGAAACTTTCATTTAGGTAATGTCATGCATCGGATATGTTGAAGCATGATTCAAATTTCCTTTTGAAGTTTTACATAAAAGCCTTATTCAATAAACCACACGCCATTCAAATTTAAACTTTGAAATTTCAAATTTTTTTTCAAAAAAAAAAGTCTTAAACAGTATATATTACTAGTATCTTTCCTGTCCTATATGTTTTCCTGACAAACAATTGCATAGATCTACTAAAACAGTTACAAATGATATTTATTTTCAAA
Organism: Patella depressa; assembly: GCA_948474765.1. Classification (NCBI taxonomy): domain Eukaryota; kingdom Metazoa; phylum Mollusca; class Gastropoda; family Patellidae; genus Patella; species Patella depressa. The sequence goes on along the minus strand of OX419715.1, from coordinate 55,054,032 downwards.
CAAAACCACAAACAAGTCAAAATATGTTTATCAGAAGCTAGTATAAACATATACTTGCATGATAAAACAATAAATTTATACACAAAACTTTATAATTAGTTAAATGTATTGTTGCATGAATGTTGTGTGTTGTTATGTCATTCAGTATTCCTGTATTAGGTTTTAAACAACTGTCTTTCTTTTATAAATCATATTTTTTAGTGCATAAATACACAAAAAAAAACCATCCCTGTTCAGTTGAATGATTATATGTTGGACAAGGTATCTATTTTAAGCATGCACGTATTACAAAGCTTGTAAAAATAAAATTAAATATTTTAAAATTTCTTTTTACAGCAAGATAATGTTCCGTATAGATGTGGTGTAGATTGTCAAAATAGGCAGGGGGGATGTAAATGTATAGGAGAAAAAGGATCACGGGTAAGTTCCTCCATTTTACCTATATGGTACTCTCCAAATGACGGCCATGTCATAATCCTATGGAAACATTTGACTTACATGTAATTGACATTGATACTCAGAACTTCAATTTGACTTTGTGAAACCTTTCAATAACTAAATGAAAAATAAAATAATGCCAGAATCATTTGACTTAAATTAATTCATAAAATATTTTTATCTTGATGACTAAATGACTAGACTAAAAGAGTTTATACAATCCGTTCCGTTTGTAATTGTTTGATTCTTGGTCTGATTTCATACCATATTAAGGAGTGAGGGAGTTAAACCCCCTAGATTTAGGTAACAACAAAAAATTTAATTGCCTTGATCAATTGTGTTATTTTCTAGAGAAACGTTTCCCACCTGTTGTTAATGTTCAATAATCTGTATTATCATTTTGTCATATCTGATCTTTTCAGGGTAGTTTTGGCCCAGTGGGTCCCCCAGGTCCTCCGGGTAAACAAGGCTTTCAAGGTCCAGAGGGATTATTAGGTCCTAAAGGAGAACCAGGTGAAACTGGACCTGTAGGTGGTCGAGGTGAAAAGGGAGCTCGGGTAAGTTCTTAACTTTATTTATCATACTTACACAACATGTATATATATATATATATATATATTACTGAATATACAAATTCAAGGGTCTTTTCTACAAAATTACCAAATTAGGCCTATGCTGTAGATATTTATTTCCATATTTCATGAATTTCACAGAAATATATTATACTTCCTTGACAATAAAAATATTTAGATGAAAACATAAATGCCTTAGTATTACTAAGAGATTTTCAGAAATTTCAAAGCAGGATGCTGAAATTTGAGTAAAGTCCAATTATTTCATGAGTTGAAATTAAATGCCTCTGGTAGACTGACATATTTTAAAGTGAACTTACACAGTTGAATTGCGATTTGGCCCCATTCAGGTTTTTAAAGAGATTTAGTGTCAGTTCTGTTTAAAATTAAGAAAAAAGGCAAAAATGTTGGTTTCAAGAATGTGTTATTAATCTAGGCATATGAGAATTAAGCTAAGAAACAAATTTTGAATGAGGTTGTTAAATAATTCTTGTTAATGTAGAAGAATTTGAAATTTAGATACCAATTTGTACAATAAACATGGACACACTTATATTAGAGAACTAAAACACCCCCAATTCCCAATGGATGAAAAAGGAAATATCAAAATACAAAAAAAACAACCACTTGATGATGGTATCCTCAATTGCAGAAATAATTTTGACATAGACATGTGAGATAGTGTGTTCTAGAAACAGGAACTGACCTATAAGTTATGTTTTCTCAGACAGTGTAGTATAACACAATGATATGTACTTGCCATAACTTGCGGTAGTAGAAGTGTCTAATCAAATAAATATAAACACGTTTTACCTTGCCACACCTTACGTTATGCCAGATGTAACCCTGTCATTTTCTATCTTTATCATAGGCTTTATATTAGATTCTATATGATATAAAAGTGATAAAAGTCATTATGCTTTCATATGTCATCCGCAATTCCTTTTTAAGATGCATATATGTTGTTAAAATGAGTAAGATCTAGAAGCCTTGTGCATTACAGAAATGCCAGATAATAACACCCAACGCTATTGCCCTTGATCCCTTTATTTAATTTTACGAATGCTCAAATGACAAAAGTTTATCACCCAATCTGTTTTTGAATTATATGCATTATTCAAATACAAAGTAAGTAACAAACAAAGAATCTGATATAATTTCCACAATTTCTTTATATTTCGTTGCCTGGAGACCTATCTTTTTTCTCTTTAAAATGATTTATTCAAATTTAAAACAATCTAGAAAGCTGATCTGAAAAATTATTTTTGATTTGGTGAGATTTCATACTCCTTGCAGAACCAATCCCACTATTTTAACAGGGATTTATTAAGTCCCCTCTTCAGGAAGGGTTATGCTCAATGTAAACAATTTTGTACAATATGAAAACACTTTAGTGAACATGTTTGACATAATTTTTTAAACTAATTTTTCCACTGCTTGTAATTGCCATGAATTCAGAATAAGCAAGGAAGTGTACATGTAAATGGTTTCCATTCTTGTACTTGAGAACAATATATATAACATAATTTTCTAATTGTGGTGAGTCAAGGCCATTTGAAAGAAACATTTTATTGTGTAAAAAATAAATCAGGATATTATTTTATCCAGAATGAATAATGGCTAAAATTTAACCTTAGCATTAGGTTAAACAGGAATCAACATTTTTTGGCTTCCTTGATCTGTAAAAGCTATCTAAACAGTATAATGATGCTATACATGAGCTTCTACCCTTACTGCCACAGTAGGTTAAAATCTTGGCTAGAAATATAAAGATAAGCTAGATATCCATTCATTTCTGTCCCATTCCTTCATGAATGAAATCAGTAAACTCATTATCGTCTGAACTACAAACTTGTTTGGTTTAGAATGCATTTAAATAAAATGGTGGTGATGAACAAATCCTCTTTGTTCTGTTAAGGAGAGAAATAGTTGTAAATTATTAAATTTTATCACCAAACTATATGATATAATGGGCAAAGAAAACACAGCTTCTAGTCAAAGATAAGAGTAAAAGGACTCTGGGATTGTAAACCATGAGGAAAAGGGGTATTAACCTAAACAGACCATGGTACCATGGTATCAGGTTACAATAGAAACAGCTGTTAAAACCATAGTTACTGTTACTTGGGCAGACCTCCAATTACATGTAGGCTTTACTATTCTTACTAACTTGTCCTAATTCACAAACCTATTAACTCACAATTCCCCTCCTACAATTTTTTGACAAAAGTGCTAAACTACTGAAAAAATATATACATGTAGTTCTTGGGATGTTCTCTTCTGCTCAGTAATTAACTGTAAGATTATTTCTTAGACATGTTACAATTGACACATTCACATAAAGGTATAAAATCAAATTGTTTTAATAGAATGGTAGGCCTAATTGATTAAGTAGAAGGGAAGACTCAACACTAGGCCCCACCGCTTACCCTATTCACCACATGGATTATGTCTGATTAAATGACCAAAAAAATGTTTTTCATTCTCTGAACTAAAATGGGAACCTTTTGTGTGTTTGTGATCTTTGTAGTAGAATGTGTTTTCCATTGAATTGCCAGGCTTTATAAATCTGACCAAAGATATATTAGCCTTTCCTTGACTTCTGACCATAAAATAGTGCAAATGTGGTACATGGTAGAGCAGTGTCTCAACTCTGTTACCAAACTTACATGCATACCGGTACGTCTAGATTATAGATGTAGGGTTAGGGTTAAAAAAACCTTCACGACGTTTAACTTCTGTAGCTGAAACTCTGATCTACCATAAATTATATTCAACTGTATATTGTAAAATAAAAATCTTAATTCTACCCCAAGCCATCGGGATGTAATGCATATTGATGTATTGTTTATTTCAGGGTAAAATGGGATCCCCTGGATTCCCTGGTATCAATGGCATTCCTGTAAGTATTACTCATATATAAGCTATTATATATAAAAATCTGTCACACTGTGTTAACATTTGCAAAGAGTATATTATGCAGAATTAAATTGTATTAAGATTATTTCAAAAAGTTCAGGTGTTCTGCTGGTGTCTTCCCTGGACCTTTGACATCATTAGAGCAGAGAACATGTTATGGCGCTGCTCAGAGAAATGGTTGGTAGACAAAGTGTTTTTGTTTTAAGATGACGTATAACAAATAGCAAATAATGTGTTGACCAGTTCTTCAAAAGGAACAAAATTCGACTTTTAGTTCAGTACATATAATGACAAATGTATGAATATTTTGGTTTATTAATTTTAGGGTATTCCTGGTCCTGCTGGTCCACGAGGCATGACTGGTTTAGATGGTTGTAACGGAACACAGGTAAGTGTACCAAAATTTGGGCACGTATCTAGTGTCATGTGCATACATTGTGGGCATTACAATTACATTAAGAATCAGTGTGTGAAAAGTTTTACAGATACGTACGTAACAGCTTAAAAATACAATTTTCTGACCATCGGAGAAGACGGAAACCATCTGAAACGTAACTGCTCTTACGCCAACTGTTACACAACATCAAGTAACAAACTAAAATCAACTTGTATTCTTCTCCAATCAAAAGTAACTTTACACATATGCTTAATGAATTTAGATGTTGGGCATTTGAAAATACATTGAAAAAGTATTCAGAGATTTATGAGTCGGATGTAATTATAAATGAACGATCAGTTGACTTGATGTCTGGTAGAGAGGAAAGCACCTGTTGATCTCTACACTCTTTCTAACTTAAACATAAAAAAAATCACATCAGCAGTTACTTTATCAGGCTAATGGCAAATTTATTTTATTTATGAGGTCCTTGAGAATTGCTTTTAACTAAAACATTTTCTCAGCACAGATAGGAATTTAATTAGATCTATGTAGTTATTTATAATGTAGTTTTCTTGATAATTGAATAAATAGCAGAGGTTATACATACTACACATTCTCATATAATTTATCAATATATTTCCCAAGATAAAGAAGAAATATGAGATGAGGCCAATAAAACTTTTTATTTTTTTTTTACTCAAGACAAATAACAGCTCAAAAGTGTCTTTAAATCATGAACATTGGTAAAATATGAATTCAGATTTAAGATACCACGCTTTAACCATTCACCCCTTAAATGAAGATTAATATAAATTCAATATGGTTGATTTGAAATTAAATGTAGATTAAGGATTTGGGTGTTTACTTACATCCTGGCTATTACATGTACATAGTATGGTTACTTGACAGAGACAGACATGGCACATTATTATATACAACTGTCATTAACTAATCAGTTCAACATGTTGCCTGTAACAGGAAGCTAATGTGTAAATTGCCAGCTATGAAAAGAATTTCAAAGAGGATGAAATGTATGGGATATTTGAGACAGTTTAACTTGAATTTCCAGCATTTTTAGACAAATGACCCTTGTGACCTCTGCAGGATGCCACCTGGGTCAGAGGAGAACAAATTTTACCAAATTCCAGGCCAAGCTAAATGACTTCTCCATGCATCTAATAGTTGTAATATCAAGGCAATCTAGGCTTTTCTTGATTTTGTGAATTCTAAAACTCTGATAACATTATGATTTCATAATTAATCTTTATATTCTATCCTCAAAGAATTAAATTGGCATGGAAATATTTTGCAAACAGTAATTTATATGGAAAGTCTGTCAGGAAACTTCAAATTAAAATGGATTGGTCTGATTCCTTTGGTATGCTATGCTCTACAGTAAGCATATGTAATACCCTATTAAATGTAGTCTAATAAAGCCTTGGGGAAAAGAATGAATTTTGGCTGTTTATGGAATTTTTATGTTAAAAGATTCTAAGTTATTTATATAGAAAAGCAGTATTTGAAGTAAATAAAAAAAACAACCAATATTTGAAGGGCAATTTGAAGCAAGTAAAAGATTAAATTTATAACTATTTTAAATTTACGTGCAACACAAACCAAAATAATAGGATAACATACTTTTACATTGCACTGGAGAGATCCTCTGTAGGCTTGCTTTAATATTTCTTTCGGTGCTTGAGTTCATCCAAGCTGAAACTGGTATAGAAATAAATAGAAGATGAAGGGGATGTTATGGGTTGTTTTAATGAGTAGAACAGATGCCATCCATTCATCACATGGTGATATAGTAGACTACCTTTACCTTTATTAAACACACCAAGATAACTAAACCTTGCCTATCTCCTTGTTTTTTGGACAACTGGAACTTATAACAGAATTATCACTGATTAGTAATTACCACAAAATGTTCAACTGGACAGGCTTAAAATTTCTTAAATTGGGGGTTGGGGCACATGGAGGTGGGGGCACATTGCATCTAAAATATGATTGTATATTATTGTAATCACTGTCGATCCATCATCCCCAACTGGTTGTCGGTGCCTAGAGGCTAAAGTTGTCTGCTGATCGTCTGAAATTCCAACATAGTGCTTAGCTTGATAAGAAGCGGAAACCTACAGACTTCTGTTGATGCGGTGAAAAGTTACCATCTGATAATGACAATAGAACAAAATGTGTTAAATGAATATGGCTAGCTTTGAAAGAAAAGAACATATTACATGAATATTTACTTTTTTTCATGTATTAAGCCCACCCCTATCGTGTATCCACCATTTTTTATAAAACTAGAAGAAAAAGGACAAAATTGTGCTTAAGTTTATTAAAACTAAAACAGAATGTTACACTTTTGAAGATGCCAATGAAACATACATGATACAAGATGAAAATGACATGATCATATGTTTATCAACATATGTTTGGTGCAATATAGCCCAGTTGACGCTCACTTGCCATAAAATAATATATCATTCATTCATTGACATATACACCAATTTTTCATAAACCTTAAAATTTGTGATTTGTAGGGAGAACCTGGTTTTCCTGGTAATTCTGGTTTACCTGGTTTAGAAGGTCCACCTGGTATCCCTGGTCCTAAAGGTCAGAAAGGTGAATCTGCTCGTGATGGTGTTGCTATAAAAGGACAAAAGGTAAGGGCAATAATCCAATGTTTTGTATCTTTATTTGGCCACAGATCACCAATGATTTCCCCATGATTTCCTCTTAGACCTAGACCGACTCTTACTTTTCCCCAAATTCAAATAATTTTGGCCCTTGTTTCGAGGGTAACCAGCAAAGGAATAATTGTGACCTGTATTCATTTAAGAATTGTTTAATTTGATTGAATGGTCCTAAGATTTCTCTGAAATAAATAATATAAATTTAATGATGAAATTAAATTGTGCATTTGATTTCAAAACTAAATTAATTTGGTTATTTAGCCATTTGATTTTGATTTCATGAAATCTATTGTCTTCAGAAAGGGTTATATTAATTGGTTTCATTATTTTATGAACAGGGACAGCCTGGAGTAAATGGATTACCTGGTATTTCTGTAAGTAATTTAGAATATTTTAACAATAGGTACTTTTCATGTTAATAGAACAACTGAATGTGTTTGGCAATTGAAATTTTTGAAGAAAAGTATGTGAAAATGCTTCTGTCTGGCAAGATTCTCTTCCTTTGCATTACACAAATAACATGATAAAAAGATACCATGCCTCGCTCACTCTCAAGCTAATCTGATTCATCTTTGGTCTTGACACTAGTGCATGTGTTGTCATTAATGGTCTAGGAATGTCTTGTTTATAATATGTACTATATTTATATTATTAGGGATCACCAGGAGCTGATGGCCCAGTTGGTCCACCTGGAATGAAAGGTGATATTGGACCAAGGGTAAGACAAAATTTATTTTTAGAATATGTCAATATTGCTTCCAGAGAACCAGTACAAGAAGATTTTCCTGGTGGTTACTGATATTTGCTTAGAATCTGGGTTTGGACCGAAAAGAGTGCCCATCGTAAGGATTTGTGTGATGGAAGATAATTGTACATAGGTTACCCATAATGAATCAATCAGTTAGCAACATTGACATTTTTCTGCATAACATATTATATGTGTGACCATGGTTTTGTATGAGGTAAAATGCAGAAAATTACCAACTAATTATCTCTCAATATTCTAACGAAAAGATGCTTTGAGGATATTAAACAAATGTAGCCTTGGGTTTGAAGTTTATAATTCTGTTACTGTATTTTAGGGTCCACCTGGTTTGTACGGAGAAAAGGGAGAGAAAGGTAATATGGGTGTTGGTTTTACTGGTCCAAAGGGAGACAGAGGTGAGAAAGGTCCTGCAGGTCCACCTGGTCCTAATGCTGTACGACCTTTTGTTTTACCACCAGGCTCAACTACCGGACCTAAAGGAGACCGTGGTATGAAGGGTATGAAGGTAGGTAGTGAATTAGTTTTTGATTACTTTATTTTATTAAACCATCATAGTTCAGACTGAGCAGTGGTCCACCTTTGCTTCCATTGACAAATTTTGAAATTATAAGATGTAATACTTCCGCATTTTAAATGTGATTGTATCACTATAAGAAATTAGTTGTATCGTCTTACTGGAGACTAAAGTTATCATCTGAATGACATGGTCACAAATACCTTCTACATTCTAAAAACAATAACATTCTTCTCTAATGGTCTTGGTGATGTATAGTGTTCAAATGTCTACTGTGAACAAAGATCGCAAGTGGATATGGATCCTGTTATCAAAAAAATATATTGTTGATCTTTATTTATTTAGGGTGAACCTGGACCTGATGGTCCACCTGGTTATGATGGTCCTCCTGGCTTACAGGTAAGAACAAGAATTTAGTTTTTTTATATGGCTTGAAATATACAGATGGTATATACAGGCAAGACAAGATATTGATTACATATGCCACTATTACCTGACCCTGATGGCTGTATTAATGAGCCAAGTATAAATATAAATTCTACCCTATATAGAAGTTATAGAATGAATTTTGAAATTAAATTTGTAATCAAACAAATATGTTTTCTGAATATGAAATATGATTTTAGTTAAAACATGGGTTGACTTGCAATATGTTGTGCTAGGCAAGTGCGTTTAAATTTATGTATATTATTATTGTTAATAATTACGTCAAAACTGTGAATAATGCTAATATTTATCAAGAATATGTAAGGTAGTTTTACAGACAGTATGAATCCAGTACATTGCCCTAGCGATATAAATAGTTTTTGTGATTCACAAATGGCTACCGGCATTTGGCATGTGGTTTTAGTTAGCTACACATAGTCTGCCTAATTTCACATTGTATATAATAAAATAAATAAACTAAGGCAACTACATCAAGCGTTGAAATATCCAAACTGTTGTCTCATCTGATAAAATATTAAACTTACTTTGTACTCCAAATTGTATTATTGTAGGGTTGAATAAAACTAGTTAATTCGAAAATCTGTATGTGCACTATATAAAACTCTGCGATAGTTTTCAAAGATATACAGTTATATTTATTGTCATTCTTTGGCAACAAATTTCCAATATATCAACTGTATAACTTTAGTGTTATTGTCAAGCTTCTGAATAAAAATCATTGACCATTTATCGAATAGAAAGCAACCGTTTTCCAAACATGTATAACAATCCAAGGTCAAACATGGAAACTGGAGAATTTTCTACGACCATATATTTATTTTAGTGCAATCATCATCCACTGATCATGCTCAAAACATGAATGATGTAGACATAATGCGTATTATAGACCACTTTAAAACAACATGTTTTTATCATCTGCATACTTCCGTATAAAACACAAACCAACATGCCCAAAAAATCAACAAGAACATATTATTTTTCATTCTCGAAAATTCTTAATTTTTGTAAATGAGATCTCTGTGAATTGGGTTAGTGAATAGTTTATGGGTCGGCTATCTTATCATCATATAGAAACATCTCTATTCAAGCCACACAAAATATCACTTTATCTTCCTTGTTTCCCCAGATTTATCGCACAAAAAAAGGTTTATGTCTGAGGTTCAGATAAATATTTCTCTTCCTTGACATTCTATATATACATTTTAGCTTATCTCTTATGATACAGTAAACCTCCTTATGTCTCAAACATTTAACTCCTACCTTCTTTTGAAACGTTTATTCAACCTCAAGTATTTATTTTAAATTTGGATGAATATGAAGTTAAAGACATTTTAATATTTTCTAAGTGTGGCCACTGTGGCCTTATGTAATGGAATTACAAGAACTGGTTAATGGCCTAAAGATAGTTCACTTTCCAAAGAATTTTTTTGGTATTGCCTGAAAATTATTTTGTATATAAATGCAAGAGTAAAGAATTTTATACAGTTTATGATATATATATTGTAACAACTAGAAACATCTATAAATTATTAAACACTCACACATAAATTAAACAGTACCAGTATGTTTAGTTCCTGAAGAGAAGGAAGTATGTCAGTATAATGGAATGGGGTCACTTGGTCAGTCTAAAATTAGGTCAATGGTCAACATATTTGGTGTATTCTTTCAAGTCAAGTGGTAATAAATTTGAGGATTGTCTATAGTTGAACATATTAAGATAAAAAATATGAATGAAAATATTTTTGCTATTTGTCACGAAATGTGGAATAATGTAATATTTTGACAATTCTCACAATTTTGATTGTGTGAGAATAAATTTATTACATATTTCATAACTGCAAAATAGTATGACACATAAATCTGAAAAACATTATCCCCTTGTATCCATTGTTGGTATTAACCATCATATCTACTACTCAAAAATCAGAGGCACATTGATAATAAGTTATCATTCTTAAATGTGCCAGTACCTTCATTTAATTAGGGGTTGATGGGTAGCGTAGCTTAACATGACTGTACATCTTGTCTTAAAACAATGATATCCAATTGCTCTTTCTTAAATATCCCAAATTCTAAAATCAAATATTTACAGAAAAACATATCTGAAAATTGATCAAATTCAACCGGATGCTCTGAGAATGGATTGACAGATTAAGTGTAAATTTTATTTTCAAGATGTCATACACTTGGATGAGGTAATCAAGTTGGCAAGGGAAAGGGAGAGACCTCCAATCTTAGATCAAATCAAACACCCCCAAAGTTTTTCACAAAGATGCTAGAGGTGATCTGTCGAGTGCTTTTCTGTTTATTTACTGAATACAAGACATGGTGAAACCCTTATTATAATAGTTCAATACCTTGAATACAGTCCTCATGCTGGTATCTGAATACTGTTACTGAGAAGTGATTATAACATCTTATCCTAATTATATTTGTTATTTTATGTAGGGATTACCTGGTCCATCTGGTATGAAAGGAGAAAAGGGTGTACCTGGAATTGCTGGTCCAAGAGTAAGTAATATGTTTGTTTTATTTGTCTATGCATAACACATATTTCAAATAGTTAAGATTACCTGCTCCATTTTGATACTTTGTTTACAGGAAGAGTTGACAAGCAAGAGGTAATAATCCTTCATATTAAGCACAGTGATATGTGGACGAAAAAGTGTTGCATTATCTTCTTAAACCAAAGTCTCATACAAATCATGTATGAAACAAGTAGTAATGAAGTCATAGTCAAAAACACACTAAGTGTTTTGTATGCTAAACCTTACCATAGGTCAGAGCTATGTTCCAAACAAATTTTAACGATTTTGGATAATTACTCAATGAGTAGTTACTTAAATTTTAGTGAATTGTAATTGTTTCATTACCGACATGATAAAAAATGTGCAACCACCCTTGCTGAATGGCTGGATGATTTAACTGGTAACTTGTTTTTTTTTATTAAGGGTAAACAAGGTTTCCCTGGGTTGCCTGGTCAACCAGGACCTAAAGGAGATACAGGTATGGATGGTGTTCCTGGTTTACCTGGTTTATTTGGTATGAAAGGTGATCGTGGTTTACCTGGTTTAGATGGTTTAACTGGTGTTCGTGGTCCACCCGGTCCTGCTGGTGTAAGTTAATCGACTTTTGTAAAGTTTTCATCTTAGGCTTATATGTGTACTTGTTGGAAAATTTGATAACCGGTGAGTCTAGAATGAGTAAATGCCACAGCCACAGCCAGAAACTTTCAGAGTGGTTAAAAACATACATAACCTGCTTCATGTATGACATATTATATGATTATTTGGAGTAATATATTAATAGGTGCCATATAAGAATGTTCTGTATTGATTATGAATATTTTTAGGGTAAAGGTGGTGACGGTCCTCCTGGACCACCTGGCCTTCCTGGTCTTCCTGGTAGAGATGGCTTCCCTGGTAATGATGGTTTACCTGGTCCACAAGGTCCTCGTGGTCCTAATGGTTTGCCCGGCGGTCCTGGGTTACCTGGGGCTCCCGGTAGACAAGGTTTAGATGGTCCAAAGGGTGAAAAGGGTGACTTTGGTCCCCCAGGTAAGTCAATGAAAATCTGATAATTGATTAGTGTGCCATCACCAGAATGGAGAGGGGGTCTGTAGGCTTCTGTCTGTTCTCCAATCCAGGTGGTGGACAAAGAACTATCTATGGGATTTTTTAATCCTGTTCCTTGTCGGGGGTGGTGCCAACAGAATATAAAAGATAAGTATATCTAGTCCTTCAGATGGAGCAGAATTGGTAGTGCACAGATAAGATTCCATCTGCATTTGAAATAATATAAACATGAGCCAAAAGAGCTGTCCTCCATGCAAAGTTCTCACATAGATTACTCACATAGCTATAGAAATAACATATTTTAGTCTCAAATTGTCAGAAGTATTTTGTTGACAAGACCTAAACTCATTCCTTTTATGAAAAATTGTTTATTTAATTACAAAATATTATAACATCTTTTTTAAGTTATTACTTATTTGGAACATAGGCATTTTTGCACATGTTAATAAGGTTAAAAATAAAGTTAAGTCTTTTCCTCGGTGGAATAATAATAATAATATATTTCAGTGACTTTTCATTACAGCAGTAATATACAATAATTTTTTTTAAATTTCATGTGTCTATGTTTATCCATAATGTTTGCAGGTATTGAGGGTCTTGATGGTAGGGCTGGTTTGCCTGGACGCTCTGGGAACAAAGGTGAAATGGGTCCCAAGGGAGAGCCAGGTTTATCCATTCCTGGACCACGGGGTGACAATGGTTTGCCTGGTTTAGATGGTTTACCTGGTATAAAAGGAGAAATGGGTCTGAAAGGTTTACCTGGTCCAGCTGGAAATTCAACTAAAGGTTTACCTGGTCCATCTGGTCCTAAAGGAGAACCTGGTCCACCAGGTTTTGATGGTCGTCCTGGTCGTGACGGAACACCAGGTTTTCCAGGAGACAAGGGTAGGTTTATTATAGAATGATAAACACAAGTTTTGCATGTCGAATCATTTTGTTTATTGTGAAGCATTTTGCAGATGCACAAACAATGAATTTCGGCTGCAGCAGTTCAGGGAGTCACAGACATATTTTGGTGATAAGAATGAACATATTCCCATAGCTTGTACATATGGCCACAGATCATCAAAGATAATTTTCGTAGACTTTGATGTTAATTCTCATTTCTTTGACCTGCATTAAATTTCCCTCAAATGCATGTAGGACTATGAGGTTGACCACACAAATTGGAAGTAGCATACTAGTAATATTAACCAAAACCTGCCAGATTCTATTAAGTTGATAAAAATGTTATCCAAATTGGAGGAAACAGGAACCAGATGGAAAGACAAAAATTGGAAGAACAACAATTATGTCTAACCAGTAGTGGTCTGTATCCTATATAGTAGACTGACTTGGAATAAGGGACACTACTGCAAAAATTCAAAATACCTAAACCCTGTACTTCTATTAATAATGTTTTACTAGGTGATAGAGGAGGATCATGCGAATCATGTCGACCTGGTGTTAAAGGAGAGAAGGGTTCAAGTGGATTAGATGGATTACCAGGACTACCCGGACAGCGAGGACTAGATGGTCCAGCAGGATTTAAGGGTGAGCCTGGTGAAGATGGTCCTACTGGTTTACCTGGTATTCCTGGTCCTTCTGTAAGTAAAAAAATCAATTGCTTCCACAAGTCAACAAATATCTGGTTTCATATGAAAGGATTATAAGAGTGTTAAGTTTGTGTTGAATGGATATTCATCTCCACTTTTCTCTCGCGACAATACGTTAAATGAGCTAAGTCTCTAACTCAATATCATCCATAATCTTCGACAATGAAACATGAATTATTTGTCAATTTAAGTTATATGTCAAACGGGGATAACATATTGTTGTCTGGAGAGCATGTGCAATAAATACTATCTGTGTAGACTGGACTAACCAGACACGAGAGATTGCCATTTGATTGAGACTTCTGGCGTTTTTTGCCAGACATAACTGATTAGAAATTAGAGTAAAAACAGAAACAATTGAATGTAGATCAGTTTATATACATTCATATTACATTATTATATGCATTACTACCCATTTGTGTCGGTTTTTAGGTCCAAAAATTAAAAAAAAAGTTGTTTTTTTTTTTTTGTTTCTACTCTCTAAGGTAATAAAAACAGGGATTGGGTTATAAAAACAAAAATTTCTTTAGTATTTCAAGAATCAATAGCTGGGGGATATTAAAACATTAAGATTTCAAGAACCCACTGATTGCAACCATATTTCTCTTCAAACTAATTCATTTATTGCAGTGAAACACTATTAATATCACATTATTTTATTCAAATTAAATACCTATCTCGTTCTATAATTTTGAATTTCTTCTGAAATTTTGTTCTTGTCAGCACCATCTATGTACATGCTGATTTATTAATAAAGAGATTATTACATTGTATGTAATTTTACAGGGTGAGTCTGGTTTGCCTGGTTTCCCTGGTGACAAGGGTCAGAAGGGAGAAGCTGCTACTGCTGAAGTGCTTCCAGGACCAGAAGGTAACTGATATTATCCATGTTTCTAGGGGCCATGGTAGTCATGTTTAGAATATTCACGCTTCGAATCACAACACGAGCCATGGGGTAACATTAACAGTGTTGTCTAATTGTTCAGATGGGAGGAAAAACCAAGGTCGGCCAGTATTCATATTGACAGGAACCTAATAGAATTCTTGACAGTTGGAATTTGATGATAAACTGTTAGTGAAAATGCTGCTGTCCATTCAAAATTTGCCCTCAGCTATGTATATGTTCTACTGAATTAAAACTAACCATATGTTAGTCTCAAAATTGGTGTGTTACAATTGTGTGGCACATATCTAGACCTAAACATAACAGCTACATCACCCCAACCCACAAAAAAAAATCAAAATTGCATATTGTATACTGTCATTTAGAAGGTGGGGGTCAGGGCCTTTAGGACCCCAACCTGGATTGTCCATTGAACCTAAAACAGTAAATACAAATCTGTACCTTTTTGCTACCCAGCAGCACAGATAACATAAAGAATGGTGTTGGGCTATAAATGAGACAGTTTGTTTGTAGGTATATTTGCTGTGGGGAACCAAACACTTAAATAACACAATTACTTTATTTTGTATTTGATGCAGTATTCAATGATGAAATTAACACTGTTAATGATTATGCATGTTAGGAGAAATATTCTAGAACATACCATATGTTTCTATAAGACATTCAGCCATAGCGTAGTGGTTTATAATGTTATATGTTCTTTCTAGGTTTGAAGGGAGATCGAGGTGATAATGGATTAACTGGTGAAGGAGGACGACGTGGTCTCCCTGGTCCACAAGGTCCCCCTGGACAGGCTGGTCTCCCTGGTCTTAAAGGAGAAAAGGTTAGTTATAATGTTTACACTGTATAAACCTATTTAAATTCATAGGTTTGCAAATCAAAATATTTATTGATGAGCCAAAATTCACTTATACATCCATAAAATGTGATTCCACTGAAATCAATCATTATTATAATAGGCATTGAAACATATTCTTTATCAACTTTTCGGTCCCTGTCCACAATTAAAAAGATCATGTTTTTTTCTTATTATTAAATAATATACTGAATTAACATTGCAATATAGTATTTAATTATACTGAATTAACATTGAACAATAAATAGGTATCATACAAATCTATGCATTTACTTTGTCAAACTGAAATTTTAAAAATGCATTGGTGTGATTTTTATTCTGAATCAAATTCTTGTAGAAAGGTGGAATACTTTTGTATGAAGAAGTTATTATACATTTTTCAGCCTTTCACTTCAATGATAACAAAAATGTTAAATAAAAATTTTAGGGTGAAAAGAGTTTGCCTGGTTTAGACGGTTTACCAGGTCGTCCTGGTGAACCTGGTATTCCTGGTTTAAGAGGTGATCCTGGTATTGGTATTCCGGGTGCTCCTGGTGAGAGAGGTGATCCTGGTATGAACGGTTTACCTGGTTTACCTGGTCTTATGGGTGAAAAGGGAGAACCGGGTAAGTAACTTCTTTGGATGTTATGATTTGATAATTGTTAATGGAGAAAGTAAAATGACACATGCATTGATTCGCAAATAAAGAGCAAAATATGCTTGATTTAGATACATAAAAAGATTTGCTTTTTTATTATTTTCATGCAGGTTTTTTTTATCATTCAGTTGTTCTATTTTTTAAATAATGTTGCTATATATTAATTAACTGTTTTCAGGTATTGTGCCAATTGATATTACTAAATTGAAAGGAGAACGCGGAGAACCTGGTCCTGCTGGTATTCCTGGTTTCCCTGGAGAAAGTGGTTTACCTGGTCTTGATGGAATGAAAGGTAAAAAATCCTAAATGTTACTTGGATGAACGACAATTGATACAGTCAATTATTCAATTCACTTTATTAAGAAAGAATAAATTAAAGCAATGATTTGCAAATAGTTCAGTTCTTAAATGGCAGAAATAAGAAACAGCCATAATCATGAAGTGTAAGAATTAAATGGACAATATGACAGTTTAAATTCAAGACAAACATGGGTTCAAAAATAATATAGATAATTGTAGACATTATTTTTGATATCAATAGAAACTAATAACGTCAAAAGGCTGTAACTTCAGTTCAGACTTCCCAAGGTTCCTCTAGATATTAAGACATTTTAAAGGAGGCAAGACTCTTACTCAATATCATCCATTGCAAACACCACTTATTGGTCAATTTAAATCAACATTGATGATGTTATTTTGTGGTGAAAAATTAGGTTTCTAATATCCAATATTAAAGACAAAATGAAAATTTAAAAATTGGCTCGCAAATCACATGCAGAAGGCTTTCTATCACCATTTGTAATGAAGAGATTTGATGAACGAGAAGAAAAACATATGCAACTGGTGTCGACTGGAATAACCAGGTGCCAACCCTTACCATTAAATTTGGACTCGAACATAACTAATAAGAAATTACAGTAAAAACAGAAAAGATTGAATGTAAATCTGTTTATATACATTCATATTACATTATTATATGCATTGCTACCCATTTGTGTCCATTTCCAGGTGCCAAAGAATAGGGATTTACCTCCTTTAACAATCTTTCCAATCTTAATATAAAGGGCCATTACAATTTATTAATTTTAATAATTTTTGGATCAACCTGTTTTGGTACAATATTTTTGATTTTGTATTGTTCATTGTGACTTAGCACTTAAAGAAGTAAAATAAAATGCACTTCAGATGAAGTATGTCTCTTTATGATAGATTTTTTACTTATGTTGAATTTTTTTTCAGGAAATCCTGGTCGAGATGGATTACCTGGTTTACCTGGACTAAAGGGAATACCTGGGGAGAATGGTTTACCTGGTATGCCAGGCCCAAGAGGTAATCAAAATTACATACTTGAGATTGTGTACGATTTCACCCCTGGAGGGAGTGGCGGATGTTGACGTTAAACTCCAGAAATGAATAAACAAACATAATTGGGGATGTGATGTTTAGGTGGTCAGGTCACTCCTATTAATATTTAAATTGAACAGTTGTAATTTTAAAAGTACTAGTCTGCCGCTGACTTATACCCAGTGTGGGATGTAAAACTCCATTTCATTCATCCATTCATTGCCACACACTTACATTTTCTTGCCAGATCATGCTTTTCTCTTCTTAAATGAACATGTCAAATCTATCTCTACTGTTTTGTATAGCTTTTTTAGATTTAAGTAATGAGCTTTTCAAACCTATCTCTACTGACTTTTGTGTAGCTTTAGAGAGCCCTTTAAATGAGGGGAAATAATCCTCCTTCATCAATGTTCTCCAAATATATCTTCTTTTTAAATGATGTGTAAAATTGTGTATTATTATAAACCTTTCTTAGGAAGATGAACACCAGCAGTCAAAAAATAAATTTCCAAAAGATACACTTTGCCAGTCACTTTTCCACCTACTGCAAATTTATTATCACATATATGAGTATACTATGTCGACTTGTAGGAACCTATGAAAATTTTGTAAATTTATTTTTAATTAAAGATGTGATATATATATATATATATATATATATAAGGGGATCAAGCTCATCATCATCATTATTATTATAATTATAGGATTACCTGGAGAGAGAGGTAATGAAGGTTTACCTGGATTACCTGGTAATGATGGTTTATCTGGGCCAAAGGGAGATAGTGGTCTTCCTGGTTTACCTGGTCTTCCTGGTAAGTATAACATACTATTTAGTCATAAAATCTGTGAATAATTTACTAACACGGGATTGGAGCACACAAATTTTGCTGTAAAGTTTGAGATTTTAATTGTTACCATAAGGAAAATACCTCCATCATTATTTACAACCAAATGATAAGCTTCACCTAGAAATGTGTCTGGAAGACATCTATTAAATTTTAATGATTTGCAATAATTGCTTCATAGGTTGTTGCCCATGGTAACTCTTTAG
The DNA here is from genome assembly GCA_948474765.1 of Patella depressa. NCBI lineage: Eukaryota > Metazoa > Mollusca > Gastropoda > Patellidae > Patella > Patella depressa. Next base: position 55,035,338 of record OX419715.1, on the reverse strand, counting down.
TCTCAAGTAAGTAAATGCTCAAAAATAACCCATAATAGAGCCATACGGCTACAACAATTATGAACTTGCAGAGGTAATTTTCTACTGTGGGCATTTCTTTTGTTGGCTAACAATCTATCTTTCTTTTTACAGGACTGAAAGGAGATAGTGGTCGACCTGGTGAAGCTTTGGTTGGACCAAAAGGACAGTCTGGATTACCTGGTCTACCTGGTGATCGTGGTCTACCTGGTTTACCTGGACCTGAAGGTAGGTTTGATACTATGCTTTTCTAACATTAAAGTTTTTTTATGTTTCTATGAATAAGCTATGAATAGACTATATGTTTCATCATTCAACATGCTTTATACTATAATTTTTTAATTTTATGTAGGACCCTCTGGATTACCCGGTTTACCTGGTCCAAAGGGAGATGCTGGAATACCTGGACAACCTGGTTTCGATGGATTACCTGGTATGAAAGGAAATCTTGGCCCTGAAGGGCCTGCGGGATTACCTGGTCTTGATGGACAGCCTGGTCTACCTGGAATACCTGGTAAAACTATTTTTTTTTCTTCAAATTCATACAAATCCTCAGTTGACACTTTATTATAATTGGTGGTGATGCAGGTGTAGTATATAAACATATATTATTATACAAACATATATTATTATAGATGTCGTTTGGTTCAGTATATAAGCTTGAAGTATTATAACTGCGTGGAGAATGAACCTAAAATTAAATGTTTGTTTGAATTTTTGTGTTTTACAAATTTACCATAGTATTGATTTTCAAATTTTTATCAACAAGGGACTTTTTTCTATAAAATAAAAATATTTTATTACCAGGTGAAGCTGGATTGAAAGGGGAGGCAGGATTACCTGGACTACCAGGATTAGATGGACAAAAAGGAGACTCTGGATTACCTGGTCTTGATGGACAACCTGGTCTACCAGGACTTGATGGACCTCGTGGTCAAAACGGATTACCAGGACAAGATGGTCTTCCAGGATTACCAGGTTAATATAAACCAGTCATGTCTAGTCTTGGCTATGTGAAACACATTGTAATCACTTCACATCTCTCTATTAAATACGATTACTCTTTATCATACTGTGATGTTTACCAGGATTATATAATATTTATCGCGTAATATTTATCAAGTAGTTCAATTACTAGATATCATGGATTGGATAGAGGATTAAACAAAACCAAATTATTACTATCTCTGTGCCCAATATCTACATTAAGTTAGGGCCATTGAGTGATTATATTCTGATATTTATGAAGACTCCAAAGAATACAGGATATGTTAGTTGTTATTTATATGTTGAATAAAGTCCTTTATACTTGATTATGCAGGTATTAAGGGAGAACAGGGAGTTATGGGATTTAATGGAGAGCCTGGACGAGATGGTCTACCAGGTCTACAAGGTTTACCAGGTTTGAAGGGAGATCGAGGTTTACCAGGCTTACCAGGAGACAGTGGTTTACCTGGTCGACAAGGTATGTCAAAGTTTGTGTTAGTAATACCTAACAAATATGGTTTTGAAATAATTCAATAATCGATTAGTTATATTTAAAATAATCCACAAATTCATTGTCATGTGTAACCGTCACTGGATAGTTTATTTTCATAACACTTGGGATGGTGAAAATTCCTATTCTATGTACATGAATTTCCCACATGGAAATGACCTTGCCAACAAGACTGAAAATAGATGACAGCAACCATTTCCAAATACAATCCATGTCTAAATCATGGTTTCCCCTTTATCAGCCCAAATATTAGAATTCAGTCAGCATGTTCAATTTTTTATTAGATTTACAAAATACTGTCATAGTTTGTAGAATATATTCCATTTGAAAAGGGGAAAAATAGATTAATGAACACTGATATATATTCTTTCAGGTGTTCCCGGTAATGATGGTTTACCCGGATTACCTGGCTTGAAAGGAGAGAGTGGATTACCTGGTTTACCAGGATTGAAAGGTGACCGTGGTGATGCTGGATTACCAGGATTAAGTGGAGAACCAGGATTGCCAGGTAAGTTACAGGTCTTTTACAAAAGTTTTTTGAAATCAAGAAAACCCATCTTAAAATAGAATCCCAATAAGACATAATCCATCAAACAAAATCATTTAAAGTTATCACATAAAGTTACAAAATTCAATCATTTCAGTTTATATTTCTGTTAAAGAAGCTTAAATGGCATTGTCTATGACAAGATAATAGGTTATGGCACCAAAACACAAGAACACATGGTGTGTGCTGGGATATTATTCGTGAAAATTTATAGTGAGAAATGTTAAGCCTGCAGCCATTTCATTGACTTGGTATTAAAATCCTAGCACCTATTTTAGCTCTGAGCCAGTGAAAAAGCTGCATTCTTTATATAGTTCAGAAAGGCCACAGATCTTTGAAGTTTATTCTGCATTATTTTATACTCCATTTGTTTTCCCTATTTATAGGACTACCTGGATTACAAGGTCCTAAAGGAGACAGAGGTAACGATGGGTATGGAACACCAGGTGCTGAAGGTATGCCTGGAGTACCTGGACGAGATGGAGAACCTGGTCGACCTGGTTTACAAGGGCCTAAAGGAAATGCTGGTTTACCAGGCTTCCCTGGTCTACAAGGACCAAAGGTAAAGCTTTACTTTCAAACTCAGCCAATATGACAACACAAAAGAACATGAACATAAAAAAGATAAATAAGTGTATTACTAAATGCCATTTGAAATTAAAAAGTGAAAAGAATTTTCATATATCCACAAGGAATGTGTCTGTCCATCAGTCTGTTGTTCACAATTTCATGTAATCACTCTACCCAAAGGCTAAATTTATCAAAATGAATGTGTGTTGATAACATCAGTGAGACAAATAAAATAATTGAATCACCTGAAATGCAGACTTCACCTGAATTGAACAGACACCATGCCACATATTCTCATATAAATGATTATATTTAAATCAAGCTGTCCATAATATTATGTACGTTAAATTTGTAATAAACAAGAAAACATTCTCACTTATGGCTGAATAGTTTACAACTACGCTATAGTGGCTTGAGGAAAGAAATCTGTCAGCAGAATGTAACCTTTAATGTTGACAAACAATATTTTAGATGTTAACAAAATGTTTTCCTATTTGATTGCAGGGTAATTCTGGTTTACCTGGATCACCTGGTCTACCTGGTTTAGATGGATTATCAGGACCTAAAGGAAATGCTGGCTTACCTGGATTACCTGGTACCCCTGGTCCCAAGGGTCAGTCTGGTTTACCCGGTTTAGATGGTCTACCTGGTCAAAAGGGTGACACTGGACTCGATGGTAGACCAGGTTTACCTGGTTTATCTGGACCTAAAGGTTCCCCTGGATTACCTGGATTAGATGGAGAACCTGGTAAGTTTAAAAAATTGACAGAGATTAAATTGTGTCTTTAAATTTACTTTTTTGTTAGAATTGCTTGTGTTATATAGCCAATACAATTATATATTTTCATCAAGTTTTAATGACATGGGCTAAAAATGTGTATACTTGTATACTTATGAGAGAAAAAGTAAAGGATCTCGACAAGTCATTAAAAGAATAACGGCATCAAATAGACCATCAACAAGCTTCTGGTCTTGATGAATCTTTGGTGTTGTCTTGTATGCAATTGTTGAAAATTTTGAATCAAGTTATCTACTTAGTCACAAGATCTGAAGTCTTACACATAAACATACTGGACTAGGAATATACATTGGCATTGGTAATCTCCAACTTGTGGTCACTTGAAATATTTATACTTTATGCTAATTATAATAAGTGATATATTATCCCGAAGATGCATTGATTAAGACCATAAATCAAGAAACATGAACTGCTAAAAAATATGTGTTAATTAAAATTCTCAATGAGCATAGATACCACAAGGGTTCATTTCTTTGGTTGATGTAATTAATATATAGTATTTTATCTATCATTTGTGTTTTATAGGACGACCTGGCTTACCTGGTGAGAGAGGTAATGATGGACAGCCTGGTCTGCAAGGTTTACCTGGTCTTAAAGGAGAAAGTGGTTTACCTGGACAACCTGGTTTATCTGGTAAGCTTGATTAAAACCCAAACTAAATGTTAATTTACACTACTAGACAAGATAAAAAAACAATTAGATGATGGATTCAATCAGAATTTGTGAACTTTATAAACAATATTTTCATTGGGGCATTATAAAATCTGATTTCATTATTATGCTGGTTGTTAGGGTCTGCTTGTCATATCTGTGTTAAAGTGAAATGTTTATATCCCTATATAATTAGATAGGAATTATAGTTTAATATACTATACTTATAAAAGTAATATGATGTCATTTTGTTTTTCCTACAGGAGAGAAAGGTAATCCTGGATTACCTGGTTTAGATGGTTTACCTGGTCCTGCTGGTCCTAAAGGAGATCGAGGTATAAATATATATCCAATTTTTATTTATCTTTAATTAAAAAGTAATTTATTTAATGGAAAACATATTTAATATGGTAACAGTTAGTAAATAGATGTAATAATATGTACACTTCTAAATAAAATGAAATGTTAGCATATATCACAAACATGAATGGGATGGAATAGTTCTTTTAGATAAATGATGTTTACAATACTGTGAGTTATATAGTTTTCTATTTACATTTTAAGGTCTTCCCGGTCAAGATGGACTTCCCGGTGTCCCTGGAAGAGCAAGTATTGGACCTAAAGGAGAACCTGGTTTACCTGGACGTCAAGGTTTAGATGGTTTACCAGGACAGAAAGGAAATGCTGGTATGTTATGTTTTCACTAATTGTCATCCTCCTATCGAAGAAAGCAGGGGACTATTAAAACGGTCTGGCCGTCTGATGTTTAGGGACATGATAACTTTGGTTCCACTTAATTGTCAGGGATGATACTTGGTATATAATTTCATCACATAAATACCTTGACTAAGTTCATTAATGAGCATATTCTGCTAAGGCTAAGTTTAGCGATAAGAAATTTGATTGGTCAAGTCTTTGGAGCTCAATGCCTTTGATTCTAATTGAGTGATAGTGGTTTCATTTCATCACATCAATACCTTAACAAAATTTGATGCTTAGCATTTTCTGCTTAGGCAGAAAAGGGACTTTCATCTGATTCATTGAGACTTTGGAACACAATAACTCTCCTTCTAATTGAGGTGAGATCATGCACATTTTCCACTAAGACTAGCAGAGGTAAGCAATATGCTTAGAACATGATCACTTTGGTTCTAATTAGGTGAGAGTGATGAAAGTCTTTAGTATATATTCATTACCTCAATACTTACATCGGGAAAGAACTTATATAAGCTCTGCCTGTTGTTCAAGCCTTTTCAAATGAATAAAATATTGTTTAAACTAAACCTACACTAATTTCGATGATGAAACTTTTCTGCTTAGGCTAAGTAGCAATGACCGATTTGATTTGTCAAGAGTTTAGAACGTAACAAATTTGCTATTAATTGAGGTAAAATGTTTAGACTTGGTGGAGCTGTTCATTAGGTGAATGTCTTGACAGAGTTCAATAATTAATTTTGTCCTAAAGCTAAGCAGAGCTGAGTAATTTCATTGCTCTTGGGACAGGACAAATGATTTTAACTTATGGAGTGTGTAGAGTCAGTGTAGAGTTTCTCCACCTGGTACTTCAAAACTGACCGAGTTTGATCGTGAACACTTTCTCCTTAGACTAAATATGGATAATCAGTTTGATTCTTCAATCTTTTTCAAAAAGATAAATGTGCAATTAATTAATATGTATTTATTTTGGGATTGTGATGGGGGACATCAACCTCACTATTGGCTTGTTATTTTAGAGAACCAAGGTACTTAATATGTACATGTATCAGAATACAATAGATATTAAAATATTACTAACAGAAAATGATGTTTATTTCATTCAGCTTTTCACTAGCATGATTAAGATTTGGTTTATTTAGTTTTATATCATGTATAATATCTTATTATAGGTCTACCTGGTTTGGATGGTTTGCCCGGTATGAAGGGAGATGATGGTTTACCTGGTATTGGTCGAGATGGTCCCAAAGGAGAAAGTGGTATACCTGGACGACCAGGTAAGAACAGTAAACTTCTTCAAATTATAACAGTGTATATTGAGGGCAGAATACAGTAGTAACAATCTGTCATTTACATTATTTACAGAATATAAACCTTACACATGATTTTATGATCATTGTTAATTATAGGTCTACAAGGTCAACGAGGTGTACCTGGAGAAGATGGTTTACCAGGATTACCAGGTCTTAAAGGTGATCGAGGTGATAGTGGTTTACCTGGTGAGCCTGGACGCAGTGGACTACCCGGTATACAGGGACCTAAAGGTGTGTAAAAATAGAACAGTTGATATACTAGAAGGAATTTAGTGTAACTAGTGTCAAAATAGGACAGTTTATGCTGTATATAGATGAAGAAATATGTAATACTGTGTTTAAATTTAGATTTAGTTATATAGATTGTGGTGTATAATGTTGCATACATTTTTAGGATAATGTAATGTACGTTCAGGCTATTAATTGGTATGCATTTTAATGTCACACATTTTAATTATACAGTGACATACATTTTGAATATAATGTGACATGCCTGATTAGGATAATGTAGCTTACATTTTGAGTATACAGTGGCATTGAGTATAATATAGTGGTATACGTTTTGAGTATATAGTGGTATAGTGGCATACATATTGAATTCTTTGTTGCAGGACAACCTGGTCAACCTGGACAGTTTGGTTTACCAGGTAATAAAGGAGACAGTGGCTTCCCCGGACAACCAGGACGTGATGGAAACCCAGGATTACCTGGATTAGATGGATTACCAGGAATTAAAGGAGACAGAGGTTCGTACTAATTATAGAGTTTATTTCAGAGATACCGTTAAGTAAGATATTAACATCTATTCAATGCTATATAGGTCACTTCTGGATAAACATATAGAATATTTCTATTAATTTGCTTGCACGCAGAGAACCTAGAGATAACCAATGTGGTAAAGGAGGCAATTTCTTGTCATGACCAAATATAGGATCAAACTTTGATATATGATAGATCTTTTGATCTACAGTGTATATGCAAACATTTGACCACCTAAACACCCAATACCCATTAATGATGCACTTTTGTCATTATATATTTTCCTTGATTTATGCACATAAATGTCATCTGATACTATGTTTTATTCTCTCCAAATATATTTTTTAGAAGCAATTTGCATATATATCATTTGAAAGAAAAATCAGCAGTGATACATTATTATAGTTTCTTAACAGTATAGTGAAAAACTGATGTATTGCAGGTTTCCCTGGTTTAGATGGTCCAAAAGGAGAACGTGGTCAACCTGCCAGTGTCCAGATTATACAGTTACCTAAGGGAGATCCTGGTCTTGATGGTCTGCCTGGTTCACCTGGTTTGATGGGACGAGATGGACCAAAGGGAGAACCGGGATTACCAGGTATGTAATCGTAAAGGAGAATTTCTACATCAGATTCGTCATACTCCTTGCAGTTTTCCATTTGATTAGAGCTAATCCCTCTACTCACTGCTGTAAATAGAGAAAATTCTTGTTCTAAATTATTATTGGTCAAGAGTCCCATTAACAACTAATGGCTTACTGCATAACAAAATCGTTAAATTTGAAACAAAGTTCCAAATTGGACCAAATATGTTAACTCATGATTTTATTATCCCAATTAACCAGTGTATAGCAGAATATTGTAGGATAACTAATTGTGTGACAAACGAGGCTATCAACAATGTAAACAATATTGTATGAAGAAAAACAATACTTTCTGTTTTTAATACCTTAAATCACTGTCCAAAGTTTTAGAGAATACCCCATAGTAAACGAAGGGCTGTCATGTTCCTGTACATGGGATAGATTTGATTGAACGGAGAGAATACACATACGCCCTCAAAAGCTCAAGTATCAGAAATCAAGCCAGTCCAGCAATGGGCAGAGAGGGATTTCTCAAACCATTGCTTCAGGAATATGCAGATTCGTTAAATTACATTTAATTAAAATACTAGAGCTTTTATTTAATGCAGATTTTTAAGATGTCTATTTACATGTAGGAATTGTTTGGGTAATTTGTTAAAGATTGGTACAATTTGAATATACAAGTTTATATATGTGCACATATGAATGTGGTTATATCCACAATGTACACAAGTTCTAAAGTCAAAAGTTATCATCCGTTATTCAAGAGTTATTGTTTTCGATCTAGCTAAAAATTTATTGTCAGTGTTTACCCACAACAAAAACAATCCTCATGATTTTCAACAATTTCTGACCAAATGCCTTTGATCACTTTGATAAATGTTGTGAATGATGTTGTGCAAAAAGTTGTCATAATATGATGACATAATATATTGTTTATGTTAGTGTTGGGAAGAAGTCTGCCTATTTGATCAATTCTAAATGATCACATTACATAGAAAAAAAAATCCAAAGAATTTTCTGCAGTGGTTTGCATTTGCCAGTAGTGCAGGAGAGAGAGCTAGGCAAGGGGTGTTGTACAGAATGGTTAAAACAAAGAGGAACCATGTAGATGTTGACGTGCATATAAAAGAATCACTGTGGCATACTGCTTGGCATTGGTACTGAAAAGTAGAATGTTAAACCCCTCTTCAACTTCAGTTTGTCGACTGCTTGGACGACTTAGCTGCTATTGGTGTGTGTTTTGTTGCTTACCAACCTATATTTAGTTATGATCATTTTTTTTGTCTAGGATTACCTGGATTAGATGGTCCAACAGGTGAAAATGGTTTACCTGGTTTCCCAGGTGAGAAGGGTGATATGGGAGATCGTGGTAATGATGGTTTACCAGGTTTAGATGGAGCACCAGGTAAGCCCTTTATTGCTTTACTAATAACTAAGTGTTTTAAAGATCTAATATTTTTGTAGGAGAAAATAACTAATAGCTTGTTGAAGCTACATATTGTATAATGTACCATGGGTTAAGTCAGTGGTGTATATGAATTGTATTCCAATGACTACATATACCTAGTGATGGATAACACCACTTGTGTTACTGCAAAGGTTTATTCCTTTTAGGGTTAAGTAAGGGCACAACGATTATGCAGTTGATGAAAGTTTCATTACTTTTGTTAAGCGTTTCTATTTACTTTTGGAATAGGTAATTAATGCTATTTTGGTGAATGATATTGTTATGTGTTATTTAAGGTCGTCGTGGTAATGATGGATTACCTGGAGAGCGTGGTTTACCAGGTGTAACACCACCAACAGGATATTTATATGTACGTCACAGTCAATCTACAGATATACCAAGATGTCCTAATAATCAGAATCAGTTATGGAATGGTTACAGTTTGCTTTATATTGAAGGAAATGAAAAATCACATCACCAAGATTTAGGTAAGGAATATAATAAATAGATAATCTTCCTTTAAGGTAGTTCAATGCTTCATCAAACATGTCTCTTAAAACCAAATACAATCCAATCCAGATTTATCTATAAATTCAATGTTAAGTATGATGCACTTTGGTGTCGATTTGAATGCAGTTTTCGAATTTCATAGATCAACATTTTTGTTTTCTTGATCTTCCTAAATTTTATCATTTGGTCTGTTAATGGTTACACACTTGAGATTTGTCTATTCATTTCTACTGAGATGACAAGTTAGAAACAAAAAGTCGCACTGTTCAGACATTTTATTTAATTCTTTTTATTATAATATATGAATATTTTTCAACAGGTTGGGCTGGTTCGTGTATGCAAAGATTTAGCACCATGCCATTCCTTTTCTGTAATACTAACGAAGTATGTAATTATGCTAGTAGAAATGATCGTTCCTATTGGTTGTCTACAAATGCTCCTATACCCATGATGCCTTTAGTAGAGCGTGAAATTCAACCATATATTAGTAGATGTGTAGTCTGTGATGCTCCAACCAATATTATCGCTGTACACAGTCAAACATTACAGATACCTGAATGTCCACGAAACTGGATATCAATGTGGATAGGTTACAGTTTTGCTATGGTAAGTACATGAACGACATTTATAAATTAGTTTCCTTTGATTCAGTCTGTGTGTGTGTGTGTGTGTCTGTGTGTGGAGGTGGTGGGCAACAGGGGGTGTTCACTTTAGATCAACAGGTTTGTCATTGATTATTGAGTCAAATGTTGTGGTTTCTATCCTTTAATGTTGCCTCCAGCGTCCTCCAGTTTACTACCAATACTAAAAATCCATAATAGTAAGTGCAGGAGGACTGCACTACATGCAAAACAAAAATCTAAAAGATAAATCTGCGGACAAGACAGAAAATAGACATAGCAAAAAATAAACAGATATCAAATCAAGTGAATGGATCTGGGGGTCAGCCGTAATGGTACAGGCTTCACTAAAAATGATTTACCAAAAAGACGTAACAGAAATAATGCGACCAATCTTGACAGTGGTTGTCTCTCAATGGCGATAGTCTGCCAGTTGACGTCAGGTGTTAATTAGAACGTGAAACAATTTCAACAATGAGGGTGATAATCTGCACATGTGAATTTTGAAATTATCAGTCCAAATAACGTCTAGATTTTGTCCAAGGGCTGTAAATCCAAATTTCTGACTCTCCCTCAGAGTTTAGCTGCATAATGTTGTATAGTTTACTGGCTAGAGGTGTGTCTTGTCGTATGGCTGCAGGATATAGTGCTATGTCTTCCACACTGAAGGTAGTGTGTTTGTTTTCCAGCATTTCTCTTTCCACATATATACTTTGGATCTTAATCTGTAAGACACAATGTTAGAAAAACTTAGGCAGCAAGAGAAAAGAAAGTGTTTATGATTGGAATATCTAAAAAAAATGATAATAAACAAATCAAACCATATTCCAGCTCAACCAGATTCGTATTGTATTTAAGACATACAATATTCTGGACATCAAAGATGCTGATAATCTGTTAACTAAGTTTGTAAATTGGCGTCTGGATTATGGCACATAGGAGGTCTCGAAACATCACAATCTTTTGCTTATCTTTAAGTTAAGAAATTATTCTCAATTCTTGATTAGGAAAGATAGATTTATAATTTATGGACAGGGGAGGGCCTGAAGATATACAAATTTCCATTAGGGAAAAGATAAATCTAACCATTGGTGAATTTAAGATTTTTACCGTAATAATGAGAGGTGTGTGCTGTAGTCAAGATGGAGGTCAACCGTTAAAATAACTAAAATAGATACAGCCTATTAACTGATAGTAGATGTTTACCACATGTTGGTTCACAATATACCACATGGTACTGTATAGAGAGACCTACTAATATATCTATATAATCAATTTTATCCTATACCAGTTGTTCAGTATTCCATATGGACAGCAATCAGCAATCTGTTAATCAAAAATGTTAAACTTACTGAACTTTATGCTATAAATTCCAAAAAAGCATGTCTTGCAGATGGTAAATATCATTTGGTGGATTGTTCATGAATTTCCCATCAGAATATTATATAACTTTTGCTGCTTCAGTGGTTTCTTGCAGATCAAGGGGAGTAACTCTTTTAATGAGAATCTTAGGTTTGCTACAAAATACAAATGACCAACACAAATATTTTAGCTATCTTAGTAAAGAAACAAGGTGTATAATATTATTCATGAAAGATGTAGTACAACCTGCCTTAAGCTTGACATTTATCAATAATTATAATGAAATGGGGCAATAGTTATAAAGCAACAAACTAGTTCATAACATGTTAAGAAGTATTTAAGAAAACTGCAATCTGAGCCTGTGAGTTTAGCATAATTAGCATCTTTCAACATAATGAGACCACAAATATAAATGTCTCAATATTGAAATTGTTCAATTAAGACATATTGCTGAATTTTCTGCAGAACAGGTTCTGATTGATTTCTTAACAAGCCTTTCAGAGAAGATGTAGTGAAGGAAAAATGGTAGATCGGTATAATTTCTATTTGATTGTAATCACAATTGTACAGATATTTATTAAAACCACTTTTAATTATAATATTTAATTATTTTTTCAGCACACCGCAGCTGGGCCAGGAGGCGGTGGCCAATCATTATCCAGCCCTGGTAGTTGTCTGGAAGATTTCAGGGCCACACCATTCATTGAATGTAATGGAGCTAGAGGTACCTGTCATTTCTTTGCCAATAAATATAGTTTCTGGCTCACTACTATAGAACAGGATCAACAATTTAGTCAGCCCCGGTCTCAAACATTGAAGGCTGGTAACCTTCGAACCCGAGTTAGTCGATGTCAAGTTTGTATGAAAAGCGTGTGAAGTTATTTGGTCTCTTTGTAGTATTTGTACAACTTTTTGTAGTATTATTTTTTTTGGGAAAAAAAAAACTGCCATGTTTTTGTATAGAAGCAACATTATGTGATGTTTTGTTTTTATTATGGAAATCCATTTCGATGTCTATAATTTTATTGTTGATGAAAAGGTGGACCGTTTGGTTGCCTTGGTAATCTATGTTCTATGGTGCTGTAAGTAAGTCAAATGTGCACGAGTACATTACAATGCTCAAAGGATTATTATATTTTATGGTAGTATTCCTACACATGTCCACTCATAGTTAGCGTATTAGAAAACAGAGGCTTTTTTTTGTTAACACAAGTTATATATTGTTTATGTACTGGGATAAAGGAATAAATAGTAAATATAAAGGAGATTAAAATCAAAAGGTTTGAAATTTTGTTAAAACTGAAAATGGTTATAAATAGAAATGGATATATAGATTGGCCCGGATATTCTATATATAGTAACATACGTATCAATTGCCCTGCCTCTGTTTTCTGAATATAGTAACTATGAGTGATTGGATTGACTGGAAACGTACATCTGTGATTAATATAACTCACTGCCATCCACTATGATCCCAGTTCATCCAATATGTCCGAAACATTTTGAACAGTATGTTAGTGTATAAGTGTCACATGATGGCACTGCTGTGGAGTCCATGTAAGATGATGACAGAGAATGTTTCAAGATGTTAATGACATATTGGAATACAAAATGTTATATAAGTGATTTTCTAGTCAAGACAAATAATTGTATAACTATAATTAATTCTTTGAAATCCCGATTAAATTAGAACTTTATTACCAGCTTTAAGCAATATTTTTTTTAACCTCTATATAGGTACAATGTATTATTCTTTTATACATACACTATCATATTGTAATTATGTAAGTTAATAGAAATTATGTGCATGTTGTCTCTGTATCTAGGTGCTATGTACATTGTTATCTTTTCAATTTCATGTTATTATTCGCTAGATATTTTTTAAAAAGAAAAGAAAATTTGTGTAGTTTTTAACAAAAATATATTTTAGTTTGTAGTTTAAATCTTCGATCCTAAACATATTTTTATCCCAATGTTTTTATGTTTCATTTTTTTTTGGACACAAATTATAAAGAAAATGTCAAATATTTTGTATAGCTAATGATAAAGATGTGATCTTTCTCAAAAAAAAACCCCTGAAAGATTCAACTACTTGCACTCTCTTTTTTAAAGAAAACTGAAAAAAACCTTTTTAAATTTTTAACATCAAATTAAAAGCAAGAGTTAAGATCTCAATTTTGTCGCCATACTTCATATGTTCTCATTATTATAATGTATATATATATTATAATGCATAGTTATTGTTTCAAATTATGTACATTATTATGAATCCGGCCAATAGATATGTGTCTTTTAGTTAACATTGAGATTAATGTGCCAAATTTTATCTGAAATTGTCTTCAGGTTTTTAAAAGTAATTTCTTAATGTGCAATCTTACTCATATTGCAATATCTGTAAACATTGGGTATTGAACAAATAAAAAGGTTTTTACAAGATCTTTTTCTCGTTTGTGTTTTTCTTTGTGAATATATATTTTGCAATACATTTTATGAATTCCGAATATACCACGTTTCGACCGCTAGTTAGCTGCTGTATAACATGTGTGACACTGATATGGCTTCCACATACAAGTTCCCTATCGGCCTGAGCCAGACTCTGGTGCACACCCTCCACTCTCCGCCTGAGATTTCCATACAGCACGAGAATTCATTATGGCTGATGCGATAATTCGTTCGTTATGTACAATAGCCCCCAAGTAATCCTCGGTGTGCTCGTGATTAGAAACAGTAAAGTCTAGTTCACACCAGACTGGCTTCCCTATCGGCCTGAGCCAGGCTCTGGTGCACACCCTCCGCTCTCCGCCTGAGATTTCCATACAGCACGAGAATTCATTATGGCTGCTGCGATAATTCATTCGTTATGTACAATAGCCTCCCAAGTTATCCTCGGTGTGCTCGTGATTAGAAACAGTAAAGTCTAGTTCACACCAACGGCGAATGTCGCGCTTTAAATCGGCAAGCAAAGCGTCATCATTTTTGTTTACTTTTCCAAAAATATCACGATGTCCTAAGTAATGTTACGCTCTGATACGAATTGGTTACGCTTTGGAGACGAATTATTTCCCGATTCGATCAGACCTTGTTACGCTTTGTTACCGTTTAAATCACGCTTTGATAAGATTTAATACGCTTTGATGCGATTATGACGCCAGAAATCACGCTCAGATACGATTACCAAGCTTTTTTGTGCATTGTTAAGCTGTGTCACGCATTGGAAAATTTCGAGATCACCGATCACCGACAAAATCTCCACAGATACAGTCATAGACGCATTAAAAAGACACATAAAAGGTCAAATTAATGGCGTTAACACTCTTCTCGTCAAGGTATTTATCGGACAAGGGAACGAGCCAGACTTATCGCCTATTGGCCTGGTATCGATACTGACATTGAAAACATTGTCCGGTCCTGCAAATCCTGTGCTGAAGAGCTACCCTCGCATGTTAAAGAACCACTGTCACCACGTGACCCAGTTCCAGAACGTGTGTTTCAACACATCTATGCAGACTTTGGATCTTTTGCAGGTCAACAATGACTCATAATGGCAGATGTTTTGTCTGGATGGCCTTTAGTCTACCAGCTTGGTAAGAAGTCTACCTCATCACATGTTGTAACATGTCTACAAAAATGCTTCACAGAATCGACAATTCCAGAAGTTTTTTGGGCAGATGGTGGGCCACAGTTTATGTCAAAGACATTACAAGACTTCTTTCAACTTTGGGGTGTACAACATAGAGTCTCTTCTCCACATTATTCCTAGTCCAACGGTAAAGCAGAGTCCACAGTTAAGTAAATGAAAAAACTCACACGCCGATGCTGGAATGGTAGACGATTAGATCCCAATAAATGGATGCCAGCCTTGCTTCAATTCAAGAACACTCCAAAATCCGATGGTACATCTCCGGCCGTTGAAGTGTTTGGACATCCATTACGAGATAATCTCCCAGCTCATCGTCGATCATTCGCACCAGAGTGGCAAAAGATCATTACTGCTGTAGAGACGAAAGCTGCTACCAATAAAGAGAAAGTTGAACGTCATTATAACGCCAACTCTAAAACTCTTCCTCTCTTAGGTGTTGGAAGCAAAGTCGTCATATAGCATGTGAAAACGAAGAGATGGACTATCTATGGTACTATCGTTCGTATTGGTGATCATCGTGACTACTATGTCGCCGCAGTTGGGGGTCGCGTTTTACGTAGGAATAGACGGTTTCTTTGACGTCGTTATCCATTGCTACCACCTCAACAAACCAATGAAAATCATGTCTCCATGAAGATACATGATACACTGGAAGACTATCCAACCACGCCACAAACTAAGAAACATTGGAAAGGTTTGCGTTCGCGTCGTGCGCCTCAACGTTTGGATCTTTAGTCTTATCAAGATTTGTTATATGTGTACATCTCAAAATCTAAGGGGGAGGTGTAGGATATTAGTAGTCTCACTATAGTGATAGGACAATAAGTGGAGTTGCCTCCCATTAATTACTATGACATTTATTAAACACCATCAAAGATAGTCTCTTATCATCCAAACAAATATTCTACGAATATTAGTCTGGATGGGTCCTCAAAATTTGACAGAAAGTCGGTCACTGTCTGGATTATCCAGTCTTTTAAGTTACCACGTGCTGAATCTATCAAAACATCCCGCTTGTTAACAATGACACTCTCTAAAATTTTGTTTTAAAGTTTTTAATTGAAATGGTAATTTTCTCTCGTCATGAATCAAACGTATGGCTTCTCACAATCTCCTTAATCACGATTCATGCTGTTGTATCGTCTCTATTTTGTTTCTAATAATAGATGTGCCAAGTGAATTGTGGGATATATTTTATCCTCGCCTTATAGAATCTATCAAAATCGGCCCGGCTTCATAATATCTATCTCTTACCGAGACTTTAGCCAAAGGGTTCCATTGCCCATGCGTAACCGGGAGTTTGGTTTTTTATGTGGTAGATTATCCAGTAATTTTCGTCAATAATTGAGAACCGACCCAGACCCTCCGTGCGTTGAAGACTAGGGGGGTCTGGGTGACCGAGACTACATCAAAGAGTGATCTCCCCTTACATATAGGTTTTTCTTTTGTCTGACCATGCCTGTTGAAGAATACAGATCATGAAACATGTGTTTGTCTGATTAATTACTGATATCATCTCTTCGTGTGATACCTCTAACTATCATACTACTGGCATATGGATTCCGATATGGTATCTCCACCATATCAGAGCTGATTCCGGAAGTGTGCAGAGCCATTGTACAGGCGTATAATAAAGATGAGGTCTTCAACCCACCTGACCTACCTCCCCTGAAGCATGGAGAAACCTTCCCAACAGTTTGAACAGAGGTGGCATGTCCCCCATGCAGTTGGTGCCTTGGATGGAAAACATATAACCACAAACAGGGAGTCTCTACCACAACTACAGGGGGTTCTTCTCCATACCAAGGACACATGTCTGACTCCCAGATATTCGTAGACTCTGAGCTCTTTGAATGCCTAGCAGATGGGTTCATAGGGCTCCCCCCAGATATTCCATTCTTCATTCTGGCTGATGATGCTTTTGCCCCGAACAGCTACATGATCAAGCCATACAGTAGAAGGGAGATGACAAATGAGCAGAGAATCTGCAACTACAGGATCTCAAGGGGTAGAAGAGTGGTGGAGAATGCCTTTGGCATCCTGGCAAATAGGTTCAGGTGCCTGCTGGGAACACTGGAACAGAAGGTGGGGACCGTCAGACATTTGGTAGAGACAGCTGTGGTGCTGCACAACCTGAGGGTGGTGATTGCAGCCAATGGGGTGGGTCACGAGGACGAAGAGCACAATATCACACCAGGGGCCTGTGGACATGATGTTCCACAGCCACCTGCAAGGGGCTGCGCCCGACGTCAGAGAGAACATCTCAATAACCCCGTTTACATAACAAATTTTAAGCGTGCCAGGTACCGTTCCTGGTACGGCACGGTTAATTTTTTTGTATTGTTTTCATCTGGGTAATTTGTACAGGGACTGAAATTAACTTTTCTGTGAAGGGTTCTGAGACCGGTTATTTTAGAGTAATGTAAACTGGTGCCTTTCTTGAAATTTATCGCGGCCTGGTGCCGTACCTAGTACGGCACGCTTATCGCGGCCAAATGTAAACGGGGCTAAAAAAGACTACTTTCTCTCTCCAGTGAGCGCTGTTGACTGGTGTTGTACTTCCTGGTGCAAGACCGAGGATGAAGACTAGTGGGTTATGAGAATTTTTTGTGAAATTGACTTGGAAATCGTAGGAGAGTGTGAGAGAGCGTGAGGAAGCTTGCCAAATGAACAAAGCCTAGCAAAGCGTGTCAATTCTTGATCAAAGCGTCTAAATTCCTGGGAAGGCGTAACAAAGTGTGAGATCTTCATGCCAAATCGTAGCAAATCTTGAGTCATCTTAACAAAGCGTGTCAAGTGGTGACAGACCGTGAAGACTGGGACCCCCGCTTTGAATAAAGCTTTGTTAAGCTTTCCTACGCTTTGAGTCAAGCTTTGCTGAACTTTGTTACGCTTTGTTAAGCTTTGATACGCTCTCGGCGCTTTAATCAATTCGTAACAGAGCGCCCAAAGTTTTGAAACAGTCTTAAAATTTATTGGCGATCTTGCCGAATGTCCCGCTTTGCTCAAAGCTTTCCAACGATCTATAACGACTCTGACGCTTTAGTCGAGCTTTGTTACGCATTGGTGCCGCTTTGTACGCCGCTTTAAAGCGCCATCAAAGCGCCATTGGTGTGAACGACTTAAAGAGAAATGATTTTTAACGCCCATCGACACAAACTTGGCCACTGCACAATTTTATTCAATAATTTGCTGGTGCATGGTGGTGACGGTTGGGGGAGTATATTAGATTCAAAATTCTAACATGCTATCGTCTAATTTCTTACTTCTTTTCGTCTAATTTCTAAAGTCCATTCATGTAACCTCTAACTTCCATTCACAGAGGCTGATTTAATTTTCGACAATGCCCTTTTTTACTGCTAAAAGTGCCTTTCTCAGACCCAAATATGTCCGTTCCGAACGTTTAGACCCTATCAGCCAAATAGCTCTTGGAATGGCTACAGATGCAAGGAAATGACGAATAGTTAGCACGTGCGCGCTGTAACATAAGGTCTGTCATTGAATCAACTGGTGTGGTTTCGATTCCCCGGGTGTACGTGACTTTGAGTAACCCGATATCGCAAAGGAGAGAGAGAAAGTGACCTATTGCATCATCGCTGTATAAACAAATTGTGTATTGAAAAGGCTGAGAACTATAAACAGAAACTACTTTCACTAAATCTCTTGCCTTTATCATCTCATGAACTCGATTAACCACTTATAGGCATCTGGCCAAGGCATGCACTGATCGGTGATAACGAGAGTGCGAGAGCCGGTTCGCGACCGACCAGAGAGCAATTACATATTATCTATCATTTAAAACTGAATAGATTGGTACAACACTACAAGGTTGAAAACTTGTATCATTAGGGCCTAGGGCATGTATACCCCAGAAAAGGGCAGGCTACTATGTGTATACCCAGGTACCTGGGTTCCGGTGACCCTGGAAATCCCATTCGAAATCCAAAAATTCAACATAACCATAAACAGAAATGAAAAGAGGTTTTACGTCCCACTTTTCTGATTTTCGGGGGTCAAATCGAGTATAGATCAAGATAAATGTAATGTTACTAAACAAATATATATTATCAGGTATATATCATAGAATCTGATATAATATTAATGTATGTAACCTTTGATACAAGACTATCCAATCTTAATGACCGGCCTCACTGATAACATCTGTGGCGTAGCCTGAATTTTAAGACGAGGAGGTATAATGGATTCAAAAAGATTATTTGGTATTTTAATGTCAATAATGCGTTGAAACTGGTAGCCATCTTTGATCTACACTGTCTCCGTTTACCGTATAACGATGCTTTTGTGAGTCCCATCTCCTCAGGGAAATCTAGGGGGTCGTGAACCCCCGTACTCGCACTGGGTTTAATAATTGTATACCACAAGGTCAACCTTGCATCACAAGACTGTACTATTGTTGAAGTGATTAAACAATTGAAGGAGGTTTCTTAACCATTGATGTTTTACCTTTTAAGTAGCAAAATGGGTTCATTGCGTTTGTTTTTCAGCATTTCTTTGTTTTGTATTGTGAGTAGTAGTATTTTGAAATTCAGACCATCAAACGATGTACAGGATTTATATGACTACTTGATGAAACCATCCGTTCCATCCAGAAATAGGAATCCTGAATATTATAAACAGTTTGTAAGTGAATTAATTTATTTGACCTTTCTGCAATTCCACATGGTTTACGACAGTCCAGGTTGAAAATCAACGGTAAACCTACTAGATCTAAATTAAGCTACTGGTACACGGGGTAACGAGGGACTTTTACTACCGATTCGTTTAATACTAAATGAAATGATGTTTAACGCCCTACTGCTCTGTTCCAACTGGGCTCGAAGACGGGCATACGCCACATCGTGTGCATGGGGTAGATTTTTCCCGGGCAGCGGCACTATGGCCTCTTCTTACTGTACATCGAATTACAATTGCCATGGGATCTTTTACGGACACGCCTATGTGTACACTCGACCTCGGTTTTTGGTCCCATCCTAACGACTAGACAGCTGTCCTTGTAAGGCCCTCTTTCATGCATCACTGACTAGGTAAAACCACTGGAAAATTGCGATGAGCCAACGTCTTACTTAGGCACTGTGGCCCCCGGAACTGAACAGCTGGGATTTCTTCAACGAATTTCGACACAGTAGCTTTTTTTTATACCATCTACAATACTAGACACTGTTCTTTGCCAGGCTCTTTGTCCTAGACTACCGACATGGAAAAACCGCGCTGCAAAATGCCTGGGAACTTTCTTGGCCAGCATCAGGATCAGTTCAAATAATCATACAATTCAGAGGAAAACGGTCGATAACCCGACATCACACTACAATAACCCGACATCACAACAGCCCTACAACATAACATCACGAAATTTTAACCCGACAATACGGCATTTTTACTCGATACAACGACATTTTTAATGTCGTGGTGTCGGGTGAAAAATGTAATATTGTCGGGTAACGGTTAAAATGTCTTGATGTCGTTTTGTCGACATGATACCAATCAGCCATCAGATTGAAATATTTACATTTCTGCCAGTTGACAATCCCGAAACCAGCATTATTCAAATTTCTCCCCTGTTGCCAAGCACGAAATCAGCAATATTCAGATTTCTCCTCTGTTACCAACATGAAATCTGCAATAGTTATATACAGTGAATTTTATTATATGAATATGTTTCAGGGTTTAGATGTTCCAACACAGTTAAAAGCATTCAGTTATACGAATTGTGGAAACCCAGCTACAGAATTGGCTGTATTGACAGCGTTATCCGTTTCACCTGATCCAATAGCTCTTCCTGGAACAGTTACTATTGGGTTTGGCGTCAATATCAGGAAGACCTTTGACTCTCCACTTCAGGTAATATATACACATCACATATTATTGTGTATATATTTTCATCAAGATATTAAATATATTAAACACCAAAGGCTTACACCTGAACAATGGCCTTATTGCTGCCTTCATCCTCCATCAGATGAGGCGGTAAAGGTCAAATAAATTTCATGTTTAAATCACCGCAAAGATTAGGGACTTGAACTTACAGTCTGTCTGTCAATCTGTTCAGATTTTTAAGGTTACTCAACGAATTATCAAGCACAGAAATACCTAAAAAAAATTGCTTGGGAAGGGGCCCGTAGCCCTCAGCCCCTCACCCTGTAGAAAGGCTGCTGAGGACACCACATAACACATTTTGAAACAAATGCATTTAGTCTTATGATATAAACTATTTTGTAGATGAGTGTTAAGATAGAGAAATCTGTTTTTGGGAGTTATATCACCATCCCATGTGTTGAGAATTTTGGATCCTGTGACTATTCTGATTTTTGTGCAATCCTGGCTGGCGTTCAATGTCCAGGTGAATTCGTCGACAAAGGAATCCCATGCAAATGTCCATTCACTAATGTAAGTATTCCTCTAAAATCACACCAAGGAGTTTCAAATCTCGTTAGCTAAATGTTTCTGTCATTTTCTGTCGTTCGGATTGGACGAAAAATCGAGGTCCCGTGTATAAATTGGCGTTCACGTAAAAGATCCCTTGACAGTTGGAATTCGATATAAGAGTAGGCCGTAGCGCCGCTGAACGAGCAAAATTTCCCTCACTGCAAACTGTATGGCGTGTGCCCAGGTTAGGTGCAGAAGAGTAGGACGTTAAACCCCATTTCATTTCATTTTGTCTTGTCAATTATAATGTTGCATCAGAACTCTAGATTCCTTAAACGATAGCCACGCAAAGCGTGGAAATACGCCCGCACAGTAGCCGTGTCTCAACAGCAGTAACTGTTTATCTGAATAATAACACGGATGCAGGTCAATTTTGATAACGATCTAAGATTCTCCAAGAAATTTAATCTTTCCCCTGTTTTCAAGCTTTTCCGGGCACATAATATATCTCTAGAACAGAAAGTCATCAAAAGCCTCATACTTTCCAAATGCAATGCTTTTACAGAAGGGGCGGATATAGCCCTGTGTTGCGTTCAGCAAAGTGGGAAAATCGCGGGTCTCTGAAGGTTGTCCTCTCATGACCACAGAGCGTCATTTTATATTTGTAAAACAATCCTTATGAAATCATAGCCTCTATCACGTACACAAGAAGGTTTTTAACAAAGGGGCATAACTCTAGAATAGTAAGTCGCAGAACGCAGTTTCTCCTGCTACGATCCCAATGTTTTTCGCAAAATTTAAAACTATAGCCTATATCTTGTTCACAAATTGTTAACAACGAATTGTTGACGGGTGGACTGACGGACAGAGAGGCGAAATAATACAGTCGGACTGAAAAGTGGGCGTTGAAGAGCCATTTACAGTTGTAAATTGGAGAAGGATATGTTATACCGTATGACGAGACATCAAACACAGGACATGAAAAGGACTTTATTTTTTGTTAACTAACCCGGGCGTTTTTTTTTTCACGTTGTTTCATTTTCTTGCGATAATACTTTTCAGGGAAACTACACTTTACCTGGTATAAGTTTTCCCGTTGATGTACCTTTCTTACCAAGTGGTGACTACAGAGCTTCAGCTAATATGACATATAATGGTCTAAATGTGGGCTGCTATCAAATAATGGCTACATTTGCTTAATATCATTAAATCATCACCTTAATCACGTTTTAATCCACTTTGTTATGGTCTTTTTTATGTGTAATGTGGATACGTCAACTTGTAGAACTGACATGAAAATAATAAATGCCCTAATAACGTTGGTATCGAGTATGTTTTGATCCACCTTTTCTACCGTATAAGAGTAATATTCATCCGTTTTGGGTTAACAGATCCCTACGCTGGTGTTCTTCGCCTCTCCGAAGCTTACCACCTTGTATGGCCCCGCAAGGAAAGTTTGGACGGCTGCAAACGCGTTTTCCTGCTATTCCAGCCCGTGAACAAAGCAAATTCAAAGTCATCAAATATAGCCTAATTAAGGTGGCTGCGACTCGAATTCCAATCAATCAATCCATCGTTTACGATCCACGAAGACGGGACCGTTGAGAGAAATTTTTGAAAATTTGACTGTCGCTAACGCGTTTTCCTGCTATTCCAGCATGTGAGACAACAACTTCAATGTGGTCCAATGTATGCTACCTGGCTGACCCAAATTCCAATCAACCAATCAATCATCGCGGGATATGGGGGCCTCACCTTCCCCGAGAAAATTTTGAAAATTTAAACACCGCAAATGCGTTTTCTGCTATTCCAGCCCGTGTAAGAAACTCCAAGAGTGTCCAATGGTTTTGTAACTGAAATCTCACTCTGAATTCCATCCATCATATCAGACTGCTGAGCTGCATTCACAAATAATAATCGATTAAAATGTTTTAATTCAATTGTCAACTCAGTACAAATTCGTGGAATTCAATTAAAAGAAAAGTATAAAATTAGTCTATTATTAGCGCGCGATGACAATTCGAGGGGGGGGGGACAGAGCCCGAAATGACCCAAAAAATCTGGTTTACTTGCACGAGTCCTATAGCGAACAAGTACCGTGAGGGAAAGTTGAAAAGAACTTTGAAGATAGATTGCAAGAGACCGTGAAAGCGCCTATACGGGCAAACGGGTGGAACCGCCGGTGCGATCAGCGGAATCCAGCTCGCCTGGCAGGCGGCTCCTCGCGCGGTCGAGACTTGTCCTTCTCGGAGGACGGGCTCGGTCGTGCGAGAGGGTTCGTCCCCGTCGGCGTATCTTTCGCTGCGTCGCGACCGGCTCGGTTAGTGTCGGGCGAGGGGCGCGTCTCTCGGGGCGTCGCACCTGTCTTCGGACTGTCTGCTCCGGTCGGCTCTAGGGCGAACGTAGCTCCGGGCCGAGGAACGGCCCCGTCCTTGTATGGACCCCAAGAAAATTCTGGAATATTTGACGGCCACAAACGCGTTTTCCTGCTATTTCAACCCGTAAAATTAGTGCTTTACTAGTTTTTTTGCACTTTATTTTGCCATGCAATATTTTTTTTTCACTTTACCTGTCTTCCCGAAAAGTCAGATTGCCCGAAAGTTAGAGGGGGGGGGGGCAGCTAAACCCCTGGTTCGTACGCCTATGTTCGTATATGTTCGTAAAGTAAAAAAAAGTCAACGTTCATATCGATAAGTGAGTGGGACGTAATGACGAGATTTGCGTCAAATATAGTTTGATTTTTGCGCCCCCTAAGGGATTAGACAACGAAACAGTCTGTTACGGCGAGTTGTGGGCCTTTTGGTGCACGAAACTGTGGATAAACCACTAGAAACGTCAACGCTGATTGATTAATCAATGTCTGACGTCATAGGTCAAAACTCTCTCGTTTGACCCCTGACGTGAACTCCCATTATGCCTATAACTTGTCGGATCTTCATGTAGTGTAGGCCATCGAAAGTGTAAAAATAAAAGGAACTAAATACAGGTTTTAACGTCCACTCGACACAAACTAGGTCATTTCGGGACTAACATATGGTTTAATGTTATTTCAATAATTCGCTTGTGCGTAAGGGTCTTTATCAGTGGGAGGAAACTGGAGTATCCGGAGAAAACCCACGAGGTTGGACAGGCGACCCTACTCCTTGCCACGGCATATCGAAAGGAAGCAGGAACGCTGGGTTAAAAACATGTATTTTAAGTTTCGTCAAAATCGGATCAAAATTGTGACCTATAGAGAGTCCACAACTATGATATGTATACCATATGTTTACACTATTTGCGTACAAGGGGTGGCCTTGTTGTCCGTCAGTTTTGTTCAGAATTTCACGAAATTCGAACTCAACCAACACTACGTGTAACGGTGATATATTCCAACGATTTTTGTTTTAATCCGGTAATATTTTCAGCCAAGTGAATAAATGAAAAATAACCCCCGAAAGATTTGTGTTTTTGTTGTAAAAAAAAACCAAACGACTATCTATTATTTTATTTATTTTTTTATTTTTTTTTTGAAAAAAAAAGCTACTCTTTAAAATGATTGATCACGCAGGCTACATTAAGAAATTCATTTCGGTATGTTCGATACTAGCTGCATACGTAGGCGAGAATAATACTGTCCCCATATAATAATAATAATAACAGTTTATTCACAACAACATGATTTACAAATGAAATGGGGTTTAACGTCCTACTCTTTTGCACCTAACCTGGTCTAATGGAAGACGGGCATACGCCATACAGTTTGCTATGAGGGAAATTTTGCCCGGGCAGCGGCGTTACGGCCTACTCTTATATCGAATTCCAACTGCCAAGGGATCTTTTACGTGCACTCCAATGTGTACACGGGACCTCGTTTTTCGTCCCATCCGAACGACTAGGCAGCTGTCCTTGTCAGGCCCTCCTTCTGCATCACTGACAACGGGGAAATCACGCCGGAAAATCGAGATGAACATGAGTTACAAGCACGAGTATGGAAACTATAACAAACATTTCACATTGACATTGTGATGCATAACAATATCTAACTACATGTCTTACAAAATAAGATGAATTGTCAAGACAAGTGGTACATATTAATCTAATCATCAATATTTTATTTTACATACTGTATCACAAGCTATATTTATATTCCACTTTTCTTAAAAAAAAACATTTAATACAAAACTTCCAACATTTTCTATACAGTCTTAACTATTCAATAATATATTAAGTTGAATTGAATGAGTTGTATCAGGTTTGATGAACGGTAGAGATATTGTTGTCTCAAAGTGTCATAAAATGGACAATACAATTGATGGTTGCAATTTTTACATAATCCCCAATTACGAGGAATAAAGGGCTTACTGTATCTTCCCTTTTCATTTTCCAGTTTATGTGCGCTGACACTAAATTTACTGAGTGCACTCCTTTCATCTTTTTTCAGTATAATAAATAGTCATAATGTTTTTAATTTGATTTCGTAGTCCCCTATGTCCATTTAGATGCTGTATAGTCTTACTCTGGTCAGTGTGTGTTCCTTGACTGGATATATATATATATATATATATATATATATATATATATATATATATATATATATATATATATATATATATATATATATATATATATATATATATATATATATATAATGTAATCGGGTTTTAAATAAGCATAAAAAGTATTCTGCATCAAAATTTTCATTTTTAGCGGGATTAAATAGTTGAATAAGCTATTATAAAATTAAGTCTTCCTCTCAGTGATAACTATAGCAACATTAATGAATTATAACAATAATAACATTTAACTTCAGACTTCTATCCATGTATTAACCATTTTATATTTCACATGTATAAAGAGGGGAAATCTGCCTAGTTAGTAGCCTTATATCCCCATTTAACTTTCATTTGGTCATGGCCTATTAAATAGCAATCAAATTGAATCTTGACAGTATTAATGAATACTTTCGAATTGAATGTACATTTGTAATCACAAAGAAAAGGGAGGGTAAAAGAGTTCATTGTATTAAACCACATAAGAAAACAAAAGCATGTCCTTATAACAATAAAATCACGCAGGTCTATTCAGTTGACTTAATAAACCACAGAATGGGTGGGTTAATGCCTTTCTTTCTACAGTAGTTTATTGATTTGGGTTAAAGTTATTTAAAACATTCGATTAACCAGACATATCCTAACAGTAACACACCTCATATTTTCGTGTAAATTGTCAGCGTCATGATATATTCAACAAAAAAACAATCAGGCGTATTTTTAACCTATTACAAATCTTCTTAACATATCAATTTGTTTTAATGAGTTCGCTTTCTTCGTGGATATCACGAAAAAATAAAACAGCTTGGCGTTTCCACACGGCTGGATATACTGGACTAAAGGGTTGTACGATGGATAGCCTTCATTATACGGAAAAGGGACGAAGCTTGTTATTAGCCCTCAGGATATGCATACGATAAAATGAAGGGCATCGCTGACCAAATTAAATGCTCCGCTAAAATGTCGTTTCCATTGATTACGTGTAAAAAATCCAATGTACAAAGTTCTAATACCGGTAATAATAAAGTCAAAATACATTCTAATGCCAAAGTTAAATGGAAAACGTCAAATGAAATATAATGTCATCAGGACCGTAGCTAGTCGGGAGGGGGGGGACATGGGAGGCAGCTGCCCCCCACCCTGGGAAATTTCGGCGCCCATCGGAAGCGCCGAAGGCGCCCTTTACCCCTTGGGGAAAAATCTGCCCAACGACCAACGTCCCAATAATACTGGGCGCCACATTAAGTCGAGCGACATTGGTTGGGCGCCCACAAGCATAATACCGATTCATATTGATTGGGCGCCCACGACCAGATCAATGGGGCGCCCAAAACGATCATGTTGTACTTAATAAGCTTTGCGGGCGGTGCCTTATCCCAGAGGGGCGCCCATAATGCCGAGATCATAGGCGCCCATAATGCCGAAATCACAGGCGCCCATAATATAATGCTGGTGAGATTGGTTAGGCGCCCACGAATGAATTTGGCGCACAAAATAGCGTGATAATTTTCTAAATTCAAACGGCATGACCCAGAGGGACGTGCAAAATGTCGACATCATGGGAACCCATACTATATGCTTGCGCGATTGGTTAAGCAAACGGCATAATGTGTGGGGTGCCTCAACCCGGAGGGGCGCCCATAATGACGAGATAATAGGCGCCTATAATATAATGCTAGTGATAATAGTTAGGCGCCTATAATATAACGCTAGTGAGCTTAGTTAGGCGCCCATGAGTGAATTGATCGCCGAAAATGGCGTAATATCTTCAAAATTGTAACAAGTCGCACTCTAACCCGATTCCGCACTTTTCATTTTTCTCATAAATTATTATAGCTACGTTAAAGTCGTATTCCTTCCTTACAAATGTTGATGTTGTTCATATCCAAGTATCATAATACGCCAATATCATAAATTCAGCTTCAAAATTGAAATTTTCCGTCATTTTCAGGTGCAAACCCTATTTTCCAGAATTTTCTGGGGTGGGGGACACCATAGGTAATCTGACTTTTGGGGCAGACGGGTAAAGTGAAAAAAAAAAATATTTCATCTGGTTGACAAAATAAAGTGCCCGAAATCTTTTAATTGAATACCGCGAATTTTACTAAATTGACTATGGATTCAAACATTTTGTCTGGAACCACCCTACTATGTCCTCATATTTCGTGCATTGATTATTTTTGTGAATTCAACTACAACACTGGACCGTGAAATCCCTCTCTGGCCAGCAACATGGCAGCCCTTGGTTTAATCTGGGGTATGGTACGCCACCGAAGGTACATGTAGACTATATTATTATTATTATTTAGGGGGGGGGGGATATGCCGAGTGGTCTAGAGTGCCGCGCTTCGACCTCTAGCTGGCCGGTCACCTCTGGCTTGCGGCTGTGGTTTCGAGCCCTGATGTGAGCGTATGTGGCATGGAGAAAGGGGCGCCTTCTCAATCTCGTGGGTTTCCTCCGGGCACTCAGGTTTCCACTACGCGCAAGCGAATTATTGAAATAAAATTAAACCATATGTTAGTCCCGAAATGACCTAGTTTGTGTTGAGTGGACGTTAAACCCCATTTCTCTATATATATATATTATTATTGGACCGCATTTAAGTTGCTGTATTAACGGGCTGGACTAGCAGGAAAACGTGTTTGTTTGCGGCAGTCAAAATTTGCTCCCGACGGCCCCTTCTCTGTGAAAACGATTGATTATACCTCGACTCGGCCAGCTAAGTTGGGCTATATCAGACCACCCACAGGTTCAGGGACTGAAATAGCAAGAAGTCTGTAAGGCTAACCCGAACCCCCGTACGCCTATGGAGAGCACTCTACATGTATAAACCTTTCCGCGGTGTAGGTACATCGGCGCCCCCGGACGCCTTTGTCCCCCTAACAATTTTGGGCTAGCTATATATACGGGCCTGAATGTGTCACATGACCAATGTTTTAATGGAAAATGCGGTTTCAATTTTTTGACGTGTCTACATTTTACTTTTCTATAATTACATTTTATATTTGCGCGCTATCGTGCCCCATTTGTCCTTCACGGGGTGGAGGGGGGATTGGGATGGCCTAGTGGACTAGAGTGCCGCGCTTCGACCTCTAGCTGGCCGGTCACCTCTGGCTTGCTGCTGTGGTTTCGAGCCCTGGTGTGAGCGTGTGTGGCATGGAGATAGGGGCGCCTTCTCAACCTCGTGGGTTTCCTCCGGGCACTCCGGTTTCCTCCCACTGCTAAAGACCCCTACGCGCAAGCGAATTATTGAAATAAAATTAAACCATATGTTAGTCCCGAAATGACCTAGTTTGTGTTGAGTGGACGTTAAACCCCATTTCTCTCTCTCTCTTGTCCTTCACACTTTATACATAGCATCTTCCGCAGAGCCCTAACTTTGATTTATAATTATGCAAATGTAGGATATCGAGGCGCGCGAGATCAATTTGGCTCAAAAGCCAGCCCATGACAAAAGTAAAACGGAAATCAACCTATATTAATAAGAAATTTTCTTACCCTGGAAATATGGCGCCATCGATCAAATTTGGATGGTACTAAACTATATTATCATGATTACGAAGAGGGGGGGGGGGGTGCAATGTCAAAATACGTTTCATAATACGAAATTCCAGATATCATGTTACATCAGCGAAAAGCATGCACGTTCATGTATACTCACTCCGGTCTACGTGTATATTTATTATTTGTTGGACACAATACATATTATACTTTAAAGAAGCTAAATCGCTAACATTTGGGACCTAGAAATTGACGCAAGTGGGTCGGAACGTATAACTGTGATATGAATGTATATAAACTGATTAACATTCAATGGCTTCCATTTTTACTCTTATTTCAAATCAGTTATGTTCGGCGAGTTAAGCCCGTAGTCTCAATCGAATGCAAATTTCTAGTGTCAAGTTTTTCCAGTCTACATACGCCGTTTGATTTGGTTCAATTCGTTTAGCCTCGTCCCTCGAGTCTTTTGTTACAACTGGGACTGAAACGCATTATGGTACACGATTCGTTTACCAATGGTAAAATATTTATTTTGTCTTAAATATTAGATATCAGAAGCCCACCTTTTTCCGTTAAGATCACAGCATCAATGTTGATTTAAATTGAAAAATAATTCGTGTTTTCGAAGTCAAAGATTTTCGATGATATTGAGTTAGAGACTTAGATAGCCTATAAAAAAATGGATTAAAGTTAGTTAGCCTGTATTGAAATTTAGAGAGTGTACGTGTTTTGTTTAGGGGGTAGAAATGTCAAATTTAGGGGTCTTGATAATTCGACATAATTACTTCCTTTAGAGAATGAAAAATCCTCGTTGTTTTGTCAAAAGAAATGTACGTGTTGTTGTCCAACAGTACCGTAGCCTATACTGAAATTGACCATAGCTTCATTTTATCTTATTCAATTTGTCGAAGGCTCGTTAATAATATCAATACCAATCACATGATTTCGTTACTCACTATCGTGTTGTAAATATCTGATAGTTTGCTGGTTTATAGTAGCCAATGCCAGTTTAGTCCAAGCCGCTTTTTCAATAATATGTTAATAAGTCACGTGATATCCTATATTTCCATATCAAAGTTAGTGCTCTGTAAATGTAAATTGTAATTAAGGAAATGTGAAGTGTAGACTAGTTAAAAAATCGTCAAAAAAAAAAAATTGATTTGACAAAGAATACACATTGCATTTTTGACGTTTCACATTTAATTTAAAATTAATTGCCCGTATTTTGACTTTATCATTACCGGTATTATGACTTTTTATATTGTACTTTTTACACATCATCAATATGGAAAACACATTTTAGCAGAACATTGGAATTGGCAGTGATACCCTTCCATAGATGATGTCAATCTATCTGTTATAACCTGTGATCCTGAATGTAAACAGACTGTGAGGGCTAATCTACCCAGCCTTCAGGATACGATTCAAACATTCCGGTAAATTGCTAAATCTTATAAAGCGAGTAAGATATAGAGCGAGGAACATGTCAGTCAATTTGATTGACAGTTCGATGTACGGCCTTGACATTATGTATAGTAGAAGCTAAAATCAGATGTTGGATCTACGGTCTTGTAAATATTTGTTCGGCCTCGCTGTAATTGCGTCTGTTTAAATTAAAAGATTTTGGAATAATTTTTCAAGTAATTTCCATAAATAAAATCACGAAATTTGAGTGATTTTTTTAAATTGAGAATATTATCGTATATGTCCTAGAAATAGAGAAAGCATCGCATTATACGACACATAGAATTAGAACCCATCGGGTTCGCTTTATATATTGAGTCTTTTTCTTATATTTGAAAGAAATTTGGAGTATTTCTTTCTATTAATTTCCATAAAATAAAGATATTAGAGTGATTTTATTATATAGTAATAGATTAAGAATATTATCCTGTAAAGGCTATCCTATGACCACATATACAACCCAAACGGTCTCTCTTTATAGTGAGGCTTTTTCTTATGTTTAAAAGATTTTGATATGTCTTTCAATTAATCTCCATAAAATAATTATATTAGAGTAATTCTTTTTATTATAAATTAAGAATATTATCCTAGAAATAGAGAGAGAGAGAGAGAGGGAGAGAGAGAGAGAAATGGGGTTTAACGTCCACTCAACACAAACTAGGTCATTTGGGGACTATCATATGGTTCAATTTTATTTCAATAATTCGCTTGCTCGTAGTGCCCGGAGGAAACCCACGAGGTTGAGAAGGCGCCCCTATATCCATGCCACATACGCTCACACCTGGGCTCGAAACCACAGCCGCAAGCCAGAGGTGACCGGCCAGCTAGAGGTCGAAGCGCGGCACTTTAGACCACTAGGCACCCCCCCTCCCGCCCTTTAGAAATAGAGAAAATCACCACACTATTACATCGGATCCAATCTTGAACTCGATTCTTACTGATATTTGAAAGATTTGGGGGTATTTTTTTTCAATTAACTTCCATAAAATAATGGCATTAGCTTGATTTTATTATATAAATTAAGAATATTATCCTGCATATCTTAGAAACAGAGAAAATCATTGATTAACAGTTCATTAGAGGCTAAATCAGATATTGCATCTTCCTGTAAATTTCTTCGGCCCCACTGTTAAGTGTGTCTGTTTAAAGGATTTTGGAGTAATTTCCATAAAAAAAACGATGTTACTCTGATTTGATTTTATAAATTAAGAATATCATCCTATATATCGTAGATATAGGGAAAATCGTTGCCTTATACCACACATTGAACCCAATCGTGCTCGCTTTATAGTGAGTCTTTTTCTGGTGTTTAAAAGATGTTGCAGCATTTTTTTTTCGATTATTTTCCATAAAAAACGATATTAGGGTGATTTTATTATATAAATTAAGGATATTATCCTATTATCCTAGATAAAGAGGAAATCGTTGCCTTATATGACACATTGAACCCAATCGTCCTCGCTTTATAGTGAGTCTTTTTCTTATGTTTAAAAGATGTTGGAGTATTTTTTTTCTCAATTAATATCCATTCAAAAAACGATATTAGGGTGATTTTATAACATAAATTAAGAATATCAACCTATATATTCTAGATATAGAGAAAATCGTTGCCTTATACCACACATTGAACCCAATCGTCCTCGCTTTACTGTGAATCTTTTTTTGATGTTTAAAAGATGTTGGAGCATTTTTTTTCAATTAATTTCCATTTAAAAACTATATTATAGTGATTTGATTATATGAATTAAGAATATTATCCTATATATCCTAGATATAGACAAAATGGTTGCCTTTTACCATATATAGAACCCAATCGTCCTCGCTTTATAGTGAGTCTTTTCTTGATGTTTAAAAGATGTTGGAGCATTTTTTTTCAATTAATTTCCATTCAAAAAACGATATTACGGTGATTTGAATATATAAATTAAGAATATTATCCCATGGTTGTCTTTTACCACATATAGAACCCAATCGTCTTCGCTTTATAGTGAGTCTTTTTCTGATGTTCAAAAGATGTTGGAGGTTTTTTTTCAATTAATTTCCATTAAAAAAACCGATATTACGGTGATGTTATAACATAATATCATAATATATAATATCCTAGATATAGAGTAAATCCCGATAACTTTTTGGGGAATAAAACTGCTTAATTTTGTGTTAAAATCCCTTATAACCCATTATCTAA
Organism: Patella depressa; assembly: GCA_948474765.1. NCBI lineage: Eukaryota > Metazoa > Mollusca > Gastropoda > Patellidae > Patella > Patella depressa. Next base: position 55,002,237 of record OX419715.1, on the reverse strand, counting down.
GGCCGACCAACTAACCCGATATTTGTGATACGCTTGTAAATAACTTAAACCTGACAGTCTTCATCTGGAAATGGAGACCGTTGTCTTATACAGTATCTGGATAAAACCAGACTTTTTTCTATAAAAATGATATGTAGGTGAAATTTACCTTTTGTTATCAGTACAGTACATGGGTCATTCACTGTATAGACCTCTCAAGAAACGAGAATCGATTATCAGGTCACCCAATCAATAAATTGACCCGAAATCTTAAAAGGGTTACGTGTCCGGATAAGCAGTGTTGACGTTAACGTCAAAACGACTCAATATTTTGAGCTGAAACATTGAGCCAAGGTATATATACCATGTCTCTATATTTTGGTCCATAAATTTCATAAATGCTCGGACTTTAATTTTTGAGACTCTATTCTTATCGGGATTGTCCCTTTAAATAATGTTGGAGCATTTGTTTTCAATTAATTTCCATAAAAAACGATATTAGGGTGATTTTATTATAAAAATGAGGAATATTACCCTATAAATCCTCGATATAGAGCAAATGGTTGCCTTTTACCACATACAGAACCCAATCGTCAACGCTATGTGAGACCTTTTCTGATGTTTGAAAGGTGTTGGAGCATAGATTTTTTCAATTAACTTCCATCAAAAAAAACCAAACCAAACGATATTAGGGTGATATGATTATATAAATCAAGAATATTATCCTATATATCCTAGATATAGAGAAAAAAAGGGTTGCCTTATACCACATATAGAACCCAACCGGTCTGACTTTATAGTGAATCTTTTTCTTATGTTTTTTTGACCTAATTTCCATAAAAAATATATATGAATGATTTCATTATATAAACTAAGAATATTATGCTAGAAATATGGGAATTATCATCCTATACCACATACCTAACCGGGGTTGTATGGAATGTTGCTAGTCTTTTTAAAAGAGACACATTTTTATTATAAATTTTAATTGTATATAATGTAACTTGTATTGTTCATTTTTACTATTTATATACATAGAGGGGTTATTTATTTTTATATTTTACTATTTGTGATTTTTGTTTTTATTTATGTATGTTAAAATGTAGTAGTAGTATTGTGATTATATCTAGTTTGCCATATTTCTATGGCCATTTATATATTTCTATGGCCGTCACCATATGTTGACGTCACCATATGTTTCGCGCAATATATCCCGGTTGGTGCAGACGTGCCATTAAACAACACGTCATTTCATTTATACCACATTATTAGGTTAAATGCTCGTTTCCAATTTAATAAAAAAATTCTCATAATAAAATTCTTAAGTCAATCTATTTTAAACGAAAGAGGGAGTACAAAAGGGCACCAAAGTACAAAAATAGAAGTGCCAAAAGTGAAATTTTAACTAAAGCTTGACAATTTAGATTTAAATATTCTACGTGAGTACCGGAACGGGGTTGATTCTTTAATTGAAACTGACAAGAACGTAACTGACAACATTTCGTTAAACCATTGGCGTGTTCATTTTTCTAAAATGATTGACCAATAGTTTAAAAAAACCTTTTAATTTGATTCTCGAATCTGCATTTATTCCAGAGTCTTTGTCACAGTCTTTCCTTGTCGAAATTCACGATAAAAGCTGAAATCAAGATCCAAATAACTACAGGGGTACTGTTCTGGCCAACTGTTTGTCCATTCTTAATAAGAGAAGTTAAACTTATTTAGAAGTCAATGGCATTATTGATCATGCCTAATGTGGATATAGATCAAAGCAAAGAACCACGGATAAAATTTTTATTTTAAAAACAATCATTAATGAATATTAAATATAAAAAAAACAGCCTTTGCCTTTGTACATTTTTTTCATAGATTTTACCAAACCATTTGATACTCTCTGGAGAAAGGGGGTGATTTTCAAACTACTAAAACATAATTTTAATGGAATTATTCTTAATTTAATATTTATATAAGACAGCAACCTATAAATTTAAAACAAATTCCGGTGTAAGTGATACCATAAGGTCCATGGTGAAACTAGCATACAACCATAACCTTCAAAAATGTGGGAAGGGCCTAAACAACAAAAGGGCAAGGCTTAAATTATACTCGCTTTATAGAATTTAGCAAAATCGGCCTGGCTTCATACTATTTAGCACTTACCCACATTCCGGAAGCGGATAGCTTTCTTCTTCCAGTGACACATTGTGGCCAAGATGATAGACTGGATAATCTTGCAAACTGGGCATGATGCCGAAGTTAGTTAGTTGACTGGTGATGAAGAAGAAGATGGGTTTGTTGTCTTTCAACTTTATTACTTTATCCAAGAAATGAACTCTTGAGCAGGTTTTCAACACGAGTTAAATAAATTAAATCTGACTAATTCATTTGGAAATGCTTTCATTACTTTTGCATTTGTTTAGAATCAAATCATTCAAATCAAGCACGTTTGACACTAGCCTAGATAAAAACGTCTTTAGCTACGTTCTCGTAGTTTGACACTGACTGATTATATTTTTTGTGGTTAGTCTTAAGTTTCTTCAGCATTTTTTTCTAGTTTTCATGTCCGCTGATGAATGAGAACATGGAGAGTCTGCTCTAGATTCTGTAAACTCAAATTTATAATGTAAATAATATTAATAAAATACTAGATGCTAGTCTTTCAGACACATCTGCATTAGACTACATGATGAGTAGCCTACATGTGCATGTTTTATTATTATGTAATTTTGCAAAGGCCAAGGGTCAAGGAAGGTTTAAATGATTTGAATGTTTTAGGGTATTTTGATCGTGCTAGTTAGACCAAGCATTGCTAAAACATTTTTGAAAATCTTTTACTTGATGTAATGTAGCCTTCCGGTATATCACTTGATTACATCTTAAATGGAATGGGGTCAATGGGGTTTAACCTACTGTTCCCCTTCTAATCTGGACTAATGAAGATGGCTATATCATATGCCATACAGTATGCTAATGCTATATGAGTGAAATTTTGTCCGGGCAGCAGTGCTACGGCCTACTCTTATATTGAATTCCAACTGCCAAGGGATCTTTTACATGCACGCCAATGTGCACACGGGACCTCGGTTTATTGGACCATTCTGAAGGACTAGGCAGCTGTCCTTGTCAGGCCCTCCGTCCTGCGTCACTGACAAGGAGGAAACCATGTCGTCAAATTTGGATGAACTTTCGCGGCCAATTTGGGATTGAACACCTTGACCCGATGTCCTTGGCATTTCAGACATTTCGGACTCGGGTAGATGACATTTTGGACCCAGTCAAATTGGTAGGCATATTATAACTATAAACCAAAAAAGATTTTATAAAAATGACATATAGGTAAAATTTACCTTTGTATCTGTATGGTAGGCTACTATTTTTGGATATTTGATATAAGATAAATAGCTGATGAATTAATTTGAAATGTCCCTCTTTAATGCAATTTGCTGCAACTAGTGGCAACAAGTTGCAGTCGAAATGAGCTTTCTTGCAACTAACGTCAACGCGTTTCCATGAAAATAACATCACATGATAAGAAACATATGTGACTTTATAAATAAGCAAACGGAAGCGAATGAAGACACCCACATTTCAAATGTTGATGATGTCGGCAAGAATATAATAATAGAATTGTGGCAAGACCGACTATGCCTTCTTCTAAGTTATTCGCCATTTTGTTAATCATGTGATAAAAGAATTAACAGTCACATGTTAAGTTTTATTGCTATAAGTTTTGAGTCGACATAAGCCCTCCAAATTCAGTTGCTCCAAGTTGTCCTCGTTTCGGATATGATCGACATACATGTAAGCACACTTGCAACTAACTGCAACTAGTTGCTTTTTTGTTGCAAAGTCGGCATAAGCCCTGCTTTAAGCTTGTGTTTATTCATGTGTTCTGTTATTTGATAATGACCACACAATGTGATGAAACTTGTAAATTTCTCACTATGTTGTGACTATAATAATAGTAACTTGGTAGCTTCAGGCTATGGCAACATTATTGATTGAGTGAATAATTTCACTGTATAATGTTGTATACATACATGTACATAATCAATAATTATTCTCATGAAATGTTTAATGTCACAAGTTGCGACATTCATTAATTATAATGCCTATCCCACGTAAGGAATTTTGAGGTAAATTATTATAAGTTGTAGCTTGTAGTTGAAACTATGCTATATTCTTTAAGAATTAAGAAAAAGTGTATATTATTTACTTTCCAAATTGTAGACTGAATCATGCTATGTGATTTTTTAATTTTAAAGATCAATTATTTTAAGTATTTGTCCTGGCAGTCTGTTGATTATCTAGAGGGTTGCAGGTTGTCCAAAGAACCTTTGATAGTTTGGATTCCAAATGCATACGTAAGAGAAGGCCGTAGTGCCACTGTTTGGGCAAAATGTCCCTCATCATAGTACGTGTATGTTGCATATACAAACGTAATGTGTAAGCTAATATTTGCTTTTCTGTCAATTAATTTTCTTATCACAATATTGTCTTACAAAACATGTAACTTATTTTATCTTTTTCTTTTATAGATTAGAAGTATGGTACAAGTAGTAGGCCTCAACATCCAGGAACATGGCTAGTAGTAAAGATCAACTTCATGACAAACCAACTCATTCCAGTTGGGATGATAGTTTACCCGTCCCCAAATTACGATTTCATCAGGCAGCATTCATCATTTTTATTTTAGCCATTTTGTGTTTTTACAACAGTTATGATGGAGATTTTGTGTTTGATGACAGTGAGGCCATTATTAACAACCATGATTTATTACCCACAACTGCTATCACTGATATATTTGCCAATGATTTTTGGGGCCAAAAGTTGGCTTCCAAAACTAGCCATAAATCATATAGACCATTGACTGTCTTGACGTTTCGGTAAGTACATATGTAGACCTACTTATCCAGTGTGAATGTGAGTCGAGGTGAAGTGTATACCTAATCCGTATGTGTTTGTCATTTCCTGTCTATTAAGTGTGCTTTAGTCCTCTCAGAGCATTTTGCGTTACATTTTTATACGCCCACATGGAAATGTGGTCGTATATTGCCGTCGCCCCCGTCCGTCCGTCTGTCGGTCGGTCCGTCTGTCGGTCGGTCGGTCCGTCCGTCCGTCCGTCCATCGTCCACAATTTCTTGTGAACGCTCTAGAGGCTAAAGTTAATCTCCGATTGACTTGAAATTTATACACGGTGTTAAAGGTCGTGAGACGAAGAAGCCTATTGATTTTCAGCGATATCCGATAATTACTACCAGAGTTATGACCCTTGATCACTTTGAAAAATCTTGTGAACGCTCTAGAGGCTATAGTTAATATCCGATTGACTTTAAATTTATACACAGTGTTTAAGGTCGTGAGATGAAGAAGCCTATTGATTTTCGGTGATATCTGATAATTCCTGCCCGAGTTATGACCCTTGATCACTTTGAAAAATCTTGTGAACGCTCTAGAGGCTAAAGTTAATATCCGATTGAATTTAAATTTATACACGGTGTTTAAAGTCATGATACAAAGAAGCCTATTGATTTTCAGCGATATCCGATAATTACTACCAGAGTTATGACCCTTGATCACTTTGAAAAATCTTGTGAACGCTCTAGAGGCTATAGTTAATATCCGATTGACTTTAAATTTATACACAGTGTTTAAGGTCATGAGACGAAGAAGCCTATTGATTTTCGGTGATATCCGATAATTACTACCAGAGTTATGACCCTTTATCACTTTGAAAAATCTTGTAAACGCTCTAGAGGCTAAAGTTAATATCCGATTGACTTTAAATTTGTACACAGTGTTTAGGGTCATGAGACGAAGAATCCTATTTGATTTTCAGTGATATCTGATAATTTCTGGCACTTGATCACTTTGAAATATCTTGTGGACAAAGGCCTTGAGACAAACCATCAAAACTATTCTAATCATTTCTGATAATTATTTAATGGGCTATTACTCGTAATAAGATTATCATGTGTTGTAAATAGTAAATGTTCTCCTGACTGATAAAAGAAACAATATGCGACAACCCTTGTTGACTGCCCGGACGACTTAGCTGTTGTGGGCGTATGTTTCGTTGCCTGGCAACCTATCTTTTTTAAATGGGTGTAGGGGCCTAGTTAAGTTAAGTCCGGGAAGTCATCCTGTTGTGTCACCTTAAGTATATGACTATAAACTATGAAATTGGTAATGGAAATGATGATAGACTAAAGATAAAGTAAACAATTTAATTGGTCTTCCTAAAAAATGATTGTTTAAATTGTTGTGGCTAATATTTTCTTATTTATTTTCAGGTTGAATTATTATTTAGCTGGTGGATTACATCCTTTAGGTTTTCATCTTATAAATATTATACTTCATGCTGTTGTCTCAGTGCTATTTTTACAAGTGTGTTCGGTTCTTTTTACTGGTTATTTGTCTTTGAAAAAGACTGAATATTTTAACTCACCAAGAGCATCATTTTTATGTGCTGTTGTATTTGCTGTTCACCCTATTCATACTGAAAGTGTAAGTAGAAATGTAAATCTTTGGCAATGGCATTGTATTACGATTTATATGTATTTCAGAATGATTTCCCCGAAAAAAACCTTTAATCTGTTTGTCTAATGGTAGCCAATTAGTTATCTGGTAACTTTATCAGTTCAGTTTATCCACAAGTAGTTATAAAAAACACTACATGTACATTACAGGTGGCTGGAGTGGTTGGACGTGCTGATTTATTATGTGCCTTACTATTTTTACTTTCATTTTTATCGTACGCCAGATCATGTATCAACGGTAAGTACATTGTTTGTTTGATGCCAATAATCCAGAAAAGGGGATAAGAACTTGATGAATAAGAAGTAAACCGAAAAAACATTAATTTAAATTGCTATGTCCTAATGGTAAAACCAATAGAGTATTTTTTTTTTATACGCCCACATTTTCATGTGGACGTATATTGTCGTCGCCCCTGTTCGTCCGTCCGTCCGGACGTCCGTCCGTCCGTCCGTCCGTCCACAATTGTTTGTGAACAGTCTACAGGTCACAATTTTTATCCGATTTCAATGAAACTTAAAATATAGGTTTATCACCCTAAGATCTCGGTTCCTTTCGATATTGGCATGTATCGGACCGTAACTTCATGGGTTATGGCCCCTGATTGTACGAAAAATCACGTTTTTTAGCTTGTGAACAGTGTAGAGGACACAATTTTGAACCGATTTGGATAAAACTTGAAATGCATGTTTATAACCCAAAGATCTTGGTTCCTTTCGATATTTGCGCCAATTGGATCGTAACTTCCTGAATTATGGCCCCTGATTGTCCGAAAAATCGCCCTTTTTAGCTTGTGGTCCCTCTGGAGGTCAAAATTATTATCCGATTTAAAAAACCGTTTGATTATATCACCGTTCCATGGTTATGAAGGTTGAGTTCAAATTTCGTGAAAATCGGACCAAAATTGACGGACAAAATGGCCGCCATTTGTACGCGAATAGTGTGAAAATATGTTATATCAAGGTTGTGAACAGTTTAGAGGTCACAATTTTGAACCGATTTGGATGAAACTTGAAATGCATGTTTAAAACCCAAAGATCTTGGTTCCTTTCGATATTTGCGCCAATCGGATCGTAACTTCCTGAATTATGGCCCCTGATTGTCCGAAAAATCGCCCTTTTAAGCTTGTGGTCCCTCTGGAGGTCAAAATTGTTATCCGATTTAAAAAAACGTTTGATTATATCACCGTTCCATGGTTATGAAGGTTGAGTTCAAATTTTGTGAAAATTGGACCAAAATTGACGGACAAAATGGCCGCCATTTGTACGCGAATAATGTGAAAATATGTTATATCAAGGTTGTGGACCTTATAGAGGTCACAATTTTGAACCGATTTGGATGAAACTTGACATGTATGTTTATAACCGAAAGATCTTGGTTCCTTTCGATATTTGCGCCCATCGGATCGTAACTTCCTGAATTATGGCCCCTGATTGTCCGAAAAATTGCCCTTTTTAGCTTGTGGTCCCTCTGGAGGTCAAAATTATTATCCGATTTATAAAAACGTTTGACTATATCACCGTTACATGGTAATGAAGAGAGAGTTTGAATTACGTGAAAATCGGACTAGAATTGACCGACAAAATGGCCGTCGTTTGTACACGAATAGTGTGAAAATATGTTATATCAAGGTTATGGACCCTATAGAGGTCACAATTTTAAATCGATTTTGATGAAACTTGACATGTATGTTAATAACCCAAAGATCTTGGTTCCTTTCGATATTTGCGCCCATCGGATCGTAACTTCCTGAATTATGGCCCCTGATTGTCCGAAAAATTGCCCTTTTTAGCTTGTGGTCCCTCTTGAGGTCAAAATTATTATCCGATTTAAAAAAACGTTTGACTATATCACCGTTACATGGTAATGAAGAGAGAGTTTGAATTACGTGAAAATCGGACTAGAATTGACGGACAAAATGGCCGCCGTTTGTACACGAATAGTGTGAAAATATGTTATATCAAGGTTGTGGACCCTATAGAGGTCACAATTTTGAATCGATTTTGATGAAACTTGACATGTATGTTTATAACCCAAAGATCTTGGTTCCTTTCGATATTTGCGCCCATCGGGTCATTACTTCCTGAATTATGTCCCCTGATTGTACGAAAAATCACCCTTTTTAGCTTGTTGTGCCTCTGGAGGTCACAATTATTATCTGATTTAAAAAAAAACACGTTTGATTATAAAAACCAAACAAATTCTAATGATTTTCTGATAATTCCTTAATATGTGACAACTCTTGTTGACTGCCCGGACGATTTGGCTGCTGTGTGGGCGTATGTTTCGTTGCCTGGCAACCTATTTTTACCTCATGAAAAGAAAAATCAATGAATCTAAATGAAAACAACTGATGTCACCCCAGGGCATGACCTTTAATATGATACAAGATTATAAATATTTAATGAATTGTCTTCAGTTTCTTTTTTTAGGGTTAAAAATACATTTTCTTTGTCATGAGTATTATAGAATATTAGCCTGGTGATTTATTTTAATGATTAAAGCAGTATCCTAAGTAGATCATTGTTTTGGGTCATGTCACTTTAAAATAAAAAAAATGATATTTAAGACCTTGTCTTCAAAAGGGGGAAAAACAGCATTCTAAGAATCACAATTCATATGCCAACATTGAAATATGGTTGACTTGTATATTGTTGTCGTGTCTGTCAGTCCAATTGCTTGTGGTTGCTTTAGAGGGTTAAGTTCATATTGGATAGACTAAATGTAATATGCAATTGATTTTATATGATTTCTGATATTTACTACCAGACTTATAGCCCTTGATCCCTTTTTAAAAAAAAAAGTTATGGACGCTCTAGAGGCTAAAGTTATATCCAATTGACTTTGAATTTATACGTAGTGTTTAAGGTCATGAGACAAGGAAACCTATTGATTTTCAACGATTTATGATATTTACTACCAGGTTTATAGCCTGTGATCACTTTGAAAAATCTTGTGGATGCTTTAGAGACAATAGTAGTTATCATCTGATTGATTTTATTTTTATACACCTAGACTGTGTTGATGGATATATCTAATCGTTTTGATTGACTTTAGATTGAGACACAGAGTTGAATGTATTGAGACAAACAAGTATATTAGTTTTCAATGATTTTCGATAACTTGATATAGTTTTCTTCATTAATATCATTGGATCGATTTTGTATCCCATCAAGTATTTCTTGTTTAAATATAACTTTAAAATTGTACATAGATTATTAGTTATATATTTACCGTAGTAGATTGAATGAATAACTTGCTTTAGGTAATTGTAGAAAGCTTGAATAGGAATAGTATAATCCCTTAATCCTTTTGACAACCTATATTATTGCATACATGGCCATTAAAAGAAAAATGTCTGTTTGAACAATGGTGAACTAGTTATTATTGAAGTTAATATGAATGACTACTGCTCCAAAAATCATACTTAGATTGTAATCATAATTTTGATATAAAAAAAATGTTTTTTTATTCAGCATATTCAATTCAATTGCAATATTAAAGAAACATTTCCAGTTAGAAAAGATTATCACTTTAGAATAAAAAATTTCTTCATATTTACCAGTATTTTCTGATGCCTTTTCCTTGCATGTAAGGAATTAATAGCTTGTTGCTATCATTTCAGTTACTGTAACTGAAGCCATTGAAACTGTTGTATCAAAATGTAACTGAGTTACATTTTTATACAACAGTTTCACTGGCTTCAGATTTGTGATTATTATTTTGTTCATGACAGAGCGCTTCAGAGCAGTTTGTTATCCCTTAATAGAACTTTGCTCCATAAATGAATTTTTAAGATGAATGTTTGTATATTACAGAATATAGTGAAACTAGTTACCGTGGTGATTGTATAAGAATTGGTTGGTTATTATCTTGTTTGTTTTTGTGTACTTTATCTACATTCTGTAAAGAACAAGGTATCACTGTTATTGTAAGTATTTATTAAACTGAAAGTAGTACTCATTACACTTAGACTGGTAAAACTGTAAAATAATGTATTTTTACCTAAAATTGTCACAATATTATTACTTGTCAGAGGTATTCTTGCAATGTTGGTGTTCAGTCCCATTTATATACTATACGCTTTTTGTTTGCCAGGAACCATTGAGCAAGAGCCATACTCACAGAACCATTTTGTAGGTGACTGCCTAGAATGAAATATACAACCATAAAATACCTGGTCTGAGCATTTACACCCTTTTATTTACTGTTTTTATACGCCCACATTTTCATGTGGACGTATTATGTCGTCGCCCCTGTCCGTCCGGACGTCCGTCCGTCCGTCCGTCCGTCCGTCCGGACGTCCGTCCGGACGTCCGTCCGTCCACAATTTGTTTGTGGACTCTCTACAGGTCACAATTCTTATCCGATTTTGACGAAACTTGAAATATAGGTTTATCCCCATAAGATCTCGGTTCCTTTCGATATTGGCATGTATCGGATCAAAACTTCATGGATTATGGCCCCTGATTGTACGAAAAATCACGTTTTTAGCTTGTGGACCCTATAGAGGTCACAATTTTGAACCGATTTTGATGAAACTTGACATGCATGTTTGTAACCCAAAGATCTTGGTTCCTTTCGATATTTGCGGCTATCGGAATGTAATTTCCTGAATTATGGCCCCTGATTGTCCGAAAAATCACCCTTTTTAGCTTGTGGTCCCTCTGGATGTCACAATTATTATTCGATTTAAAAAACCGTTTGATTATATCACCGTTACACCCTAAGGAAGGTTGAGTTCGAATTTCGGGAAAATCGGACGAAAATTGCCATACAAAATGGCCGCCGTTTGTACGCGAATACTGTTAAAAAATGGTATATCAAGGTTGTGGACCCTGTGGAGGTCACAATTTTGATTCGATTTTGATGAAACTTCAAATTCATGGTTATAACCCAAAGATCTTGCTTCCTTTCGATATTTGCGCATATCGGATCGTAACTTCCTGAATTATGGCCCCTGATTATACGCAAAATCGCCTTTTTTTTAGCTTGGAGGTCACAATTATTATTCGATTTAAAAAACCGTTTGATTATATCACCGGTACACCCTAAGGAAGGTTGAGTTCGAATTTCGGGAAAATCGGACGAAAATTGCCATACAAAATGGCCGCCGTTTGTACGCGAATACTGTTAAAAAATGGTATATCAAGGTTGTGGACCCTGTGGAGGTCACAATTTTGATTCGATTTTGATGAAACTTGAAATTCATGGTTATAACCCAAAGATCTTGCTTCCTTTCGATATTTGCGCATATCGGATCGTAACTTCCTGAATTATGGCCCCTGATTATACGCAAAATTGCCTTTTTTTTAGCTTGGAGGTCACAATTATTATCCGATTTAAAAAAACGTTTGATTATATTACCGTTACACCGTAAGGAAGGTTGAGTTTGAATTTCGGGAAAATCAGACCAAAATTGCCACACAAAATGGCCGCCGTTTGTACGCGAATACTGTTAACAAATGGTATATCAAGGTTGTGGACGTTGTAAAGGTCACAATTTTAATTCGATTTTGATGAAACTTGAAATTCATGGTTATAACCCAAAGATCTTGGTTCTTTTCGATATTTGCGCATATCGGATCGTAACTTCCTGAATAATGGCCCCTGGTTATACGCAAAATCCCCCTTTCTTTAGCTTGTGGTCCCTCTGGAGGTCACAATTATTATCCAATTTAAAAAAACATTTGATTATATCACCGTTACACTGTAAGGAAGGTTGAGTTTGAATTTCGGGAAAATCGGACCAAAATTGACAGACAAAATGGTCGCCGTTTGTACGCGAATACTGTTAAAAAAATGATATATCATGATTGTGGATCCTGTATAGGTCACAATTTTAATTCGATTTTGATGAGGATGGTTGAGTTCTAATTTCGTGAAAATCGTACTAAATTGACGGACGAAATGGTCGCCTTTGGACGCGAATAGTGTAAAAATATGGTATATCATGGTTGTGGACTCTCTACAGGTCACAATTCTTATCCGATTTTGATGAAAAGTCACATTTCTAGGTTGTGTACCGTCACACCATAATCATTGTCGGTTTCGAATTTCATTACTATCAGACTGGAACTGACCAACTAAATGGCTGCTCCCAATACAGTATGAAATACAGGACTTAAAGATGTAGGAAAAATCACTTTCGGTATTGCTTGTTTTCTGTCCATCTCTAGAAAATGTGGGCGTATCCTGCCTGGCAGTGCCAGCCTATCTTTTTTTTTAGATATAAATATGTCTATCTTTTTACAGGGATTATGTAGTGCTTTTGATATTATTATGGTTTGTCGAATTGATCTCCTTGCCCTTACTGGTTTACGCAAATCAACCAACTTAGTTTCCAATGGCAACAATAATAATGTTCCGAAACAGGTAATGTTGAGTTTCAACATGCAGTTACAAAAATATATGAATACGAGTACATATGTATGTAATACATCTATTAATAGCACACTAGTCTATAAGTAATTCTTGACAGAGGTAATGCTAATCAAATAAAATGGAATTTTTAACATCCTACTGTTATACTCCAACTGGACTAATGAAGACGAGCATATGCCATACTGTATGCTTTGAGGAAAATTTGGCTCGAAATTCCAAATGCCAAGGGATCTTTAGCATGCATGCCAATGTGTGCACTGTACTTGTCAGGTCCTCCATCCTGCACTACTGACAAGGGGAAACCATGCCGGAAAAACCTGGAACTTTCTCAAACAACACTGGGAGCAAACCTGTGGCCTCTAGGCTAGCGAACCAGCGTCTTACACACTTATCCACCGTGGCTCCCTAATTTAATCAAGATCTGACAATACAATGTTTTCTGGTAATTTACAAAATATACCTGCCAGGAAATGGGCTGTATCGATTCAGATTTAAAGCAACTTTTGGTGGTATAATTTATGTTAAAAGATATTGAAATTACTTTAGTGTACTAGGAATCAGTTAAATGAATTGTATGTGAAGTATGTTCACTAGGGTTCAGTAAAGTTGTTTAGTTCTCTCAAGTTCAATAGAGTTATATAAGGCTTTTTATCGACTTACCAAATTGATTTGAATTTAGTAGAGATGTCATGTGACAATATATCAGGCACGGATCCAGAGGGGGGGGGGGGTCCTGGGGGTCCGCCCCCCCCCCCATGCTCAGGCTTGAAAATTCGAAACTTAAATCCATGCGATTATATTGGCGATTTTTATACGCCCACATTTTCATGTGGACGTATATTGTCGTCGCCCCTGTTCGTCCGTCCGTCCGTCCACAATTGTTTGTGAACAGTCTACAGGTCACAATTTTTATCCGATTTCAATGAAACTTAAAACATAGGTTTATCACCTTAAGATCTCGGTTCCTTTCAATATTGGCATGTATCGGACTGTAACTTCATGGGTTATGGCCCCTGATTGTACGAAAAATCATGTTTTTTAGCTTGTGAACAGTTTAGAGGTCACAATTTTGAACCGATTTGGATGAAACTTGAAATGCATGTTTATAACCCAAAGATCTTGGTTCCTTTCGATATTTGCGCCAATCGGATCGTAACTTCCTGAATTATGGCCCCTGATTGTCCGAAAAATTGCCCTTTTTAGCTTGTGGTCCCTCTGGAGGTCAAAATTGTTATCCGATTTAAAAAACCGTTTGATTATATCACCGTTCCATGGTTATGATGGTTGAGTTCGAATTTCGTGAAAATCGGACCAAAATTGACGGACAAAATGGCCGCCTTTTGTACGCGAATAGTGTGAAAATATGTTAAATCAAGGTTGTGAATAGTGTAGAGGACACAATTTTGAACCGATTTGGATGAAACTTGAAATGCATGTTTATAACCCAAAGATCTTGGTTCCTTTCGAAATTTGCGCCAATTGGATCGTAACTTCCTGAATTATGGCCCCTGATTGTCCGAAAAATTGCCCTTTTTAGCTTGTGGTCCCTCTGGAGGTCAAAATTGTTATCCGATTTAAAAAAACGTTTGATTATATCACCGTTCCATGGTTATGATGGTTGAGTTCGAATTTCGTGAAAATCGGACCAAAATTGACGGACAAAATGGCCGCCATTTGTACGCGAATAGTGTGAAAATATGTTATATCAAGGTTGTGAACAGTTTAGAGGTCACAATTTTGAACCGATTTGGATGAAACTTGAAATGCATGTTTATAACCCAAAGATCTTGGTTCCTTTCGATATTTGCGCCAATCGGATCGTAACTTCCTGAATTATGGCCCCTGATTGTCCGAAAAATTGCCCTTTTTAGCTTGTGGTCCCTCTGGAGGTCAAAATTGTTATCCGATTTAAAAAAACGTTTGATTATATCACCGGTCCATGGTTATGATGGTTGAGTTCGAATTTCGTGAAAATCGGACCAAAATTGACGGACAAAATGGCCGCCATTTGTACGCGAATATTGTGAAAATATGTTATATAAAGGTTGTGGACCTTTTAGAGGTCACAATTTTGAATCGATTTTGATGAAACTTGACATGTATGTTTATAACCCAAAGATATTGGTTCCTTTCAATATTTGTGCCCATTGGATCATAACTTCCTGAATTATGTCCCGGGATTGTCCGGAAAATCGCTTTTGTTCGCTTTTGGTCCCTCTGGAGGTCAAAATTATTATCCGATTTAAAAAAACGTTTGACTATATCACCGTTACATGGTAATGAAGAGAGAGTTTGAATTACGTGAAAACCGAACTAGAATTGACGGACAAAATGGCCGCCGTTTGTACACGAATAGTGTGAAAATATGTTATATCAAGGTTGTGGACCCTATAGAGGTCACAATTTTGAATCGATTTTGATGAAACTTGACAGGTATGTTTTAAACCCAAAGATCTTGGTTCCTTTCGATATTTGCACCCATCGGGTCATTACTTCCTGAATTATGTGACCTGATTGTACGAAAAATCACCCTTTTTAGCTTGTGGTGCCTCTGGAGGTCACAATTATTATATGATTTTAAAAAAAACGTTTGATTATAAAAACCAAACAAATTCTAATGATTTTCTGATAATTCCTTAATATGCGACAATTCTTGTTGACTGCCCGGACGATTTGGCTGCTGTGTGGGCGTATGTTTCGTTGCCTGGCAACCTATTTTTAGACCTGTAATTTTGGAATTTACATTCCTGTAATACGTCAGAATGCACCAAATTGAATCTAATTTACCAAATTTTTCTGGTTGAGCGCAATTATCAAACCTAGACCCCCCCCCCCCCCCTGCAACAAAGTACCAAGGCGAGTTAGTTAAATGCTCCGATTAGCTGTAAATAATTTTTGTGGCTGGACACAGTTGAAAAAAACATGTGACCACCCGATCAAATCGCACCTTGCAATGATTTGGCAATTTGATGTTATCACTTCGGAAATTGGTGTCGATAAATTCGTTGATTAGTGTAACCAATTTCAATTAGATGGATGTTAAAGATGAAAATGTGATTGAATGCAAATCACTTTGGCTAATCAGTGGTCGATAAAAACGCCTATAGTAATTGTCCGATTTACAGATTTATGGTCTTTGTATTGTACTCGTATGAAAAGGAAATGTTAAAATTAGTGATAGTCTTTGTAATTTAATGCCTGCACATAGCTGAAGATGTTTGAAGTACTATGTTTTTATTTTCAGGATACATTTCCACAGTGGCTTAAATGCCTCGTCTATCGCCAAATTTCATTAGCTGGCACTGCTGTATTTTTATTGGTTGTTAGATGGAGGGTCATGGGGTCAACTCCTCCTACATTCCAGGTTCATGATAATCCACATTCATTTGTGGAAGGACCACTCTATCGGGTAATTTTCCTTTTGAATTTAAGGAGCATGATATATTTGATTGTTTTCATTCATTGTACGGTATGTAATTTGCATTGTATTTTTGAACTTCAAAGCCATTGATTGTCATTGCCATCTTTCGGACAAAGTCAAAGTGCTATGACTTTGTGGTACCACAGTCATTTACTGTACAGTCAAGGATCCATTCACATGAGTGACAAAGAGTACACAGAACCATGATTATGGACGATTAGGGCTTGGTTAGATCTGTCATAAATATCAATAAACATGTTTAAAGGGACAATCCCGATAAGAACAGAGTCTCAAAAATTAAAGTCCGAGAGTTTATGAAATTTATGGACCAAAATATAGAGGCATGGTGTATTTATCTTGTCTCAAAATTTCAGCTCAAAATATTGAGTCGTTTGGACGTGAACGTCAACACTGCTTATCCGGACACGTAACCCTTTTAAGATTTCGGGTCAATTTTTTCATTGGGTGACCTGATAATCGATTCACATTTCTTGAGAGGTCTATACAGTGAATGACCCATGTACTGTACTTGATAACAAAAGGTAAATTTCACCTACATATTATTTTTATAGAAAAAAGTCTGGTTTTATCCAGATACTGTATAATACAATGGTCTCCATTTCTAGATGAAGACTGTCAGATTTAAGTTATTTACAAGCGTATCACAAATATCGTGTTAGTTGGTCGGCCTTAGGTAATGGGTTTTAATGGATTTTAACACAAAATTAAGCACTTTTATTCCTCAGAAAGCTACCGGGATTGACCCTTTAAACCTTTTTCAGGCTTTGAATTATAATTATTTGTATGCTGTAAATGTTTGGTTACTACTTAATCCATCATGGTTGTGCTTTGATTGGTCGATGGGATGCATTCCAGTTATTACATCATTAAGTGATGTCCGTATATTATCAGCTTTATCATTCTTCATTGTTTTACTGACAATGATATATTTATCATTGAGAAATAATACACAACACCAAAGGTAAATATATTATAATACTGGTTATAAATATGAATACATTCAATATATATTATAATACTGGTTATAAATAAGAATACATTGAATATATATATATATAATACTGGTTATAAATACGAATACATTCAATATAATAAATAAGGGTAAGCCTATGTCCAAATTCTAAATGTCCAGAAAAACAAAATATAGCCAGAAATTGTATTGTCTATATTGTATTTGTCTTTTTTTTGTAATTTGTTACAGATTATTGATTCTCTGCCTCGTTTTTCTCATTGTTCCATTTTTACCGGGATCTAATTTGTTTTTTCGTGTTGGATTTGTTGTGGCTGAGAGAGTATTGTATTTGTCATCTGCTGGCATGTGTATGTTATTCACAATGGGAGTTGTAAATATTTCTCAAAAAATAAAAGATAAAAAGGTAAATTCTTCCCCAGTATGCTTTTATGCTTTGCTTAAAATGTCCTTTACATTCGAAAACTCTTCCTTAATAGTGGGTTACTGCTTTTTAACAAGATTTTGAAATGCCAATTGTAAAGGCTGGTGGAATATTGAATAATCTTTCAGAGTTATGTATTAAAGATTGTTAGATGTTTCTTTTAGCTCAACATACATGTATCTAAAATAAATGAATAATTATGCAACATTTACAGCACATTTGACCCACTGCAGAACATTTTCATGGGATTGTACCTCCATGCCCGTCTCCCCCCCAACTACTGTTTAATATGTCTTAAGTTAATTTGGCACTCAACATACCTTTCAGAAATCCGGCTTATGCCAAGGCGTATATTCTGTCTTATTAGCTTGATGAATTTATTGACAGAAAGGCAGATTGTAAAAAAACTCTTACTTGATTTTCACTGGATTTCTTGATGCCATATAATATGATTCGTAATAGCCTTGTTGATGCTTTTGTGCCATTAAACCACATTTGTTTATTTCTTGCCTTCATTTGTTATCTCCCTTGCACTGTATATTAAGCCATATATTTGATATATTTCAGATATTGACTGTGTGTTTGTTATTACTAGTAATATTATATACAGCTAGATCGATGCAGGTATGACATTAAGATATTTAACTTTATTATTATACGAAAGTTGTTCTTTCTGCTTTATTGTGATACTTTCTTTTACAAAAGAAAAATGTTGAATATAATTTTTTAGCCTACATTTTTTCACTTGTTTTTACAAAACAAATTGAGGGATGTGAAGAGTATCAGAGGATTACTCCATTTAAAGCAGCTCATTGTCAATTGTATTTTGGAAACCTTTTAGCTCTTTTGAGTAAGGTTCTGGCTTGCTAATCAGGAGGTATCCTGAGTGATTTTCCCTTTCCAGTGGTGCAGCATGAGGGCCTGGCAAGGAATGTGTCTAGTTGTTCGGATGATAGGAAAAACTGAGGACCTGTGTACACAGATGCATCCTTATAAAACAATACTGTTCGGGCAAAGTGAAAGCCCTCACTGATTTCGACCTTGGTGTAATTTTGTACTTGTTTTATATATCTTTATTTACACTCTTTAGAGAAGTGCTGAATGGAGAAATGAGATGGATTTATTTGAAGCTGGTGAAAAAGTATGTCCAAAGAATGCCAAGGTCAGTTTATATTTTATATTGACTCTACAGTTCTACAAGATAACTTCTATTTGTGGTTGTATGAAATGAGCTCTGTTGTTCTCATTGAATATATATGTAATATGCGGTTATAATGGTATTATTTTGTGGAACATTAGGATTGTATATATTTATAATAAATCTAATGTGTGTTATAATTTTGCAAATTATATTATTTTGGATACGGTATATAAATTTTCAATACTATTAGCTTGTGTTTTTAGGTACCAGTACATTATAATATCGGTAAATTATATTTTTAGGTACATTATAATATTGGTACATTATATTTTTAGGTAGAATATAATATAGGTAAATTATATTTTTAGGTACATTATAATATTGGTAAATTACATGCTGATAAAGGAAATGATACATATGCTGTAGAACGATACAGTTTAGCTATCAAGTAAGTTATTAAGTCTATATAAGTAATTTCATACAATACACACAGTTCCCTGAGTCTTATTAGGTTTACAACTTACAGATATATATTTAGACCTACTCAGATAATCTTAAAAAAATTAAACGTTTGGAATTATGAATTGAAAGAAAATTTCTTGCTTTATAAAATTTGGTAAGAATTGTATCTATAAAAATTATTATAAATGTTTTATTAGATTAAATCCAGATTATGATCAAGCTATGAATAATTTGGCGAACATTTTAAAAGAACAAGGTCATACGATGGAAGCAGAACAATTACTACTTAAAGCAGTAAAAATCAGGTAAATAAATATATTTGATCAGAAGCATTCCCTTCGATTATCCAATCTGATTAAAACACAGATCCTATTTTGTTTCATTTTTTATAGTTCAAAATTATGTGTTACTTGTCTTTACTACACCAGCGTTCTGGATGATGCAAGAGGTTAGCCAATGAAACGGTCTGCTACAGTGTGTTTTGGCGTGAAGGGCATGGATCTGTTGGTAACCTACGAGAAACATCAACGTTGATCGGTTAATCAAATATCTGACATCATAGGGTCAAATGATGCCTTATTACCTCTGACATGACCTTCCACTACAACCAGTCAGATCTTCATGTATTAGAGGTCATCAAAAGTATAAAAAAACAAAATGAATTATAAATCTGTATTTTAATTAGTTTGACGATTATCCTAATTGTAATTATGCCAACACCAACGCATGTTTTATCATGGCAAGGATTAAAAGTTCATTATGATTTTGTGTTATTTTACTGTTGATTGATTGTTGGAATTACATATTTCACACTTGCATTTATTGTTGGAATTATAACAGAATGAGTAATTATCTGGTATGTAGGTATTTAAGTAAAATGTGGATTAGAGGTCATATTTCAATGATTTATTGAAGACATTTTGTACATTGTAGTAGTGACTAAGTGAGTATGGCACTAGTACAATAACCAGAAGGTCCTCAATTTAATTCCAGTGTTGACCTTCAAAGACTTTTAAGTACCTCAAGATTTTTCATTTTTTTCCCCTTCTCAAAAGTGCAGGGTGGTAAAGACTAGGACAATATTACCATTATGAAGTCAGGTTATTTTTTTTTCAAGTTTTTCAGCCAGTGATTTTCCAGACAGGTTTGATATCTTGGAGTTTATATAATAATAGTTTTGTATTATGTTGTTACTTTGTCTATTAAGACCAGAGTTTGCAGCAGCTTGGATGAATTTAGGAATTGTTCAGGCACAGTTAAACGAGAATGAATCATCTGAAAGAAGTTATCTTCAAGCATTAAAACATCGCAGAAAATATCCTGATTGTTTTTATAATCTAGGAAATTTAGTAAGTATTTTTATTATCTGTGAATGAATCATTTGTGCAAATTTGTAGAAATGTTTTTTATGTATGATTTTGAGATCATGAACTACATGTATAGGAATTGAATGAGGTTTAATCTTTGTCAGTGCAGATTATGTTTCTGCTTTTGTTTTGATCTTAAATATTAATATATTTATCACTCCCACTGCAACAGAATTTTGATTATACATACCATAGTATATTGGTTGGTAGATATTAGTTGGGAAATTAAATTGTTGTTTTATTTAATTTATATTAGAACATCAGACAGATGAATATGAAGATCCAAATAAATACACTCAGTAGAATCCTCAAAATTTCATTCCAAATCAAATTTCACAAGTTTGATGCTATTGGAAAAGCCACTTCAAAATATCCAGTATTTATTGATATTTCAGTATTTGGGACTGGGAAGAAATATTGAGGCCTTACGAGCCTGGAGAAATGCCACTATTATTAAACCAACACATGTGAATGCCTGGACCAATACTCTTATACTACTAGACACAATGGGTAAGATTTATATGGCATTTGGCAATTGGGAATTGAAATAAGAGTGGGCTGTAGTGCAGAACCTGTTGCCGATAAAACCCATTTTTATACGCCCACATTTTTATGTGGACGTATATTGTCGTCACCCCTGTCCGTCCGGACGTCCGTCCGTCCGGACGTCCGTCCGTCCGTCCGTCCGTCCGTCCGTCCGTCCACAATTTGTTTGTGGACTCTCTACAGGTCACAATTCTTATCCGATTTTGACGAAACTTGAAATATAGGTTTATCCCCAAAAGATCTCGGTTCCTTTCGATATTGGCATGTATCGGATGAAAACTTCATGGATTATGGCCCCTGATTGTACGAAAAATCACGTTTTTAGCTTGTGGACCCTATAGAGGTCACAATTTTGGACCGATTTTGATGAAACTTGACATGCATGTTTATAACCCAAAGATCTTGGTTCCTTTCGATATTTGCACCTATCGGAATGTAATTTCCTGAATTATGGCCCCTGATTGTCCGAAAAATCACCCTGTTTAGCTTGTGGTCCCTCTGGAGGTCACAATTATTATCCGATTTAAAAAACCGTTTGATTATATCACCGTTACACCCTAAGGAAGGTTGAGTTCGAATTTCGGGAAAATCGGACGAAAATTGCCATACAAAATGGCCGCCGTTTGTACGCGAATACTGTTAAAAAATTGTATATCATGGTTTGTGGACCTTGTAAAAGTCACATTTTTAAATCCATTTTGATGAAACTTGAAATTCATGGTTATAACCCAAAGATCTTGGTTCCATTCGATATTTGCGCATATCGGAACGTAACTTCTTGAATTATGGCCCCTGATTATACGCAAAATCGCCTTATTTTAGCTTGTGGTCCCTCTGGTGGTCACAATTATTATCCGATTTAATAAAACGGTTGATTATATTACCGTTACACCGTAAGGAAGGTTGACTTCGAATTTCGGGAAAATCGGACCAAAATTGTCATACAAAATGGCCGCCGTTTGTACGCGAATACTGTTAAAAAATTGTATATCATGGTTGTGGCCCCTGTAGAGGTCACAATTTTAATTTGATTTTGATGAAACTTGAAATGCATGGTTATAACCCAAAGATCTTGGTTCCTTTCGATATTTGCGCATATCGGATCGTAACTTCCTGAATTATGGCCCCTGATTGTCCGAAAAATCACCTATGGTCCCTCTGGAGGTCACAATTATTATCCGATTTGAAAAAACGTTTGACTCTATCACCGTTACACCCTACGGAAGGTTGAGTTAGAATTTCGAGAAAATTGGACCATAATTGCCAGAAAAAATGGCCGCCGTTTGTACGCGAACAGTGTAAAAATATGGTATGTCAAAGTTGTGGACCCTGTAGAGGTGACAATTTTAATTCGATTTTGATGAAACCTGAAATGCTTGTTTATAACCTAAAGATCTTTATTCTTTTCGATATTTGCGCATATCAAATTGTAATTTAATGAATTATGGCCTTTGATTGTAGGAAAAATCACTTTCGGTACTGCTTGTTCTCTGTCTATCTCTCGAACAATTATTATCTGATTTAAAAAAAAACTCTGATTATATTACTGTTGCACCGTAAGGAAGGTTGAGTTCGAATTTCGTGAAAATCGTACCAAAATTGGCGGACGAAATGGTCACCGTTTGTACGCGAATAGTGTAAAAATATGGTATATCATGGTTGTGGACTCTCTGCAGGTCACAATTCTTATCCGATTTTGACGAAAAGTAACATTTCTAGGTTGTGTACCGTCAAACCATAATCATTGTCGGCTTCGAATTTCATGAATATCAGACTGGAACTGACCAACAAAATGGCTGCTCCCAATACAGTATGAAATACAGGACTTAATGATGTAGGAAAAATCACTTTCGGTATTGCTTGTTCTCTATCCATCTCTCAAAAATGTGGGCGTATCCTGCCTGGCAGTGCCAGCCTATCTTAATTCTTTTATGTTTCATCAAGCAACGTGTCCTGTTTGATTTCTGTCTACCCAATGAATTTGACGTTTTGTCAATGTTAAAAATGTGGACTCAAGAAACTTCTCCATTGTTGTTTTCATCATTATTAAGTTATCTAGCACACTTAATGTCATTATCTAAGATGGACTGCGAAAATGGAAGTTTTCAGGTCATGAACAACATCATCTGAACGCTCACTGCTCAACTGGTAAGAGTGTTCTTAGAAACACATGCAGTTAAGCCAACAAAGTTGTAATTAGATTAGATTGGCAGATAAACTGGAATGATGTATAGAATATGTGTTTATTTTATAGAATATATTTCTATTTGTGTATGTAGGTGATTTTAAGACAGCTGTTGCAGTAGGTAAAGAAGTATTAAAAGTTTTACCACGTGAACCACAGATTCAGTTTAACCTAGCAAATATTTATGGCAAATTAGAGAAATATGTGGAAAGTGAACAGTTTTTTCTAAATGCAATCAGAGAGGAGCAGAATAATTCCAAGTTCCATTTGAATCTTGGTAAGTAAAGCCAACACTTACCATTATGTTAAATATACATGGACCACAGTATAGTCAGGAGGGAACTCAATGAAATCCTAGAATCTAAATTTACTCTGAGATTGAGAAATATGTCACATGTTGGGTGTAATGACTGCCTGGGAATATAAAAGGAAAGTCTGTAATTTCATTCAAATCGCACATACAAAACAAGGCCCTTTGTTCAAATAGGTATTAAATGATAACAGTACATTTGTAGTTGGCATTTTGAGAAAATGTGCTGCTTTGGGGACAAAATTCACACTTGTAGCATATACATAGTAAATGAGGTGAAGCATGATTTAAAAGGACAATCCCGATAAGAATAGAGTCGCAAAAATTAAAGTCCGAGCATTTACGAAACTTATGGACCAAAATATAGAGACATAGTGTATTTACCTTGACTCAAAGTTTCAGCTCAAAATTTTGAGTCGTTTTGACGTTAACGTCAACTCTGCTTATCCGGACAGGTAACCCTTTTAAGATTTCGGGTCAATGTTTTGATTGGGTGACCTAATAATCGATTCCCGTTTCTTGAGAGGTCTATACAGTGAATGACCCATGTACTGTACTTGATAACAAAAGGTAAATTTCACCTACATATCATTTTTATAGAAAAAAGTCTGGTTTTATCCAGATACTGTATAATACAACGGTCTCCGTTTCCAGATGAAGACTGTCAGGTTTAAGTTATTTACAAGCATATCACAAATATCGGGTTAGTTGGTTGGCCTTAGGTAATGCGATATAAGGGATATTAACACAAAATTAAGCAGTTTTATTCCCCAAAAAGTTACTGGGATTGACCCTTTAAAACATCATTACTTTGACAAAGTTTGATGATAAACAATTTGACTATTTGATGGATTATAAAAAGATAAATGTGCAAGTAATTAAGGATACTTTTCCACATACAAACTGTGGGATTTGATGATATATTTGAAGTAAAACATATTCAAACTAATTAATCACCTAATTTCATTGAGGGAGGGTCAATTTTTCAGAATGTATTTTTCATTACTTATTGTCCATTTATCATACATGTTGAGGCCTAAGTAAATTCTTAACTATTTTCCGCCCTTTAAGTGCAGAGTCTTTTGTATGTTGACCCCCTTCAATGTTCCTTAAACTGCCTAACCATTTGATGAAAAAATAGTAACCGCTCCCTCAGTCAAGCTAGCACACAATAAGCTGGCAGACAACAGACTGGGCGACCTTTGGTTATATTTTTTTCATGACTGGTGGTCGGAACTAAAAACCGAACGTGGATGGTCCGGACAACGTCTGTTCAAAGATGGCTGCTCCCATTGACTTTACTTTTTGCATAGCACAAATATTGAAATAATGCATATATTTTAGACTCACATAGATTCAGACATAACATACGAGACAAAAATAGCTACTGATAGCATTAGCAACCATTTAAAATTAATTCAAACTTTCCTAATACAATATGCTTACGTTTCATCCACACCCGCCATCTTTGAACTACTACGACCATGCCTCAATAGCATGGTTCAGTATTTCTGTACTATGGTCCTGACTAAATGAAATTCGGATTCATTTAGTTCGACCATAGTCAAGAAATCACGATAAGCGAAGGTCGCCCTGGTTGCTAGTTAGTGATACCCTGACATTTTTGTCCAGTGCTTCCCCCTCAGATGTTTTTCGTTTAATCCGGTATTATTTCTAGTAAGATTTAGGGTCTATACTTTCCGTATATACCAAATTTTTTGATACTTTTATTGGAAAAAAATCACCTGATAAATACTTTCGGGACAATGTATCCTTAATCAGTGTCATCTATTTATCTTGGAGAGAGATTCTTGGACATTAGTCTTATTGTTGGCTTGATTTTTAACTCTGAGTAATTTTTTTTATCAAGGTGTATTATATCACAGATGGGGAAAGTATGATAAAGCTATTAACGCCTATAATTCAGCATTAAAACTTGACCCAAATAACCCCACCATCCGTGAAAATATGGCCATGTTAGATCGACAGAAAGACAACAGATGAAAGTGAGAGGCCATCATCAAACCTGTTTTAACAAGGGCTCTGAAGTTATATTTGTCAGTTTGAAACCTAGCTGTTGATTAAACCTGAAAACACCAGTATAAATAATTATGGATATAAATTTATTATGTATAAATTTGTTATTTAATAACAATGAAAACCTTAAAATGTAAGATCAGGCGCGGATCCAGGATTTTTTGCAGAGGGGGGTCTAGGTTTGATAATTGCTATACTAATTGTGCTCAACCGATTAAGGGGGTGTTTGGGGGCCCTCCCCCAGAAAAATTTGGTAAATTGGATTCAATTTGGTTCATACTGACATATTTCCGGAAGGTAAATTCCAAAATTACAGGGCTAAATCGCCAATAAAATTGCATAAAAAATTTACAAGTTTGAGCAGGGGGGGGGGTCCGGACCCCCTGGACCCCCCCTCTGGATCCGCGCCTGCAGATTTAGATAACGAGCTGGTCATTCTTGCTGTAATAGTTAAAAAATAGATAATCAAAAATGAAAGTATTGAAAATTTTATTCAAAATACTTTATTTTGAGCGAAGTTAAGAATGTTGGAAGTAGCATAGTTGATTTCGAATCGAATTGACTTTAAACTGATACTCAGTATTTTCGTTCATGACAGGAAGAAGCTTTTTAACCTTGATCACTTTGAAATATCTTGTGGCCACTCTAGAGACTAAAGTTACTATTCTATAAGCATTCTAATCCATTTAAATCTCTGTCACCCAATGGTCTATAAAGATAAGTATTGGCTTATCATGTTAAACATTCATTATGCAAGAGCAAAATCTGCCTATTACGAGTCTTTCTTTAGGTCTGAAATGTTATTTAAATTATCAATTAAACATTAATTAACTTATACAGACCATAATAAACTCTGGATGTCAAGGCTAGCCTTCGATGTGAGCTGGATTAGATTCCCATATGCCGCTGAACGGCCATTGAAATTAAATTTAAAATCTGGATAATCGAGACTATGCTGTTTATATTAATGATTTTAGTAATGATGACCAAGACTAGGCGGAATTTCACACGCTTCGTTCTCATAGTGGATCAATTTGACTGAAATTTTTTTCAAATTACCTTTACACTATCTAGTTTTTAACTATTATAGTAAGAACTGCCATCTCTTTATCTTTATCTCCCATAATGTATCTTTAATAAAGGTCTAAATAATAGTTTATATAAAATTCAATGCCAAAATAAAAACCTGCCATATTCATAACCTTTACATAATGCATCTTTAATATGCAAACAATGCAGCTGTCAAAAAGTATGAATTGAGAGCCCCCATTAAAAACCGTTAGTCAAAGCTTTGTTATTATGTTATTGGTGAATGGTCTATAGAATAGATTTATTTTAAAGGGTGTATATGTAGTAGATATATTGGCTAGTGCTTTATTGTTAGGAAGAATAAAACCGGAATGATATTATTACTTTAAAGATTGCAAATAACAAATAAAACTGTATAAACAATGATATTTGAAACTAAAAATTTATAATTTTTAAGAAAAATATACTCTGTGTTTTTAGTGCATGTTAATGCAAAAGCCACTTCAGAGATAATTCAACATAAGAGATTTTCCAAATTCACTTTAAATTGTTAATGATGAAAACCTCTGGCATAAAATTTAGTTTTGAAATTCAGTATTTTCAGTGCCATTTCAGGCTGATCTTTTTTGATTCAGGATGTGATTAAACTGTTTTTGATACTAGAGTGTAATCACACTGACTATTTTTGACCTAAGGCTGTAATCAAACTTTTTGTTTTTGATACATGGTTTAATCAAACTGAGTGTTTTAGATACTAGATGAAACTGATTGTTTTTGATACAAGGTTGTGATTTGTTATGTTGTCATATTTTTATCTCTATGTGCATAGTTTTATTAGTGTTCAAGATTTTCTATATTTTATTGCATGTCTGTTTGGAACCTTCTACATTTCTTAAGACTGTGATTTTCAAATCACCTGTTCATTTAATTTCTTTGCTTCACATGTTTTTATGCTTGGTTATAATAAAAATACTGATATTTAATAAAATGTTTCTCATATTAATCATTTATAAAGCTTTACTTATTATATGATCTCATTTATATATATATATATATATAAACACACCTGAAAATATAGCTTAGAAATACTCATTAATGATAATAATAAATTTGTTCTATTTAATAATCTATTATTGTCGAGAGTATAAAACCTCTCATCGTCATTTAGCTATTATAAATTTAATCCCTTGCAAAATATTGTGAAAGTTGAATCTCGAAAAAGAAAATGGGCCAACTCCATTCAGTTTTTGGCATCCTCTTTAGGCAATATTAACTAACTAGTGCCACCTGTAATGTTGGATAAAATGTTTTGGTTTTGTTTTCTTAATGAAATGTTAAATGAATAATTTCTGTATATCTGTGAAAGGTTAGAAAACGATGATCAATGGCTTTATGTAGTAATATAATGTTTTTAATTTTGGATGAATATTGATGAAAGTTTTTATGCATGTATCTCATTATATTTGTACATGTGTAATATATAATTTATATGCTTTGATCATCCTCTGTCTAGAATATTCTTGTATATTTTGTTCTTCCTTGTTTTCTTGAAGCTTTACTCGTGTAATTTTCCAGATACCATTATCTAGATAATTTATGGCTGCATAAATAAAATTATTTAATTTTATTGAATAATCAGAGTGATCTTTATTCAAATTGTAAATTGAAATGTTAAAGAAAATATTAAGTACAAATTCGGGTTCGGGCACCCAAATTTGTAATTCATTACATTCCGTTCAAAAACATTATTCCTTATATTTGTACATGGTTTCTTAACATGTATTTTTACACAAAAAATATTTGTTTTGGGATCTTCCTGATTATTTAATTTGGCGACTTACTGACAAATATTATACTTACATAACTACATGTATATCAAAAGGCTACGGAAATATTGTGCATAAAATTTCAAATCTATTTAAGACAAAATAATTCTATTTAAATTCAGAATATTTATTTTAAATTCAGAATATTTATTAGGAAGTGAATATGTAGTATTTAAATATTTATAGTTCATATATTTTTGATGATAATGGTCAAAATAAGACAAAGCTATATTTTTATATACTTCATGTGTCAATCATTTATTAATTGCATTCTATAGATAAAATCTAACATAAACCATTCATATTCATGGTATAATTAGTGATCAATTTTGAATTTATTAATGAATATAATGTAGAATTTTGAATATATTATAAGTAATTAATTTTCTGAGAATACATATGTTACAATTTCATGTCATTCAGTGTTGACAACCAAACCATAAACTATATGTTTTGTAAGATCATAAATTTGTTATTTCATTGTGTAGTTTTAAAATAAGGCAATACAAAAAAAATATTTTGGTTCTCAGACAATCCTTGTCATCAGGTTGATGATTGTATCATCATCAAGAATCATTATGGTTGTTAATAACATTTATTAGGGGTTGTGTGCTCCATAATTGAGTCAAACGTACATCAGATTCATTTGAATGTTTTGAGTTGTTTCCTGTAACCTGGGGAAAACATTAACTGGTATGCACAGTAATTAATGTGATTGTTTTTATTGTTTAAAATTATAACTGGTCAAACATCTCTTTTTATTTGAAGCAGGAGTATCTGAGAACCAGAATATTTTTGTTTATATGGCCTTATAATGGCAGCAACATCAATGTATTTTTACTGGGTTGTATATCATCAATTTATGTAAAGACACTAGGCCATATAAAGATATTTCATATTCTTATATTTTTATTAGTAATTATGACAAAAGTATGGTAAAACCATTAATTAGTGATTGCTATAAATATAATATATTCAGACATCGAATCTTTTTTGCAGCCATTTTGTAAAATTTTGTATAACTTGAGAGCATTTTTTTTTTTTTATCTCATTATAATATTTGATATCTTTTGTCCTGAAAAAAGTGTTTCACCATGATCATTGATGCATTTGTGTTTTAAAAAATTCAAAGTTTCACTAAACTGCATGTTTATTGTGCATGAGAAATTATGCTCATGATTTTTGCCAAACTTTTCATTGATAATATCATAGCTTTTATGTTTTTTAACTCACAACTCATGCGTAGCTCATTAATACAATATAACAGTAAATTATATGTAAGTATATTAACATTCCAATTGAATAATTTGATAATTAGATTATAATACAGTATAATTGGGTCTGTACATATTCATAGATAATTACTTGAATACTAGCGTGTGACACATTGTTTCCTGTTGAAGTTGCAGGGGTTCTATTTTATAATAATAATGATTTCCTTACTGTAGTTGGACAATAGATAGACATATATTGTTGTCATTCCATTGTCCGTTGTCATTAGAGTTTTTGTCACATTACTCGTTTGTACATATGATCGTTAGGAATGTCCCCACCAAAATAGACAAATTTTCAATTTGAGATATTAGTTACATCCCTTCTTACACTAGGGCTTATAAAATTTTGTGAATGTGATCAAATACAGAGCACGGTTGTTGATACAATGTATTAAAATTATGTGAAATTGTTTATTAATATATAAGGAAGTCTATTTTGATTTTTGGATTGTATATGGTTATCTTTCCATTCACATTCTGACTAAGCTTTGGATGGGGATATAGGACGAAGATGGTGTGATTGATTATTGTAGGAACATAAAAAGATGAAATCCTTTTGATTGTACATTTGTGCAACAGGTGGAATTTTACAGAGTTTGTGAACATACAGTACATTTTCTTTATATATTTGTGCAATTTCAAATTTGAAAAAAAATTGGTTGTGAATACATTTTAACTTAGATGAATATGATTATAATATAACACTGGTTGTGAATAGCCTGAAAATTATTTATATATTTGTGAAAATCAATTAAAATGTTCTTGAAATATTTCATACATGACTTTAGTTCTGAACAACTGGTGACTTCTTTAATTATGCAAAAGTCTTTATAACACTAGTATATATATTCCTCTTTTTATATATATAAAAAAAAAAAACATTAATAGAGAATTATTATTATATTTCTGTTATTTGTATTTTACTGCAATAAATTTTGTTTGAGCCTCAATTTCACTGATTTAATAAAATAACTCTTTCAGAAACAATCTGAGACACGCTACCTGCGGAGAAGTATCTCAGACACATTCAGTAGCCATTATATTCATATCATGTGATCTACACATCACAGGTCATGGGGTCAACAAACAAAATGTCAACATCAATATTCCACAACACGTTACATTGTTTCCTTTGCAACCTTAAGGACTATATATAATCCATACAGCCCCAACATGTTCTCGCTTCTTCCAACGATTTTTCATAACAATAACTCATAGAAACGACGTCGTCTTCAATGACAGCTTAAGCGAATGGTGATTCACGGCGGCCACCATCTTGCACTATTTTGTGCGTCGGTCGTGTCGATTTCAGATATACACAATCAATTCTGTTAATGTTTTGAGCGTGGAGATTGACTAATGGTTCATTTATTTCAATTCTAAACAAATATTTTAAACTTTAACGCAAATTTTAAAAATAGCCAAATTCTGGCTGGGATTACTGAGCAAAATGGCCAATCACTGTATCACTCGGCAAACCTCAGCAGATTCCGGAACCTACATCTAGCCTCGGCTGTATATGACACTAAGTGATATCTACCTACGCATATACAATTGCGATGCGGTGCCGGTTTACTTATTGGGAAAACTTACCGCTTTAAGAAATTGCGTCGTTTGAAGGGTGTCTAGAATTGTCAGTGCCAACTCCCTGTTTAAAGAATCGGATAAATTTGAAAGAAAAACAGCTTCAAACTTTGTAAGATAAAAAGTTCTTCAAAGGCGTCGTCATGTGCAACGCCGTTGGTAATCCGGGAGCTTGAAAGTAGTTCTAATGGCGGACTTATACAGCCGAGGCTAGATGTGGGGTACTGGAATCTGCTGATGTTTGTCGAGTGTCACTGTATACGTGCGAAAAAGCCAGTCACCAATTAATTTTCGTACGCTATATAAATAATCTGATACAAAGGTCAAGATGTTGTTAATTCTCTTGATCAAAGAAAAATAACTGTATTCCTTGTTTGTCTTTACAAAGGAAATGAAATGAAATGCAGTTTAACATCGTGTCTTTCTGCAACCACCCCTCCCCTCCGACAAGAATCCGTTACTAAAGTAAATGCTGTGTGTCGGAACCCACACAGATCTGACAGTGTCGGCGTAATTATCAGCTCTAACGGGATGTCTGGTTTGTAATAAGACAATAGGTCAATTCAAGTCCTAGATTAAGGTGGTGTAGTGTTTAACGCTGTTAACACTGGTGTAATGATGTGCTAAATCAACCTCAGACCTTCTCTGTATTTGAAATCAATCCGAGTTAAGGTGTTGAGGTTGTGTTAAAGATGTATTTTTTTTACACAACATTAATACCAGTGTCGTATCTAGGTGTTACCCAAACACTAAAATATACCTCAGCTCCTCAAATTCAATATCCCGATTTAAGAAACATATTTATACGAAAACAATATAAAGACAAGGACCTTTGTGCAATATTATTTCTAATTGCGTAAAAACTTGTTAAATAATAATAACTTGATAAAAGTTATTATATTGTTAAAACTAACTCTAACACTAACCCCTCCAAGGGGTTAAAAAAAATCTTAGTTCAAACACTGGTGTGAAACAGTAGGCGACAAAAATCGTGGTTTTTTTTAGGCTTTCAGTTTTAATTTTCAGGCGTAAAATGATGTTTTAGCCATAAATGTCCTAAACATAAAGCTGGCCTACTGATTTACGAGAAATTCTAAAAAGGAAATTTTGACTGAACAATGATGTAATAGATGAACTGTCTGTTGAATATTATACCTAGAGACAAGAGACATTCAACATAGATCCGAAAGTGGCTACAGGTGGTTATTATAGTCAGCCAACCTATACATGTACATTTGGGATTGCAGGGGGTAGTTGTCATTTATATTCATTCACATGATGAAATTGTTATTTTTTGTTTGATATTTCGGACAGATTCATGAAATTCCTCAACAAATTTGCCAGACTTAGAGGTATAGAAATATGTTTTCAGTATTGTATACTGATAGTAAGTACAACAAGTAACAACCATCTCATGTTAGGGTAGTTCAGCTCTGAACGTAGGTCTCATTACACTCGCCCTGTACGTTCAGGGGTCGTCAGGGCTCACACTGGCTTTCATTTTTTTTCCGCCAAAATGGATCCTAATTTTTACTTAAAACAATGATGATATTTTTTTTCCGCCAATTTGATATATGATAAAAAAAACACATGTTGTAATAACATATTTTTTTATTTCTTTAACATTCTTTAAAAACCATATTTACAATTTACAAGATACTCCTTTGCTATACATTAGCCCATTTTATGATGTATTGAGATCAGGTTGGTTTTTTGTTAATGTGATTGACATCAAATTTGACAAGCCAAGGGTTGCCAAATTTCCAGTTTACCTTGAATTTCCGTTTCACGTGTACAATAGGCCTATTGTTGATTTCGGGTACGGTCACGGTATCAGCATCTGAATCGTTAATCGTAGCATCAAGTTCATTTCGTCTAGAGAAGCCGACGTCAGACTCTTCGTTAACTTTAGAACACTTCGGCGGCGGTAACGAAAAAAAAATAGGTTGCCAGGCAACGAAACATACGCCCACACAGCAGCTAAATCGTCCGGGCAGTCAACAAGAGTTGTCGCATATTAAGTAATTATCAGAAAATCATTAGAATTTGTTTGGTTTTTATAAAGTTCTGCTCCATGCTAATGTAAAGTATACGAATCATTTAATATCATGGAATAAGCTGTCACCTCCACTGGATACGAAACATTTAATATTATGGCGACTTGTCGTACAATCAGGGGCCATAATTCAGGAAGTTACGATCAGATATGTCCAAATATCGACAGGTCGTGCTATTGAATCCTTGTCGAAAAAGTTTGGCTTCCCAGTCAATTTAACTGGACAACTTTTTACTGCCCAAAGAAAGAACTGTAATAGGCAGATTTAGCCTGAAATGTTTTATAAACTATTAATTTGACATTAATTAACTTATCCAAACCATAATCAACTCTCGCTGTCAACGCTAGCCTGTGATATTTGTTGGATTATGATCCGATTTGCTGCATAACTTTCCTTCACGATTTAATAATTAAATGGATAATGGAGATTATAATTTTGGCCGTACCGACTTTAGTAATGGTGAACGAGGCTAGGCGGAACTTTCATTCGCTTAATTCTGGGTTGTTAGTGACTGACTAGCTTTTAACTATTATAGTGAGAACTGCCAACTCTTTATATAATCTCCCATAATGTATCTTTACGTACAATATCAGTATATTACGCAATGTATTGCACGGGACTATTAAACAACTATCCAGCCACGTGCATTTCAACGAAATATGTCAAGCGTCCACTATTGCAACTAGTATAAATAATGTACGCTTGACACAATGCCCGTACCATTACATGTATTTCAAAAAATGGTAAACCAAAAAGCATTATCCCTTTTTGGGGGGCGTACGCCTTTCGCCGTTTTGAGAGAATCGTTGATTTGATGTCCCTGCTTGATTTTGGCGGGAAGCGGCGGATATCAGTTGACCGGCGCACGTCGTTTGCAAATCGGTTCGCCTATCGGCAGAGAAATCCGATAGGACCGACTGATGGCAGTTAGTTATAAGCAATGGTTAATCATCTGACAATTCTCACATTAGCCCTAGAAATAACACAGTGCGTCAAAACATACCACACAAACTCACACTTCCTTGGTATTTTATTACCGTAATAAACTGTGTACATTCCATCAAAATATCTATAATCATTATTTTTATTGATAACGAGTCCAATTTCTTATGTTATGACCAG
Source organism: Patella depressa (assembly GCA_948474765.1). Classification (NCBI taxonomy): domain Eukaryota; kingdom Metazoa; phylum Mollusca; class Gastropoda; family Patellidae; genus Patella; species Patella depressa. The sequence goes on along the minus strand of OX419715.1, from coordinate 54,967,561 downwards.
TGTTCACATTGGTTTTATTGATTTTACAATGCCATCTCTCTTACGACCAGACTATCATACATTTTGTCTTAAACATACACACATAATATGGTAGGAATAATATTTTATTTCGGGTATGAGTATATACAATATAGACATAATAGATTTGAAAATATGAATATATCCGGATTTGTTGACATGTGTTATAGATTTACAACACTTGCCAGGAAAATGTTAATGACACCACTCATTGTTTCATGACGTCGTCTTTGTTGGTGTTGTCACACCGGTCATAATATCAATGATCTGTTGATACAGCCCGGGGGGGGGGGGGCTTTCATTTTGTATGTCACACGATTGGCAGCTGAAGTTCATTACATTTTGGTTGTTTAATGAAATGCTGTAAACATTTGCGGGGGAAATGCAGTTAAATATATAGTCATTTAGGAATCGCTTCTGATCTTGGTCTTTTGTCAAACGTTGAAAACGGACCGAGCAAATATCTTAGTGGCCTTGTGATCGTCTAGTATTTTCATTTGTCTTCTTTGGCTTTCTTTTTACGTTATGTATCTCGTAAAGGCAGTTGTCTTTTCCTTAGTCTTACCAGAAATAACAATACGACAGTTCAGTTCAGTTCAATATTTTTATGTCAAGCTGGATACATAAGGTACAATAAAGTCATTGTCTCAGTCACATTCTACCCAGACTCGTTACATATATAATATGGTCTAGAAACTCCGATGGTAATCTCTCAAGAAGAACCAGATGATAATCTGACCTTAAAAAGCCCGACAATCCCTTTATAGAACCCATATTGCTACTGGCCCGAAGTCTATAACGCATAGATCTGTGCAATTACTGATATGGTTGGGTGGTTACAGTGTATGATGCAATTAGTAAATTTCTAATCACGTCTTAAACAAGATATTCTCGTTCCGACAAAACCAGCTATGTTTAAGTTTAATAAGTCTTTTTTACATACCAATAATCATTGACTCATTTTGATTTTGGGGCATGAGTCAATATCACTTCTATACAATGTGCGAATCTAATAATTAGCCAAAAATATATTATTAATACAATGCTACTAATAGCCAAAATTCTGAAAATCTTGCTACATCTGACCTCCATCCATTACCATCTTGCCCTATACACAGCAAGAATTTTCGTTTACGGTAAAAATTCCATTCCTAGAAATATTGGTCAAGTTTCATCATGGCAGATCAATTCAAACGAATCTTGATTGTGTATTTATATCTCACAATTCTACATGAAAATAGTGCTGGGTTATTATAAATTTGTGTCTCGGATATGGCAAAGAAATGATTCAATTTGGCGAACACAGAATGATCACGGTGAAAAACGGACGGCAAGGATTCCCAATTAGTCTTAGAACCGTGGTGGGGTGAAAAGTCTTGATTTCATGAGATGTGAACAGGGTGAGACAGAGTAACGTATTGATGACATACTCCCGACTAGAATCCTTTACTAAAGTGGATTTATTTGGGAAGGAGTCAATGAACATCACCATACAAATATTATGATTATATTTATAGGCGTACGAAGCCGAACTTGTTGGGGGTAGGGGGCAGCATATTTTCCCGACTCCCGGCAAATATATTTCTTAAGAGTCCGCGGAGCGGCGGGTGGCTGGATGCGTTAAGCGTACGACGGGGGGTCCCCCTCCACGAAAATTTTGAAAACCAGACGGCCGTAGACGCGATTTCCAGGCATTTCGAATACTTTCTAATAATTTGGAGTGGGTTTATTATGTCAGTTGCAGCATAAAAACTGTTAAAAAGTCATCAATTGAACTTGAAATTGATTAAGAGAAACTAATCAAATTTAATAACAATTTAGTAAAATTGGATTCAAATATTACATAATGTAATAAAAAGCTTATTTAATGATATTTAACATCTACATCATAGTGGTTTTGGAACTTTTTCCTGGAGAGATTTATAAGTAAAATAAGCGTTGTTGAGCACATTATCTTTGTATAACTCTTGCCAGTGGCACTTTACATTCACCTATGAATATTTATTTCCAAAGAAAAGGACTCAATATCGAATTATTTACGACCTATTGGGCCATCGTACATGTTGATTATATGTGACTACAAGGTACAATATTATTACAAACTTATCAATTATTATTAAAAAAATTTTTTCAGCTGCTCACTTCTATCACTGGGCTCGTCCGGTGCATGGAGTTGGATGCCAGTATACAGGAACACAGTTCTCAAGAAGTGAGAAAGGCCATGTGTACGTGCTGGTTCTATTCAGATTGCGTACATGTTCATCATTGACTGGACTGCTTTCTTTCCCCTTCCATATTATTAAAAATATTAAAAACCCGACTGACGGCGCGACGCTTCCCGACAAACTGAGCATTCATTCCCGACAAGACCATAGCCTTCCCGACAAGGCCATACCCCTACCCCCACCCCATTTTCAAAAACTCCTCGGCTAATGACCGATCTCACAATTCTGAGCTCTTTTCAGATTTCTATTTTTCATGAAAATATTGGGGTGCCCCCCCCCCCCCCCGCCTCGTACGCCTATGATTAGATTATGAACAAATAGTTGAATAGGACGGGGCCAAGACAAGTACCGTATCGTGACAATAATTTGGCTATCGATTTCGTAGGCCTACTATACCCAGTTCATTCCATTAATTACACTGTGTTCACATAATAATCTCTCAAAGCAACATTGATTTATTCATTTAATATTAAATGCAATTCACCGACGGCTTCACTCGACTTAATGACAACCCTAAAAAGCGACTTTTTATGATGGACAATCTACGGTCATAAATTTTCCCACCAACAACATCAAATAGTCTGGTAATACCATATATTCGGAGGTCGAGAACTACAAACAAGTGAAAACTGAAAAGTATACCACAATAATATAATATACAATCATGCTATAGGCCGGGAAAGAGAGAGAGAGAGAGAGAGAGAGAGAGAGAGAGAGAGAGAGAGAGAGAGAGACGGATGTGGCACTAGGGGGGGTTTGCCTTCAGCTATTTTGTTAGAACTCCTGATAACACTTCCCAATGACAATTTGGGGGGGGGGGGATTTTTTTGTTTATTCATTACAATCATTTATTGTTTTCAATTCATTAAACCGTTTTAGTTAAAACCTTTGGCCAGGTAGATGATATAAGATGTCATCTTAAAATATGACGTTAACTGTCTCATCAAATTCAATCTATTAATTGAATATTTCCCACCTAATGACTAACTCTACTTTTATTGTATTGTGGTCTTCGATTTTTCTTTCTATCTAGATGCCTCTTGAACAATCAGACGTGTTAGTACAACCCCATCGACTTCTTACACACGTGAGCAAGCATTTGGTACGATCCAATCAGTAAGCCGATCAGCTGAATTGCGGGGACTCTGTACAGTGCACATCATAGAATAGGAGATTTCCAGTCGTACAGTGTGTTTCATTGAAGAGATTATAACAGTATAATAACACTACAATGGGCAGATTGGTTATAAATAATTAACTACAGGAAACGCCTTTGGGGCCACAGGTAAGTGGATGATATTTTGAAATTAACTTTAAAGAATGGCGCAAGAAACCAGTTTTAAGCGTCGGCTCTCATGTAGCGTTGATAGACTCAAAAAGGCTTTCTGAAGTCTATAAGTCATTGGTACATTTTGATATTATGCCACTCAGACATTCCTACTCTTGAGTGACAAGATGACATGGCATTTAATATTTCACGTACTGATCTGATTAAAATACTGAACTTGTTCGCGTTTTTTGTTGTAGTGCAATGTGACCGACGTGGACTAGCGCCTAGTCGCTCGGATGGTACAAAAACGATGTTCCGGGAGATTCGTCTCATAGCACACTATAATTTGCCATATTCTCGTCTTTATGTTCCAATAGTAGCTAAGAGAACGTAGCTAAAAACGTTGAGATATACTGATGCGTTTGTTTTAGCTACGATTGGATGTCTTTATTTCCGCGTGGCAAACTCGGTTTCTTTATTACTGCACGTAACATCTTAAAAAATAAGATAATTTGATACTATTGTGACCAATTCAACTTACATAGGTCAATGTAGTGGCACACCTATAGCCTATCTCCAAATATTTACGTTTAAATTAATGACGCATTGTTTTTATCGGACGCACATTGGCCTACATTTACCGTTTAAAAATGGAGTGCTTATTAACGCCTCGATTTTAAATACGATAATCTATACCCGTTTCAGGTAGGATTATATGTTTAATTGTCGTTGGATGTAGCAGAAACATTATAATAAAAAAAAATAATCAGTCGTTGTCAATTTTGCTTACTGAAACCCGATGCGATTCGTGTTCGGCTTTGCTACGTGGAACTATATAGGACTATCTCTTATCTCAAAACAGGGAGGGTTCAGAGATAAAGTTTGTTATCTATTCCAGTGAGTGTCGACTGTCGAGATGTAGGTGGGATGGGGGGGGGGGTCAAATTGGTCTGCAGTTGATTTTACTGCACCGCTAAGATGACTGAAGGTAGTCTGACAAGCATGACAACGAAGCAGCTTCTCTAAGCATTTTAATACTCTTTGTTGAGCCATATTTTGATGATAAGCCTGTCTCTATGACTACACCCGTAATAATCACCACATCCCTAACCAGCTGCATACACATCGTAAATACGTATGTCATTAACACGTCATAGTGCGGAAGAAAAAACTCGCAAATTTTTATGCGTCACATTGACAGAAATTCATTTCAGGAGTTTGGTAGGGTGACTAGCTATATACACCAGGTGTGCGTGGCATCTTTTGAGTAGGGGAGAACAAAATAATTAAGTTTAAACTAAAATGGTAACACAGCATTGGCCTATATGCATCCCTGACAAGACTTCCTACGTGGTGCCCGAAAATCAGATCAACCCAATTCAGTATTTTATTTGTTGCCTAAATGTAAGAAGTTTGAATCGTTTATTTCACAGTCATAATCCAGATTCACGGTGTGACTTGATTAAGGTAACACTAATGTATGCCATGTGCGTCATGTGAATTATTATAGTATAGCCCTTTTAAATTCAATAAAATATTTACATTATACACAGAGAGAAACTATTGGGTCGATATTAATGTTTGTCTAACTGACATACCTTGTAGGTTGTAGCTATATGGAATAGGAAATATAGGCTTTTCGCCTGGGGTGAAACTCTTGGATGTTATGATAGATCGTGCCAATTTTGGTAAGGTCGATTCCTTTATTGATTTCTGCCTTAAGTATGAGTTGCCTCGAGGTCAAGTATAATATCACGGAGTGTTATATTATTACATCTGTAAGCCAGACAAGTTAATATATATGGATAAAACATATTTTCATTAACTTGTTAATTTATATTTTCTTTGTTAAAGATACCATATCAGTCAAACTGATTTACTCCAAGCCGAGAAAACCTTATTTTAAAACCACTGTAGCCCCGATTGTCATTGTTACCAATGTCACGATTGTTTTAATATCTCGATTATCCATTATCAATGAGCCTTGCAAAAGCAGATCAGATTCAAACTCAATGGAAACTGAACACATTTTATGACATCGAGAGTTCGTAATAGTTTTTATAACATTTCAAGATTTATCTCTTAAATAATGTATGTTTAATTTGTTCAACGTTATTTATAATCATAAATCTTTCTTGAATTGCTTCAAAGATGCATCGTTTAGAAATACAGTCAAACTCTGTTAATGGCACTCACGAAGAAGCTTCTTACATCTTCTGGCCTCAACATCTACCCTAAATTAATGTCCTAATGCGTCATTTTAGCGCTGTGGAATCAGTTGTAGATTAAAATATACTGAAAGACAAATTTCTAATAGGAATATCAGCAAACAATGGTTCAATTCTCTTCCTCATTTGCCTCGATCTATTCTGCTCGAATTGAAATAATCCCACGGTCATTTTGTTGTCCGAGAAAATGTATTCATAGGCATTTCCGATTGAATATGTAGAATTGAAATGGTTTGGAGTAGAACAGTGGTACGTTAAACCCTATTTCATTTATGTTTGGGTTGATATATTCTTGTTCATTTTAAACCAAACCAAAATATAAAAAAGTGCTACGAGATAAACAATTTTATCAGTATTTTGAATCGTAGAATTTTATTGATATGCAATATCAATGTCTACAAGCTAAAACCTCATTTTTCGTACAATCAGGGATCATTATCCATCGGTTAAAAATTGTTACCTCTAGAGGAACCACATGCTAAAAACATACAATAAGGGGTCATAATTCAGGAAGTTACGATTCGATATGCCGGTGAATATCGATAGAAACCAAGATCTTTGGGTTATAGACATGCATTTCAAGTTTCGTCAAAATCGTATACAAATCGTGACATGTAGAGTGTCAACTAACAAATTGTGGACAGACAGAGGCGACGACAGTATACGCTCGCAAAAATGGATAATGAAAATTGAATATGTTGAAAATTTCAGTAAAATTACTTTATTCTGAGCTGCGTAACCGTCGATTGCAGAACATTGTCGCCCCGATTGTCATTACTACTTCTGTTACGATAATAAACAAAGTTTCGATTATACTGGTTTTATATTAAATCATTCCTGCAAGCCGTATTTAAATCTGTTAAAAAAAATCTAGAGTTTCCGATAGTATCGAGAGTTGATCATGGTCTTGGCAATAAAACAAAAAGAAAAAAACCCCATGTTTCTAGTAAACATATATCCTACCGATTTCAATTTTTCTTATAAAGCTATTTTAATCTGACATAAGATGTATATAAGCTGTCAGATTCAATATCGAAATGTGTCTAATCCGGTGTTAAACATGGTTTTAGAGGAGTTTCTTGTTTATTCCAGTGGGGCTTCTTTCTAAGATCTCGACTAATTTAGATGCATTGTGGCATTATGAAGGACAGAAACAGACTGAACTACTTGTGTCCCTTAAAGGAGCTAAACCTCCAATGGTTATACAACTATTTGGTTCGGGGCACTATTCGGGCGGCTATATTTTGAATTAATTGTGACATCTGGAAAGAAGATTAGACAACAGCGAATTACTGTTATCTAATTTGGGGACGATTAAAAGATTTAAAATGTCGGTTAGGCCAGTATGCATGTTTTGAAAATGGAACATCTTTTCAATTGAAGCAATGCGGTTTTACCACATATTGTGGCTACTGAGTGTTTTCCTGAAATTGTCTAAACCATTGTTTGTATAATTGTTTCCAAGGGTTTCCAAAAGACAAGATTATCGAACACATGGAATAGCTTCAACAGGACTTTTTTTTCCTAGAAAATGTAATCGCAGTGATTAGTTGGACAATGAAGTTGTGTATCAGTTTTCGGTACATCGTCTAGACAATAATAATCAAACAGTGTTTACTGTTCAGGAAGACTTGCCCTGAGAAAGATACCAAGTCAGGTGAGGTTACAAAGGTTGTCTGGTCAGCTCGCATCCATTCTGCTTCGCTAGTCTAAATTCCCCAGCCAAAATATCTATTATTGGTACAATTTTATTTGGTTTTGCATTGTGAATTTCCACTGGCTTTACCTATCTTGTTACTTTTCTTCTTGGGGCGATGTTCTTTGAAAAATGCTTAGACAATTCAAGCACGATAGATGTGCCACTTACAGGCTCGTTGCCAGTTTGCTCGCTGCAGAGGGGTAGCCGGACAATTTTGAATTGGACGACCGAACGCGTTTTCTAGCCCAGAAAATCATTCTCTAGCGAACTCCGAACAATGAACATACGGGAGCCCCATGATAGTCAGTATAAAATATATGGCAGATAGATCAGAGCATAACCAATAATGTGTAATATATAATAACGTCCCTAAATTAATATTACACATGGTGATACCCGAATGCTGTCTATTACAATAAGTAGGTATTTTAGAAGTAATGTCCGGCGTAGCCCTTTGCCTATGGGCCCCGGGTTGCTACGGGTATAGCAACTTAACAGTCATGTGTGTTCTTTTGGCAAAGTCTAGATTGAAACACTTTTGATATAACGTCAGAATTCTAAGATGGCTGTGATGATGTCATACTCGATTCCTGGTGCATAATAGCGTGCCATAGATAGTACGCCCGTCTCTACTTGATTTTTTTTTGTATTCAAGTTAACCTTTTCCCTAATATTTGAGTGTTATAGTACTTATTTATAATTTTTTTAAAATTAATCATAATTTGAACATGAAATTAATATGCATTGTAATTGGCATCGTTGAATTATATCTTCTATAGGTCATAAGTTCGGATTAGACTATTTTCTATGTTTTGTCATTAATGTTGCCAACCTCATTTTATCGCGTAAACTGGATACTACTTTTGTCTAGTTTATGTTGAATGACGGATTATCCCCCTAAACTCTTAACATGTTAAGGACGAACTACACACCGGAAATTACTTTATTTTTTTTATTTTTTTTAAAAGTCATGTTTTTCTGACTTTATGTCAATGAAGTAGCATGCCACACAAGAAACGGTTGTCATGACAATGTCGGAGATCGGGGAACGCTTCAGAAAATCTGACATAAGATGATTAGAATCTGCTGGAAGCCATCTGGAAATGTCTTTAAGTCCCCAGCTTTTAAAGGATCATTTTTCTCATCTACTTAAAAAAAAACCCTGAAGTATGGCTTAAATAAAGGGTGGAACACAGATACATTTCAAAACTTTTAGCTTATTGTCATTTAGCTTATTGTCACAAATTGAATATATAACTGGTCATATTTTGTGCAAGGAGACCGATAAACAATGCCACATTCTTCACAGGTCTACACTCATGCTCAGATTTGTTTTTTTTCGAAATTCTAGCCGGATTAAATATCGCATGCATGATATACCTGCATACATGCATAATCATTTCTAGAGAGAAATGGGGATTAACGCCCACTCGTCACAAACCGGAAAATTTCGGGACTAACATATTATGGTTAAATTTTATTCCAATAATTTGTTTTCGCACAAGGGTCTTTAGAAACGGAGGTTTCACGTAGGCCTACACGCGGGGACTCGGAACCACGCCACTTAAATCATTCAAGATTTACCCTTTAATTTGTATATGATACACAAGCCGTCCAAGACATATGTTTAATGTGGCCGTGTTAGACAATAATTTGAACCTGTGGGTTTCTGTTTTATGAAACAAGTTCAATTACGTCTATCACTGACATTATATTCTTTGGCACCTAGAAATGGACAAAAATGGGTGGCAACGCATGAAATAATGTAATATGAATGTATATATTATTAAACTGTCTTACATTCAATCAAGTTGTAATCGGTCATGTTTGGTGAAATACGCGAAGAGGCCCAATTGAATGACAGTTTTTAACGTCTGGTTATTCCAGTCTACATCACTAGGATTAATTTCCTGTGAGATATATTTAGTCTCGTTCATCGGGTCGCTTCATTATAAATTGTGCTCGAAGGCAATGCGTGTGCCAAATTAAAAAAAAAATTCAATTTCTCTTAAAAGCCCACCTATTCACGGTAAAATAACAACACCAATGATGATTTAAATTGACCAATAGTCTTGTTTGCAATGTCGAAGACTGTGGATAATATGGATTAGAGACTTGTCTCCTTTAAACAAATTCGATAGCTTACATAATACAGTTACAAAGACATAATTAGTACCAGATTAATTGAAACTAATAATAATTGGCAGGATATCATATCAATGAATGAATAACAGATCAGTGAATTCCGTTATATAACTGTAGACCTTATGGACTGCAAAGTCGCGAGATGTAAATGGGCTTAGGCTACAGAGTATTGACGAGATTGTGGGTTAGTACTAGCCCTGTTTACATCTCGTGAACTGTCTGCCGTAGTCCTTGAGTGTTATACCTCACGCGTACGACGCTAAACGACTTCTTTATTGTTGAGAGGGAGGACTTCATTGATGCATAAGCTAGATTTAGCATAATTACATTTCAAATTAAAATCAGGTCGCATTTCCTTTCTGGTTGAGACAAACTGTGTTTTGTAAAAAAGAGAGAGAGAGAGAGAGAGAGAGAGAGATAAAAAAATAAACCATTAAATTGTTCTTCAGAGCTTGCTTAATGAACTTTTTATATTCCTTCAAATGCAACCAAGTGAAAACCTTTATAGAACCATCGTCAATAGAAGGTTTTATCTCGCTTCAACTACGTACTTCTTATCAATGTCTCCGCGTAATACCCTGCATATTTCGGCACCAATTCCAATTAGGTACAATCCCAGTTTGTGGGCCCATCAGTTTCCTCCACCGTCGCGAATACCAAGTCTCGCGCTTTCAAGCTTAAATGTCTACCTGTTATAATCGAGTTGCAAAGTTTAAGGTTCGTGCAATGTCAAGGTTTCCGTGGAGGTCGCTATGTCACAACCTCTGATTGGACGCTACTGTTCACGTGTCTGTAGATAACGCAGCTATAAGGTTGGGGATTGTGAAGTAATCTAGCAACGTCCAGATGTTGTAAAACTCACAGTCTTTGCTTCAGGAACGTGTCATAGAACTGACACCAATGGCGAATTATTTTACCAAGACACCCCAAAGAAGTAAAACTTTGGACACACTAGACAAATCAATCGGCGACGAATCGCGGGCGAATGAGAGTGGACTCACTTGGCGAATCCTTCGCCCGATTTACCAGTCAATTGCATCACCTTTCACGGCATATGGTTAAACATGGCAGCAACCATGTCTTCAAAAAATAACGTAACTTCTTAGGTTAAGGCACTCTACAATCGAGCGAAAGCTTCGGGGAAGCCGGGCCTTTGTGTGTGTGTGTGGGGGGGTGGGTGGTGGGTGGGGTGGGGGTGGGGGGGGGGTAGCCACCCAAAAATCGAATAAGCCCCCAAAGATTTCTTAGGATCATTCTTAGCCGACCACATCTTCAGCCCCTCCAAAAAGTTCAGTAGCCCCCCCCCTCCCCCAATTTAATGTGCTGGCTACAGGCCAGGGGGAAGCAGACACATAGTGGGGATGCTCAATTGAACGATCCAGAATTAAATACTGTCAAACCTCAAATTAGTGACTATCGAGTGAAAATGCGCTGACTACATGACAAAATATCTCAACCAACCACGACGACTGAAACAAATTTGTTGTGTTTAATTCGATCAACTTATACGTCACCCTTACAGTTCACTCGGCAAATCTCGACAGATTCCGGAACCTACATCTCGTCTCGGCTGTATGACAGTAAGTGATAATATGTACCTACGCCCATACATTTGCGATGCTTCTACCGATTTAGTTTAACAGGAAAACTTGACGCTAGTACAACCAAACAAGATACCATGGATGCAGCCATGTTTCATCCGGGACCTTTAAAGTAGTTCCAAGACACCATGGGCGCAGCCATGTTTCATCCGGGACCTTTTTTAAAGTAATTCCAATATGGCGGAACTCGTCATACAGTCGAGGCTAGATGTAGGTTCCGGAATCTGTCGAGATTTGCCGAGTACCTTACAGTTTTGTCCTGTGTGTGGCCCGAGTATCCCATAGGCTACATTATTTTAGTGAGATTGGCTAGTTTTACTTGTATGTCCATATACCACATTTGTCATACTTCTATTAAAATTAAAAATATATAACCTATAAATACTTTCCTAGGAAAACATATTTAACATATATTCCAAGAGTTATCTTTATAGTTGTCTGCTGTCTCGTAATGGCAGTTAGCCTCCTTGGGGAATCGTTATTAATAGTGGAAAATAAGCCAGGATGTCGGTCCACGATGTTTCAAGATAACGATTAGACAGCTAATTATTTATGAATTATTAATCCAGTACCAAAATCTAATAAAAGTACATTATTCAATTTTAGAATATGGATGCACTGCTGGAAGGAAGAGTAGCCGGTTTAAGTTAGCGCCTGAAACATTAGGTGCACTAATTTAAGACTGCCAATCAGTCGCAATACTCATTAATTCTCACCAGTTAGACCGGTGGTTCCCAACCGTTTGCTGGTTGCAACCCCATTCCTGAAACCATCATCTATTAGCGACAACTCGAAGTACAAAGTCCCATTTACTATGATACAACATCATTATTTACAGATTAAAATAGTGTTATAAGAGACCGAGGAGACAAATCGTGAGAGATAGGGCAGGGCGATTGACTATGTGGCAAGAAGTGTATAGATCAGGAATTTATATGGGGCGCCGATTACGACTTTATTGTCAACTCAAAATATATATCTCTATAAATATGACAAACTTTGTTTTATTTCTTTGGTAAACTTTAAATTGATGCTAAACTCCAAATATATATGACATGTATGCTTAGACTTGATGATAAACTCAAAATACATATGTATAATCAACTTCAAATATATGACGTTCTTCTTTTATAGATGACAAGCTAAATATATATGCGGAACTTTCTAAATACATGCTAAGTTAGACTCGGATTACCGGTCTTAGAAGTTTACTTCGTTTACGTTATGTTATTCGAATGTATGAGTCGTTTCGCCCCCAAACACGCGGGGCTTCGACGTCAAATATAAATGAAATGAAATGACGTTTAACGTCTTACTGTTCTTCCTAACCTGGGATAATGAAGACGAGCATACGCCATACAGTGTGCTATGAGGGAATTTTTGCCCGGGCAGCGGCGCTACGACCTACTCTTATATCGAATTCCAACTGCCAAGGGATCTTTTACGTGTGTACACGGGACCTCGGTTTTTCGTCCCACCCGAACGACTAGACCGCTGTCCTTGTCAGGCCCTTCGTCCTGCATTACTGACAAGGGGAAACCACACCGAACGTCAAATAGAGATGACGCTGAGAGGTTATTAGATCCAAATTGCGTCAAAGATGACCGTAGTATATAACTATTATAATCCTAACCCAAAGTTAAAATCCGACTCAAAAATATGCGTCGGCAATATTGGACTCGTGGAACTACCATACATGACATGACGTTAATGTTGTGCGGTGGGGGTGCAGCAGAATGTTGGGGCGCCAATATAATGCCCAAGTTTCCACGCACTTGGAGCCGCAATCAAGTACATGTAATCCCGTGTGTCAATTTCGGCCGCGTTATTTTTTATTTTGATGTGAAACACACCAAAATGAGAAACTTGTTGTCCTCTAAACTAGAACTGGTCAGAAACACCAATAAGGTCATGTGGATAGGGCGACCATAACGAGAATCTCGAATAATTTCATTTGATGGCGGCAGCCCCAAACACCGATAAGGCCCTATCAAATGTGAATAGGACAACCAAAACGAACCCTCTAATGCCATGTGATGGCACAGGTGCGGACCCAGAAAGGGTGGTATGAGCGGCACTTCGCCTGTAGGGCGCGTGGCATCTATGTCTGGGGTTCGCCCTCCAAAAGTTTTGAAAAATAACGCTGCTGGAAATACGTTTATCCGTCACTTAAACGAAGCCTCTAATGTCATGTGATGGCGCAGGCGCGGACCCAGAAAGGGTGATAGGACGGGGCACTTCGCCTGTGCGGGCGGCATTATGGTGACAGCTCTCAGAAAAATTTGAAAAATAACGCTGCTGAAAACACCTTTTTCCGCCATTATGGTGATCCAAGGGTGGGGGGCAATATCTGCCGCCTCGGAAATATGGCGTCCCGGAGTCCAGTATTGCCGACGCATATTTAACTTTGGGTTAGGATTATATAGTTATTTACTACGGTCATGTTAGACGCAATTTGGATCTAATAACCTCTCAACATGATCCCTATTTGACGTTAGAGCCTTAGAAGTTTGGAGGCGGGGGCGAAACGACTCCTAGACTCCAATAACAAGACGTAGGAAAAGTGAACTTCTAAGACCGGTAATCCGAGTCTAACTTAGCATGTATTCAGGAAGTTCCGCATATATATTTAGTTTGTCATCTATAAAAGAAGAACGTCATATATTTGAAGTTGAATATACATATATATTTTGAGTTTAGCATCAAGTCTAAGCATACATGTCATATATATTTGGAGTTTAGCATCAATTTGAAGTTTACCAAAGAAATAAAACGAAGATTGCCATATTTATAGAGTTTAGCATATATATTTCGAGTTGACAATAAAGTCGCAATCGGCGCCCCATAGATTTATGTGATTGTATCAAGAGTTGTCCGCCACGATCCCGAGGTTAGGGAACCCATGAGTTAGACAAACAAGAAACCCAAACTGATCCCGCGGTGAATATTCGCTTGGCCGCTACAATCACTGATAAGCATGACATCGACGAGGCTTAATGAGTACGGCATATTAACTTTTTTACCCCGACAAATTAAATTCTCAAACATTTTTTTGAAGTATAAGAAAAATAAATAAAGATGTTTGATGCATTTGTAATTAAAAAACATTTCCTATTTAGTGTAAATGGGTATTAAAATGAGTAAAACGCACCATTTTGCCCGAAGCAGTTAGGTGTTATGTAAACAATGCACGAGCCGTTTAGTCAATGACTGACGGCACGTGAAGTCAATGCACATGTTGTAGACAGTCATGTGTGACAGAGATAATTCGTAAGTAATTCTCTGTGAAACAGATTGCAAGAAACCGTCAACCTGCCACAATACTAACCAATCTTACTAGTCATGCGTAGTGAACTATTATCGCATATTTTGTTGTCAGTGTGTTAGCCTAAATGTGATAATCTCGCTTACTAACATGAACGTATTAAACTTTAATCATTAATACAGTAACACCTAACCACAGATTAATGTCATTTTTGGAAGCGTTTCTACGTCACAGGGGCCTGTGATATTTCATGCCTATAAGAATCTGCTTTACAAATCGTTAGTTTTACCGCCTTAACTTTTCCATATTATTTTCCATATGAGTATATTGTATATAATTATTAACCACAGATGTGACAGTCATGGTACTTGAGAAAGGCATGAATAATGAACTTCCAGATCTCGTGTGGTTGATATATAATAGTAATACAATAGCCACTTTATTCCAAAACAATGATTAATTATGCATAGAAACCACTCCACATTTAAATTAAGAGGTATCTTGGGTCTTATAAATCAATTATCATATTTATCTTGGTATGATACGGTGACAACTTTGCCAATAATAATGAGCAATGCATTTATAAGGATGTATACACACACAACTATGCTGCCTTCATATAGTATTACATAATGTTAAATTTGATCTACAAAGGGATGGTTATGAATATATTGAGACTTAAAAGTTAAATCTCCAGCTCGTCCGTACCCTTCATAAAAAACAAAGGGGATATTGACGTGAAGTGAGGTAAATAGGGGTGTTGTGCCGAGCGTTTAGACTATATCACAACACACCCAATGGGGTGTAAAATATTTGTCTAAATGATAGAGACCAGATACAGTACGAAATATATCATACATTCACTGACCATCACTGCGCCACAGTATATTCGGTCAATAACAACTGTATTAACATCGAAACGGGTGAGTCTTTAATCTCGAATTGAATGATTGCAGTGAAAGGGGAAAATTTTACACTTAAACATACATTATGCAAGAGCTAAATCTGCCCATTGCAAGTCTTTCTATAGACCTGAAAAGTTTTCTAAATTATTAATTAGACATTGATATACTTATCCACGCCATAATCAACTCTCGATGGCATCGGATTTCTCCGATATTAAATAGATTGGAGCAGTTCAGCCGTATTTTGATTTAAGCTAAAGGTGGAAGGGCGAGACTTAGCTTATTGAACACGTCTTGTCAAACCGTCAAAGGCTAATATCTTGGCTCGGAGTAGAGTAATTTAAATGAAATTGTCAAATTATTCATTTTACATTATCTATTTTCGAACTATTATAGCAAGAATGACTAGTTCTTTATCTAAATCTTACATAATGTATCGTTAATGGTAAGGGGTTATATAGATTAGGAGCACTGAACCGGAAAGATTTATATCCAAAAATGAGAAGGTCAAATTTGGGAACTTCTAGTAAATGTTGGTCTTGGGATTGTAAATTACGTTAAGGAGTATACACCTGACCAGCGAGATATGTTGACCTTTTGTTGTGGATTCTCGAACTCGAATTGACTGGCAACCAGTGAAGATCTTTAATAACGGTTGAGTATGTACTCGTTTTGAAAAGTGACTGACCATCATGATAGCAGTATTTTGATAGTTTTGAAATTGTGTTTCGATTAAGACCACTCAACATTCTATTGCAGTTATCAAGTCTAGAAAAGACTAGTGATGAAACAAGTGTGTGAGCAGGGATCTTTTGCTGTGAGATATCTGATATTGCCAATAGCTCACAAATTGATGTAACATATCTTGCACAAGTGACTGACATGTTTTCCATTGTTAGATTGAAGTCGTACAATACACCAAGATGACTGAATGGATGAATCAATCTTCTGTATGTTCTTTTCCGTACCAACAAGCCTAATAAGGAGTTCGCAGATATGGACCCTTTCTACTACCTTTGAAGGGCGAAATGTTTTTAAACGGTTTTGGTACAGACTGTCTTTTTGAAAAGTGGAAGAATCAGTTGATATAAATTAGTTCGGGTAAACACCACGAGCTAAACTGTTATTAATCAGGAGAATGAAAAGGGGAATAAGTTGAAAATCAGGGCTGGTGGGATTTGATCTGACAAGCATGACTTGATTAGCTTCTTCGTTCCATTTTACTGTAAGGTGTGAAATTCTTTAATTGCTGCTCGTCAAATGTGTCAGGTTAACGAATAAAAAGTATTGAATCTAAGAGTAGAATGATTGTCAGTGTTGGACACCTTAGCACCAGGTCTAGATTTGGAACCAAGAAGAGCTTTCAAGTTTTCTGTGGATCAATTAGTGCAGCTCGGTACTTAGACTCTTTTGAATCTCCGTGGTTCCCAAATTTCGTGTTGTCGTCCCTGAGTGCATAGATAGCCATGCCTACGCTAACGAACGAACAACAGAATTCCTTAAAATGGTTACGTTACTCTGTATAGTAAATGCCACGGGGTTTCTTTTGTTGATCAATATATTTGCATTGTTATAGATTACTAAAATAACAAGTTGAAAATTACTTTACGGGTTCAACCCCATTTGGTAAAAATATTGCTGGGAAAGTGCTAACTCAGATTTGTATTTCTGTATACATACCACTGAGCTGGTGATTTTTGGTGGTCGTTGACCCTCGACATATCTTTTCAGATCTGTTCAAATCAAGTTGATAGCCCCATTAGAGCAGGGATCAGTTTTTTCTTCAACCATTTTTCATGATGTAAGTTTGGTTTTAAACTGAGAGATTTTGTTCTTATTCTTAATTTTATTGTGATTGTATAATACTGTTGGATGTTGCTTTTCTTAGAACTCTGCTACCACTTCACATTTCAATAGTTCACGAATCACATAGCTATCATATCATCTACCCAATATCCCCTGCCTTCCGCGTCACCGGTGTGTGAACATAACAGTGTATACTTACTCTTTTTAGAACATTCGATAACACTTCGAATTTGAGGAAATCATATAACTAACAAATTATATTTGAATTTTCTTGATTAAAATTGTAGGATTGAATAAAGCAATGTTATTCATCCTCTGTCCAATGTTCATGATTGCTTATCTATTTTCTGGTGTTGTTGGCTGTTGTTTAACAAGTTTATCGACGTGCTACGTGATTAAATGCCATTTTTCTTCCGATCCTCTATATGAAATGATGATGAATCGCTCCTACAGCAAGGCTGGTTTTATGGAAGATTTTCATGTTAGTGTTTCAATGGAGACGCTATTTGCTAGATTGGTTTGAACCATCGGGAAATATTGGGTCGATACTTCACGCATCGACAGATGCCAAGGATAATAGACTGTTACAGACATATGAAATGGTTTCGACTATTGTTCCATGTGATTGTCATTGCTTGATTCATAAGCTTCGCCGTTAATGCATTGTTGTCTCCGCACTGCATTTAACAACACGACGTCGTTAATTAAAGGTTTCGAATACGAGAATCGACGTCGTGGTGGTGCTAGAAATACCATGCATAGATGGAACAATAATCTTAATTGGGAAATACTTGAAACTAAATGCTTAAATGAAAAGTAAACATAGTCTCTAGTGTTTATAAAATATATAGATACATGATGTTTCATATAATTGTTGTTGGAGTCTTCAGACAGGGCCGTCCAGTTACATATACTGAGCTAAATGTTGTTAATGGCTGTGTTATGATTCCTTCATGTGTCGATCGTCAATGAAACATCATTAAATACTCTACTCTACATCATAGTAGTTTAATAAATGGACGGATGACATTAAGAGGAGGTAATAATATGTTGTTGATGAAGAAAGAAATCCCTCTTAAGTTGAGTTAAGTAAGGGATAATCATTAGTAATATCTCTTCTACAAGTCAACGTGTTTTCTATTCAAGCCAATAAAAATATTTTTGCCAATGTACTGATTGCTGTATAGATAGATTTTATGTATAAATCTGCTAATAACGGATAAACATTGCTTTTCTTAATGATCAGTGGCATGTCGAAGGACATCTAAAAAAGCGAATGACGGGCAAGATTTGTGAATTCGGAAAATGTATTGGATAATAATTTATGATGCCATTCTCATTGAACTATACATCTGACGGTTGGATCTGTTAGTGACAAGAACTACTGTAACAAATTAAATTTGGAGAGAGAGAGAGAGAGAGAGAGAGAGAGAGAGAGAGAGAGCGGGGGACGTGGAGAAACGTACCTGGTTACATAATAACAATTATTATGATCTAAAAAAATTAAATTGTCATTTATCGCTTTTTAATAATATTAATTCTTGAATAGATATATGAATTTAGAAAATCAAATAGTTTAAAATCCTGTATTTGCTATATAATTGCATGAATAATAATGTTCGTTTCTTATATCGGATATATGGAACTTTGTCGATGATCAATATATTATGTCTTTATTCAATGCACGAACTGGTTGGGGTGTTGTTTTAAGTTTATAACAGTATTCGTAAAGGAATGCACCGGTACATTAAGTTGATCTATCTACCCATCGACCATGGGATAAAACTTAGGTTATTAACCTGTTATTGACCATTATGTTAAATGATGTCCATTTACAGGTGAACAAAATATAATCATGTATGAGCTTGCTGTTTCTGCAATGATCATTTAGAATTTGTTCTTCATCCTGATGCGGTTTCAATCCCGGGAACAAGGCTCCATGAGGTCGTGAATTGTTTTGATGTTTCATGTTTTTGTTATGTAAGCTCAAGGCACCACTTTTATCAGTATTTCGATGAATTTTTCCGCGAATTTCAAATGTCCATATTCGCAATACATTCTTCGCTGTGAGAGATTAGCATTAGATTATGGAAGTCAACTTCCTTGGTGGCAGTTCCATTGTATCTTTTGAATTGTAAAAACACGGGTTACAATAATAGAGTCGAGCACTACTTGAAGCTGTAAACAACAATCTTACATGTGAAAGAGGTCGATACTACATGAAATAGACAATAAATCCAACAACCACTTAAATACATTGAAAATATTGTCCGACATGTTATTTATTTTTTTTTATTCTAGGAATAGAAGATTAAAGAAAGAATGATGAATGGTAAAACGTCGTGATGTATTAATAGAAAACGCGTTGTTTTATTTGCTTGTCAGTATTTAAACGTTACATAAGTCAAATAACTGACATTTTAATTCTGAAATTGAAGAAGATACATTCCGGATTTTAAAGGCCGCGTGATAACAATATAGAGGATAATAGAAGATAACTATTGGACATGGATACGTCTTTTCTGATGAAACTTTTACGGTTAGATTGATTACAATTCTATTGAAATACAGACAAAAGAATATCGAAATCGTCATTCTTTGATCTACATGTGTTCTGATGTCATGGAATATCTTAAGAAGAAAAAAGAAGAAGATCATGCCGGGTAAATCGTCTGAAATCCCGATATTATGTTTTCAGAAATAGCAACAATATCTATTAAGAAGTTTTTCTTTGGTCTTCATTTAATTGAAAATATCATAGGATTTCTTTTGATGGCTTATTATTGCAAGTCGGTATCAGTGCCATGTTTTATCTTTTATAAAACCGGTACTTGTGAAGCATGATAAAGCCATATTATAAAATTTAATGCGAACTCATAACTCATAAATTGATTTTAATAAGTAAATACGTAATGGCAGCCCACGTATTTAAGTATGACTATTCTATCTGCTATTTGCCTCTTCATTAATTCTGTTTTATAATTTAGATTTATGCTTACATCAAAACGTAAATGGGTTTTTGTGATCCGATTCTTGTAAATCGTACTGCCTTGTGGGGTGGGTTTTATTAATTGATAATACTAGTTTTATGATGAGTGTATGTAATAGAATATCTCGTTAAAACTTTATCAGATTACTCAAGTTATTAAATATGAGACTGGAAGCCGCGAGTGCCAACTAATAAGCTACACTCTTATCCATGTGACTTGCAAATTACAACACGAAAGAGACACCCTGACACCAAGACCAGTGTAATCACACCAATGGCTTCGTGCTGTGACAAGTTCATTCCATCAAGTTCACTAATAAGGAACATTTGTTTTTTAAATCGAATAAGGCGACAATTTAAACACTATTATTAAATTATGTTTAAGAATTGTCACTGACTGTTGAAAATAGGGACAAAATCGGCTAAGGCATACGGCCTTAAAGATTAACTGGTTTCATTTTTAAAATGTTATTAATATTATAAAGGTTTTCTAATAAAACAAAACAGTTTACAATAAACCATCGATATATCTGTGTCAACTAAGAATGTAGTGTTTAATAATTTAATGTGGGTAATCTTTAATTTAAAAGGAAACTAAAAGACAGTGAAAAATAGCAATATTATACAGTCCATGGCATATGTATATCGGTAGCTACCAATTGTGTACCGTAGTTTTGATGTATCTATATTGAACTGAAAAGGACATTGAAATAATGACCTTTAAATGGCATTGAAATAGCAGTTATATCGTTATGTGCCAACAAAAGTGTAGTTTATAATATGGTTATATTCAACAAAAGGACATTAAAGTATCAGTGTATCGGTATCTACAGAGCGACGTGTAGTTTGAATATGTCTGTATTGAACTAAAAAGGACATTAAAATAGTAGTATATCCGCATCTACTAAGGAAATACATACACTGGATATGTGATATGATTAATAACGATTTTCTTTTCTGTGTCTAAAGCAGCATATGGCGCTTAGAATAAACCACGTGATATAATATTTGTTGGCTACATTATTAATCCAACACGCATCTGGCTTTTACCCACACACAATTAGAAATCGCCACGAGAGTGCTTCATCGTATTCCGGATTTTTTGCATCTTTGGTCACTTGCCGGACAAAAGATTATCTTGTAAAGAAAACGCAATTTTATGGAGTTTTCAAGGAGCCAATTGCTGTGTTTCGTTCTCAATATATAAACACACATCTGGCTTGATCAAGTTTCAACAACTTTTTAATAGCACTTCTGACCATAATTCAACGTTTTTGGAAATCCTTAAAGCAGAGGGACTAACTGCCTATTATAATTCAGATATTCGAAACCAAGGTGTTTTTTTGTACCAACAAATATCATGCACTTAAATATTACGTAAATACGAAATTCCCAACGGATTTATCAGTAATGATGTTTTTATGCAAAGTGATCTGAATAATGCGCCTGGAGCAGATAATTACCGTGTTTCGTTAAAGAAATCATGATTTGGAATTAAAGAAAAACTAAACCTTTCAATATCGGGATTCCAGAATATTAATTATTTGTACTTGGCAGTGACTGGTATCACCATCCAGTAATATACCTCTTTCTATTCGTATTGAGTCCAAATCGTTTATACATTAATACTTAACGTTAAATATACTAACGGTCTGTGGTGTATCTATCTGTTAAACAATATCACTTTTGACCAGTTTAATTACTGTTAAAAGATATCGAGCATTTTCGTATTAAGTTGGCGATTTCAATCTACGAAGTCTATGAATAATTCAGCCATCTTGAACGAGTTTGTTGGTGTCTGTGGAATACTAGTAGTGTTATTAAAACGTCTTCATTGTACGGTAATCTGAGCTTTGATTGATCGAGTTTTGAAAGGAAAATAAACAGATATTGGATAAAATAAACAGGCATTGGATGCTATAACTAATAGAATTTAACTTGCAATTGGCAAAAAAACAAAATGTTGAACGCAGAATCTGGTTATGTCAGAGATATACGTGCTTATTAGGCGTGTGTGATGAATCGAAATAACGTCATGCCGATTGATTTGTATTTAAGTATGAACACATGTGTTGGGACTCTTGATAGTTAGGAATGCGCAAATATTTGAGAGCAAAAGCTAAGAGTTTGGGTGGAGATATACAGGACTAGTGTCAACGCGCTGAAATCGAAATAACGTGCCACATAATTTATATTAAACAAATTATTAACCAAAGTGCATTGATTGTTTATAGGCCGAGTCTTGTATTATAGGCAAATATCTCATTGTGAATAGACGATAGACCGAATTGAAATTAGAAAACGAAGCATGCCAATTTATGCGTCATTAATTGTTATTAAAATTGGGTGAATACGTCACCACAGTTAAAATACTAATGGGTTGCTAATTGCCGATAATGTGAGAATTGATAAAGGGTAAACGTATATGCTTGGAGTTTTAAGTAAGCGGTGAATAATATTGACTTTTTCCTAAATGTGGAGATATATCGTACTGCAAACATCCTATTATTGTTGTTGGACAAGACGAACTGGAACACAAGTAAGCCATGAACAATGGTTTGATAAAGATTTAGAATATCATCGTGGAAAAGTAGCATGTTAATAAACCAGTAATTGTTATTCCTTACAAAATGTTCGTGTGTATAGATGGTCTTATTCATCAGTAATGTGTTTCATCAGTATGAACAATGAAGGATGATTTGTTATTGGATTTTTCATCAACGATAGAGTGAAGAAACTGGATATAACAATAGAAATTAGAGTTGATAAAACGCTGAACAAATATATAATATTGATATTGATAATATGATGAACATATAAGTTATAGTATATTATATCAGGAGTACCATCTGCATCTTTATCACCACCACCATGTGGGTTCCAGTAGAAACAGCTGTTTTCATATTAGCATTATATTGTTTATTCAATACTTCAAACTCAGGTAAGATATTTTATAAAAATAGATTTTACATTTCTTGTATTTTATATTAATTATAGCCTAATTAGTTTTTGGTTTCTTACTTTGATAATGTTTTCTTTATATATTCGTTGTTTTTCATTTTGGATTTTTAACGACTTGCGTCATGATGTATGATTATGTTATATTTCGAATTGGTATCTTTAATTCAACTCGTGTCCATGGTGTGGATTCTTAATGATTTCTCCCAGTCTACACATTAGATCCAGTTATATATCTTAACATTTGATGACTATTTGGTCGTATCGACCATTTTGATAAATCTAACGATTCGGTCAATTAACACACAATACCAGTCTACATAATATATATTATATCTAGCTTATGTCTCTAGCTAATTATAATTATATTCTCGTAGTCTATACACATAGTTTTCATATTATGTATAACTATCTTACTTCTCAGTATCTTCTATAGCTGTTTACACATAGTTTTCACCGTCTCTTAAATGGTTTTTAAAATCTAACTATATTACGTCTCATGATCAGTATCTAGTTCATTATCTAAATTTCAGTTGTCTACCTACACGTAGTTTTCATGATACCGTATACCAGTCTACATAATAGTTTCATTATACATGGAGTAGTTTCCCATATATTTTCATTCATCTAACGGTTTCCGAAAATTACAATTTGGCAAATATAATGAATTAAGAAGTTTATATTATCAATTCCTAAAGAGTATATTTGTAAACACTACTGCTTCCCGGCATCTAAACCCCCAATTGAAAAAGTTAGTGCACACTCTAGTACCTTGCAGATGTCCCATTACACTACGCAATAACCTCACACAGTAGACATTTCCTATTACCTATTTTTATTTTATAGAGTTTCAATATTATTTTATGACGATGATAATCATAGCTCACTCTAATTATACCCTGCAGTTAACTTCTTAGATTACCTCCTTCTATTGATGATCAAGTTTAGTCTATGATAGCGTGTAGTATTAAGATGTGGTTGACGTAGGACTATGTTTTAAAATGAAATTAAATGAAACAGGGTTTAACGTCTCAAATTTCTGCACCAACCAGGTCATCGAAGGCGGACATGATATGGAGAGGCCATTCTTCTTCGAAATCCAACTTTCATGGGTTCGTTTTCGTATTTGTTAATATGTAAACCACCGTTGTTTTTTTTCTATACAATCATTATGAACTGAAGTGGAAAGAGGGAATTCAATTATCTTGGGATGTTCGTTATTTTATAGGTCATGATTATCGATTAAATACCTCGTAAACAACAAACACCTGTTTCCTTTAATGTGATGACCTTAGTCACAATACCACGTACAGTCTTAAATAACGTTGATGCGTTTTATTAGCCTCAAGAATGGTAAACTGAATAATCTGATCTCTGATAGCTCCCGTTCACTGATCGCTGTGTACGAGATACTGGAGCCAGTAATGGCCAATTAAAGTTTGACGCATACGAAAAATAATGTTCAGACCACTGGAATCCATAAATATTCAAACATTCACACTGTCTTTCAGTACCGGATCGACAGTTGGGCCTTTTGGAGTACGGACATCAGGACCCACCACATCACCCCTCCCTTGTCAGTGTTGCAGCTGTCTATTCGTTCGGATATCACGAAAAGTCGAGGTCCCGTGTACATATTGGCGTGCACGTAAAAGATCCCTTGGCAGTTGTAATTCGATATAAGAGTGGGCCATAGTGCCGCTGCCCAACCAAAACCTCCCTCGTAGCACACTGTATGGCTTATGCCCGCCTTCATTAGCCCAGTTTAGAAGCAGAACAGTAAGACGTTAAACCCCATTTCATTTAATTTCTTTTCATTTTGTTTGTATTGCGTTGTCTTGCCTTCTTTTGGAAGAACTACTACCCCAACTGCAGTGGCATATTCGGGAATTTAAGCCGGCGAGGCTTCAGAGTGGGGACAACGTCATTTTTATTGTGGGATCTCGTTGATTATCCAGGAATTTGACGAAATGAGAAGCTCCGAGACAATATTTATGCTCATTTGGGTGAGGCTAAAACAGCGACAACGATTCGCAGGTTTGTTTGCTTCACGTTATTTCGATGGACGTTGGAGAAAAAATATGTTCTGCGCGAGTCCCATGACACCCCCCCCCCCAACACACACACTTCTGAACACGCGCCCGTACCGTGTTTCATTCGCTGACACGTTTGTTTTAATTATAAATCAATGTTTTTATGTAAATATTATGATAGTCTAGAATTCAGAGTTATCGTGAAAGGAATTTTTTATTTATGTCAAGTAAAGATCCACTGATCAATGGATGATAACCATTCGCCATTTATTTGGTTAAGGCGTTCAGACAAATGTCCATCTTAAAAGAACTTCCATGATATTTTCCATTCGTCAGCTAGGAAGGCCAACAAGTTAATTCGACTCAGTTCCTATTCAGCTCATGAAAGCTGTAATTCGAAATATGACTAGGCCGTAGTGTCGCTACCCGGGCAAAATCATCGTGACGGCACAGTGTATGATATACTCGGTAGATTCAACCCCATTTCATTACGTACAGTGTACAGTATTTAAATAGTGTTTATTGTTGTATTGATTTTAAGTCTCGAATTTATACAGTTGGTAATGATGTATGTGCCATGAGTGTATTGAATGAGAGAATGCCATTCATCAAAATAATGTTAGTTGTATAGATGTGTATATGCAGTGTTCATTGATCGCATCTAACATTTTGATAGATCACGCTTTATTGACAGACCATCAAACCACTATAGACTCAAAACAGCGCTTTCAATATATTCCAGCAGCACTGGTAACGAATATTACGACTCATTAACCATTGCCATGCTTCGTCTGCGATACCAACACTGTGGCGACAGACATTAATCCACAGAGCGGTAGGAGCTAGTCGAAATCCAGAGGCGACTGTATGACTGTATGAAGACACGCCAATATATTTTATGTCGAATACATGGGTATAGTTTATAAAAAAAACCTTTGTTCCCTTGCTTATAACTGCCTAAAAAATAATCTTAGTCCTTTAAGAAATATCCAAAATTATAAGTAAGATTTGCCCACGTCCAATATACCTGCTAAAGACTTCTGCTGGTGCTAATGAAAAGGGAAACATGCCCACTTCCCTTAATTTGACGCTAAAAATATCTACGGTGACTGAAACCTTGTTATAATAATAATAAAAATCCCCCCCAAATACTCCGTTTAGAAAAATAATCTTAGATATCACAGCCTAAATTCGATTATTCTTACTAAGTCCTTGTGAGCTATAATCAAATGATTTAAAACATTGTTTTTTCTTTTTGTGTCGAGTGAATAGGAAATCTATAGGATTTATATGTTACTAATTGAAAGCACGACTTGTATAACATGTATAATGTATATTATATCATGTTCAATATCTATTATCTACACGACACCGACAAAGATACAGCAGTACACCTTTTAATAAACACACTATCGTTTCCTGTCGTTCGTCGGCAATTCATCTGAACTAATTTTCTTATATCTATTTAGAATATAGTTGGATACGCAAAGCTTCGTATGTACATGACCCCAAGCGTTCTATATGACTCCATGCTGTCAGAATTAATCCCGGATTTAGCCCACCACTACTTCCCCCGGCATCTATTTAACAAAAAACAACATATTATGGTGATTTCATTAGTTTAATGATAGAAACACAGAGCAATCATCTATAGTTTTAACCATCGAAGAATTTATGCTTTCACTAATTAAATTATAAACATTATCAAATCGACATTTTTATTATTACACGAATCAAAAGATGCTTTCATCAAATCTATAACATGACACATGAAAGAGTAAATTTTAATACCCAGATAGTATGTTTGGAAGGAGTCTACATGCAGGATGGAATCTTGTGGTTGGGTGTTTATGGCTCCGGCTCACTAAACAGGAGATCAGGGGTTCGAAACCGGAGTAGGCCGAGAAAATGTCTCGGGATTATCCCAAACCAGGAACGTATTGACCTCAACCAAACAATTTCCCCAATTCCGAATGCTTCTACTATTATTCTTCCTCCCACTTCTTTGTTCTGATAAGCACAGTCACATCTATGTACCTTTGAAGTGCCTGCAGTTAGTAACACCCAACATCTAAGCATATATGAAATTTATCTACCGGTTCCTATTAATACCTCCACCTGTCGTGTCAGCATCTGGATTTTAAATCTGTACTCTGCCATGATATGATCATCAGCGGTACACCACATACTATTCATCCAAATTTGTTTAGATCTAGAAAAATATTTATTGTGATAACTGGTACTGTGCCACCATGTAAGTTACCTCTCTTTTGGGGGTTGGGTGGCCGAATGGTTAGCGTGCTCGCGCTGTATCGTACGGCCGGTCATTGAGTCAACTGGTGTGGTTTAAAATCCTCGGTTGTATGTGGCAAGGAGTAGGGTCGCCTGTCCAACCTCGTGGGTTTTCTCCAGGTCCTCCGGTTTCCTCCCACTGCTAAAGACCCCTACGCGAAAGCGAACTATTGAAATAAAATTAAACCATATGTTTGTCCCGAAATGACCTAGCTGTGTCGTTAAATCCCATTTTTTTCTCTCTCTGCCACTCTTTTTAGATGATACATTCCAAATTAAGAAGTTATTCAACTTGCGTTACCAAGTAAAGTCATGAAATTAACTACATGTAATACATATATATAAAACACCACTGATCGTATTAAATTACAATGCAAAGCAAAACATGGTCCAAGGATGTGCATTTAGCTTCACCCTGTAAATCTAGCCTTATTGCAACATATCTCTCTGTAACTAGAAACACCACCTTTCCCTCTCCTATTAACGTCACTAACTAATACAGATTCGTATCTACTCGCACAAATTTGCCCTATCATAACTGATGATAACACAAATCGCTTGAATCTGAAGCGCACAGTGCAACACGTGATTCACTTATCCTTAAATCTCCTTGGGAATCTATGCTAAAAAACGATATAAAAACTTGAATTACCATTCGTGAATACTAAAGTTATTTTGGTCTTTGCTTCACTTTGCTCATCGGTAATATGGATAGTATAGCAGGGCCGATTGTAGAAAATGCGGACCCAATTTGGGAGGCCAGAAAATAACTTTAACTAGACTTATATTCATCCATATATTTAGGGCCAACTATACTTTACTTTACAATTAGTAGTTGTTAATATATACTATTCAAAAAAAGTAGGGGATATTTGCTTTTGGGGGCATAATACTAAAATATGCAAATGACTACGAAAAAGTCACTATAGAACCTAACAGAAGAAACATTTTCAGTTACATGTGACGCCCAAACGCACCAATAGCTACCGCATGGAATGCAGGTGATGCTTGGGATCATCATGGGGGTCCAACCCAAGATTTGCACGACTCTGACTTTGAATGTTACAGTCATTGTGGCATTGAATTCCAGGGTGGAAACATCAGTTTAATTGTTTTAGTGACCAGTGATATGCGTCGGCTTACTCAAAATGAAAGGTTACGTGCCCTTGGCATGCTACAGATCTGCACAACACACGCGGTTGTGGCGCGGACGATGAATGTTTCTCAGTCTGTCATAAGCAGGCTGTGGTCCAGATACCGTGATACACAATCTGTATAGGACAGACCACACTCAGGTCGACCAAGGGCGACAACTCAAGCCCAGGATCGATTTATCCGTACCTTGGCCTTGAGAAATCGTGTCATCACAGCAAATCAGATCAGCGCTCGTCTTCAAACAGACACTGGTGTGAGAGTGAGTGGCCAGACGATTCGGAATTGACTGCATAGGGGTCACCTTCGCGCCCGACGTCCTCGCGTGATCCCTTGTTTGAGAGATCATCACATTCAGACAAGACGTCGTTGGTGTAGGGATCGTCAACACTGGGATAATCGACGCTGGAGCAATGTGATGTTTTCAGATGAGTCAAGGTTCACTGTTGTTTTTTTTGACAGACGTAGGAGGGTGTGGCGTCGTCGAAACGAGCGCTTCCAAAACGTTAACGTCATCAGACATGATCGATTTGGGGGTGGTTCTGTTATGGTGTGGGGAGGCATCACTGTTGCTGGAAGAACGGCTTTACATGTTGTTGCAGGGCGTGTTACAGGCCAGTACTACCGGGACAACATCTTGGCAGTCCATGTTGTGCCGTTCGCACGACGTCACGGCTGCCGTTTCATCTTCCAGGATGACAAAGCAAGATGTCACAGGGCCAGGATCGTTACAGGTTACCTCCCAACAACAGAACATCACCACATTACCTTGGCCAGCTCTGAGTCCCGACCTCTCCCCCCAACGAGCATGTCTGGGACATGCTTGGACAGAGGTTACGTCAACGTCAACAACGTCCTGCCAATGTCCAAGAACTTGCTGCTGCGTTGCAACAGGAATGGGACAATCTGGACCCAAATGACCTTAGACGTCTCATTAGGAGTATGCCACGTCGGATCAATGTTTGACCCCGGGTATCATTTTACCCTTATAATGGTCTGTGCCTTACTTAGTCTAATGATCATTTGGAATAAATCGATGAATGTGAACTTCATTTCATTTTGTCATTTGTTTCTTCGTCAGTTTCATTAGGTGACTTTAATAACACTTAAAAATCAAATATCCCCTACTTTTTTTGAATAGTATATGTCTACGGTTAAGGTATTAATGGGAGTTTTACCGCTGACAGATTGCATGGACTTCGCCTTTATTTCAGTGAGAAATGGTTAATTATATAGAAATTAAGGGTGCTATTGGCCAGTACAATTTTTGTGGTCATTTGACTAAGACACTTGCTCAAAGGAACCGCCTAGAAAGATCCACTACTGTGGATGGGGTAAGGGTTCAGTAGTGGAACCATTTCCACGTATTTCGACAACATACAAAACCTATTTCCTTCGTGGGTTTAAGATCAGTACCCATTTGTTGTTTGTATATATTCATTTTATTATTAGCCCTATTTTAAGCTTTTGGGGGCACGATCGGTGGGGATACTGTAAAAGTTCGCCCATCTGTACTTTAGAACTCGATTATCACAGGCATACATTTTAGCTGGAAAGCACGAGACTTCGCGATGATATTTCCTATCGGGGAATCCAAGAGGTCCCCAGCTGAGTCAGTAGCCAATCGAAATTAATGACGAAATAGGCAGGGAATTGCGTGAAGGGTTTGCTAAGATGTACTTAAGGCGAGATTAATTCTTCTGTTGAAGATATGGATTACCCCGGAATCGTGCTTTATCCCAACTATAAAATCCCATATTACACCACCAGGTCTGTGACTCAGGCTCGTGACAAATGGTAAAATAATATGAAAATAAATATTATATGATAATTTATGATGAGTAAGGATGAAAAGAGGGGGAGGATAACGCGAAATGGCTTGCTTGTGATGTGTCTTCATAAGCTTGGATAATTGATTTGATCTGGTTTATTGAAAGTATTTCAAACAATACCTCTCTTTAGCTAGTAGTAGTGCAAATACCTGGCACAAAACACATTTTCTTATACCACAATATATTCATTTAGTGCAAAACTACTGCATATCCCGACCCGGCTTATATAAACACTACGACTCCTTATCACAGACAGTGGAAACTCGAAAGCTTTTAAACGGTAAATGTCATCGCCTTTGGTCTTTCACCGTCGATTACTGTTTTTATTCTTCGAGGACACGCAGCATTATGAAATCATTTACCACAGTTATTAGATTAAAGGTAACAAAGTTATCAAGTAATCGCTGTATTTTCAATCAAAAATCACAATCTCTTAACTTAAGATGCCGTGGGCTATAACTTCAACGTGAATCATTTCTTTGTGGTCAGTCTTCTTTGCTCCATAAACTAAACTAACTGGGGTGGTTGGGGGAGGAGGGGAGATTAAAGCCCATAACAGATAATCATCATTGCTATGCACTGGTTTCTTGGCTTTGCATACCGTTGACAATTCTGAATGAAAGGAGTTCGATTTAAGAATATACTTGATTGGGGATAATCTAGGGCAAATAATCTAGCTATACAATTCTTCTTTGAAAATTTACGTCATTTACTATTGATTTTGCATTTATATATATAAAAAAAAACAAACAACAGATTGCATTCTCCTTCTGTTTTATAGAACTATGTTAACATTAGGTTTTAGAAAGTAACAAATGGCTTTTATCGATTAATCGATTGAGTTCTTTTAAATTGATCATTTAATCAGACCAGATATTGTAAGGAGGTAATTGATATGACCAACTCGTGCACAATAAGAATACCGAACCAAAATAAGACAAATCAATAGAGAAATAGATTAAATGGATTTTAGATGTGTGCATATTAAATGCAATTATGATTATTTATTTGTTAGTTGGTCGTGTTGAAACAGCAGTATTTCACAAAATAATGTTGCTATGCTTTCCGCTTGTCGGTGGTTCAGTACGAGAGTCCTCTCAAGGACCGCGCCTAGCCGTTCGGATAGGACAAAAGACTGAGGTCCCGTGAGCACAAAACAACCCTTGTCAGTTGGAATTTCAAATGAGGGTACGTCGTAGCGTCGCTACCAGGGCAAAATGTTCCTTACAACACATACTATGGCGTTTGGCCGTCTTCATTATCTCAGTCGGTGCAGAAAAGTAGGACGTAAAACCCCATTATATTTCATTTAATACCAGTTAACTGCTTACTGTATGGGAAATAACAAAATTAAATATATGGATGGATATTACAAATCCTGGTGTACTTTTTATTCCATCAACGTTGACACTATTTATAATATGTTAGTTTAAAGAATTGTGTGATAAATGGTAATTCCAGCATGTCTTTGGATACGTGTCCAAATTTGCTAGCACTGTTGTTTGATCATAAATATGATTTATTGGTCACCTAAGGGACGCGCGGATGTATGATTTTATACAGTCACAACAAACTCCATTGTTGAAATGCACTCAGTCAATAATGTGATGTAGTAAGAACACAACCGATTCTATTTGGGATTTATGTTTGTTTTTCTACATTGCTTTGTTTTAGTAGAATTAAATCTGCCTTTGCTAAACAATTTCACCTTTATATTAAGCGATTTTTAAACGTAACCAACTTTGTGTTCAGCAGTCGACAAAGTGAAGTTTAACTTATAAGCAGACCTAGTTTCGCTAAATCTAACCTTAACTCAATCCTGTATACAGTTAATACAATAGAATATGGCACCAATGATTGTACTGGGGAATTCAGGGATCAGGAACTACAAATAATTGGCGTTCCCATGATAAAGTATGATCCGGTGTTTCTTATTAAGGGTCCCATAATTATCAAAATTCATAATTGAATGGGCAATTATGCATGAATTATTATTTTTATTCTTCCTTTGAAGCTTATATAAGTATGTCCAAAAGTTTTGGCTTAATTGCAATCTACTAGTTAATCATTATAACAAGTGTTGGAAAGTGGTGGGGCGGGGGCAAATGAGGTCTTTTTTATTTGCCCTCAAGGGCCCTATAAAATAAGCATAAGCTTGCATAGAGGTTGAATTGACAGATATAACCGACATAAGTCAGTAATCGAAATAGATATCTGGTTAACCCAATTTAACACGCCATTTTAACCTAAATTCAGGAGATTTGGCCGATCTCGGTTTAAGAAACCTACATTCTGAAGATGAAATGCGACTTCGCTTTGCGTTTATTTTGTATACCGAATCGTTGATGTCACGCTGGACCAGACGTGGTCACTTATCAAAGTCAACACAGAAGACCATAAAATAGTTTAACTTAAGGTCGGTCTATCGTCACCTGATTGAAATTAGAAAGATACATTAATCATCCGTTACAATCATATACACCAGCGCGTACCCACCCCGTGGTGGTGGGGGTGGGGGGTCGGGGTCCTAATGATCTATTGTGTGCGTCTATGATAATAATGCGTGGTTTCGAGTATGGTCGCTTGTCGAACCCCATGGTTGGTTATTCTCCAGTTAAAGCCTCCACTCCACCCTCTCTACCTCTCTCTTTATCTCTCTATATCTGTCACGTTATTATCAAATACTTATCAATCTGCCTATTTCAAGTTTTCTAGCTTCAAATATTATATAAATTATTATTTAGGTGTAATCAAAATGAACTCTCTATACATTATATGATTGATTAGAACACAATAGCCATTTAAAATTTAACGATAAAACAGATAATCGATATTTTGTATATCATTGTAGAAGCGGTACTCGAAAAACGAGATTATCTTGTTAAAACAATAAACACTCTTCTCTCAGAATAAACTAATTTAAATGAAATTTTCACTATGTTCATTTGTCATTTTTGAACTTTTATAGCAAGATATTCATCAGAAGTAGATACACAAAATGAATTTGGTAAATATAGACCCCCCCCCCCTCCCCGCCTCCAAACAAAAACGTTAATATTTGGAACCCGCCCTACCGTATTTAGCTGTGGCCCCTATACAACCGCACCATACTGTGTTAGCTGGTATCGCGCCGCGGAAACTATCTTTCTTAAATTATTCCACGGAAGAAATGGTCGAGTCATGATCTCGATGAAAACGTACGGATAATTTAACGTTGAGCAGTGATTGATGGATTCTGTGCATGTATATAGTTATTCTCAAGAGGGTCACTACTTTTAATTAGCTTTTCTTTTATTGATGTTTGATTTGTCTCTTCATCAATACTATAGACATTAATTAATTTATGTCAGATTCAAGCACTATTCAAACAGATACCCTTTAAGAATATGTCCCCTCGAGTATAATTAAGTTACTCTAAATTTATTTCTATCTGAGAGTACAAAGTTTGTAATTACCAAGATACATTATATTATGGACTTGAATTGTCTTAAAAACATACATAATTACAAAGTTTTGAACACTGAGACCGCTGTTGGTATTTGAGAGTATGATGTTGGTAATGACCAAGAGAAATCAACTTATAGAATCGAGTTGTCTCATAACCTTATAATAATTACAGGGTTTGAACCACTGAGCTCAATGTTGGTATGTAATTGTAAGCATATAATATTACCCACATATTCCGCTAGTTCCATGCCAAGTGCATTTGAATTTACTGAACTTGAATCTTTTCCCGACATTAATTGCTACAAAGAACATTGATAACGATAAACGAAACTATAATTTAATTATAATTAGACTAGTATTACATTAAAATATTTTAATCATAATTGCTGATCTTTAACGCACTGTTGATCTGTCGTGTACAAGGATAAGTCCTACTATACTGCCCAGTCGTTTGGATGGGACGAAGAGCCGAGATCCTGTGTACACATTGGCGTGTATGTAAAGGAACCCATGACAGCTGGAATTCGAATTAAGAGAAGAACTTGGCGGCGCTGTTGTGGCAAACTTACCGACATTATGCCCGTCTTCCTTGACCTAGTCGGTATAAATCAGTAGAACGTTAGACCCCATTTCAAATCATATTTCGTTCGATCCCTGCATTGGCCGAGAAAGTTCATCTAGATAGTGGTTCCCCCTTGTCAGTGATGCAGGACGGAGGGCCTGAAAATGATAGCTGTCTAATCTTTAGGATGGGTCGAAAAACCCGAGGTCCCGTCAACATATTGCACGTAAAAGATTCCTTGGCAGTTGGAATTCGATATAAGAGTATACGACAGTGCCGTTGTCCGGGCAAAATTTCACTCATAGCACACTGTTGCGAATGTCCATCTTCATTAGTCCAGTTTGCAGCACAACAGTAGGGCGTTAAACCCCATATTGTTTCATTCAAATCATTTTTCATTTCAATTTCAAAAGTAGGGCGTTCCATTCAATTTCATTTGGTTCGCATACCGAGAGGCAATCAGTTTCTATCTTCTTATGAGACTATATCTTCTCCGTTCTCCTATTTTCACTACTATCTATTATATTGTGATGCAATTTTACAATGCTTCATTAGATTGTCTGATGGGGATCCTCTACGTTAAGTGTTTAATGGATAAATAATTTATATTTCTGGGGAAACTTGATCATTTATATCCAAACGTGGTAATCAAATGATGTCTCGAAATGTACCTTGATTAAATAATGATTATTTAACACGATATATGCATTTAAATCATCATTGAATTACAGAAAATTTGGTTTATTCCTGAAATATATTATCAATCTCATCTGAAATGTATGTTATTGGTAATTCAAAGGTGTGACATTTGTTACCAATGATGCAATCTATGTGGTTTCGTAATCAACCATTAACGCTGAGTGCAAATTTAAACCAATATGGACATATAAATAAAATGTCTTTCTCCAGTAGCAAATAAACAGTGATACCGTTTAAGTCTAGTTGGTTATCAAGATCAATAAAACATTAACACAAATTGATTTTTACAAATCTGTTTTATTTTTATCGATGCTGACCTGGTATCTGAGATATTTGAGACAGTATCGACCGAGACTACTCGAACTTTAGATAATTAAGTATCAAAGGTCAGGTCAGTCAAAGATCTTGTAGTAACTCTTGTAGGAAAACATTCGACGTTTATTATTATGTCATGAGTTATTCGCGTTAAATACACAGTAATGATTTTTGTTGGTTTTTTATATGTTTCGGATTCAAAAAGCAGCTAGCAGTTGTGTGTAACACAGTGACAATGACATATTTTCTATCATTTGACCGATTATTGTAATTTTCGATTTTCGGATATTGCTTTGATTCGAACTATTTTATTTGTATGGCTGTAAATTTATCTTACTTCTTGGTCGATAGAGAATGAGGAAGCAACGTAGTTCTTTCGAACTGGCTTTGAGGGGACGATGTTTGCCCACAGTTCCCATCGCTTCCTATATAGCTGCAATATGTAAATACAGTAAAATACCGCTTTTCCCTACCTCTGTTCTGAGAGACTATTTTGGATCCCTTACCTTCTATTTCTCATACTGTAATTCTTTATTTTCCAATCATTTCTCACCATATCAACACTTTTTCCAAGTAGAAT
The DNA here is from genome assembly GCA_948474765.1 of Patella depressa. NCBI lineage: Eukaryota > Metazoa > Mollusca > Gastropoda > Patellidae > Patella > Patella depressa. The sequence goes on along the minus strand of OX419715.1, from coordinate 54,931,540 downwards.
TTAGCATTTGAATAAACATGAGGTCTGCGCATGTTTAAGTCTGGTAATGGCTAATCACTTCATACTTATTTTGTGTATGTTTTTAATCTCAACAAAATACATGTAGTGTTGAATTACTATAAATATGGGGCAGCTGTGGTTCCTTTGGCAAACAAAGAAGAATCACGGTGAATAATAGTCGATAAGGATTCCAAAATAGCCTTAGACCAGAGGTGGGGATGAGAGGTACTTTCATAATGCTGCTTAAAAAGGAGGGATAGGAACTGTCAGTGGACATCATCCGATCAGAGACGGTTAATAAAGGAACTAGAAGCAACGCCGTTAATCGCTGCAATTTACTATTTCCACCAAATATGCCCCTTCAGTTCATATGTCCCCTGTCCAGAATAATTAACATAATAACTAAAGCAACATCTAGTGTTTTATTTCTGGATTCCTTTCCCACTTTAAAGACAATCAGAATGGAATTTTCAAGTCTAAGGGGCGGCGGCATATCCGTAATAACGCAACAATCACCATTTATTGGTGATGCTATCATTTAACTGAACCAATTAATTACCTTCTTTGTAAACAAAACCCCTGGTTATTATGGAGTTATTGGAATATTCTTAAGATTAAAACGCTTGTTTCCTTACATCGAAATCCCAAGCAAACCTCCCCGTATTTATCTTAGCTCAGCACAAACCTGGAAAATTATTTTCCAATTATTGAACGAAAACATTCATTTAAACATTCATTAAACTATTTGTTTAACTTCCTGGTCATGCCACTTTAAAGCTTTCAGTAAACAAACCCAATGAACTTTATTTCAGGAAATTGTAGAAAACGAGGAATTCAAGACAATGTTGTCTGAATTGACTTATGGCGTTAACAAAACAACTCCTGCTGATGTATTAACCAATCTATACGGTTGCTATTTATCTTAAATACGTAATAAAGTCCAAGGCGTAGTATTGAAAACTTTATTACGATTCAGATCAAGGTCGATGTATTGTATAATTCATCTTTATTTATAATAGCTTAAACCTCCTGTATTCAGACCTAAACCTTCTTTATTCAGAGAGAGAGAGAGAGAAAGAGAGAGAGAGAGGGGGATAGAGAGGAGGAGGAGGAGAGAGAGAAACTAGGTCATTTCGCGACTAACATATGGTTTAATTTTATTTCAATGATTCGCTTGCGCGTAGTGGTCTTTAGCAGTGGCAGGAAACCGGAGGACTGGGAGAAAACCCACGAGGTTGGACAGGTGACCCTACTCCCCCGTTCATTCAGACCAAAACCTCCTTCATTCAGACTTAAACATCTTTGATTCAGATCTTAACCTTTTTGGTGACACTTAAACCTCTTTGATTCAGACCTAAACCTTCTTGGGTGAGACATAAACATCTTTGATTGACACTTAAACATTCTTGATTGACACTTAAACATTCTTGATTGACACTTAAACATTCTTGATAGTGCCTTAAACTATTTTCGGTTGGGACTTTTTTGATTGAGGCTTAAACTTTCTTGATGTTCTTGATGGAAACTTAAACCTTGTTAATTCAGACCCAAGCCTAAACCTCTTTGATTAAGACTTAAACCTTCTTGATTTAGGCCTATTTCATATTCCTTGACTGGGAGCAAAGCCTATTTGATTGAGACTTAAACCTCTTTGATTCAAATGGACACGAAGGTGTTAAATTAGATTGCTATGTCCTGAAGTGTTATTTAGTCTAGTAGAGGTGAAAGATCTATACCATTATATCATCATTTCAAAATATTATGCTGAAAAATCGGTTTGTTTATTAATTTCAGTATCGTGTTAGCTTGAATTATCGACTATTGTACACAGCGTCTGTGGGTGGTCAATTTAGATAGATGTAGACTTAATCTTAAATCGACTAAACCAGTTTAATCTGGGACATACAACTATCTTTTGCGTTGGAGTTTATGTTGAGATATTTTATTCAATAGAAGTTAAAATAATCTGAAGCAGTGCAATATGAATATCGCATCCCGATACTATTGTAGTTATTCTTATTTGGTGAAAGTGACCGAGATTGCATTTGTGTGCAGTAGGTTGAACATTTGTGCTAAATAATAATAAGAACTAAAACTAAAAACAGAGATAAAACGAAGGTGACTTGTCGGTCATCAGTAACTAGTGAGTGGGCGGGGAGGGGCTGTATTTAAAATGGCAGTTTGTACATCATAAAATTGTTCCCAGATTATCCAAGGAGTGGAGGATTGGGGTTTTCTATTGATATATATCTGAGTACATGTGTTGACTGGAAAAACAAACCGACTGTCGCATATAGAGCTTGTACAACCAATAAACGAAACACCACTTTAGATCAATGGTGCTTATATAGGTCACAAATCTATGGAATGCAATTACATGTATACTGATACTTTTGACACAGCCGATCCAAATCGAAACATCGCTCAGTAACAGCGTTTAAATTCCATAGACTTTTGCGTAGCTTGTATTTCAATCGGCACCAACTTAACATACGTTGGTGAATAATTTATTAGATTATATTTCTACAATTATTGTTAAGTGGTGAATTTTAAAGTACATTTGAAATGTGATTAATGTTTCTATTTTCTGCTACAATCTAAATGATAACGTAATTGAAGATCAAGTTGGGAATAGAATTTAGTTTTGTTATGTATTTACTTTTTATTTCTAGAATACAAACTAGTTCATTTTGAAGTCAATGCACAAAATCAGTAACGATCTCCATGATTCTGGAATCAAATTAACTCCAGGAGAGAGATATAAAGACTCCATTCTCATTTCTTACACATGATCTGGGAGGTTAAAATTACTTCTTTTGGTTTCTAATTTCACGACAGCCATTGTAGCAATGGACTGGTATTATTCTAATACCAATGAATGGTATTTCCCTTGGACATGTTTTTATATCTGACAATCATTTCTCGTTCTTGTTAACAACGGTAATTACCGCAAAGGGGGTTGTCGCTTATTTCAGAGATCATCGAAGTCATGGAGAGAGAGAGAGAGAGAGAGATTGCTACTACTATAATTCGCTTACACGTGTGTGTCTTTAGCGGGGTAAATAACATAAGATTGGTCAGTCGACCCTATTTCTCGGCACGTACACAAGGGTATGATCGAACCCACGCCACTGGACTCAATGACAGATCTATTGATCTAAATATTGACCTAAGTTATATAACACGCTTTACGTCCAAGAGTGGATTGTGGATAGCCGGTCCATAGAAGAAAATAACTCTGTACTCTGTGGGTTTACTTATGGTGAAAATGATATATACTCCTTTATCCCTTTTTTTCAAGTGTCATTGATTGAATCAAGTAACTGGAATACATGTAGTTCAATAATCTCGGAACCCAAATATTGTTGTCTTTCACATTATTCAATATTTTAATTGAACGAGAGATGGGAATTATCGAAGAAAATAGTTGGATTTCATGCTATATAATATATCGTTGATTATAATTAGATTTTTAAATTGGGGACAGAGTCGCGGTGGTGCTTTGAGTAGGGTTCTGGCTCGCTAACCAGTTTTGGCAGAGAAAGTGCCTCGGGATTTCCCGGTGTCGTTTCTCCATGCCAGTAGTGTTGGACAAAAGGTCTGGCAAGGTCAGCATGTGGTCGTACGGATTGAACGAAAACACTTTTTTTTCCGTGCACAAATTGGCGTACACGTAAAAGAACCCTTGAAAGTTGGAATTAAAAGGCTGTAGTGCCGCTGACCGGGAAACGTTCCCCTCGTAGCGTACTGTATGGCATGTCTCATCTTCGTTATCCCAGTCGGCGCAGTAAGTGGGACCTTAAACCCCATTTCATTTCATTTCTAATGGATCAACCGGTTAGTTACAACTGGTTTGAAAAGAGATTGCCACTTTTGACCACCATATTTCTGCTAACATCTGATGATTTTCACTTAAATGTTATTGGCTGAATGGCTAATTGATACTTCAGTCTAAAAGCCGTCTAAGGTTATAAACTATCTTGGCTACTTGACACTTGATTTTAAGATCGGATTATGTCTGCTGCCGAGGTAGTTAATGGATGAAATTCTAGCTAGTATCACAGAACCAGACAACAATTTCTTATATAGTACACATCAATATAAAATAATAATGAGTCTAAGTATTAAACTGACAAGTATAATAACACAATGTCATTTAAACTGGATATTGTCTGATATGACGGCTTTTTGTTAAACGATACAATTTACCATGGAGACATAAGTTATCGAAATAAATCGTTTAAATTCGAAGATAATAAATAAACGAATTTTGCTGTTACATGACTTACAGGTAATCACTTGGTAAATCATTAAAAATAGAACGTCTGAGCGTCGGCCACTTTCAAACTTTCCAATTGTAAAATTCGGTTGCTAACTATCATACTCTAATTTGTCATTTTGTTTCAGAGATTTTGACGGTATGTTAGAATCGATGGTACTATTTTATTCTTGTAATTGTCTTTAATGTCATCTCGTAAATAGATAATCGTATTTTATCAATGTATTTAAGATAATTGTGAGAATCAACTACCTTTTTTACCATTTTAATCTGTAGCAAAATACATGCTCGAGCAGAAATAGACCACACTTTTATACCTTTTATTCAAACTATTATTGATTTTTTGAATGTGATGCAATTATAATGTCGTTGTGGGATCGTGCAACTTTATTTTGTAAGACTTTATATTGAGGTCGTTACGTTTAATGGCAATGTGTGATATTTGACATGAGGTTATTTAAACAAGAATGAACTGGATTGTGAATGACGAACCTCACTTAGATTTAGTGGCATCGATGTTCTCGTTATTCAAACCGTTTGTCCGAGTAGCCTCCTTTATCTTGCTCTCATGCAAATTCAAATGTTTTTGGCATTATAAAACTTAAGTCATAAATGAAAATTTCTTTAGTCGTTGTAAATTCTAGTTAGTTATTTGGGTAATTTTTGATTAATATTTAATGTCTATACACTAAATGACATTATTACCAGAATGGTATTGTGATTGGATGTTTCTGGAGCTGCGGTGACTCAATGCGTATGACGCTGGCTCGCTAACCTAGACGTCCCGTTTTAGAATCTGGATTTTCTAGGGTGGTTTGCCCATGTCGATGGTGCAGGGCGGAGGGTCTGGCAAGAAACTACACCTAGTACTTTGGACACAATGGCGTGCATATATACAATACTTTGAAGGTTGGAATTGTAGCGCTTTGTCTTCATTAGCTCAGTTGGAGCCGACATGTAGGACGTTAAACCCCATTCATTCATTCGTATTGTTTTGGGATGTTTCAGAAAATTTCGGTTGTGCATTCAGCTATAAGATAACACGATACCGATCGTATATTTGCTCACTTTGCTCACTAAAATACGTTATAGTTCCAAGCTCATAATGATATAACTATACATCGATTGGATTGATAACTTTTTACTGTGGATAATACAAAAGCGTAATTACATTATAATACCATGTTCTATCGAGGAAAGTATTCTACATTTCTGTTTATGAGCTTCCCCAAAGGCACAGTAATTTTGTCTTTCCAATTCATTGATACATGAACGTAAAACGATATGTTATCAAATAATTTATCCTTTCACGCCATTTTTACTGCCCATTTTAGTCGATCGAGAAATAATTCAATTACAAATTCTCAAATGCGTCGATTAAGGTCAAGTAAATAGTATATCTTCAAGTTGCTATCGATTCCATCGTGGGTTGCGGTTATCAGTGCTAAATATCGATAATTTTCTGTACCAATTTCACTGCTATCTAGACGGCTAATCGGCCCTAAAACTACTTGAAAAGAAGAAATATGTTGAGATGTCGGAATCAATACACAGCTCGAGATTTGTTTTAAAGCGAAAGTCTGCCGCCATTTTAAAATTGGGGAAGGATGGGGTTAGTAAAACGTTTCAGTAAGATAAGATACGTTTGCTCTTGTTAGTCAATGATCCCTGACTTTTTATGACTTCCAAATTGAATACATCTTTTGACTGCACCGCTTTCCAATCAGCAACCCAGTATTTTTAAAAAACGTGTCCCCCGTTTCTGTTTGAATAAGCCGTGATTGCTTAGCACGAGGCAGGTTATTCTGGAAATTATGTTGTATTTTTGTATTTGTGTATGTGCGACAGATGTCCCGAGGAACCAGAAGTTAATGGAGTAATTATCTCTAAGTTCTTCGCGTTAATAAACTTCTACTTGACCAACAAAGACGACATGACAAAAAGGGCTTAACGTAATACCAGCACTTAACTCAATACACACAGATAATGATAAAAGGTTTAAGCCAGACATCCGGTATAGATCGACTAGTTACTACCGACTAATCATAGGGGGATGATAATATACAGATTTGTTACACTTATTGACAAGATCATATTTTGGAACCAGAAACTGATCCCAACACGCTACTCACCTTGTTGTTATTCTTGTATGGTCGTTATGGAACTTGGCATGTGTGTTCCTTGGACAATTTTTATATCACGTCACAATTTCAAGATTTTCACAATGAGGCCATATTCGGCTTCTACCAATTGTTTTTTCTCCTTCTTTAAAATTGCAGGTCACAGTTAACTGGTCAGTATTTTATATGTTAACAGTTTTCCCGGAGACATGAAATCCTTGTACAGCGAGTCTGTGAAGATTAATTAATATGTATGAATACGTCACAAACATGTTTAATTGTTTATCTACACATCAATTAAAAGTGACCTGTATTATATTGAATTTTATTATTACCTTAAATATACATATGGGAGATTGGATAAAGAGTTGACAATTGTCACTGTAATGGTTAAAAACTGCATAATGTTTTGGGAATTTGCTGAAAATTTCAGTCAAATTGATCCACTATGAACCGAGATTTGAGCGAATGAATATTGGGGCTAGTCTCGATCATCATTAACAAAGTCAGTAGGATAGACAAACATAGTCTCGATTATTCATGTTTTGATTTAATTAGGAATGGATGTCAAACTGCAAATCGGAACTAATCCAATAAACATCACAGGCTAGCGATGACATCAAGACTTAATTATGGCATGGATAAGTTAATTAATGTCTAATTAGTAAAGTAGATTCAAGCCTAATGAAAGACCTGCAATAGGCAGATTTAGCTTATTGTTTAACCGTAATCAACCTTGATCATTTTCATAATAATGTTACGTTCATTAAGCTAGGTGTCCTTCCAGCTAATTAGAGAATGTCTCTTGTTAGTCGTCCTTAACTAAGTATTGTTTTTAACATATTCCTATTTATCACAAATAATTTATTACACGTTGAAATTGTAATAAACAAGAACATTTTTATTTTTTTATAATTGCTTTAATAAAAACTAAAGACGCCTAGTGGAAATGTCGCTCAGTAAAAATCGGTGTATTCCATTATAACTGCGACCCGTGTAAGCAGAAAGGGGTGCAGAGACGAAACTTCCAATTTGATCAAGCTTGAAAATGTATGTACTGTATTGTTTTTGTATTTAAATGTCATAACCACTTAATCAAAATAAAAAGAGGAAAAAATGAAAAAAAAACGTGTTTTCATCATAAGCGTTTTATGCTTTAAGTATTCGATTCCAGCATCAAACTACATGTTAATATAATACAGGAGTATTCGACCTCAGCCCTTATAAACTACAATATTGTACAAACTGAATACCTTAAATACAATGATGGTTAGTATTTGGGAAAGATTAAAATGAATTAAGAACGCCAACTACAGTTTATGCTAAAATATTTTGGCAGACCTCGATTTAACCCGATTAAGATATTGTCTATAAAATACAAACAACAATCGGCCACTTTAAGAAAACAATCCAAGCGAAGTTATATCGTGGATCGCTTTAAGCCCAAGAAAATACAATTTGGCGCAACATTGTTCAGATTTAAAATCCAGCCTTCATTTCAAATAAAATTAAAAACCCAACAGTAAACTGGAGTTCAGTATATTTCATCTGTCTGGTTCAGAGAAATAGGCCAAATTATTTTTGAAGTCAGTGAATGTGAAAATCAATGTTTGTATACAGTAACGGAATTTCTAACAGACATAATTTTGAATTACTACCGAAATTTAATCATAGTTGGAGGAAAACGTCTTTAACTCGCAAATTTTATCTGATTGGATTGTTGTTGAAGACACTTCATGATGGCTACTCAATAGCAACCATCGAGTGATGTCGGAAATGGTCAGTAATGGAATTAATCTTAGGTCCTAATTGGGTGGTATTATAGGCATTATTGAAATGATGTTCTATAGTATGTAGAAAAATGGTGAAAGCGTTGAATAAAATCACGTAAATGCGGATTAACCTCTATATTATGTGGTTAAATTGTGTAGACAAACAATATTAACAGCATGGCCATGAGTGAGAAAGAAAAGAACAAACACCTGACCAACGCATTACAGATCAAAAAGAGTTCATGATATCCATGATATATATAGAAAAAGTTACAAACCACTAAGTCTGTTTTCTCGAAAAGTCCGTCATAGCAGCTGTCCCACAGCGGCGGGACGATTTACCCAATACTACCCAATTCTACCCAATACTACCCAATACTACCCAATACCACCCCAGTACCACCTCAATATCACCACATACTACCCAATACTACAACATAATACTGCAAAATGTGTATATCAATTGAATTTTTTCAACAATAATTAGTTACACCGTGGGAATTGTACTTCAAATGCGATTACCGATGTCTGGCTGTTCCATTTGCCTCCCTATATCACCTAAAACAAGCAAAAACTGACCCAATACTATTAAATACTTATCACATACTACCCACTATCATCAAATAACAACCTTATATTGTCAAATAACAAACCATTAGTTTAATTACTGCGACGAATATTCGATAATTCGCAGAGAATGGAAATGAATATGCAGTTATCCCCCTTTACAACCGATAAATAGATTTTAGTTTGCTATGCAGATTATTCACCTTCTTTTGTGTTGAAGATTATTTCCAAGTCGACGAAACTAAAATAAGAAAAACAAGTATTTTGTTGTGTATATTATAATCATTGTGTGTAATTAACTACTGTATTATTACATATGATGGCTAGCAGTCTATAAATAACTATTTCAACCCCTCTATAGGTATCGACATGCGGTATGTCCTTTAACAAATAACAAACAAAAAACAATGCTCATGTTTCTATTTATTTTTTCATGTCAGTTAATAAGTTATTGCAAATTTACTGTCATTTGAAAATAAAGGTAATTTGTTTATTACGAATGTATAATGCTCTACTCGTTTATACATTCCACCTTACTTAACAATTAATCAACGGGGGTTAAGATTGTTGATTGGGTAATCAAGTTCTGCTTTATTTATTTTATCTCTCGATTAAACTGCTACCAAATAATACACTTGACGATTCAAAGTCAATAAAGATAATAAAATTAACTGACAAACCACTCGTTACCCCGTTGGGTAGCACATTCGTTTTGGTTTGGCAGTTTATTTTACGAATTGTTTATATTTAATAAATACTGTTTATAAAAGGTAGTCAAACGACTCGTAATTTCAATTCTTATTATATACTATGTAATAAATCTATATTGATTTTATAAACTTATGTTAACATTTTTTTTCCATTTTACATGTATGTATATGTATTGATTAAATGATGCCTTATGTTAATATTTTTCCATGTTTAAATGTATGTATATGTATTTATTAAATTATGCCTTATATAAATGTAATATTGCATAATATGACCCCTTGATAATGGAATGAAAACAATAACTGAAGCGGGGACATCTGTGATAACTGTCTGTCATTGCCACCGCCTGACGTTACCCAGGGGTTGAAATGTTATTTATAGACTGCTAGCCATCTTAATATAATACAATAGTTAATTACACATAATGATTAAAATATACACGACAAAATACTTGTTATTCTTATTTTAATTTCGTCGACTTGGAAATCATCTGCAACCCAAAAGAAGGTGATTAATCTGCATAGCAATCTAAAAATCTCTGCGAATTATCGAATATTAGTCGCTGTAATTAAACTAATGTTTTGCTATTTGACAACATAAGGCTGCTATTTGATGATAGTGGGTAGTATGTGATAAGTATTTGGTAGTATTGGGTCAGTTTTTATTTGTTTTAGGTGATACAGGGAGGCAAATGGAACAGCCAGACATTGGTAATCGCATTTGAAGTACAATTCCCACGGTATAAGTAATTATTTTTGAAAAAATTCAATTGATATACACATTTTGCAGTATAATGTTGTAGTATTGGGTAGTATGTGGTGATATTGAAGTGGTACTGGGGTGGTATTGGGTAGTATTGGGTAGAATTGGGTAGTATTGGGTAAATCGTCCCACCCGTCCCACAGAGCAACCCCACAGTTTTACTGTTCAGCTAAACTTATTAAAATTATTAAAGATACATTAATTAGAATAAAATAAAACCAAGTACGAACATTCCAAACCATTAACATTTACCGTTAATCACTGACGTCACTCCTGTAGACTTCCGATGAAAGGATTGATACTCGAGGGTACCATATAGGCATTGAAACTGTTACTTGATAATCGTGACATGTGGGCTGAGTTAACGTCTGACAACCAATCGATCGGCAATTCTCGGAGATGGTACGGACACAGTTAATGCTTATTTCTTATCCAAACTTTCAACAGCGATAACTTGGTTAAGAATAAAGTAAACTGACTGAAAATGTTATCATCTATATTTGAACTGTTATATCAAGAATCTATTTTTGAACTGTTATATCAAGAATTGTCAAAAAGAAATGAAATGGATTTATTCTGCACCGCGTGGACTAATGAAGACGGGCTGATGTTATTTACAGTGTTATGAGGGAAAATTTGCCCAGATAGCGACATTACGACCTACTCTTATTTCGAATTCAAACGTGCATGCCAATGTTTACATATGGTCTCATTTTCCGCCCCATCTGAATAACTACACACCGTCTTGACAAGGTTCCCGTCCTTCACCACTGACACGGGTAAACCAAGCCGGAAAATCCCATGTAACGTTATCGGCCAACACCGAACCCTCCCTAATAGCGAGCCAACGTCTTACTCACCGAGCTACTGCGGCTACCAACAGATTGCAAATCATATTATATTCATGGTACATAAAAAAAGGTTCACATTAAACGATAAACCGAACACGAAGGGTTTCTTCTCGAAAAAAAAACCACCACAGCTGTTGTCGCACAGGGATACGTCATTAAAGAAGCGTAAATGAATAACTATAATGAACAAAAATCTTCCACATTGCATTAAGTTAATGTTTTAATAAAAAAATGATAACATAAATAGTTTTTAAAATATTTCCAAATTCATGCATCTCGCTGTGTTTCTGGAAATCGTGGAAATCCTATAGATTAACATTGGGTATAGTGGAGTAGAACGGAATCAGACCACTGGGGAAAAGGAGGATGGGAGCAAGAGACTGGTGCGCTCCCAGGTCCCCTTCAGACTTTGTTAACTTCTTAAAGGGACAATCCCGATAAGAACAGAGTCTCAAAAATTGAAGTCAAGCATTTATGAAATTTATGGACCAAAACATAGAGGCATGGTGTATTTACCTTGTCTCAAAATTTCTGCTCAAAATATTGAGTCGTTTTGACGTTAATGCCAACACTGCTTATCCGGACACGTAACCCTTTTAAGATTTCGGGTCAATTTTTCATTGGGTGACCTGCTAATCGATTCTCGTTTCTTGAGAGGTCTATACAGTGAATGACCTATGTACTGTACTTGAAAACAAAAGGTAAATTTCACTATTTCGTCTAATAGTTTGGATGCAGCGATGGCGGGTGTGGCGCCAGGCAGGGTAAGCTTACTCTTCCGGACACCTGTTACCACTGTTTGTCGTGTATTTTGTACACGGTGACCAGTCCATCTGCTGATTACACTATTTTGCCTCGACCGTTTTTATTGGACTTCGAATTTTGACTAATGGTTTGGATTGTTCGTACTTGGTTTTATTTTATTTTTATAGAAAAAAGTCTGGTTTTATCCCTATACTGTATAATACAACGGCCTACATTTCCAGATGAAGACTGTCAGGTTTAAGTTATTTACAAGCATATCACAAATATCGGGTTAGTTGATCGGCCTTAGGTAATGGGTTTTAAGGGGTTATAACACAAAATTAAGCAGTTTTATTCCACAATAGTTATCGGGATTGGGCCTTTAAATCTCATAATTATTGAACCATGAGTCATTGTTCCAATGATCTTGGACTTACTGGATCGTTTGTTTCTCAAAGAGTTCATGTCAAGTTCCTGGTAAAAAGCAAACTCGCTATATATTCATTTGGCGTCCATAGCAATGAGTAAACTCTCTATACATGTAATTTATGTTGGACGAACTATCTTCTATTCAATCATTCAATCACATGTTCTTATTAAAGTTTGCCTGATGTTCCTAGTTGTAATGGAACGTGTTGTTTATACAATGAATTGTACTGGGTAATGGTTAGTATAGGTCATCCAGCTGATTTAATCTATTAATAATAATTTGATGTATTAGAAGCAGTATCTAACCATATACCATATTATTGATCAAATAGATGTATAGCGTATCCCATCATCCCAAGAGACAAGAAGATCGTTTGTTAACCCCATAAATAACATTAAAGTCACAGTACTAATATTTCAAAGGAGCTGTTAATAATGCTTGCCCAAAACACCGGTGACGTAAAACTACACGACAAACAGTGTTATCTATGTTGCCTATAGTCCACCCGTTTATCCATAGCATTTTGGGCGTGGAATACAACACATACCAGCAGATACCCGATAGACATACATTCTGATGATACCAGATAATATGCATGCATTGATACCATATAGACGAAAATTGGTATACTTTTCAACTAGGTTACCCATCCCCACCCCCCGTCTACTGGTGGCCTAATACAGTTATTACATGACATGCAGCACATACGTGGTGAAATGAATACGTTTATTATTTATGCATTATGTAACAGCAAAATCTGCCCATTGCAGGTCTTTTTCTGGTTTTAAGTATTACATAATTTATTATTTAGTCATGTCTTCACATTCACATTCGCGGTTAATGAACTGTAGACTATCGGATGGCCGAAGCTGAGTTTGATAATGTCTGCAATTTCTTTGTTAAACATTCAATTGTAAATTCAATATTTTGTTTATTATCGTAGCCACGGTACCTGACAATTGAGACTATTTAGGTTATATCTTGTGAAAACATTCATTACGTGCGGTGATGTACGACCTGCTCTATAAATACATTCATGTTGATTGTCATATTAGTTCCACACCAGGGGATTTTAAATCTAGATTTTTCAGGGCCTATGTTAAATTAATGAAGACTAATCTATAAACCCGTTTGTATCCAAAACATTTGTGATGATTTAAACATTTTGTTCTTCAATAGGAACGCCAAATCAAATTCAAAGAGCATAAAAAATCAAGCTGCTATTAGAGCAAAGCATTTTATGTATAGTTTGTGGTAATGGTTTGTTCTAACCTTTATATTGTCTCGATTTGCATGTCTGGTGTATTCAGTAAAATAAACACTTATAAATCATATTTAAAACTTATATTATCTCAATCCAATTGTCCTGTCTTGGTCGTCGACCGTTCATCAACAATGGATTAAAATTTGGTGTGAAGCATTGTGGTCACGAGAGGATCAACCCGTTTTGTTTTCTGTTACGCCCCTTTTCTGAAAACTTCTGAATAGGAGAGCGGCCATTGTTTCTCGCGGATTTTGTTTCGAATTTTATGTGAAGCATTAGGTAATGCGAGGGCCTGTTTAAGTCATGCGAATTCGAAATTTAGCATTCCGTTCCGAAGTTACCCCCCATTTCCTAAAACCTTATAGTGGCATAGATAGATGCTACAGTTGCTGACGGTTTTTGTTTTTCATATTCGATGTGAAGCATTGAGGGAATGTGTCATATTTATTTCCCTCAATTTATTTGACGTAGTCTCATTTTACAAAACGCGTTATTATCCAAGCTGGAGAAGACCAGTAGGACGTTAAACCTCATTTCGTTTTAATTTACTAAGCATAGAGTTATACTTCAGAAGTGAACCATGGGAGTTGATGCACAAATTTATTTGTCTTGCTAAACGCCATTTTCTCTAAATCCGGCTTTATGTCAGTTTACTGCTGTATCTCATGTAATATAATTGACGCAACCAGTATAATATTTAATTCAATTAGTACACTCGTTATAATATAATTAAATAAAACACGCTTACCTAAGTATTGATTAGATAGAAATATACATCGCTATGGTAATTAATAGAATGTTAACAACATTATTTGTGCAGCAATTATCTTGATAGAACATGCTAGAATTAATATAAATAATGCTTAAAACTACATCATTAGCGGGACATTGGGCCTAGTCACGATGCCTCGAGCGTATGTTTTAGCATTGAACACCACCCACTATCGCCTCGAGAGAGCGAGAAGAGAGTGGAGTGGGGAGTAACTTCCACTCGACACAATCTAGGTCATTTCGGGACAAACATATGTGTCGTTTTTATTTGAATAATGCGCTAGCGCGAATGGGTTATGTAGCAGTGGGAGGAAACTGGAGGACCTGGGGAAAACGCACGGCGTTGGATAGTTGCCCCATTTCTTTGTTACGTACAAGTCGGGAATGTTTCGATATATTTTTTTTTTAAAAATGATGGTGTGAAATTGACAGAAATGACTATAACTGAAGTTGGGGTTGGCCAGATTGATAATTTATAAATTAATAAATTTTGATGTCTGTGTTTGCTATAATCTGGCATATTGTGACTTCAAACCAATTTATCTAAAATAAATTGACAACATTGTTAAACTGTTTGTTATATTTTTCATTGCACACATAGAGTAGTATATAATTTTCTTCTGAAACGCTATCTAACAATCAACAAAACCCTAATAGATGTCTCATTGGTGGCTTTGCTGTCAGTATCTATCATCTGCTTAGTTAGTTAAAAGCTGACACATATGCTCTAATCTGTTTTTGCTAAACAGAATGACGAGATGGCCGCCAGCCATTTTACCTGCATATTATTCAAACACTTATAACCCATCTTTGGTTGACATACTTTGCGATGAATAGAAATTGGGGTTATAAAAATACCCAGTTGCCATAAAACAACCCCCAAATTACAATATGACCGCCACTCAAAACTATATTTTCAATCATTTGTTTCTAGGTCTCATAGTTTTATTATGATTCAAATTACCCTCTCTGTTCCTATCCATGGACTAGCATTGGTTCTTAAATCATATTTTTACATGATTGCCTGAATGCGTACATCAGAAGTTATGGACTTCTGGTGTGTTCTTTTCTACAGTTCCTGGTTTGAGATGTTATCTGACCATCATACATATAGAATCCTCACCCCAAAGTGTTAATGAATACTTGGTAGATTATTCCTGGTTTGCCTCCATTCCTACGGCCCTTTCTGTAATACGGCGTTTGATACTCAGCTAACTGCTGCGTACCGAATGTTGTTAGTTTTTATTTCCCCAACCAAGTTCATGTTGACTACCAGTAGATTTTCTCTGGTTGGGTGTGTTTAGTCAGCTAATTAAGTCCAATATCGACATTAAGTCAAAACCCTAACATGCTTTTTGTTGGCAACACCACATTGTTCAACTAACCATTTTGGATTATGACTTTTGTTACATTAACATTAAAAACTTATTATATTTTCTGTATTTTTCAGAGGCCTTATGTAAATGGTCCAACGAAGGCTGCTCAAGTGCCAAAGAATGCTGCAGCGGCGAGTGTCTCCAGGCACATAAAGGAACAAACCACCGGTGCACACGTAGTTCTATATCGGAGAGGTGTGTTTTTGACTATCATTGCAAGGGCAAGTTAATGTGTGGCTCTCAGTACAGCTGTTGTTCGCCATATTGGCAGATGTGTGTGCGAACTATCGACTGTTGTGAAAAACACCATGTCTGTCGACCAGCACCCGGCTTTGTATATAACAGGTGCCTTTTTCCAGCTTCCGCCTCCAATACCAAAGTGTCCATAGCTTTAATGATAGTGGCATGTTTTACGTTAGCTGTTTTATGATAGAAATAACGACGGTAGTTTAGTGATGTTTAGTATAATGTTCATCCTTTATAAGTCAGTAATTAATAAGGATTTAGCAACTAATTCTTGTATATCAGTGGATGTGAATGGGTAGAGGTTATTGACTATCGGAAGGTGTGATGGAGCTTTTCCAGAATATTTCTGAGGCAGACTGTGTTATTGAACAATCAGTTCGGAACTTTTAGCGTTTGTGTTCAGCGACTTAATATACCTGATGTTTCGGCTCTGTGTATTAAAATATATGCCCAAAACCACACCTGACCCACCAGCGTTTATTCATTTCTTGACCCATAAGATTGTAAGTGACTGGTGATAGACTATATCTGCCAACCATTCCACATTCCATATAAATTCTAAGTGAAACGTGTTTATATAATGCGTATATTTATAGCTTCCATGGACCCAGAACAGAAGCAGAACAAAATTACTTTGTAATCCCACACGCTGCTATAATTATACATACGTAATTAATGTGTTGCTGATGAACAAATGGGTATTTTAATAACAGCATACTCATGGAACATTAAGTGACCTTCGAACTCCTAAGTGTTTTAGATTAAATATAATATACTGGTATGTATATTTCTATTGTATGTCTTCCTATTTGGTTTCCAAACATATGACAGAAAATGCCGTTTAGTGATTCACACGAAAAACTGTGAAATGTAAAATGCGTTAATTGAACGTCATAATAACTCCATGGTTTCCCTATTTCAGACATTTGGCTAGCACAACTTCTTGTAAATCGATATTGAATGTGCAATTGAGAAGATTGAAAATCCCATCTGTGAATCTGACCATATGTAATGAGTGAGGTTGATAATTGAGTTGACAATCAGTGCTAGAATCGAATTTCATTATCACCACCCATGGGTGAAGGTTCGCACACGCGATGAACATCGTACCCAGGGTGTTTTTGTATGTAAGACGAGAGCTCAACAATAAAAGGCGTTGTTATCTGGAAACAAATCGACAGAAAATTAAACCGTTACACGATTTCCAATCTGTCCAACATAATATACAGCGTATGAATAGAAAAAAATACCAAAGAGAATGAAGCCCTCTGCCTTGTGAATTAATCCCAACATACCCCTATATAAGAATTATAAAAGACAAACACCACCAGGTAACGATTGTATAGATCGGATGACGGAGAGAGGTATGATTGCAAGTGAACGGTGACATCAATCATTTTAAAGAATGATCCCGGCTTTAAAGCATTAATTGAAAACTGTATTACTTTACAAAATACAGGGCGATAACCAATTATCAATAAAGGATCTAAGTCATTGATTTTAAATAGCAGAATTTAAGGATTTCATTTCCTACTGATTGCCGTGCCCTTTATTAACATGTTGTAATAATTCAAGCTCTCGTGTCTTTCAATAATCGTAAAGTATAGACACCAACGCATCTCTAAACTAAAAAGGGTTATAGGTCTTAAAGGGAAACGTGTCTTGCTATGTAAAAGAGGTGTTTTTGTTACACAACGGTGTTTTATTAGAATTATTTGCAAAATCAATCAATCTGGTTAAAATACAGGTCTATATTTCGTTTCGTTTTTTTTTTTTACTTCCGATGGCCTACACTACATGACGATCTGACAAGTTGTAGTGTGAGTTAACGCCAGGGGTCATACGCGCGGCTTTTGACCCTATGACGTCGGACATTGATTAATTAATTAGTGTTGACGTTTCTGGTGGATTACCCACAGTTCCATGTATGAAAAGGCCAAAAACTCGCTGTAACAGACCGTTTCATTGACTTATTCCTCATATCTATCAGTACACGTCAATGATAACAACTCTTCCAGATCATAGTGTAGTAAACACGTGGAGCGAAAAAACCAAACGAAATAAGATCTGTGTTTTTATCAGATTGTTGGGATATAGTCATATAAAAATGTTTTGATTTAAATCGGTGATTACCTCAATATTATTCATTATCTTCGACATTACATTAAAAACAAGAATTAGAATTTAATATTGACCTATTTCAATCAATATTGATGTTGTTATCTTAGTAATCGTACCCGTAAAAATATGGGCTCCGATATCGTGTATGTCGTTCTCTATGATTTTGATTTGTAATGAGGTGCCTTACTGAAAGGCAAAATGTCAGTGTGTAAGTGAAATGTCAAACCGTATTTCCGGTGTAGACTGGAACACCAGACATGCGCGACTTCCATTCAATTTGATCTGCTCATGTTTATCGACTAACATTAACTGATTAGAAATTAAATGACAAAATAAAACATTTGATGTAAATCAGTTTATATACAACACTTATATAACAATAATATGTAGTCTATTATTTTTAAATTTTACCCAGTTCATCCATTTTAAGGCCAAACGAATATATATATATACATAGCTCCTTTAACTTTAAGCAATATCACAGTTGGAAGAAAAATTACCTGAATCTAGAACGGTTATCCGGTTCATCTTAAGCGCCCTTTATCTTGTTCAACACTAATCAACAGCAGTACAGTCTTTATTCTTTGAGAATATAAGTTAATACTTATTTATTTCCATGTTACTCGATAATGGTTAAAATTTATGTATATCAGATTAATATAAGACTAGCTTATTCCATTCTTTTGGTAGTTTTCTATAATTTTAGAATTACCAGAAATGATGATTTATTGAATTTCAACATGGATGTCAGCTTGATAAATAATTCATATTACTCATCTTGAGAATATTTCATCTATTATATTTCCCAAGAAATATTGGAATAATTATTTAATTTGATTTACTCTTTTCACAAAGTCTTGTTGCCAACTAACATTAAAACCTGGCGTTTTGCCATATTTATTTTGATTAAACATATCGTAAATAAAATACCTTTATTTTTTTTGCGGGGGGGGGGGCGGTGTGATGTAAGTGGGGTAGGCATCTAAGTCGTCAACAGTTAGTCAATTTGACATCTTCTCCTAAACCGGTATGTTGATTAATTTGCTTAAAAAGCTGCTTTTCCCCCGTAGGTGCTTGAAAGAAGCACAAAGGGACAAATTGGGGTGATCTTAAAATAGTTTTCAAACTAACAAAAGTAGATTTCTTTGAAATCTGACAGTAATCATCTTTTGATAGAATATTTGATTTAAAATAAATAAAACTGAATCCTATAGGGGGCGGAACGGGAAAGTCAAAATTAAAATTTTTTTTTGATTATTCTCTTTAGCCAAGCATAAATTTTGATAAAATAAGTATGGATGTTACCTATGTTGAGGTTTGTTCAAATGCTGTTATCGACTGTATGATGCGTTTTCTCCGCGTTTGTTTTAACACGGCTATATTCCTTCGTTGTGTAATAAAGATCCGTCAAATAAACCGCCCACTGTTATAAACCGTAACGATGAAATAGGGGTCATTAAATGTGCATTACAGCTATTAATATTAATAATCGCCTAATGTATAATTCGGTATATTTAAGGAATTAATACCGATATCAATCATATAATAATTAATATGAATATTAGATACAACATTCGCTTGAGCGGATACAGTAGGCCTACTGGGGGTACGAGAGCGCTGGGCACTCGGGGCCAGTTTTTTTTTAATATCTATTTGCCGGTGTTGATGGAATATAAAATTACGCAACGAAAATATGAAACAGAAATAAGAATGTCACAAACTGTTTTAATGTAACGTGCAACAAATCGCACCTGTTACTTCTGCTGCCGTGGGGTTTGCCTGTATCATCTGGACAGCAGCAAACCCCCTCCCCCATCTTTAATAAAATCCTATATTCATTCCTGGATTAGTAATATCACAGTTTATTGTTATGAGATGTAATAAACAGGGTCTAATTGATTGTATGTATAATACAACTGTAGTATATATGTATAATGTTGAGTATTTATGTTACAAACTATCTTATTACTTCGTGGTAATAGTATATCGGAAATATATAAGCTTATATAAATGTGTAGTTATATAAGTTCTATTTGAGCTCCCCATTTTATTATATGCTTCGCATGTTTCTGCAATAAAACAATGACTACACGTGTTGGCTACAGTTCATGTATATTTATAAACTAATGATGTCCATTGAGTTAAAGGATGGTTCGGGTTCATTATTGACATTAATAAAAGTCGGCGATAAAACGTTAGCAATGTCTTAATATGGCAAATTGACGTATTCAAATTGACGACATGTGTTAAAACAACAGCGTTTGTGTCTACATTGCCCATGTTTCTAGTTCCAGAAACTCTTTAAGATTATATAAGCGCTAAATCGGCCTATTGCAGGCCTTATGCTTTTGGCTTCGAATGTTATAAAAGTTATTAAGCCTAGATTTAAATGGATTTTAGAATATAGTGGACAATCGAAGTCAAGTCTCGGATATCTGCCACCCTTTATACGATAATGAACGGTCTGTGCTATATCTTTAAACAGTCATAACTTCGCTCAAAATAATGTAATTTGAATAAAATTTTCAATATATTCATTTTTCATTATCTATTTTTGATCTATTATAGCAGAAACGACCAGCTCTTTATCTAATTCTTACTTAATGCACTGCACCTTTAAGGTATTTTGGCAGTTACAACGAACATACATACATTAGAATATGTTGTACACAGTTTCAGTTTAATCCGTCGATCCATTTGAAATTTCTTATCCTTGTATATTTCATTAAATCCTCTTCCTCTATATTATTTATTATAGTACATGTATTTGTTACAAACTGATTAAAATACACATCTATATTTCGTTTCGTTGTTTATACTTTCTATGGTTTTTGAGTATACCTGGTGTATTGAAAACGAGCTTCTGATTTATAACTATGAAACGAAATAGAATCTGTGTTATAACCAGATTGTGATTTGTTATTATGTAGAGAGCCATGTCAATCTCTTTGTTTGAGAATTGTTTTGCTTTTTAATTATCTTAGTTACATGTACAGTCTATCATTTTACATGACATCTTTACTTATGCCAGCTGCAGGGGCGTGGTGAGAATGAGTTCATGAGTAGCCATACTCATGCGCCAAAAAGTTTTTGCGCCAAAATCACAATCAAATTACTCAAAAAATGAAAAACATTTGTAAGTGGAAAAATTGTTTCATCTGACCCAATTAAAAAAATTTTGAAAGAGTCAAGTTGGAAAATTTAATCATATTTTATTACCGTATTTCTTGTCTCGGATTGCTGGAGATTGCGTTTCTGGGCTTCTAATTTTCGAAATTTTCCCGGGGGAGGGCCCCCCGCCCCCCCCCCCCCCGCGGGATCACGCCTTCGGCGCTCGCGGTGGCCGGCTACGCCGGCCACAGCTCCGCGGTCAGTAAAAGGGTTTTTGTGCCAAAATCTTTTTTGTTACTCGTAATTTCTTCTCAATAATTGCCCTCACCACGCCCCTGGCCAGCTGTAATATTTTGTTTCTTAGTCGACGTTACAGACCATTTATACTGGCTTAACAGCTTCATAATCAATTGTTATTGTTTCAATCGACATAAATGGTAGCAACGTAACCCTCCGTTTCCTTTTTTGCAGAGTGGGAAAGGAGGGGGTATTGGGGGTGGACACCCATTAATGACATTCTTATCCAGCCGATTAAGATTTTGCAGTTGCCACAAGAAAGAGACAATATTTCTGTAGATGTTAACAGCGTGTCAACCCTAATAAATGGTACGGAATTAACAGCCTGATACGACTCGTATTAACTAGATTGATATTTGAGCGAATCTTGAAATAACCACAGCTCATATTGTAAGAACAATGCTAAACGGAAATGTGTAACGTGTTACAAACCAGATAGTTCCAATACACATCCAATCTATTACGTCAATTTAGATCAACATAATAAAGATTGTATCCATTGTATTTATAGCACATCCGTTAATCTGCACAGCACGCGCGGCATACCGCAATAAGGAAGGGATATTAATAAACATTTTACTTCTTCTAGTTGAATCCTATTCCCCCTGTATTATTATTAACTTGAAAAAAAAATATTGTTTAATCTGCATACATATGTCCATCTTAAATTGCAAATTAGACAATCTTTATAAAATTTGTTTAATATCATCTGCTTTCCACTCAGAATACCAAACGTTCTTTGAATAACTACACCCACAACAACCGACGGGCAACAAATAGATACAAGTAACAATATATTACTTTCTTTTAGATGATTTCAAATAATTGTTGTTGTTGTTTTCTTCGGGGTGGGGGGGGCGCTCTAAAGCTTCGATATGCATGCTTTATTTACAAATCCAAGATGGCTGCGATGACGCCATTCTCGACTCTGTTTAAACTTGTTGACAGTTAAATATGGTCTGATTTATAGTCTTTTATCTTGACATTGGGCATAGATATTACTTTTACAGATAACCATTTATCATATAATATTAATTTTTCTCGTTTTCTTCATATGCTTTTTTAAATATTAATTATACTACAATTATCATTATTAATATTAACATAATATTTAATAAACACATTTACTTCTACTGATATTTGTAACGTATCCATTCATTTCCACTCATTAAAACAATTGTTTCTAATTCTCAACTAAAGAGACACAGATCATCTCTATCTAGTACGTGATCAATATTTACTGATTTTACTACGAATGGGAATTGCGGTTGTAGAATAATATTAAATGACAGGTATCCCGAAACAACGACCAGGGCTGTGTAAAGCGACACGTCAGTATAGTGATAATATTGCTGTACTCACAAGCTGTATAACCTTTGTCATTTTTAGTAGAGTTAAAACTTTTTTTTTTTTAAATAAATGAAATGAAATTATGTTTTATCACTGTGTAATAATATTTCAAAGTAATCTCTTATTTGTTTTGTTGAATTATAAAATAATTTAAATACTCAATATATTTGTTTTTATGGTGTTATTATTTGCGAGTCAGTGAATGAATTGAATAGAATAACGCAAGTAATAACTGTTAACCTAATCGAAAATATTGGTTTAGATATTGGTGAAATTATAACCTGTTTAAGATCAAATAGACAAAGGTTAGTAATTATTGCTTCTCCTGATTCCATGATAGCCGTCTATTTATAGAGAGAAAGAGAGAAATGGGGTTTAACGTCCACTCGACACAAACTAGTTCATTTCGGGACTAACATTTGGTTTAATTTTATTTCAATAATTCGCTTGAGGTTGGACAGGCGACCCTACTCCTTGTCACGTACAACCGGGGATTTGAAATCACGCCATTTGACTCAATGGCAGGTCGTATGATACAGCGTGCGCACGCTAACCATTCGGCCACCCAACCCCCCTATCCCTTCTATGTATAGCAACCAATCCGTCCCTTTGCATGGCAATTGCATTGCCGTTTTTGTCTAGAAACGGACGATAAGAATATTTGAATTTACGTCTTCTGTCAGGTCTTGGTAATTCATAATTCTGTGGCAGAAGGATAAGGGGATAAACAGAATAAACAGATCAACTCCCAGGGGCGGATCCAGGATTTTCAGAAAGAGGGGGCGTGCTGCACCCACTTGGGTGTGCGATACCGTGAATTTGTTAGTGAAATAAAGGGCACAAGGAGTAATTTCATACTAGTACTAGTAGTAAATTACGATTTCCAACCTAAACTATTTTTGTTCTCCTTTCTCGTGAGAATATATGGAGCTAAAAATTATTCGCCACCTCAAAAAATAGAGGGGGCGTGCGCCGGGTGCGCCCCCCTCTGGATCCGCGCCAGACTCCCTTTGAAAAGGCCCCCAAAGTTATATCAGATGTTTGTGATTGGGTTCTTATTGGATATAAAGATTAAAGTAACTGAAATGCTTCTACCATTTAATTTCACCTTCTATCCTGCGATTTTGCCTATTTATAGCAACTCCCTGCCCCAAGATTTTGCATGGTTATTTTTGCTGATTTTTGAGATTTGTACGGCGGGTAGTTATATGTTTTTAGTATATTACTTGAAGTTTATTTATCTCAAAATTTCAGTCATCAACACCATAAGAATTTTAGAGCAAAGACATGGCCACTTGTTGCTCTGTCAGTAGTAAAAAGCGTTCAGCACAACGAGAATTTGGACAACAGTTGAAGCTGGGCAAAGATATCAAATTTAACATTGAAGTCAATGATAGGGAAATTAATAGTGGTCTGCAACCCACTACCTATTCCACAGAAGTTACCTCCCATTTCAACATGGTAAAGTGCACCCGATATAATGCTCCCCCCCCCCCCTACACACACACACACCTCAGCGACTTAATAACCAAACCCTGATAGGAAATGGCCATCCACCAGTGCTAGACTAATCATGCAACTTCTTTTCTTTGAGTATTATTGGCGCAATTGTAATTATGAATACTTTGACCCCTAAAAGAACATGTTTATAAAAGATCACACACGTATGTATACACCAAACTTACACATTCATTTAATGTTACACCAGTTGCTAAGCTATCGGCAGAAAATGAGGAAAAAAACCGAAAAGATGTTTTCTTTACAGACTAACTCTACAAGTGGTCATGTTTTCTTTAAATAATTACATCTAGCTATATTAAACATGTGATCTGTTCTATGTAGCTTCACCATTATTTCAGCAGTTTGTTGTTGTCTTGAGTGTCAGATAAATGTGTCTGGAGTTTATAAAACAATACACACAATCAGAGTACTGGTTCATAAATCCACGTGTCTTAGAATCACATTTACACAAATAGATAATATGCTTGAGCACAGACACGAAGAGTAGTTTGCCGACATTTTAATTCCCACACCAACGAATTTAGTCAAGATCTTTTAACGTATACATCGACAATTTTAAGACGTATCTATTCGACTTCCAATTTTATATTATTGGATTGGAAACTTCTTTTTAATCTTTCAATGAATAAAACGAATTAGAATGGTATTAAAAATAGTACATTCAGGACAAACTATAGTTGTCTGTGTGCTGAATGTACTTATACAGCTCCATTGTAAATTGAGTATGGGTATTATAACCCGTGTAAATGTTAGGCGCAGATTGCCCTCTCCGTCTCATTTCCGATGAGCAATCTGCGCGCGCAAAGTGAACTTTGTCCGGGCAATTTAATGGATTACTGCGATGATAATAATCCGCTTAATCTGTAATCACCATAGATCACTGCCTTAGTATTATAAGTCATTTTAATGAAATTTGCGAGAAATGAACCGAGTGTTTTATAACACAAGGCGTTCAGATTTTACGCCAAATTACCACTTTACCGACCCGAGAGCCGTCTATGTGGTTACGATTTACATGGTTACAATTTATCGAAAAATGATTTTGAAAATATTCACTTATTCAACTTGTTAGCCAATAGCTACTCTAAATTTACCCGCATTTATACAGCCCTAACCAATGAAAAATTATCATTGTTTGGTGCACGTAGTAATTTAGTCAGCCATTTTTACAAAAAATTTCCTCTTGATGGAATATGAATAACAGACAGAATAAAACGATGACCAAGTTGACTCAGTGAATATTTTCAAAATATTTTGTTCTATTAATTGTGAACACATAAATTGTAACCAGATGTAGTTACGTCAAACTACAGCAAATATTTCTTACATTCAGTTACGCGGTCAGCACCGATTATGAGATACTGCTGACAGAATTTCAAATTAAATCTTATTTTCTAAGCACATACGCTAATTATGTTGCGATTTTAAAAATTATTCACTACAAAGCCGATAGAGGGCAGGTCATATATATATTTACGCCTGACAGACAACTAACATCTCGAAAAACATCGAGGGGTAATCAGCGCAACGTGGGCAATCTGCGCACCACCTTCATAATCTGCGCGTGCGGAGTGCAATCTGCGCAACACGACAGCGCAGATTGCAATCTGCGCGAGGGGTGAAGTTTGCGCCTAACATAAACATCTCCCCAGTCGCAGTGTAGGATGAATGTGGATCTGCTTGATTTTTCCGCCGATAGTCGAGCCGTCAAAGTGGCGCATTCGGTATACGCCGCAACCGAACTTTTGCAGACGTCCGATTAAATCAAGTGACCCCGCCGAACTAGTGTCATTCGGTATACTACCCTGCCAGATTATCATTATCAACTTGAGAATTATTGTGTACTGGTGTGATTGTGTTTCACAACGTTGTTTTCATAGAAGATTTCCGAATCCGGTTATCTCAAATCTGGCTGCTTGACAGTGTACGCCAGATATAACAAACATTTTACGGGATGATTTATATAAATAGCAGTTATATATGACGCCATAGTATTGTGTTTAAACCAGAGTTGGCGGCGAAAGAAGTCTTACGGAAGTAACGTACAAAAATTAAATGGTAGCTAGCTGCAGGTAGGGTGGGTCTGTAGTTCAGATTGCGGTAGAAGCATTATAATAGAGACTTTTGGCAAGTGGCATTTTCCCTATCCGTATCGTATACGTGACACGTTGCGTCAGAGTAGTTTTAGAGTTTTGGCAGATTCTTGCGTCGCGTACGTATGCGTCACTGAGCTGAGCTTAGTTCTGTACAGCATGATGCCAGTTATCTACCATGATCACCATCAGTACTGTTCAAGTGCCTTGCCTACAATTTCTCGGAGTGAGTGAAGTCATTCGACAGTCGCTGAGCTATTTTAAAAAATTAATGTCGCATCTTATTTAAAAAAAGGGGGGTTGGGATGGCCTAGTGGTCTAGAGTGTCGCGCTTCGACCTCTAGCTGGCCGGTCACCTCTGGCTTGTGGCTGTGGTTTCGAGCCCCGGTGTGAGCGTATGTGGCATGGAGATAGGGGCGCCTTCTCAACCTCGTGGGTTTCCTCCGGGCACTCCGATTTCCTCCCACTGCTAAAGACCCCTACGCGCAAGCGAATTATTGAAATAAAATTAAACCATATGTTAGTCCCAAAATGACCTAGTTTGTGTTGAGTGGACGTTAAACCCCATTTCTCTCTCTCTCTATTAAAAAAAAGTCTTTGACTTTGTCTCGACAGCAATTTTGGGTTTCACTTATTTATCATTGACATCCCTTTACCATAGAATCACATCATTTGCAAGGTCCCATATCTACCTAAAGCTAGCGCGTAGATCATTCAGCGTGCAGACAGACAGGACAAGTATGAAATTCCGCGCAAAAAACATCAAAAATAATGATTAAAACCCAGTCTTTATTATGATTAAATTCACATCAAATATACACCTCCGTGTTCTGAGATACACATAGATTCATAAAAACGCTATGATACAACATTTCGGCGTCTAAAAAGACGACAATGTTATACGGACCATCTCCGTATGAAAGCTGTTTGATACGGGCTGCGGTATCCTAGTCTCGGTCACCCAGAACCCTCTAGTCTTCAACGTACGGAGGGTCTGGGTTGGTTCTCAATTGTTGACGAAAATTACTGGATAATCTACCACATAAAAAACCAAACACTCGGTTACGCATGGGCAATGGAACCTTTTGGCTAAAGTCTCGGTAAGTGCTAGATCTTATGAAGCCGGGCCGATTTTGCTAGATTCTATAAAGCGAGTCTGAAATATATTCCACAAATCACTTGGCACATCTATTATTAGAAACAAAATAGATATACGAGGAATACAGCATGAATCGCGATGAAGAATTAAGAAGATTGTGAGAAGCCATACGTCTGATTCATGACGAGAGAAAATGACCATTTCAATTAAAACCTTTACAAACATTGTTGACAAGCGGGATGTTTTGATAGATTCAGTACGTGGTAACTTAAAAGACTGGATAATCCAGACAATGACCTTCTTTCCGTCAAATTTTTGAGGACTCATCCAGACTAATGTTCGTAGAATATTTGTTTGGATGATTGAGACTAGCCGTATCCGTGTGCCGTATCATGTATGAGAAATACACACACATTGATGACGTCACACTTAAAATTCATACGAATACGCGCTACGCACTAGCAATTTACGCTTGCCAAAGGTCTCTATTACTCGTTGGTAAAGACGCAGAGTTTTATACGGTACGTACGGAAGTGATATTTAATTCAACTCTTAGTTGTTTTCTTACAAACAATGGACAAAGTGATCAAAATTTATCAATAACCGAAAGGGGCTGGTTATTGTACGATCCACCGGAAGCGGTAATTATAAGCCTATACATACACTGTAATCCGATTTATGATATTGTGAACATCTACTTTCCATTTGCATATAGTTCTGTTAAACAAAGAGTTTTTATAATTATAATGTATAATATTCAGACGAAATACAATTGTGAGATAAGTATGGTTGGTAATCTTATAAATAATTCACGAACCTTCTTATTACGTCTTTTACGACAATTGAATTAAACGTGAAATATTAACATATTAAACAGGGGTCTTGTTCTTATCTCACATTTCATATCAATAATACCAGACCCGTTTATTATCACCGTCTCATTTTTTATTGTACATTTTTATGCTATTATTCAGAGCTGCGTGTCATTATACTCGTCTAGCTTTCTTAGAACGAATTTCTCATTCCACCTGGTTCGTTACACGGGTCATATCAACAGCCATATTTTAGACTCTGATTTGCTCGATCGTCCAGGTTACAATGGATTACACCCCCACATACCCACCCACGCCCACATATAAACAAGTACAACAAAACGGTGCGAGCATCAAGCCGAGGGGGCTGGGGAATAGTTAGCGTCTTGTATTGTAAGGTCTGCCATTGAGTCAACTGACGTAGTTTTGATTCCCCCGGTTTGCACAGACTGCTATAAAGACCATTACACACAATTGATTTATTGAAATAAAGTTGAACCATATGTTCGTCCCGAAAAACCGTAGGACGTTAAACCCCATATCGTTTCATTTCATTTTGTCCAGAAATGACCTAGTTTGTGTCGAGTGGACGTTAAACCCGATTTCTGTCTATCTCAGTCATTGCTCAACGATGGTATTCTCGGATCTGACAGGGAGAGTGTGCACTAAAAACTGAGCAACCGCTGGTGTATCTATTGGTGTGCACGTAAAAGAACCAATACGATTAAGAAACAGGTTTTATTCTGTTTCGTTTTACAGTTCTTAATTTCGTGGCGGGGGGGGGGGGGGTAGTGGTCTAGAGTGCCGCGCTTCGACCTCTAGCTGGACTGTCACCTCTGGCTTGCGGCTGTGGTTTCGATCCCTGGTGTATGTGGCATGGAGATAGGAGCGCCTTGTCAACATCGTGGGTTTCCTCGGGGCACTCCGGTTTCCTCCCGATGCTAAAGACCCCTACGCGCAAGCGAATTATTGAAATAAAATTAAAACTATATGTTAGTCCCAAAATGACCTGGTTTGTGTTGAGTGGACGTTAAACCCATCTCTCTCTCTCTCTTAATTTCTTTTTACTTGTGTTTACTACACTAGGATGGGGAAGAGTTGTTATCATTGACGTGTTGTGGATGATGTGGAGGGATTAGTCTATAAAACGGTCTGTTACATCGAGTTCTTCGCCTGTTGATCTACGGAACTGTCTGTAAACCACTATAAGAAACGTCAACGCTGATTAATTAATCAATGTCTGACGTCGTACGGCCAAAAGCCGCTCGTTTGGCCCCTGGCGCGAACTCCCACTATACCTTGTCGTGTAGGTCATCGAGAGTATAAAAAACGAAACGAAATATTTGTCTACTATATCTTCATGTAGTCAGGGGCGTACATAATGATTTCGTTTGGGGGGGTGTTTAGCCAAAATGCGACCGACTGATGCACATACCCCCCACCCCCGCAGTGCGATTGACGCAATCAGGAGCCGAGCACCAAGTGCGAGTTTTCTAGGGAATATGGGGGTGGGGTAGGGGCGCTTTCAAATGTAGGGCGCCATCCACAATCCCACCCCACAATGGAAGTAAACAAAATACCAGCTAGAACATTAAGCATCCCGGTAGAACATAAATATTAATCTATAATTGTGTAGTTGTTCGCTGATCGTTGTCTCGTCGGAAAGTAGTTTTATTTTAATTCACATATAGTTTATGTCATATCAATGGTGGTGCCTATAACACTGAGTAATTTGAGAAAATTTATGAAAAATTGATTCAATATCCTGGCATTTGAGGTCATTGCTGGGAGAAATTCCTGTGGACGAGTGTACCAGAAATGTCAGTCAATGGGACAGAATCTTCAGATGTGTTTTGCAAGAGTTGGCATAACATCTGTACAATCTGACGTCCCCGCCCCATACACCAGTGGAACTACACCTGGGAAGTTCACTATAATCGTGAATATGATAGTGCTGAGACAGTATAAGACAACCGAGAAGTAAAAGAATGATTTGAAAATGAAATCAAGCGCCGCAGGCGCGAAAAAATTTCAGATATGTAACCCAGTAGAAGAATGATGTTATATGTAACCGAGCTTTTAAATTCTTTGGTACTGGGGTTGATAAATGGGACAAAATCTTAAGGCTTATCCGTCAATTTCGCCTGTTTTGTGATTGTATGTTTATCTCATTAATTCATCTAGTCGGAGACCGACTGCGGTGAGTACTTTTTTTTTTTGAGACCGACTATTTTTTGCCATGGTAAAAACATTTCATAGAACAACATACTCACAACAGAATAAGAAATACAAGCATACAGGGTTATTTTATACTATAGTTTTGTGTGACGTATGCAATTTAGGCACACGGATTCACGCAAATACATATATATAGTATTTGGGATCTATTCTGGCATTGTTTTGGGGACCGACTGGAGTGACTGCACTTATGTTGTGACCTGTTGAAATTTTGTTGTTAGACCAACATACTCACAACAGAATAAGAGTGACGTATGCAATTTAGGCTCACGGATTCACGCAAATATATAGTATTTGGGATCTATTCTGGCATTGTGTTGGAGACCGATTGCAGTGACTGCACTTATTTTGAGACCGACTATTTTTCTCCCTGGGTGAAATTTTGTTGTTAGACCAACTACTCACAACAGAATGAGAGTGAAACACAACATCTTTTCAAACATGATACGTTGACAAGGTTATTTTATACTAAAGACTGCTCCTATTTTGCGACCGACTGTACTGATTTTGCGACCGACTATTTTTATACTAAAGTTTTGCGTGAGTAGCGTGACGTATACAGTGGGTACTTTTTTTGATACCGACTACCCCTATTTTGCCACCGACTGCACTAATTTTGCGACCGACTATTTTGGGGGCTGTACCACCCCCCACCACATTTACGCCCGTGCATGTAGTGTAGGCCACGGAAAGTATAAAGAAAACGAAACGAAATATGTATCTGTATTTTAATCAGATTGTAAAATAATGATTGACAGGTGACATATGAAGATGAATTTGCATAGTTTTTCCTCACAATTCGCACACACGTAATCACTAGAACATAAATAATCATACGTTAGTCTCGAAACGACCAGAGTAACTTACTTTCAGCAGGCGATTGTATATTCCCGCCTTTGGTGAAGAAAATGTAACAAGATAATATAGATTTATAGTTTGACCATTCTGTCGACATTGAACCTATATTTATTATACCTCATGAAACTTATTGCATAATTATATTGCGCTCATATCGATTCTTCCACATACTCATCAACAATCTGTTTCACAGAGAATTACTTAGGAATTAACTCTGTCACAGATGACTGTCCACAACACGTGCATAGCTTTCACGTGGCGTCAGTCATTGGCTAAACGGCTCGTGCATTGTTTACATAACACCTAACTGCTTCGGGCAAAATGATGCATGTTACTCATTTTAATACCCATTTACACTAAAAAGGAAATATTTTTTAACTACAAATACTTCAAACGTCTTTATTTATTTTTCTTATACTTCAAAAAAATGTTTGAGAATATAATTTGTCGGAGTAAAAAAGTTAATATGCCGAACTCATTAAGTCTCGTCGATGTCATGCTTATCAGTGATTGTAGCGGCCAAGCGAAATTTACTGCAGGATCAGTTTTGACTCATCAATTGTAATACTTGTTGTCCATTCCCCAGAGAGTCTAATATTTCTTTTAATATGTGAGGTTTACTCTGTCGTTTGTCAGCTAATGAAAAAATAGAACAAAACGCTCGATATCTCCTCTATATAACCATTTACGTGAGTCATAGGGGGCCAGGGCGAAAATATGGCGGCCATAAATTTCGACAAAAAAGCAAAAAGACTGTATTTTCGTATTTATGTCTCGATTTTTAAAAAGGCTCAAACGTTTTCTTTACCTTACAGAAGGGTGATGGAGGTATTTAACCATAGTGTGCTGCACCATATGGCCGGAGTTTCGATTCCTCGCTTGTAGTTTCGAGTGAATGTTAAACCCAATTTCTTTTTTTCTCTCTCACACTAACAACTCAACTAGGATATTATACACCCAAGCTCAAAGAAGTTGCTTTTAAGGAATTATAATAGTTCCCATGACGAAAGTGTAAAATATGTGTGGTTTTTTTCCGAATAAAATACATACATCACAAGCATTTGTGTTTATGTGTATATATATACCTCCTGGTTACACCATGATAAAATTATGACAAAGCGAAAAGTGGTATTGTGTTTTCACACTAAACATTGTTATTATTATTACTATTACCAATGTTTGTTTTTAAACCCAGAAGATAAATTCGTCACTAATCACTCACCCCACCCCCTCACTTCCATTCCATATTTTTATTGATTTAACACATCGTCATTTACAGTAGTTATTAAAGTTTACATTGCACGGGCACTTCAATTTTTGTAGGTAAATCATTGATTTTATGAAAAGATTTAAAACATTGGTATTTAATATGACCTTTCTAACAGGTCTTACGTGTCTGATAATTTTGAGTTACTTCCCCTGGGAATAAATAATAGACGGATATGATAAAGATCGTGAATTAACCGTCTGAATACACACATCTGGTTTTGAGACATTTGCATCTGTATTTTATTCCAGAATATTGAATTTAAAGCTGTTTACGTCACGTACAGTATGAAAAGAAAATTTGGTATGTTATTTATTCCCAAAAGGGTACTGTTCTTGAGGTTAGATTTAACATCATTTCTCACAAACACTACAGCCATATAACATACTACCTCTTCGCAAAATAAAACAAATGACGTAAATTTAACCGGAAAGGGACATCAGTATCATAAAAAGTTAGTTTGTTTTGGATACACGATTTAAAAGATTGTTTATTACTTGCGCAATGAGGCTCCATGTACGTTGCTTTGTACGCTAAATAACCCTTAGCCGTTGGAATTCAATTTCTGTCCGGGGTAAATGTCCCAACTAGCAGATTGTATGGCTTATGCTAGTTGGTGCACCAAAGTAGGTCGTTAAACTTAATTTCTTCATTCAGTATTACATTTTATCAACATAAAATCATACAAATTTGGATAAATAGAGATCTGAACCTCAGTTAACATGTTAATGTCAGACCTGTTAACGTCACCTACTGATTGCGCCAAAGCATAACCTATCCGGAAATTGCTGACTGAACGATCTCAGACCAGTAATTATTTTACCCTGATTTCATTTACTTATAGGAATTATTTCTTGTCCCGTTTTTGCATGACAATTTGAGTCCGTGGTAATAGAAGAGTGTTTCAGTGTACATGGTCTGATAGGCTTTATGTTTATGAATTGAGGCTGAAGTGCCAGTAAACTGACATGGATTAGAGAGATATCCTTCTAATATAACGTTACAGGGTATACATTCCTTTAACCGGGCAGGATAAAACAAAATACTAGGAACATCAACGCTGATTCGTTAATCAAATGTTTGACGTTATCGGATCAACAGTCGTTTGTCAGATCTTCATGTAGTAGAAGCCATTGAAAGTACATGTATATATATAATAAGAAACGAAATATAGATCTGTTTTTAATCAGAATGGTTATATATACATATATATTGGTAAGTACACGTTATATACCTTAAAGTGTTATAGTGGATGAAATCCTAGTGAATTGATACCAAGGATAACCTTTCATAATTGTGATTTCGACATTATGCGACCGAAACCTTTAAATGTAAAGTTACATGCCTGCGGTGTAAATACATAATTAGTGGACATTTTTCCAAAATACTGTCAATAACGGATATCATGCATAGTAAAAATTGCAATTAAAAAGCAGCTGTTTCGTATAATATAAGTAGGTATATCAGTTAGAACAGTAACACATATTCAAGTTATTTTATACTTCCACAGACTGCTTTTACGCTTATTAATTAAAATTGTTAATCTTGTTGATATAACAAATATCTAATTCACTAATATCTAATGTCTCGAACACACAGACTATATCAGGGGCGGATTGGGGCCGTGTCGGAGGAGCTCGGACCGGGGGGGGGGCTCTCCCCCTGGACATTTTTGAAAAATGAACCCCAAATATGCGATTTGGTGCAATATCCGATTATAATCTCTGTCAAGTAATATATTTCATAAATCGATTAACTCGGTTGAAATTCGGAATCCTGCAATGGGGACCACACCCAGCACACCCGGCCAAGAAAGTCTATTATACCAGCCCATTCCAGACTCCAGTGATGGCGTGACGGCCCGTTAAAAGCCACCGGCCACATACAATATGTTCATCATGGCTCCATGGTCTGTCTAATACCCCCCTCTCCCATATAATGTTCAGCAGAAAAAGATTTTTTTTTAGACGAATTGGACAAAATTATTTTTTTCATTTTTTGTCCGACCGGCCCTTCGAACGATCGTTCGACCGGCCCTTCGGGCGATCGCCAATCCGCCCCTGGACTATATAATTATTCGCCAATATGGTGAACAATAAAGTTCTGGACAACAGAGATTACTAGCCTGTTTCTAGTCACGATAATTACCCACAGTGATTTTGCGCGTTGGTATTTTCCGGAGAAAACAAAAGAAGGAACGGAACAATTGGGTGTTGTGTTTGGAAACAAAAATAAAATATACCAAGGTTAGCGACAATTCTTTTTCCAGAATATGTGAAACATCTGAAAAATGTGTTTACTCCGTCATAAAGGTTCCAATTTTGTTTGTGTAAAAGGTGGTTCCATGTTTTATATACTAAAGGGTTACATTACATCCGTTATGAAATTATACTAGAAACTACAATGCATTGTGTTCGTACAGCTGAAAAATGTCAACCCCATTAAATACATGAACTATATAGACTCCCCACAGTTTGTTTCATACTATATATATTTATACATAGAATTACTATAATCAGAAGTTTGATGTCATAACGTGAAGAAGATACCATTATAATACCAGCAGTCCAGCAGTAAGTATGGGATTATTTTATTTTTCATTTCTGTGTTAATTTGGGTATCTAGGATCATGGCAGCTTTTCTTTTTTTCAAAAACACTTATATATATATATAAAGACTGGCTTTTGACTTGTTTGCCGGATTTCAAACCAAGTGCTTGGATTACAAATCCGTCCAGCTGTCGGGCGACAAAATAATAAAATACCTTTTTCTTCCGAACATTATATGGGGGAGGGGGTATTGGACTTGCCATAGAGCGATAATGATCATGTTGTATGTGGCCGGTGGCTTTAACGGGCCGCCACGCCATTACTGGAGTCTGGAATGGGCTGGTATAATAGACTTTCTGGGTCGGGTGTGCTGGGTGTGGGCCAGAATTCTCCTGCAATGGGGATTTCGAATTTCATCCGAAAATTTCATCGGTTTCACCCCAAATGTACTAATTACTAAGTCCCCTGCACCCTTTTTGTGGGGATACGCCAGAATCCAAAATTCAAAAAGCAGCATTCATGAATTTCACTTTCGTCACTCTCTACCAATGTGCCTCATGGCCTTCCATCATATGAGGAATCAACTAGCGCTCCCGGCAACAAAAATGGGACACTTTTCAATGAAAATATTCCTAACTGGTTAATCAAATGGTCAACGTTTTCTCAACTAAATTCTCTTGACTCCTGAAGATACAATGATAATACGTTAATTAATTATGACGATAATATGATACTATGATAATTTCACAAGTTGCAGGTGGGGGTTTTGGATTAAGTTAATCGATTTATGAAATATATTATTTGAGAGAGATAATAATCAGATATGCCACCATATGGGATTCATATATAAAAACATTTCTAGGGGGAGAGCCCAGCCACCCCCACCCGTCTGGGCTCCGCGGTCAGTGAAAGGGGCCGCTCCGACACGGGAGCCTGGGCCGGGTCCCGGCCCCAATCCGCCCCTGTATTTAAACAAGCCTTTCAAACACATTATAGAAAGTCAGATATGTATTTATGTAGCCACGTGCCCATTTTCGGACAATGAACTTTTTGTGAGCTTTTTTAAAAAAACAAAAACGGAAAATTGGCATTCTTGTTCCTTCGACAGTTGTGCATCGATTGACAAGATGGCGGCGTTAATAGCCCAGTAAATCTAGATTTATACCTGGAATAAATTTGCAGAAAGCTAATTTCAACCGTTTTTGTATCTAGGGTCCTTATATTACTTATCAAAATACCCAAAGTCTCCCAAAATCGGATTTGCGGATCTACGCGAAAATCGATAATCAATCCAAGATGGCGGACGACGGCGTGAAATGGCCTAAAATGTCAAATATCACCGAAAGGAAGCGTTTTGAACCATATAAATGTACTATGAGTCAATATAAAAGTGATATCACTGAATCAAATGATGGGGTCTATGGGTCACTATATCGAGTCAGAAAACGGACAAATTAAATAGAAAGTGACGTCATAACACAGTATCAAGTTAGTCAGAAATTAAACAAATTAGACAGCAATACGTCTTTGAAATTAACGTAATAATAAATGGAGGTACAATCTCACTTTATATATTACATATTGAGAAAGTCAATTATCAATCCAAGATGGCGAATAAGAGCGGGAATTAGCTTAAAATGTCGAATATTTCCGAAAGGAAGGGTCTTAGACCATATTAATGCATAATAGAGTGATTGTGCCAGTCATCGGCCACTTAAGTAAAATTCTGTCTTTGAATAGTTTACTAGTCTTAATATTGTTGATAATAATATTGTTGA
Organism: Patella depressa; assembly: GCA_948474765.1. NCBI lineage: Eukaryota > Metazoa > Mollusca > Gastropoda > Patellidae > Patella > Patella depressa. The sequence continues at coordinate 54,894,553 of OX419715.1, read as the reverse complement.
TGTTTTCTGGTATAATATTGAATCCCTTACTTGTTTCAATTGTTTCTTTGATGGGAATTCAATCCCAAATATTATATATTGCAAATGGGGCTTATCGCGGGTACTTCCGTGGTTATTCTGCCGTTCGGAAAGGCATAATTGAATATAATTTATGTGATGTGATGATGTGAGTATTGTGGTCTAAGTCAATTAACTGAACATCAATTGAAATTTAGTCCAACTGTCGCAAGCAACAAGTAGTGTTACTTACTACCATGTCAGACTGAACAATCGTCAGTCGGTGACAAGTAGACAGTCCAACATTTCGAGCCATGCTTCCACGACGCATGTCCTGTAGAGTTGACCTTGGTATATCAAACTCGAGACAGGCTTTTCGCCGACTATTACCATTTCCAACCGAAGCCAAGGCTTTATCGTCGAAAAACCTTTTCGCGTCTGAACGGTTGCCTCCGACTGCTACACCAGAGCCCTATATCTCTGTGCATTTGACGGCTCGAGAACATGCCACCAAATAATTACCGGGATGGTGATATGGATGTGACTGATTGGGGATGGAATATTTATTATTACGTTTATATAAAAGACATTGCTGTGAAATGTTTTCATTTTCTGACTCGAATATTGGTTTATGACGTCACTTTTTATTTAATTTGTTCGTTTTCTGACTCGATATCGCCACCTATGACGCCATAGCAACCATTTGACCCTATCATCGGATTCAGTGATATCACTTTTATATTGACTCCGAGTACATTTATATGGTCTAAAACGCACCCTTTTGGCGATATTTGACATTTTAGGCCATTTCGAGCCGCCGTCCGCCATCTTAGAGTGATTATTTATTATCGCGTAGACCCGCAAATCCGATTTTGGAAAACTTTTGTTTTTTTTGATAAGCAAGTACCTACCGAAGATACAAAAACAGTTGAATTCAGCTTTCTGCAAATTTATTCCAGGTCATAATGGGTCTGTTCCATAGATTTACTGGTCTATAAAGGTATTCACGGTCCCTCGTCCACACAGTCATATCGTACATGTTCTGATCAAAATCAATAACACCATTCAATAAATTCTGGCCGCTTTCCAGTTCCAAATATATACTTTGCCTCAAATTTATTAGATAGACATTTTCTGTGTACAAGGCTTGCTTATTTTCTAACTGCTCCATTTTCACAAATTGAACAGAAATGAATAAGGCTTAACCTTTTCTGCAACAACCGGGCAAAAGAAGGCGGGCATACTCATGCGCATGCTGTGTGCTGCGGGGGCCATTTCCCCCGGCCATTTTGCACTCTTTATTACTAATCCAGCCCTGATCCACTAAAATTGAAAAATTTTGATCCGCTATTGTGTTATAGTCATGTCAAAAGGCTACCGCGGCCCATACCAAATATAATATGATCTCAAAGACAATTTAAATAATACAGATAAAGTTACCGTATAACCTGTGAAAAATTAGCTAACATTCACAGGTCTCTAAATTTATATGTTATCTGAAAAGGAATTGTTTGTTTTTTTTTGTAATACAGAAGATGGAAGTATTAAAAACGCTGATTGGTGTTGGGATTTTCTTGGTATTTATCACACAAACTGACGCTTATTGCTATGCTCACGCCCACAAATTAGGTAAAATAAAAATATTATATTAATGTTAATTCTGATAGGGTTGTATATGCACCAGACTCGATCATACAGACTATTATAGGCATAACTGCGCTTTAAGGGGCGGAACTGGATAATTAACTTGGAAATCGCCGTAGCTCGGTCAAAAAAGTCAATTTAGATTTTATTCTAGAGTTATGTCAGTGGTTTTAAAAAGATTTTATCAATCAAATATTAACAATACTTATATATTAACAGTGGTTTATTTGAGTCATTCCTTCGTTCGTGGGACTTAATGTCCACTTCCACAGAGTGATGTTGTAGACAAGCTGGGAAACGTGCCATTAGAGCGAGTGAGTTTCATCGGTTGTATCCCTTTGGCTAAAAGAAACACTCGCGTCCGTATATTGTGACCTTTTCAGGATCATTTTTATTTTCATTTTTCAGGTGAAGGCCCCCGTTGTAGCATAGATAACCATGACGTAGTGCCTGGTGAAATTGTTCGATCTTTGACACAATGTGAAGAATGCAATTGTCGTTTCTGGGGCTATTCATGTTGCGGGTAAGTACTATCACATTAAATTTTCTTTTACAAGCAACACCTTTCGAAGGAAGTCGTTATTTTGAATGTCACGTGATTCTTGCGCTCCTCAAATGATTGGTCTATGCCATGCACGTTTATTATTATTTAGCAAAATGGCTAATTACTGTATTTACGGCATCACAACGAAATGATCCAGATATACACGATTAATTCTGCATCCGATCTCCAATCTACAAGAGGGCTTCGACCATAAGTCCTGTCATTGAGTCATATGGCGTGGTTTCGCTCCCACAAGCCACAAGACAAAAAGTAGGGGTGAATATTCAACTTTGCGACCCTTCTCTGGTTTCCCTCAAAAGCTTAAGATACATAAGCGCAAGTGAATATTGACATGTTGTTCTGAAATTAATTAGTTTGCGTCGAGTGTTTTCTTTATAAATACATGTAACATCTTAATTGGATAGTGGTAATGTAGTGTCTACGTTGGGGGTAAAAATACTAATGATACAACTTCCAATATGTAGGTTCTAAAAATACCCATGGAAACACTAGGCGAATGCCTCTTCCGATTCATCGCAGAGTAAGTGACCCGAAACTTAAATGAACTTACGCAAGAGCTAAATCTGCTATTAACACGACAAGAACATAATCAGTCCTGGCTCCGATTTTAAGTAGATTAGAACGATTCGGTCATTCAATGATTTAATTTAAACATGGATAATCGATACTTTTTTTATTATCTTAACAACAGTAGTAATGACAATCAGCACTACAGTGTTCTTCCAACGACGATAACGCGACTCAGAGTAATTAGATTGAAATTTTGAACATATTCCTGTTGCATTATCTATTTTATAACGATAATACCGAGAACCGCCAGCTCTCTATCTAATCTTACATAACACCCCTTTAATTCACGGATACGTTGATGCCCTTTTGGCCACGTGATATAATATACTTGTAGGTCACCATTTTGTTTGCCATGCGAAGCTTCGAACGGTTTCATTCTGCGCCCATCTTCTTCATACTTAGAGAATATATCTCGGTTCTAGTTCGCTTCACATCTGTCACTCAAAGATTAAATATATATTGTTAATATTATTAAATGGTAGCAAAATAAATACTTAACAAAATTCTCGAAGAATGCTTAGTGTTGTCGACTAAAATCGTCAATTTGGAATTTAAAATGCCAACCAACTAGTATGCTTCTTTGTAGGTCTATAAATATCAAACACATGTTTGATATTAACGAATGGTACTAGCCGAAGCTCGGGTGGATATCGCCGGTTCAGACACACTAGGCGCATAAGAGCTAGCATATATTATTATCGAGCAGCTGACTACAATTGAGGACGTTAAGAATTTTACTTACATGTAGTGGGCATGCTCTAGCATTTTATCTATCAAGACATTATTACTTGTAATAAAAATAATTACTGCGAACAACATTCACTAATGAAATTAAATTGTGATTATTATAGGATTGGTTACAATGCAGGAACTATGCGCATTGCAGGTTGTAAAATGGTGAAACTTGATGACTGTTGTTACGAGTTTGTCCAGTCATCTAACCCTTCAGTCAAGTGTACAGATGTCATTTGTCCATGAGATGTTTTATAATATCGGAAATAAAGAATGCCAAATCCTATATACCCGTATGAGAGTACCAGTAAGCTATGATCATAATGTAATGTCGTATCGATCTATTATTACGGCTAGAAAATATAATATTATGTACATTATAGTAAATTGTTGGTGTATCGCATGTCCTAATTGTTGTTCCAGTGCAAGGGAGGATACTCTTGATTTTGTAAGTAATCTGGAATAAAGCTACTAACCATCTTCCCATTTTCTATGTGCCAGAGGGTCGACACCTAGTTGTGTTATGTTAGTAGTAATTTAAGCGATTACATCCAAACACAGATTAGAAACCACATTTAGCTCCGTGTTCGTAGGAGTGATATGGATAATACTTTAGGCGACAAGTAACAATAAAGGCAACTACATGAATGGCATGAATGAGGCATGGTATGGTGTTATAATATCTTCATATTTTTATCGATTTCTTAACACAAAGGCATTAATAACACATTTACAGTAGTTATTAAAGTTTATATATGCACGAACACTTCGACTGATGTGGGTATATAATTGATTTTGTGAAAAGATTTGAAACATTGGTATTTAAAATAACCTTTCTAAGAGGTCAGGCTTGCTAGATAATTTTGAGTTACTTCCCCTGGGAATAGATAATAGACGGATATGATAATACAAACATCTGGTTTTGAGACATTTGCATCTGTATTTTATTCCAGAATATTGAATTTAAAGCTGTTTACGTCACGTACAGTATGAAAATAAAATTTGGTATGTTATTTATTCCCAAAAGGGTACTGTTCTTGACGTTAGATTTAACATCATTTCTCACTACCATACCACCACAGCCATATAACATACTACCTCGTAGCAAAATAAAACAAATGACGTAAATTTGACCGGAAAGGGACATCAGCAGGGGCGTAAATATGGGGGTGGGGTGGGGTGGTACCCCCCGAAAAAAAACCCAGTCGATCGCAAAATCAGTGCAGTCGATCGCAAAATAGGAGCAGTTGGTATCAAAATAAGTGCTCACTGCATACGTCACGCTTCTTACACAAATCTTTAGTATAAAATAACTATGGCAACTTATCATGTTTGAAAAGATGTTGTGTTTCACTCTTATTTCGCCCAGGGAGAAAAATAGTCGGTCTCAAACTAAGTGCAGTGCAGTCACTGCAGTCGGTCTCAAAAACAATGCCGGAATAGATCCCAAATATCATGTATTTGCGTAAATCCGTGAGCCTAAATTCTGTTGTGAGTAGCTATGTTGGTCTAACAAAAAAAAAAGTCGGGCTCAAATTAAATGCAGTCACGGCAGTCGGTCTCCAAAACAATGCCACAATAGATCCCAAATACGATAGTGTACTATGTATTTGTGTGAGCCTAAATTGCATACGTTACACAACACTATGGTATAAAATAACCATGTCTGCTTATGTTTGAAAAAAAATGTTTGTCACTCTTATTCTGTCCTATCAAATGTTTTCCTCCATGGTAAAAAAAATAGTCGGTCTCAAAAATAAAATACTCCTCGCTACCGGTCTCAGACTCAATGAATTAATATGATAAACAACAATCACAAAACAGGCGAAATTGACAGATAAGCCTCAAGATTCTGTCCCATATCTTATCCTCTGGTTAACGAGAATCTGGTTCCATTTGCCATGACATTGATTCAAATTTACAAGCCCAGGTCCAAAAATTTAAAAGGTCTGTTACATATCTGAAATTTTTTCGCGTCTGCGGCGCTCGATTCCATTATAACATCATTCTTCTACTCGGTTACATATCAGAAATTTGCGGCGCTCGATTCCATTATAAAATAACATCATTCTTCTACTTCTCAATTGTCTTATACTGTCTCAGCACTATCCTATTCACGATTATAGTGAGCTGCATATACCCGTCGTCATTATCCCGAACAGTAAAATAGGACATTAAAACATCTTTTCATTCATTTAGTATTACCTTTCATAGAACGAAACCGTGCAAATTTGGATAAATGACTGTCTAAGATCAGTGACTACTTTTCCTGACTTCATTTATCAATAGAAATTCCTTCTTTTTTGCATAACAATTTTATTGGGCGTTTTGTTCCGTGGTCATAGAAGAGTGTTTGAATAAACATTGGTGAATGTATATGATTTTGAGACTAAAGGGTCAGACATGAATTAGTGACATATCCATGAATTAGTGACATAGCCTACTAACATGACGTAACAGATATAAATTGCTTTGGCCGGGCGTGGAAATAAGTCTGAATGCCTTTAAGTGCTTGTTTAGACGAGAAAAATAAAGTAATTGAGTTGACGTTTCTTGATCCAAACATAAAAATTCGAGATTGGTTGATTACCAAGTTTTATTTTATTTTATTGTATGTAATATTTTAAAGTAATATTCGCTAGACCATGATTAATATTTCTATTTGAATGACTGAATACATGAATGATATGTTGGGTACGTCAATACCAACCGGGCAATAATGCGCCAAGCGTCAAATCTATAATAGAAAGAAAGATGAAGTTAGAATGGCCACAGCTTGAGAAGTAAAGGTTGATTTCAATATGCGTATGACCGATATGTCTTATTTTTAATTTCAAAGTCGACACCCAATAGTGAAACATTAATAGAGTATATACAGGGGCGTACATAACCCTTTTGTTTGGGTGTGTGGGTTGGGTGGGGGGGTATCCAAAATGCGACCGACTGAGATGCCCATGCCCCTAGTACGAGTGACGCAGTCAGGAACAGAGTACCACAGTGGTGAGAGTTTTCTAGAGGCCATGTGCAGTAGCAGATCTAGAAGCTGGGAATATGGAGTAGGGCGGTTCCAAAGCAAGGGCGCCATCCACAACCCCACTCCGCAATGAATGTCAACAAATGGCTATAACATTGAGTGCCCCGGTAGAACAAAGAGAGTATTGTACAATTATATAGGTGTTCGATAATCGTTGTCTCGCCGGAAAGCAGTGAGCACTTATTTTGCGACCGACATTTTTCTTCCGGCCCCCACACTCCCACGCCCCTGAGTATGTATATTGGTCCCCGACTCTAGTTCGATAACTAGTATAATTTTGTATTATAGACGATGAATTACCATACTGCAGATTTAAGCTCTATTACGGTATCAGCATCAAAACATATAAGCTTTTAAAGATGCCTCTCAACATAGAAAATGTGTGATTTGGTGATATATTTGGACTATAACAAGCATATTCAAACATCAAATATGCCAAGTTTGCTTCAAATACCTAGTTAAATATTTTATTTGGAAGAAAATTAGAGCCTAACTTAAGCAACGACGCTAATCTCCTGTTTCCCTTGGCATGTCTGAAAAATACTGCGTTGAAACGGTATCCCATTTTCCTTGACAGATTATCTATTTAAAAAAAATCAAGTATAGCACCCATTGTAGTTTTCATTTTGCGGACTTTTTTAAATATAAAAAGCATCAACAGGCAATGAACCCCAGTCAACATGTTCCAATATTTTGAAACTATAAAATAGCGACCGTCATTTTAAGGCATGAAACACCAGAGAAGTTGGGGAACAGATCTAAATTTCAGTTCGTTTTATTCATACTCTCGATGCTTGTAGTGAATGTGAATAGTTACTTTGTAATTACGAAACGAAAACAAAAATCGATCACTTTTTTTTCTTAGTAGAGCAGCATTATGGGTCTTGTACGGCATATACAAAAAAAAGTATAATGGTTGTAACAGTTTTATTTTATTTCATGATACATTTTAACTGGCGTTATTATTCTTTACCAGCTTGGTTGGTGAGGTAAATCTTTAAAGAGTTGGCGTAGCAACGTCACTGGTTTGTTCTGTAAAAGTACAAAATACCAAATATAAAGCACTTGGATTTCTCGTAAATATACAATATATCAGACCGTTTTAATACCGTCCAGTAGGAGTTCAATCAGCCAACAACCCAAACAGCTTGCGTATCCTTTAACATTTTCACTGCCGTTTGAAGGATTAACAATCAACAGATGGCTTAGACCCATATATGGTAATATTGTTGATTTACTAGTGTTTATTTAGAAGTATGGAAATATAATTTCTAGGTCACGGGAGACTGGGACTATGGGACCTTCAAAGGGCAGTTTTATTAATTATTAAATGATTTCGCAATTGTGTTGTAAACTTACTGAAGATATCATTAGTAGCAGCCTTAAGAGAACTGAGGGCAGTTAATCCGTGGATAGCCAATTTCGTTCCGAGTTGGGTGGCTGAAGTTTTAACAGTTTCAAGCATGTTTTTACCAGCAGTCTTCAGGGCGGTTCCAGTGGTTGATATCATCTAAAAATAAAACCAAACAATAGAAATTATACTTGCATAAATGCCGTTTTCCATTTTCGAAAATCTACATTTCCACATCAGTCAACTGAGCATATTGGCGCTACAAATTACCCTATTAAATGAATTTAATTATCAATGCCGTAGGGAATATGTGCATAGAATAAGTTATATAATAAAATAAAAGGAATACATACATTTTTAAATCCATCACCCAGGGGTTTGAAGAAATTGGCCAATTGGCTTCCAAAACCTGCCATAGCATCAGTGAAGGCGTTTCGTTTGTGAGATCCGAAGAATTTGGTGACGAGATTGTTCAGACTAGAAACAAGGTTTTTGATGATCATATCGGCCAGACCATTGTGAACACCTACAGGAAATAAAGACATGGTTTGATTAAAGAAAACAATGTGTACCTAATTAGATTAGGATAGGGGTAAACGAAGTGTCCCTTTTGAAAAGCCTTCCTTGCCAAAACTTTACTTTTACTAAGTTCCTGGTCCAACGAAATAGTCTTTTAGCTAATCCAAGTATACAAATTCACATAGCCAAATACAAGAATCGGGGTGGACGGATCGAAAGGAATTTATGTAAGTTGGCAATCTGTTACATCGAAGGTATATTTTCATCTCCATGACCAGAGCTGAATGACTACTTTGTGATCGACCGACTCAATAAATGTAGAGTTCTCTTTTGTTACAATTTACCCACTCAGACGGAACATGTGATACAACCAGTCCGTCTCAGCTCGCCCAGCTCTTAGACTTATCCTATCAGAACTGGATATCAGGTTTTCCCCCAACCCCACATTTAGACAAAATGTTCTTTGGTTTATTATTATCGACTAGCTAACATTACAATCACCAGTATTGGTTTGCGGAGTTTAATTATAAATAAAAGTTGCATATGAGTATGAGGTAAGCCATTGATATCGGAAATGATCTACGCGTAGAACTGTTATTGGGGTACGTTACAGATTCGACATACAATTTAGGGTTTTTGGAATTAATATAGCACTGCCTACTTGTGGGACGGAAACATTTGTGATTTGTCTGCGCAATCTGATCATCATGTGAACTATTAAGGTCATGCGATAATGGCGGTAGGTGGCAGAGTTAGTTGGAACGTCTTGAAACATGCAAATGATGTGGAACAAAAGCGCAACTTACCAACAATGTTGTCAATGGTTTGGACAAGTTCGTCGGGGTTGTCGATAGCATTTTCTACATTATCGATAACGTTCTGGAAAGCGCTTATGGCGTTAGCCAAAACTGGTTTAAAGTAGTCGACTCCGTTTTCAATTACTTGTTTGGCTTCGGTTTCGAATTTGGTTACTTGTTGCAAAAGACCACTAAAAATAACCGGTAAAATTATTTACTTATTGTTAAAGATGTGTTCGATAGAAGTAGATTACGCCTTTAGATCTAACCTTAAGTATCCCGACTCGCTAAATGGACTTAAATAGTGTTAATGGCGGTGTTTGTATCAAGAGAAATTTTACAATAAAAAAATTTAAGAATGTCGGATATTGAACTAGCAATGCAATTGAGTTCTCTGAAATGGCAATTTTGTGAGCGTCGACATCTAGTTTTAGGTCTAGTTACCCCCCTTAGACTTTGTTCATGATAATGTAAAAGACCGGGTAATCTAGCCAATGACCTATTATTCTCAAATGTTGACAACCCACCGAGACTTATAATCGTAGAATATTTTTCTGAATGATAGAGACTAGGTAAAATAGATAATTCGATCGTCAGGCCACTAATGGGCAAGGCATTTATCTGAAGTTATCTCTGAAGGTTAAGATCTACTTTAAAATGGTATTAGTGTGTATTCAAGTATGACATTCAAATTGATTTTCCAGAAATGGGGTTAATCGAAGACCTCTTTAAGAGGCAGACATTGACCAAACTGGACTAGATGAGGCTTACCTAATCTCGCGTGTGGTTTTGTTTGACTTAAGAGCACCCATGGTATTCAAAGCAAGAGCTGAAAGAGACACAGGCTTTATAAATATAGGTCAGTGATTAAATTAATGTACGAACTATTATTTAAAACGCGTTAAAATGCCTCAGATATATAGTCATTCGAATGGGGCCATTTTGCTGCCGAGTAAGGAATATTGGTGGTAAGTGATTTCACATGTAGCTTAATAGACAAGTATTTTTATTGTTTCGATGATGTCTGATCTCTATAAGCGGACCTTGGTAGGTCATCGATCATGCAACTCTAATTGCAAACATGATTGGACAATCTATTACTCAGATATAATTGCTTTGGTATAAATTCTTAAGTTTACCTTGTAAGCCTTGCGACAGAAGATTCTTTCCGGCATCTTTTACTTTATCGAATAAAACTCCACCAACATTGTCCAGCTGTCCCAAAAGACTTTTACCAACTACCGAAAAGGTGTCTCCAACTTTTTGAAACACGGATTTCAGTGCGGTAAGAAAATTAGCATCAGTGCCTGAGGCAACCAGGGCGATAGTCAAAAGCAACAGAAATTTCATTTTCCTTGAAAGGAAGAAGGTGAATTATTTCTTAAAAATTTAATTATATTTGTCAAATTAATAATAAAAAAAATTGTTAACTGCGCGCTGCAATTTAATTTATCCTTTGTATTCCATATAGATACTTGATGATACCCTAATAAATATTAATATATGTCAACTGATTTGGACACCGATCCGAATAAGGGTAAAATGAAAAAAGTCAGGACTGTTGACTATATTCAAGCCATTCATCGATTATCCATGCATTGACCTCATCATAAACCAACTACCCCCCCCCTCCCCCTATCCGACTAAAACCGCTAAAAATGAACCTGATAGAACTAGACCTACCTTCAATATGTTGAACTTATAAAAGCTATCTGGTAATTGTTCGTCTGTCTTATATTCAGCTATCTGACCTACAAGGGTTTAACCCATATTTACCAAATAATATATAAAAAAAACCTACAAAAAACCATGGGAGATTCTCAGATGGCGTCACCATGATGTTCACGTTATTGCAAATCTAGATAAGGTAGGATTAGGTTTGACAGTGATCACTCCTTATGTAAATTTCTAGGTCATTCCACTGTAAAATATACAATTTAAAAAAAGCTGTATCATAAAGCCTGACATTGAGTCAACTGGTGTGGTTTTGAATCCTCGGTTGTACGTGACAAGGAGTAGGGTCGCCTGTCCAAACTCGTGGGTTTTCTCCGGGTCCTCCGGTTTCCTCCCGCTGCTAAAGACCCTACGCGCAAGCGAATTATTGAAATAAAATCAAACCATATGTTAGTCCCGAAAAGACCTAATTTGTGTCAAGTGGACGTTAAACCCCATTTCTGTTCTCCGAAACTTTAACGCCCTCAAATTGGTAATGTTACAAAGATGACTGACAGTTGAAATGTGTGATGCCAATCTTTGTGCATATCCAAATTAGGTTTTGAAAGATAGCCTATGAAAAACGGGCAAAAAACCGAGGTAATTTGAAAGCTTCTATGTCTTAAACGCCCAATTATAACCATAGGTACACAGAAGGGAATAGTAATAACAGAAATTTATGATATCCAAGTTATTGAAGACATTCGGACATATCATTATTCTCTCATACTAAAGAACCCCTTTACCTTTAGTTGTATACCTATTGTAAAATTATGAAATATGTTTAATATAAAACTGGGGATTAGATATAAATTCAATATGAGTTTTGTAAATTATGATTGTGTGGTTGTGGTAATACAGACATAAACAACAACGACAGATTGTTTGTTACACTTTTATTTCTATTCCATGTTGTGTATTCTTTACCATCTTGGTAGGTGAGGTAAGTTATTAAACAGTTGGTGTAGCAATGGCAGTGGTTTGTTCTGTAAATATACAACATAATATCATATATACAGCACCAAAATCTCTCGTAAATATACATAATATATACATATATAATATATACAGATCTCTCATAATAATAAAATAGATATATAAATTATCATGCTACACTTAGATCACTCGTACAAATACAATATGTATAGCACTCAGATCTCTTGTAAATTATACTGATGTTTTTATTCTATCTGCTCAATAATCTATGGGATCAAAGAACCAAATGGCTTTTGCTAATCTATTAATAGTTTTCTTACATTTTATGTAGCGCCGTTTGGAGTATTAAGTATTCGCAAATGAATTTGAACTCAATTTAAGAGGGGCCTAACTGGGTGTATGCTTTTTCTAATTTATTCAAACAGTGTTACTCGTTCGCATGTGGTTGGGTCTGTGGAACCTTCGAACGGGCATATTAAATTTTTGTTTACAAACGTTTTTCGCATGTTACGTTAGTTATATACGCAGTAAGATATGCATACGTGTTTTAACGATTGTTACTGTTCTCCTCTACATATTTTCAACTTACGGAAGATATCATTAGTAGCAGTCTTAAGAGCACTGAGGGCAGTTAATCCGTGGATAGCCAATTTTGTTCCAAGTTGGGTGGCTGAAGTTTTAACAGTTTCAAGCATGTTTTTACCAGCAGTCTTCAGGGCGGTTCCAGTGGTTGATATCATCTAAAATTAAAACCAAACAATTGAGTCTTACATAAATATACTGGTTTTTTTTTCGTATAATTGCATTACCACATCGGACAACAGCTTAAGCGTGGTTCTACATTTTAGCTAATTTTAAACAAATTTCATTACAAATGTCATATGAACTACACCCGTGAAATAAAGTATAATACGACTATTATAATAAAAGGAATACCTACATTTTTGACTCCATCGCCCAGGGGTTTGAAGAAATTGGCCAATTGACTACCAAAACTTGCCATAGCATCAGTGAAGGCGTTTCGTTTGTGAGATCCGAAGAATTTTGTGGTCAGATTGTTAAGCCCGTTAAAAAGTTTTTTCATGAGCATATCAATCAGATTATTGTGAACACCTACAGGAAATAAAAACATTGACACTAGTAAAAGACAAAACAAGGTCTATATAGTACCCTTAAATCACCAGGTTTTACGGATAACTGAGTTTAAAACAGATGGGTTTAAAAGTTTTATCCGTGTATCGGAAACAGCAGAGTCGGAAAAGTACAGTCTGTCCTATCCGATAGATAACTTACAAAACGACCTGGTTGAATAAGGAGCCCGATAAATGCCCCCCCCCCCCCATCCACATACACACACCATCCCCAAAAATAATTTGACAGTCTTTCAATTATAAAATAATGCACTTGATTATGATAACACAGCGATGCTCATAAGACACTGAACAGTCATTCGGATTTAAGGGCGCCCACACGCCAATGAGTTCGTTTGCCCTGATCCAAACTTTCTTATATCACTTACGTGGAGGCTATGGCGCCACATAACTCTGCTGCACCCCCACTTTTAAAATCCTACATTCGGCCTTGACGGAACCATAGTGAAAAAATCGAAGGGGATGTCATGCAAGTTGATATTTATCATAATCTAGGTGGAAGACGATGTATATTATGCTCTACTCTAAGTGGAAGACAGTTATTGAAGTGCGATGTATATTATGCTCTACCCTGTAATTTTCGGGTCTTTGAACATAAATTTATACGAAACGTTTATAGTAGTAAATGAATATAATGCATTATACTGTGTTCTTTTGAAGTTAAAAATAGATTAAAGTGTGTCTTTCCTTAGAAACAGTTGTGAATTATGTATACAAACTGACCTAATAGACTGCACGTATTATTATTAATGACATCAAAATAATGAAATGGATGAATGGAATGGGGTTTAACTATGTGGATTTCTGCACCTACCGGGATAATGAAGACAGGTATGCAGAAATTGAATTCCGACTGGCAAGGGTTGCTGACTCTTGTTAATGGCGTCAGTAGAGGCGGATTGGGGCCGGGAACCGGCCCGGGCTCCCGTGTTTGAGCGGCCCCGTTCACTGACCGCGGAGCGCTATAGTTGATTCCTCCTGTGATGGAAGGCCATGAGACACATTGGTACAGAGGGACGAAAGTGAAATTCATAAAAGCTGCTTTTTAGACGAATTGGACAAAATTATTTTTCTTTATTTTTTGTACGACCAGCCCTGTGATCGCCCGATCGCCCAATCCGCCCCTCGGCGTCAGGAAGCAGTGATCCATCTTAAGAATTATTTTGGACATTGCGTAAACCACACTTCAATGGAGTCTGCAAAACGTGTTACAAAAGTGACTTACCAACAACGTTGTCAATGGTTTGAACAAGTTCGTCGGGGTTATTGATAGCATCTTCTACATTATCGATGATGTTGTGGAAAGCACTAATGGCGTTGGCCAAAATTGGCTTAAGGGAGTCGACTCCGTTTTCAATTACTTGCTTGGCTTCGGTTTCGTATTTGGCTACTTGTTGTAATAGACCACTGAAAATAAGCGGTATAACTTTTTACTTACTGCCAAAGATATGTTCGATTGAAGTAAATTAGTTCATTAATTGTAACCTAAAAATTTGATATATATTTCCTATAACCTAAAAGACTTTCAATCAGTTATGCACAACCAAAGACTTCCCCCGTGTCAAGCGGTATATGTTAGCTATGTTACAGCTAGTAATTAACCTACACAGAGGTATCTCACCATTATACGAATCGGAGCAAAATGAATTGAAAAGGAGTTTAATGTTCTACAGTTCTGCTCCGACAGGGCTAATGAAGACATACATGCGCCATGCAGTGTGCTATAAGGGAACTTTGCCCGGACAGTGGTGCAACTGTCTACCTTTATATCGAATTTCAACTCTCACGGTACCTTTTTGCGTGCACGCCAATGTGTACGCGGGACATCGGTTTTTCGTCCCATACGAACGACTAGAAAGCTGTCTTTGTCAGGCCCTTAATCCCGCACCACGCCGGTAAAACCCGATGAAAATTCTCGGCCAACACCAAGGGCGGACCCGCGACCTCCAGACTAGCGACCCACCACCAGAGCATTGTTTACGGAATCGAATCAGAGCATTGTTTACGGAATCTAAAGCACCGGAGCATAGTTGTCTGTGATATCAGCTGGTGATTTTCATTTGACAATATCATTGATATTGCTCCACTGAATATCGCTAATTGAACCGATCAGCCATAATGATGTTATATCCAAGGAATATATTTTGTCTTAGTAATGTGACTACATTTGTTAACCTAAGTGGCTTTAATATCCTTTCTGGCAAAACATTTATTTGAACATTAAGGTTAAGAACAGCTTCATATTACATTGATGGGTATTCCATTATTAGCTGAAAAGATCAAAACCCAGTGCCGGTTTTATGAGGCGGGACTAGCTAAAGGTTACCTGATGTCTCGTGTGGTTTTGGGTCCCTTCAGAGCACCCATGGTGTTCAAAGCAAGAGCTGAAAGAAACGCAAAGTTCATAAATGTCGGAGTTCACAGTAATTAAATTATTTAATAAAATATCAGTTATGTCTAAAGAGTGTTAAAATATCTAGAAAAACTTTGCAAAATTCGGATTATGTAAACGCCACTAACTGGTTAGGAAATCATTGATCATGAATAAACAGTGATTAATTGAATCAACGCTCGGGAATAAGTGCGATCTAATTAAAAGGATACTGCACGAGCTAAATCTGCCTATTGCAGGTCTTATCAATTAGACATTTATTAACTTGCCAATACCATAATCAACCCTCGATACGATCGAATGGTCGGTATTTTCCACGGATTTAAATATGATTGGCAGTTAATGATTTATTTAAAAAATGGAAAACCCACACGTTGTTTGCTATTGTGACATCGGTTGCCGAGACTCCGTTATTCTCCACACGTTGCTGATAATGGCGTAATTTGACTGAAATATTCTTTTCATTATTCAGTTTTGACTATTATAGCGAGCGAGACCTGTCAGATCTTTATCTTAATCTTCCATAATGCATCTTTAGCCCCCCCCCCCCTAAAAAAACCAGCACAAATCCATAAATCGTATGTGAAATGAATGGAAATAGGGGATAACGTTCCACTGTTCTGTCACAGTGACAGGACCTTTCTTAGGTAACACCGTGATCGAGTCGAACCCAGGGTTTCCAGGTTAGTAAGCCCCATGGCCCTCAAACCGTAAGTACCCAATTATATAATTTTCTGAATTGAAAACAGACAATAAATTTACCTTGTAAGCCCTGTGAAAGAAGATTCTTCCCTGCATCCTTTACTTTATCGAATAAAGTTCCACCTACATTGTCCAATTCCCCCAAGAGACTTTTACCAACTACCGAAAAGGCGCTTCCAACTTTTTGGAAGACTGATTGCAGGCCGCTAAGGAAATTAGCGTTTGTGCCTGAGGCAACCAGGGCGATAGTCAAAAGCAACAGAAATTTCATTTTGCTGAAAAGGAAGAAGGTGAAGTTTTATTTTTAAAAATTAATTATATTTGTCCAATTTATAAAAATATGCTAACTGCGAATGTGATTTAGCTTTGTATTTCCGATATATATTGTTGTTTGTTTTGTTCTTTTGATACTCGGATATAATGACATCGTTAATATTAATGTACACAAAAAAAACATGTTTTTCTTCTAACTTTCGAAAGATCACAAAACCCTTTACAAACGGACTTGAACGATCTCCAGATACTTTTCGGTCTGTGCCGGAATTCGAACCTGGGACGTGCTATGTAGTCCGCTAGAATATACATGTAATTACAGTATTATTGGTACACAGAAGAAAATCTGCAAAACATTCTGCGGAATTAAGCTGGTTTATTATTGTTTGATTTGCTTAAATTCATGTTCAAGGGTCAAACACGGCATCTAACACAATCCCATGGGTGATATTTATTTCCGTTTACTCCTGCATGTTGTTGTTAACTGCATTGTTATTACCCAAGCTCAGTACATAAAATGTGTCATAATAGAACTTCATAAGTTTGTTTAAATTGTTTTGAGCCTAAAAATGTTTATCCCAAGTATATTAAACGTTCTATCATCTATTGCAAAAATAAAAACAAAAATACAAAAAAAAAAAAAAAACCCCAAAAAACCAAACCTTAACCTGATAGAACTAGCCCTACCTTCAGTATCTTGAACTTATAAAAGCTATCGGGTAATTGTTCGTCTGTCTTATATTCGTCTATCTGACCTACAATAATTCGACCCATTTTTAGGAAAAAGCTTGGGAGATTCTCAGATGGCGTCACCATGATGCTCACGTTATGTCAAATATAGATAAAATAGGATTAGGTTTGACAGTGATAATTCCTTATGTAAATTTCTAGGTCATTAGATTTTATATATAAGTAGTTATTTTTTAGAAGCCATCAATCTATATTCCAGCCCCAAAGCAAATCCGATGGTTTGGACTATCACAGCAAGTTTCAAAATAAATCTAGAATAGTAATATAGCGTGAACGTATTTCGAAGGTTTTAGAAATTATAACAGGCAGGAATAAAAACCAGAATAACTGACACATCCTTAATACTAGCTCAATATTGTTAGCTATTTTGAAATAAAATGGGTCAATACTTCCATTATTGTTGTGCGAATGAATATTCTTTGATTGTTTTCCCTATGACATCCTGATCGAAATAATGCCGGGATATTAGACATACTTGTCTTATTCTACCTTATTCTACTGTCTACGGTAAAAAAATACTTGGATATATAGACTAGATGTCGAAGAGAAAAGGACAGCTTGTTGCATCATATTCCTATATTTATATGAAAATGTTAGCTAGCATACCATAATCCCTTGGTTATCCAGAATCCTTCTAGAAATCCACAACATTCACTTTTCTACAACGGAGAAAAGGTTTTTCGTGTTTCTTTTTATTATTTATTATGGTTTTCATTGCGAAACACGCATTCATTATATTGCAGAAAGAATCTTTCTCAATCATATAAACAATATCTGTAAAACAAGCGACATGGGTAATATACGTAAATATTTGTCATTGACGACACAAACACCAATTCATTCGCAAGGGTTGTTTTAATTCTGTCGTCTACGAGATGCTCTCGAAACAACTCGAAAAAACTGCAAAAGTTACAAAATTCGACCGTTTATAGCTTATGTTATCCCCTGAAGGGGCATAGGGCCACCACAACGGTTCTCCATTTGTCTCGATCTTTGCCTTATTGTTTTGCTTCCCCCCCCCCCTTGATGACAAGCCTTCAGTTCAGAGTGAGAGGGGAGAGAGAAATGGAGTTTAACGTCCACTCGACACAAACTAGGTCATTTTGGGACTAACATATGGTTTTGATATTATTTAAATAATTCGCAGGTGCGTAGGGGTCTTTAGCAGTGAGAGGAACTCGGAGTACCCGGAGAAAACCCACGAGGTTGGACAAACGACCCTCCTCCTTTCCATGTACAACCGGGGATTCGAAACCACGCCAGTTGACTCAATGGCAGGACGTATAATACAGCGTGCGCACGCTAACCATTCAACCATCCACCCCACCCCCTTCAGTTCAGCCATTTGCGTTTCTAAATGGTGTTTGGTAACGCTGTCTGGTCGGTTCTTTCTCATAGTTTGTGATTTTTTTCCGGCCATCTTTTTCTAGCCTTGGGAGCTTCAGTCTAGAGCCGGGCTGGTGATGTTCTTTTGAGGGCGTCGTGGGGTGTGACCTTACCATCGCCATTTGCGCTTCTTAATGGTGTTTGATAACGCTGTCTGGAGTGTTTTTTCGCATAGTTTGTGATTTTTTCCGGTCATCTTATCTGTAGGATATGTCGTAGGCAATTGTTAATGAAGACCTGTAGATCATGTTCGGTTTTCTTGGTTTGTTTCCACGTCTCTGGTCCATACAGTAGAACTGATTTGACTTTGGTCTAAAAGATCCTCAGTTTCGTTGGGTAGTTTTCTAACCCCTCTCTATAACGCAGATGTGAGTTGGTTAAGTTAGCTGGGCTGGAATAGGCTACATAGAATCAATATTCCTGAAGCCGTGGCCCGACAAATCCCTCTTCGACCATTGTTGGATTGGCCTCTGATACTTGAGGTTTTGAAGGAGTGTATCTATTCCTCCCATACAATCAGATGTAAGTTCAGCAACATGACATCCCTTCGTTTATTCTAAGTCTTCCCTAAACTTTGAACAGTGATTTATGTGAAAGTATGTTCGTCTCCAAACAGTATTGTTTACATTATATTCCATTTGATATCCTCGTTTGTCACGCAATTAGTTTTTCTGCAATATTCTTCTATGCATAATAAAATCGTGAGTCATCACGTAACGTTATGTAAGCATACATGTATTTGGTCCAAGTTGGAGTTTGTGTTACGTTTTTGTTACACAGTTAGCTATTCGTTGTTAATCGGACCATCGACCAATCATAATTTGGAACTGAAATTTCCTTTCGCTAAAGCAGTGTTTAGTGGGATTAGGTATAATCAAACGAAACACTGCGAGGAGTACGCGTAGAATCTGGAAAAAGGTATATCAAAGGTGTAACAAAGGTTAATCAATAATATGTCCCAGACATTGTCAGACATTGTCCTTGGCGATTTTTAAACATTTGGACTCTATATCCAAGGTAAGTCTACAAAATGAATCATGGATCTTGAATCTAAAATTTATGTTTTACGTAACGTTCCTCGTGCCTCATGCAGATCTATTAAAATTTAACGGAAATAAAGATCATTTAACTTGACTTGTGTTACCTATACATATCGATCGTAAAGTGGGTACCTTGAACGGGTAAAATGGGAAACAAACACTAGACATTTTGGAAATTGTTTATCCTACCCCCTTACCTACGTGGTGGCATACTCCGCGCAGTGTTGCGTTTGATTAGATGTAATCCAACTACACACTGCTATTATAAGTGGATATTGTTGTTTTAAATTTTGATTTGTCAGTAGTCCGTCTACCAACCAATCACTAGCTGCCAATATTGGACCAAATATGTTTACATAACGTTACGTCATGACTCACGATTTTATTATGCCTAATTAACACGTCGTGTATAGCAGAATACTGCAGTAAAACTAATTGCGTGACAAACGAGGCTATCATGTCGAATGTTTGGAAACGAACATACTTTCACCGTTTTTAATACCTTAAATTACTGTCCAAAGTTTTAGGGAAGACCCAGATTAAACGAAGGACTGTCATGTCGCTGTACTTAAGTGATAGCTTTCATTGGACGGAAAGAATAGACACACTCCCGCATAAGTTCAAGAAACAGACGCTATTCCAGCAATGGTCAGAGAGGGATTTCTCAGGCCATTGCTTCAGGAATATGACGTGGTGGTGGATTTTGGAACTTTTGGCCACTGTGTTGCTTAGATAGTGCTTATTCTCCAGAGCCGGTTGAAGCAATTCTTGAATGGGGTGATGGGGTGGGGTGGGGGCTACCATTCTTGGAGTTTAGGCGAAGGTCCTGTTGCTGCGTGGGCCACGGGAGCTTTCTGGCTAATGAAATTGCTCAGCAAATGCAAGATTATAAATGTAAGCTTTTTTTGTTCGGGTTGTGGATCTGATCCTGCGGAAGAAATGAAGAAAGAGCTTAATATGGAATAGGACTAGTTTATTTAGAGAATTGGCGGCTTGTAGGTGTGACCGTTACAACCTCACTCATTGAAGATTTTAGTAAATTAACTATCTCCCTTTAAGACCACTTTTAGTTCAATAGAACTAATAATACTATATGAATAATAATGGCTTAATCTTAAACCTCATAGGTTTTCTCTGGGTCCTCCGCTTATTGTGTGTTAGTCTCGAAATGACCTAGTTTGTGTCGAGTTGACGTAACCTCCCCCTCTCTATCTCTCTCCATCTCTTTCTCATACAGAGGTTCGAATTTTCATTTAGGTCTGGGTTCTTGTCGATATTGAAGAACTTTCTGGATTATAAACCCTGATTGTACGGAATATCACTCCTGTAAATTGCAGACACTCTTAGATGTCACCATGTTATCACCGTTACATCATAATTATGGTTGAGTCTGTGTTTCCTGGTGATCGGAGCTAAACTTTCAGTCAAATGGCAACCCTCCTTTACGCAAATACTATAAAAGCATGTAATATGCCAAGGTTAAAAAAAAGTATCACTAGGCCTAGGATGAGTTCAAATTTGGTTCGCATGCAAAATGTGGAATATATGAATTAAGGTTGTCGACCAAAAGATCAAAAGTTCGTGTATGAGTTCGACTTTAGTGAGTACCTTACCTATAGCCCCTGCTTTTTTAACCAAATGTGAAATGTGTATGTATTTTTAGGCTATCCAGAGGGGATACAAATGTTGATCAATTCAGATGAAACTTAACAAATATGTTGGGGAACAAAAGATCTTGAATGGGAGGATTTCTCGTGGAAAATGTCGGCGTATTTTGCATGGCAACCGCGTGATTTAACTAGTCGTAGATAGGAGTGAATTATTTGATAGATAAGGTACACAGGGAAAGAATGTGAGAAACTCTATCCTGTCAGGTTTTTTTAAATTACCTAATGTCCTGATCTGTCTTAGAAAAACGGAAGTGAGATGGGACAGAAATATAGATCGACCTTTCAGTTAACTAATCGGGACCTTCGCAACTGGGAGTCTCTTTACCCAGGGATCAGTACAGAACATAGCAGAGTTTTGTTGTGAAATTCTGTGTTCTTGAAGCCTCACTTCTATGTGAGACTTATGCGCAATAACTCGGAGAATAGAGTACTTGCGGCCAAATTATTGGCCACCAACCCCCTATCGCCGGGCCTGTTCTAATCTAAAACCGATGGATGTATTAGTATGAATGTTCCTTTGGTGAACTTCTTAAGGGGAAGTATGATTTCACTGGTGTTATAAGCATAACAAACATTTTGTCGATCATTTAATTTGATCTACCGCTAAGTTGTATAGCTTTTCAGTTCAGTTTCTATATCAGTATCATAAATTGTCAACGATATTGACGATAAACACATCTTAACAAAATAAATGGTGTTTTTTAAAAATAAAAATATTTATTGGCCTTCCAATTTGTGTGTTAAGCCTGAGATGGTGCTTCCCACATTAGCTACAGTCTGACCTGAAAAGTAAAGTTAGAATCTGAATGATTAATAAGTTCAAATAATCAAATGTCATCCAAACAAGTCTCGATAGCATTTAAAAATATGATTATGCATTTACATGGCTGCCCTACGTATGTAAATATAAGTATGCTCTTCCAATGGGTTAAAAAAAATTAAGTGGGGTTAATTTGCAGAATTCACAACAAAAAATACTGCCTCTTTTAATAGTAGTTAATTTGCCTTGCTACAAGAATTCACGGTACTAGTGACAGCGTCCACCAGATGAATCTTGGTATTCTGGGGTAAATTCATTCAATACCCCCTGAAGTATATGGGCTAGTAGCCGTTATGCCAATCAAATATTTGAATGTCTTACCGAGAATATCAGTGGTGGCATCTTTAATGGCAGAAAGGGCGGTGTTTCCATGTTGAAAAAGTTCGGCAGCCTGGTTTTTCAGGTTAGCCATATGGGGTGCCAATTTTTCACCGAGATGACTCACAGATTGTTCTACAGTTGAGACAACATTACCAGCAACATTCTTCAAAGCTTGACCAGCTGAACCCAACAACTAAATGATTAAGATAATACCAATGTTATAGTTTGTGTATAGTATGATCATGAAAAGGTAACCGGGTTTTTAAAAATAATGTAATCAATCAAACCCTTTTCCTAGCTATTAAATGACATCCAGTGCTAGTTCATTTCCTAAAGCTGTACATGTTACAGTATAGCAAGCAGTGTGGCAAAAGATCCACTAATAAAAGAAATTGTGGACGAGGTTGATTTAACCAACCCAATGGACCCATGTATACACCAGTGGCATCATAAGGTAGGCTGTATGCCGAAACCGGTAAATGTTCTCGCACCCGATGCTCAAGTGCTTCATGTTCATAAAGAAATACAGCCCCAAATCATTTTCATGGACTACACTTCAAACAAATACACTATTCAGTATTCTCATATTCTCAAGTAAATCCCAATACTTACGTTATGGACGTTCTGGATTGCTGGTTTAAAGAAACCAGTAATCAAGTCAGTTAGAGATTTCAGGGTATCGCCAAAGGTAGACCTCTTGGTTTGTACTCCAAAATTATTATTGATGATAGTTTCAATGCTGGAGATCAGATCCAACAAGAATGTGTTTCCTTGATGTTGATGTCCCACTGAAATCATAAATATCTTTAAAAATGTTTTCACCAATATGATTCAATTTATTTCGCATAGAACGAAGAAATATACCGTATTCATAATTAATTGGATCTCAATAATCGGTTAGAAGAAGATTAACCTGATTGTGTTTAGAAATAGATACGTCTAAGTCAAAGAAAATTTTGTCATTAATCTGCTCAATGTGATAATTTAGCATTGAATTCTTGAAATTGTTAAAGAAATTATTTTTGTATTGGTGCTATCCATATAGAACACTACTTACAAATAATGCTTTCAATGTCGTGTTCTAGTTGTGGTAGATCGAAATCGATCATTTTCACTTTGTGGGCCAATTTTTCCATTTCCTGGAAAGCTCCAGTAATGACAGGAGTAAACTCCTCAACGCCCTTCAGGAGCATATTCTTCATTTCATGTTCGAAATTAACTAATTTGTCCATAATGCTTAAATAAATGAGACACATACATGAATTATGATTTGCAGTTTATCATCCGTGTTAACCGAATACTGATGGCTGCTCCTTACAAGGACACGGTGAAATTGCGAAACTTTAAACTAAAATTCTTATTTGTAATATATTTCCTCAGAAGAAAACACTTCCATTTTGTACCTGTTTTGTTTATATTTACCTGGTGTCTCGTCCCAATTTGGAAAACAGGCTACTGACAGCACCTGACAGCAAGTCTGGAACAAAAGAACAATGATTTAAAGAAAATAACCGTCATCCGCACATTCACCATACTGGTCATTTGGGTACTTAGTACATTTTAGGAATACACGAGGCAGATAAGGTGAATAACAATGACCACTATGCACAGCTACTGATCATGCAGCAAACATTTATTATCTAGAACTGCGTTTGTGTTCCACTCGGTTTCAAGACGTAAAACCGTAAATTCGTTCTCCAGAGTTAAGATTAATGACAAATGTAAAATGAAGTGGGACAGTAGAATCATATACTTACCACAAGAGAGTTTTAAACAGACTCACCAAAAGTAAAAAAAAAAAACCCTAAGAGGAATTAGCCGTGACACTCTGTATAGCAAAGACATGATTTTGGTGAAAGGTATGACATGACTCAATATCCTCTCTGCCAGGGTATATTCCAGATTAAAGTGTCCTTTACTGTTAATTGCTATTGCAGTATATACATGTACTCACCAGTGACAGTGTTAGATACTACGCTAATACCAGACTGGGCAGCATCTTTCAAGAGTTCTTTACCAACGTTTTCAGCATAAGGAACAAACGCTTGGTTGGTTTCCTTAACACCAGTACCAATCTTCTCAAAGGTATCCTTCACTTTAGTACCAAATTTATTAAGAGCAGTTTTGATATCAGTCAAAAAACCAGCGTTGACGCAGGCAACTAACAAAACGGTAAGAACCAAGACTTTCATGCTGAAAATAGTTAGTTTATTGTGGCTTCAACTGTTGTACACTAATGATTCTTCATAACATATTTCTTAATATCTTCTGAGATCTGAGATTTTCATCTTACAGGATGGCCATGGGTCTCTTCTTTTTTCCATAATCAGTGGTACTTGTGGCGACAACCACTGATTGTATTGTTCGATAAAAGATCCACGGTCTATGTTTAGTTACCAATCATCAGCATCATCGCAAAGACTACATAAATTGTGTGGATCCAAGAAGTTTAGATCCGATGAACCAAACGAAGCTGGTTAACGGCATTGTGTCTTTGCTGAAGGATGACATATTTTCGTATCGATGGTGTTACATCACGCTCAAATGTATACAGATATAAAAAAATTATAATAATATATAATGCAAAATCAAAGGAAAATAAAAAAAACTCACGTGGACAGAGACGAAAGTTTCTATTATAAGTATCTGTAAGATTAGCCGAGAAATGTCCATTAACTTTATATCAGAAACAAATCACGTGATAAGATAAAATTGTATATTTTAATATATTTTGGCAACAAAGGTGAGGTTCTATGGGAAGTAAAAAGACTGACGAAGAAAGGTTTTTGTTATCTTCAACTATCACGAATTAGGTCCAAACTAAATTTTATATGTTAATCATTGTCTAAGCAGGTGTGTATTTTTTATGGTTGGGTGTGTGTTTATTATTTGTTTGTATATGTGTTATTTTTTAAAATAACACATATACAAACAAATAATGCCACAACTCCGTGGAATAATGGTGCCATGGTATCCTGTAACATGATTAGATACTAGAAATAGAACAATTGGGAACATGTATGGTTCCTATTACATAGTTTTGCTCTGTTTTTTACTTTGACATATTTCTGGCTAGTAAAATGATAGATATGCATAATAAATAGACAAAAAAAATAAATTAAAAAACTAATAAATAAATAGAAAAAAATCCCAATTTAATTAATTAAGAAAAACAACACAAAATCAAAGTTTTATACAACTAATAAACTGCAACAGTTAAGCAACTTGATAAGTGAAATGTCGGTTCCATATGAAAACAGGCAATGTAGTGTAAGAGGTGCTTCTGCACTTGAGTCCTAAGTACTTGAGCCAAATTGGTACCGACGGTAATACACGTAGTGTTCATAATTTATTTAAAATATATAATAATATGGATTGCTCTAACAGTTTATATTTACCCAATATTTGTGTTCTACTGTATACTAATCCGATTTCCCCGGCACCAAAAGAACAAATACACGAACAGATAGCGTACAATGCATACTATAAATGAAAAATAAACTGTTATTTCAGACTTGGAAATAATGTGTTTAAAAAAATACCGTATGAATGACCCCTAACACATCCCTTTACGTGATGGTGGGCCCTGTTAAATTTTACCGGTGTCTTCTCGTGATGCCCAGAGTCCATTTTTTCATATTATTAATTGAGTAGTTCACTTATTAGAACCGGGGACGTGTTAGTAAAGCGAAAAACGGTACCTCGTAAGTTTAAAGTCCTAAGAGAGTAGGTGGAAACGCAACTGTGTGGGCAACGGTGCTCACGAAACTATAAACATAAAAAATATCATATGTTTGTCCCAAAAGGACTTCCGACAGTACAGGCGCGGATCCAGAGGGGGGGTTTGGGGGGTCCAAACCCCCCCCTGCTCAGCGACATAAAAAATAAATTATGCCTTGCATCAATGAAATTAAATCACAAAGTGATCCTACATCAGTATAAAAATGATTTCTCTGTTTAAAAAGCTCAATTTATATGTATGCCTATGTAATTTAGAGACGATGATGCCAGATTTCCGTGACAGAAACCTGGCAAACCCCCTCCTGCAAAAATTCCTGGATCCGCCCCTGCAGTAATATATGGACGAAATATTAAACCATGTTCCATTTACGTAGCAACTCATTTCTGTTTTATTTCTGCATTTTAACAACTTGGCCTGTGATTGTCGGTCATGGCCCTTGCTCCGAACAGCGAACAATTAATGTGTACATTTTGTTTTACAGTATTTGTTTACATGTAAGATAAGGTTTTGGCTTGCATGAGCTGGTTTTACCACTCCTCTTTACAATAAACAAGTAGTGTGTCTTTTTGCATAATAATAGGTTGGTCAACTTAAAAATTTTTGTTCCTATCAAATAGAAGCTTTCAAAGATTTAAAACTACGGAGCTCGTACGGAGCTCTTTGTACCACCAAAACTATAGGGAGAACAATAAGCTAGTGCTTCCGTAAATATTCTAATATAGGATCCCTACTCTACTCTACGGGGTAAAATTTCGCGTAGCCTCGTTCAACATTACTAAAAGCCTAGACATCGAGAGTTTATTATTGTCTAGATAAGTTAATTAATGTCTAATTGATAATCTAGATAACATTTCGGGCCTAAAGAAAGACTTCTAATTGGCAGATGTTTAAACTAATTCATTTATTAATGAAGGTCAAGTAGCGTAGCTTGTACTTTGAGAGTAAAATGCTTGGGGGGGGGGGGTATCTTATTCTTTGATTACTCGATGACGATAAAAAAAATATATATCAAGAGTTAATAGTGTTTTACAAAACAGTTATTTATTGACTTTACACCGAATTTTTTAATTCAGCAATTGTTTGTCCAGCATTAGCTACTGTCTGACCTGAAACAGTAGAATAATACAAGTTAGAGTTAGTATTTATTCCGATGATAAACATAATGCAATTCATATTTTTAAAAACTTTAAATTGTGAATCCGGGGTTGGCCCCTTGGTGGGGTTTGCGAATTGTTACCGGAGTCGGCAACTCGCTTACCGTGGTTGTACAAAGGTTTATCAACTTGGCTGGGTTAACGGGGTTGACCTCTTCGCGGGATTTGCGAATTTGTTTCCGGGGTCGGTAGCTCACTTACCGTGGTTGTGCAGATTCTTGGGCACTCCAACCATTTTTATGTTTGTTTTACAAAACAGTAACTATATTCGACAGAATTATGTTTCGAGTATTTAAGTATGCAGCTATAGATAAACCAAATTATCATACTGAATGTCTTACCGAGAATATCAGAGGTGGCGTCTTTGATGGCAGACAGAGCGGTGTTTCCATTGTGAAGAAGTTCAACAGCCTGGTTTTTTAGATTAGCAATATGGGGAGCCAATTTTTCACCGAGCTCACTGACGGATTGATGAACAGACGAGACAACATTACCAGCAACGTTCTTCAAAGCTTGACCAGCTGAACCCAGTAACTATATTTTAAAGTAAAAGATAGAGATAAAGATATATATAACAGATATTCAAATGCTATCTATGGTCACTTGAAGTATGCATTATGATACCGAACATGTTATGTATAAAATTCTTTATTCAAAAATTGGCATAGCCAATATTACAGTAACAAATCTATTAGAAAATACACCTGATTTCCATTTTATTATACGTAATCTATATCGTTTAACTTTAAGTTGTCCATAAATCTAATAGCATAACAACACAATTAATGGAATTAGATGGGTATTCACATTTAGACAAACTGGGGATGGCTGAGATCGGAATGATTCTCAAGTAAGTGCAAATACTTACGTTATGGACGTTCTGGATTGCTGGTTTAAAGAAACCAGTAATCAAGTC
Source organism: Patella depressa (assembly GCA_948474765.1). Lineage (NCBI taxonomy): Eukaryota > Metazoa > Mollusca > Gastropoda > Patellidae > Patella > Patella depressa. Next base: position 54,866,378 of record OX419715.1, on the reverse strand, counting down.
AGTTAGAGATTTCAAGGTATCGCCAAAGGTAGATCTCTTGGTTTGTACTCCAAAATTATTATTGATGATAGTTTCAATGCTGGAGATCAGATCCAACAAGAATGTGTTTCCTTGATGTTGATGTCCCACTGAAACCATAAATATTCCTATCGTATTACTGATGTAAGAAGCCATCTTGATTTTAAATTAAACTTAATTGTATTCCTTCAATGCATGGATCACAAGAAAACAAATCATAACTCGATGCAAATAGATGACTAGCTGATCAGTCCCAGCAAGTTTTGAAAGAACATTTGACAAAGTTTGGCCTGTAGGCTGTTTACAAGAAAGGGCTGACAGGAGTGATAAAATGGTGCCGATGACCTTATGGAGAACTTGAAGAGTACAGGTATTTAAGACGAAAACTACATACATATAACACTTTCAATATCTTTCTCCAATTGTGGTAGATCAAATTCTAGCGACTTCACTTTTTGGCCCAACTTTTCCATTTCCTGGAAAGCACCTGTTATGACAGGAATAAACTCCTCGACGCCCTTCAGGAGCATATTCTTCATTTCATGTTCAAAATTAACTAGTTTGTCCTTAATGCTGTAATAAATGAGATATAGATATTATCAATTGCAATTACATAATAAACATCTCTCACAAAACCAGGGTGCAGTGTTTGGAGTATAAATATATCCACTATATTTTAAATTAAATGCTTCTATATTACCCTGTATCTCGTCCAATGTGAAACATATTCTTGAACGCAGTTCCCAACAAATCTAGAAAGGAAAACAATATGTGATTAGATTCAGTGGACAGAGAGGAAACGGGTGCCATCAAAAGACTGACCACTGGAATTAGCATCTGGATTTGGGTAAATATAGCTGGGAGTTTTGTCATCGAAAGCGAGTTTTGACGCCCAAGGGTCGAATGCGCCATGAATTGGGGAAAATCAACTGTTCGTCAAACTGGGTTTAACATCAACTTTTAGCTCTATTTTCTTTTTCAATAATTCTAGTAGTAGGAAGAAACTGGGGAAAGCCGATGACGATAGACATGCGACCCACTTTGTTTTTATAAATAAAATGAAATGGGGTTTAACGTCGTACTATTCTGCTCCAACTGGTCCATTGAAGACGGGTGCTATCATTAAGAAAATACGTTATTCTTTACTTTAATTGACATTTATAAGTAAAATCATTATACTTACCAATAACAATGTTGGACACTACGCTGATACCAGATTGGGCGGCATCTTTTAGGAGTTCTTTACTTACGTTCTGGGCATAAGGAATGAAGGCCGCATTAGTGGTCTTAACACCTTCGCCAACCTTCTGCAAAGTATCAGTAAATTTTTTCCCGATGTTATTTAAGGCCTCAGAAATATCTGTAAAAAATCCAGCATTGACACCGGCAACCAACAATACGGTGAATACAATAATCACTTTCATGCTGAAAATAAATAAGGTTCTTACCAGAAACATTTTTACTGACAAATTCATTTCATCATTTGATCATTGTCACAAAATCCGTTTTTGCTTGAACAAAGAAAGGTCCAGATATTATTTTTATAGGTTACTAAGTAATAGCATCATCGTAAAAATAGGCCCAAATTTCCAAGTGGTGGACGAAGAACACTGAAAATTAATAGGGTTCACCCCTTCATTTTTCCAATGCGTCACATTAAATTTGACAAAGATAGGTTGCTAGGCAACGGAACAATACACCACAGCAGCTAAGTCGTCCGGGAGTCAACAACGGTTGTGGCATATTTTATTTTCTTTGTTAGTAAGGAGATGAAAATCTTACGAGTAATAACCCATTAAAGATACATTATGGGAGATAAGATAGAGAGTTGGCATTTCTCACTATACTAGTTAAAAACTACATGGTGTAAAGGTAATTTCCTGAAAATTACAGTCAAATTGATCCAATATGAGCCGCGAACGAGGCGGGTGAAATTTCCCTCTCGCCCCGGTTATCATTTCTATAATCATTAAAATAAACAGCACAGTCTCGATTGGTATTACATGCTTTGCCATTATTTTTCTTATCATCCAAGATATTTCGATTCTTAACATATGTTAAGCTTCACCTGAACCGGGCAAATAGTGTGGTCCCTGGAGGGTACATAGACTTTGTACATATTTCGCATTTACGTAAAAGGAAATGACCATAACCGAATTAATTCATAATCTTTTGATCCTTAACCTATATTTGACGTTTTATCTAATAATTTTGGACTCTTAGAGGCTCGACAAATTTGGTATACGTATTACATGCTTTACCTCTCTTTGCTTAAAGGCGTGAACAATTTTAGAGAAAGGTTACAGACCGATAATCCACAAGCTGTATAGGTGATTTTCATCAAAATGTTTGACTTCTTAGGTATTCACAAAAATTGAACGGACGACCGAGAAGAAGGACAGGAGTGACGACATAATGCGTCTACATCAAAACGTGCGCGTATAAAAAAAATACGTGTAGTCAGATTGCAAATATCATGACAGCATGACTGTTATATATAATATACGAGTAGTGTTTCGTAAAACCCTACCTTCCAAAACTTTTAACAAAAATTGGGAAGTAATGAAACTTACTTGACAAAGAGGAAAGGCTTGTGAGTGTCTGTAAAACTTAGCAAGAACTACTCCTTAATTTATATCGAATAAAAATCACACGATAAGATAATAACTATTTTTTAAAAATATTTTAATACGTTAAAAAAAAAAGAAAAATGTTCGGATTTGATCGAATTTGAGAAGCCTGTTATCTTCAGCCATCACGTATTAGACTGAAGTCAGGGCAATTTTGTTGTCAGTCATTATCACATATAGAACTGGTTAAACACATTCTAAATATAACTTTAACACAGAGATCAATCCCACGATATATGCGTTATGAAGCTTTCGAGAAAGGGAAGTGACGAACGCAAAAGGAAAACACGAGTTATCCTGCTAGAACTAACTCCTGTAGAAGTGCCCTGGTTACCATCAAGTTATTTTATACATAGGCTGTTCTTAAACAGATTGTTGTCTTTAACAACGCTTCAGTAAATTTCATGGCACTCATTCCAGAATAATACCATCTTAGACTGATAACTCGACACTACCATTAAATATACCCTTCCATCGTCCTCTTGTCACGGGGGGGGGGGGACTCGAACTGCCAATGAAATATTCTCTCTCATCATCAAACTCCACCCTTTACATTGCCTGTTTGAGTAAACAAAATTTAGGTTTGTGTATTGAAATGCTTGATTCCGGTGTATAAACACAGGCAATTGTAAAGATAGGTTGCCAGGCAACGAAACATACGCCAACAGCAGCTTAATCGTCCGGGCAGTCAACAAGGGTTGTCACATATTTTTACTTTTTTTGGTAAGGAAACATCTGAAAATCATTAGAATTTGTTTGCTTTTTATAAAGTTTTGCCCCACGCTAACAATTAGTATAGGAAACATTTAACATCATGGATTTAGCTGTTCAGTTATCAAAATTCATTGAAAATCAAACTACTTGTTCGTTTCAACACCTTAAACTCTGTGTATCAATAATCTGAAGTCAATCGGATGATAAGTTTGGCATCTATAGCGTCACAAGGTTTTTTGAAGTGATCAGGGGAGACAACTCTGGAAGTAATTATTTGAAATCGCTGAAAATCAGTAGGCTTCTTCGTCTCATGACCTTAAACAGTGTGTGTAAATTTAAAGTCAATCGGATATTAACTTTGGCCTCTAGAGCGTCCACAGGATTTTTTGATGTGATAATAACTCTGGCAATAATTATCAGAGATCGCTGAAAATCAATAGGTTTCTTCGCCTCATGACCTTAAACACTGAGTATAAATTTAAAGTCAATCGGATATCAACTTTGGCCTCTAGAGCATCCACAAGATTTTTGGAAGAGATCAAGGGCCACAACTCTGGCACTTATTATCGGAAATCGCTGAAAATCAATAGGCTTCTTCGTCTTATGACCTTAAACACTGTGTATGAATTTAAAGTCAATCGGATATTAACTTTGGCCTCTAGAGCGTTCACAAGATTTTTTTGAAGTGATCAAGGGCCATAACTCTGGCTCTAATTATGGGAAATTGATGAAAATCAATACGATTCTTCGTCTTATGACCTTAAACACTGTGTATAAATTTAACGTCAATCGAATATTGACTTTAGCTTTTAGAGCGTCTACAAGATTTTTTGAAGTGATCAAGGGCCATAACTCTGGCACTAATTATCGGAAATCAGTGAAAATCAAAAGGCTTCTTCGTCTTATGACCTTAAACACTGTGTATAAATTTAAAGCCAATCGGATATTAACTAGAGTGTCCACAAGATTTTGTGAAGTGATCAAGGGCCATAACTCTGGTAGTTATTATCGGAAATCGCTGAAAAACGATAGGCTTCTTCGTCTCATGACCTTAAACACTGTGTATAAATTTAAAGTCAATCGGATATTAACTTTAGCCTCTTGAGCGTCCACAAGCAATTGTGGACGCCGGACGGACGGAGGCGACAATATACGACCACATTTCAATGTTGGCGTATAAAAAGAAATCTCATTAAAAATAACATAATCTTATAAAACTGCGTATAAAAAGGTCAGGGGCCAGTTGCTCAAAGCTCCGTTAACTTTTAACAAACCATTACCATGGAGTTAATGGATCGTTAACTTTAACGGAGAGAAAGGTTGTTGCTGGAAGGTCCGTTAACTTTAACGTGTCGTTTTAGTTAAGGTAGGTGTTGGGTTCCGTTATCTGGTTAACGGTGACATTAGAGGGCTGTAGCATAAGTCATACATGTAGATAACAAGTGTAATTTTCTATAGAACATTCTAGAGGGTTGGGCGATGGGGGAGGGGCTATTCCAATTTCTATACGATAAAAACCTATAGCAGTATTTTGAGGACTGCAGAAAAAATAATGGCCCCAAATATTCTGTAGTAAAAATCTCATAATTTTTCATACAGATTTATGCTGAAATTTCTACAGGAAAAAATAAAGTATTCTATATCTTTTTCTGTAGAAAATTATCTTTTTGTCTTTAATCAAGTTTTGTGAACAGACTGTCTTCAGTTTCTTTTTAATAGTAACGTCTGTGAAGTTGTTATATACATGTACATTGAAATTAAAAATTTTAAATTCAGCCAATGAACAAACAGTTTTCTCTTGGATTAACTTTAATGAATCTGTTATTAGCCAAGGATAATGAAATTGATTTTCCAGCAACAGAAATTTAACAGACCGTTTAAAAACGACACCTTTCAAAGAATGGATCCGTTAGAGTTTAACGGATCGTCAAAATAACTTAGTTTTGAGCAACCGGTCCCAGGTCTATTTGATATGGCTAACTTCAAGTTTGGTCAATGGTCACGAGATGTAAACAGGCCTAGCCCCGATACCAACCCTAACCGTGGACCTACCCCCAATGCTTACCTTATACTAATATCGTTCAAAAATCGCGTGACCTAACCTCATTTACATCGCAGCGACCTTGACGAAAATTGGGTTGGCCTTAACAAATAGATTTGGCGTATAAAAAGACCTTAAACAAATTATTTGACGCTGAAGTTGATTATCTCCCTTATATGAATTAACTATGAACTTGTAGGCATAATATTCAGCCTTGGGTTTATGATATTTTTAAAAGAGATTTTTCATTTTTTCAAAGTGCCTCCAGACAATAATTCAATTATAACTTTATCACATTTTTAATAACTGTCAAAATCTATATTGTTTACAATTTATCTATTACATTGTATTAATGAAACATACTTTTTAAAAATGAAATGAACAGAGCTACATATTCTAACCCAAAAATCTGAATCACAAATTGTTTTTAAAATTTCGACTGGTTAATTTATATTTGGTCAAAGTAGAAATCAAATTAATTGATTCTTTACAATGTGAATATATTAAATGAGATTAAATTTCAAGAATAATTAATCCATTTCTTGTAAGAATGTATATAAAGAAATCCAGATTTGGATTCGGATCAATCTAACACGCCCAAAAGATACGTTTTTTACTTCATTTTGTTTTACATAAACTGATCAAATTACCGGTAACCATAACCTTATTCCGATCAATAACAAACATTTTAACAATTCAAGAAAAAAAGGAACTTGAATATAAAATGAACTGGTTTTCTCGGGTCTTAAAATCTTTAGCCCTAATTGAGTAAACTGAATTAAAAAAAGATATTGTCATGAAATATTTTACATTAAAATAATTTGCTGTACACCTAGGCATGAATAGTTTATCAATCCAGGAATATGCTAAGGCTGGGATTAGAGCAAACGTGTATGTATAACTTATCTTAAACTATTACATTAAACAAATATTTTCATATTAAAGTCACTGATCGTCATTTGCATTATTCAGACAATATTTTATTGTCCATGGTTTAATCCATCTTAACTATACTCAAATTGTTTATTTAATATGAAACTGTCAGTGGCAAATAAACTGTTCACAAGGTTCCAGCGGATCCAAAATAGACATATCACAAGATTTGAGCCAAAAGGTAGGGCTGGTTTGCCTTTACCCTATACCGTTTATATCGTCTGTAGAACCATGATGAATTTTCATACCGAATTCAACTGAAACATTTTCGGACTGATATTGCTCTTAAAGATTTAAATTTCACAATATGGAAGTTTGTATGGGATTAATAAATTCTCAAATGACGATCAGAGAAGTACAATTACATAAAACATATACAAAAAACAAATATTGTCGTGTTATGTAAACAATCACCAAAAGCATCAATATTTAAATACATCTATAGGTGCATATCACAGTCATTATTTAATTATGATTCATTATAAAGAAAACTAAGTAGTAAGGAAGGCTATTAATGTGAGTAAATTATAAATTTGTGGTCAGTGAAATTTATTCCCAGTTTACTACTACTGTTTAAAACTTAACAATTACTATAATTCATAATACAAAGATAAATCATGGCATAAATGCTTGGTCAAAAATTTGATTTTAATTCCTAGTTTCAATTATTAACATTCAATAAAAGAAAAAATTCAAGAAAGCACTTTTATTAAAAATACAATTTTAAAGAAAAAATATATAAAATTTTAAAAATCAAACATATTATAAAATCAACTCTTCCTAGGCAATTTAAGCCCATATTTGCAACTTGTCTACCAAAGGTATGGTCCCCAAAGACCTCGTCTTCGATAATAACATGGTGAAGAATCCATATAGACCACTTGTTGTGGTGGAGCAGCATTGATAACAGTAGTTGCGCCCATAGGACCTCCAGCTTGATACACTATACAAATATACAATTTATGTAGTAATTACAAACAATGCAGAAACAACATATCATTCAAATTCAATTACTTGGTAATCTACAACTGTACCAATTTCAGTTTGCTAAAGGTATGTGTTCATTATATAACACATTTCATGAAACTTTCTGATAAACTCTTACTGAAAAGATCATTATTAATTAAGGGATATATTATTGTTTTGGAGATCATTAGGCTTTTGATAACTGAGGGTAAGTTTGAATACGATATATTTTAATGACCCCTTGACATATTATAAATTATTAATTCTATTTTCTTGCTTGAAGTAATGGCCCTTTAAGACACAGATTAGCCAAAGTCTGACTTTGAATATGGACTTAAGATCATCATAGATGCAGGTCTGGAAATAACGCTTTTAGATGTACCGGACAAACTGAACGGCACTAATGGAATAGTATGTGACATTTTCAATTTAGTGTTGGACATGTATTAATATCAATAAAAAAGACAGGCACAAAAGGTTTTGTCAGACAAAGACTGAATCTGTGCCTAACATTGTCTGTGACAGGTGCCTTATTTCTAGGCTTGCATAGATGAAACATTATTTTGTTCGTTATTTGTAGTCTGTATAGATGAATTTGTATTTCTGGTATTTACCTACTATTGTTACTGAATATAAAACTAGTTACCTTGTGTTTGTGGTACAACTGTCACAGCTGGTGCTGATAGAACACGACCTGGATAACCAGAATAACCAGAATAACCAGAATGATAATAACCTGGTCCACCAATCACAGTTGTTGTTGCTAAAGGATTAACAACCGTTTGGTAGGAAATATTTGTGGCCTGTGGAGCCATCATCTGTGTCCTAGCATCTTCTAAAGCGACCTTCCAAGCACTGTATAATACAGACAAGAATATACCTTATTATAAAGATGAATCCATATTGTGCATGTATGTGTATTTTGAAAATATGACCTTAACAATACTGTAGGTAGGCAATTTCATACTGAGAAAAATACCTGATATAGCTTTCATTTTATGCCAGTAGTGACATCATGAAAATGATATCTTTATTTTGTTTTTTGTTCCATAGTCTTGACCAACCGTATTTGTTCAGACTTAGCAGAAAATACTTATCTTCGATCTCAGTCAAGACATGAACATCTACACCAATTAGTTTGAACATTCTACCACAATTAGGACACAGGGTTATTGTGAATGAAAGGTGTGACAGACAGACAGATGTCCCTTTTTAATACATTGCTCTTTTCGAAACAGTAAGATGGAGTTGCAATGAGAGGACATCATAATCAAATATCTGGGGTCAGTACCACCGTGGAAAACACAAGATGTGTCAAGGTTGACCACTGAACACAGAGAATGTGCCATTAAAAGTGGAGACAGATTCCACACGCCACCATTCAGAGACTTGCTACAGGTGAACACACACGTTACTGACTTTTGGTTATTACTGAAAAGTAATATTGATTTGGCCCCTGTGGGTTAGGGTTGGGTAAAATATCGATATAAATCGATTGGACAGCCCTGAAAAGCACTATCGATAGCGGTGGGTTACTATTGATTATCGCTCTTCGTCTATTTTTCTTGCGTCTGAAATGTCAGTGGCTTCTTTCAGTTAATCATAATACACCGCTCACTTTAATTACTATCAAGTGAAGTATTCAATGTAACATATAACAAAATTGTGACTGCTTATTAAACAGCCGTTTTCATAAATTCACTCTCATTGAAACGTTACTTTAGTTTTGAAGAAATTATTGTTGAATATCACTAAATCGGAGATACCCGGATGTGTAAATAAAGTTAGCGTTATTTCCCTTTGCAAGCTTCAGAATTCGTCTGAACAGTTCACTATTTCTGTACGTGTGCCTCAGTAATAGAGTACCCGGTACAATAAATAGTACACATGGACGTCAAAACGCTTGTTGATGTTACCGGCAAAGCTAAAAGTGCTGTGTGGAAGCACAGGAGCAAACGATCTTTCCCAACTTCGTATGGTGTTGAACTTTGAACTTACACTGTATCCAGTCTTGATGACAACCGTGAAAATAAGTTTGTTTTCGATACTATCGATTATCAACCGACATTTCATTACCGATAGTAAAAATCACTATCGATACCCAGCCCTACTGTGGGTTGTTGTTGAGTTTCTTGTATCAGTAGATGTCCAGCCTACACTATTTCCAAATATCACATTTCAGCTGCATGATATCTCGCCATTGTGTCTCGGTGACAGACGATAACTCCATCCACATAATCTCGACTATCAAGTATATTATTACCTCATATCATCTGGAGTTTCAGCACAAAAGGCAATCGATTCACCATTGTTCATATCCAAGACAAAAAGAGAAGACTTGCCCATTCTATCTGGTGGTGACAGGGCACCACACTGAAAAGAAGATAGAATGATGTACTTATTAGTTTTCAAACCATAATCAGTATTTACAGGAAATATTCTGTACTTTTTAGGATTTATTTGCATGGACTGTGAAATGTAGCAAAATGTGTAGCATTTTTAAACACTTCAATAATTTATGATTATTGGGAGAGCAGAAATCAGCTGACAATAAAGTTTCCAGTTCCCAACTCATATTGAACAAACACATACTCATTGATCCGATATTTTATTCTTTTTCTTTAATATTTATCATCATAAATATGCACAATGAAGTCCAGTCTAGATCCAGGATTTTGTCGAGAGGGGGTGGGCATACATTTGAGCAAAGGGTAATACGTTACAACATTGGATTGCTTGGGTGGAGAGAGACAATGCGAAAATCATGTTTATATCATCTATTAAAGATATGTGAACTACAACAGTATCAAAGCAAACGAAAATGAAATGAAATGAGGTTTAACTTCCTACTCTTTTGCACCTAACCTGGGCTAATGGAAGACTGGCATACGCCATAAAGTGTGCTTAATATGAGGGAAATTTTGCCCGGGCAGCGGTGCTACGGCCTACCCTTATATCGAATTCCAACTGCCAAGGGATCTTTTACGTGCACTCCAATGTGTTCACGGGACCTCGGTTTTTTGTCCCATCCAAATGACTAGGCAATTACATATTGTATTCTACTAGATTCTTCAATGTTAGATGCAAGATATGTAAGACTGAGAGAAAGAGAGAGAGAGAGAGATGGGATTTAACATCCACACAAACCAGGTCATTTCAGGACTAACAATATGGTTTAATTTTATTTCAATAATTCGATAAACCCATAGGGGTCATTATATAGTAGTGGGAGGAAACTAGGGGACCCGGAAAAACCCACTGGGTGGGACAGGCGACCCAATTCGCATGTACAACGGGGGAATCCACACAAACCAGGTCATTTCAGGACTAACAATATGGTTTAATTTTATTTCAATAATTCGATAAACCCATAGGGGTCTTTATATAGTAGTGGGAGGAAACTAGGGGACCCGGAAAAAACCCACTGGGTGGGACAGGCGACCCAATTCGCATGTACAACGGGGGAATCAAAACCAAGGCAGTTGACTCATTGATAGTCCTTATGATAAAACATGCACGCGGTAAACATTCAGCCATCTAACCCCTGTAAGATTTAGATACTGGTCCCAATGAAAAATGAATATTATGAAATTTCAGTCAAATGACTTTATTCTGAAAGTTATGAGTGTTTCAAGTATTGACAAGAAATAACTGATTGGCAAGTACCATTACCATGATAATAAAAAAGTTTCGATTGTCGGTCCTTTTTGGATGACGTCATGACTGGCATCATGTTCCTTAAGCAATGTTCGCGAGTTTTACAACATCTAACCATTGCTTCAATACTCAGCAATTCCCGAACTTTGCGCCCGTTGTTTTTACATGAGACTAATTAGCATTGTCCAATCAGAGTTCGTGGCACATAACACACTATAAACAAAAAGGGTTTTTTAAATTGAGAAACTCGTGGAAAACCAGCAACCTTGACATTGATCGATCTTTGAACATTGCAACTCGATTGTCACATGTAGACATTTTAGCTAAAAGCACGAGACTTGGTATTCACGACGACCAATGAATCTGATAGGTTCCCAAGCGGGGCTTGTGCCAATCGAACTTAGTGGCGAAATATGCAGGGTATTACGTGAAGGGCTTGATAAGATGTACGTAGTTAAGGCGAGATCAAGCCTTCTACTCAAGATGGACTGGCATGATAATAAACAAAAGCCTGATTGTCAATACTTTTTTTTGCGTCACCTTCATTTTAAATTAAAGCAATTATGGTGCAGATCCACATAGTCTGATCCATTCAATATCTCTGCCAGCTGATGGTTTAAATTGTTGGTTATTGGCTTGTTGATCAATGTTTAAATAGTAACTCATAAACATTCAAAGCCAGAAACAAATGTAACAGGTGTGTTTGGTTGTTGCATAATGTATCTTTAATAAAAAAAATTCTTGATTTTGAATAACCTTGTTGTAGAGAGAAGAGTCAAGTTGTGCAGAGAATTCAAAGAGAAACTAGCATTGAAAATAACTTGGTTAATATCATCCGTATATTGCAAATTTATGAAGCCATTACTAGTAACTGCATTCATTTCCTACTGAACAATAATAATAATATTAAGCTTGCCTCAAACCCTGTTCTAATTTTCAAAACTTGAGCTCTTACGACAATCCTCTCCTCAGCTGTATGGTGTTCAGGAGTTTCAAAATATCTCAAATCTCCATTTCGATCTAAAACAACCCAGTTCCTTTTCCATCTCTTCAGTACAGAGCCTGTTGAATTAGACACACAACAGATGTTATTTACATGAACCTTTGTAAATAATTTCATTTTCGAAAACATTTAATTTTCTATAAAAACTGCTAGGACATCCTACCTCCTACCATCTCCAATAGAAGGCTTGATCTCGCATTCACTACGCACATACATCTTATCAAGCCCTTCATGTAATACCCTGCATATTTTGCCACTAAATTCGATTGGGTACAAACCCAGCTTGTGAGCCTATCAGTTTCACTGGTCGATGTGAATACCAAGTCTTGCGCTTCTAGCTAAAATGTCTACATGTGACAATCGAGTTGCAAAGTTCAAAGATCGATCAATGTCAAGGTTGCTGGTTTTCCATGAATTTCTCAATTGAAAAAAAAAAACTTTCAACGACTGTAAACTATGGAGGCCGCCATGTTTGTTTACAGTATGTTATGTGCCTCTGATTGGACAATGCTAAAGTCACGTGTAAACACAACGGTCGCAAAAGTATTGAAGCAATGATTAGATGTTGCTTAAGGGACATGACCTCCTACCTTTAACTTTCCAGTTGTCAATTTATATAGGCAAGATTTAACATAATTATATAATGTTTGTTTGTGCCTTTAAAAGCAATACAACTGGGTACCAAACTTACTTTCTCTGTATAGCCAACCAGCTTTTGCTATATCTTGTCCTGTTGCCATGTTATAGAATCTGTTTTATTTGATCTGGAAATATAAAATCAATAAAAATATATCCATAAATATACCTGGTATATCATTTTAAACAAAAATGTTCTATTGCACTGACCTGAACTATTGGAATGATTTCAGTTGGCTTGAATACAATCATTCATTTTACCAGAAAAAAAAAAAAAAATATCTGAAAAATCACTTCAAACAGCCCCTCAAGACAAACAAAGTCAATTTGTTTAACTTCAACCCATTTAAATGCCAATATTCTGACCTTGAAAGGGGCATTAATTAGATAAGGGCTGCTATAATAGTTCTAAAAGAAAGGTAGTTAAAACAGAATATGCTGGTAATTTCAGTCAAATTGCTTCACTCTGAACTGCAATTATTAGCAATTCAATTTTCGTTACTACCATCAAATAACATATCCAAATTTCAAATCCACTAAATGTCACAGGCTAACGATGGCATAACAATACTTCATGAAACATAATTCAACACTACTAATTTATTCTATAGGCCTACTTATAATATACTATCCAGATAAAATTCACGAACAGTAGTCTATTATTATTATTATTAATATATGGATTAAAAATGAAATGAAAATAATGAAATCATTTATTTCAATTATTTTCTATATTTTCAGGATTTTGAACATCTAAAAAAAAACACGACCATATCTGCAATCGTATTTTGATCATAATGATAAATGACAGAATGGAGGTTGACACAGCAATAATTTGATGACACCATCCATCGAAAGGTATGTAATTTAAATGTAACCTATATTTGGACGTGGTCTACGGATCTGAGGTAAATAGACTGTGCCAGACTGATAGTGTCATTAGTTACACGTCTTTCCTACCTGATATTATCTACTTCCGTCAATAAGAAACCAAATGTAATAAATTAACTTCTAAATAAGGATGAAAATCAATAAATTCCTGGTGACATACAATATAATAACAAACCTCAATTTAATTTAATTGTTTTTGTTTCCCACTTCCGACTCTATCTGCGCATGTCTGTGTTATTCAGCATCACATGACTTCTAAAAATAAAAACATACTCATAGGGTTGGCAGCCAAAAAACAATCCAGTCGTTGCTCCGTTAACTCATAACGAATCTTTAACACGGGGTTAACGGATCGCTTACTTTAACGGGGAGGAAGTCTGTTGCTGGATGCGTTGTTATTAATGTTGACGATGATGATGATTTGCTCCACTATCGGTTTAACAGATTGTTTAAATAACTGGGGTTAAACAACAGGCCTATGGATGCTGTCCTGCAGGAATACATTTTATTAATGAAAAACAAACATAAAGAAATAAAAAAAACTAAAAATATAATCCCGGTTTTCGGATAGTAATATAAGTTAAAATGAAGGCCTTTCTGAAAAGTGTGATGACTATGACGCCCAGAGGCATACTCCGCGCAGTGTTGCGTCTGATTAGAAGTAATCCAACTACACACTGCTATTATGTATAGGATATTAACCTACCCGAGGTTGATATGATAGAGAACACGCGGGCGAAGCCCAAGGGTTCTCTATCATATCAATCCGAGGGAGAGTAGGTTTATATCTGACATATACAACGTTCACCCTTAAATTTAATGGACTCTTCTAAAAAAGGCAACAGTGATTGGATAATTGCTCGGTAGTTTCCGCCAAATAGCGAGAATTACCGATGTATTATTGCGCGTGTGTTTGTTTATAAATGTCGCCATTTTGGGAAATTGAATTGAAAGCATGCAAGAACAAAATGGATAATTAAACGAATAGACGAATAATCAATCCTTTTTAGTCACCATATTGACGATGGAATAGATGTGGATGCAAATATGATGAGGATCAATCCAAAGCCTGAAGAAAATTTGGATCAAAAGGCAATCTTTTCTGATATTTCTGACAATGAACCGTGACTGAAATTTAGGTATGTTCAGAGAAGGATTTGACCGACTGGTTTAAGTGGACTGTATCCAAAAATACTTTACAAAGGAACTTTTGAGCGATAAATACTTTCAAATCTTGCAGTGTGTGGAGAAATAATGTGGGCGGAAAGAAAATTCTGAAAGATATCTTAGACATGGAGTATGGATAACCGATTTAAATATGCCGATAAGTACACCGTCTATTTCGTTACTGAATGCTACAAACTGTACCATAACTCTTTTTTTATATTGTCAAAAGAATAAAATTTTATTTCTGTGTTCTTTGTATTATTTCGATCATCTACATTATCAGCGGTTGATATGAGCCGAATATATCGACCTTGGATGACGTCATCAGCGGTTGATATGAAATATCAACCTGTCAGGACGTCATCAGCGGTTGATATGAACCGAATATATCAACCTCTGATGACGTCATGAGAGGTTGTTATGAGATATAACTGCTATGGACATCAAAGAAAAACACTACTACCAGTTGTATATGAGTGGATATTGTTGTGTTAAATTTTGATTGATCAGTAGTCCGTCTACCAACCAATCACGAGCTGCCAATACTGGACCAAATATGTTTACATAACGTACACGTCATGACTCACGCTTTTATTATGCCTAATTAACCCGTGCATAGCAGAATACTGCAGTAAAACTAATTGCGTGACAAACGAGGCTATCAAGTCGAATAAAATGTAAACAATACTGTTTGGAAACGAACATACTATCACCGTTTTAATACCTTAAATCACTGTCCAAAGTTTTAGGGAAGACCGAGATGAAACGAAGGACTGTCATGTTGCTGTACTTAAGTGATAGCTTTCATTGAACGGAAAGAATAGACAAACTCCCGCATAAGTTCAAGAAACAGACGCTATTCCAGCAATGGTCAGAGAGGGATTTCTCGGGCCATTGCTTCAGGAATATGCCCAGAGGTAGCTTCTATTTATTTGTAGCCGTGACTTTTCTTATTGACGGCTGCAATTGATACACTCACTATTTGAGGCTTTGCAGAGCAAGTAGAATTATGTTCAGTTGCAAATTTTCAAAACATATCATAACAGTTTGCATGGAAATAAATAATTATTTACTTAATATCCTTTAGATTATACAATTGCATGACCATATGTAATTATATTGAATAAAATATTGTTTAAACCAAGAGTGGAACACTGAAATCCACTTTTGCTATCATTTTTGTTCCAGAAATCAAAAGCGGATTTTTTTTTTTTTTTTTTTTTTTTGGCAAAGCGAAAAGCCTAGGTGCAACAAGACAAGTACGACAAATGAAACTATGTGATTATCAAAATCGTGAATAATTTGATTTTCGACCAAATATCCCTACGGCTTAGGGGTTTTGTTCAGCCAAATAATTAAGCGGAATTAAGGCCTATGTGTTATTCAGTGCTAGTAATATCATCATGACCTCATAACCGGCTTAGCAGAATAGTGTACAATATTGTAGTCAGAATTATCGTGATATTTTCGTATCATATTGTATTTTCTATATGGTAAATGTCTACTGAAACAATCGTTCTCATTTTTCCATATCTTTCCTTTTCAATTCAACTTTCCATTTTCAATTTTTAGACCCGAAAATGCCAAGGGGGCTCAACATTGGGGTACACGGTGGCTCAGTAAGGCACTGATTCGCTAACCTGGGGCCTATTTCACGAAATTTTAACTAAGATAAGATCCCAATTTTAGTAATTTGATTGGATAATATTAGATTGATTTTAGTGCTTAGCCAATCAAAATTGAAGTATCTACTAAAATTTGTATTTTATCTTAAAGTGCCAATAGCATATTTTCTAATAAAGTCATAACATAATTATTTCTATTTCTTTTGCTCAAAATGTTGTCAACTCAATATTATACGATCATGGGCAAAATTTCATGGGGGTTAAAATGGTTGAGACAGGCTTATTGAGGAGATAGTAACTCAATTACCTCCCTTGTTTTCCCATTCCTCTCCATGGACGGCCATCTTCAAACGTTTGAATTTGAAGTTGAAAATGATATTTGTGCCAATTTCTCAACTGGCAATAGTGAATTATAGTATTAATAGGATTATTCTTTAACAAGGTAGGACTGTTTATAGGTACAATCTATTTTAGGGCTTTATTTTAATACATTTTAAAAATATAACCTAAAAATATGCTATTGGAACTTTAACTTAAAATTTCGTGAAACAGGGCCCTGGTTGTGCTGTTTTCGGTCAAATTGTTGGCAGAGAAAGTCCATCGGTGTGTTCCAGCGAAATTCCTTTTGTCAGTGATACAGGACCGCGAATTAGTCAATGGAAAACATCTAGTCTTTTGGATGGTGCGCAAAACCAAAGATCCGTGTACAGATTGACATGCACGTAAAAGAACCCTTGATAGTTAGAATTATAAAAAAAGAGTAGGCCAGAACCATAGCGCTCATGTCCGGGCACACAGCATGGCACATGCCCCGTTTTCCTTCGCCCGGATGGAGCAGAAAATATGACGTTATTACCCCATCTTTTACATTTTGACTCAACACCGGTAACATATTACACCTATAACCTATTTTATAGAAAAACTTAACATTAAAAGCTCATTGGCTATTATTGCCACGGTGTTACGACGAATAATTTCACACGGTGGCCCGCACATGTAACAATTAATAGACATACTTTGAATGTTGTCTTGCATAAAATTTAAGAAACTATTTGGCCCCGGGTTAACATAATAAATTCCCTCTTTGATGTTTTGAATGCTTTATTGTTTTATTTATTACACAATATTCATAGTTGAAAGGAACTTTGATTTTGTCTTTGTATTTTTTTGTTTGTTTGTAAAGAACTGTTTCTTTAAATGTAACATAGACTACTTATCTTTAAAGTGACCCCCATACAGTAATCTACAATTATATTTTCTACTTTTTACCTTGGTGATAAAGGAAGGATAATCGCCTTGACAATATTTGATACAATCTTTATACGCCCTCTTTTCAAATTTTGCGTGGAGCATCGTGGTGTAGGACAAATCCTATCGATATTTCAGATATTTGATGTTCTACGACTTTCCTGTCTGCGACCTTCCGTTTCAAAGTTATCACCCCTCTTTTGAAAACCTTGTTGTAATGATAAAGGCCACGGTATTCGACGGAGTGTAGCATTGTGGTCATGACAGGAAAAACCCTGTCGATATTCGGTGTACCGTGACTTTTCATACAAAGCCCCCCCACCACCACCACCACCACACTTTAGTTTTTTAGCGGATTGTTTTCACATTTGGTGGAAAGCTCTGGGGTTCACGAGAGGATAAACCACATTGATTATCAGCATTCCGCTAGATACGTTTCATTACAGAGTTATCCGCCTTTTCCGAAAGCACTGTTAACGCGATACAGACTATAGTTTAGTAATAACATAAATTCACATGACTTGAACTATAAAGACATTTAGCCAGCCCCGTGCCATTCTTATTTAATGTATTTAATAATTCGTCTTACACAATTTAAATAACCGGTTTATTTCACGCCAAAAAGAAATTGCGAGGTGACGCCCTCATCTTAGACCGAGCATTTACGTAGTATGTAAAAATCACTCCTATTTTAACCCTTTTATCATTTAAACATACGTCAACTTTATCATTTTCGTGACTTTACGTTACTACGTTCTAATGTTAAAATATGGACGTCAAACAGCGGTATGTACATATCGGTGGAGTAACTGGTTTTACTACAGGTGAGGAAGGTGGAGGTGTAATGTAAATCTAGCGCGTTCTATACACTCTAAATTAAATATTGTAGCCTACAGCCAGTACCGGATCTAAGGGGGAGGGGGGCAAAGTGGGCCAAATGTCCCGGGCCCCCACATTCTCGGTCATACTAATATTTTATCCCGGACGAAGCAAACCAGTACCTGTTTTATGTCACCTAAAATAATTTCACTAAAATAAAGTAAATGAAAACATCATAAGAGAAAGAGTCTGTTTAAAATACCCAAATTGTCAACGAATTCTAAACGTCAGTGAAATTGCTGCCTAAATTGTCTCAGATGCTCTGAAATTAATCCTAATTTAAAAAAAAATCCCGTAGGAAAACAAGGGGATAGAGTACATACTAGTACGATCCGCGGTCAATACGAACAATTTGTTATGTCCCGCCCCCCCACCCCACACACACATACACATTGAGGATCACGTATTTAACAACCGTTAAAGAACGTAGGGTTCTATTTTTTTTAAAACTTGTAATAGAGAAGAATAGTGGTTCTAAAAGCATTTAGTAATGTAATATGAATGCATTTAGAGTGATTTATATTCATTTGTTTAAACAAATATTGTAATTTCTAATCAATTAAAGTTACATTATGGGAGATAAGATAAAGAGGTGGCAGTTCTCACTATAATAGTTAAAAACTAGAAAGTGTAAAGGTAATTTTCTGAAAATTTCAGTCAAATTGATCCACTATTAGCCGAGAAAAAAGCGTTTGAAATATTCACATAGCCTCGGTCATCATTACTCAAATCATTAATATAAACAGCATAGTCTCGATTATCCACTTGATTGATTTAATTATCAACGGCCATTAAGCGGCATATATGAATTTAATCCGCCAACACCGAAGGCTAGCCTTGCCATCAAGAGTTTATTATGGTCTGGATATGTTAATTAATGTCTAATTGATTATTTAGATAACATTTCAGGCCTAAAGAAAGACCTGTAATAAGCAGATTTTGCTCTTGCATAATGCTATTTTAAGTTCAAACTCATTACTTCACAGTGTGTTCTAGGATATTTTTTTTTCATTTGTTCATTACAAAATGTACTGATTATAAAATGAATTGTGTTTTAAATATTGGATATTTGGATAATATAACAGTTTCACAGCAAGATAACAAGACCAATATTGATTAAAATTGATAAATACAGAATTCTAATTGATGTTTTTAATTTCGAATATTATGGAAAATAAAGACTTAACCCCTTTAATAGTTGAAATTCAAAACAGAAGAGGAAACGCTGATACTTCCGTTGTCCGCCTAACCACAGTACAAAATGACCGAGTTGATGAAATGTTAAATCATATTCCATTTTACGTTAACTACTTTTTACAGTGTATATGTCATTGCTACATACATTAATAAACATCACTACGTTTATTCATTAAAATATATAAAAAATACACTAGCTAAAAATTTGTAAACAAACTACAAGAAAGATAAAATGACCTCTCCCAGTCGTGTTAATTAAAGCCGTATCACGTGGGAATGCTCCGAAGTTTGTAAACAATCATTAATAACTGACGACAGCCAAGGTTCATCATTTAGTATAAAAGGCGTCTGTCTAAAATTTATCTGTAAATTATGTTGCGGACTTGAGATTGTTTTAAAAAAAACCTATAAGCTGGGACATTTCTAACTACAATTAACAATCAGGTAATAATTTTGCCATAGCATTTTTGATAAAACATACATTATGCAAGAGCTAAATCTGCCTATTGCATGTCTTTATTTAGGCCTGAAATATTTAACCAATCCAGACCATAATCAACTATCGATGACATCGCTAGCCTACGATATTCACCCGATTAGGATCCGATTTGCTGCTCAACTTTCATTCATGATTAAATCATGAAATTGATAATCGAGATTTTTTTTTATCGTACCGACTTTAGTAATGATGATCGAAGCTGGGCCGAAAATTCAATTGCTAAATTCTTGGTTCAGAGTGGATCAATTTGACTGAAATTTCCAGCAAATTGCCTTTACACTATCTACTTTTTAAAACTATTATTATAGTGAGAACTACCAGCTCTGTATCCAATTGCTCATTTCTGTGATATTAATATTATGTTCTTCAGTTAGCTTAAAGTTCCAATAGCATATTTTCTAATAAAGTCAAAACATAATTATTTCTATTTCTTTTGCTCAAAATGTTGTCAACTCACTATTATACGATCATGGGCAAAATTTTATGGGGGTTAAAATGGTTGAGACAGGCTGATTGAGGAGATAGTAACTCAATTACCTCCCTTGTTTTCCCATTCGTCTCCATGGACGGCCATCTTCAAACGTTTGAATTTGAAGTTGAAAATGATATTTGTGCCAATTTCTCAACTGGCAATAGTGAATTATAGGATTAATAGGATTATTCTTTAACAAGGTAGGACTGTTTATAGGTACAATCTATTTTAGGGCTTTATTTTAATACATTTTAAAAATATAACCTAAAAATATGCTATTGGAACTTTAACAATCATAATATAATGGATTTCTCAAATTTTATTAATCTGCGTGATCATTTCTCGAATATTGATATTATGTTTTTCACTTGTTTTCAACACACGGACCTTCTCAAATAAATATTCTGAATTTTAGTTTCAGGAACTATTAATTTATAATCGCCTGGTAGAACAGTAGCGTATCGACATTTAGAAATGTTTACCATCTTGATTTTGTTGATGATTAGTATTGCTTATGCATACAAAATTAAAGGTAATATACCAATTTCATTGTATTGTGTGTTCAGGAAAGTCTAAATTTTAATTATATGTTAATTATGACAACTTAAAACCTCAGAACAAATAAAGATGCATAAAGTCACTGCTGTGGCAAAATTTTTTTTTCGCATCCTGTGTATTAACAAGAAACGTGCTACACAATAAAATAATTGATATAAATTTCAAAATGATGCTTACAGAATGTCCAATCTCTTGTGGACTTGGATGTATACATCAAATATATGAAAATGGTTGTTATGGATGTTATTGTGGTAGATTGGGAATCATAAAAAGTGAGTAAATAAAAAATAAAATTATGAACAATGTTTCGAATAATGTCCTAAAATTCTATCAGGGCTCATTTGGTCACTCATTCGACATTTATTTTTTTTTAAATCTGAAAGCATCATTTGTCGGAGGCACAAAAATAATTTAATACACCTCAAATTTTTTATTTATTAAGACTGTAATAACCAGAAAATGGTTGCCATTTCAATATACAGGAGCGTGGTCGGGAGAAATGAAATGAAATGGGGTTTAACATCCCACTGTTCTGCTCCTATTGGGATAATGAAGACGGGCATAGGTCATGCAGTGTGCTATGAGAAAAAATATTTCCCGCCAATGTGTACACGGGACATCAGTTTTCTTCCCATACTAACGACTATACGTTGTCAAGCGCCCGATCCTCCCTGCCCTACACCACTGACAAGCGGGAACCACGCCGCAACATCCAGATGAACTTTCTCGGCCAACACCAGGATCGAACACGAGGCCTCCAGGTTAGCGACCCAACATCTTACTCAATGAGTCACCGCGATTCCCGTGATCGGACTCATGGCCTGATATGGTATGTCTGACGTAGTACATGCCATATGAAACCTATGTAGTGATAATTGCTTCAAAGTGTAGTTACCAATGAATCTGCTAATTCAAGCACGATCAAACTGAAACTAAGAACCGATATGCACAATGAATATTAATTGTTGAATCCATGCTTTATGACAGATGCTAGCTATCTATGGATGCAGCTATAATGATCTTTAAATGATTTATATTTTGTTTACAGCTTGTCCAGATTTTGTGGCCTGTGGAGTCGGATGCAAGGATTACCTATATCCAGATGGATGTCGATTGTGTTCTTGTAAAAGTTACAAGTGAACTCAGACTAGAGAAAAATAAGAATGACAATTAAATACAAGAGTATTACATGCATTTAACTAAGTAGCCATTCGTATTTGAGAGCTGCTGTAATTCTACCAATCGACGGAGAAAACCAATCTGATTAAAATACTGATCTGTATTTCGTTTCGTTTATTATAGTTTCGATGATCTCTTCTACATGAAGATCTGACCAGTTGTAGAAGAGGTCATTTGATTAACCAGTCAGTATTGATGGTTTAGTAGGTAATCTACGCCAAAAACTCGCCGTATCAGATCGTTTCATTGGCTAACACTTCACATCATCCAGAACTCGGCCATGTCCCAGATTCCAGTACCCAGTGTTGTAAAGACAAGTAAAACAAAATTTTGAACAATAAAAAACGAAATAGGAACTGTGTTTTAATTAGATTACGGAGAAAGCTAATTGGAGACCACGCATAAACTTAAGACCGTGTGTCATTTAACAATTTATTCATTGTGAAAATAAGCCTGATCATGTTATTGTCAACGATACGTCATATTATATGTATATACATGTATATATATTTTTTTTAGAAAATAAAATAAACAAAGATACATAAGGAAAAAATAAAAGAAAGACTAAAATCATTAAATTTTCATAGTGGTTTACTTTATATCCAAGACAGACGAGACAAACTTATAGTCACACATGTTCGTCGATCCGTCTGTCCCCCGGGCATATAATTCTGGAAGCCCAATACAGTGAAACAAGTTTCGTTTATATGCAAATATCAGCACTAGATTTAATCAAGTTGTGTTTTCATCAAAATTTACATGGGCATTTATAAAGATGGTGCTCGGTGCTCGGTGAGTAAAAACGTTGACTATCTAACCTAGGGACCCCGTGTTCTATCCCTGTATTGGCCCGGAAAGTTCCTCGGGATTTTCCGACGTGGCTCCGCCTTGTCAGTGGTGCAGAACCGAGGACCTGACAAGGGACAGCGTATAGTCTTTCGGATGACACGAAAAACCGATGTACTGACACATTGGCGTGCACGTAAATGATCCCTTGGCAGTATGAATGAATTCAATATAAGAGTGTGCAAAATTATGAAAAACTTAGTAATGGTGATGATCTGAAAATAGTAATTGGTTATTGGTGAAAAACCGCTGCATTGGTTAGATTGTGCTGATATTCATTTACATACTTCCCTGCTACAAACTACAGAATGCAAATGAGAATAATCGTTGTCTGAGTTATACACCAGTTTACCCATTCCAACAATGATCGTGAACGTCCGATTTTGTCACAAAAACTGTATGATTTTTAAACA
Source organism: Patella depressa (assembly GCA_948474765.1). NCBI lineage: Eukaryota > Metazoa > Mollusca > Gastropoda > Patellidae > Patella > Patella depressa. The sequence goes on along the minus strand of OX419715.1, from coordinate 54,842,806 downwards.
AAATAACATATTTGGCACGAGGAACGCTTAGATATCAAAATATTGTGCTAGTGTTGATAATTGATGGTAATTTGATCTCTTGGTCATCAGTAAATTGTAGCACACTCGTGTGTTTGGTGCCGGTCAATTCAACACCATATTCAAGTAGAATTGGAGATTCGAAACCATAAAGACAAAGAAGACACGTTTGAATCAGGGCCGTATGTAGGATTTTAAAAGAGGAGGTGCAGCAGAGTGGTGAGGCGCCACAGCTTCCACGTAAGTGATATAAGAAAGTTTTGATCAGGGCAAACGGACACAATGCCGCGTGGGCCCCCCTAAAACCGACAGACTGATCAGTACCTTACGAGCATCAGTGTGTGATCATAATTAAGTGTATATTTTATAATTGAAAGATTGTCAAATTATTTCGGTGGGATGAGGGTGGGGAGGGCGCCATTTCTGGGGGCGCCTTATTTTTCTGGGGGCGCAATGTAAAGCGCAAAATCCACGTTAATGGAGCATTATAAAGATTTGATGAGATGGAAATTTGTCAACATATTCAGCATTCTCTCTCTATATAAGACTATATATAAATAGGATATGTTCAAAAAAGCCAGTTCCACCTATATTTTGGCTAAAATCTTTTTGATGGGTCTCTTATAAATCTGTTTGAATCTGGGGCTAGGATATTATTTAACTGTGATATCCTTATTCTGTTTTGTGAATTAATTGTTAAAAAATCAATTTGTCTGCGTTTTAGGTGGATTAAGTCGGGGAAAACTAGATGTAGCTATTGTCTGAGAAAATGATGCTCTAGCGCCACTGAGGATCGTATATAAAGTACCACCAAGGAACTGTGATCAGAGAATCTTATTGTCTTTTCTTGGTAAATATCTTATCAAATCTTGTTGAATTCTGCCAGTAAGTTTATCTCGTGGCTACATGCGTAATAATAACTTCCTCGCAACGGGTTGCATTGCTGAGCCCGTCGTCATTTTCGAGGTTTTTCGGTGTGGTTCCCTCTTGTCAGTGAAGCGTGACAAGGACAACTGTTGGAATGGGAGGAAAAACCGAGGACCTGTGTCCAACTTGATGTGCACGTAAAAGATCCCATGACAGTTGAAATTCAATATAAGGGTAGGCCGTAGTACCGCTGTCCAGATAGAATTTCCCACATAGCACACTGTATGGCAGGCATACTATTGGCCCAGTTCGGGGAAGAAAAGTGTGACGTTAAACTCAATTTCATTTCATTTTCGAGGTCGATATAGAAAAATAGGACATTTTTCAGTAAAATGGGTCACTCGGGTATGGGTGATCCATACTATTTATTTATATAAATCTTACAAGATCAATAATCATCGTGTCCATCTAAATACTTTTCGTTGGCTATTTTATTCATACACATACTAATAATATTATAAGTATGTCTATGGTTTCAATGACTTCGTTATTTGAGATTGATGTAGTACCACAACCTTCCATGCAGAGTTGTCTTCCTTTGCAGTTCACACTATCCATTGATAATCGGTATTTGAATGTCTAAATTTGTCTTTGAGTCTGTTATTCTTTTAGTTTTAGATTACAATATTTTCAGAAACATTTATTTCGTATATATTTTACAGTATGCTATAGAAGGAAATAATGGAAGGAAGCAAAGCAACTTATCATCAATGTGTTGTTCGCAATGAGATGTTCTCGAATCACGAGGAGGAAGATTGTACATGTATAATTCATGGTAAATTAGAAAATGAAAACATTGAACTTGAAACTGCTGAAGAATCATGTCAAAAAGTGAATAATAATGGTAACTGCACATTAACATTTGATGTACATGTAGATCCCACAAAGAAAAAGATTGTTGCGAAAGAAACAGAAATTCGAACTAGTATCAAAGCAAAAGTCGAACCAGAAGAAGTAATATTATATGTAGATGAATTAGATGGCTGTCGTTCGAACAAGACAGAAGAATTAGAAACTGTTATAATTGAAAATCCAGAGAAGTATCTAGATGATGTCCATCAAAATAATGTTGACCAAGAGACAGATAAAATCTATAAATGTGAATTTTGTGGAAAAGCTTTCCGCAAAAGAATTTTTCTAAACACTCACAAGAAAATTCACTCGGAACCAAAATTCAAATGCCATCTTGTGATTAGGCATTTCATGAGGATGGTAATTTATTGAAGCATCTGATTCTTCATTCAGGCATTCGTCCATTTAAGTGTGAAATTTGTAACAAAGCATATAAATCAAAATCTACGTTAATAAATCATGTAAAGACCCACAATCTTGAGAGACCTCTCAAATGTGAATATTGTGATGCTGCGTTTAAAACGTCAGATACCTTGCTCACACACACACGAATTCACTTAGGAGAGAAACCATATAAATGTGAAATTTACTCAAAATGTTTTAGTTATAGATTTAGTTTAAAAAAACACACACGGGGTCATACTGGAGAACGACCATATCCCTGTGATAACTGTAACAAGGTATTTATTTACTTGTAGAAGTGATTTGACACGCAATACTGGAGAAAAACCTCATAAATGTGATGTTTGTAGTAAAGCGTATTGTCTTAAACGTGATTTGATATTACATCAAAGACAACATAACTGAGAAAATCGGTCATAGGGCATTTATTGTAACCAGAATAATAATCTGAAGAACCATTTGCCTTCATCAGTAACTTCCTGAATTTTTGCTCTTTATAGTATACTAAAAATCGCGTTTTTAGCCCAGGGGATACCATTTCGGTTTGATTTTATAATACCATTCAAATATAAGTTCATCACACCGAAATCACGAAGTTACTCACCTTTGCCAAAATATGTTTTTGTAGTAAGTGCAGAATGACCGCACCAAACGAAATAAAGAGAATGGATCCCGGGACCAGTCAGTCTTTAAAAGTCCCCTGTGCTGTACAGTCCAGAGCCTGTAGTAACTTTTAACAACAGGGGAGGGAGGGGTAGACAATTGAAGAAAAGTTGCAACTGAATGTATATAAAGGTCTCGGTTGTTGTGTTATTATTCTACCATGATTTCCAGTTTCAGAGGTATGCTTTGCAACTCTTAAATCTTTCCGGCGTGGTTTCCTTTTGTCTGTGGTGCAGGACGGATGGCCTGAAAAGGACAGCGGAAAGTCTTTCGGACGGGACGAATAACCGTATATATTGGCCGCACGCAAATGTTGCATGTTTGTTTCATTAGCCCAGTCAGAGCAGAACGGAATTTCAACTTTCTGTGGTCAATTTTTCGCGTTGACTCCATACTTTCTACTCGCGATTTTTTAACACAGGTTTCCTGAGAATATCACCGCTTTTGTAGACTATAACCTACAGTTCACTCATTTCCCATGAAGGATTTTCTGTTCAAATCCCCATGAATCCAATCATTCACATATCTCATGAGGGAGAACCTTATCGAAAATTCGAATTTTCTCAGTGTAAATCACGCACTTAATGCCTTTTACTATATTAATTCGAAAACAAACCATTGCTTTTTGTGGTGTCAAAAATAAAGCTTTTTTCAAATATTTATAACTCTTAAAGTAAGTAAACATTCCCCAAATTCAGTTGAAAAACTTAGGGGGTTTACCACTCAATAAAACCCGGGTATTTTATACCAGTCTAGTGTGTCCAACCCTTTCATGTAAAAGATATAACATCATTGATTTGTTAAAACATTTTGTTTCTTTTATAAAAAAAAGAGAAATACCTATAATAATAACAAAATTTATAAATAAATATAACAGATGTATAACAATTTTTTTTTTTTTTCTTCTTTTAAAAAAAGAAACCGGGTTTATATATCTTCAAAAATTGATTTAGGAAAAATGCTAAAATAGTTTGTATAATACAATGTATATTATCCAATAACGTTAAAAAATTAAATTGTTTTAATATGCGTCCCTATTTTTTTCGTAGCTTCTTTCGTAGCTTCGTCTTAATTTAATTCAAAACTTTTTATAAAATACTACATACATTATGTATGCTATGGTAGATATCAAATAATAGATTTCCAATTAAAACATAGTTTTTTTGTTCTTATTAACATATTGGGTTTTTTAGAAAAAATAAATAAGCCGTATTCAATAGTTTATATATTCGGTTTCCTCGAGGTTAAATGTTGTTGAATTCTTATACACTGTCATCTGTTTGAACACAACATGTGAATATTTTCTTTAAGTATTTGGCTGTTTTTCTTCTCCATCGTCGTAATCTGGATTCTTTATATTTTGGGGAAGAGGTAGGAGTTAAATCTAAAACTATAAATAAATATAACATTTAGATTGTCATGTCAGGAATCAAGACAGTAAATCAAGTTATGTTTAAACATTAAATACCAAAACATTGTCAATGAATGTTCTGCCGTCACAGCTCACACGTAAAATAAAGCGATCAGACATATGGTAGCCTAGATAAAATAGGTAAAATGGCATGGGGTCATACGTCCTACCTCTTTTGCACCCGGCAGACTAAGGAATAAAGACAGTCATAGGCCATGCAGTGTGCTATCGGGAATTCCAATTGGCAAGAGCCATTTTACGTAATATATGTACTGGGCCGCGGGTTTTTGTCCCAATAGAACGACTAGGCTTCATTAATATTATACATTAAGTGTTATATACCGCGGAAGCGGCGCAACCAGTCCATCACCAGTGACACTGGAGCTTTCTCGGTAAACACGAGGATCAAATCCAGGAACCTCGTAGTTACCGAGCAAGCGACTTACTCACCGAGCCACCTCGACTTTATCAGACAACATACCTGTAGTTACAGAATCCATATCTGTCTGTACATCACGTGGAATAGTATTATTGATATCTGTAAATAAAATAATTCATCTATATTGTCAACTGTTCAAATATTTTCAAATAATATAAGGGTATTCACAAAAACGTATCAAAAATGTTCGTATTGAAAAGTTTTTAAATTTTTGAATACCAAAGTGATATTTACCATGGCCTTATCGACACTCAAAAGGGATATATACCGAGGTCGTACCAACACTCAACGGGGATATTTACCTAGGTCCTACAGGTACTAAAAAGTGATATTTAACGAGGCCAGCTACAAGCGAGTGCATACGTTTAGTCATATACTAATATATACTAGTTAAATATACCTTTCATAAGGTCTTCATCAGTATCATCATCATCATCATCATTAAACACTAGTTCATCATCAGTAGATATTACATCATCATCTCTGTCATCAGTATACAGTACACAATCACCAGTAGATACAATTACTATAGGTTCTAATGGATATTTCACATGTTCTTTCTCTCTATCTACGTTTAGATATCTTGGACAACCCAGTCTTTTTATTAATCGGTCTAACGCTATTGTATTTGTAGACAGTTGATTTTCTATTCCAGAATTAATTCTTGTTCGTTTTTGACAAGCTCCAAGTAATAAACTTGTCCTCTCATCAAACGTCAAATTAGCTGAAAAATTTAAAAACGGACAACGTGACATGCATGGAGATAATGTGGCTAACATGTTATACATATTCCATGTGTTCCTTTGTCTGGTTTTTGAAAATGACCAAGAGGTGGTAAAAATACCAAAGTCTGGGCCAATACCGAGAAAATCCAATTCTTTAAGATACTGTATTATTAATGCGATATGGAGGGGTAGGGGGAGACCGGGGTGTCTAGTAGTCTTACGTGCTTTCTTCATTAAATCAGGTGGCGTAGTTCCGGTCATAATCTTGTACAAGTTTGGTAGCCTGCCAGACTTCATGATTCAATAATTAGAATTTCTGGGAGCCAACTTTGGTATGTTTGAATCTGTAATGATCAGTAGCAATACTGATTCTAACCCTAGCCCAGTCTCTATTTGGAATAATGATTATGTTTGAATAATACTTACTTAACCAATTGTTCAGGAAGGTGTGAAGATCGTGGTTATCCATGTCTAATAGTTATCTAATAAAAGAAAACAGAGCAAATTCAGAGTTCATGGAACATTACATAGACATGCCCTAATCTTGTGGAAACGTCAGTGATTTAATTAGATTTAGTTTTGATCAGAAACATTTCTAAATAGTTAAATACAAAAATCATGATTAACATACCTTTGTTCCACTTGTTAAAAGTTAAAACTGTAAGATAAAATAAGTTGAAAGTCTTTTGAACGTGCGGTTTCAATGATGATTCCAGCTCAAATGACGATCCTATTATGACGTCACAATAACTTGACGTTACCATTAAGATTGACGCTTTTCCATTGTCTACAGTCTAGGTAGAGTTGCGGTTCGTATTGCAAACAGTAGCCTAATCTTTTCCAGATAGGCACTTGGCTTTGAAGGGCATTCACACCAATAAACTTTGCATTGATATTGGCCTGTCCGTTTAGACTTAATTCACTTCTTTTTTTAGACATCTATTTTGTGTCGTCAAGACAATAGCCGGATTGACAAAACCACCTCTTGCAGACTTGCTTCCCCATGCCGGCATACAAATAGTACACTGTTAATTACACAACGTAAAATTCCGTTCAATTGGTCGAGGAAATTGCGAATTTTTATTTTATTATTACATATTTTAATATGGCTCAACAGCCACATAAATAGTGTGCGCTTTACAATGTAGAGAAAGTATTTGTCATTATGCTCCATCTTTCAGAAGTTTACTTTAAATACCGCTTTGGTGAAGGTCAAAATAAAGACCCGAACTAGGCTGATTAGTAATGAGGCAATTATTTCAAAACTATAAGAAATTAAAACTGCCTTTGTGATTAAAACAAATGCCACAATGGATAAAACCAAAGTACTGCACACTCCACATCGTACATGGTGTCATATTCACTAATGAAAAACGGAAACCAAAGCCAAGAAACCGCAACAAATGGTTCGAAACTTGCCCCAGGTTTAACGCCCACTCGAGACAAACTAAATCCATTTTGGACTGACTGACATAATATGGTTCAATTTTTTTTTTCAAATAATTCGTCTTATTAAGACTATAATCAACTCTTGATGTCAACGCTAACCTGCAATATTCGTTAGATTGTGATCCGATTTGCTGCATAACTTTCCTACACGATTTATTGCTTAAATGGATAATCCAGACTATGATTTTTGTCGCACCCACTTTTTGATTTGTTTTTGTTTGTGGTCTCTTAGTATGATGTCTTATCTGTATATTTGTTTTTGTGTAGAATTGTGTGTGGTGCAGTCCCCCTGCACTTACTATTAAGTAATGATGATCGAGACAGGGTGGAACTTTCGTTCGCTTAACTCCCGGTTCATAGTGGATCAATTTGACTGAAATTTTCAGCAAATTGTCTTTACATTATCTAGTTTTTAACTATTATAGTGAGACTGCCAACTCGTTATCTAATCTCCCATAATGTATCTTTAAGTAGTGGGAGGAAACCGGAGAACTCTATGTTTATGATTTCCAGATTCCTGATTACGCCTTTACTATGCAGTTTGTATGTAATGCCCGCATGTTTGTCTTGTGAGTTTTGTTTTTGTGTCAGTTCTTCAAAATTAAAAAAAATATTCCAAGGATTGATTACGTTTGGGCAAGATTGGCTAGGCTTTAGAATCACCCATTTCAGTGGTAGAGCAGCTAGAAACTCGTCGAAATAATCATAAACAACATGTAAAAAATTGGATCAGTTGTTATAAAGGATTGAAGGGTATGTTAGTTGTTACAACACAAAAAGCATTGTTCATGTTAACGAAACATGGCAAACTTATGCCGATTTACATGGTACAATTGGTACAATAGTTTTACATATCAATACTGTCATACAAAAATAACATTGTATAGAGAGCTATATCTGTAGGAGAGATAATAAGTATAGTTCGGTTATGTCCCAAACATGTCATGTCATAATAAAAAGACGTATTTTTAAGCCATAGTTTGTGTAATTGTAAAATGACATTAAACCCAACAATGTGCACCAGCCATACGTCAAATTTATTGTATGCGTGACTTGGTTATTGCCTAGATGTGTTTGAATATTTGTTGTTGAAGAACGACGCTATTATCGCAGATAAGGCGATATTGTAGGATTTTACAAATAACAAAAACAATACAAGAAGAGTTTTAATGGCAAACAGTATAAAAAAAACCCAATATATTCCAAATATATAGCACAGGTCAGTTCGAGCGATAAAATAAATGAGGAATAAGAAGTGATTTAAACGTTAAATCTGATATCATCAGATAGCGAGAAAATATGAGTAGCCAACGTTCACAATGTTCTTGTCGATTCTCACTTCATATCTTGTCTCATTCGAATTAACTATAAATCGGTAATTATGTTTGCAGTAACAGTTTGTAGCGGAGGTGTAAAAAAAAACCTCGCATATTCGTACATTATTAATATTAATAGAGACACGCAGTTAATCAGCGGAGGACATTAAAATCGCGTTGAACTAATAACGGGCTGAACAATTGTATCCTCGTCGTCGTACGCCTGATACCGACATAAAACACATGATATCACTGCTGCTGACAACCACAGAAAACCGGCTATAGCAGGAAATATATGACAAAAACCTTTCAGTGAAAAAGCTTGAGCATCTGATATAAAGAGAAGTATCCCCGTTTCCGCTATGAATCCTGAAACGATAAATTATAATTTAATGAAATGGTGTTTAACTACTTCTCTATATTTTTGTTCTTCTCATTTGGAGACCAAAATACTTGTAATTGTCTTTTCAGACTACGTGCGCAATGCTGGACGATTTTTGCCCAAACAGCGCCATTTCATGAAAGTCTTGGAATTCCAACTACACAAATGGATAATTGGTGTGCACTTTTATTTTATATTCCAGACCTAAGTTTATCGTCTCATTCGAACGACAAGAAACACTTTCCTAATCAGTCACACATGCGGTATCCTTGAGACTAATCGACGCCGGGATTAGAAGCTAGTACGTTGTGAATGTGAACCCGTTTAGATCTATTTGATAAGGCCAACTTTAAGTTTGGTTACAGGTCTCGCGATGTAAATAGGACCAGGGCTGATCACAACCTTAACTCTCAACGTAGCCCAAACGATTAGCCTAACCCTAACCTACAATCTCGCCAAGAATCACGGGCCCTTACCTTATTTACCTAAGGGATCTTAACGAAAATAAATTTGGCCTTAACAATACCAAATAGATCTAGATATTGTGTATCCGGTGTCGCAACGAAACCGCCGCTGTACAAGATATTTCTCCACATCCCATCTCCATCGTAGCTGGATATTTCTTAACTAATGCCCACGGCATTACCGCACTCTAAGCATATATCATTTTGTGTACATAAATATAAACTTGCCTGCTAATAAAGTCGATGTAAAGAAGACAGTGTGCATATAACCTTTAATTAATGGAGTGCTGGATCTATTTGCCAACTGAATTAAACTAGCAATTAAGCCAATTAAACCCAAAGTTAAGACTGTAGTCTGAAATCCGCAGTTAATCATCAGGGTATCGCTTTCCAAAACTTCACGAATATCAGAAGCTGAAGGGGAAAACAATTGTAGTTTAAAGTGTAAATTATGAACTGTATGAACTATAAATTTATTGCGAATGGTGTACCAGTGCACAGGAATCTGACCTTTTATCCGCGTATATATGCATACACCATACCGAACTAGACATATAATAAAAAAAGAACAGGAATGCAATGCCTGTTGAAGCTTTGAATTTACCTGCTCTCGCTTCGGCACGTTTTTGTTCAACAATTCGTAATGTCAGGCAATCTAACCTCTGCCAATTCATTCACATATGAATTTTCTTCAATCTAGCCGTTTTGATTTGCACAAATATTTTAAGATTTTCTCTGCCATACCATTTTCCTCCTTTTGCATGGCAAATTTTGTTAACTTTTGGGTGTAGAATCGAAGAAGGGGGTTTGAATATACATTTTCTGTCAGGTTTTGGTGAATATTCATGATTTTGAGGTGGAAGTATACAAGACTTCAGAGATTGGTTAGGTTTTTGTATGATGTAAGCGCATGGGGTTGAGGACAAACGTCAACGAAGGAAAATAATGTAAATATTGGAATCAAATGGCTATGATATCGTGTTGTGGGGAGTATTTGTGCAAATCAACACGGCTAGATTGAAGAAAAATCATATCTGAGTGAATTGGCAGAGGTTAGATTGCCTGACATTACGAAATGTGGAACAAAAACGTGCCGAAGCGAGAGCAGGTAAAATCGAGGCTTCAACAGGCATTGCATTCCTGTTCTTTTTTATTATATATTGTCTAGTTCGGTATGGTGGTATGCATATATATACAGATAGAAGGTCAGATTCCTGTGACCAGTGTCGAGGTGCCATTTTAATTCGATAGTTACGTGTTCAATACGAGATAAGACAATTGTGCTAGAACAGCTGTTTTACGTCTATTTCTATGATCTCCGAGGAGTTCTTTTACGTGACAACATCGGTTTATCATCCCGTCCGAATTTAACATGTTGAGTTTAAAAAAACTACACTAAATATATCCTTGTGAAAATTGGCGATTAACAGCGATTGGAATTTTGGGTAAACATCCGCCATATATTGTCGTGTAGATACTTCCTTAATTACCCGTCTTCATTAGTCCAGTTTAGGAGCAGAACGGTGGAACGTTAAACCCCATTTCATTTCAGTTCTACCTTCATTATGATTAAAATGTTGTTTAAGCATTTATCGTATCCATTTAACAGTAGGTTTCGTTTTTTATTCTGTCGTGTCCGTATATGTGTACTGTAAACAGCCAATGGAAACGAAGCTGGTCTAATCAACCCAAAGCTGGCGTTTTAACGTCTGGTTCCACTAGCAGTGAGCTAGGAGAAGTAGAACCTTGCTCCTATATAAAAATTTGAATATTATTATGACTTTGTAGTTTTAAAATACATCGCCCACTGATTTGTCTATATATAAGTTCACAGCCGACGCCAACTCTCTAAACGGCAGCCATATATAATGTTAAATCGTATAAAGTGTAGAATCAGAGCCATACAAACAAACAAAATAAAGTGTTAATTTTAAACTACCTGAGTCTGAATACCAAACATAGTTGCAATCTGGGTTACACGTTCTAGACATCCATAAACCATAATCATTACCCCGTATTTTATACCAGTATGGCAGAAAAACCCCAAGCAGCTGTAGAATTAGAGCGACACCTGTTATTGCCACAATAACAGGAAAGATAGTTCTTTCTAAATGAGCCTTATACATTCTTTAATCTTGGAAGCGTTCGTCTGAAATAAAAGATAAAGATTTTTTTAACAATGCGGCAACCCAACCCCAGATAATATTAATTAATCCAAATGCCAGTCCTGAAATAACCTAGTTTGTGTCGACTGGAGGTTAAAAACTAATTTGAGCTTTTGGTATTTTAGGGGTGTTGACAAATAACTGCACGGGTATCATGACTGATAATTGATTAGCTATTTTATTTGGTTTTTGATTTGGTATTGTTTGTCCCAAGCAATGGGACGAACAATTTGAACATGTTCACGAAAAACTAAAAGTAAAAAGAATGTAACAACCTTAGTTACCATTGGAATCGCCCAGTAGAAGCTTAACAGTAGGGTGTAAACACCTATTTCATTTCACCATTTGGATCATTGTGTTTAAATGTCATTAAATACGCCGGTTTGAAGTTTGAAACAAAATCATGCAACTCACCTTATGTGTTGGTTTAGTTACAGGTATTCCTTTTAGGTTAACAGATCGAATAAATTGTTTCAAAATTCATTAAATATTACCAACATTACTTGAAGCGCATTAAGTACCCAGCGTAATTGTTAAAATACTTGTTAAGTGTATACATACCTAACACGTGACCTTAGCCTTGGGATAGTCATTCATCAAAATTATAATTCGTGACCCGTACAGCAAATAAACATGTTGAGATTTACTTGGTAATTATTTGGCATACATGCACAATAACCTACATTAGAGATTGGGCTACCGTGAACAATAGTTGATCAAGTCAGTTTGTAGCAGATTACGGGCTTGTCAGTGAATAAATGTAAAAATGATAATTTATTTAACATTCACAGCTAGAAAAGACGACCTGCTAAAGGCAAGTTTAGCTCTTGCATAATGCTCATTTATGTTTATTTCCATACAACAAACATAATGCTGAAAGTGAAAAGTTGACATTGAATAAAATACAACATGAAATTAAAAGCATATGAAAAATAGGCATGTGGCGAACTAATTTAGATTAACAACCGTAGGGGATCTGAAAGATTCCGCCTACACTAAAACAGCGGAAATTAAATTGTATATTGATAGATAACAAACAGGGTGTGGCGCGCCACCCCCCTCCCCCCACCGCCAATATTTCGCCGACAATAATGATATTTTAAGAGTTTTTAAATTGGTAGGCGACCCGTAGGCCGATCCTCGTGTCTTGATACCATACGTGAGTTGTACGTAACTGCTGTGTCGGGTGTTGGTCTACTGTCACTGCATACGACACACCTGTGCTTGCCTACTCCATGATCAAACACGATAGCAGATGGCTTCCATCTTGTTTACTGACGGTACTACTTATTTTAAGACAGACTCGGCTTTCCAATTTATAATATCTACGTCATTGGGGATTTCCAATTTATACTCGCTGGTTGCTATGACCCGCTATGGCGTTGTCTAGAAACGCGCGTGCTCGCGTTAGTTTAAAATTTTTGCTATACGTTTAACATGGACTATTTGATGTAATTTGCCTGATTTGATTTGGCCCCATTTCCATAAATTTAGGTTGTTTTTTAGAAATTTTTAGCAAATGTTAATCTTAGGTGTTTTTTAATTCTAGCCGAAGTAAATTTTTTTACAATTTATAGCGAGTTAAGTTATCGTCTCTAAGAGGCGGGCGTAGTATTTTAAATGGCGGCCATTTGCCATCATGTGTATTCTTGAAGTAGGTACACATGATGTAATCGTATGCTGTCACTGAACACGTGTACTCGCTCATCACACTCACTTGCTCGCAGCTCCTCTCGTCTTGCGTTGCCCTACAGGCCTAGAATCATCACCTCCTGGTCCTCTTGCCTTAATAGCATGCGCGCGTTGTACATAACTACTGTGAGTCGTGTTGGTCTACTGTTACTGAACATGTGTACTCCGCTCATCACACTCACTTACTTGCAGCTCCTCTCGTCTTGCGTTGTCCTACCGGCCTAGCAGCTGACTCGTGTCCAGTGTTGCCATTTGCACTGGAAGAACTGGTAGAACATTTTTGAAAGTTTTGAGATTGAGAATTCGATAGCGACAAAGACAAGGCGATGGATGACGTGATTACATTGTCTGCTACATCGGCATCAGGAGCACCCCATTCCAACGATTTGCCGTAAGCGGCTTGTCGATCTGATCTTGGTGGTGATGTGCCAGCCCAGCCCTGTGTAGTGAACTCACCGAAAACTAAGTTTGGGAAACAGACTCGTTCATTTCAAAGTAAGTGGTACACCGATCGTTCTTGGCTCGAGTACTCAGTCCAAAAAGACGGGTGTTTCTGTTTTCCGTGTTATTTCTAGTAATGAAAGAGATCATGTTTTTTACGTGGTACGCCGATCGTTCGTGGCTCGAGTACTCAGTCCAAAAAGACGGGAGTCTCTGTTTTCCGTGTTATTTCTAGTAATGAAAGAGATCGTGTTTTTACGCACTGACATGGGTAAAGATTTTGCAAAACATATTGGATCGCAATCCCACATGCATGCTATGGCTATTTGGACCGGACGTAAGAAATACGAGAAAAAGGGAGGTGCACTTGAATTCTTATGTGCCGATCAAACTGAACGCAACCGTTATTATCTCACTGGGCAATTTGAGATAATAAAATTTCTGACTATTAATGAGCTACCATTTAGAGGAACTGAAGAGCAAATAAGCGAACTTAATTCAGGACTCATTTTGAAAATGTTACAATGACTGAAATTCGCAGAAATCAGCAAAACTATTCCCGAAAACTCAAAATACATCGCCTCAATTTCAAAATCAGGTCATAGGCATGATGGCAGAGATGGTTAAAAAACATAACGCTAACGCTACAATATACGTCCACATTCCTACTTTGATTGATATGGTACTTTGTCAAGAAGGCTAGGCGTTTGGTTTGTTTAGCGTTGAGGGTCGTGCACCAACATTAATAGTTGCCGTCCTTAGAGTATAAGGAATAACTATACCAAGATAATCCATTCAGAATTGTGCCTTCCTAACACTAAAGGCAAAAAGTGGGCGTGGCTCTGACCCTGGGGGTCGGGACATTCATCAAAATCAATAGTGGACGCCCTCAGGCTATAAGGAATACATAAACCAAGTACCAAGCTGATTCATTCAGAATTGCGGCCTGTAAACGACAAACACAAAAATTGGTCGTATCTTGCCTGTGTGAGTCGGGACATGCAGTTGACGTACTTAGGCTATATGGAATACATATCCCAAGTTTTAAGACGTCAAGACGATCCATTAAGAATCGTGGCCTGTAGACAACACACATAGACACGAAGTAAAAATGGGCATGGCTCTGCCCCTGGGGGTTAGGAAATCACCAAAACAATAGGGGTCATCTTTAGGGTATAAGGAATAGGTTTGTAAAGTTTTAAAAGTATCTGATAAGAATTGCATCCTGTAGGCGAACACAAGACACAAAAGTATTGGGCGTGGCTCTGTCCCAGGGGGTCCGTCAAGCACCAAAAATAATAGTGGTCAGCCTTAGGGTATAAGGAATAAGTATAAAAAAAGTTTTCAAGACGATCGATTAAGAATTGTGGGCTGTAGGTGACACACAGACAGACAAAAAAAAAATGGGCGTGGCACTGTCCCTTGGGGTTGGGCATGCACCAAAAACAATAGGGATCATCCTTAAGGTAAAAAGAATAAGTATTCAAAGTTTCAAGATGATACATTAAGAAATGCAGCCTGTAGACGACAGACAAACAAATACACGAAATGGGTGTTGCTGTCCCATGGGGGTCGGGCATGCACCCAAAACAAAAGGGGTCATCCTTAGGGTATAAGGAATAAGTATTTTAAGTTTCAAGATGACCGATTAAGAATTGTGGCCTGTAGGCGACACACAAAAAGAAAATGGGCGTGACTCTGCCCCTGGGGGTTGGGCATGCACCCCAAATGATAGAAATGTTCCTTAGGGTACAAAGAATAATCATTCAAAGTTTCAAGATGATACGTTAAGAAATGTGGCTTGTAGACGACAAACAAATAAATACAAGGAATGGGCGTAGCTCTGCCATTGGGGGTCGGGCGTGCACCAAAAAACAATACGGATCATCCTTAGGGTAAGTATACAAAGTTTTAAGAAAATACAGTTAGAATTGCGGCTTCTAGGCGACACAGAGACACACAAAAAGAAAATGGGCGTGGCTCTGCCCCTGGGGGGTTGGGCATGCACCCCAAATGATAGGGATCATCCTTAGAGTATAAAGAGTAAGTATACAAAGTTTTAAAGAAAATCCAATAAGAATTGCGGCCTGTAGGCGACACAAAGACACACGATAAGAAAATGGGTGTGGCTCTGCCCCAGGGGGTTGGGCATGCACCCCAAATGATAGGGATGTTCCTTAGGGTACAAAGAATGTGTATGCTAAGTTTCAAAATTATAAGTTAAGAAATGTGGCCTGTAGACGACAAACAAATACATACTAGAAATGGGCGTGGCTCTGTCCCTGGGGGTCGGGCATGCACCAAAAACAATAGAGATCTTCCTTAGGGTATAAGGAATACGTATACCAAGTTTGAAGAAAATCCAGTAAGAATTGCGCCCTGTAGGCGACACAAAGACACACGAAAAGAAAATGGGCGTGGCTCTGCCCCTGGGGGTGGGGCATACACCCCAAACGATAGGGATGTTCCTTAGGGTACAAAGAATGTGTATACTAAGTTTCAAAATTATAAGTTAAGAAATGTGGCCTGTAGACGACAAACAAACAAATACTAGAAATGGGCGTGGCTCGGCCCCTGGGGGTCGGGCATGCCCCAAAAACAATAGGGATCTTCCTTGGGGTATAAGGAATAAGTATACCAAGTTTGAAGAAAATCCATGAAGAATTGCGCCCTGTAGGCGAACCACAGACACACACACACACACACACACACACTCACACACATACACACACACACCCACACACACACACAAACACACAGACAGGGGCGACGGCATAATACGTTCACATTATGAATGTGGACGTATAAAAAACAACTTCACTGTCAAGTGCGTTGAAACGTGAGACTAGTCTGGGATAGAGCTTCTCACTGTAGTGATCCGTTTCGATGACGCCGTAAAAGGGCATCCAACGGAAAAACTTTTAGGATTACGATATATACTTGTGTAGGCGATCAATTGAGCTTAAAGTAGTATCTCGTTAGCGTTTTCGTTCAAAACATTAAATTGTATGGTTCTTTTCAGAGATATATTTAGTTATTAGTTTAGTTATAGTCCTCATCAGAAGATTTTAAAATCAAAAGTTCATAATATGATTGAAATAAATATTTACTTGGTTGCTGATAAACAGCTCGCATATCCTTTGCATTTGCTTCAGAAACCAATTCACATAGTAAATCTTCATTCCAGCCATGCAGCAAAAGACCACGTATACGGCAAAGTAGTAATACAGAAAGGTCTGTTATTTTTTCACCCAGGAAATCTTCATTCCAGGCATGCAGCAAACTACCACGTACATGTATACGACAAAGTGGTAATAAAGAAAGGTCTGTTATTTTTTCAACCAAGAAATCTCTTTTTCTAGCGACATCTACTGATGTAAGTCGCCTTTCGCGATATTTTTGTCCTTTACCCGTCTCATTATCTATCAAAATTTATATATTTGGATCATCGTTTGAAAGAGAATGAGTGGGTGTCTATTTCGCCCGAACAAGAATGCAAAATACTATATTTTTCAGCACCTCCATTAATTTGAAATGCGGAGAGGAGTAGGTAAGATATTTTGGTGTCCTCGTGGTTAGTTGTCAGTTCTAGGATAGTCTCGACACTTTCAATACTAATCTTGATATTTTTTGATTCGATCAAGATAGTATTGAGAATATGTCGGCCTATGGTACATGCTTTCAATGGTAATGACTATCTGTCTTTCTTTTTCAAGATAATCCCAACTTTCTAACAATTTTTAAAGAGCTGGGGTGACGTAATTGCTGGTTTAGAAAAAATTGTTTGTACCTTTTACGGCGAAAACTGACTTATATCTGTAGATCTTCGGGAGGAATTTTAATTGTGATGAAAAATAACAAAACCTCCTTTCTTTCTTTATTACCATCTTTCCTGAGGAGTCCTTTGCAGCATTAAACGCAATAATTATTTTTTTCGTTGCAACAATATGGAGACAGGCTGCAAAAACAATAATTGCACAAGATGATCCTGCTATAAAAGGCTGGGATGAAGATTTACAATGTGAATGGGTATCTGAAGCATATCCACCCGAGCTGTTGATCAGCCATCAAGAAAATAATATCCGAACAGGTGTTGAAATTCCAGATCTCTCGAAAGTACCATTATAATTTAATATTTTGAATGACAATATTGTACTGAACGAAAAACACGAGAAAATACTTTTCAGGTCAATTTCGAACCAAGTGGTTTCTGTCCCCAAAAATACATTTATCCCACCCCGTCTCCCATACAATGGTAATCTTAGAGATGTGCAGTGGAATTAAAAAGTAATGTTTTTACCAATCTCTAAGAAAATCATCATTTAAATCAACTGACTCATTACCCGCCAATTTACCCCCCCCCCCCCTTCCACACACGCACAATTGCTACCCCATCCCACAAACCAAACCAGGATATCACAAACACTTATTTAGAGATGGGCAGTCCTCTAAACCTATGTTTTATTAATATATAACATGATCATCATTTATGTCAACATAATAACACACACACACAAACACACCTTCACTTGCTACCCCCCACAAATCAAAACAGTTGTCCAGGGCATCATAAACACGTATTTAAAGATGGGCAGTCCTAAGTTTTATTAATATATTATGTCAACATTACATTCTCCCCACCCCGACACAAGCACATTCTGGGCATTACACCCCCTATATCTCGAAAGCGCCCCCTCAAACCCCTGATCACAACCCATATTCGGAATCTACACAAAAAACGGGTCTCGAAAAACTTGAGTCTCATAACTTCACAGCTCGGGTGGCGATTCCCCCCCCCCTCCTCTTCAACCGCCGGACTACAAGGGGTATTTCGAGACCCCACGACCATATCCTTAACGTTTTTGAGGAACTGGTTCATAATTTTCAAGCGAGAATTTTATACAAGGTCAGTTACTTAATGTCGAGTAGAATGCTGCAAATAGAAAAGACGTGAGACAGTGCAAACATTCATCATTTGACAAAAGTATTACATTATAGAACACAGGACTCCAGTCCCCTTTCAACATTTTGCTGGTTACAGGTGTCTAATTAGCGTTCGGTGCTAGCTTTGTATTTGGAATCTTTCTTACTGATGATATTGTGTTGGGCATTCAAGTAATCTAGACCTGGCAGAAAATTTAGGTACCCTACCAAACTCATCAAAAACGACTCTACATGGAAATGATAAAGTTATTTGTAGATTTGTATGGTCACTGTTTGTATGGTACCTCTGATTGATTATTATTCAGTCTTTATATGAAGCTGTATTTTGGTTGTACATGTATTTGAATAAAATTATGCATCCAAAAACCAACTTATATCTGGGGTCTTAAAGTACCCCTTTTCGTGGAAATCAAATTGACTTGAGAAATTCCACGGGCGTTTTGAACACAAAAAAAACACTACGAATCTAAAATGAACCACCGGCTGCCAGGCAGGATACGTCCGCATTTTGCAAAAAATGGATAGAAAACAAGCTAAAATAAGCATGATTATTAATTATAGTCAGGGGCCACATTCCAAGAAGTTTATGGTATGAAATGGACAGTTTATCGAAAAGTACAGAGTTCTTTTGGGACATAAAAATATGTTTCACGTTTCATCACGATCAGATAAAAATTATGACCTCTAGAGTCTGCAATCTTCGTATTACATACTTGTCGGTCAGTTTCGTTTGATTTTCACGAAATTGCAACTCAACCGATGTTAGGCTGTAACTGTGACAAATTTTAACGGTTTTTTAAATTCGGATAAAAATTGTGACCCCTGGAGAATCCACAATCTAGAAATGTGATTTTTTCGTACACTCAGGGGCCATAATCCAGGGAGTTAAGGTCTGATCAGCGCTAATATCGAAAGGATCTTTGCCCCCATTTTGAAAAAGTATATCAGTCTTTAAAATCTATCCCGTCCTTCAATGTTTATCCGATTTTCATATAATATGTTTATATATTTTTGGAGTCCTTTCACTATTAGCAATCTATCACCGAAATTATACTTTTGATATTTGACCTAAAACAAATTAAATTGAAGTCATAAAATTAATACATTTTATTAGTAACATGTTTAAATCAGGTAAAATGTTGATGCCAAACCATTAATTAAGTCGTTTGGTGTTTATTCTGGAAACCTTACTAAGGTTGTTTCGAGGACAACTCTGATTTTATTTTAGTTTTATTTTCAAGTTAAACACATTTTGTTTACTATATTATTTCATTTGATAAAATAATGAAAGATGGCGATAGGGCACCGTGCCCGTCTGATCACCTACCAAAGTAGCACAAATCAAGGTTTCGAACTATCTTATTCTTGGCATGTAGGTCTGTTATTGTAAGCTTTGCTATGTATGTGCCTTACATTCCCATCAGCAATTATGTACTATTACCAGCAGGTTAATACTACAATTCTTAGTCAAGATAAGGCACGGAATAATATAAGTTATTTGTGACTAAGAATTAAATATGTAATAATTAACTATTGCATCAGAAACCATCTTACTGGATAATTTTGCATAGAGTTCGTCAGCACATATATCCAATCTGACGAAGGCTAGATACTGAATATTGTTGAATGCAAGTGAATTCGGGCTTAGCACAGAACAAAGTACTATTCCAAACTCGGGGATCTCGATTAAAATTCTAATTCGTGAAGCCACAAATCAGCGTAGTTGTACAAAAAAATGTTTTACACTGTCTATTTCATTTGAGTAAAGCAAAATCCTGCATGATTAAGAAAAGAGCATTATGTTTTAAATCAGTTACCGATATCATTTCTACACAATTAAAGGATACATTTACACCCAATCGCCATGAAGAACACCGATACTGATATCGTTATGGTTGAGAACTTAAAGTGTGAAAATGGAAGGATAGATTCCTGTAATAATACCAGGTGTGAAATTTGTTGCATTGTCAGTTGTGAAATCAGAAATTCAAAACTTCTTAACGATGGACACGATAATCTGGAATGCTTTAGCAATACAACGCGCGAGGGGTCTGAAAATCAGACCGACCAGGAGCGGGTTATTTGTTACGGTGATAGAACAGACCCATTTCAACAAGAAACTCGTAGTTATTCTGAGGAATCGATCAGCTCTCATCGGAAAATTCATAATTTGCTTATTAACTACAAAAAAGACACATTGTAAGTATCATTATAGAAAAGGGATAATGATGTTGCCTGGAAAGGGAGGGGAGCGAATTTGGATAATAAATTTGAAACTATACGCCCCTAAAATCGAAGATAAGCTCTAAGACGAAGCTACAAGCACGTTAAGTCAAATATTCTAGCTAGATTCGAATACTAATCAACCGGAATAAAAGCGTCTTAAAGGGACATGCAATAACACTCTTGCTGGCTTTGCAGCTCCAGAAAATAAATAATAGCCTTATTCTAAGAACTGGATGTTTTAGTGTCTTACCTGGTGTGTAAATTATCCATTACGTCCTACTTTACTTGTTACGAGGGTTCGAAAATATTTTAAAATCCAAGTCATATTTGAAAAGGTTTACGTTAGGTTTTTCAAATCATATAGTTGGATTTTTCCAATTTTTTTAAATTAGGTGTGTTAAGATGAAAGTTGTGTCATCACTTAATTGGAATTTTGTAAAATAGTACAATTTGTTGACCAGAATAAAGATTGGGACATATTATTCAGTTACAACAAGAGTGATATTGGGCCTTTAATATTCTATCAAATTACGTTACCCGCAGTGGCGGCGCCAGCCGTCGGTGGTTGGAGGGGCAAAGCTGGGGCAAAGTCACGAGCTTCAAATAGGGGTAGGGGGAGGGCTCCTCAGAAAATTTTGAAAAAGAGGCTGCTGGAGATGCAGCCTGGCAGTATTTCAGGTAATGATCGTTGTCAAACGAACGGACTTGCGAACCTCGACGAACCCCACTCACGAGCGCAAAAGTACGGAGTACTTATGGAGGGTATGGACGACCTCCCTCAGAAAATTTTGAAAAATTGACTGTCGGAAATGCTGTCCGATCAGAGACCAAAAATGGCAAACGAACGGAGTTGTGAACCTCAACGAAGTACCCTTGTGAGCGCCAAAGTCCTTATTGGGGTTTTGGGGACCTCCCCCAAGAAAATGTTGGAAATGCTGCCTGACAGTATTCAGGCACCGATCGTAGAGATAAATTCACAAGTCTTTCCGAACCCAGAGAGGAAAGTGTCAAATGAAACTCAATGAAGTCCCCAATAAATTGAAAAGTAGACTGCCCGAAATGCAGTCTGGCAGTATTTCAGGCATTGATCGTAGAGATAAATAGGGCTTAACAGATGCCGCCTGTCGCCAAATTACTAGTTTATCCGAGAGGAAAGTGTCAAACGGGCGAAGTGAGTGACTCAAAGTGAATGAATATTCAGACACTGGTCGTCGAGATAAAAATAGAGTTAGCCAGATAATGTTCGTAGCCAAATCACCAACTTATCCGAACAAAGAGAGAGGTGTCAAACGAGTGTTATCAAGTGAATGCATATTCTCGTCGCGTTGAACCATTATCAAAAAACTTTGAGGATCGTAAAAAGCACTTCTCAAGTAGGTTTACAGCAGGATGGGCTTGGTAAAAAATCACTCAACATGCAAGTCAATGACTGAGTGGGGATGTGGGATTTAATCACTGTAGAAGGTATTGGTTACCAAAACGTATCACTGCTTACCCGCTTATGATGACCGAACCATTCCATATTAGGGTTCCCAAATGGTATATCTTTAAAGGGACAATCCCGATAAGAACAGAGTCTCAAAAATTAAAGTCCGAGTATTTATGAAATTTATGGACCAAAATATAGTGGCATGGTGTATTCACCTTGTCTCAAAATTTCAGCTCAAAATATTGAGTCGTTTGGACGTGAACGTCAACAGTGCTTATCCGGACACGTAACCCTTTTAAGATTTCGGGGTCATTTTTTTCATTGGGTGACCTGATAATCGATTAATGTTTCTTGAGAGGTCTATACAGTGAATGACCCATGCTCTGTACTTGATAACAAAAGGTAAATTTCACCTACATATTATTTTTAAAGAAAAAAGTCTGGTTTTATCCAGATACTGTATAATAAAACGTTCTCCATTTCCAGATGAAGACTGTCAGGTTTAAGTTATTTACAAGCGTATCACAAATATCGGGTTAGTAGGTGGACCTTAGGTTATGGATTTTAAAGGATTTTAACACAAAATTAAGCAGTTTTATTCCCCAAAAAGTTATCGGGATTGGCACTTTAAATCATTTCAAAAACAATTACATTCATAAACTGATATACTATTTTGTTTTCACAATAGCGGTAAGATGCAGAAGAGTGTGATATGAATAATAATTGACTATTTAATTATCTGTTACAATTTTTACTTGAATTCTGAAACCGCCTAATTCCTAAACAAACCAATTAACATCTTGCGTCACATCCAATATTTAAAAAAAAATAATGAGGGCATGAAAAAACGACTGGCATCCCAATCTCGTTCCCAGAGGCAGCCGCGGAGCCGAAGGCCTCTGGCGCATTAGACCGTCCATTTTTCCCAAACCTAAGCCCCGCCCATTCTGACCTCTGATTGGTCAATCATTTTGGATCGATTTTTCGAAAACTAGAGGTCGGATCGTCGTTTTGTTTGTTGTAAAATGATCCTTGAGTCAAAGTCAACTCGCTGACATAAACAATTGGATCCTAAACGAACAAATTCAAGTTTTTGTAAAGATCTATTTTTCTACGCGTGGGTATATTTTTAAGTGATTCGGTCATCCAGGCGTAAAATCAGGGGCGTACAACGCAAATAAACGAGAAATTTCGCGCGTAGGAATTACATGTCACCTTCCGGGAAAATGGCTACCCCGATTCACCAGAGAAATTTCTTCAAAAAATTTTCTGGTTTCGAGATTGCTGGCATCCCGCATTAAGTTTTCAGTTTCTCAATGACAAAGCGGGTCTTGACACATGTATTTAAATGCTATAAGGATTATTTCAATTTTGATATGTGTATTTTTTTTATGAAGCCAGAAGACTGTAAGAAATAAACGATTTAAAGCATCCACCAATACTACCTCTGACCAGCACGATAATCTTGCTTATGTTGCTGATACAACCGTTGACAACAGGGAAAGCACGGCTAGAAACGAGGGAAAAGATGCGCATGGTTTAATACTTACAGAAAATCGACAACCTGGCGATGTTGTGATTGACACAGAGGAGTGAGTATTAACTGGCTATAATACCCATGTAGTGTGGGCGGGTTGGGATATAAAATACGAAATAATGGTAAAGGCTTTTGAAATCAAACACCAATGACAATAAAAAGCTAAAGAACTTTATAGGTTCCAAATTGATTTTGTTTTATGCTACCAAAAAATTATAATAGAAGTTTCGTTGAATTTAATAGGAAAAAATGTCAAGCCCCTTATGCATCAATTCCCGACCGCTGTACCCGTTGGTCATTAAAACCTTTAACAACTCGATTTTAATTCATATATGCAATAGTAGTGTAAAGTATATTTATAGATGACATACATTAAAGAGACTAACTTATTATATTTACCAGTAGTTCTTTAGAATCCTTTAATATCCACATTCGATTGATACTGCTGCGCACCGCAGTTTTTTCAAAGCCTTCTTTTATAGTTGTTAAAATAGACGTCATTGTTTTGGTGAACGAATTTGAGAAACACCGAGATGAAGTTACAGTAAGGATTTTATGCCACTGGGGAATCCAGTGTAATGAGGACAAGCCAACACCTTGAAGGTAATAATAAAGGAAAAATGCACAGATCCGTTCAAATTTCCTGAGGGTTTTTCCAAAGCAGTGTGCTTATACTTAGCATTGAGACCCATCATACCAAATTCGTTCTATTATTACCTTCGTAAACATCTTGGGTATCCATGTAGTTTATCTGCAGCTGTCAAAGATCTTGTAAGTATTTCGATCGGTGAAGATGAAAATCAGGCAGTTTCGTTTTATTATCTGTGTGTCCATTTTGAAATGTGGTCGTATTTTGTTCACGCGCCCGTCGTTCTGCCGATATTTCTTGTTTATATTAGTGAGTCAGAGTATCCTATTTATTTTTTACGGTTTTAGCATGCGGTCAGTTTTGAATTTAAAGGCACGCTTCTTCTTGTTTATGTTTTATCTGTCGACACTCTACCACAGGCCGCGAATGTAGATGGACATTGTTCAAATTTCGCACAACGCCCTCTTGTGTAAATGCATGTACGAACCACAACTGTCATATTGAAACGTGGTGTCTTTGAATCATTTTGTTTCTTCGATCGGCTGCTTCGCTTGTTTTAAAGGTAAATGATGATTCATTTGAAGGAAAATTTGAGTAAATGTACGTTATCATTGAAATCAAAATGTAATATTTCTCATTATTACCTTATATTGTTAAATCAATATTAGATATTATTTTCCAGTCGTATCAAAAATCATTAATATTACCATTTTATTGATTCTGAAATTATTTGTAAGAACAAAACAAGTTCGTAGTCGAAAGCAATACTAGGCCTATTTTCAATCATCTAGGCCTCGATCCCGTTAGTGGTGCAAGTATTGGGGTGGTGTACTACACCAAAGCGGAGAGTTTAGATTTTGACCCGATATGAGGTTTTCTACATTTCCCCGTCTCATCCCGTTATAAAACAAATGTGAAATCTTTGAAATGCTTCTAAAAAAGGTATACTTATTGGTTCAATACCACGCTGATCAGCAGTGAATATTCGCTACGATTGGCAAGTTTCCCGTACGATTATTTGAAATAATGGTACAACAACATCAAAGGGTGACGTCACATCTGTATTTTAACTCTTTGGTACGAGTCTTACTTATATTTATCTAATCTGTTACTATGTAAAAAGTACAACAATCACCCCAACAAAATTGTCTTCCTCCCTTGCCGTTCTTTGCTGGATAGCAAGACTTGTGTCGAGAATGTGAGAATAATACAGCTGTATTTTTGTGAAGTCGACATCTTGACGGACTAAAATAACCGACAGAATAAAATGTGATGTCGTCTTGTTGCGTTAGTTTAATAGGTGAGATTTAATATGACCAGTATCAGCCACCATAATTTTATTTTTTCCACTGTGTTAGGAATCATATTGTATTAATTGCTGTTTTTAGATCAAATGATATTGAACCATGGGCGTGGATAATTTTAGTGGCAGCATTTATGAACATCTTACTGAATGGTTCTCTACCATATTCTGTTGGTGTCATCCATATAGCTGTAGTAGATCGCTATCCTGACGAAGATATTATAACAATATCCTGGCTGGGTTCTCTTTTCTCTTCTATGTTTATGCTGTCAGGTATGTTTTATTAAAGATGTTCTTCCTCAACTTATGACGACGCAACATTTATATAAAGGCCCACGTCCACCAAGATTATTTGTAGCTGACAACATTATAAAATAGACAACGCCAATTTTCCAGCTAAAGCGATTATATTACTATATCCAGTCATTGTATAATAAATGTAGGACTGTTTTACGTTGTCTCCTAAAAGATAGATTAACAACGATTTTCTTTCATAAGTGCGGCTTCTGTGATATATATCAATACACGCATTTTATTATATACATGTATTGTTTTTATGTGGTATTTTCAGCATTTATTGGAAGTATTATTATCAACTTCTTTAATGTTCGAACATGTGTCATGTTAAGTGGGTTGGTCAGTTTAGTGGGGTTTGGTATCAGCAGTATGGTTACCGACTTCAGACTTTTATTTTTAACTTTTGGTTTGATTGCAGGTGAGCAACGAAGTTTTAATAATTGGCGTTAGGCACTTATAAGAGTACATCAGATTGTGGAATACATATTCATTGAAGATTTAGAATTCGGACGAAGACTGATCAATTTCTTGTATTATACAATTGAAAATCAAACGATTTGTTTTAGAAAAAGTGTTGTGATTTGGAGAAAAAAAATGTTTGGTTTTAGATAGAAAATTTAAGTATATATTTCGTTCTTTTTGTCTGTATCAGTATTGAGCTAAAAACGACAAGAGAATCAAGGTAAAGACGTAGCTCCCTTTGAGCTAAAATAATTGTTTACCCATAGAATTTAAGTAATACCGACTGATAATCGATTCCAAGTGAATATTTACTGCTGATCAGTTAGCGACAATTCAAATGGTTAGATCCATCTATGTTTCAGGTTGTGGACAAGCCATGGCGTATACTGGATCTATGGTGGTTGTTGGGTTTTATTTTAAACATAAAACGGGAATGGCTGCTGGCATAATAACATGTGGCTCCTCCATATCATTGTTTGTATTTCCGGTAGTGACCCAGTTTCTTATTGACAAATACACATTACAAGGTACTTTTCTTATACTCGGTGCTATTGGCTTCCATGCTGCTATGTGTGGAGCTTTAATGAGACCAACTAAATATGAAAATGGACCAACACGATATTGTAGACATCACAAACGACCTGCGATTAAATCTAATGTAGTTCAAGAGGAAGGAAAGGGGGCTGCTTTAAATACCAAAACAATGGCTAACTTGAGTTTACTCCGATGTCCTCCTTTTGTGATTTTACTTATCAGTTCTTTAACTGCTGGCGCTGCTTTGTCGACAATCTACCTTTATCTCCCAGAATATATAAATACATCGAATTCCTCTTCTCAAGACACCATTATGCTACTGTTTATCGGAATAGGAGGTACGTTTTCCAGACTTTTCTTGGGATTCCTAACGCTAGCAGCGGACGCCGCCGTTTTGTATGGAACAACATTCGGGATATTGGGTGTAATAACTCTATTTTTGAATCAAATGACGTCATAATCTATGCGGCCTTATTTGGATTATACACTGGTGGGTGTTTCACCCTACAGCACGTGATAATGGTGGACATAGCAGGCCTAAACAAATTATCAACAGCCTATGGTATTAACGCTTTGGCCGTTGGCACTGGTTACCTTGCTGGACCACCTGTCATACGTATGTATACGGAAACACTTCTTTTTAATGCGAAAATAAGACTTTGCTTACCCAAATATCGTTCCATTTATCGGGCCGTTTGTATTTTTAACAGCATGTTGTGTCGCACACATTAACTCTGGCGAGGTAAGCAAGGTCTTATTTACTCACTAAAACGTACCTTTACATTATACAGGGACTGACACGTGGCCGTGTAGAAGTAAAAAGTTGTTCAGTAAAACTGACGGGGGTTCGAAACCTTTTCCAACAAAGATTCGGTAGGGCGAAAGAACATGGCGAGTATAATGAGACCTACGTTTAAAGCTGAACTAGGACTGCCCTTACCAAGTCCAGATTAACGCTCCATACAGCCATAAGTAACGGTTGGTATCGTTGACGGTATAGGTTTGATTGTATAAATGACAGAGCATAATTAGGTGATGAAATGGTATTTTAAAATGTTCTTGTTACAAAAGCATGTTTAATTACATATTATTTATGTTTATTTTACAGGACTTCTGGTAGATGATCAGTATTATGTATTTGTCTGCGCGGGTAAGAAGTCGGTAACATTTCGCACATATCCTCTCCGAAACATTTAAGATACCAACTTGAGATAGACGGCTTTAGCTGTTCATTAGTGAACGTTATTTACACTGAAGCACAATACCATATCTCATAGTCTTCTAATCGAATTTGTGATTATCACTGTTTCACGTCCAAAGAATATAGATCATCTTAGGATGGAACAAGAGGTTAAGCATGCCCGGAGGTTTAATATAAACTTGTTAAGACCCACTCCATTCGGCGTTCATAAATTCTTCCTTTTCAGGACCCCACCCTGCGCACATTCGGATCTTGTGGTTTTATCTTTCCGTATTTCTTACCGTATTAGATAAATAAATGGTGTATTAAGGATTGGGGGTAGCATTACCCACACCTATCTCTATTGGTAAGACAGCACGCCCATTTACTGACAGCTACCATCCCCTAAAACTTTAAATAAAAAGCGTTCATATTTTGTCCATCCAGCCGCGTTTGGCAATAACTCTGGATCCACCAATGAAACCAATGTTTTATCTATATTTTAGCTGGTCTGTTTATAGTATCATGTTTTATGGGATTGGCTATAAGACTTGTGGGTAAAACCAAACAGGAAGTTACAGATGAAGCCCAATGCACTACTCGGCTATGAACAAATAAAATATCAGTATATATCTGACGATATATCGAAATGCTGTTTAGTATTGACATTTTGTGTTTACTGTATAATTACTATATTTAAGGATAGAGTATAGACAATATTATTCACATTGTACTAGAAATATATAAGGATGATAATACGCATACAAAGAATTTTAAATACATAGTTACCAATAAATCTATAGATTAAAGCACTTGTAGTATTGTGTGTTTTACAAGTCAAATCTCCTTTATTATATTTTCATAAGAAAATCTTTATAATGGAAACTAAAACTTTAACCTAGGTACTTGACACAATATGGAGAAAGGGGCTATTTTCAAGTTATTACGTAATAACATAAATAACAATATATTAAATTTATTAACTTCAATATATGACAAAACCAAATTCATTGTTAAAACTCATGAATGTCTTTCAGAACCTATCAATTATTGCATGGGAGTTAAACAGGGTTGTGTTCTTAGCCCAACCCTGTTTAACGTCCATGTCAATGACTTCTAATAATATCCGAAAGTATCTGATCTCTATGCCCCTACACTCCATAATATTACTGTGACCCATTTACTTTTGCTGATGATCTGTTACTTTTATCCACGCCCCCCCCCCCCAATCGAATTCAAAATAGTCTTCAACATCGTGAGAAGTTTTGCGATGACTAGAAATTGAACCTCAATACAGATAAATCTAAAGTTATGTTGTTTATCAACAACTCTAAGCTAAAGAAAGCCATTCCTGGCAAATTCTTTTTCTGTGATTTTAAACTTGAAGTTGTAAGTCTTACATCTACCTAGGAATCAAGATACGCAATAGGCTAATACTTCTCCTTCAAACTAGCAGTCTCGGACCTTGTAAAAAAAGCTAAACGTGCTTGGTTTAGTTTAAGGAGTAAAAGTTGGCTATGCTTTTTTACAAGTTACTAAACCACCAATGTATAATATACCATTTTATATAATATAAAGAAAAGAAAAGAAATGTACTTTATTATTAATTCACAATTAGAATGTGACGTTACTGTGTACCCGAGATTCCAGCTAGGAGACTCTTCTTCACCCTTAGCATATTTTGCCGCACTTTTAGAAGACACGTTTTTTTTCTTATCTGTACCGTGAAGTATTCCGGTCAGCGATGATATAATCAGTAATATCATCTTTTTGTTCTGGTTATTCGAGAGTCCGTTGATAAAAAAAAATAGACTTTTACATTGACTTAATAGGGACCAGTGAAAATCGTCTATTATAAACGATTATCCGTTATAGAGTGTCTGCTATAAAATACTTTGAAAATAACTAATTTATATCACAAAAATCGGGACCAAACTGTTGTTTCCGTTATAAGCGATTGTCCGTTGTATGCGCATCAGGTATATGCGAGTCTACTGTATTATATTATCTAACATTACTTAGAACTTTCTATTGTTTCATGGAGTTTGGTTTGATTAAATGGTATAATAAATGTATACCTGACAGTTTGTTTTAAACCTAAACTAATAAATAGATCAAACTATCGCAATAATTAATCCCCAAAGTAATAGTAGTGCAAAAGCTGTTTACCCAATAGCAATACTGTCGCAATAGTGAAAAACACCAACAATAGTCACCCCTAGTATCAACTGACATAGTACGTTGCAAATACTTCACGAGCACAGTAGTGAATGGAAATCGGCTACAATCAAATTTAATCATTAATTCTGTGGTTCTCTCACTGCCCCCTTCCTTAAAGAAGAGGGGCTAAATTAACATTGTGAATGGTTACATGTTTTTAGTATGCCAGTATACGTATGTCAAGGCCGTGGTCATTTGTTGTCCTTAAGCTCAACGAAAATGAAAAAAAAAAACACATTTCAGCCGGTCGAAGAGACCAGTATTGACATTAATATTAATGGTGACTTGCCTGTGAATAGGCGGGGTTATTATAGTTGTCTCCCTTTACTAATGTTTAAACCCAAGTAACTGGCGATGGATAACTGACAAAAATGGTCTGTCTATACCTTACAGGTCAACTCTACCTACGGCAGCAAAACATTTTAAAGAAACACCCAAATATGATTGCAAGACAGTCTGCAAACCAATTTGCAAATACACGGTAGCTTCATTATCATGTACTGAACTTTGTACCAGCAATGTAACTTTTGTTCAAACGTAACCAATGAGAGAGTTTATTCAAGTTTTACAACCCCATCAAATTAACTAATAATATAGAAATCGTTTATTATCGTTAATATTAACGTGAGTTTAATCCGAAACCCGCGTTTTGCCGCCTTAATAGGGGTATCTCCTAGCCTTTTGTGGTGTAAACTGATAACACCAAATTACACCAATTCAAGTGGAAACTTTTTACCAATTCCAGTAGTGTAACCTACCCGATACACCACAATCGAATGAGTGTTACTCTCAGCCAGTGCGATGTTACACTTAAGTAGTTAATAACGTGTATACAGATTAAGCATTACCCGTCAAGGATGTTTTGTAAATTACACTTCCATTTTAATAATAGATGAAGAAAGGGTCTAACTGCCATGAGAATAAAAATAGAAATTTTATGTCCATCCATGGGGGGGGGGGGGGGGGGGGTTGTCCAGGTACTAAAATAGCATGTGTAGGCTATGTTGTAAACAAACTGGGAAATTCCATCTAATCTTTCCAATTCCCAAATGAAGAAAGGGTTCATCTCTAACACTGGAGTTGGAACCTTTCTTGGTCTAACTTTTAAAATCCAATATGGCAGCCCTCACATTCCATGCTGTTTTGTTCTGATTAATTTAATACCTACGAAGCACCATTATGTCATCGGTAAGTATGGTTTTATCAAAACTGATTTTCCTAAAGGTTTATTACACACGAGAATGTATATTTGAAAAATTTAAGTCAAATTTTAATGAAACAAAATAAATTAGTTAGGCTTTTGGAGTTGACCCCTTCTTCATATACATATGAAACAATTGCAATGTGGGGGGTGTCTTCTGAGGTTTGCAGCTGCCTTAATAAAGCATTGGTAGAAAGGAAACGGGATGGAGTAGAAAAAACTGCATTTATTTAGTGATGGGTGTAGCGGCCAAAATCATACATCACTCGTCACTTCAGTCAGTTATATAGAGTTATAACTGATGTTTTCCTTTGGCCTTCGTCACTTCCGATTCATGAAACTTTTGTTATTCCTCTATCGTAGCAATGATCTCTGGATATTTGGAAAGTGTGTAATCAGTCCTGTCACATATGATAATGACTGACACCAATATTGTCCTTTAACAGTGTACCTATGTGCCAGTTTGCATTCTTTTGTCAAAAACTGAACGGTTTTTTTTTTACTTCAGAGAACATAATTTAATTTGAGTGCGTGAGATTAATTAAGGATACAAGGTCCTTGGTGCTACACCTCCTTCATGCGGAATTTTATAAAGTACTGTAGTCTGACCGGAATTACAGTGGGATAATGGAACAGTCGTTTCTTTTTCTTTTTACGAAATTAGCACTGTTTTTATATATAAAACTATCACATAGTTTAGTTCGAGAGATATGACTTCTAAACAATGTGTGAATCCAATAATTAGTTAAATATACAATATGCTCGCAACGTCCTTGGTACTACACCTCCTTCGGGTGGAATTTTATAAAGTTCTGCAGTCCGACCTGAATTACAGTGTGACCATAGAAAAGCCAGTTTACTGATGTGGTTATTTGTCATATACTAATAGACTCTCCAGATTTCTAAAGATTTAGACCCATGGTCCTCGTATCACAGTACAAACAGGCTTACTACTTTTCGTTTTAGTTAAGTTATTAGATTGGCCAGGATGTTGGGTAATAATAGCACATCATCCTTCCAGACTTTTAAAATGGCCAAATCTTTGATCTATCACGAACAATAAGCAACTCCTCCTTCTAATAGCGTGTTGGCGTGGTTATGTTACATACAAACTGTCATGGTAAATGACGACCTTTGACCCCGTATCTCTGGGTGGATGATTATGCCAGAAAACGGCAGAGTCTGCTTGACAAAATGTCAATTACTTCAAGTGAGTAATTAAAATGTTTTCTTTGGAGATTAAAGTGATGTACAATCGGAAGACACCTAGCGGCAAACAAAGGCATATAACCACATTGACTGTCATGTCGGACAACTGATTAAATTAAAGTAATTAGTTTAACTTTCAACTTGTGTAACTCGACTCCAGAAGTTAAAACTATAACGAGAATCTAATTATTATCAAAGACCGTCTTTACACAAATTAACATTGATTGATCATAATCTAAGGTCTGCCTTTTTTTAAAATATTTACTTTATGAATCACTGCTATGGTGGTTGATGTTACTAAGATGATCCTGTTAATTCTCCAAGCTGATAAAAATTCTTTGCAGCTATAAAGAACATTTTATTAATACGAATCTAACTCCTGCTTATGAGCCTAAATTACTTTTCATTTCATTCTGTATGTAAATGGTGTAAAATTAGTAGTCAATTATCGATTGGTGATTAAGTACCAGGATGCTTGTCGGGTCACTGTAGTTTTGGGTCTCACTTCGTTGTCTTTCTCCCCAAATTGCATAGTCTCTTCCTAGATTCAACATTGCTCAGAATAGTTGACAGAATTTGTTCATTCTATTTTGCCAATGTTTAGAGCATGGAGATATGCTAACCAAGGATGTTTGTTTGCGGACTTAAATCGGGGATTAATTATTTACATATCAAGTGGTCTTCAAAGAATCCTTAATTGAATTGAGTAATGGTGACTCATGGGACAGTGTGAAATTTTGCAAACGGGCGAAGGTTTCATTAAAAGGAAGTTGTATGATCCGATGCAGCTGTATGATGAAAACAGAAACAAGAAATATCGACCTATAAAGGGGAAATTGCCAATTGCATCACTAGCCGGTGAAATTTGGCAAAAAAGTGAATTCATTCGATGCAGTGTAGCTATAATTTAAAAAGAAACAAAATATATCGACCCAAAACGTCTATATCTATACCCGTAAATATGTCACGCCCATCACCAAGGCCGTGTTCATTTTCACGTGGTTTATTTTTTGAGAAACAAACAAGAACTATTAAATTTCTTAATTTTCTTTGTTGTTTCAATACAAATTATCATTAAAGACCGTGTCAATGCTATCTACATTTTTTGTTCGTCGTTGATTTCAGTGATTCTACTGATAACAATTTTATCGATATTTTTTCTGCGTGCTAATTTTCCCACTGCATCAGTTCACATCACTTTACATCTGCGTGACAGCGAGAAAAGAATACGCCGGGGAATACGAGTTATGTCCCTTGACCTAACACCAGACGTGCATGTGGATCAAGTTTCTTGCAAGTGTTGAAGCGATCGAGCGATTGCATTTCAAGAATTGATTTTACTTTTCATCCTTAGTCGCGAGGAAGGCAAACAACGTTCATGTAGAGCTGAACACATTGGTGATATTATGTTACACTTTCAATTTCCTCATAGGTTTGTGACCATGGAGGGCCGTCGGGGCAAGGTGGGCGGTACATAGAATAGAATCCAAAGGAAAGCTGAATGGCGAGGAAAAAATTTGCGATATTAACAATTTAAATAAATTTACAGACACAGCGATTTTACATAACCCCCACACCCACCCCCGTACGAGTAACGCAATCAGGAGCCGAGCACCACAGGTGCTAGTTTTCTGGGGATTATGGGGGTGAGGAAGCGGCGGTCATCCAACAATCCAAACCCACAATGAATGTCAACAAAATACTGGTTATAACATTAAGCGTTCCGGTAGAATATAGATAGTATTGTATAACTATATAGTTGTTCGCCGATCGTTGTCTCGTCGGAAAGTAGTTTTATTTAAGTTCACATATAGTTTATGTCATATATGATGATTGTGCCTATAACACAGAGTAATTAATTGATAAAATTTTGAAAATTGATTCAATATCCTGGCATTTAAGGTCATTGCTGGGAGAAATTCTTGCGAACGACCAGAAATGTCAGTCAATGGAACAGAATCTCGAGATCTGTTTTGCAAGAGTTGACATAACATCTGTACTATCTGGCGCCCCACACCAGTGGTACTACAAACTGAGCAGTTCACTATAATCATGAATATGATAGTGCTAAGGCAGTATAAAACAACAGAGGATTAGAAGAATGATGTTACGATGGAATCGAGCGCCGCATGCGTGGAAAAAATTCAGATATGTAACTGAGTAGAAGAATGATGTTATGATGGAATTGTGCGCCGCAGTCGCGAAAAATATTCAGATATGTAAGAGAGCATTTAAATGTTTGGGACTAGGCTTAAAAATTTAAATCATTTTCATGGAAAATCGAACCAAGTTCTCGTTAACAGAGCTTTTAAATTTTTTGGACTGGGCTTAAAAATTTAAATCATTGTCATGGAAAATCGAACTAAGTTCTTGTTAACGAGAGGATAAGAAATGGGACAGAATCTTGAGGTTTATTTGTCAATTTCGCCTGTTTTGTAATTGTTTGTTTACCTCATTAATTCATTTACAGTCTGCAGAGACCGACTGCGTTGAGTACGTTTTTTGAAATCGACCATTTTCTTTTTGCCATGAATAAGAGTGACAAGCATGTTTTCAAACATGACTTAAACAAACATGGTTATTTTATACTATTATTTTTTGTGCCATTTGCCCGCGGATTCACGCAAATACATAGTATTTAGGATCTATTCTGGCATTGCTTTTGAGACCGACTGCAGTGACTGCACTTATTTTGAGACCGACTATTTTTCTCCCTGGCTGAAATTTTGTTGTTAGACCAACATACTCACAACAGAATAAGAGTGACGGTATGTAATTTAGGCTCACGGATTCACGCAAATACTATTTGCGATCTATTGTAGCATTTTTAGACCGACTGCAGTGTCTGAAATTATTTTGAAACCGACCCTTTTTCTCCCTGGTTAAAATTTTGTTGTTAGACCAACATACTCACAACAGAAAAAGAGTGAAACACAAGATCTTTTCAAACAGTTGACAAGGTTATTTTATGCAAAAGTTTTGCGCGAAAAGCGTGACATATGCAGTGGGCACTTATTTTGATACCGACTACTCCTATTTTGCGACCCACTGCACTGATTTTTCGACCGACTATTTTTTTTCCTGGGGGGGGGGGGGGCAACATTTACGCCCCTGCCCTTGATGGGTTCTAGTGTCCTTTATTTTGCATCGTTTATTTGCGTAAAAAACATATTTAAGAAAGAAGTCTTCAAGACTGTGTTTTATCGCATTTATGTTTTGCAAGTAATATTATAATCAGCGATCGCTGAGAATAGAACACAAAAAATTATACATAATGTTTCTTTTAAATGGTTTTCCAAAATCAATCCGGGAAAAACATTATTAAATTAAAACTACATTTTTAATATTTAATCCTTCATTACTATTGAAAACAAATATCAAAAACACAATGTTGGAATCAGTTATTTATAACCAGAAATATCAAACATTCAAACAGAACTAAATCAGACCAATCAAACCCCTCCCGAACACACGTATCAAAGGAAATTGTGTAATGATATCAAAATATCAATCTAATTAGAGTAGAATTTTGATTCGACTTGTTTTTGTCCCAGTGTAATCTAATCTGCTTTGTATGATCACGCTGTTTTGTCAGAAATAAATATCTATATGCTCAATGGTTATATGCCTTAAACTTTCAGAACCACACCCACATATGCGTACTTAAAGGTAAATTCCCGCGTTCAAACTGGGTGATGTGAGGACGTATTTGGACTAAGAGCATATTCAAACTAATTAATTTATCATAATTTTGCTTCAAATCCTTCTCAAAACGTAATTGCCAAGGTATACCCTGTTATAAAAGCGGTCATGTTTGTGTCACATGACTTACCTCTCTTCGTACCTATAGCAACGACCGAAATCGGGGGAGAATTCATTGCATACACAAGACGATGCGGTCGGTAATTGCTGACTATGTATTACAAATATCGAATTCTAATTAAATTCTCTGATTAAATTCACGTGTAACCTTCGACGTCACGCGTGCAGATATTCCTAATTGTTGGACTGTCGATTAGGGGGACCCTTACATTTTTGTCCTGTATACGCTCCCTGAGTGTTTTTCAGGGAATCCAGTATTTTTCTAGTAAAATTGGATATCTCTACTTGCCATATATACCAAAATTGCTATACTTTTAACAGGAAAAACCATTCGATATAAATACTTTTTCTGGGAACCTATCTTTAAAGCAAAATGGCAGATACTATAATTGTACTACTATACAAGAAAATAAAACGAAAAGCAATTAATACTATACACTGTAAAATAGAGGAGTATACGGAACAGTTTATCATACAGTTAATTAAACAATTCGTTATAAACATTAATTTATTTCGTTCATTATAGAATTTATCTTTTTATTGATTGACTGAACATGGTAGCAATATCCGCGCCGGTCTACCCAGATATATTTATCTTGTTT
Organism: Patella depressa; assembly: GCA_948474765.1. Lineage (NCBI taxonomy): Eukaryota > Metazoa > Mollusca > Gastropoda > Patellidae > Patella > Patella depressa. The sequence goes on along the minus strand of OX419715.1, from coordinate 54,805,905 downwards.
AAATTGTGATATATCATTGATTGTAATAATTGATAAGATAACTCTAATGACATAAATTATAATATATTTATCTCACTAACCTAAAGACCTATTAGTCAATACTGTGATAATGTCGTTATTCCGCTCTCAGATTTCAGATTAACAAAGGGTTTGAAATGCCACTCTACAGAGTTTATTGCTTCAAATTATACAGTAAACTTTTTGTCTTAATCTAAGTATAAATGGGTTTCTAGGTCATAATCTAGCACCGTCCTCACTTTTATTAACTTTTGCACCTAACTCTGATAAAGGGAATTTTCGGCTCCCATTAATACGCGGTCTAGCCAGTCAAACTACAGGTATGGGATAAAATTGATTATTTCACTTTCGACACAGATTAAGGCGGTCTAGACCTTTAAAAATCACCTTGTGCGTATATGGTGTTAACTTTGGCACGCGTTTGTTGCATTATACCACCTCGTAGTTAAAATCAAGAACACTTATGTTTCTAAACCGAATAATCAAAGATTTGATAGATAACTTCATTGTTGCTTCTTCAGGAGGGTGAATGTGATCGCTGACATTCCGACAAAAGTCACCCACAGTGGTGCACTTTCCGGAACATGCAGTAACTACACATCGTCAGTGTGTGCGGGTCTGTCTCACTTTGTTTCTGTTGTACAGAAAACCGTCGAGGAAAACTTGCGGAGTTCCCGTCTGTGATGTGACAAATTCTACCTTTCGCAGTCCAGTCATGTTGCGATAATGTCTTAACATCAGGGTCAGTCATTTTATATTGCTGTTTAAAGTTCGAAGGAAGTTATATTTTGAAATCAAAACATCTCAGCTGCTTACACATCCTTTACTGCTCAAAGGTAGACATTTTAAAATCAAAACATCTCAGCTGCTTACACGTATTTGAATGTTTAATAATCACCCTTGGATCACAGTTAGAAATATTTTCAAATCAAAACATCTCAACTGTTTTAACATAACTTAAAATCAAACTTGCATCAAAAACATTCATTTTCAAATCAAAACATCTCAGCCCAACAAAATTAATCTCCCTATGGGTCAATTGCACCACTGATTAGGAAGGACTGTTCCATTGCAGTTATGGGTGTTGTGTTAATTAATCACTTACTCCACTGTCTAAGTTATGGCTGTCTAAATTATGGCTGTCTAAGTTTTGGGAGATAACCTTAAAAAGCTTATCATGATACACAGGAATCGCGGTAGAACTCAAGACAAGGGAAGAGAATTTTTCAACATCTAGTAACGGTGTCAGACATACCAACGTCAGGCACGTGCATTCGACACGAAATCCCCAGCACTTTAGATCGTCTGTTAATAAGTGTGTTGTGAACTTAGCGTTAAGCACATACATGGCTAAATGTTGGTCAGTATTTCATTAAGTTGGGTCTACAATGGTCATTCTGTCATTAATCCTCGCTTCCGTCAATGTATTTAGTTAGTCATGTCCATATGTAATATGGGCTCAGTGCAATCTGAATTAACAGAAATTGTAAATATTCAATAATGACTAAGTCTACTGTAATAATGTAACCTTATTTTACACAGTTTCGTAACTTTCGGCGATTTTTTGCTGGAAATAATATTTTATTCTCACAAAAGGATCGTAATTATGAGTAGTTACGTACATCATCAGCTCTTTTAACTATTGTTCGCATTCGGGCTATAAATACATGAATTGAAATAGAGTTTTATGCCCTACTTGTCTGCACCATCCGGGCAAATGAAGATGGAGGAATTGGTCCGACAGTGCGCCATATGGGTGAAATGTTCTCCGGACAGCTTACCTCCATTTCCGCTTAATCATGTTGAATTCCAACTACGGGGAGTTATTTTACATACATGCCAACGTAGAAACAAGACTTAATTATGTTTTCGGTCCGAGCGAGCGACTAGATGCTGTTCCTTGTCAGACTCCCCTACCCAGCCCCTTTCTGATCAATAACACCACCTGGCGTTGATGACACCATCCCGCCTTATATAGTACGCCCTTACTGCTTAAAGAACAAGGGATTTCATTTTTAATTCATTTAAGAAGTTAGCATTACTAACCATATTTTTTGTATGGATAAAGACAGAATAGTTTATAAATTATGTATAGATTGTAATTAAAGGTTACACATATAGATGAACGATTTTAAAAAGTCTTGTCAGATATTCAAGGTACTGTTGACAATGTGTTCAAATGGTCCGTCGTCTGCTTTATTCAAGACATGTGATGTGCTAGTCACGCAACCACCCAACTTCGTCACAATTTCGACCGATAAAAGGTTAACTATTTTTGAAATCTTAATTAAAAAACAGGCGTTATGGAAGTTTTAACATCCTGATCAGACCATTGTACAATTAGTGGAAAATTAAAGGGGAATTATCACTCTCACATAGAAAAATAAATGTAATGACTGTAAATAATATATTCAACATAACCTTACCCCCCCCACACACACACACACATCACATACACGTTATAAAAAATGTACAAATGCTGCTTGACATCAAATTTACGAACATGGATTAGGCTTTAAAAATCTCGGTCCACTCTAAGATATTATGCTTACGTATCTAAACATCTGATTCCATATCTCATTTGGGGAGTTAACTATACTTTTGTTCGAGACTTTGAAAATCACCACACAGTCTAATTTTTTTCATTCGGTCCATAATAATTGATACCTCTGGTATCGGGATTGACAAATCGATTGCGAAAACCAAACCAATGAAGAGACAAAATATCGTACCATTCGTTATTCCTATTGTTATTGCTCTTCATAATATTATCGTTGCTTTACAGTTTACAGTATTTTGGGAGGATAAAGGATAGACAATCTATATGCTCAAGCGCTGTATTACATGACAGTGTAAAGGTAGAGTCTGTTGACTTGAGCAATATTTGAAGAATTCAAGGGGGAAGCCAGGTTTACAAAAGTTGAAGCCGATTTATTGTTTTTCTTTCAGCAACTGGCGGCATAGAATCACTTGCAGGCTCCCGTGGAATCAATTGAGATATTGGCAGTTTACTTAGTAAATTCGCTTCAGTTTTTCTGTTCATTCCTGGAATGAGTAAACTTGCCCAGCTGTGATCATTATGTTTGTTTCTCGGTCGGGCTGGTTTCGGTCAATTAGATAGATCGGCCCAGGTCACGGGTTTACGTTTGATCTTTTTCTTAGTTTCTGTCCACAGTGTGTAAAATTTGATTTGGAATAATTTGTGTTGTTGTTTGTTCTCTTTGAAAGGTTAAAGTGAGAGCACTAGTTTGGTTCATATGTGTTTCAAGGGATAGAAAATATATTGTAATAGCTATCAACAACAAAAACATGACTGGCAAATCTTAATTGTCAGATATTTCAGTATGGGTTGGCAAAATTGAAAAATGACAATATGGCGGTCAAACTTGTAGTCCAGTGACCTATGGCTAATTCACTTTCGGTCAATGACTTCATGAATGCAATCATTATTTTAGTGTGGCGTCTATGAAGCGGTGTATACGTGTATAAAATCTGAAATCTAGTAGCTATATTTGTAACAATTAAATAAGCTAATCGCACCCTTTAATTAGCAATCCATTTAATGTACTTTAATTCCTCTGTGGGTTTATAATTATATGCAAAATGGTACAATATTCAGAATGTCCATAGTCTATTGTCGACAACCATATTATGAAGTTAAACAGTCTCTATTAAACATAACGGTTCCACGTCTTAATAATGAATATCTAAAGACTCGAATAACATGTCGGAAATTTGTTATTTAATGTTTGCATAAGTTTATAGATTTGACCTGCCAACGAGCCGAGCCGTGTTATAAAAATGTCCAAGGGTTTTTTTTTTTAGAAAAGATGGTTACAAAGCTATCATAATTATATTACGGGGATTCTAGAGACTTGGGGGTAACAATGGCCGTACATGTACTCAGCTATAAATAACCCTTTATCATAACATGGCGTCGTCTGAAACGACCTGTGAGTTATTGTATCCAAAGTCAAAAGGAAAACATGAAAATTTGTAATCGACGAGATGTGGAAATCCAGCGATTGTTTTTCCAGGAAATCTTAAAGATGGTCACGTTTCTAATCTAAAGTCGATGAAAAATCGAGAATAGCTTTGTTTGAAAGACGCCATTTTGTGATATCGGGTAGATGTTCCAGCACTTGTCGTCTACTGGCCAATACCAAATATTGACCGGATAATAAACCAGGAACGAAATTAGTTCTTATATCTGTTCAAAGGACTATATTAAAATCCTCATACTATGATTAACCCAAATTATGTTCATGTACTTGTATTTGGGAATTTCATAATTAAAAATTTTGATTGTTATTGATTAATCAAACAATTTACTGGCGATCCTGCTGATGACCATTCCCCCAACTTGCCCAAGGTAATATCCTACTATGTAACATCGGCGCCTGAAATTGTAATGCAAATTATACCGCTAGAGGCATTGATGGATGTTATATTCGATGTGCATGATATACTTTCCCTTTTTTTTAGAACGAGTGATATTGTTTTTCACTTTTCGAGAACTTATTGAACATTACTCTCGTTTCCTTTCCTTTTCATGGGAGCCGTGTGGATCAGTGAGTAAGACGTTGGTTCGCTAACCTAGAGGCCCCGTCTTCGATCCTGGAGTTCACCGAGAAGGTTAATCGGCATTGACCGGTAAGAAACACCGAGGCCTCGTTGTGTACCCGTAAAAACGCTGTCCGACCAAAATGTGCTTCATACCATACTGTAAGACGTATTCTCGCCTTGATTATCCAGCCCTTTAGGAAGAGGACAGTAAACCCTATTTCATTTCATTTCCTTATATCATTAGGTTATCCTTTTAGCCACAGTAAAACATGGCATTCAAATTAGCTCATAATGAAAGATCGACTGTCATATGAAAGCTATATTTTCATGATCGACATTGTTAGAACAAATGATGAGTAAGGGTATTTTTCTAGCTCTAAAGAAATTATAAGAAACCGTTGAATGGTATTCTTTGTTACACCAATATTGGGAAATCACATACTTTCCACACTAGAACGTTCACAAGATTTCACAATATGTTTAATTTTAAACATTAGGTGCAAGTATTGAAATTCAGTACAATTCCTTTGTTGTTGTTTTTTTTTAAACTTGGATATTGAATATAACTTGCAAGCAGTCTGGTAATACATTTTATCACACGAACATTCACGCGGTTTTACAAAGTGAACAAGGGTCAACAAGGAAAAGAAATAATATAAAAATTTACCAAAAAATAACATATAGATTTTATATTTTGTTACAGTTTTTGAACATATTTAAGTCTCATAAAAGTACAGCTTCTATTAATACACAATTACAAACAGTTACAAAACTTTCTTTACCTCATATTATTTGGACATCAAAAAATTCGAATTTCGTTTAATATCCATTCCCTCGATATTTGAATGTAACGGGAGAAATAAAACGAAACGAAACATGTGGTTCTGACAGAGTAATTAGGAGATATATTAATATCTATTGATTGTGAGTTAGTGTTAGTGAAATCTGACAGAGTTATCTGTTTGTAACATTATAAAACTATTTACTCTTGTATTAACTAAGAACATATTACAACTCTTGGTTCTGTCTTTATATTGAATTTTATAAACTGGTTAGAAATAAACGTAATCTAATAGCCTCTCCATTTATCGTAAACGGATTAATTTTGCTGCGGGACAGCTTTGCATTGATTAATTATTCGTTAGACATGGGAATGTTTTCAAAATTGTATGTTATAGGGTGTTTTTTTTTTTTACCTTTTTATTTCTTAAGGATTTTGTTTGCTTTTATAGAATTTTCTATCATTAATATATGGATTTTTTGGCAAATTTGTGTTATATTATGCTCTTTAGCAAGTACTGGATTGTATTGTATACGCCCACATTGAAATCTGGATATATATCGCCGTCGTAGCTGTTCAACGGTGACGTGTCGTCCAAAATCCATTGTCAAAATTAGTTTGAGTAAGAAGATTTTTTATTTTTATTTTCAGAGTTATTTCCCCTGTTCACACTACAGAGACTTATCAGCGCCAAGCAAAACAAGTTATCGTCTGATCATCTTTCGGCGTAACCGAACATCTGATTTCAACAGTTTTCTTTAATTATTTTGAAAGGTTATTCTTGCCAAATCTTGAATGGATGTTAATAACATCCATGTTTGCGTAGAAACACTGGCTACGATCACCGTTATCTGATTTACTTTTCTAAAAAAAAATAATTAAAATCATTAAAACGGGATCCAGCTTTGTATCAGTTTCATTCAATGACAGGAAAAGGTAGATTTTTTCCTTAAATGTAATTATAAGAAAGGCCTATCTTATTTGCCATTTCGAATCCTTATAAGTTCTGCATTTTATTAGTTGCTTGGATCTCAGAAATTCAAATTCGTGTCATCGCTCTATTTAACCATTAATAATAAATTATGTGGTGCAAGTGGCATCTTATATTTATAACCTTTATTGATCAGTTCAAGAATTCAAGCAGTTAAAAGAGTTTTTGTACTTTTACCTTTTATACCAAGCTGTACATGGATCCAAAACTGGCATTCCAATATGTTTGTAAGTTGTGATAGGTATCAGGTACAAGCTTACCCTTTCCAGAACACTCGATACCATTTCATGTTTGTAAATTGCCGCTGTACATTTGTTGTTTGTGGATCTGGTCAATACCACCGTTTTGAAACTAACATTTGTCATTTTTTACGTGTCACCCAATGTGTACGCGCACAGGCTTTAGTTTGAAATGTTTCCTATATAAATGGAAGGAATTATTAGGATACGGAAGAAAATTTGTGTTTTTGTCCCACCATAATCATACACTTTCCATTTTAGCTCCAGTTGAGAGGCCAGTGCGAAACACATTTTGTATTGAAAACCATAGTACCTTGCAATGTTCTAGGACAGCAGAATTAAACACCTCAAGTGATCCCACATTTTGCAAGAGATGGATAGAAAACAGGCTACAATCAGGGGTCATAATCCATGAAGTTATGGTCCGATACATACCAATATCAGAAAGCACCGGGATCTTTAGGGGATAACCCTTTATTTCAAGTTTCGTTAAAATTGATTTGTGATCTGTAGAGTGTCCACATGAAAATAGTTTTATCAGTAGAATACCCTAGCAGCATGTCTAGCTGCAAATGACACCCATTTTATTGAAGTCTCCCAAAATAAATTTTCTTTTCACTTATTTTTTCAGTGTTTCATTGTTACAATTTTTCACACCAAATGATGGCTAAACACACTGGCTTGTCTTACATGACCAAAGAAAAGATTTTATAAAATGTTTGTATTTAATACCTTGCAGCTGTTTTTCTATACTTGACTCGTGGCATTATGGGATTATTTATTCAATGATAACAGAGGAAGAACGTTTAGCGAATCACTTGAAATCAATTTAGTAGTCAATAAGTCTTAAGTAGGTGAAAAGATTTTGGCCTGGGGTGGATTAAACTTCAGTCACTTTTATAGATCTCACACGAGAATATGGAAAACAGTGTGAAACTCTACGCAAACTTGCCAAGAAAAGGAAACAGGCTTCAAATATTTATGAGAATGTCGACTGTCTTTGAAGCAATTATTGCGCAGTCTAGTTGTCTTTCTAGTTCTTGACAGCAACGTCTACTCAACGTGTTGGAGAATTGCCTCAGGCAACACAGATCACTTTTCTTCCTTAGATAATGGCCGACACAGGTCACGTGTCCTTAACCACCAAGAAAGCCTGCCAATCCAAAGCGACGATTTGTTTTGTGCTTCATTAACTTTGCCAGTCGTGTTGATGTGATTAATAATAGACTTGAATAACTAGGCTACCATGTTAGGTTTGATTTTTTTGTCTTGCGAATAATCAATTACATGTGGTTAGAAATATATAAAAATATAACAATTTGAGAGAAGGCTTTAATGTAACTAAATTATATACTATTCAAAAAAAGTAGGGGATATTTGATTTTTAAGTGTTATTAAAGTCACCTAATGAAACTGACGAAGAAACAAATGACAAAATGAAATGAAGATCGCATTCATCGATTTATTCCAAATGATAGTTAGACTAAGTAAGGCACAGACTGACCATTATAAGGGTAAAATGATACCCGGGGTCAAACAGCAAATTTACCACAGCATCACAACAAAGTCAGTAACGGGTAAATCCTCCTCTGTTTGCCAAACAAGCATTGATCCGACGTGACATACTCCTAATGAGACGTCTAAGGTCATTTTGGTCCAGATTGTCCCATTCCTGTTGCAACGCAGCAGCAAGTTCTTGGACATTGGCAGGACGTTGTTGACGTTGACGTAACCTCTGTCCAAGCATGTCCCAGGCATGCTCGATGGGGGAGAGGTCGGGACTCAGTGCTGGCCAAGGTAATGTGGTGATGCTCTGTTGTTGGAGGTAACCTGTAACGATCCTAGCCCTGTGATATCTTGCGTTGTCATCCTGGAAGATGAATCAGCGGCCATGACGTCGTGCGAACGGCACAACATGGACTGCCAAGATGTTGTCCCGGTAGTACTGGCCTGTAACACGCACTGCAACAACATGTAAAGCCGTTCTTCCAGCAACAGTGATGCCTCCCCACACCATAACAGAACCACCCCCAAATGGATCATGTCTGATGACGTTAACGTCTTGGAAGCGCTCGTTTCGACGACGCCACACCCTCCTACGTCTGTCCAAAAAATCAACAGTGAACCTTGACTCATCTGAAAACATCACATTGCTCAAGCGTCGATTATCCCAGTGTTGACGATCCCTACACCAACGACGTCTTGCCTGAATGTGATGATCTCTCAAACAAGGGATCACGCGAGGACGTCGGGCGCGAAGGTGACACCTATGCAGTCGATTCCGAATCGTCTGGCCACTCACTCCCACACCAGTGTCTGTTTGAAGACGAGCGCTGATCAGATTTGCTGTGATAACACAATTTCTCAAGGCCAAGGTACGGATAAATCGACTTGAGTTTTCGCCCTTGGTCGACCTGAGTGTGGTCTGTCCTGTACAGATTGTGTATCACGGTATCTGGACCATAGCCTGCTTATGACAGACTGAGAAACATTCATCGTCCGCGCCACAACCGCCTGTGTTGTGCCGATCTGTAGCATGCCAAGGGCACGTAACCTTTCATTTTGGGTAAGCCGACGCATATCAAAATTTGTTTTCTGGTCACTAAAACAATTAAACTGATGTTTCCACCCTGGAATTCAATGCCACAATGACTGTAACATTCAAAGTCAGAGTCGTGCAAATCTTGGGTTGGACCCCCCATGATGATCCCAAGCATCACCTGCATTCCATGCGGTAGCTATTGGTGCGTTTGGGCGTCACATGTAACTGGAAATGTTTCTTCTGTTAGGTTCTATAGTGACTTTTTTCGTAGTCATTTGCATATTTTAGTATTATGCCCCCGAAATCAAATATCCCCTACTTTTTTTTAATAGTATAGTTACGTCTAATAGTGAGCAATGGTGTTCCATTCTAACGGAGTTTCTTTAAATGGTACTCCGCAATCTGCTATTGGGTAAAGTTTGCTCTGACAGCAGCGCTACGACATACTCGTATCTCAACTTATACGCGGGCCTTGGTTTTCGTATCCTACAAACGAATGGACGCCAGGGTAAAAGCAGGCGGAAGAATCCGTAGGGGCTTTCTTGAGCAACGTGGGGATAAAACCCAGTGATATGCTCAACGAATCAAAGCACGATCTGGCACAGTTCTTTGAACCGGGTCATAAAGGGCATGATTTTGGGTTTCTTTGTCTTATTTTATTACTGATGAAAGAAACTCTCTGTACGATTAGATCGCATAATATAGTAAGGGGGTGAGTAGCAGAATGGATAGCGTTCGCTTGGTATCAAAAGGTTTGGGATTTTAGTTTTATCTCTGTCTTAACTGGGACCTTTTCTTCTGGGAATTGAAATAAACAGTCTGATCGGTTCCTTGTATAACATAAATAAGAAGTGACATCTTATAAAAACCTTACATTTAGCATTTTTAGAAAGTCCTCGCTTTCCAATAATTGGATATAGGAATATATTTTAATTCTCAGAATTTAGAAATCGATTCAGGGACAGGTAAACTTCGCTTCCAGTAAGTTATATGAACATAATCTTAGTCTCAGATTTTAATCTTAAAAGAATTAACTTTATTGCCCAAAACGGTCATTAAACATTATCCAGATCAAAGACTGTACACACACCTCCGTACTTCTCCCGTTCTTTTGTGATTACTCGTATACGCTTGGTTTTGTTTTCAACCTTATGTTTAGATCTAGTAAACATTTTGAAATCTTCAGTTAGTTCACTTTGAGACTGCAGACTTTGTTTAATGAGGGACATGTAAACAGGAAAGATGTGTCGGTTGATAAATTTTAAATTCATCTGATACATCTATTATAAGATCTGACCAGGATGTTACTGTCGTGATACTATCAACCACCCAACCGTTCTGATGCACTGGATATATTCTTCTTTCTAAATGTCTTCTTCATTATCGCGGTTTGTGTAGAAAAGTAGGCCGTTAAACCCCATTTCATTCATTACAGTCGTTTCTGCTATCGGTTGTGACTATCGGTTCTTGGTGTGGATTTTCGGGTTCCAATTGGTATCTTCTTACAGTCTCATTTTACAATTCCACTCTTAACAGCAATTATATATATACTGCTTACCTAAGCCAACAAGCGGTCTCCTGTATTTGCGTTACACCCGGAATTTTGCGCGTAGATATTACGGACTAACCACAGAAAAGTTCCTTATATTTAGAACCTTTTTAGTAGACAGTAACTTTGTCCCTTAAAAAATCGAAATATTAACTCGTTAAAGTATCATTTCTTTTAAACTGACATTAAAACTATGGACATGTTCGCAGCAATTTGATTATATTTACAAAATATAGTGGGGCTCAAAATTAATAGAAGGCTTATGAACAGTCGTTCCGTCTGATTAAGGCAGTCTTTTGGCTTAATTACTTAGACTTGATCTACATGTAGCTCACCAACCAGGAAGTCCCCAGTTCGATCCGCCAGATTTTCAAGCGTGACTTTCATTGGTAGTAGTATTGTCATGGACGAGCATGTAGTTTGTTGGATGGTTCAAAACGAGGTTCCATGTACGCACTGATGTGCACGTGAAAGAAACTTTGCCAGTTGGAATTCGACGAAGAGTAGCCGGAAACGCCGATGTGCGAACTATTCCGGTTGGGGCTTGGGGGGGGGGGGGGGCTAGTGGTCTAGAGTGCCGCGCTTCGACCTCTAGCTGGCCGGTCACCTCTGGCTTGCGGCTGTGGTTTCGAGCCCTGGTGTGAGCGTATGTGGCATGGAGATAGGGGCGCCTTCTCAACCTCGTGGGTTTCCTCCCACTGCTAAAGACCCCTACGCGCAAGCGAATTATTGAACCATATGTTAGTCCCGAAATGACCTAGTTTGTGTTTAGTGGACGTTAGACCCCATTTCTCTCCCTCTCTCTCTCCGGTTGGTGCTAAACAGTAGGGCATTAGGCGTCATTTCAATTCTCAGAAAATAGTTGCGACTTTGTTCTTTTTTCAAATTCAATATTTGTTATTGAAAGTTCTAGTGCCTCTTTAAATGACACAATATCAACGAGAGAGACAGAAATGCTGTACATATTTATGATCTGTGTTTAATATTTTTCTAGTGTCTAGGGAAATACAAAAAAATCAAATTGAGTTATTAAGTTATTACTCATGTTCAATTGACTGTGGTGAATTTTAGTTAGTAAAACATTTGAGTCATCCTTTTCAGAAGTCAGCATGAGTGTAATAAATTTGGTGGGCCATATTGGTTTCAAATGACTGCCATTCGTTATGTATAGTAGTTTGAATTGTTAGTCATTCAGTATATTTTCTCTGATATCAATCAGTTATTTTCTCTGTATAATTTGAAACTCGCCATCAATAGTGCAACGATGATGAAATAAGTGGAAGTTGGAGAAAGCGCGAATCGTGGTGAATATTAAAGTCCGTTATTCTTCATGAAATTTCATGTTAATGTTTAAAAAAAATAATGGTTGCGTTGCTGTGGGGTCATTGATAAAAGATAAGACACTCCAACGACATGAACTTACAAGCGCAATCAAAACTTGTGACTTCTTCCAATTAAACGGTTATCTGAAAAAATTAAGACGTAGTTTTTGAAAATATCATTTCCCTTGGTGCCACATAAAAAATAAATCAATACAAAAAGCGAATGCTGGGTTGCCGGTAAGTGTCAGTGCGGAAATGTACAAACACAAAAAACGTTAGTCATCGTTAGAAATGAAAGATAGTTAACCCAATCGATGCCCTCAAAATAATATTAAACTGTTAAAAGTAATCAAGATCCGAGGTGTCTACCAATTCGTCATAAGTCAATAGTAAAATAAAACACATATTAGTGATAAAATGAATGAATGACTCCATCCAGTCATAAGTCATTCGTCTTTATCTTAAATAACCTATAAATGTTTAATATGTATCACCACTTAGTCATCAGATGAATAGTATTCGAAACTCAGCTTCGATCCCAGTGGAGATTTATTAGCCCTGTGCATTGCGCTGCACTGGTGTGATCGTTTAACCTGCCAAGATAATGTCATTTGAACTCACCATTATTATTGACCTATAAAGTTCAGACAGTTTTCAATATACAGATCATTCCAATGGAATTTAAATCAAAATTATAAATGAGATGTGCAATCTTGCGTTCACCAAGTAATTGCTTCATACTGCAATGTAGATTAATTTTGTTCGTCTCAAATGAGGAGTAAGAAGGTGGCTCGCTAACCCGTCGGTTCTGTGTTCGATCCCCGTGTTAGTCGAGGTAGTTCAGTGGTGTAGGACGCGGGGGGGGGAGGAACAAGGTATAGTCGTTTGGGTAAGACGAAAATCGAGGTCCCTTGTACACATCGGCCTACATGTAAAAGAAGCCCTAGCCCGTTTTCATTAGCCCAGTCGGAGCAGATCAGTAGGCCGTTAAACCCCATTTCATTTCATGTCTTAAATGCACAATAAAAACCAAATTTTTGCAACTTTCGGTGAAAACCACCACAGTAAACGGCACTAAAGGAGACTGAAGGAATATTAATCTAAATAAAATTAAACGTTGTTCTCGATTTGGTTATTAAAATCTAAATACAAATACAGATATCTTTATGATACTTTTGCAGTTTCACCCAATAAGAGGACAAACTAATGTAGGTTTATAAAAGGGAATAAAAGACAATGTTGTAGGGAATAAAAGACAATATTGGCTTGGTAATAGGTTCCTTCCGATATCCCAAATAATAATTCAAAACGACCTCTGATCTGTAGAAGCCATTAACAAATATTAAAAGAATGCAATGCTTTATTAGACGAATGGCTTGTACTTCGGGACCAGAGATGGCATTGACAATATTTTCTATTCGATAGTTCCAGTTTATTATTCAACCAGACCTCTGACATAAAATAGCCATTGAGCGAATGATGGGACCATAATAATGAGTAATTTACATGTAAACGTACTGCTTGCCATAGTTGACCTGTCAATCAGATAAAATTTCTCTTGTTACAGAAAATATTTATGGTGGTCATTTTGTAGAGAATGTCAACATGTAATCTCTATTCTAACACTATTGACCACGTGATTAATGTCATCATAAATCCTAATAGTTATCACACAGTGGACATTAGATGATCGTACACAGTGTACATTAGATGATCACTGACAATAGAAGCATATTATACACAGTCTTTAGTCTTCTATTCTGCAAAAACAAGAATTTGTTGTTGATCAGTGTAACTTAATGATATATTTTTAAAAAATAAATACGCTCAGGACATTGATGGTATAATAAAATAGATGTAGTAATGGTGTAATCAGATGTGTCTTTTTATTTGTAAAAAGAAATTATATTGTGAAAGATCCATAACATATGTATCTCGGAAAACTTTCACAGTTTATACTTAAACTTTATTGTGGCATGATATGTCAGTGTATAAGATTATGTAACAAAATCGTGACAGCCCTGTGAACTTCCAAAGTAGTCTCATTTGTTCTAGAAAGAGTAAGCACAACGTATCCCGTGTCCTTGTCAAGATGTGTAGACAAGTTTTAGAGTATTTGTCACGAGAAATTTAAATTGTTAACATTTACACTTGAGTCCTCCTCTTTAACGCCACAGCACCATAAATCCTGATAATTATCAAAGACCGGTCACAGATGACCAACTACCATTAACCTCCTTACACAAGACAATGACCAACTGAGATCAAGGCAGAGTAGCCGATTCTGATAACCGTACGATAATTCTTGGAATTGCAATAGCAATCGGAACATTTGACTCATAACTGGCCCATTATTTCCTCTCGTTGTATAAGTAGCCAACTGGATTTTGGCTTGTGTGTAGGATTGACTTAGCAATATAATGGTATTAGTCATACCCTGTCTATGGTGAATTAATTTGGTTAAAATGGCCTCCGACTTCGAGAAGTTGTCGATTTAATTTCTGGACAAATTGACGCAACGGGCAGGGTAATTGACATTGTCAGTAAATTGAATGTGATGTATGATTAAGGCCGAGTATTACTGATGTTATGATAGGGTGCTGTTCTATCTTCCTTTATGGAATCAACAATTTCAGGTTTTAAGAATCTTTGCTGTTTTCTTTATAACCATTTAGTTCTTAAATTGTATTTGATCATCCGAACGACTAGATGCTGGTCCTTGTCATGTCCTCGGCCCAGCGCAACCGACAAGAGGAAACAACGCTGTTTACTAAAACGGCGCCTTGTGCATTGGTCCATCGTGGCTTTAGACGTGCATACAAGAAACGTGCATTAAGAAAGATAGTTACAAGATATTAATATGGGATCAGAAATGTACATAATATACAGGAACCGATGTTTAAATACAGAAGATGATAGAAACATAGATACACTATAACGGTATAAAACAATGTCGATATATAGTGAATGAACTTTAAGATGATTGGATAAATAGTGTATTTTACATACAGGAAACAACTGGTTATATTGTCAATCATTAACAGTTTAATAATATATATATATATATATACTCCGTTACTTACTAGAATAAAAACAGTAATCTTTGTCATTAAAGGGACATCTTGTCGGGTGTTATTCAATTCCGATTATCTTCAGATTACGCCCCGCAGTGGCGGGTCCAGGGCATTTTCCTAGTCCCAGTCCCACGAAATTCGACACAAATCACCACTCACACCCCCAAAATTTTCTAGGAGGAAATAATTGCGTTCGCCATTGAGTCACCCTGTTATATTTATTCTCCGACTGTGGATATGATTAGATGCATCCACGTGATATCATCTGTTGTTCACAGCAACAGGAAACAGATTTTGAGGCAGATACCCCAGCCAATGACCCGGAGTCAAGATGGGGTGGTATTTAATTGGTAAAAAATAGACCTAAAGGCACAAAATAATGAGAAGAAATACCACTTTATTACAAAGACTTATTTTTCTGTACACAACATTGTATAGGCTGGCTTGTACGAAAGGGTACATAAAGATAACGGTGTAAAATCAATATCTGCCAATCAAACTTAAAATGCCTATAACTTAGTTTAGAATTCGTCAATTGGAATATGTTTTGTGTGCTGGCCTTTATCACTGATCTTCAATATACCTCATTTGGACTCTGAATATTCTGCCTAATGTCCCTTTAAAATTCAACACGCCGATAAAAAAAACCGACCCAGTACAAAAATACCCGGAAATTCAATTGTACTAAGTTCTTCTAAAATGAAATTTATCTCTCAGTGGGGGTGGTTTTTATACAGTTGATACAATCAGTTAACCGATAGAACCCGAATATCACTTGCTGTGTGCAAAAAATTAAATTTAACTGAAGAGAAGAAGTGTAAATAAATGAACAAAACGCAGACGACGACGACGACGATGATCGTGTTGATGACAAATTGGTTTAAAATAGTTGATATGGGATATTCTTTTAAGCCTCTACCGTTCGTTGATTAACGAAGATTATAAAAATGTATATAAATAATTTGTTCATATTGTTTTAGTATATAATCGTTTCATAGGAGCAAATGATTGGGAAATGGTAATATATGTTCTTCTTTTGAGATAAAACAACACTCTAGTGCGGAACAATCAGTTCAGAACCATAACCCATTTGGCGTTCACCAGTTTTTCGGCAAGTGGTATGGAGGGATCTAAGAGAACAGAATATCGAGTTCAGGGACATGTTTTACGAAATTTTAACTATGATACAACCCAAATTTTAGTAATTTCATTGGACAAAATTAGATTGATATTAGTTCTTAGCCAATCAAAATTGAAGAATCTACTAAAATTTAGATTTTATCTTTAGTTAAGATTTCGAGAAACATGGCCCTGTAGGTTGTTGGCAAAGGGTAAATAACTCTTGTACGGAAGATCGCAGAAAGCGTTTGTCACCACAATGCTGCACACCAAATTTGAAAGGATTCTTTTATACACTGCAAACTGTATCGCGTTCACGGGGCTTTCGGCAAATGACGGGGGTTGCGGGGTCGAGTAGTTCTGTGAGGAAATCTCGGAATGCTACATATCACTAGATTTTGTCCTTTTATATCCAAAATGTTTCACATGAAAACTGGAAAAACAAGACGCAAAACTCAAGCCTGTATCGCGTTCACAACGTGTTCGGAACGAGGGGTGGTATTTCACGCGAAATTTGAAAAACTGCGGCCTGGGTGACAACTAAAGAATGTATAGAAACGTACACCCCCTTGTGCTAAAGGTACTACAATTAGTATTTCGCTACAATGTGTTTATACCACCCAAACCAAATTACTATTATAAATTTGAGCACGGATTGTCAACTTGTCTGATAGAAGACAGTGTATTTTTTTTCGATCAATTACAGAATAGTCTTTTTGATGGTATAGTTTAAAATAAATGGGTTCTCCCCGCATCATACTAGCTCTAACCAAAAGGGAATGTATGGTTAAAAATACAGATCCTGGTAAAACACAATTTCATTGAGCGTGTTCAATCTAACGATTTGTCGATAATACATATCTTAAAATGAAAGGCCTGTGTTATTTGGATTGGGTATGTTTACTCTTTCTAGAACACTTGTTAAAACTTTTCATGTATTCAGTAATTTCAAATCACTACTAACTTATATCATAAATCCGTATATATATATATATAGTATGCCAATTTTATGATGTAACCACTGAAATGAATATTTCATGTACTAAGAATTTCACACAGTTGTCAATTCCTATTACACTTTCTATAATATATTAGACGCCTTTTCGCTAATATAATTCTCGACAATTTAATTATATTTCGGGCATTCGGCATTAATTATGCCCGAGTCAGGGTATACTCCTATTCTTCTAGAACACTTATTTTGGAAATTTACACAAACGTTTGTATATATATATAATGGACGTGTTTTCTATTTTATAATTTAACTACTTGTACCTCAAGAACTCCAATCGGTCTTACATCAGGCTTTATGTAACAAATCATTCCAGCCTCATCAGACCAATTTCCTCTGACAACATCCAACGTTACAATGATAAGGTTGTCGCTGTAAATTTATAGGTCTGGAAAATCTTCTCGCACATGTTCTTATTCTTACTTAGTTATTCAGAAAGAGATAAATCACCCTTTATAAAGATATTAGTCATGTTCCAGGTGTGCAGTACATGTATACTCCATAGGTCCCTTATTTTGAAAACTGTTTGGTCTTTTTATTGCTGTTTTTTCAGCGGTAACTAATAAAACGGACCACGGTATTGTGGCAGTTATGGTACAGACGCTTAATCCTATAATGGTTGTCCTATAAAGTTTTCAAGGCATTGAGTGGTACGAAAAGTGAGATCAGCCCGTCTACTCGTTGGTGCAGAACTGTATAACGTTAAAGCCTATTTAAGTTCATTACAAACGATTACCCATTAAAGCATGTTACATGCAATTCGTTATTTTTCCCTTTCGATCGCGCGTCGAAGTAAAAAATTCGACGCTATTTAGTAGAAGGTGGCAATAAGACAACACAAGATTTTAAAATATTGTGTATTAATAGGCAATGTTTGTACCATCGTATCAAAATCTTTAAGTACAATCGTTTTGCGTTCCAACACATTCCGTGCTGCTACCTTTACCTGAAATTTATCACTCACTAAAGATGCGTTCTGACTTCATTTCCAAAATAATTATGTAGTTGATTGCCATTTTCTTTGACTTGTTTAGTCGTTAAGCACACATGTGTATATAAAAACTCTGATAAATCGCTTTCATTATCAAACTTACCCACACCATTAATTTTTATTGGTTTGGTTAGCTACCTTGTATTAAACTTTTGTTGAAAATACATGGAAAACACTCCAAATTATTAAGACGTGTTATAAGCTTATAATATCATTCCGGCATCACCTCTACACCAATTCTCGGGGGGGGGGCATAGAAGAATTTTCTAGCGAAAATGTTTCAAAATTCGAAAACAATATACTTATGTTACTTTATGCAGCATAACGCTTTCTTTTTATATTTCTAATTTACTGGTATAATTACGACGATCCGCAGCGCGCTGTTTGCACCAATCTATACTGAATCATCTCAAAATCTTGAATTAACGCCAGACATTGTCGTCCAGTCATAAAATCATGTTATTTTTTTAGTATTTCCCCGACAGACAGCGATCACAAGGGTTAAAGGTTGCCTCTTTAAAACATATTTAGTGGGTCTGATCTGTCTATTTATCTTATCAACCGGTAGCTCTTACATGTTCATTTAATGTTACATTAATTAATGTGAATTATCCCCCTTTGATATATACCTATATTCCGCTTTGAAATATTAAACGGAGCATTTCCTGCGTAACACCCATTGACCTTAGAAATATTTCGTGTATTAAAAAACATCTATTTTCAAAAGGTTGAATAGTAAAGTAAACTTTTCGCAAGACGTGATAATAAGCTTAAAAAGATAGTTAATAGGATGGAATTAAATGGAAATTAGAGAAGAATCTAAAAAAAAACCCAACAAATTTTCTAAACCAATTACAATGTATATTGGTCAGACCTTAGCGATTGCTATAGTTATCTTTTTATTTCTTACAATCGTCTGTGGACGTCTGTATAGTAATTTATTTCTTCCCGTTGACATCAATGCCAAGATGGTGTACTAATTGTATTCATTTAAATGACGACCCGAAGGACTCTATTCATCCATAATTTTCTGACTTTTAAAGGATGAAAATGCTTATTGAGATCATCATTTCGTTTGCTACTCTTTCGTTTTATACTTAAATCATAGCACTTTATTTGATCTTCTAATTACTCCTTTACCACAAAGACTTGCAAGAACTTAGTAGTATTGAAACAGTTTCAATTAAAATCTGTAGTATCGGAATAATTTGATTAAAAGGTGGGTGCATGTGTACCGGAAACGTTTATTAATTAATAACTACGTCTACACACCAATTTGTTTTACGTAAAATGGATATAGTTTATGGTTTGTTTATTCTTATACTGAAGTCAAGATAAGTCATGGATTCATTAATTATATTACAAATGTTATTATGCAGTGACTGCATATGTTTCTAATGATACTATTATTACTACATAATACAATAACCGATGGTGGTTTCCTGCAATGCTGAACTTGACGAATATATGCATAATAATACACGGTTGTGGACACTCTAGGGGTAACAATTTTTATACGATTTTGATGGAAGTCGCAATGTATGTTTGTAACCGAAAGTCCTCGTCATTTTGTGAACCCTCTAGACCCCACACATTGTATTTGATTGTCAAACCCGTTCCAATATATCACCATTAAAGCATGTAAATACCCTGGTTGTAGACCACCTTAAAGTTCGAATTTCCATCCAATTTTGATATATCTAGTTTCTTTTGATATTGGCGCGTATAGGACTGTAAGTTTCTGGTTATGATTCATGATTGATTGATGTATCATGTATTTAGCATGCAGACCCTCTAGGGATCAATATTTTTATCTTATTTTCATAACCGTTCAAATATATCACCGTTACGTCATATAATATGGTTGAGTCCGAATTTCCTGAAAATGGGACCGAAACTTCCAGTCAAATGGACACTCCAATTTACGGAAATAGTACAAAATCATACAATGCCAAGGTTGGGGACAATCTATTATAGGGGTCAGAATTTTTATCTGATTTAGATGAACTTAAAACAAGCATCACAAGCTAAATTTTGTGCGCATTGGCCCCTGTCTTTTACGCAAAAGGAGAAGTATGAATGAGGTTTGTGGACCTTCATGAGTGTACAGTTCTACAGAGGCTACAATTGCTGTCCCATTATGATGGCGCTTAAAAAATATGTTATGGATCAAAAGATCTTGGATGAGAGGATGAGCCACATTGATTTTACCACTTCCCCATACGTTACTTGGAAAAGGTGTACATATTTTGCATGGCAATCGTTTGTTTGAACCGGTCAAATATTTGATAGATATTTCTTACAATAGCGTAGTTTATTTCTCTATCCTCCACCCCCAGCTGCTTTGAAAACCAACAAGAAAACAAAAAAAAAACGGCAAACAAACAAATGAAACAAACCCCTTCAATACAATAGATCTGGTATATAATATACAGAAGCTATAGAGACGAATTAGATATTTTACAGAGGAGATTTGTAAAGTTTGGGAAACATTGACCTTGGAATTTAGTATACTTTAAGATTGATTGTTGATTTATCACGCCTTTTCTATCAGGTAGAATATGATGGCCGTGATAAGACAATATATAAAGCATTGTTGAACCATTATTGTTAAAGAATTCATTGTTAACATGGGTGAGATTATGATAAACGTTTTTATAAACCCCCGGTATCTTGAAAACATCAAGGGTTAGAAGTAAAATTCACAATCGGAAAAAAAGTTTCATGTTTTGGTTTTATTCTTTATGCCGGTACCCTATTAAATGTTAGGTTTATAAAGCTATGTGAACTTACCATATACAAGAATAAAATTGGTATTGGGTTAATGGAATAGATTCAATTACATGCAGGTTTGTTTTTGCAGGGCGGGGGACGAAAACTCAGGACTCGTGTACACATTGACTTGCACGCCTAAAAGATCCCTTGGAAGTTTGAATACGATATAAGAATAGGTCGTAACGCCGCTGCCCGGGCAAAATTTCCTTCATAGCACACTGTATGGCGTATGCCCGTCTTCGTTAGCCCAGTTTAGCAGCAAAGCAGTAGGACGTTAAAACACATTTCATTTCACTTAATTTCTTTGATTCGTTTTGGAAAGCGGGTATCTGTCGACATTTAAAATATAGATCCCGAGAAAACTCGGTAAAACCGATTAAATGTTTCACTGTCGATATTTTAGGCCACAAAATGAAACTCTTAGTATTTCAAAGCTAAAATTTAATCGTATAACTTTTTCCCCATCACCAATCACCATTATATATGGGGTCCATCCATAGATTATTTTATTTTGACCTAAATAAAAGAGTTGAGTCCCTTTGGGCTAAGACTATTACTTACCCCCAATCCAAAATCCTACAATATACAAATACACATTGAAATGTAAAGTTATTTATGAATGATTAATATAACTTATCTGGTTAATGGGGTAATTTAGATTAGAGTTATCTGCGCCGTTCTAAGTAGGTGTCGGTTGAAGTTGACGTTTACAATAACGATTGTAGACTTAGCGATATATTTAAAATTAAATATTTTGCCAAATAAGTTTGATAATATGACGTTTCAATAGATCACGATATTAACAAGGATCGTCAGTTGGTGCCTTTAATAGAATGAATACCAACATATAATACTAACCAATCGCAATGGCTGATGATGCCTTTTCAAATGAATAAAATATTGTTTAAACTAAATTAATGCAGACCCCACCCCCACTCAACACATATACACACGAGGCAACTTCATGTGTGGTATTTAAAAAATATTAAAGAATAAACGTATAATATTAAGTGGAATCAGGGTTATTTTACTGTAAACTCTATTTACTTGTTCCTGTTTCTTACCTGCCATAATACAGACAGCTATCTATATTAACGTAATAGAGTTTAGCCATGTAGACCTCCCAGCATACCAACAACGGTGTCAGATGTTCTAGAAATGCAATTGAATGAATGAAATGGGGTTTAAAGTCCCACTTTCCTGCACCGACGAGGCCAATGTTTTCCAATTGTCAAGGGTTCTCTTGTCAGCAATGTATATCGTGCACACGGGATCTCGGGTTTTCGTCAAGGTAGCTGAGGTCTTTGGCAAAACATGAACCTGGCCTTGTGAAAAAGATGTAAAAATAAAATATATTTTTATGTCCTCAAGATTTTTGTGAAAATCTGACCGAAATCTCCCGTCAAAATGGTCAATCCCCTTTACACAAATCGTGGCAAGGAATGCAATGCATATACAAAGTATGTGAACCCTCAAGGACCACAGTGTCTGTCCAATTTAGATGAGTTCGATTCTATGCGCACCGGACCTTCTGTTCCTTAGCCCAAAACATTGTGAATATGATAGTACCTACGGTTGTTAACATTTTTTTTTCAAATTATTTTGTTTGAAGCAATGGATTCACGATTTTGCGAACCCTTTCGATATTCAGTGTTCAGCAACACTCTGTTCCGGACCCCCCTCCCCTTTGCGAAAATCTTCTGCACCCAATGGGGGCTTCAGTTTTGAACATATTTGTTTTAATAAGATGATGATCTATGTAGATTTTACAAGTTCTCTGTGCAGCTAATGCAATATTGCACGGCAACCGCTTGTTTATTTTACAATTATGTTAAGTCTATTTTTGATCAACCTCACATTTTATGCACAACTGTATTATGATGACCCTAATTGCATAGACAAATCAAATTACGTCATCAGGGTTGTGATAAAAAGTAGGTTAGATTATAATGTAGTATAAAAGAAAAAACGAAAGGAAATTGTAATCAAATTGGGGTGCTCTGTTGGTTAATTATTAAACTACTGTTATGCATTGCTTAAGATGTAGTCATCTAGTCTTTTTTCTATGTTTTGGTGCGCAGTTCTATTAATCTCATAATTTGCATTTGGCTTGAAACCTGTATTATGTTGTTTATAAATAGCTTCTGCTAATAACATCAACTACGTTTAAACAATATAGACATAATTGATATGCTAATTAGAAAACAATTAAAACATTATCTCTGGCTCCGTCATAAAACAATTTGTGAGACGTCTGGAATACGTAACTAAATCTACTTATATCCAGACGATGAACAGACGGGGGCTCTGCTTTTGAAGATGATAGGTAAATTAGCTATGTGGTGATGTAAATTTGTTTGAACTGGCATGGTAGTTGCTGTAATGTTTTTATCCTAGATAATAACATACGGCAAGTTTGTAAACTTTGAACACTAGATAAGACAAAGTGTTCTTCAATTCTTCATCAAGGCAATCAAGGACCTTCCAATAAGTGCCTTTAACTAATGGGCACTCTTGAGGTATAATCTATTTTACGTCAGATTCTAGTGACTAAAACACTTTTAAATCACTTACCATACCACTTTTCATTCATATGAAACTTTCACAAAGATTTATTTTGTCGTTTTGGAGCGAAAACACGATCTTACGATACATCAGTATCACAAAAGTTTATTACCTATATCGAGCGCGGTATTTGATGTCCTAGAAGATATTACATGTATTATTAAAACTTTGTGTATTCTGATTTAAAATTCAAATTATTTTTATTCAGATCTTATAATGGATTTACATCTACCCTAGAAATTGTATTTTGTATTGTTTTCTTTAACGTGATGGTGGTTTTACTAGTCACTGCATCTTCCTCTGTTTTAAAACAAATTTGAAAAGAAAGTGATATAAAAGGCGGAAAACATCTTTATAAGATTTTGCTATGCAGGACGGGGGACCTGACAAGGACAGCGGTCTAGTCGTTTGGTGGGACGAAAACCCGCGGTCTCGTGTACACATTGGTGTGCACGCAAGAGATCTCTTGACAGTTGAAATTTGATATAAGAGTAGGCCGTAGTGTCGCTGTCCGGCGAAATTTCCCTCATAGTACACTGTATGGTGTATGCCCGCCTTCATTAACCCACGTCAAACTCAATTTAAATTCATTCCATTTCTTGAATTGCATTACAATATTATATTATTTCAACGTATTATGATTATTTCGAATATATTTCTATATATTATTATGATTATTCTACTTTATATTATATTTCTATATATTTAATTTTACATTATATTTCTACATATTCCTTTCTGTGGAATGTATTAATGTAAGTTTAGCTTCGGCTTGTCTCGGAATCAACCTTCCCCTGAAAAATATGATAATTGAATACAATTAGGTTTTCGAACTAGAAAAACAGGTAACCCAAATCATTAATTTCAACTTATAACCGTAAATATCAGAAGAATTTGACATCATAATTGTTATTGGAAAATGCTTCTGGTGGATTAGACGCTTAATACATTCATTTAATAACCATTCTGTTGATATAATAGACGATTCCGTGTCTTAAAGTGAGAAATTATATTTTTGAACAAAGTGCTGTTGAAAAGTTTCAAAACATATAGTATGTTGATGCTTTAGATTAAGCGTTCCGCTAAACATTCATAAAATTTATTATCATCCAAAAGTAACCTCCACTTCAACAAATCTGACTGTCATGGAGCTTTATCTTTTTGCGGAATGTTAATGTTCATTTTTGTGAATGAGGACGTGTTAAAAGAGAATTGACCTGTTTGTTATACAGTTCAATCCCAGAGAGGAATTCTGTTGGTCTTTCTTTGGACAATGGTAAAGCGTCAATAATAAAACACCTTTTTACGTTAGGTTCAAAGAACTTAAGAACAGAAAAAGAAGAAATAGTAACGACCTCCTGCGAATAAGGTTGGTTGAATTTTGACATAAAAAGAAGTAATAAATAGCACGCAAATGATATTAATTTAAAACGATTCGATTACGTCTAGCATAACATGAATCTAATCCCCGTCTTTTGTCTCATCTCCTAGATCTTCGACGAAAATCTTTCGATTAGAACAAGACCCAAGGAAGGGACAGTGTGTGAAATAGCTTTATTTAACGTCCGCCTCCACCGAAGTGATATTGCAGACAAGGAACGGACAGCTCGCGCTAGAGATGTTATGTATAGAACTTGGACAAAAGGATTACACCATCGAAGGCGGGAGTTCATGTCTTCTTGTAGGGGCGTGAAGCATTCAGAAATAGAATAGAACAAAACCCTGTAATGCCCGATTCTAAAAGTGTGAATATTGTTTACATTGTTGGGGGGATTGTATGTCTGACTACAACGTTGGTGAAACAATAGTATGGTGTCTGACAACATGACGATCTCTCGAGATTTCATCCAAGCGGTTAAGAAACAAAACGCACAGATGGCGACGACATGGTTGATTGGATATCAAGACAAGACTTGGTCCCAGCCCTCGCCGTATGTCTGTAAGCTTTGATTATTTGTTCCATGCTGTGAAGTCATATTGTGTCTTTATATATCTACTGGGATAATGATGGTATATGTTTACCTTTAACGGTGTAGGCCTATATAATGAGAATGTTTGATACACCAGGCTGCTAATTGACTGTCTTATATCAACAAAATGGTCAATGGCGCCTTTTTAGTGAACTGTGAGTTTAATATCGTACGATATGAGTCATTTTCTAAATATTTTTGATAAACAATATCTTAGATTTTCTGCATGCGACAAAAGGTAATTATAAGCTAGTCTGTAGCTTGGTTGTGCTTTTTATGTATTGGCTCTTTGATGCTGAAAACTACAAGAGTGTATCTATCCTCCTCCCCTCCGTCACAATATCATCATCAGCAGCAGCATCGGTAAAAATAACCGTTGCTTTATAATTCATCCCCAAATCACCTACCGCAGTTTTGTTATGCCTGTATGTAAATGATATAAAATCCCCAATGGGGAAAACAATAAAGATAACTGCAGAACCCAGCCACAGCCGAAAATATCTGTAGATATTTTGTATTATAAATATGTGCAAGAGCTTACTGTGTATGTTTTTGACTTTGATACTTCTACACGGCTCCTAGTTTTATTAATTGTGTGTATGTAATGGAATGGGGTTTAACGTCCTACTTTTCTGAAGACGGGCATATGTCGTGCATGCCATGCGGGAAATTTTGTCCCGGCAGCGACGCTACGGCGTACGCTTATATCGAATTCCAACTGCGAAGGGGATCTTTTACATGCACCCCAATCTGTACACGGAACCTCGTCAGACCCTCCGTCCTGCATCACTGACGGGAGTAAACCATACTTGAAAATCTGGATGAACTTTCTCAGCCAATGCAGGGATCGAACACCCGACCCCCAGGCTTAGCCACGTGATCCCAGTGTATGTACTGAAGTGGGGTTAGGTGGTTAGATGCATATAAGCTGTCGATCATATGTTCCCCCATCTGTGTGCTCGACGCCGGGCGTGCGCATGCCATGGCGTAGGGTATTCATCCTCGTCTAATAACTCCCGTGCGCAATTGAACTGCAGAAATATAAACATATCAACTGTTAGTCCTTATAGGATCTTGTTACCCCTCTTTCCAAACATGGCGGTGATTAAACTTTGATAATTAGACTACCAGTATTAAGAACATGATAATCAAGATTACATATAAATCAGTATCGAAGAAAATGGTCACATTTTAATTTCCATTTTGCGTATGTATGTGTTGTTGAGACTCGATCGTGTAATTTGATGCAGTATGTTCCATCTTATCAGTGCATTAAATAGTTGTCGGGTTGAACCAGGAGAAAAGTGTCAATCTGGAGATAAAACTAATAACATGTTGGTGTTTTTTGTTTATTTTTTAGAATTAACGATGTGTGGGAAAGGGAAGCACGTGAGAATGTTTTTTTTTTCATTATCCAGATGTCTACAATATTAACGATTAGCTTCACTGACCAATGGTTAATCTCCGCTATCAGCTAATCATGGAATTGGGCATTTACTAAAACTATTTCAATTCCGTGAAGAAAAACGTATCTCATCAGGTGATGAATAATGGTCAAAAAGTTTTAATGCATTTTCTTTTACAACAAATCTTTTTATATCATATTTAGTCCGGTGGGTCTTAGGAATAACACATAGGTCTTGTTATCGTTCCATTCCATTCTGTGAATGTAACAGAATGGTGGGTTTACCTGCTCTAGCTAATGAATTGTTTCAATGTCATTTAATAATTGAACTGAGATATGGTAACAACTAGAGATAACTATAACTTCGCTCATCGATAAACAGTAACTGCATTCCATAGAACTATGACCTGTGTATTACTAATGCCAATACTATCATTCACCTTTCACTTGATTCAATCTCGCTTGTTGCATTCCAACCACCATTCCATTGTAAATTTAAAACGAAACATTCCATCGAACTGATATTATATTATTTATTTTAAAAGATAAATTAATGAATATCCGAAAATAAATACTGACAGAAAAGAATCCCAAAATAGGTGTAAGAAAAAGTGCAATTTAAAAATTATGCAGACATTTCGCTCCGTTTTAATTTTCAGAATAAACACAACGAATACAAATACATGTATAAGTAATTACTTAATCTAGCAATGAAATACAATATCTATGTTTTAAAGTCTGAAGAAGGTTCGGCCAAGACGCCCTACCCACTTAGCTATTGATTACTGTAATGTATTAAGCTATAAAATGATAAGTATATTCAGAGTTATAAAAACAGCAAAGCTTTGTAATATTATCCTATGACTTTTTCAATTACAAACGGTATTTTAAGTATTTTACACTTGAAGACGATCGACCTCGCCTTAATTCTTCTATGTTTTTCAGTTAAAAGACAAGTCTTTTGAAATGGCAGAAAGTAGTATGTCAAGAATTGTGATTTTTTTGTCCCATATATTCCTGCATTAACTGTATGCCCAAGTCCATGGGCGTCAATCGTAAACACATGAATATTTTAAAGGATATCGGTGTGACGGTTTAACACAGTACCCCGATTGCATTGGCTCCCTTTGCATGTAACTTCTATTGTTACGTATCTGTTTGGTTCCCTGTTTTCGTATACAACCCTTTTGTTATAACGTCCGTATAGTGTTTTAACGAGTAGTTCTCATTGACAATATCCATGGATGTTGTAGCAAATCAGATTAATACCTATTTGGCTTTGTTTATGTATCATATTCTTAGTGTTTTTTGAATCCTCTGGGGGTTGGATGGCCGAATGGCTAGTGTGCGCGCGCTGTATCATACGGCCTATCATTGAGTCAACTGGCGTGGTTTCAAAACCCCGGTTGTACGTGGCAAGGAGTAGGGTCGCCTGTCCGACCTCGTGGGTTTTCTTCTGTTTCCTCCCACTGCTAAAAACCCCTACGCGCAAGCGAATTATTGAAGTGAAATTAAACCATATGTCAGTCTCAAAATGACCTACTTTGTGTCGAGTGGATGTTACCCCCCCTCTCTCTCTCTCTTTAAATCCTCTAATATCCTTTACACTAAAATCACAAAAAGACACCAAATCTCTATACTTATAACTAGATTAAATAAGCAGACGGTGCAAGAGAACTGTAAGAAATAGAATATAAGAAATCAGAAAAAAACATTTCTCGTTTAAACGACGCAGCGAGACAATCTAAAAATAAACATTTTAGACGTATCTATAATTTATGATTATTCTGTAAATGTTTCAACTGAAAACTTTGAATTTATTTACATAAAAAAATATATCAGTAAATGTTCTGCTCGTCTTAGAAGTTGGCAATGCAAAACGCCAGACAAAAATGTTCAGTTCTTATCTCAAATTTGTACAAATTGTAAACGATCCAGCGTGTATATAACAGGTGTTTAGATAGCATTACTCTTTGTTTTAACATACATACGTCCCTCACTGGGTTAATCAGCCAAACCCCGAGGGGTATAACCATCTAGTATATACATATATATACTTTAAATCCTATACCACTCTGGCGATTTGCTATACAGGTTGCATTGTGCGATATTGTTTGCATTAAAAGAGTTTGGTGAAATACTTTGCTTGTGGCTCAACCCGACTTCTCATTAATATGTGATTGTGAAGATCATGTAACGTAATAGTAAGAATATTTTCAAATATAAACCAAGACGATAAACAAGCGGACAAGGCACATCATATAAACAACACATTGTAAGTAACGAATAATTAAAACAAGGCTATCAAGTCGAATAAAATGTAAACAATACTGTTTGGAAACGAACATACTTTCACCGTTTTAAATACCTTAAATCACTGTCCAAAGTTTTAGGGAAGACCCAGATTAAACGAAGGACTGTCATGTTGCTGTACTTAAGTGATAGCTTTCATTGAACGGAAAGAATAGACACACTCCCGCATAAGTTCAAGAAACAGACGCTATTCCAGCAATGGTCAGAGAGGGATTTCTCGGGCCATTGCTTCAGGAATATGATGGTCAGTGGTGTAGACTTCAACAAAACGGAAAACAATATAACAAAATGAGTTCGTTGCAGAACCAAAACACAAAACGGGAGCATTTCCCAGACGTTGTCTTATTCTAGTACAAATTAGAAAAAATTAAATGTGTTTAATTTGTAGATATGGGGCAAGCTATATACAGATCCTAAAACAATGTTTTGAAGTTGTTTAAAGAATTCTGGTGAGATACTTGTCACGAAAATTCGACCCACGTCCTGAAAACACCGACAACAGTCTGAGATATGACGAACCCCTCTAGTCCAAAAAGTATTGAAGCGTTCCTATGATAATCAGCTACTTCGTCCGTTCTAACTTTGGAATTAATTTCAATATTTATAAAGCATATATCCCTATTAAAAAGCTATTTCATTCGAAAAGTATATAGATTAAAAATAAACTGAATCGGTTGACCGGGATAGGAATTAGCTATCACAACGAGAGGTAGGTCTCATGCAGAGTTGATGGAATTGTTTCTGATATTCTATCTGAAACACTTGTATATAAAGAAGTATATCACTATAGAGACCAGCGGGGTGCCAGTCAGATCAAAACCTGTAAACAAGGTTCCATGTTGAGTCTGGGCCTGTTTAGAATTTAAGTAAATGATCTGTGTGATACTACCTGGGATAAAACAACTCTTATTAAATGATTTTTGAGGGTAATGAGAGTTATTGATCCTGGAAGTGGTAGAGTCGATGTTTATGATGTTTGAAATTCATTTCTAATCTTGATTTAAAAATCGTATTCGTCTGAGGCAGAGAGAGAGAGAGAGCGCGCGCGCACATTTCCGTACTAACCACTAATTCGTCCACCCCTTGCAATGTAATGTTTCTGGGAAAAACTGGGCAACACAACAGTACATTGTAACCTAAATGGCATAATAATACAACCATGGTTAAGAGTCGGGGAAAATTTTCCCTGGGATGTGAAACTTCAACCTCCCTTCTTCGACTTCTGTTTGCCAGGTTTGGTTTTAAGTAAACGCCAAGGATTTAAGCCCCATTCGAACAGCTATGCAAATTGTTCCTATCAATCTCGCAGGAGCCATATCAGACGAAGAAAGCCTGAAAAATTCTGAAACTTTCTCGCCCAGCGCCGGGATTCGAAGCAAGTGTTCCATGCTAAGTAGCATTAAGCGTTCTTGTAAGTGAACGAGTAAGCATGACCTGTCTAGGGTAGACAGTCGTCTATTCCATTGGAGAACTAGAATTGCAGTTGTGCCCCTGATTTCAGAAAGCGTTACTGCTATAATGGCTGGAAGGTAACATTCGAACAATGGATAACTACCATCAGTTATCCGGCGGTATCATTGCTTTGGGAATCGGATCGGAGTGAAAATTTTGGCTTAAATAGTTAAAAGGATAAAAAAATTAACGAGTAGTTCAAACAAAAAGTTGCAAACTTGCAAAAGACCAACATCACATAGCAAATACGTCTACAAATGAAAGATATTCATATTTATTCAACATGACACCACAGAATTGTCCAATTTGTTTAATCATCTTTACTATTTTCCTGATGGAAAACCATTGAAGATGCCGTTTCTTTTTCTGTTTTTTTAGAAGCCATTTGTCGCTGTTTATATACGAGTCCATAAGTTGAAAATAATCGTATCTAACTAGTTAACTCCGCCCAGCTCTGTTGGAAATAATATTTATTTTCGATTTATTAAGGTCCGTTTTCGAACTTCCAATGTCGAAAATATCGGCACCACTGCCAACTATTCTATTTGCCTTCGAGCAGCATCACACTGTCTCTTATCTATTTCTTCCGTCTTTATAGAGTAGCAACAGCATATGGCCTCTAAAATCAACAATAGATAAGCTTGTTGTTTAACACAGTACGAAGCAGTGAAGGAATTCATCAAAATATCTTTTCAGATCTAAATGTCTTTATTATACACGTGTAAATGGTATCAAGATAACAATTAACGCCATAGTCCAGCGAGGTGTGTCCTCGAAATCTTTAAAACTTGATGCAATTATCATCAGATTGAACATATGTTGAATTTTACTTGACAATAATACTTCGGGTACTCCAGACGACTTTAATATAATCGTAGATTAGAGTTGTTGATGATGTTTGTTGGGTTTTAGCAACTTTCACACGAAAAACAACCTCTGAACCCACGACACATTCATTGACTGAGTGTGCCCCGGGGTTCTGTTATTCGGTAAATAAAGGCGACTTCACTGTCAGGGGTAATTATAGCTACGCAATCACCTTTTGTGGTTTCTGAAACTAAAGAATGTCAAAAATACAATGACGTGATAACCGGCGCATTCAAGAGGCCCAGATGGTGCTTTTAATTTCTTTTAAATAAATCGTTTTCTTAACTTGTGATTATAACCATGGCGGCTCTTCTTAACCCACTTCTGCTCCTTTCAAGCGTAATAAGTAATTACACACCCAGTCGTCCATATAATCTTTGCTATTTTTTGCAGTTGATCAATTGGTAACAATTAATTGTTAAATTAAACCCAATATTAAACAAACTAAATTACGTGACAAGTTCGTTACACGGTGGATTGGATGACATATAATTTGTATCATCAATGTTTATTTATTGACTGCATTTGTAAGAAAAGCTTAGATTTCCAGTCGATCACAGGTAGTTCGGAATATTGGGCGAGATCGTTTACAGCAAGGGATGCCCCTTCTTTATTCTTTGCGTCCATGACCTATGTGACATCATCGTTACATGGTAAATTTAGTGAAATGTTATTGTGTATCAACGGTGTCTGTTTATTTAGTGGATTTGAAAGGACTGTTTAGAACCCCATTTTATTACAAGTAAAGGGCCGTAAAATAATTGGATTATGGGGCGCAGATATAGAAATTGGATATTGCCAGGGCAGTAGCAAACCAAATGTGGCGAGAAAGGCACCACTCCTCTCAGCCCCAGACGAGACTGGATTCATTGCATATTATTGAGTGGAAGGGCGGTGGACACGATCTTTATCTATCAAATAAAACGATGTCCTGAAGTAAATAAACAATATGGAAATATTTGCTTTACTGAATTCATAACACGGGCTATATTCTTTAAAATAAAATGGCATATTTACTAGAACACATGCACGCATAATAATATTTATTTATTAAATACATATTTTCTTAACCTATACGGATATGTTTGCTGCATGTTATTCAGTGCCGTGGAATGATTATCCATTATAGGCTAGTGTTGTATGTATGTTATTTAGCTCCAGTAAAATGCTATAGTGTGAGCTAACTACAGCATTGAATGCCAGGATACATCAAACTGTTATACATGATTTATATGACTGTTGTCAAACGTAATCTATATTTTTCATAATCTTCGCCATAATCCGGTAATTTCTTCCTGTAACTCTTATGTCGTGTGATGTCTGTCTGACCATAAATTAGTCTAGGAGAAAGCTGTGGTCTAAAATACCCCGGGAACCCCTTTAACACACAGAAGCGTTCTACGTCTCACGAGGGACGAACACGCGCACGCGGAAAATAAAGCGATGAAATGATTGGCTAGTTCTGCCGCCTCTCAAATCATTGACAACTAACTGAGTGCTAGAGATTTCCAATTGATGCTGGCGAAAGTCAAATTGTGGATCGGAAAAGAAAAAGTCAACGATGTTTCAATAGACGAAGTTATTGTAAAGGATGTTTACATTGTTTTAGTGGAGTTGGGGTTGAATTGTGTGCGTATCGGAGATTATTAAACGTATGTGTTAATTCCCACGAGTTGTTGAAGAAGGAAGCGTAGTTGATCGGGAGTCAATTTTTATAATTATATTTTTACTACTTCAAGGATGACGTACCTAATAGTGACAGCGTTCGTTTTATTACGAGGTAAGTACATAAGTTACTTTACTACACGAGTTGTCTTTTCTTTAATCCACGTCTGTTATCGAATGTCAGATCAAAGTTAGTCAAAGTTGTTTCAAACTTTTTAGTCTTCGTTTCGCTTTGTTTTCTACTTATGTTTTTGCGAGTGCCAAGTTTTTAGCATGTTTGCATTACTGGAACTCTTGGAAGTTGGACAAAATACATGCAGTTTATTTTTTAAGCGTTGTACAACACATGCACACAAAATTAAAAGCCGGATAATTTGAGAGTAACTTGTTGGTGTATGTTTTATGAGAAAATCGATTCACATATAACATTCGTCATTTTGAAAAAAAAGAGTACGTTGGTTTTTTAATGTACCGTACACATAATGTACCGTCATATTATCCGTCAGATTTATTGACTTGGAAGATGAGTTTGTTGAACAAAACCTTTGTGTATGAAATAAATATATTATTATTATTATAACCTGGTGGCATACGTCCACATTGGTAATTAGAATACTGAATGGTGCATATATATAATATTCTTTCCTGGATATATGATAATAAATGAAATTTGCCGAACACATCATAAATTATCTATGTTGCATTTAACCGCAAATAACCTTCTGCTGAGTCAAGTCTTGTCTTACATATAGGCGTGTTCATGGTGGGGAGGGGTCTTTTTGATGGAATAAAAATCAATAAAATTAGTGTGCGGGGAAGGGGGCGGGGTCACGAAAAAAAACCCCCACCCATCCACTGCAAGTGTCTCTCAAAACATATTTTCTGGCAATTTAATATTAAGCACATAAATGTTTTCTTATATAAAACAAACCATGACTTTATTCACTATATCAGATTTTTAACTTTTTTGACGTTAATATCTCTCACAATACATGAGGGGATAAAATCATATCGGTTTATTTATGTAATCAAATATGAACTAAACCGTACATAAGAACTTATTCGACATATAATATTTTAAGCGGATATTAAAAGTGTGGGTTTGTATATATCCTAGCTGTTCTGATCTAAGCATTTGAACTCTTAAAAGGAATGTCACATTTGTACACAAAATCTCAGAAATGAATTTTCGTTTAGGTACAAATATTCGTAAATCAAATCACAAAGTGTAAAGTTATAGCTTATTTAACTTTTGTGATCTAAGAGTGTCTATCGTAACCTTTTCCTTACAAATCACTGTTCATAACAACAGGTTGTATTACACTTGGAAAATAGCACATACCATGCAAACCGAAAGCGTAGAGGGAAATGTCACCGGCATTAAGCCTGAGTTGCAGACAGGTTTTTCCAAGCACCAATCTCGGTCTTGCGACTGGGTCTTTCGTTTAAATTGTGTTAAAAATCTCCGGATTGCTTGATACAAGAATAAACGGCTCTGCAGGGCCCTACACACACGGTTAATCGAATGTATTCACTAACATATATCTTTGGTGTCTCCTTTAATATTGATAAAAGCAGTAAAATTAATTAACATCAATAATAAAAACTTATAACATATTATAACATTTCTTTGAAGTTTGTATCAAGGGCTATGTAATATTATAGGTCAAGAACCCAATCTGTACATTTCTGATAGTTTCCGAAACGTTCAAGTTGATATTAGAAGCTCTCTAATATTATATATGAAAGATCCAATCCAATCTGTTATGTTTGTAATAATATATTGATCAATGATAGACTACCTGTAGAGAGTGAATAAGACAATGATTAGATCCATTGTATACCTACCTATATATTCGTTTACCTAAACCTGAAATCCTGAGAGGTTTCTATTTAAAGGGGTGGTCTCGGGTAAAGATATTGGATTCTGATCATACTATTAGTATCAATTACTATGGTTAACATTTTCCATTATGGTGATGCTCTTAATTGCTCTATTAATTTCATACATTCTCGTTCTGCTTTTTTGTTCAACTTATAATTGTAGCAGAATCCGGAGGTGGGTTTGGCGAGCAAATGATACTAGCTTTTACCAAAGCTTCCCCCCCCCCCCCATGTTTGGCCGCTGTGTAGGATGGAGGGCCTGGCAAGAAAGGTGTGCGTGCATATAAATAGAGCCCCTGACAGTTGGAATTCGATTAAAGAGTAGGCATGGTAAATGGCCGTCTTCATTATATTTGTTTAATAGTTATTAACGTTTCACACGATACAAGTTGATAGTAGCGTGGTTAGGTGTATGCGGTGTGTTACGAATAGCATAAATATGCTTCTCAGTCTTCCACTCACAAATAAGCAGTTGGATGTACTCAAAATTAAGCTGGGACGACTCATTGTAGTAAGAAATCGAACCTATTTCTGAATTTAGAATTAGAGACACAAAACATGCCAACAACAAACCCAACACCAAATTAGCTTTTAGCCTTCAAAAGGAACTCGATAAATGAGTATAAAACCGTTTTTGGGTTGGTTTTGTTTTTTTGCACGTTTATTGCACGTAATACATATGTTGCACGTAGAAGTCTTATTATTCCACGGACAGTCCTAATCTATGTATCTATTTCTAGGTGCTTTAACGTCTACTTTCCAATATAGTGATACACCACAGCCAAGTCCCTTAGATGAATTCTTATCCGTGTATTGTCTAATTGTATAACGGCCTACTTTGTATCAACGATTGGTTAATTGCTAATCAATATGTCTCCCTGGTATATGTTTTGTTTAACACCACCTATATTATTGATACCTATATAAAGGTGTACGCAACATCAAAAAGAGTTTGATGTCACAATGCCAAACATCTGAACAGACCTAGTAAAATTCAAGTACCGTCCACACTATTATTGAACTAAAACCTCAAAGCCATTAATTACTTTCTAATCAATATTTCATTCGTTTGCCTCGTTATTCTTTATTTACTAAAACAACATATCGTAGACCAAGACATTTTTCCAGAAGCAATGGTAACGAGCATTATTAGCTCATAACCATTGCGATATTTGATAGCAGTTATGAGTGACAATTGCGATATTTGATAGCAGTTATGAGTGACAAACTAATCAAAATAGTCTATACAATCACTAAAGCTTCTAGAACAGTGAACATACTCTGCCAGATATACGAAACCCGTCATTACCTGTAGACGAAAGTAATTGGTAAAAATGATAATGGGACAATGGTCTTACCAGCTATGAAAGGTGTAGTACTAGCATGATTCTTATCAGCGCATATTCTTTTGAAACAATCGATTTTAGAATTAGATTGCCATATCGTTTGGGTTTTTTTAAATTTTACATTAGATAACCGACTTTCTATTGCCAGTGACAGTTCTGCATTATATCAACTAGTCATACAAGCTATATTCGAAAACTCACTAGAATACTTGCACTTTGATACGTTTGTGTTTATAACTGTCCACAAAGAAGCCCTGTATATCAAGTTGATCGGTCAATAAATTTACGTATGAAAATCGTCTTCAGAAAAGATATGACAAATGTCAATGTAATACAACGTAAAGTATAAATAAAATACAAAACGAAACGTAATTGATTTTAATCAGATTGCCTTTGAACGTCAAAACGCCATTTTGTTGATCTCAACAGTTGATTTTTAAAAGTGTACATACCTACATTCTTTAAAGAAACGATTTTTACCGTTACAAATGTTTTAACAGAATTATCTGTCGATGGCTTTTAATAACATTTCCACACGCTACAGGTCGTCGCCAAGGCGTCAGAAGGGCTTTTCACCACAGTAAGAACAATTAATGAAATCCTTCAGGTATTTTGCTTTTCTATAGCTCTAGGAATCATATTCAGACAGGTATTTAAATGGAATGCAAGTCAAGATGTTATTAATATCAACAATTTTATGAAACGCCACAATATTATGGCTTAAAGTCTTTTGACACACTTTGATATTACAAGTTCGTTTATTTGTCGATAATATTAATTAGATATTCCAACATGACAAAATAAAGGCTAAATAATATAGTTTAACTATACTACTCACACGATCTTTTCACAATTTATTCTAATCGTTGAATTTAAATGGATGACTGCACACAGCAACACAGACGGAAGACATGACACAATGACAGAAAATAGCAAAACTTCTAAATCAAATAAATATTTGAACAAATTAAACAAAAACTTAACTTTGCTGGCATCACGCAACAGCATTCCTGGAAATGTTGCGAAAATGATGTTGACCTAATCCACAGAATTAACATATTTTGCAAACACGGGTCAATAACTTCCTGCTTTCGAAAACAAGATACAGGTTGCCCAGAAGTTTACTCTGTTTTGTTTGCTATGAAACTTTTATAGTGTCACTGAAAATAACCTTTTATAATGGCTCTTTACATTGCTGCTGTTGTTTGGTTTCTAACGTTATTCAGCAATTACGTAGGTTTTTGTTCGCATTCGACCTTTAGTGTTAAAATTTAAAACTTAAAATTCTTAGCTATATGCAGGTTGCAAGGTATTTGGTGTGCTAATAAGAGTAAATATATCCTGCCTCGTACATGACATCCGACGTAACTTTTATCTACATAGATCTTCGATAAATATAAAACCAAAAATAGTTTTAAAAATGCATAATCTGAAACACAAACGGTTTGACACTTTATGACTGTTTACAAACGAAGATCTACATGTGTTATTCTTATTGTCAGTTCGGGCATTCAGGTGTTTTGTTTATAATGACAAATACGCCATAACTTCACAAACAGGAATGATTTATATTTCTGGTTATGAATGGAATTAACCAAAAAGTTCAGATCCATGTTCTCCTTTAACTTTTGGAAGAGCTAACAAAAGGCAATTATAAACTGCTTCTGCCTACTGCATTGCTTCTATCTACTGCCTATACTAATATATTGGGTTTATTTTAGTGCGAGTGAAATTCTATTATAGAAGTTTCAGATTCTAACATAAAGATGTTTTCTTTTGCACGAAATCATTCTTATATAAGCGATAACTATTATATATCAACATCGCAGTTTTGAACACGAAGTCACGTATCCTAAAAAAAACATTTTTAATCTTTAGTTGGCTTATTTGTCGTGTTTTGCGATTTAGAAGGGATTTAATGTCGGAGAAATTATGTAAACTCTATTGAATGGACGGGATTTTATGATAAGCCATGTTAGTAAGCCATTACTCTCTATCAATTGTATGAGTTTAAATATTAGGAAGGGGATCGTAATTTAACGATTTATTATCACTAACAGCAATATAATAAATGGAATTGATTTTGAATGATATCGTATTTAAAAGCAACATTAGACAAACCTAATAATTATCGGAAATCAATTTAGTCTTTGGAAAAAGTCCTTAATAAATTGACAATGAACAGATGTTCATTTCTAGAATGACTTTGAGGATTTGTCTCAAATTTTACAGACCTAATTTAAAACCACCCGTTCTGACTTCATGTTTATGTATATAGTCAAATCACGCCTAATAGAAAGTTGTTTTTTCCAAAAAACGAAGACTTCTAAAACATCAAAGTTGTTTACTGAGAAATAGATGAAAATGAAATAATCCACAATATTTTTTTATGTGAATTCTCTCAGCAATTATACACAACAAAGAGTAAGATAGTCTGTCCAAGCTAGTGTAGTCTTTTTGCATTGTTTTGTTTTGTTTTGTTTTTTCCACAAAAGAACCCTATCTCCGTTTTAAAGGGACTATGCCAATTTGGTGACCCAAAAGAAATTTCTCCATCGATTTCAGGCACTACAGCATACTAATATCGACTTACTCTGTGAATTGGTTTCAAAATGCTACATGTTTAAAAGTTTTCATAAAACAGTTAATATACTGGATACCATAGCGATGTTTGCATGGACACTGTATGTACGCGCGTCTTAAAGACCATCCTTATATATACGCGGAATTGTTGGTCAAGTTACCTCAATTATCCAGATCCTGGCCTTTACCAAAATAGCTCGCGAGAATGGACTTATATCGGAATGAGGATGAAAAGCTGCAATATTCCGACGAGATGTTATTGAGACATTGATATACAAGATTATCATTTATTTTCTACATGGCAAATAGCATTGTTAAGCTCAACTCTAATATCCTTTTTAACAAATTTAACAAGTAAAAAAAAGTTTATTTTCAATGAACTCGATTTGTAAAAAATTACTCACTGCAAGTTAAACCGTTTTACCATGGTTATGTCGTTTTATATAATGAAATATCCACATTTAATTTTGGTAATGTAGTTTATGTACGTACACATGGCATTTTATACGCTATGTTTAAAAAGTAAAATAATGAGACAACTGGACATAATGAGGGCTAGAAATATTTACATTACACCTATACATTCACATCTACACATGCATGGATCTACGCATGCCTGCCAGGAACAACGTCCCAACGTCAAATGGGACGAAAAAACACGAGGCAACCTATATACACGTTCCCCCCATAGATCATTGTATATCCGTCTTCCTTGGTAAAGCAAAGTAGGAAGTTAAACCCCATTTCATTCATTAATTTTACACACATTTGCTTAAAGTATTGCCTTCCTTTTTGGGGTTCTTAAAATAAAATTGCGGACATCTGGCTGCATCGATGATACCAAATCCTCGTTTCAACAAAAACCTGTCATTATTGAATTCTGAAGCAGTT
Organism: Patella depressa; assembly: GCA_948474765.1. Taxonomy (NCBI): domain Eukaryota; kingdom Metazoa; phylum Mollusca; class Gastropoda; family Patellidae; genus Patella; species Patella depressa. The sequence continues at coordinate 54,765,985 of OX419715.1, read as the reverse complement.
TAATTAGCCTCATCATAATATACATGTCTTGACGCCTGAGACTGGACTTCTCATTATTGTAATAGGTTTACCAGTCTTAAGTTATATGAGCTTGTTAATATACCAGTAAAGCGTGGTAATAGTTATACGATATGTGACGACTGATATATTATGTCAATCAAGATATCGGTGTATAAACCTATTAGATTGAATGGAACCAAATGGAATGATCGCAATATCTTCATCACAAACCTCGATATTTTCTGATGATCTGGGTTTACCCTGTACTTTAGTTTTAGGGTTACAAGTGATATTTGCCTTGACAGTTTGCAAGGGACAGTGTATAGTCGCTGTGTAAACATTGACATGCACGTACATGTAAAAGAATCCCTGGCAGTTGGAAATTTCCCTCAAAACACACTGTATGGCGTATTAGCCCAGTCGGGCAGAGAAGTAGGACGTAAAACCCCATTTTGTTTCATTGGTTGTCCCCCCAATCGAGGAAGCACTTTTTGGGCCACAATAACTCTCCTACTAATGCTAGAGTCTTCAAACTTGGTGTAGGTGTTTATTAGACGAATTCCTTCACAGTGTAGGATCATGCGCATTTTCCACTAAGGCTAAGGAGAGATTAATGATTTGATTTGTTGAGAATTTGGAAAGAGATAATTTTGGTCTATTTGTGTGAGTGTTTAACCTTAGCATAGATGTTCATTAGGTGAATGTCTTGACTGAGTTAATTGATAAATATTTTCCCGATAAAACTAAGCAGAGCTAAGCAATTTCCATTGTTGGTGCTTTGGAATCACACTATGCCCCAGGAAGTCACAAATCCTATTCCTTATTAAAATGTAAAAAGATATAAGCAAAGTTGGCATTTGAACAAACAATCGCTGACATATTCCATGAAATTTAACCCATAGATCGACATTTTTAAAACACGAACAAAGCTTTCTGGTTGCCGAAAACGGAGTTTTTGGTGCAGACCCCGGTATGTTTGACTACCAGGTCACCGTTAGATGGACTGCTATCGTGTTAAAAACGGCCGTCTCTATCCGTGATCCCGACCTTCGATTGCGTGCGTCTCCTGACCGCTGCCAAAAAGCTCTTCACTTCCTTACGCAGTTTCCGTAAAGATGATACCCATGAATATCAGTGAATGTTTCGCAGTGTTGAACTTTTTTCTGTCTTTTGAATGTTAAATTAATCGATAGAGTCTAGTCTAATGAAAGTTATTTTGCTGGGTGCTATTGAAAACTAAGGCCGCCAGTGTTTGTCATTATGGTCAATTCTTTATGCGGACACGCTACCAAGAGCTATAGAAATTCTCTACAGAGCAGTGAAAAGCTGAGCAACTCCGTTCGCTAACCTTCTATTCAATGGACGTGAAAAGGCAGCGTGTTAAAAATGCGGGAATGATAATGTCAATAAGGGATGGTATTTGAATCTATGAATCATGCTAATAAATGGCTTGTTAAGACCAAAAATAACATCACCTTTTATATCATCCACTTTTTATTAATGCTTATATACAAAGTATGTATAACGCCTCGTATCCCTGTAGACCTAATATAGGTGTAAACCATTACGTATTCAAACATATATATTATACAGTGTAGCTATTAAACAACAGTTTTTGTATGACATTAGCCTACAGAGTCGTAGATCAATTAAATTGGGTAAAGAGATATGTCATAAAAACAAGAGATTTCGTAACTAAAGAACCCGTTCCGCTAGTTAAAATCTTAAACTCTAGTATATTGCATCGATTCATTAGTTTTTTATACGCCCACATTGAAATGTGGTCGTATATTGTCGTCGCCCCCGTCCGTCCGTCCGTCCGTCGGTCCGTCGGTCCGTCCGTCCGTCCGTCCGTCCGTCCGTCGGTCCGGCGTCCACAATTGCTTGTGGACGCTCTACAGGCTAAAGTTAATATTCGATTGACTTTAAATTTATACACAGTGTTTAAGGTCATGAGACGAAGAAGCCTATTGTTTTTCAGCGATTTCCGATAATAACTACCAGAGTTATGGCCCTTGATCACTTCAAAAAATCTTGTGGACGCTCTAGAGGCCAAAGTTAATATCCGATTGACTTTAAATTTATACACAGCGTTTAAGGTCATAAGACAATGACTCCTATTGATTTTCGGCGATTTCCGATAATTAGTTCCAGAGTTATGGCCCTTAATCTCTTTAAAAAATCTTGTGGACGCTCTAAAGGTCAAAGTTAATATCCGATTGACTTTAAATTTATACACAGTATTTAAGGTCATAAGACGAAGAAGCCTATTGATTTTCAGCAATTTCCGATAATTAGTGCCAGAGTTACGGCCCTTGATCACTTCAAAAAATCTTGTGGATGCTCTAGAGGCCAAAGTTAATATCCGATTGACTTTAAATTTATACACAGTGTTTAAGGTCATAAGACGAAGACGCCTATTGATTTTCAGCGATTTCCGATAATTAGTGCCAGAGTTATGGCCCTTGATCACCTCAAAAAATCTTGTGGACGCTCTAGAGGCCAAAGTTAATATCCGATTGACTTTAGATTTATACACAGTGTTTAAGGTCATGAGACGAAGAAGCCTATCGATTTTCGGCGATTTCCGATAATTAATGCCTGAGTTATTGCCCTTGATCTCTTTAAAAAAATCTTGTGGACGCTCTAAAGGTCAAAGTTAATATCCGATTGACTTTAAATTTATACACAGTGTTTAAGGTCATGAGACGAAGAAGCCTATCGATTTTCGGCGATTTCCGATAATTAATGCCAGAGTTATTGCCCTTGATCTCTTTAAAAAATCATGTGGACGCTCTAAAGGTCAAAGTTAATATCCGATTGACTTTAAATTTATACACAGTATTTAAGGTCATAAGACGAAGAAGCCTATTGATTTTCAGCGATTTCCGATAATTAGTGCCAGAGTTATGGCCCTTGATCACTTCAAAAAATCTTGTGGACGCTCTAGAGGCCAAAGTTAATATGTGACCTATCACGGCATAACCAGGCATAATGACCCAAACTTCAAAATTGAGTTATTTACTGATTCATAATCTGTATGAAATAATATTTCAAATGCTTTTTATTTCATCAAATTATCTTAAAAAATAAGGTTTTTATGACCTTTTGAAGTTCGGCGATCAAACCAGATGTTCTGAGTTCTAAAGCAGAGAAAAAAGGCCCCAAAAGTCGTCATTCGCTTTAAAGCAAAAATCCATATAAAATATACATTAAACGTTATCCAATTGATGTTAAATTTGGCTCAGAGCTGGCCTAGGATATGGACTTCAAAGACATTTCAACTTCCATGCATTTTTATAATATTTCCCACGCAAAATAAGGTCGAAACCAAGTTATAGGTTTTGGGGCTTTTGACTCCAAACGCATAATCAATTCTAGGGTAGGGGTGCCCTATACGTACTTATACTTTGGAATGTTAAAGGGGTACGGACCATTCCATTTGTATTGTAATTTAGCACCAATTTTATATCAAGGCTGTGTTGGAGTGGCAGTACACCACACCCCTGTAGAGGGCGCCACCTGTGCCCTTTTGACCCCCGAAATCTGCCTCGCCCCTGAAAAAACCCATTCAATTTTAGTTAAATTCGCTAATTCCTTTTTTGGTGGATTTGTGTTTGCAACCAAAACCAAAAACAGGATGCAGGAATAAGAATAAGAATAAAAGTCAATTTTTATACGCCCACATTGAAATGTGGTCGTATATTGTCGTCGCCCTGTCTGTCCGTCCGTCCGGTGTCCACAATTGCTTGTGGACGCTCTAGAGGCCAAAGTTAATATCCGATTGACTTTAAATTTATACACAGTGTTAAAGGTCATGAAACAAAGAAGCCTATTGATTTTCAGCAAATTCCAATAATTACTGCCAGAGTTATGGCCCTTGATCACTTCAAAAAATCTTTTGGATGCTCTAGAGGCCAAAGTTAATATCCGATTAACTTTAAATTTATACACAGTATTTAAGGTCATGAGAGGAAGAATCCTATTGCCAGAGTTATGGCCCTTGATCTCTTCAAAAAGTATTATTTATGCTCTGGAGGTCAAAGTTAATATCCTATTGATTCTCAGCCATTTCTAATAATTACTGCCAAAGTTATCTCCCTTGATTACTTTGAAAAATCATGTGACGCTCTATAGGCCAAGGTTAATATCCGATTGACTTTAAATGTATACACAGTGTTTAAGGTCATGAAACAAAGAAGCCTGTTGATTTTCAGCGAATTCCGATAAGTAATGCCAGAGTTATGGCCCTTGATCACTTCAAAAAATCTTTTGGATGCTCTATAGGTCAAAGTTAGGAAGAATCTTATTGCCAGAGTTATGACCCTTGATCTCTTCAAAAATTATTATTTATGCTCTGGAGGTCAAAGTTAATATCCTATTGATTCTCGGCCATTTCTAATAATTACTGCCAAAGTTATCTCCCTTAATTACTTTGAAAAATCTTGTGACGCTCTAGGCACCAAACTTAACGAACAAGTATATTGATTTTCAATGAATTTTGATAACTGAACAGCTAAATCCATGATATTAAATAGTTTTTTTATACTAAACGTTAGCATGTGGCAGAACTTAATAAAAAACCAAACAAATTCTAATGATTTTCTGATTACTTAATGAGTCGTTACTCTTAATTAGATTTAAGTTTATTATAAATGTACCATTTCTGAAAAAAAGAAAATACACAACAACACTTGTTGACTGCCAGGATGATTTAGCTGCTGTGGGCGTAAGTTTCATTATCTGGCAACCTATCTTTATCAAACTATGTGTCAATCACTCATAACCTAAGACTTTCAAGCCTCTCGCGCTCTCAATTTCTGCCCTTGATTTCCACCATGTCCTCTTTTCACTCCACGGCTACGGCCTTTTTCTGCAGTAGGCCTCTGTACGGGTGGCTGAGCTGGATCGTTCTCAACGGTAGGTCTTGGGCATGTAATGTCTCTTGTCTCTTCACTACAAAAGTCCCTTATCTGGTCGTAAAGGTACCACTGACGTTTTGGTGGAAGACCAGGTGGTGGAATAATGGACGGCATTCTAAACTGTGGAACAGCATCCTTAGATTTCAGTAGATGAAATTCTTGTTCTTCTGAATCAACAGACTCCTTGCAGTAGACTGTACCAGGCTGTTTATCTGTGAACCTGAAAGATAATGGAAGTCATAAGGAGAAGGTAACATAACAGCATTAATCATAGGCAGAAAAATCATGCATGATTATTCATGCACTTATGCTACTGATGTGATTGGCATTTCTGTTGGTTGGAAATCTAACTTACTGTCACCACTGTAGAGCTCCTTTCACATTTCACCAGTTGAATTTAACTTTTATTATTAAAGGTACATTATGGGATATTAGGCAGTTCTCACTATAATAGTTAAAATGTAGCTAATGTAAAAGCAGTTTGCTGATAATTTCAGTAAAATTATTCCCCTATGTACCAATTACTAAGCAAATGAAAGTTTCGCTTAGCCTCGGTCATCATTACTAAAGTCGGTAAGACAAAACTAGTTGTCTCGATCAAAGTAAAATTTTGCTGCAAATTGAACTACAATTCAGCAAATATCACAGGCGCGCCTTGGTATCGAGAGTTGATTATGGTCTGGATAAGTTAATTAATGTCTAGTTAATAGTTTTTATAACATTTGAGGCCTAAAGAAAGACTAACAATAGGCAGATTTTGCTCTTGCATAATGTATGTTTAATCTGCTTCAAGATCAGAATGCTGAAAGGAAATCTGATTCACGAGTCTACTGGTTGAAAGTAAAATTTACCTGAAATGCTGGTAGGACTTAATTCCAGGAAGTACTTTAAAATCAGATTCCATCTCTTGCCAGTCATAGTGCCTAACTAGTACTTGGCCATCATTATTCACCACCTGTTGTGGAATGTTCACTCCAGTTGTGGTACTATTGCGGACCACTTCTGACATTTCATCCAATGAACATACACGGGTCTTCCGAAATTTTTGTTTTATGAGTCCAAAACACCAATCAGGAGCAAATTTTGTGTGTCCTGTTATCAAAAAATTGAGAGTTACGGTCCGATGCAATCCATGCATCACCCTCCATGCCAAATACCAAAGCATATAGCGATTCTTGTTCTGGCCAGAACAATTGTCACAATGCATATCTAGATCCTTTTCCCCAAGTCCATATGTCTCAAAGAAGTGGTGCAAGTAACTAATTACAGCACTTGAACCCTTTGAAGACGATGCTGACTCATCAATTAAGTAATTTACTTGCTGAGGCAATGCCTCACAGTTCATACCAAACAGCCCACATTTCCTAGGAACCAGGAAGTACATAGGTCCTGGCTGTAGGGGATCACTTGGGATGTGGACTTGCTGCGCGAAATCGAAAGAATAATGCATGTGAAAATCACCCGACATGGGTAGATGAGGACCCAGCTTCAACGGTTGTTCAATTTCTGCAGCAACACCTTTCCCATCAGCCACCATTCGTCTGTATTCATTCCGTTCTGCCTCCACCAGCTGAAGATGACCAAGCTGCTTACGTAATTTGGCATTCTTTACTTCATCAGGGAGATTGTGGCTCCTATAAACTTGATAGTTATTTTGTTGGCAGGTCCAACAAAGGTCAGTTTGGGGTTTACAAAACACTATGAATGGAAGTAGTGTATTCCAGAGTTGCCGAAAACTTGATATCTTTACTGCACGTTCTCCTGAAAAGGGAAATTCGTAGGTAAAGTTAATTATCGTAAGTAACGTTATTTTGACGACCGAGGCTAGCATAAATTTCAATTAGGAGATAAACACCTCCTGTTTCGCATTTAGAGGGCCCGTTATTGTCCAAAAGACCTGTCCTGAGATTTTACATTAGAACCTGCGATGCCAAGGCGTCTTGGGTCTTGAGATCTAAATGCGAAACAGGTGTTTATCGACACTGTAACATGTTCTTTATCAGGATTTTAACAGAACCTATTTTATTGTGTAAACTTCAAAATTCGCAAAACAGTAAATCGGTTTGAATGATGTAAAAATTAAAAAAATCAATTTTGACGTCAGACAAAGTTGTGACGTAACTTGATAACGAACTGCCGTTTTACCGAGGTGTGCCGAATTAGTGGTCGAATCCAAGTGAAGATAAATTTAAGTTTAAAATGCTTGAGTCTTTGGTCTCTGGAACATGTAAATAAATTATGGAAGAAAATGTCTATTGTCTATTTTTTAACTATTATAGGCAGAACTGTCAGCCCTTTATGTATTAATCTTACAGAATGTCAATTTAATCTTACCTAACTCATCCATAGCGGTATCATAACTACGGAAGACAGAGGCCTTAGTTTCTGATGATGGAAGCAGTTTCATTGTGAAATCTTTAAACCCTGGAATCCTTCCTGGTAAGATGATTCCATGAGTTTCTGTGAAGGAGGTGATGTACGACACAACACGCTTGATATCATCATAGGTCAAATATCGACGTTCAGCTCGTCTTCCACCAGATTTCTTTACTCGTGGTGTGAGGCCGTGCTCCTTGTAATGTTTGATGCAACTGTCAAGCTTGTCACCAGATATGCTGAAATGAAATGAAATGGGGCTTAACATCTTATATTGAATTTCAACTTCCAAGGAATATTTTAAGTGTTGGCCAATATGTACACATCACCTCATTTTTTGTACCATCTGAACGACTAGACAGCTGTTCTTGTCTGCCGTCCTGCACCACTGATAAGTGGGAACTGCACCACAAAATAGTGTGGAAATGATACACTGTGCCACAATATGATACAGTATCATGTACTAGCCCAATAACCCGGCTGCATACACGTTTTTACCAAATGGATTCAAAGTTATATTTATGAATCATAGATAAAATCAAATCAATATTATATAGTATTTTTGGCACTTTTTTTACTCAAACTGAATCAAAATACACAATCTCTGATACAAAATTAAGTATGCAATTACCCAGTCACACGGACAAAGTCAAGTCAAACAAAAATCAGGTACACATACATGAAAACAATCATGTACATGTATAGCCTAATTGGGTATGACATATTTTAAAGACTGAAATTTCTTTATATTGAAATTCCTGTTGCCGTTGACGTAGGTATATTTTGCAGACTGAAATTTCTTTACATTGACATTCCTATTGCTGTTTACGTAAGGTAACAGAAAAAACGAAACGGTCCTACACTTTTGACCAGTAAGATGCAGCCAGCGTAATTACTACAGGACCTGGACATAATATAGTCCAAAGAAAAAATCGTCAAAAGTTATACAAAAATTTTAACACTTTTCGTAAAGACCACAGGCATTGCAAAGATGAAATGAGTGTCAAATGTGATTTAATTTGAGTAAAATTGATGGCTTCCGGTATTTTGACCAATGGAAAATGTCTTGTCAAGTATCTTGGTCAGATTTTGCATGACATTAGTAGGTCAGTTTTTGCAACGATTTGAAGTCTAGATGGCCGGGACATTATTATTCTACCAGGCTTTTATTACACAAAATTGATAGGTAATTGCTATTTTATTGAAAAATATTGAGATGGCTCCCCCTAGATATAGAAATTTTTTACTAGTAGAAAGAAAGCAGACAAATGTAAAAACATGCTGACATATTTTTGAATAAAAATCAACTCACGTGTGAATGAATTCAAACGCTGAACGACAGATCTGGTGTCCCTCAACAAAGTAGCTGGTTCGTTGACGTTGACGCTTTTGCTGTTTTGAACGTTTAGTACAGGTTGTCATCTCTGACCTATTCATGGTGGTACTCAATTTACCAAGGATAACTAAGTCCTTCTCAAAGTCAGTCATGGCTGACATATTCAAACGCATTTCATAAATGAGTTCCACGCTGAGCTGCTTCAGACATTTTCCATTTTTCTTAAATGCAGCACATGAACACTGGTAATCTTGAATCTTACGAAGTTCACATTCTTTATCTGTGTCGCAAATCAACTCTCCTACCATTCCCATGATAGTCTGCGCATCATTTTCTCGGATAACATCACCTTCATTATCCTCATCAACAGATTGAATATCATCATCTTCATGGACATTGTCCATATAATGCCTGTCAACTGCACCAAGGACCACTGGTACATCAAAATCGTCAGCCAAAGACGGGTCCTCTGCACTGTCCAAGACACTAATGATTTCATCAGGCTCATCATAACCAGTCTCATGATCAATATCAAAATCCTCACCATTCATGTCATCAACAGAATCTGCGAAATATTCACTGACAAGTTCATACAATGCATTTTCATGAACATTGTTAACAATGTTCGAATGGCGCAAGTCATTCAGGGCATTTGCTGCATGAATATCAGTCCCACAAATTCTAGGCATCGTTAACTATCTATGGGCGTTGACAACCTATTGAGCAAAAGAAATAGTAATAATTATGTTTTTACTTTCTTAGAAAATATGAAATTCTTGCTTTAAAAGAAAGCCAAAATACAGGTAACAAATTTATTGTGGCCAACTGCATAATGAATTTTTGTAATGCTTTCACTACATCATATGTAGGGTTGTATTTAATACAAAAAAAAACCCCCATTTATTTCAGACCGCAGAAAGAAGAATATATAATATTAATACAGGATATTTTAATAATATTGTTTATATTTTTAAAAAAACAACATTTATTTTCAATAGCAGCAGAAAAGGAAGGAAAAATATAATTCTTGAACTTACCATACAATCACATAAAGGTAGTTTGATTATTAATAAGGTCAATCGCATACATGTTATAGTTATCGTATTTGAAATTTAGGCCCAAACTGAACACATCTGAAAAAGAAATTAATTGTCAATGTACCAGTAGGCCAATTGAGTATTTTAAAAGAAAGACAAAATACGGGTAACCAATTTATATTGTGGCCGATACAACTGCATAATGAATTATTGTGATGCTTTCACTTCATTATAGGATATAATAATAGTACAAGATATTTTAATAATATTAAATGATATTGTTTATTTTTTTTTAAAAAAAAATTATTTTGGATAGCTGCAGAAAAATATAATTTATTTTCAATAGCAGCAGAAAAGGAAGGAAAAATATAATTCTTGAACTTACCATACAATCACATAAAGGTAGTTTGATTATTAATAAGGTCAATCGCATACATGTTATAGTTATCGTATTTGAAATTTAGGCCCAAACTGAACACATCTGAAAAAGAAATTAATTGTCAATGTACCAGTAGGCCAACTGAGTATTTTAAAAGAAAGACAAAATACGGGTAACCAATTTATACTGTGGCCGATACAACTGCATAATGAATTATTGTGATGCTTTCACTTCATTATAGGATATAATAATAGTACAAGATATTTTAATAATATTAAATGATATTGTTTATATTTTTTTTAAAAAAAAATTATTTTGGATAGCTGCAGAAAAATATAATTCTTAAACTTACCCTACCATCACATAAAGGTAGTTTTATTATTAATAAGGCCAATCATACATGTTATAGTTATTGTATTTGAAATTTAGGCCCAAACTGAACACATCTGAAAAAGAAATTAATTGTCATATTTACATTATTACTATAAACTAGTTAAAATATCAGTAAAAACAAATATCAATGATTATTCATGAAATTCAGTAATCTAAATCTTGCTTCATTGTATTTCATTTTAAATGAGGTGTACAGCTTATTATAACTATTTACGTAATACTTTCACTAAATGTAGGGGTGTATCTAATAAAAAAAAAACCCATTCATTTCAGATTGCAGAAACAGAATGATATAATATAAATAGTATAGTACTATATATATTTTAATAATATGAAATGATATTGTTGTACCATGCATATTGCGACTGGACTGCTACTGCTAGGTCCTGCAGTACATAGCCAAGTTAACATAGGCCTATTATTGTGATTATGTCAATGTATCAGACAGTAGCTGTACATAGGCCTACTCAGTATTTTAATAAAGGAAAGCCAACACACAGGTAACAAATTTATTGTGACCAATACAAATGCATAATGAATTTTTGTAAAAAATAAACGATCGCATGGCTAGGCCTAGAATAACTAAATCGGGAATGAATTTGACAGTTGTGACCCACTAACCAACTATTTTTTTTTATTTTCTTTACCCACGGGCACCTGCTAGTACTAGTAGCCTATATAACTATTTTACTATAGGTAGTATAGTAGTAATCACCCTGAATCGAAGGTTGGATGATGTTAGTGGGTTTTTATCGATATTTAAACAATTGTTTAAATTGTGTTGGCTAGCCTACAAACAAGGATAGCCAAGTGAATGATTTTGACATTTGTGACCCACTGACCGACTTCTACCATGCGCACCTTCTATAAATAGCACTCGTGGTGATTCGGGAGGATTAATATTAATATACAATTTATTAATATAAAATTGTTTACCTTTTTTCTGTATAGAATGGTGTGGAAATTGTCAACATCGCTCATCCAAAATTTCGTTAAAAAATCTTCTCGGATTGCGTCTGCTAAACGAGAACGAATTTCGCGCTAAACAGTTATCCGGAAGTAAACAAAGCGTGACGTATTTGGTAGAAAAAGACGAAATATCCGACAACAATTGGTTTTTCATGGGCGCCGCCATCTTCAGACAATACACCGCACCGGTCTCTCGTTCTGAAGTGTCTTAAATCCAACTTATTAATTAGTTTGACCAGGTATTTACGTGAAGTAGAAAAAGGACGAAAAATCCGATCACATTGGTTTTTCATGGGCGCCGCCATCTTCCCACAATACACCGCACCGGCCTTTCGGCCAATCAGCGGCGGTCTTTTTGGCCCGTTGTCTAGCAACAAGCTGTGTTTGTTTATATTGAATGTGGTGACTAAAACCATCTTTTATTGGTCAAAAAGGATGCTATCTGGGAATCCCAACTCGAAATAGACAAGGAGAATGACGTAGCTTACTGTTTACACCCATATAAGGGGGTTAGGATATACCAACAGCGTGGTAAATGTCGGTGAATTCAAGCGAATTTTGCATTGCTATAAGTCAATTTTCCTTTGTTTTAAAGACGTACCCTTTACAAAAACATAATTTAAGAGCTTTTAAGAATACATTTCCAACATTTCAGATGATTTATTCGGTAAATTAGTGTTTAATCTTGCTAATTAGACAAAAAAAAAAAAATTGACATCTCAATGCATTTTCAACAAATAATAGGTTTAACGTGCCATAGCGCAAAATCAATTAGTGCGACTTATGCCGGGTTTAGGCGTGAGAGATCACATATCCGATTGACTTCAAATTTATACACAGTGTTTAAGGTCATAAAACAAAGACGCCTATTGATTTTCAGCAATTTCCGTTAATTAGTGCCAGAGTTATGGCCCTTGATCACCTCAAAAAATCTTGTGGACGCTCTGGAGGCCAAAGTTAATATCCGATTGACTTTAGATTTACACACAGTGTTTAAGGTCATGAGACGAAGAATCCTATTGATTTTCTGCGATTTCAAATAATTACTACCAGAGTTATCTCCCTTCAAAAATTCTTGTGACGCTATAGAGGCCAAAGTTACCATCCGATTGACTTCAGATTGATACATAGAGTTTAAGGTGTTGAAACGAACAAGTATTTTGATTTTCAATGAATTTAGATAACTGAACAACTAAATCCATGATATTAAATGTTTCATGTATATACTAATTGTTAGCGTGGGGTAAAACTTTATAAAAAGCAATCAAATTCTAATGATTTTTCTAATAATTACATAATGAGTTGTTACTCTTAATCAGTTTTTAGTGTATTACAAATGTTTCATTACCGAAAAAAGTAAAAATATGCGACAACCCTTGTTGACTGCCCGGATGATTTAGCTGCTGTGGGCGTATGTTTCGTTGCCTGGCAACCTATCTTTAGGTGAAAGGATGCACAAGATGTTTCAGAAAGATTATGAAAACCCCACGACTGGGTTTCCCAAGCTGACGAATGATAAATACACGTACCAAAGCGTCATAGTCTAGCCGATCTTGACTTTCTTGGCCATATTCAAAAATGTTATTTAAGCTTCTTTCTTACACCATTTCCAATTTAGCAATTTCAACGCTTCATGCATGAAAGCAAATCTTAATATTTTAGAAATAAAATATTTAGAGAGCAAATCAACATTATCATATATAATTTAAATAACATACCTTTTACCCAAATCAAAGATGTCTAATAAAACGAAACACCCCTTTAAATTATATAGATTACTTTCTACGGATATAAGTTTTATTTTATCTTAAAGTAATAAACTAACCACTTTGTGTGCGCGAAGAAAAAGAAGACATTACCATTTTCTATTTAGGAGAATATAGGTTTATAGCCTTGTATATCAGTTTCTCTTTCTTACGACCGGAGAGCGAATAGTATAAAGATCGATTTTAAAATAACCAGTCATGATGAGATGATATTGAACGGATGCTTGTGTCATCAGAAAGCCATTTAAAATTCTGATTTATGTCATTATTGGGATATTGTTTTAAATGGAATTTAAAGAGATAGTCAAGAAGTATAATACAAGTAAATGTAGTCATTCACAATGCAGAATAAAAAACCCACCAAACTGACATTGTTTTATATTGAGAAATGGTTGATGAACCGAGTAGCTATAACTCGTTGACATTCTTCCGGGTCCAATCACTCGCCAATCACTCTTCTGCTAGTATGTGTAGTGCAATCCTCGTAAAATTAAAAAGAATACTCTGATTTAGCCGTCGATATTTTTGGAGTAAATGCTGGAACACCCGATACCTATTCACACTTGAGAAGTCCATACATAGCAAACACTTTTGTATATTGACCACATCCTTCAAATTTGGCTCTGTGGGAAATTTACTAATTGTACAGATTTTATAAGGCAGGCGCTTTTTCAAATGTAACGTTGTACGGCCTATACTAGGCCAGTTCTTGAATAAACGTCTGAAAAATACAGATGTGACGTCAACTCATCCTTTGATGTTGGCGTATCATTTATTTCAAATAATGGTACGGGCAATGTGCCAAGCGTACATTATCTATACTAGTTGGACGCACGTAACGTATTTCATTTCAAAGCATGTGCTAGTGTTTGTATTTTAAGTTGTTTAATGGTCTTTAGCTTAAGACATTGCGTAATATATTGAAACAACAGCTTGAGACACTTAATGTCCCGCTCTCGACCATTTAACCACACGTAATAGAGGACAAAATAATGTACTGAATTAGATTAATCCCGAGGTGCTATTTTGCTAAGTAATGCAATCAGCTGTATACGATTAATTTTTTGCTTCACAAATTAAGCGGTTGTCGACTTGTTTATCAATTTTTAATTTAAATGTTAAGATTACATAGACCACAAAAACGGTTATTTCTCAACACTACACTGGCTATATCAGGAAAATACTAACTTTAAAGAAATATAGAATGAATTGAAAAAGTACAATGTTTTGCCATAGTGTAAACATCTAATTTAAGCAGACCTTTTGTTTTTTTTGTTTTCCAATTGCTTTAATTCTAGACCTTTTTGTGAATCATTGAATTTGGTTAAATTGATGGTACAATTTCTATAAGCGGGGCTGCCGAAGCGACGATGATCTTTCCGCGCGATTACAGGTAATTTGGTTACGATTTAATGGATCACTGCGCGAGTTTTATGTTCTTATGATTATTCTAAAGAGTTCGAGCCGCTTAGTCTATTAAATTTCTTTATACAGGTTTAATCATACGCTCGCCACGTTTGTATACATCTCGATGTTGGTCCAACAAAGACATACTTTTTAATATCTTCAAACAGGTGCATGTAAATTTAGGAGCGTGGAAATTAGCGGATAAAAGTGATAGTTTAACACGGAGGGTTGATCTGTAGTGCGAATTGTTTATAAGGAGGAATGTGAGGATGTTTGAGTGGATTTGTCTCAGAAAGCGTCTTGTTGTTGCTATTGTTAGTGTTTCAATGTAAACGCGTACAGTCCTTTTCAAATGAAACTTCACCGCAACCTCCTTCGCTTAATCTTAAGCCGTGGTCACTCTTTCATTCTGCAGAAGTTGCTTGTTGTTTCTTTTCTTAAACCAAACTTGTATTCAATTTCAACTTTTTATTTCTTTTGAGATGGATACTCCAATTTTGGAAGAAAGGTGGCCACAGATCATATTTTCCACGCTCGAGAGGTGCAAATCAAGTGTATTGAACTTTTGACTGCCAATTGAATTCATAAAGCCGTAATGATACGGGGGAGCTTTTTAGTATCCGATACGAAACCATCAATACTGTGGATTTCTCAGATTTATGAGACAGCTTGATTTGAAGAGGGGTTCTGTTTTTACTCCATTTGACATTTCAAACACGACAACGTCAAAAGAACAACACAACAATTTCTATGTTTATTGTCTAGCTTCTGTACCTTTCTTCCCGTCCGTATTCAAGACACGGTGGTATTGTTCTTATATCGACGAACTGTTTGATGTGCATATCGACCCTGGATATCAGAGACCATTAACATCCTCTCATCGCGGTCGTACCAGTCGATAAGATTAACATATCAATAAGCGCATTTGTTAGTCGGCGTTAATTACAAATTACAATCAAATATTGAATTCTTTTAAAACAAATAATTCCAATAGTTCAGTGTCGTCTAAATTATGGAACCGCCATTTTCGGACAATTCGTTCGCACATGGTGTCATTCCCAGTAAAGCTTTTATAACTTAATGTTGAATTATTTAAGACAATAATATCAAAAATTCATTTTCGTCAAAATTGTCGAGCTGCCATATTCGACACACTGTTCACTCAGTGGCTATTCCCAACATGCTATTGTAACGGAAATCGTGTTTTGTGTTAATTCGATTTTAATTAATTCAGTGAGTATGAAATATTGAATCGCTTCCATTACTACTGTTCTAATTGAAGGCGTTGATGATGCGGGTAACATGCAGGAATTCGATTATATTATCCATATGGCATTATATTATTATAATTTATATTCCCTAAACATTGTCATAATTAACCATAATCATAAATGTAGTGCTGGCATTTCGTTTCCTACCATAAACAGTGACATTTATATTTAATGATTTGGATTAGGGGAATTCCGATTATATGATCACCATATGATCTCGAAACTGCTTTTGGGATTATGTTATTCAGATTAATTATTTTTGATAGAAATGATACACTTTAATGTAAAAGGGAACACCCCTTCAACTATCCACCGGTATATCCTGAAATAGGGTTTAACGCAATCCAGCACTCTTGAAATGACAAACTATAAAATATTGAGCGCTCAATAAGCATTCTATCGATTCTTACTTAATTTTGTAACGGACTGACCCTTACATTTCGTTTAGGAATTACCCCTTTCCTATCTTATCATATCCCAGGCACATATAGCAACAGTAAGATACATGATCGGGCCTCTTTAAAGTTTTGTTATCAATTCATACGCGAAAAGCATGTACAATCATGTAACACAGAGTTAAAAAAAACCTGAAAATCTGGGGTTAGCTGGCAAATGATAAAACTTTTTTTTGCAGTAACAAATTATTGAGTGATAATTACATGTATGGGCTTCATTAAACCTAGTTTAAAGTAATCTGATTTCTAAATTAATATATATTTAACAATTAGTACTATGTTTGAAGGCTAATTAATGGCAATAAATTATTCTGAATTACATGTACATAGATTTATTGCTACTTTAAACATAAAATTAGTAAATTATTGAATAGGGGAATTACCCATATATAATTAATGAATGATTCGTTATAGTAAAGGACGTTTAATCGCTTCTTGAATCGCTGATATAAGTACAACATTTTTGATCGCCATATTAAAACAGATACCCAGCAAAGGGAGCGCGAGGGGTGGGGGCACAACCGGATTTATCTACCGTGTACTCTGATTTAGTTAACTTGAAATGGTTTAACAGCAGTCATTTGGAACCCCGAAAAATGGGAGAACTGCCCATTATTTGTCTTTGAACACCTTTTTTTCTCAACACACAAATGTAATTTTATACCAAACGGAAACGAAACGAAACACAACCCAGAACATAAATTACTTACACACCCTTCCTTCTATGTTTGCACTTGTGGTAATAGATTTTACGATCGGAGCAGCCGGTGTATTTAAAAATGAGTTCAATTAATTTCGTTTCGTTTGTATCTCCATTTAGAGTATCAAATTTATCTTAACCGGTCAATCGGAGCTTTTGATGCCTTATTTACGACGTTTTGACTGCCGTGTATACAGGTCTGTACGATTATGTTAATACTTGGTTTACAATCGTTGAAATTATTCGGACCGGTCAACACCACAGCTGTGAAATTAACAGTATTTAATGAGTGGTGTCCGGCTTTTATTGTCCCCTAATTATTTCCTACCCATCAACAGTTTGTGATGAACTTCATGTATTTATGTTGATCTATAGAACAGCTGTATTTAATAAACGCCACACGGTCGGTGTTAAACGTTTTGTACTCCTCTTACCACGACTCCCGTAGACCCATGAATCTTTTTTATTTCTTTTTTGATGAATCGCTTAAATAGATCTTGAAAATATTAGGTTAGTAGAAGACACAGATAATAGTGGTTCGTGGTACTGAGACATATCGTTATATTGAACAGAGTTAAAACGACAACATTGACGATGAGAGCCTACTATATATTTAAATGTTAAAATAACACTTGTCTCGATGAGGGACATCGTATCGCGTTCTTTTTTAAGCTTCCTTGTCTTAAGATTATGAGAGGTTGCCATGTTTGTATATTGTTTAATTTTATAGTACAAACAGTAGACCACGACCCTTGTTTCTGATTATATTTTAGGCTCTACACCAGGAGCACGTGGTTCTACGTGTATTTAAAATTACTTCCCACTGGACAATTATGAATAGCATGACAAGTTAATTCATGCAAGAACATAATTCATTTTTGCAACGAATACTGAAGAGAGCTAGAATTAAAAGAAAAACCACCTTTTAATGATAATAGTTATTAATCATCTTCACAACCCTTTTCCCCTCAATGAATGAATGCTACACATAGTATTATGATATATTATAGATCAGATAAAGCAAAAGTAGACAGGGTAAATCACTATACTAATGAATAATATACGAAGCTGCGGCTAAATAAAAATCACTGAGCGTATTTTATGTACATGCTGCACCTTGAATGCTGATTATGACCTGGATAACACTGGAAGACATTTACGTTAAAGGCACTGTTACAGATTTACTGCGCACCCGTTCAATCAAGTTGATTTAAGTAGGAATATTCCGAAATATTTTACCGTTCGTAAGTGACAGGGTTACGTAAAGGAATTACTTTGTTGGGTAATATACCTTAGGCCAGGGTGTAGACGTGGCTGTCAAGGCACTTGAGAATGACATTCTATTTATTTCTTATTACCAACCGCATGTACACTGAAAGTTTACCTTTCTGCGAAAAAGTACCACAGTGTTTCAAATAACTGTCGTCAAGTGTTGTGGTTTCGATTACCTCGCCTGTCTATCTCTCTTTGTTTTCTCTGGGTCCACCGGTTTCCTCCAACTGCTAAAGACCCGTGCGCGCAAGCGTTTTATTGAAAATAAATTGAACCATATGTTAGTCCAAAATGACATAGTTTGTGTCGAGTGGACTTTAATAGCAATTTCCCCCCTTTGATGCACAAACATAGCAGGCCTATTATATCTGGGACGGCTCCTTTAATATGATACAGGTTCCAATCATTCTTGTGGTCCATTATCTGTGTAGCATGTAGTTTAGATGTATCAGCGATAATAGGAGTCGTCTAGCTAATGTTTCTCACTATTCTGAAGTTAATTAGATGAATGGCCACCTATTTCACATTTTGTCTTGTTTATTTATTGTTTATGTAAATCATGGGGCTAATAATACAGATGGATTTATACATGTTATTATATTAAACAAGTAACAACAAAAACAACAACGATCACAGTTTGTTATGGAATCATATTCAAACTTTGCATAATCTTATTTTCGTGTATTTTATATGCTACGGCGTGAGGCGCAGTGACAAGTCCGAGATCCCATTCTGGGTGACATGGGCCCGTGTATGGATTAAAAGTCAAGTCGTTTGAATGGGATTATGTACTCGTAAGTGTGAATGTAAAGGAACTCTTGCCGGTGTATGGGCAACGGGCAGGGGTTCAACGTCTCGTCATTTTGAGACTATTATTTAATTTTCACATCTGTGGTTGCGCTGGCATTCCTGGCATGCTTCCTAATGATTCTGTGATTTTCTGTCCGATGGGTGCAACATTTCCGTATTAGGCACGCCTTTGAAAGTCGGCAATGAAACATTTGCAAGGTCCTTCTCAATGTACTGTTCGAATACTACCGGTTACCGTCCACTACAGGTTAGCCATATAGACGGAACATAAAAGATGAAACGTCATATATAAAATGGGGTTTAACGTCCACTCGACACAAACTAGGTCATTTTGGGACTAACATATGGTTTCATTTTATTTCAATAATTCGCTTGCGCGTAGGGGTCTTTAGCAGTGGGAGGAAACCGGAGTGCCCGGAGGTAACCCACGAGGTTGGAAAGGCGTCCCTATCTCCATGCCACATATGCTCACACCAGGGCTCGAAACCACAGCCGCAAGCCAGAGGTGACCGGCCAGCTAGAGGTCGAAGCGCGGCACTCTAGACCACTAGGCCATCCCATCCCCAGAACATTATAGATATAACATTATGTATTACAAGAAAATTACCGTGTACTTTTTTGGTCAATTTCATTGCGACTGGATATTTACTTTAAAACATATGTATATAGATTATCAAATTGAATATGATAACTTAAGGCTTTTATGCAGGGCTGGTAGTTCAGTAATAATAGCTGATCCTTGTACTTTTCCATCTATCATAATCATAAACAATTGAAATGTTCCTCAAACTGACCGCGCTGTTTATCACGAGTCATGATTGCCCTACGTATGACAATATAATAACCCCACTTGAACCGATTAACTCTGTAAATATTCCAAATAATCTCCATAGTTTCCCCGACACTTGACAAAAATTAAATCAACATGTCAGCTTCCAGACACGCCATCTTATAAAATGTTTTCTCTCTGGTGACGTTACCCACAGTTAGAAATGTTGCCACTGCAATAGACGCTTTTAGCGACTTTTGTATCCTCTCGAATACAACAGGGGTTTAGTTTTTGTCGGGCTGGGTTTGGCTTGGAAATTATATACACAGGGGATTAAAGTTTGTGTTAAAAATTGTCCATACGCCAGCTGACACTGAATGAATGGAATGGGGTTTAACGTCTCGATGAAACGTTTTCATCGGTTATTTTGAGACCGACATTCGATATACGTTTTTATACGCCCACATGGAAATGTGGACGCATATTGCCGTCGCCCCCGTTCGTCCGTCTGTCGGTCCGTCCATCGTCCACAATTTCTTGTGAACGCAATAGAGGCTAAAGTTAATATCCGATTAACTTTAAATTTATACACATTGTTTAAGGTCATGAGACGAAGAAGCCTATTGATTTTCAGCAATATATGATAATTATTGCCAGAGTTATGACCCTTGATCTCTGAAAAATCTTGTGGATGGACTAGAGGCTATTGACTTCATATTTATTCACAGTGATTAAAATCACGAGACAAAGAGGCCTATTGATTTTCAGCAATTTCCTATTATTACTGTCAGGGTTATGACCCTTGATCACTTTGAAAAATCTTGTGAACGCTGTAGAGGCTAAAGTTAATATCGGATTGACTTTTAATTTATACACAGTATTTAAAGTCATGAGACGAAGAAGCCTATTGATTTTCAGCGATTTCCGATAATTACTGCCAGAAGTAAGGCCCTTGATCACTTTGAAAAATTTTGTGGATGTTCTAGAGACCAAAGTTAATATCCGATTGACTTCATATTTATACACAGTGTTTAAAGTCATGAGACGTAGAGGCCTATTGATTTCCGATAATTACTGCCAGAGTGATGGCCCTTGATCACTTGTGGATGGTCAACAGGCCAGAGTAAATATCCGATTGACTTTAAATTTATACACAGCGTTGGTCATGAAGAAAATAATCCTATTGATTTTCAGAGATTTCTGATAATTACTGCCAGAGTTATGGCCCTTGATCACTTCAAAATATCTTGTGGACGCGCTAGAGGCTAAAGTTAATATCTGATTGACTTTAAATTAATACACAGTATTTGAGGTCATGCGACGAAGAATCCTATTGATTTTCAGCGATTTCCCATAATTACTAACAAAGTTATCTCCCTGGACCACTTTGAAAAATCTTGTGACGCTCTAGAGAACAAACTTATTATCCGATTAATTTTCAATGAAGTTTGATAACTGAACAGCTAAATCCATGTCATTTAATGTTTTGTATACCGTACTAAATGTTAGCATGGGCCAGAACTTTATAAAAACCAAACAAATTCTAATGGTTTTCTGATAATTACTTTATGAGTTATTATCTTAATCAGATTTTAGTGTAATATAAATATTTCATTATCGAAAAAAGTAAAAATATGTGACTACCCGGACGATTTAGCTGTTATGGGCGTACGTTTCGTTGCCTAGCAACCTATCTTTATTTTCATAGTTGCGGAGAATGGCGCTCCGTCCTGGCTGTGTTGTTCTGAGTTTCTATTTTTTCAAAGAGTGACGACGGCGAATAAATTACACTTTCTTTTCCTGTCACACAAGCCAGATTACGTCCGGCAAGATTTGATGAATAATCCCCAGACAACTAACTTGAAACAATTTCATTAAATAGGAGTTAGAAGTTGCACTACCCCTGTCATTTTTTTTTTTTTTTTTAAATAAACTTCTGTCAAATCGTTTGGAAAACTTCAACACCAAAAAGTGTTAAAATCCCAGACTTTAGACCTCACTTGGAAAATTAGGTGTTTTAAGTGCTTCCTCGTGATTCTCCTCTTTAACAAATGAGGTCATACGAGCGGCTTTGACCCTACGGCGTCAGACATTTGATTAACCAATCAACATTGGTGTTACTAGTGGATTACTCACAGTTCCGTGCAAAACACGCCCAAACCTCGCCGTAACAGATCGTTTTATTAGCTAATACCCCACACCATTCAGAACACGTCAATGATAACAACTCTTCCAGGTCCTAGTGCAGTAAAGACAAGTAAAACGAAATATTGAACTGTATAACGAAACGGCATAGCTGATGTATGGGATCCTATCAATTCGGAGTTGCTCACTAACTTAGAAGAGGTGCTTAGTAACTTAGTTGAAACCTTTTTTTTAAGAAACAAATAGAATACCGCCGTCAGTTAGGCCTATAAATAGTTGAGCACGACTGGCGAGAATTGAAATAGCGTCGGTCTAGTGTTAATGTCTGTCACTGCTACAGACTTTGCTATTTGCTGATATCCTTGTAAAATTTCCCAAACCTTCCATTGTAGCCTTTAAAAACTGCATGTGACAAGAATATTTGCAATAAAGATCCTTTTCGATAGTGTCAGAGACACAATATTTATTTACGAAATGGGCGTTAGAATGGCAGATTGTTATCTAGAAATTGCTCGCAATATTTCACTCCACTGAAACAAAACATACACATTAACTAGGCGGATAATTTGAAGTAATTGACAGACGACAGTTAATTCTAAAACAATTTGAAACATGCATTTAAGATGTGTTACATTTCACAAGGTCTTCTGTATCTTTCAATCATGTGTCACGGTTTGGCTCGGATCCTTGCACACGTTACTCGATTGGTTATGAATTTGTTTGATACCCCGTATGCACGTTAAACGTATTTTAGAACAACCAATAAATGAATCATTCCCTTTCATGGATTTTACTTTATTTTACAAAAGTGAAAACCGATACCACTGCAAATGTTTAACTATTAGTGTAAAATTTTGAATTGATATTGTTCTGAATTTTCCAATCGTAACTAAATATAAGCAGATTATGTCTTACTTGCGGAATATAATATAAAGATTATGATAGCTTAGTTTGAAACTAAAATGGCCAACAAGATGCCGATTCAAACCGCGGCAAGGAAATTTGTCCGGTGTTTCGGAGTAGACGAGTGCTCTACACACTCAAATGATTCTGTTCTGTTCAGTTGAAGAGACGTTAAACTCTATTCATTTGATTTTATCCAACATATGTCCATCAATCTAATCCACCACACACATTATAGATTACAACACCAAAAAATGCAAGTTCAGTAGGTTACGCAGGTTATCATAAACAGAAGACTGAAGTTAGGCAGTTTTATTGTATACACGTGACAGAAGTTAGGCAGATCATCTAAACAAACTAAAACATTTGCTGCAAAGGTGTGATACTATCCTGCATCAGTTTCGAAAATCTTAATATAAGTCACAACTGGTAGATTATTTTAAACATATGACAAAAGTTAGACAGTTGATTTATATCACTTGCTCTTGATTCCTTTTTGTTTAAATGCCTTTAGTGTGCAGCAACTCCCGGATATGGTATGTAGCAATTCCCTGAACTATAAGCTTTTTGACGTTGCAGAAATTGGGGAAAAGATAAATGTAAAGTTAAGACTTGTCATCACAAACGCAGATTCGCCATCTGGGCTATTAGAAGTGCTGAAATATTTAAACAAATGAACTTGACTTTACTTACCTCCCAGTTGAATTATTTCTAAAATGTAATTTGTTTATTTGGGAGGAGTATTTGTGTATATTATCTAAAGCAGTGGTTAAACTAATATATAGACGCAGTCTAATCTAATAAAATTGAAATTAATCGTTTCACTTAATGCAATGCTAATCGAAAGATCAAACTTGTATACATGAAAAGGAACGAAAAAACGATTTTATAATTCAATTTGTGAAAGATTAATAAATATTGATATATAGTTTTTAGTTGACTTACAGATTAATAGAATTATCACATTTAAAGGGTATTTTAAATTATGCTGATCATAGATTAGACTTAAAATGTCTTTATCATGAAAAGAAGTTCTACACCTCAAAATCACCTTAAGTTTTTTCCGCATAAGTGGTCCTTTAAGATAAATTGTTAAAATCTTCTCTGATACGTTAGATATCTCTCTCATATATATATATATATATATGACAGTTTAAAACTAATCGACTCAAGTACAACGATGAGACATTTTATATATTCAACCAAATGTTCTTTTTTACAAGTGCACATTGAAATGTGGTCATATATTGTCGTCGCCCCGTCCGTCGGTTCACTTTCTTGTGAACACTTTACAAACTATATTTATTGTCTGTAATTACTCCCAGGGTTACGGCCCTTGTTCATTGATACTCGTATGGATACTCTAGCGAAAGGGGTTATCTTCCAATACGCTTGAATTTTTATACATGTTGCGTTATTCAGATAAGTGCAATTTTAACAATTTCCATTGACTTTGTCGCGAATTATTGCCTTCGTGGTTAGTGAATACACGAAGTACTAACAGTATATAACTGGTTAGGTGTAAAGGGTATGGAGTAAGGTCATGTTCCTGAATCAACGACTGCTAGTTTTACGACATTTGTATGTTGCTAGATTACTTCACCATTCCCGAACGTATAGCTACGTTATCTACAGACACGTGAACTGTAGCGACCAATTAGAAGTTGTGACATAGCGACCTCCACTGAAACCTTGACATTCAACAAAGCTTGAACTCTGAAACTCGATTATCACAGGTAGACATTTTTTCTTGAGAGCTCGAGACTTGGTATTCGCGACGATCGCGGAATGTGATAGACCCACAAGCTGGACTTGTACCCATTCGAAATTACATGAAGGCCTTGATAACATGTACATGTATGCAGTTTAAGTGATATCAAGCCTTCTATTGAAGATGGCAGTAAGATATGCTTACACTCTCAAAAACACATGACACCATATCTCAATTATACTTGGGTTGTTGGCATGCCTATCGATTTCTTGCTGTTCATTTGGGTCAAATTCGATTACTAAATTATGTAAGGGTTTTAATATTAAAAATAAATGTTTTTATTGATTATGAATTATATCAGAAATAAAACACACGAAGTTTTTTAAAACACATATAATTACTAGGCGGTATACAATTACGGTGCATAAAAATAACAAGAGCATGATAAACATTCAAATGTTCAACTTGGGCTCAGGATATATTGGATTATTGGAAACTCATTGAATCCTATTGGAAACCAGTTATATGCCATGTGTTTGACGCTATTGACTTAACCGTGCGGGTGAATGGTTGTATGTGGTACGTTGACGAAATTCGAGGTTTTATGAAAATTGAGAGAGAGAGAGGGGGAGGAGGAGAGAGAGATGGAGTTAAACGTCCACTCGACACAAACTAGGTCATTTCGGGACTAACATATGGTTCAGTTATATTTCAATAATTCGCATGCACCTAGAGATCTTTAGAAGATTAGCAGTAAGAGATAACCGGAGGACCCGGGGAAAACCCACGAGGTTGGACAGGCGACCCCCCTCCTTGTTAAGTACAACCAGGGGAGTGAAACCATGCCAGTTGTTTCAATGACAGACCTTATAATGTGACGTGCACGCGCTAACCCATACTCCGCGCAGTGTTGCGTCTGATTAGAGGTAATCCAACTACTCACTGCTATTATGAGTGGATATTGTTGTGTTAAATTTTGATGGATCAGTAGTCCGTCTACCAACCAATCACGAGCTGCCAATACTGGACCAAATATGTTTACATAACGTATACGTCATGACTCACGATTTTATTATGCCTAATTAACCCGTGCATAGCAGAATACTGCAGTAAAACTAATTGCGTGACAAACGAGGCTATCAAGTCGAATGAAATGTAAACAATACTGTTTGGAAACGAACATACTTTCACCGTTTTAATACCTTAAATCACTGTCCAAAGTTTTAGGGAAGACCCAGATGAAACGAAGGACTGTCATGTTGCTGTACTTAAGTGATAGCTTTCTTTGAACGGAAAGAATAGACAAACTCCCGCATAAGTTCAAGAAACAGACGCTATCCCAGCAATGGTCAGAGAGGGACTTCTCGGGCCATTGCTTCAGGAATATGGCGCTAACCATTCAACAGCTTTATTATTTTTACTCTCGGTATTGTTTGGACTATAGAAAACCCATTGCTGGTTGGTGAAACTGAGAAATATTGTTTGTCTCAACTGAATTGCAATAACAGAATCCCAGTACAATCGTTACCCCCTCCCCAAGGCCCGGTTTAAGAACTTCGCGTGGGGTTACGTATCATAAGCCTAAAGGTAGAACATAGACTGATACGGGTCACGGTTAGATGTCTGAAGAAGCTGAAGAAATGTGTTATCTTTATAGACAACAATACAATACCTGCTATATAAATAGTATGATGTATTAAGGTGAAAGTTTTAAAACTACAGGAGTTAGATTGATATGGATCTGACATGGTTTCACAGTAAATAAATACAGAGATGCATAGCTGTGTATGAATTACGAGTTGCTAAACAACTAAAGCACTTCACTGACCCCTAAAGAGATCTTGTGGCGTAGTGAGTAAGACGCTAGCTCGCTAGCCTGGGGGTCAGAAGTTCGATCCCTGTGTGGTTTCTCCTTATCAGCGATGCGGGGCAGAGAGCCAGACAATGCCAGCTGTTTAGTCGTTCGAATGGTACAAAAAGCGAGATTCCGTGTACACATTGGCGGAAACGTAAAAGATCCCTTGACAGTTGGAATTCGATATAAGAGTAGGTCCGGGCAAAATATCCCTCACAGCACACTGTATGGTGTATGCCCGTCATCATTAACCCAGTTCGGAACAGAACAATAGGACGTTAAACCCCATTTCATTTCTGAGAAAATATATTATACGATCAAGTATAGAAAAGCCAATTGTACCTTGCCAAATACACGGACCTTCGTAAATAATCGACAAAATAGGCCATATATACCCGGCAATACAACACTACGGATACGGTTATCCACACATTAATGCCGCTGCGATTTATCCTCAAATTTATCGTCAAAATATTTTTGTATTTTGTTTAGAAAGCGTCACCCGGCTTGAATAAAAGAACTTCCTTTACTGTTGAAATTAAATGTAGTGTGCCTCCTTATAAGTTCATGTAATATCATATTCCAAGTAATTTCACAGCTATCTTATTGTAGAAAACCCAATCACGCCAGGTCTATACATAAAGACCCAATTTTACAGCTGCAAGTAAACCCCAATTATTGATGAACATACCTGTCAAAAAAGCTTTCCACAATATTGGGCTCATGTTAAAGCAACGTTGAAAAATAAATTGTAAGAATATCTTTCAAAAAATGCCAAATAGATGTGGAATGTATAGTTGATTATAAAATACAATGATCAGAAAATATTTGCTTTTTGTCAATGTGTGTTTTACACTTTTCATTCCATCATAAGTGAAGGTGTCCCGAAGTACCTGTACGATCTCTGGAAATTTTACGCCCTGTCCAGACAATTCCGATTAATAATTCAGTGAAGAACATCTGCGTCATTGGACGTCAATGGTTGCTCTTCTCAAACTAGTGTGTCTACAAAGTGAAGTAAACACCCTTCAAACCAACACATAAATACACAGTCGGGCAATTTAAATCTGTCTTGAAAACTATCACATTCAAATATATGATTAGGAGTGGTCAATGTGACACGATTAGTTCACTGCTACCTACCTTTGTGTCATTTTCTCTTTCTGTCTTAGAGGTTAAAATGCGGAATGGTTAACGAAATGAAATGAAATGGGGTTTAACGTCCTACTGTACTGCTCCGAGCTGGGCTAATGAAGAAAGGCATACGCCATACAGTGTGCTATTGGGGGTTGGGGTGTGTGCCCGGGCAGCGGCGCTACGGCCTAATCTTATATCGAATTCCAACTGTCAAGGGATCTTTTACGTGCACGCCAATCTGTACACCGTTTTTTTTGTACAACCGACCGACTAGACAGCTGTCCTTGTCAGGCCATCCGTCCTGCATCACTGACACCGGAAAATCTGGATGAACTTTTTCAGCCAAAGCAGGCATCGAACACCCGACCTCTAGACTGGCGGATGATTAACGCGTACGTATCGGATCATAAGATCTGTCATCGAGTCAAGTGGTGTGGTTTCGATTCCCCGCTTGTACATGTACGTGTCATGTCGCGGGGTTCTCTCTGGGTCTGACGATCCCTCCCACTGCTAAGGACCCCTACGCACCAGCAAATAAAGTTGAACCATGTGTTAGTTCCGAATTGACCTGGTGTTATGTTGTCTGTACGTTACCCCCGCTCCCTACATGGAGACATACCGAGTACGAGCAATACTGCCCGGGTCCACTCTGCTAACGATGAAACGTGAATCTAGAATAAATCGACCTCCAAAAGACACCAAATAACCTCTGACTAGGATAATTAAGCAGAACGTCTGTAAAACTGCAGGTGTTAAGTTGATAATAATCTGACATGTCACGTATACGTCGTAAATAAATATTCTCGTATTTATGAATTGTAGTTTTAGTTGTACAAATAGATGATGTTCGATAGATGGTTACTGTCTATCCGAAACAAAACATAGGAATGTCTTTTAACACTGCCAATTCTTGTGTAATGTACCACTTTGCGCCATTTTCGATCTTTTACCAAGAACCCGTAGGAATGTTTTCTAATGGGCAACATTTATACTTGGAAAATATCAGCATATTTTGCTTGATTGTTTACGCCGTTATAGTTTTTAAGGTCAATCCTGTGTTAGCATTCTTCTGAATAAATGTCTCAGACTCGTCGAAAAAATCGTAAGTTAGTCTCAACATGACATAGTTGGGTAGACGCTAAACACCTCTCTAATATTGGAAACTGTGGTGTTTATAATTCAAAGGCAGTGGTCGAATTTTGATTGCCATTACAGTAATCTATACATTAATCTATACAGAAATCCTAATACCGCTTATGCTGAGTAGCTACAGCATAAATTACTTATATGTTATACCTACCACGAAACATTTCAACTCCATCCACAGAAACAGCCACCCCTTAGATATGTGAACGAAAGTAATTGATCAAATCTGGTCAAAAGCCAGTCCCCAGGATCACAACCGATTTCAGTTTTTTTAGTCTGAACTTGAAGTAAATATCAACAAAAAACTTGATTAATAAGGACCGCATTATTTGTAATTCTAGAGTCTGAGTGAAATCGCGATTTGTAATTCATTGTGCACAGACCATATTATAATTAACTGTATACTATGGTACTAGGGTGTAAATAATTACTAGGTATAGATAGATGTTATTATACATAAATTGATGAGATGCTGTTTTATATACAGACAATTACAAGGTTAAAAGGTGGTGACTGGAGATCTCTCATCAACTTGATTAACATCTTCCAATCTACTCAACTCATAACAATATTAACTACATATATACTAAACATAAACTATACAATTAGCAGACTCTGATTGAGACTAACCCATTATAGTTTTATTTCAATATTGCTATAGTTTAGGGGAGGGGTTTCGCTTTATACCACATGAACTGGGGTTTAATTAACATCCTACTTTTCTGTACCGACTGTGATAATGAATACGGTCATACGTCATGCAAGTGTTTGTCCAGTATGCTTGTAACCATATTTACATTCGTTCACATCTATTATTGGTGGATAGCGCCACATTAAAAATATTCTTGGTGGAATGCGCTGGTTGGCTAGTCTGGAGGTCGGGTGTTCGATCCCTGCATTGGCCGAGAAAGTTCATCTCGATTTTCCAGCGTGATTTCCCCTTGTCAATGATGCAGAAGGAGGGCCTGACAAGGACAGCTGCCTAGTCGTTCGGATGGAACGAAAAACCGAGGTCCCGTGTACACATTGGAGTGCACGTAAAAGATCCCTTGGCTGTTGGAATTCGATATAAGAGTAGGCCGTAGCGAGGCTGCCCGGGCAAAATTTCCTTCATAGCACACTGTATGGCGTATACCCGTCTTCCATAAGCCCAGGTTAGGTGCAAAAGAGTAGGACGTTAAAACCCATTTCATTTCATTTCTTGGTGGATAGTTCCGTTGGTGTCTTTACAATTCTAGAACATAGGAATGTGACCATGCGAGATTGTATAAATGTGTGCAAATTGGGGCTAAATAATCTGATTATAACCCCGCTCCAGGTTACCCAGACCAGCTGATATCCTAAAGCTTCGTTCTTATGATATATCTTAAACACACACACGTCCTTGTAGGTTACTTGGTGCAACATTAGGCAATAAAATAGGTTTTAAGATTAAAGATAATCATAATTTATTGGTAGCTGCACCGCTATTTTGTTTTGTGAGAAGATACCACCACCAGCCACCCTTGTCAAGAAAATGTGATATTGGTGAAAAGATAGATAGGGAAATCTGTAACATTGCACATTGTCAAACATATTTAAACAAAATGATATGATAAAATTAAGATCCCTTTTGATGTTCCATTGAGAAATAAATTTGTTAATCTCGATCACTCCAGACCAATCCAACGCAGTCAAATCACAGCCATTTTGAGGCGGGGTGGGGCTATCGAGATTAAGGATTTGTGGTCGTTACTGGTGGCCATCAGTTACTGTGTCAAAGTTATATAAACAGATAGCAGAAATAAGATTCCTTTTTTGATACCCTAACTTAAAGAAATTAAGGAAAAAATAGATTGGCCAATATCTTAAAGAGACAATTTGCGACTTGACTATGACTTAAGACCTTTTCGACACATAAGATCCATTATATCGATTAGATCATAGTCGACAATAAAGATCGATTAGGACATATTCGGCTACTGGGACCTCCTATTTAGTGATCCACCGCCATGCTCACTGAATAACCTTGGAATTGTTAGATGTGTATACACACTTTCGTGAGAAGCAATGGTTGGAAATACACAAAAGTATACATAAAAAATAAATGAGTTAAAAAGGAAGAAAACTCTGCCTTAAAGTTTGTTTGGTGTATACAGGACGGAGTGTATTTAATTTTCAAGAGCACCAGATGCCACTTTTTCATTTATTTACAAAGTTAATAAATGTCCAATAATAACAGTTTGAGAAAAGGGATCTTGTCCAATTTGTATCAGACTCTAACTCCCTGAACCCAATTGTATCACTCCTATAAAATTCTTTCAATTCACGACATATGATATACAGGCCGATGGGTTCATAATGTTCCGAACAATAACGATCAAAGTAACTGTCAAATGTAAATGTATGACAACGAAATTGATTGAAACAAGATGGACAGCCACCTGGAATTTTAAAATTCAACAGCTTATATGGGCTGCATTTGTCATTCGATTAATTATTTATTCCAAATTTCAATTTATTCTTTATCTAACTAATTACACTACCTCTAAATCCTCTTTCTATAGAAAAAACTATCACTCTAAGTTACACGTGCTAAAAACGTGCCGAGTTTTTAATTGATGTTCATTATCGTTAGTATGATTGATGGACGGAGTAAATTTGAAAAATGAAACCTAAAAAATAATTGTAGGGTGGAATATGATGAGGATGGATGGCATAGAGTTTAAAGAAGATGGACAACACTCGTACATTATTTAATTACATGTGCACGATCTAAATTCGATCGACTAGGTCCTTTAGTCGGCTTGCCCTATTAACTGGATGTGTTATGTAGGAATCTCTTTTTTTTTCTGAGTCCGTCGATCTGTCAAAAGTTCGCAGGTGTGTGCGTGGGGGATGGGCTCGTACTAGCCAAACGACTAAGGTACATACTTAATTTTGATCTGATCTGCTGCTTGCTATTTCGTATCATACCATCACCAGTATGAAATGTTTTAACGATCGTGATGTATTTTGGGTTTAATCCTTTTGTACAAAGTCCCTTAAGTTCCTAGTTTTGTTCAATTGTCTAGTGTTAGTTTGTTGCAACCCGTCTCTGTGCCTTTGTTTGCTAAATATGTTAGTTTTTCATTAACAAAATAGTGCAGAAATCCAGCTACTGTGTAATTCAACCCCACATTACATGTCGAATAAAAAGAGTATATAAATCAACTTACAAATTATATTTATATTTCGATAATCGAGTATTCAATAGATATTATGACTTCCCGTGAGATTAGAAAGGCTAATCCGTTTTCCTGTCACAAATTCGTAATTTAGCCGTATATACCATTAATATTGGGTGTTTGTTATCTATAATTAGATGGCAGCAGATACCACATAAAATGTATTTATTCCACACATTTTGAAATAAATTCGCATATTTGCACCCGACGTTGAATGATACAGTACAAAGCTGCTATTGAAAATAAACCCAGGATGTTTAAAACTGGCTATTTCATTAATACAATAAACGTGCATATTAATGCGCCTCACGTGCGTGCTACAGAAAACATGTGTTTAACAGAAAGTGCGCATTTGATTATACACCCATCTTTAAATCTGCTGTAGAGGCTAAAGTTATACGATTGACTTTTTACACAGTCTTTATGTTCATCAGGCGTTAAATCTTGTTGATTTTCAATGATTTCCTATAACTACGTGTACTTTCTGAATCATC
This sequence comes from Patella depressa, assembly GCA_948474765.1. Lineage (NCBI taxonomy): Eukaryota > Metazoa > Mollusca > Gastropoda > Patellidae > Patella > Patella depressa. Next base: position 54,733,526 of record OX419715.1, on the reverse strand, counting down.
GCCCTTGATCAATTTGAAAAAGCGTGTGCACGTTCCAGAAGCCAAAGGTATTAAAGGTTATATGTCCATGAATTGGTATAAATAAACATCTGTTTTAATAAACTTAAGTTCCTGGCAAAAGTTCAGTACAATTTTCTATTCAAGGTTATCGTACATATAGTGAAGATATCTACTTTCTCTATTAAAAATGGCATCACTTCTGATTTGGAATTAGTACATACCTAACCTATTTTTGTTGTCATGTTTGGGTTCGAAGTAGCTAACAGCGGAGATGGCCAATACCATTTTGACTTGTTGTGTTACGATTAATTGTTGAGCATGATGCATTACTTATTGATAAGGTATAATATTTAATCTGCGATGGCGAGTTTTAATTTACACACCCATTGAGACTGATTCGAACTATTAAGCCACCCTTTCTATACCAAAGAAAGTAAACCAGACTGTTTGAAGGAGTGAAAATTAGATTAGTTCATTATTTAAAGTTCATGCCTCGGGCGGGATATTGGAATGATCGCTCAGCACTCGAAAACCCCGACATTATGTCAGGTACTATGGAGCAAATTCAACAAAATATCCTGAGAGTAAATACAACACAATTAATATGCAAACAGTTTATGTGGTATTCTGAGAGACCAGGGCATTAACTCTCTCATACTTATACCATTGGTTGACATTTAAACTAGAGGGTTGCTTGTCACCTAAATACACAAAATTACCTATAATTGCACACCAGACAGTGACCTTTGACATTGTCTTTTAAAGGTAAAGTTTGATATACAGCTATTACAAACCGTATTGTATAATATTAACTTAGATATAACAATGTAGGAATTATTATACAAGTGATTCATTCTTTAAAGACCTGTATTTCTGTTCGGGGATGGCAAGGTCTTCATTTTCCCGGTTGGAGTAAAAAGTAAGATATTAAATCCCATTCCATCTTATTTCAACCTGGTCATCAGCTAGATCACTGATATTTCTACATCTGTTTATAAACAATGGCTGCCCCTACTTTCCGTTTTCTACATTCAATATTTTTTTTAGCAAATATCAGAAATACATATCACCGAACTTCATCAATATCAAGGTTTGACTCTATACCCGGTCTTGTTTGGTTCCTTTGAGTCTGGAACTTGAAAGTAACAAAATGGTTTTAGTATTTATGTTGATTGCACCAAGGACCATGGCTGCACAAATATTGCAGCAGCCGATAATGCATTAATCCTGTCATAATCTGTCCACATTTTTCATTTTGAACAACTTTGTATTAAACATCGTAGATAACGTAATATGTTTGTTATCTATTTATCTTTTTGGTCGATTATTATTAGACTGTGCTCTGTACCATATATATATAAAATTTCTATACCAAGTTACACTGACCGGATTCCATTTTGTGTCAAAGTTGAGATAATCTTTGCGGTGTGTCGTATTTAGCCATAGTCTCGACACCATCGACTTGGCTCAATTGTGTTTAAAACAAAATTTAGTCTTCCCCTAGTTGTGAGGGTGGAAGTAGGATGGGACTCATATCTAAATCCAACACTGATATTACGTACCGGTATTGCATTTCCTTCAACGATAATGCATGTCTAGTGCTACTTCAGGGTTTTAACCAATTAATGGCGTTATTTTAGAATTTGAACGTAAATATCACGTTACAATATTTTCATGTAAATCGCTTCATTATGTATAATCATAAAAACGGTATACATCACGACCCCAATCCAACAGCATTTATATGTAGGTCTGTATTTATTTACAGGAATACATTGGACGCTCTAGAGGCTAAAGTTAATATCCGATTGACTTTAAATTTATACACAGTGTTTAAGGTCATGAGACGAAGAAGCCTATTGTTTTTCAGCGATTTCCGATAATTAGTGCCAGAGTTATGGCCCTGGATCACTTCACAAAATCTTGTGGACACTGTAAATGCCAAAGTTGATATCCGATTGACTTCAAATTTATACACGGTGTTTAAGGTCATGAGACGAAGAAGTTTATTGATTTTCAGCGATTTCCGATAATTAGTGCCAGAGTTATGGCCCTTGATCACTTCAAAAAATCTTGTGCACGCTCTAAAAGCCAAAGTTAATATCCGATTGACTTTAAATTTGTACACAGTGTTTAAGGTCATACGACGAAGATGTCTATTGATTTTCAGAAATTTCCGATAATTAGTGCCAGAGTTATCTCCCTTGATCACTTCAAAAAATCTTGTGGACGCTCTCAAGGCTAAAGTTAATATCCGATTGACTTTAAATTTACACACACTGTTTAAGGTCCTGAGACTAAGAAGCCTACTGATTTTCATCGATTTCAAATAATTACTTCCAGAGTTATCTCCCTTGATCACTTCAAAAAACCTTGTGACGCTATAGATGCCAAATTTATCATCCGATTGACTTCAGATTGATACACAGAGTCTAAGGTGTTGAAACGAACAAGTATTTTGATTTTCAATGAATTTTGATAACTGAACAGCTAAATCCATGATGTTAAATGTTTCCTATACTAATTGTTAGCGTGGCGCAAAACTTTATGAAAAGCAAACAAATTCTAATGATTTTCAGATAATTAAATAATGAGTTGTTACTCTTAATCAGATTTTAGTGTATTACAAATGTTTCATTACCATAAAAAGTAAAAATACGCGACAACACTTGTTGACTGCCCGGACGATTTAGCTGCTGTGGGCGTATGTTTCGTTGTCTGGCAACCTATCTTTTTATTATTTGTCACTGTTTTAGTTTCAATATTTTTTCAGATGTCCCTGGAATACCAATTGATCTATTTAATTGCATGTTATTGACAAGAAAAACGTGATATAAGGATTGCAATAATACCAGAATCATGATGTATAAACTCGTCATTAATCTCCGTTTTTTCGTCACTATTTTTATTTTCTTATATAACATGTACATGTGTCCATACATAGAATTTATCTGTTCTTAATTGCCATGTTTAATAAGCATTTATCTCGACGTTTTGAAAAACGGAAAAAATTATTATTGTTAGAATATTACCACCAATCCAAACCGTTATCCTTTATCTATCTAGGACCGTATCTAGTGGGGGTGCAGGGGGTACATTACAACCCCAGAAAAATAAGGAGCCCCACCCCCCTCACCCCCCCAAAAATGATTCAAGAATCTTTCAGTTATAATACACTTGATTACGATCACACAGTGATGCTCTGGAGGTACTGATCAGTCGGTCGGTTTTAAGACAGCCCACACGCCAATGAGTTCGTTTGCCCTGATCCAAACTTTCTTATACCACTTACGTGGAGGCTATTGCGTCCCACCACTGCTGCATCCTACTTTTAAAATCCTACGGCCCTGATATAAACAACAGTCTCGGTGACCGACTGTCTGTATTGATTAATTTAAATTTAGTCCCAAAATGACCTAGTTTGTGTCAAGTGGACGTTAAACCCCATTTCTCTCTCTCTCTCTCTTTAATTTAAATTCGGCATATTGTGCAATTTGAGTTTTCAAAAAAATCATGGTTATTAAAATTGTCTTCCTTTAGGTCAAAATATATTTAGGGGTCTAGCACATGAACTATCTGCGTCCGCGGGAACACACCTATATGTGGGCTGATGTAGCTTCAGATTTGCACTACTAAACACTTTAAATCGTTAGAATGGGAAACAATAACAGATCAAGATTCATGATTTTTATTTTTTTGCAGTTGATAGTTTCGTACCCACTCATTTGCCTATACAACTAGTATTTCTGATCTCAAATTAGACCGATTGTGTTGGTGCAAAAACGAACCAGAAACCAATACTTTTGAAAAAAGGGCAAGTAACACGCAATCCCACTAACGAGACATTGGTGATGGAGTAAAAGGAATTCTTTGGATAACTCTCCATAATGTTTAATCAATTCTATACATTAGCCTTTGAGTCTGGTTAATAAAGGAAACAGAAGAAATTATGAAGAATATGGGATACCGTGACCTATATTTATCTGTGAAAAGGGGCTTATGAAGGTGGACACACGTCATGCAGTGTGTTGTGAGGGAAATTTTGCCCGGACAGCAATTAAATTCTAATTGCCAAGCGTTATTTTATGTTCACGACACGGTGTACACCGGACCGAGATTTTTAGTCCTACCATAACGACTGACTAAACGATGTTTCTTGTCAGAACCCCCGCCCGGCACCAAGTATCTTTTGTTGTATTTTATAGTTATACTGGAGTTTAAAATCAGCACGTAAATGGGAAAAAATGCGGCCAAGAAATTTATGTGGGATCTTCTGGTCCGGTTTCTTAGTGTAAGGATTATCAAATTATTTGACAATCGTGAATAGTTTAGGCCAATGTTACTCTTTTGAGGTTATGTCTCAAATGTGGTAGGTCTAAATATCAGAGATCACACTTCCATATTTTGACCTATCCAAGCGACCAGACACCGTGTGCGTATTTCAAGACAAGGAATCGTAGTAAGCGATTCTCGCGAACCATAGTTTGATGACTGACCCCATCTGTACTGTAAATAAACGATTCCTTAAATGGGAAGGATCACCGTGTTTCCAAATAAGTGATGTCATTCAAAGTACTTAACTATTATGCACCTCCTTAGACAGAAACAGTATGTTCACAGTCACATTGAAAGTTCTTGATGGACCGAATGGCCGAATGACCTGTGCGAAGTATCTGAGACGGTAAAGGCCATTGATTTTAATTTATTTGAGATTTTGATCTTAGTAGATTTTATTTAGTCCTGAAACTGACAACTGTCTCCTGTAAGAGACCTTAAATACCGTAGCGAGGACGAACTATTCATCTTCATTACGATCCGACCTGACATCGACAGCGTAATTATATGCCTCAAATTCGACAGAGTTGTATTGTTTTTGTCCAGTTGTTGGGGAAACTATAGCCATTATCTTCAATAGGCTATCCATCATGGAGAATTAAACATATAAACGGCTCATGAGGCTAACTCGATTGACTTCAATTTTTTTCTCCATTCAATACTTCAGAGAGAGAAAAACAGTTCGATTTAATTTACACGCAATTACAAAAAAAGGCGGTTTCATAGCTCCGCGTTTAGCTCTTAGGGTTTCCCACGTTGATGAAATTTGTGATTTAATAATTTCGACGTGAGTAATTCACTCTCATGGCGACTGACCACCCTCCCCCTGTGTTAACCTAGCACGGTAGTTAGATTTCACAGTCTAAATATTAAGGAAGTGAAAAGTTTGTATTTCTGAATGTGACTGAACAGATTTCAATTTAGTAAATGAAGTGTCACGTAGAGATCCTGCTCAAATAATATTATATAAATATATAGAAACAGGAATAGATTTTATACCCGTTCGCGCAAGCCATAATCCGTATTCATACTTATCAGATGTAACGCTCATAGGCCTTGCAAAGAGGAATAGAACTGGGGTTAACACAAAGCAGGTAATTTCATCTAAGGAATTGTTTGGAAAGCGAACATTACCAGGTAAGGCTGGCGACACCACCAAATCCCTGTGACATACAAGGATAGAAACCACGTATACTTGAATGACCGACTTTATGGTCTACTCCGTATTAGTTAGACCACTCGACCATGCCCCACCACCACTTCCGTTTTAATTACTGAAATCAAGAATAAGTAGTCAGCCTTCAAGTGTATATGGTCAGGCGATTTTGCCTAATCAATCAATAATCATTAATAACCAAAATACGTCAATTAAATCAAATGAGTTTCTGTGTCTTTTAATCATTAAAGTTTACTTCTACATACTACATTGTCAATATCCGCACTACAGCACGGATTATCTTACCAACAAATCCAGGTCTAAGTATTTACTACTGTTGGCACGCAAGACTAGTGGTAATAAGAACATGGTTTTATTAGAAAAGCACATATATAGCGTTTGGAGTCTAATAGACATTTTTCTGTATTTAAATTAATCAAACATAAGGAGTGAAAGAGGTTCTTTAAATAGCAACCAAAATAAAAAAAAATAGGTTGCCAGGCAACGAAACATACGCCCACACAGCAGCCAAATCGTCCGGGCAGTCAACAAGAATTGTCTCATATTAAGGAATTATCAAAAAATCATTAGAATTTGTTTGGTTTTTATAATCAAACGGTTTTTTTTAAATCATATAATAATTGTGACCTCCAGAGGCACCACAAGCTAAAAAGGGTGATTTTTCGTACAATCAGGGGACATAATTCAGGAAGTAATGACCCGATGGGCGCAAATATCGAAAGGAACCAAGATCTTTGGGTTTAAAACATACCTGTCAAGTTTCATCAAAATCAACTCAAAATTGTGACCTCTATAGGGTCCACAACCTTGATATAACATATTTTCACACTATTCGTGTACAAACGGCGGCCATTTTGTCCGTCAATTCTAGTCCGGTTTTCATGTAATTCAAACTCTCTCTTCTTTACCATGTAACGGTGATATAGTCAAACGTTTTTTTAAATCGGATAATAATTTTGACCTCTAGAGGAACCAAAAGCGAACAAAAGCGATTTTTCGGACAATCCGGGGACATAATTCAGGAAGTTATGATCCAATGGGCGCAAATATCGAAAGGAACCAAGATCTTTGGGTTATAAACATACATGTCAAGTTTCATCAAAATCGGTTCAAAATTGTGACCTCTATAAGGTCCACAACCTTTATATAACATATTTTCACAATATTCGTGTACAAACGGCGGCCATTTTGTCCGTCAATTTTGGTCCGATTTTCACAAAATTCATACTCAACCTTCATAACCATGGAACGGTGATATAATCAAACGTTTTTTTTTAAATCGGATAACAATTTTGACCTCCAGAGGGACCACAAGCTAAAAAGGGCAATTTTTCGGACAATCAGGGGCCATAATTCAGGAAGTTACGATCCGATTGGCGCAAATATCGACAGGAATCAAGATCTTTGGGTTATAAACATACATTTCAAGTTTCATCCAAATCGGTTCAAAATTGTGTCCTCTACACTGTTCACAACCTTGATTTAACATATTTTCACACTATTCGCGTACAAATGGCGGCCATTTTGTCCGTCAATTTTGGTCCGATTTTCACGAAATTCGAACTCGACCTTCATAACCATGGAACGGTGATATAATGAAACGGTTTTTTAAATCGGATAACAATTTTGACCTCCAGAGGCACCACAAGCTAAAAAGGGCGATTTTTCGGACAATCAGGGGCCATAATTCAGCAAGTTACGATCCGATTGGCGCAAATATCGAAAGGAATCAAGATCTTTGGGTTATAAACATGCATTTCAAGTTTCATCCAAATCGGTTCAAAATTGTGTCCTCTACACTGTTCACAACCTTGATATAACATATTTTCACACTATTCGCGTACAAATGGCGGCCATTTTGTCCGTCAATTTTGGTCCGATTTTCACGAAATTCAAACTCGACCTTCATAACCATGGAACAATGATATAATCAAACGGTTTTTTAAATCGGATAACAATTTTGACCTCCATAGGGACCACAAGCTAAAAAGGGCAATTTTTCGGACAATCAGGGGCCATAATTCAGGAAGTTACGATCCGATTGGCGCAAATATCAAAAGGAACCAAGATCTTTGGGTTATAAACATGCATTTTAAGTTTCATCCAAATCGGTTCAAAATTGTGTCCTCTACACTGTTCACAACCTTGATTTAACACATTTTCACACTATTCGCGTACAAATGGCGGCCATTTTGTCCGTCAATTTTGGTCCGATTTTCACGAAATTCGAACTCGACCTTCATAACCATGGAACGGTGATATAATCAAACGGTTTTTTAAATCGGATAACAATTTTGACCTCCAGAGGGACCACGAGCTAAAAAGGGCAATTTTTCGGACAATCAGGGGCCATAATTCAGGAAGTTACGATCCGATTGGCGCAAATATCGAAAGGAACCAAGATCTTTGGGTTATATACACACATGTCAAGTTTCATCCAAATCGGTTCAAAATTGTGACCTCTACGCTGTTCACAAGCTAAAAAACGTGATTTTTCGTACAATCAGGGGCCATAACCCATGAAGTTACAGTCCGATACATGCCAATATCGAAAGGAACCGAGATCTTATTGTGATAAACCTATATTTTAAGTTTAATTGAAATCGGATAAAAATTGTGACCTGTAGACTGTTCACAAAAAAATGTGGACGGACGGACGGACGGACGGACGGACGGACGGGGGCGACGACAATATACGTCCACATAAAAATGTGGGCGTATAAAAACTGTCAGTTTAGAAGCCATCCTTATCTCGATGTTCATAGATAAAAACGAATTATTCGTCAACAACCGACACTGACGTTCTAGGACAGAAAATGATAAAATCAATAGAAATATATGAGCCACGTACCAAATAGCATGAAGTAACGTGTAAAAATAAGCACACCATTTTCAGTACACGATACCCGTCGCAAATTGTATTCAGTTCGAAACTCAATAGACTCCATTTTGTTTAGATTAAAGACATGGGTTGGTGAATTAATTACTTTGAGCGCTGATCAGAAGTTTCGGGTGCTCTACAACCTCTTTGGTTTCAAGAGCAGACGTCTCGGCTGGTTTCTGTCATTGATAAGTTGAAAGACAATCTTCTGTCGTCCGTTCTTTACAATATTACATGTATTGTGACTTGGTCTAATAATCCCAACAGAAAATTTCGTGGCAGACTTACCCACTCTTTGATTTTTCTGTTTTTATGCCATAGACTATTGCCTGATAGTTATAAGCAGTGATAGAATGACGGCTGATGTCTACCAATCGTCTGACAACCAGACTACTTACAGAAAGGATCAACTGTTGAGCCGTTACTCTGTCTCTTAATTTCCGCTTCATACTGTTTCACGTTAATACTTTTAATACTTCGATTAAACTGGGTGTTAACACTGGCTTCACCTACAATATCAATATGTCTGTATTGACTAGATTCTGTGTAATTCTTTTGATTTCATTAATTCTCATTTATATTTGGGGAGAGGGACAGGGGTGATGGGACGGGGAATGGAATTGTGCCAAATGTTTGTCCTGATTTATATTTATATGCGAAATTTTTCTATTTGTTTCATTCCTCATCCCATAAGTTTTCTTCCACCATGAAAATCCGGATTACCGTTAATCATTAATGGTTTCTATAACCAAATAGTGTAAAAGTAAGTACAACGTCTTTTATAAATCTCAGAAAGATAAATACAATAATGATATCGGTTTTCAAACTGTCCAGATATCGTCTTACATGTCATCTTAATAAATGATTTTAAAGACGACAAGACACTCTGACAGTGACAGTGATATCTTATAAAAAAGACAATTCCTGTCATTAATTATGTCATTAATTAAATCATGCAATTCTTTTATATCCTTTGTGTATTTTGTTTCATGGTTTGGAAAGTCTAATTCCATCTGAATTATCGGTTATATATTTTGTTTACCCCAGTCGCCAAACAATTCACTTACCCCAGTAGGCATGGCCGTACACAAAATGTAGAAACTATAAATAAAAACACTGGTTGAATCTTCCGTTCTTTTTTCTTCTGTTCTTAGATTAGGGGAGATTAGATGACAGTGATCTCTTGTAAGGAGGCACGTGAGTCAGTAATGAAGCAATTTGTTACTAAACTGCCTTTGTTTTCAATATTAAAGAAGACATCTCAGATAGAGGCTGTGGTTGACATCTTTTGTTATTCAATGACGACGTCTTGTCACTTGTCAGCCATTTTCTAATTCTATGTTTGAAAGATTGATGATATCACGAGCGATTTTCATTTTATTTTAGCGAACATGATCCTTATTTGTTCGACCAATACTATTGGCTTGGAATATATCTGCGCCGTGATAACAAATTTATCAAGTTCAATCGACCCCGATAAAAAACTATGTAAGACTTCATCTAAAACCTACGAAAGCAAGCATGAAATTGTTGTGGTTCAATAGGTAAGGTTCAATAGGAGGCCTGTTGATTGTTTCTATGGATTTTGCCGTTGATATGTATGCAAAAAGTACCATTGGCAGTCGAAATTCAAAATAAGAGTTAGTCGTAGTGACGCTGTACGGGCAGCATTTCTCAAGCAGCGTACTACATGTACAAGGCGCATGCCCATCTTCGTTAGCCCGGTTGGTGTAGATGAACCCCTTTTCATTTCTTTTCGTTAGTCGTCATCTCAAATGCAGATTATGCCAGATCGCAATAAAAAAAACAATTCTACTACAGATCGGTTGCAATAAGTTTCCCAACATGGTTTGATACGGTTCCACTGAACGGCAAGAATTATGATTGGAACTAAAGTTGTTATATTGATAACAAGATGGCCGTCCTATGGGAACCATAACGTATACGCCATGTCTTGATGGTTGCTTATTTGTATTAATGGTGTAAATTGAGAGACATTTTATCACTTAGATTTTATTAAACAATTTTCCTACTGTTTAATAAATGAATATTAAGGCCAGCTGGATTTATTTTATGTCCCTTGCGATATACTCATAGCCACGACCATGCGATGTACAGAAAATATAAATACATAAAAAGTTAGTCATATACATGTATTACAATGCATGGTTATTTATTACAAAATCACGGGTCACTTTTCGGTTGGTCCATATATTTAATTTATTAATACATGTTTATATATATTTGGTTGGTCGATTGTGAATATAAAATAAACAGTGTCGGATTTTTACCATTAGGCAAATAAGGCACGTGCCTCCGGGTCAGCCAAAAACCTGTCCACAAAAATAAGTAAAACATAATATTGATAATTATCAGGTGATGACAAAATTGCTTCCCTTGTGGCACCTTTCTTCATCTACGACCTGGCGTGATTTTTCGCGGGTACACACCTAAGTCTTACCCTAACCGTAAACCATAATCCACGTGCCCTTTCCGTGTTTACATGTTAAGGAAATCTACAGGTGACCTTGGTAAAACGACCTGACCGTCCACGCGAGGATGCGAATTAAAACGTCTGATCTGAGAAATCGTATTTTCACCTTAGTCATAACTAACAAAGTCATTTTGTGAATTAACACAGTACGCTTAGATGCGCGACTGCTTAATACCTTAAAACGTCTTTCATATCTTTTCGAATAATGAAGAATGAAGAAACATTTTCCATCGTTCTGAATCATTAGGAGAACACAGTCATACATTGTGATAAAGCTAAGTGGATAATATGATATTTGGCTGTGCGATTCACACGTTCTGTCAAGTGCACGCTGCACCATGTACAGGGAATCAGTGGTCCCAGAGAGATATTCAAATTGACCCGTTCCATTGTTTACGAGCGGCAAGGCGCCATTTTGAATTAGAAATACTAGTTATGATAGAAACGTGAAACCATTCATACTTTTTTATAGTGAATCACTTGTGGAGTTTTTGTAAATATTTTCTAATGAATGTTCAATATTGGATCGTAATAATCAAGAGAAGTATGACGATGTATTTTATTGGCAAATTCAGGACTAGCCATGTCTGAGGTTCAATTGCAAGTTTATTGTAGAGGTTATGCTTAGCCAGATTGGTGCTGAAGAGCGATCGTTCATCTTCCTGAGATATCACGCCAATTTTCTTTTCAAATCAATTCTGCAGATCTATATCAATTATGGAGCACCAATTTTCTGAAGAATTTTACCTAATTACTTCCCCCAAGAAATTTCTGCATTCAAAACAATACATTGGTATTAAAGAAACGTTGTGGATGAATTTCTCCCACCATCTTAACAGAAACCCAGGATGCACTCAGTGCTCTATTTCACATATCATTGCAAAAACAGAAATGGGTGGAATTATTTAAATCAACACTATATATTACTTTGACTTGAACCATTGTCAGGTTATCTCCCCACTCAACAGATACTAACATGCAGACTGAAGAAATTCATCAAGGACTTTATCTCAAGTTTCAACACACCATCTTTCAAACTGATTGGTTTTTGTGATAAACGTCATTGATTTTTGCGTATCAACCAAATTATGACGTGTGTTTGTCAATATAGGCTTATAGTTATCATTCGTCCATTACCCATCGATAATTCCCGCCATTATTTGCTGATTAACCCCTCGTTTTGGTAGTAAAATATCTGCCTGGTTTATTTAAACCAAGAGTAGATTGATACCAACTCTCTAATTACTCTTTGCTTTATGGGCTCGTTAGTATTCCGGCAATGTTTCAACTGATAATGGAACTACGACTTTTTGTACTACTGTTTACGATTTGTATAAAAGCCTTGTAACCCTTAACACCGAGACATCAAAATCCGTGTATCTTTGTTAATATCTCATCTATAGTTTTAAAGGACAAATTACCTAGTTAATCAACAGGACCTTCAAAGGTAGATGCTCCCACGATAAAAGAAAAATATATACGGATTACGCTGTTAAGGGCACGTATTCTTGGGCCCTGGTAATTTTCCGTGATCTAATGGTTATAAACCTTGGATGTTGTAATCCTGGCATGCTATATTATTATAGCTTTGAAGGGTCGATAAAAGATGGCGCAATAGTTAAGACGAGGTTCCTGGTGAAAATTAAACCGTTTTGCAATAATGACGAGACTAATTTAACCAGATTTAAAGGGGACGGGGGGTACTAGATGATAGAGAGAAGGGGGTAGTGGTGATTGTGCTGATAACAAGGATAAAGGTTTTGACGTTTAACGATAATTATTTTCGAACTGTCATGAAATATGATCTAAAAGGAACGCGATGGGGATGTCGTATCGATATGACAGTGCAACAAATTCTTAAAAAATAATCATTGGCATAGTGATGTATCTGACTAGAAGAGAACTTGAAATTGTCCAAAGACTGTTTTTCAAACAGGAAAGATTAAACTGTAAACCAAATCATCTACCTACGCATTAAATACAATTGCAGACATTTTGTTGAGAAATGACATAGATCTTGTGTAACATGTCAATTAAATAAGACGTCTAGCAAACAATGGGAATCTTAAAATAAGTAAATGTGTATGATGAAGGCAATTGAAACTTGAAAACCCACATGTTGTTTGTTGCCATTTCACATAAATCTTTACAGAACGCGAAATAGAACAGCAGCCATTTAAGGTGGATATGGAATAAGAGTGTGTATAAAATCTCGGTATTTGAAATCTGAAAACGAAAATCCGGTATGTTTAAAAGATCCGTGTGTTATGTGTATCGAAATAATTTTCTAGCATTGTTCAGCTTCTCATCATACTAAATGATGACAAGCTGATGCCAGTAGTAAGTGTCAAAAGCATAGTGCTGTCCATCAAAGTCTGTTTGACATTGAGTAATATTTTCTCTTACATAGTCGGTATGATAGACACTAATATTTTCTTACATACATGTGCGTTCATAAATATGATCTTAGGAAAGCAGTGCTGTGTTTAGAGATTGATCAGTCATCATTGATGTGACCAAAGTGAACTTCCGTCTTAATAGGCAGCTAGTGTAAAGATGATGACGGTATGACTGACATGGTATGAAATATGCTCCTTATGTTATGGGTTTATACAAATCAAACAATCAGCAAACATCTGTTACCACTATTGTGCAGTGCTTGATAAGTTGCCAGGGCCAACAAATATAGTTCCCTTTTTGTATTAAAAAATCATTTTCTGCAAGTTTATAATCTTATTAAAGATTAATTGGTTTGGTGGCTTGGAATATTAATAAAGCTTATTCAAAGAGCATGTTATCTGTAATGCATTAAGAGTAATGTTCATATAATATTATACTTCAATCAGTTTTGATTGACGGTCAATGACATATATGATTAGTTTGAAGTCCTCTCAATGAAAATAAAGAATACGCACCATGTTGCTGGTAGTATTGAAGAGTCCTGTTAAACATGTTGATTACTTTGTTACGGTCAAGGTCTCTTATTGTATTTTCAAGTTGGTACAGACAATTAGGACGTTAAACCCTATTTCATCTCTTAATGTAGAATTGGAATACACAAATAGAACTTAATAACATATAATGGTTTATCTAATGTAAATGAACGGGTGAACATTCACATTGACTCTTAAAACTTTAACGGCAAAGCCTAATACTGAAAAGCACCTTTACTCCATGGAGCGATCAATATACTATTTGCTACGGTGACCACAACGTTAATTTTGTACTAGGACAGTGTTCGATATTTGCCGATCAAGAATGTTTTACGCCTTTCGGCCTTCATGGCCCCCGTTGAATAGGTCTCTTTTAAAGGTTATAGACAGTGTATTTTAATTGATTGTACTGCTCTTGGAAATCGCTAGACGAACAATTTAAAACAAAAATGTAAAGCAGCAATTATTGTACATTTTCTGTTATTCTACAAATGTTTTCTTCAAGTTGTGAAAACGCTTTCCACATTAGATTTAGTGAATGAATCTCCTGCATTCCTTGATTTACCATTTGTGTTTACAAGTAATTCATCCAGATAAAAATCTTAATTTGACTGTCTATTTGTCTACAATTCCTGTTATGTAGCAACACCGTTTTGCTTGTTACATTAATGGTGTCCGATCAAGGTTAGAATGAATTACTCGCGTTAAGTATATTAAGAGAGAGGGAGAGTGATTTACTCGTGTTCATCTGTCTTATCTCTTTTATGTTCGGATCGGTTAATGGCTTGACGAAACTGCAGGATTATTATACCTGTTCTGATCAAAGCGACAGGTGAGAATATGCGGGTCTAATAAATGATAGTCTGAGTCCTGGATAATTATTTAGTACATATGTACGAGTAATTGCGATATTGCTTGCTTTAATTCCGAAATCTAAAATTGGATTCTCTGTCTTTTATGGCAACTATTCGTGTCTAAATGTAAATGTGTTCGCCGAAATAACTACAACATTTGTGATTTATTAATATCGAACAGTTTAATTAAGTTTCTAAACTAGGATTGTATTTGGCTCTTCGTGGAGTTAACATCCGAATTTATTCCATGTATGCTAATCGCAGTGGTGCATCTGAACATGAGTTCGTTTTGATTCGATGTTTGTGTAATTTTTTAGCGTAGGCACACTTCCACTAGTTATCTCATTAAATCAAACTTGCCATGCCATAATGTATGTGCTACGTATATTCCGAGAAGAAACTTATATTATCCAATCTGAACATCTGAGACACTCTACCTGCGGAGAAGTATCTCAGACACATTCAGTAGTCAATATATTCATATCACGTGATATATTCATATCCGACCACAAAGATAATTTATTCATAGAAATTAGTGACATGCTTCAAAGAAGCAATACCAGCATAAATGAGGCTCTTTCACAATTGCAAAAAATAATTATTTTAAGTGCCAAAGATTGTATGGTCACCCCGTCTACTGCTATAATCACCCCCGTAAAACGTCAACCTGCATGGTTTGATAAAGAATGTATGCAATCAAAGAAAATGAAATATTCCACATTAAATTTGTTTAGGTTAACAAACATCCCGAATATTCTCACTGAGTATAAAAATCGGAAATGTATGCAAAAAATAATTATTTTAAGTGCCAAAGATTGTATGGTCACCCCGTCTACTGCTATAATCACCCCCGTAAAACGTCAACCTGCATGGTTTGATAAAGAATGTATGCAATCAAAGAAAATGAAATATTCCACATTAAATTTGTTTAGGTTAACAAACAGCCCGAATATTCTCACTGAGTATAAAAATCGGAAATGTGAATTCAGATATATATGTGAAAGTAAGAAAGCTTTGTTTGAGAAAGAGCGTCATAGCCAACTTTTAAACAATTTATCAAATCCTAGTGCATTCTGGAAAACACTAAAAAGTAGGAAGCCAAGGGAAATAATCCACCCTGGTATAAATCCCGAAGAATGGGCTAACTATTTCGAATGTCTTCTTAATCCAAGAAACGACAAAACTGGCAATTCGCTCTCGAAGGAAGCTTCTAGTATAGTAGATAACTTTGATAATAACTGTACAGTTGAGAATTGTAACACTGAATTGATAGTTAATTGTAGTATCATAGAACACGAGATAAGAAAATGTCTAAAAGATACAAAAGCAGCAACTTCGCCTGGTCCTGATGGAATAAGCATTGACTTTATCAAAGCTTGTCCTGAAGAACTAATACCTACCCTCACTGTGCTGTTTAACAAAATATTTAACACTGGCTATTTCCCGATGTCTTGGACAAGAGCTCTAATAACCCCTCTGCACAAGAAAGGTTCTAAATCAGATCTCCAAAATTACAGGGGTATTTCTTTATTGGACAGCATTGGCAAACTGTATTCAGCAGTCCTAAATAATAGACTAAAATATTGGTCAGAAAGTCAAGGAAAACTAAATGAAGCACAAGCAGGATATCGTGAAAATAGGTCAACAATAGATCATGCATTTACATTGCAGGGTTTAATTCAAAAATATCTATGGAAGTCCAAGGGGAGGTTATTCGTATTATTCGTGGATTTCAGTAAAGCTTATGATAATTTAAGTAGAATTAAGCTCCTGTCTGTACTAATAAAGAAAGGTTTGCATGGAAAAATGTATACTGCATTAGATAGCATGTATAAAAATGTCTCCTCGTGTGTAAAATTAAACTCGCATTTAACCTCGTATTTTAATTGTAACTCTGGTGTCAGACAGGGTTGTATACTCAGTCCATTATTATTTTGTCTATACATTAACAATTTAGTTGAAATGTTGGATGAAGAAGGTCACAGAGGCATATTTACTATTACCGAAGCATCAGAAATATCAGCATTATTATACGCCGATGATGTATCATTGTTCTCCGATTCCGTTGGTGATTTACAACATAAGATTAATGTCATTAAGTAGCTTTTGTAAAGAATTTAAACTCAAAGTCAATCCTGATAAAACTAAAGTTGTTGTCTTCAGAAACGGGGGAATAATTAAACACTATGAAAAATGGTTTATAGATAATCAAAGAATAGAAAGTGTAACCTATTATAACTATCTAGGACTAATATTTTCTTCTAGATTAAACTGGGGTAAAAATGTACATAATCTGTCAATCAAAGCGGAAAGGGCCTTGATACCCATAAAAAGTTTAATCCAAAAAACAAGTTTAGGGATAAAAGATTGTTTCAAAATATTTGACATTGTAATTAAACCAATTCTGCTGTATGGTAGCGAATTATGGGGTGTAGAATATAGACCAGAAATAGAAAAAGTACATAGTAAGTTTTGCAAGTTTATTTTAGGAATAAGCAAGAGTTCACCAATTATTGGCACCCTAGGAGAATGTGGAAGACACCCTTTAAGTATTGACTATGTGTTATCGTGTATGAAGTATTGGTGTAGACTTATGTCTATGCCTATTGAAAGATATCCTTAGCAAGTGTACCTTATGTTAAGGCAATTAGACCACGCTGGAAGAACAAACTGGGTATCCAAAGTTAGAACTATTTTAAACTCTATAGGATTTGGTTTTGCGTTTGACAGTGAATGTATTGGAAATAAAAACTTGTTTTTAAGTCAAATTAAAGTAAGATTAATAGATATTAATTTACAAGAATGGTCAGCAAAATTACTAGAAAGTGAAAGTTTACGGGAGTACTCTAACTTTAAAACCAGTTTGATCCAGGAGAACTATTTATCAGGTAATATTCCCTTTAAACATAAACGTAACATTACAAAGTTTAGATTGAATATTTTACCCACAAAATCATTTCTTTTGAAGAAAAATCTAACTGTGGATTCGACATGCCCCTTATGTCACCAATGTGAAGAAGATTTATTCCATTTTATGTTTGAATGTCGTAAAACGAAAGATATAAGATCGGTTTCTTTCGGTACTATTAATCTATTTTATGTAAATCGACATAATTATTTAAGCTTGTCAAATACCCGTGATCCTCATATTTTGTCCTCAATTTCTATGTATATCTATAAGGTTACAAATTATCGTAAAAGTTTGCTCTAACAGACCTGTTCTAACATTTTACATTATTTATTATCAATTATATATGTAATCTAATAGCAATGTCACCAATTCTTGATTTATGAAGTAAATATTGTTGTATATATGTTATATTTGTAACTTTTGGTCTTGGAAATATATTACAGAATAAACTATTCTTATTCTTATTCTTATCACGTGATTTTCACGTCACAGGTCATGGGATCAACAAACAAAATGTCGACATCAACATTTCACAACACGTTACATTGTTTCCTTTGCAACCTTTAGGACTAGATAATCCGTACAGTCTCAACATGTTCTCAATTCTTCCAATGATTTTTCACCAAAAAAAAACATCTACAACCCATAGAATTGACGTCGTCTTCAATGACAGCTTCAGCGAATTATGTTCATGGCGGCCGCCATCTTGCACTATTTTGTGCGTCGGTCGTGTCTAATTCAGATACACACAATCAATTCTGTTAATGTTTTTGCGTGTGGATTGACTAATAGATCATTTTTTTTTCAGTTCTAAATATTTTAAACTTTAACCCAAATTTAAAAAATAGCCAAATTCTGGCTGAGATTACTGAGTAAAATGGTCATTCATTGTATACGTGCGAAAAAAAAAGTCAGCCACCAATTAATTTTCGTGCGTTATAATATTATCGTAGGGTCCGGTTGTTACATGTCATAAGTGAAGCCTGTGGGACAGACAGGGAATTCCCCCCACAACCGTATTGAACACTTAATCATAGGCATGCATACAACGGTGTCGTATGTTAGTCTCACATTTGGTCTAAGAAGGTATAGATACGAGGCGTTACCCCGCCCCCTTCTATTTCTTTCTGAATTACTAGCAGGTGAGAAAGGGGAACATTGCTTATTTAGCTTCATTTGGAGGCAGACTAATCCAGACGATAAGGTAAATGATGATTATGTAAAGTTGCGTTACTGTCTATTGTTTAGAACGTTCGTCAACGTAATTTATATCCATGAACATCGAGATAAAGATGGTATCTTACGATGTCTCAAAACATTTTAGCCCCTAATATTATTACGAATTTACGTAAGGAAAATGATAATTGCCTTTTTGCAGCATTGTATCTTTAAACAGACTATAAATACTATCGTAAGAAACTTTTTTGCTTATCTGACATTACTCCCGAATGCTGTCTGGTTCAGCAGCTTTACACTTGTATAAAGAACACAAACATTCGGTGCAGGCTACTTTCATTTTGTGTATTTTACACTGTTATTTATTATTGAATTTCAAGTACATATACCTGCACGTCGGCATTATTATAAACATGTCTACATACATTTACATGAGTCAATAGTGTTCAGAAAGATTATCGGTGGAATCATTCTCAAAACGGGTTGTCAACAATTCTCAGTTGGATATTGTTGGAATGGCTTTTACTTTTGATAATTTTAGAGAACGGTTGAGAACCACATAAACGATATTTCTAGTAGCTTATAAACATGTAATGTAACTAATCATGAGCCACACCACCCCGAAAATGTAATAACTTAATTGATTTGTAACAAAAGATTGTGTAATATTATAGTGTCATCATCTTAACCTCTTAACCGTTTCAACTCGATATCTGCTTGAGCCCTCGAGGTAGATTTTGAAAGAAAACCAAGTTCTCACCATAAATGGATATTCAAGATCGAATCGCTAAATTAATGACAAATTAAATTTGTGAACCCACAAAATTTAGCATGTGTCATTGGATTGTAAACATAAATTAGCAATCCAATTAAATAAAGTTTCCTTTTGTAATCGTTTGAATCATTTTATGGCATGCAAAACGAAATAAAAAAATTTTTTAATCAGATTTCATTTTATTTCATTTACTGGAAAATAGTCTAATTTGACAATGGAATGAAACAAAATGAAACTTTGCGTTATTTTAAGACCACCCATTTATATTTTACCCATTTATCACACGTGCATCATACTGAATGCAATAAGTATTTTTTGTAAATATTTACCCAGCTGTTGAAAATAATGTTAACCCCTTTAATGTTCTGTTTTAGAAGATTTATTTAAACTTTCAACCTACAATAAGTCCAAAGCTATTAACCTGCTTATCAACAACATCCCGCCCAAATTGATGCCTATTTTTAAAATGAAAAATACATAAATAATCCAGGTATTATAAACTAAGACAATGCAATATCAAAATATGGTATCTCTATCTAAATTTTACTGTTGGTTGCGAACAATTTAGAATGGATTTAAAAGAGTATCAAAATCCGGCGTTGGAAATTACATTTTACTCTATGTTAACTCTTAGAATTTAATTTGAAACACAGGAATTCAATACGAAACCTATCACTGGCATGTGTTCCAATGACATCATTAGATTGTCTAATTTGAACTGTGGTTTATTTTTAGAACGAGGAACTGAATTCCACTGACATAAATTGTGTCGCATTGACAGAAAATTAGAAAATGTCGACCAAGTGTTTGATGGTTAAGAGACACGTAGGTGGTAGATCGGTTCTTAATAGAAAGTGTGAAGTATAAATAGTTCTGATTGTTCGTGTCTATAACAGTACTGATTGTTCGTGTCTATCAGGCTTTATAAATAACAGCCAGTTTTGTGCTATTATTTAATCTGATCTTTTGTCTAGAAATGCCTATTTAGATTCTGGATAAGGTGACAACTGGTCGGTCTATAATTACTGGATGTCGCACGAAGTTAAAACTACATCATGCCAAAAATACCCATCCAGGTACTTTTTGGAGATAGTAAGTTGTAAATAGGTCGTCTCAAAATAACGCGCAGTTTCATTTAATTTTAACTTTCGTCGTTTTCTCAGTAGACAATATGCTTCTTAAATACGCATTAGAGATCTTTATTAGTAAGTGACAAAAAGTTTTTGTCACGTCGGTATGCTTTAATAATACAGCTACATCGGTAATGTTCAAAACTCTGCCAAGACATTGGTGACATACACATGTGTAAACACATAATTTCATTAAGCGACCGATGTGGTTTCGCCTTGTTGTACACGTAAAAGAACCCTTGACAGTCGAATGTTAAACCGCAATTTAAATATACAAATGTAGTATTTTACCAGGCAGACAAATATTAGAACAAATGCGACGTTTAAGGCCATGTTTCCAAATCGACGGACAAATTCTTATAATAATTACAGAGAAAACCCACTCTCTTGCGGTACTCTATTATTCTGGTACATTGTTCGCTGACTTTTGAGATTCCTCTTATATTTGTTGGATGTAAAAATCCTTTTTCCGAATCGCAAAATATAACTCCAGTTGAATACTTTTGTAATTTTGAAACATCTATGGTGACGTATGCAATACTGTGTGGAGCTGTGTTATGTTACCCAGAAAGTGGTGTTTCCATCTGCAGTCTGCTCAGTCCAGGCCAGGATTCAAACTCGAGGCATTCTAGTTAAGATTTCGGATATCTTAACGCTTGACTACTACTGTCCTCGGTTATCTGGGAACTTGGTACATTAATAGTGAAGAGGGGGGAGGGTTATACGTCCACTCAACACAAACTCGATCAAATCTATCTTATTTCAACAATCGCTCACGTACAGTGTTCTTTACAAGTACTTGAAAATCGGAGTACAAACTCGAAATCGAATCAATGACTTTTAAAAGAGCGTCTACTGCGTATACGCTACCCAAACCCCAGAAATAGCAAGACAATGTATGGTATCAAAATGTGAATCTTTTTTTATTGAAAGCATTAGGCTTATACCATCTTCAATGGTATTGTTCATGTTAAAACATATACATGTATATGACTATCACAGGGTTGTGTTTCTTGGTAAATTAAAGACCCAAATGAATGGTACTATGTTAAACTGACAACTTTTTATAGGTAAACTTTACCAGTTCCCACAAAAGACATAAAAAGAATGCCAGAACAAATCCCTCTCTTTTCCCAAAGCTACTTAAAATTGCTATATTAATTATTCAAGAAAAAAGTCCAGCGGCGGAAACAAAATAAGAAAATCCATTAATGACGGTAATGATATCGAAGTATACATTTACCAGTATTTGATCACATTGCTATAAAACTGGAATGAAACTTTATATACCGTCTATTCAACACTATATATCTGGCAAATTGATACTAAGATAAAATGGTATATGCTCCATTTCAATGTTTACGCGGACAAAGTGAAGGGGTGGGGTCAGGTATTTTACTGGATCAATGGCCTTTTCGCCTATTTTTCATTGAATTCCATCCGTCAAGGGTTTTTATGTTGCCGTCTGTTACTTATCTGCCAGTGGGTGCCATCCGTGAGAGGTGGGATCCGGAACTGACAAATCCAGTAACAGTTCATTTCGGTCACCGCCGGGGTTAAAATCCAGGATATTCAGCTCGAAATACGAGCGCCCAACCGCTCGATTAAAAATTTTAAGACTCGCGTATATTTAAATCTCAGCGAGCAATAATTGACTTCAAAATCAGTGATATGAGCCAAATGCGTAGGCCCAAGCTACATGTTTCAAATCATACTAAATTGGATAAAAACATATTATTGCATGTATGTCATAATTATCCTTGATTGTAATATCTGTTTAAAAACTTCCTGAATCTTAGCTACTAACAACATTTATCTTACTCTCGCTTTTACAGTAGTGGAGTCACGGGAACTCACCGAGTAGGGCGATGATTCGTATTGGGTTTGTCTTCGGATTCTCCCATACTCCCGCAGAGCATATTGTTTTCTCCCACATCGAACAAACAAACGCGATAATCATTGCCGGGTTTCGGTTCCAGTCCACTTTAATGTATGGCCCCAAATGAGCAGAAATATTGTCTCGGAGCTTCCTATTTCAATAAACTCTCTGTCAATCCCCTAAACCTCACTCCAAACTGCACGTTGTCTCCACGATTACCCCCTCCCCTACCCTCCCTTCCTTGCTCAAATTCATGAACACACTTCTAGAAGGCCTGCTAAAATATCGGCTGTACATGTATGTACTTTAATTACAATGTAATTAGAGGAGTCTCTTCTGTGAGAATGTTTAATGTCAAAATAATATTTGATATAATGAATAGACCATGTTGTAGGATAACCTTCTACGTTAGACACATTTCCAATAAAAACATTGTACAAAAACATCGTTTTAATAACCTTAAACTCATGTAAACATACCTTGGGATTCGTCGTAAGGAAATATTTTGACAAATAATAAATTAATTGTTAAAACTGTTTATATCAAAACTTACGGGATTTATACATGTCTATGGGTTACGTGAGATATACTATCCTCTTTTTAATAGCACAAGACAGTCGGTCTGAAATGGAACAGATTCTATCGGATGGCACAAAAAACCGAGGTCCCGTATCATTTTCGACATGCAACGTAAAGGAGCCCTCGTTTGACAGTTTCAATACGAAGTAAGGCTAGGTCGGTAGCACTGATGTCCGGGAATATTTCCATACATAGCACACTGCATTGCGTATGTCCATCTTCATTAGGATGGTTGGTCCTGAAAAATAGGACGTTAAATTCCATTTCATCCTTTCTGTAAGTAAATGGGTGCATATGAAAGGGTTATTATTTGTTTATTTCTATTTTTTTCATAAAACGTGACCTATTCGCCTGTTGCAGAACCACGTTCGTCATTTCCTGTTGATTTCAGTTCAATCCATGCATTTAAGTTGATTATTTTGCTCAGCATGGTAGATAAATATGGCTTTGTATTCGATGTTACGTTGGCGTTGTATCTGATCTGGAAATAAAATAATGAAAGTACTCCATAATCGCATTTTACTAATTTTAATCCACACGACTAAAATAGATTGAACCATCCATTGTATCATTTCTACAAACAGCCAAGCCCTTTTATCAGCATATCCTTCATCACGCGTATAATAGAATACGGGTTACGTCTATAAATTTAATCTACCTGGCTATTTTCAGTAAGAAATTGTACAACATTCTCTATGTTTAATCGTTGATAAAGCAATACATTCTTTGTTTTCTCGGACCAGTTTTTGTTGTGCTGCGGTATATAATTATAGCCTACAAGATACAGATAGATTGAAATATACGAAAATAGATTTAACAACTTAGCTTTCCGCCATTGTTTTCAGATTGATACATACCCCAACATAAGATTAAATGTATGGGTATGCTAAATGCAAAAGGTGTATCAAATATAAAATTAAAGTTTAGTATTCGTTAATTTATTAGTCACGTTGCAGTGTGGTCTCTGTTTTTCTGGTTCAATGTATGTTCTATTTTCATGATGTTAAAGAGATATGTAGCTTATATATATATATATTAAACCAATGCTGGATTTGGTTACATCAAATTAAAACATCGGTCGATACAGCAAAACTCAAACACGATTTTAGATAAAATAGAAATATAAAATTATTATCATCTAATCAGAAATGTATGTAATAAAACCAACAATTTATTATTCCCTGTACATCCGTCTTCATTAGCCCACTCGGACTATAGAAAAGCGAAAAGTTAAACCACATTTCTTTTCATTTAATCTTTGTAAATAAGTTAGAAATCGTTTTAAACTTCAAATGGTTTTAACTTGATCGGTTTGAAGAATTTGTTGACGAATATTTATTTTTATTAAAATAACAGTGGGCCTACTTCTGATTTTGTTTGCTGTTTATTATAACCATATCTGTTATAACCAGAGCAATGAATTTTATTTATCAAATTTACAAATGCGATATTTCACATAGAAATTCAGAAAAAAAATGTTATTGAGAGAAAAATCGGCGGTACTTGAAGACAATTAAGATACCAACTGATAATGGTGGTGAATATACTATCTGATTACAACCGTTCAGCGAGGTCTATAAAATACAAAATCGTCGATTATACCAGAGGGGAAAAAACGTGGCAAAACTACTGAAAAAATTCGAGTGGTTTAATTTGTGGATGTGATGTGTGATTAACTTATAATAATAGGATATAATCTAAAATATTCGCCTGAATTAACCGCTTAATGGTTCTATATCTTTTCTACGCGATAAACTGTCGTTTTCACATCTCAACAGTAGAGATATCTTCTATTAAGGAATTGTAATGAGCTCCGGAGAAATTGGAAAATGGCGATTGAGTTATTTATTTCTTGTTCTTACAACCGATTTTATGTTCTCGTACAAAATTACTCAACATGAAAGTAGAAAAACTGACGGTAGTTAAAGACCGTTTGGGGCTCATATATTGGTGTGAGTCAACTACATAATATAGTAAAAGGAATTTGTCAGTGAAAGATATGACGAAAGCCCACTTTCGAATTGATTTCGAGCAAAATATTCACCAGAATTTAGTTAAAACTTCGGTATGTCTGGATTAGTATTTTGACGTAAGACGTTGCAGAATCCAAGAAGTTATACGACCAATTGCAGGCTATAAATAATTTACTTCATATTGATTTCGCGTGAGGGATATCGTCAATTGAATAGGGCAAGCTTGAAATTTAATTTAACTATATATAACTTACCCATGGTACAAATCATTACAACTATATAAGCAGTATATCATGTATCATTGTTGAAATGTTACTGAACGATTTTCTTTCAGTTCGCGCGGAAGTGAATTGGGTTTAATACCAGCTTGTTTGGGAGAGGGGGGACAACACAGGCTATGTTGTATCGGGACAAATAATATTGTTCTTTCATGTAAATTATATTTGAAAATCGTATTGTAGTAGGATGGGTGAATGACCTAACGCATGTACTAACGCATGATTTCTATTCCACAATTGTACGTACGGCCTACCTAACCTCGTGAGTTGCCCCCGTGTTCTTCGGTTTCTCTCACTTCTACATACTATACGCAAGCGAATTATTGAAATACAAATTGTACCATAGGTTAGTCCCCATATTAATCATCTAAAATGTGCCCCTCCCCCTCTCAATATGATTTGTGATGACTGATTTGTTATCTCAATTGAAACAATAATCGTTTACATAATTTACATAATGATAGATATGACAGATCAACTGAGAACACAATATGTGGCATACTTCATTTACATCAGTCCAACTCAAAGATCAAAAGTATCTATTGCTAATATTACACAGTAGGTCGGGGAATTTGAGGCACTCGATGAATGAATTTTACATTAATAATGGTAATAATGTCAGAACAAGCGGTCAGATTTCGTCTAGTTCAAAGTTCAGCTGCAATTTATGTAATCATGGAAATATGTAATTTCATAAATTTGATGACACCTGTGGTGTTCAAAATCGGACAACATCCTGTTTGGTCATCAAGTGATGAGTGATTGAATTTAAAATATTAGCATTACATCTGCATCGCTTCTAAAATCATACGGATTGTTACTTGCCTCAACGTTTGAATCATAGGTCGTCATTTTAAAGGCTCTTTGTGAGTGGCTCATTGACCATAATGGTCAGGAGTTTGGTCCCGGTATCCTCCAATGCGGTGTAGGACGAGTGTCCTGCATGTAAAAGAACCCGGCCGAAATATATCTCAATGTACCATTTTATTGCGCATGCCCGTTTTCATTAGTACGTCTGGTGCAGAAACGTGGGATGTTAAACCCCATTTCAATCACATGATCTGATATATAATAGGAACTGAAAGGATTGGTTTGGTTCCCCGCTTTATGCTATTTTGAGACTTACACAAAATATTTTATTTTCACTGTAATCAATCAAAGGTTAAACTTAAATGAATTAGTTCAGTAATCGATAAAAAATGCAATTTTAAACAAAGGTACTCTATTTGCCCGGTCTGCGAGGATCCTTGTAAAATAGCGCTTGTCACGCTTGACATAAATTTTGTTACATCACAGACTTCGAAATTTCCTAAGAATTTTTTTTATAGATTCTCGTCTTCTTCTGATTATTTCTCTGTTTTAAAGTGGCAAAGATATTGGAATCTCTCGGAAAAGCAAAAACCACACCCCAAAATAAGTTTTGTACACTTGACTTCAGTTGACCAGAGGTTTGTTGTAACGACTACTTCGGCACTTTAATAAGGTTTCTTTGCTAACATTTTTAATGGTAAGCACGAAAATGTCCCGAATGAAGCAGAATTAGACGACCCATTTTTGCGACGCTTAAAATAAAAGGTCACTAGATGAGCCATTCACTCACATTAAACAGTTATTTTCAAATGACATTTCAAAGTTTGATTTTTTCTCATGTGCATTTCACGTAAAAACGTGGTTTATTTCTATATAAATGTGTGAATTAAACATCACCAGTTGTCTGGTTGACATATTTGATTCTATTTATAAATGATAAAAATTGGTTGTTATAGATTGGTTGTTATAGATTGGTTGTTAATTTTTAATAATGGTAAATGTTAATTACATTTTACTGATCCTCTAAAAATATGACTTTATGTGAACGTATGTTTGTCGTATTCCAATAACAAAAGGTTATTTTCATTACTTTATTTTTAATCCGTGAGATTATTGTCCCAACTAATGTTTTTCTTTGACGTTAAAACGGATAATCAAGTAGCAAATCCGTGTGATATTTTTTGTGAATTAATATTGTTTATAATGTGTGTCTTATTGTATAGAATACTGAGAGAAAGAGAGGGAGAGAGATGTCACCCATCTATGACTCGCAAAGCTAACTACAGTGTTTGTGACAACCACCCCCCCCCCCTTCCTTCCTTCAAATTTAAAACAGCGTTGCTGGTAAGAAAACTATAGAGAGCTGGTGCAGGGACATGATAAACTTTTAGTGAAACTATCGTTCCAACCAGCTATTACGTACAGATTCGTGCATAAATATGCCCACTCTCCATATAGAACATCATCTAATAAAACAAAACATTTATTTGAAAAGTTAAAAAATTACCATTTATGGTGTATTTTTCTGTTAAACATCTTTTAAAGAGAAGCAATTATCACCCAATGGTAAACTGAGTGCATTAATCGTTTAAATAACCCCGTATCCGGTTTCTCTACGTGACACTGTTTATTCACATATTAGTTTGATGAATAGCTTGTTGTCTCATATCAGATAAAATCAAACACGTCACCATTATCAGGAATCGATAGCATGAAATACCAGAGCGCAGTTAAAACCCTGTTACCCTACGTGGAAATATTGTAAGCTTGTCATGCATATTGTGAAGCTCCCTTTCATCGTTTTGGAGATATCATTATGCAAATTATCAATAGGTCATTTTGGTTTTCATGTGTGCTCTTCTTAATCTTTTAAAAGATTGGGTTTCAGAGAAGCAAAACATATTTTACTCGTCCCTTTTCCAACTGAAAGTTGACGCAATGTTCCAGACGGCCAATAGTCATTTTCCTTCCCGCAAAGTGCTCTTTAAATAGTAATTTGGTGGATAAGAACAAAAAACCTAGATAAGATGCCATCTTGACTTCAACCTTTATGGACAGA
This sequence comes from Patella depressa, assembly GCA_948474765.1. Taxonomy (NCBI): domain Eukaryota; kingdom Metazoa; phylum Mollusca; class Gastropoda; family Patellidae; genus Patella; species Patella depressa. The sequence continues at coordinate 54,705,282 of OX419715.1, read as the reverse complement.
AAACAGTGATCACTCAGTAGTTGATAAAAGGTAGATCATGATCATTACTAAGTTGGGATGTTATTTTTGAATGTATATGCTGTTTATATACACTCACATGAAAATATGGTTGTAGATTGTGTATTGCCGTCGCCCCGCCAATCTGTTCATCCGTCGTGCACCATATCTTGTGAACACTTTAAGACAACATAATTTATCATGTCGTTAGTAAAACGAGGCATCCTATGAATTTCGGCAATTTTCATAATTACAACTTCCTGTGGTATTGCCCTTGATACTTTGTCGACTCTTACAGATGCTCGACCTAGAATACATTGAGATGATACGATCAGTTGACGGTTTGTGTCTATGTAGCTGTCAGTTCCTAGTTGTACCCAGTTTCTTTGAAATGGTCAATATACGCGCAAACTGCAACTGATCGTGTCTAGTTCGTTCGAAACCAAGATGTTACATGGACCTTCACGGAACATATCAGACATAGACAACATTGATATTCTGTGAAAGCTGGTCACTGGGCTGGACAACCCAGGAAAAAAGGAAAACTCGATTCATATTGTTCAGAATGTTACAATGACCTCCAGTATGGACGCGGCCATTTTGCGTAAAAATCACATGGCCTACCGAATCGCTTGTTTTCTTGTTTCGGACGTCGAATTCAGCAACCAACCTGTTGCTGCCAGTTGCCGAAGTGTCGATCAGTTGCGTTTCTTCTTGTCGCCGTATCAATCTAAGAAAAGTTTAACGGAATTGACGACTGGCAAGATATCTTGATTATCATATAAAGACTGAAAGACGATATAATGCCCTTTAGTCTGGAATGTATGCCTTTCATTGAAATAACGAAAATTGAAATAAAAAGGGCGCTTTGTACTTCAACCAACATGATATCACCACCAATCAGGCCACAGATTACATTTTTGCGTTTCATTTACCTGATTTGATATGATACTCGCGATTTGCACGTTTTCTATTTTTATACGCCCACGTTTTCATGTGGACGCATATTGTTGTCGCCCTTGTCTGTCCATAATTTGTTTGTGGAACCTCTGCAGGTACAATTTTTTATCCGATTTGAATGAGGTTTACCTCCAAAAGATCTGGGTTTCTTTCGATATTGGCATATATCCGTCCGTACATTCGTGGATTATGGCACTTGATTGTACGAAAAGTCACGTTTTTAACTTGTAGACACTCCAGACATCACAATTGAAAATCCGATTTTGATGAAACTAAAAATGCATGTTTATAACCCACAGATCTTGGTTCCCGTCGATTTTCGCGTATATCAGACATCTTAGAATATATATGGCTCCTGATTATACGAAAAATCACAATTTCAGCTTGTGGACCCTCTAGATATCACAGTTTTATCCGATTTTAAAAACCGTTTAAATATACCAACACTGCACTATAATTAAGGTTGACTTCGAATTAGGGAAAAATCCAAACGAAATTGCCCGACAAATGGTGTAAAAGTGCAATACAAAGGTTGTGGACCCACAATTATATCCGATTTTGATGAAACTTAAAACGTATGTTTATATCCCCTAGATCTCAGCCCTTTTCGATATTCGCGCATTTCAGACCATAACTAATTGGATTATGGCCCCCTGGTGTACGAAAAATCACTTTTTTTTAATATTGTTTTCTATAAATGTCTTGCAAAATGTGGGCGTAATTTGCATGGCAACTGCTGGTATGGAGTTAGCATACCTATGAACTTTTGCATTTGTGACCTATACTGAAAGCTAATGAATGTATACAATAATGCTGACTTACTTCTTGTATGGCCTATATATACAAATGTATTCTATATATTAGTATCGATTACTAACTTCTAATCCATTATAAGTACAGCCAACTCATTTTAACTCGATACGTAAATATATCATGTCCATTCCGCTAGTTATAGATTCCTTATTCTTTCCTTAATGAACCCACCTTATATAAAACACGCAACAGAAATCGGGAAACTTGCTTAATATAGAAATAACTTTTCGGCTGTCATTTCTTTTATTAAAGGCACAGAATGGGTGAACCTGCAGGAGTCTACTCCTAGCCACGAGCAAGTATACGATCGAAAGTCCGACCGCTTAAATTCATGACGTACCTTATGACTACTCGGCGACCAACTAAACCACTGCCTTCCTCTCATTTCCAAAAGTTATCCAGATATGGGGCTACAAAATAAATGACCCAAACAATAATTGTATTTTTTGGGTGCACAAAAAAGTTGTCAAGCCTCAAATAACGATGGCGGAAGAGCTGTTTTATCTATTCATGAGTTGTCTACAATTATTACGTAAATGAAGAAAGAAAAGACGTCATATGTAGGGTCGCAGTGCCTGAATTATTCCTTACTCTGTGGTTGTATGAATTATCATATAAATGATATTGAATATCTACAATGAACTTGTAGACAAAAAATAATCACCATTTTGAACGGGGAAAATAATGTAATTGGAAAGCAAATACGACGCAAAATATAATTACGGTGTATTTAATCTGTAACGAGGTGTTAAAAGGCTGGATCTAAACATAATGGTCTCCTTGTTAACAAGCTTCTTTATGTATGAGAAGTTAAAGCAGCGCCGCTGTTGTTAACGTGAGTTAAATTTAGAAACACACGATTCTAAAATGTTACGGATTTAAAAGATTTTAATATACACGCTAATTCGATCGATCTGAGAGGCGGGGGGGGGTTACATAGACTAAGCCTGTTCCCCAATCCCATTCAAACAACTGAATAAATATTGAATAAATATCATGTTTAAACAAACGCCATTCACCGAGCTATGTGAGAGATATTTCCCTGACAGCTTCGAGTTGGAACCGGCAGGGGTTATTTTACGTGTGCGTTATCGTGTACACGGAACCTCGGTTTTCATCCCATCAGAACGACTAGACACCTTCATTTGTCAGGTTATACGCCCTGCGCCACTGACAAGAAGCAACAACGCCGGAAAAAAAAACCCAATGAACACCGGCATCAAAAAATGGGCCATTGCGACTACCAGCTCGCCAGAACGGGGATGGCAAAGGCAATCGTATTTACCCCAACTGTAAAATTAAGAACATTCATTTTCTTTTTAAAACCATAGTGCACGCTCGTTCAAATATACCCACAACACACCAAGATGTCGCAGTCTTGTTAAAATCTAGCAATATGGTAAAGAATCAACACGAACGAATCAATTGTAATCATGAAGGATTTTAATGGAAGTTTATTTCCCTTGTTTAAGACAATTACAGAATTATATGAACTCATTTATAGTTCAATAAACACACATATATCTTTAAGAACATTTCTATGTACTTGCGGTTTCGCGTCAATAATTTGACGCCATTTTGATATTAGCACGAACCTGAAAAGCGTGTACAAATTCACGGTATGATATAGCTGCTCACGTTGACAACACTACAGACTGTTTTTACCTTTTTTAATTGTTCAATTCTCTTTGAACTGTTCGTACGATTATATTGTTTATAACCAAAAAATTAAAATATCTACGGTGCAATTTAGGTTCATAACTTGCGATGCTTTTTTGGAAACAATGTGTTAAATATATGTATAGGCTATCCATTTTCGTCTGCGCCATTAAGGGGGATTAAATTTAAAAGGTAAAATCTGTCATAATGTCATCTTAATTTAAACTCGATATTATATCTGTAGGCGTAAGTCTATATCTGTTTCTATATTGTAACAAAACACTCCCGCACATTTCAAGTCTGTATCATTAACTCAGTGGGCCGTTAAACCCCATTCCATTTCAGTTCTGTTTAAAAGCACTTCACTCAGCTCCTGGTGACTGATCAATTGGCTAGCGTTGGCAACATTAGAGATCATTATGTAACTCAACTTGGGTAACTTTTCCGACGTGTAGGATTGAAAAGATAGCTATAAGAGCAACTCAAGTTTTATAAATCTCTTCTGTGTTTTTTTAAATATCATTGTGAATGTTTTACATCATGACTTACTTCTATAAATGTTTTTATCTCTAGCACTAACTGTATATTTTATTTAATGATAACTTTCAGCTTGATTTGAATGTCGTATCCTCCAATGAATAACTTTAAACCATGTCATTATGTCACACGATAGTTTAATACAGGACAACTATTCTGAATTTTTGGATTCTTGTGTAGTGATATTAGTTATCGTATGTTTAACTTATGTACATTGCGTACTGCCCCTTCTGTACATTATTTGTTTGTAATTTATATGATTGTTAAAACTGGTGATTCCAATATAGCAGGTACCGTCTAGTAAAAGTTATCATCTGACCTGCTTAAAATTTAGATTATAGGTTAGATTAGATTAGATTAATTAAACGAAAATTCTTGTTAAATTGAACAATTTTTACAATTATTTCTGGAGTTATGACATCCTATTTACAAAATCAGGTCGAAATAATTTATATGCATTGTTAAGACTGGTGAAGTGGGGGACCCTTTTGCAGTTGCACCTTTTGTTTAAAGGGACAGTCCCGATAAGAACAGAGTCTCAAAAATTAAAGTCCGAGAGTTTAGGAAATTTATGGACCAAAATATAGAGGCATGGTGTATTTATCTTGTCTCAAAATTTCAGCTCAAAATATTGAGTCGTTTGGACGTGAACGTCAACACTGCTTATCCGGACACGTAACCCTTTTAAGATTTCGGGTCAATTTTTATACGCCCACATAGAAATGTGGACGTATATTGCCGTCGCCCCCGTCCGTCCGTCTGTCGGTCCGTCCGTCCGTCCGTCCGTCGGTCCGTCCGTCTGTCCGTCCATCGTCCACAATTTCTTGTGAACGCACTAGAGGCTAAAGTTCATATCCGATTGACTTTAAATTTATACACTGTGTTTAAGGTCATGAGATAAAGAAGCCTATTGATTTTCAGCTATTTTCGATAATTACTTCCAGAGTTGTGGCCCTTGATCACTTCAAAAAATCTTGTGGACGCTCTAGAGGCTAAAGTTAATATCCAATTGACTTTAAATTTATACACAGTGTTTAAGGTCTTGAGACGGAAAAAACTATTGATTTTCAGCGATTTCCGATAATTATTGCCAGACTTATGGCCCTTGATAACTTTGTAAAATCTTGTGAACAGTCTTAGAGGCCAATGTTAATATCCGATTGACTTTAAATTTATACACAGTGTTTAAAGTTATGAAACAAAGAATCCGTCCGTCCATCCATTGTCCACAATTTCTTGTGAACACACTAGAGGCTAAAGTTAATATCCAATTGACTTTAGATTTGTACACAGTGTCAGTGTATAAGTTCATGAGACAAAGAAGCCAATTGATTTTCAGCGATATCTGATAATTACTGTCAGAGTTATAGCCCTTGATCACTTTGAAAAATCTTGTGGACGTTCTAGAGGCTAAAGTTAATATCTGATTGACAGTGTTTAAGGTCATAAGCAGAAGAAGCCTATTGATTTTCAGCGATGTCCAATAATTAGTGCGTGAGTTATAGCCCTTGAACACTTTGAAAAATCTTGTTGACGCTTTAGAGGCTAAAAATATTGGATTGACTTTGTTGGTTGAAATGGAATACATTCAAGAGCATTACTATGCGATCATTTTACCAGGGTTACATTTTTATATACGTCCACATTCATCTAATCTGAATGAAATTTTAATGCGTCATTTGAATTAGTGAACTGAGGAAGCTTTATGAATTTCTGCGATTTCCGTTAATTACGGCAAGTGTTATGGCCCTTGTTTGTTGAAACTTGTGAATGCTTTAATGACCGAAGTTATCATTTAATATGTTTGAAATTCGTCTTCATTTAAATTAGTGAAACCAAGAAGACTTTTGAATTTCAGCAATTTCTGTTTATTACTTCTTGAAGTAATAAATGGAAATTGCTGAAATTTATACGCATCATTGAAACAAAAAAGCATATTAAATTACAGCAATTTCCGTTAATTACTTCTAGAATTATTGCCCTTGTTTAATTTGATTTGTATGATATATATATGTATTATTTAAATTAGTGAAACGGTGAAACATATTTAATTTTAATTATTTTTTTAAATAACTTTAAGAACTATATGGCCTTTGTTTCTCTTATGGATGGTCTAACAACCTGATTTATAAACCGATCTGTATGGATTTGTATTAAATTTATATGATTAATCTATGTTAGTAAATTGAAAGTATGGCCCTTGTTTTGCTTTGTAGAGTCTTTAAATATTTGAACATGTTTGTTCATTCTACAGTATTTGACAATAACTAATAAGGTGGATTGACTTTGTTGGTTGAAATGGAATACATTCAAGAGCATTACTATGCGATCATTTTACCAGGGTTACATTTTTATATACGTCCACATTCATCTAATCTGAATGAAATTTTAATGCGTCATTTGAATTAGTGAACTGAGGAAGCTTTATGAATTTCTGCGATTTCCGTTAATTACGGCAAGTGTTATGGCCCTTGTTTGTTGAAACTTGTGAATGCTTTAATGACCGAAGTTATCATTTAATATGTTTGAAATTCGTCTTCATTTAAATTAGTGAAACCAAGAAGACTTTTGAATTTCAGCAATTTCTGTTTATTACTTCTTGAAGTAATAAATGGAAATTGCTGAAATTTATACGCATCATTGAAACAAAAAAGCATATTAAATTACAGCAATTTCCGTTAATTACTTCTAGAATTATTGCCCTTGTTTAATTTGATTTGTATGATATATATATGTATTATTTAAATTAGTGAAACGGTGAAACATATTTAATTTTAATTATTTTTTTAAATAACTTTAAGAACTATATGGCCTTTGTTTCTCTTATGGATGGTCTAACAACCTGATTTATAAACCGATCTGTATGGATTTGTATTAAATTTATATGATTAATCTATGTTAGTAAATTGAAAGTATGGCCCTTGTTTTGCTTTGTAGAGTCTTTAAATATTTGAACATGTTTGTTCATTCTACAGTATTTGACAATAACTAATAAGGTCAGTTACAAACCATTGTAAAGGATGGGTTATTGGCATGGGTAATAAATAACACCAAATGTCTCCACTCTTGTTAATATTCCAGCTGACAGAGACAAGTATCAGTCTTCAAATTATGTATAGTTCAATGTCACATTAAGATTTGAAACTGTGATTTTTCATGTCTGTCAGTAAGGAGATCTTTGATTAGGGCCAAATGTCCAGAAATGGAATTTTAACTTGTCAGTATTAATTATAGAGATGCTTAGTGTCTTGTATAGTGTAAACAAGTGATTAGATTGATATCATGTTTAAAGTATAGAGGTTCTGTATATAAACACAAAGTTTTACACACTGACTTATTTGTTATTGAGAATTGCTATTGTATGGATATATTTGTATAGTGAAGGAATTGTATTGTGTTATTATGTTTGTATGTAGAGTTGTGAATGAGGAAAACATTTTGGATAGTGTACATAGATAAGTAGTAGAACTTCCATGATTATTGGATATTGTCATGTTGAATTGGTGGTAAGTTTTAAAATATTAATTATGAAGTATAAAATTTTATCTGAAATAAATTCAAAAAGAAAAAAAATTACTTGAAATTATTTATGCTTTAAATTTAAAGATACATTATGGGGGATTAGATAAAGGGCTGGCAGTTCTCACTATAATAGTTTAAAACAAGACATGTAATCGGAATTTGCTGAAAATTTCAGTATTTAGTGATTGAATTTTGGGCCTAGCTTCAATCAACATTACTAAAGTCAGCACAATAAAAAAACAAAGTCTTGATTATCCATTTTTTGATTAATCAAATTGCAGTTTAAATTTAGAAATTTAAATTTCTTTAAGGATCTGTCATTTAGTAACCAATTAAATTTTATGAATGATTATTATATGTTTTGTTAAAAAAAAGCCCCAATCATTGAAACAGTGAAGTGTATTGAATCAAAATACCTGTCCTTGCCAGTTGGAGATATATAGTACAACTGGTCTCTGATTGGACAATGTTTGCTGACTGTCCTTATCTCTCCCTATACTGCTTTCCTCACTTCTGTTATAAGGCTATTTTTGAATCCTTCATTTTTTGACACATCTGACACACATTTATAATAACTCAACACTATTTTCAAGTAGAATTTTGCAATTCAAAAATAAATGCATTTAAAGAAAAAGAAGCAACTAGTCGGACGCCAGAAAAAAGATTTCAGATTTAAAGATGCATTATGAAATCTGTCTATTGCCGGTCTTTTTTCTGGCTTCAAGTGTTATATAGATAATTATTGTTCACCCCCTCACAAGGCCCTTTCAAAGAAAGCAGGGGACTGTTAAAATGGTTTGGTCTAACTGTCACACTTTTTGGAATGAGCTTCAATGTTCAAACTTGGTGTAGGTGTCTATTAGGTGCATGTTTTCAAGCTTGGGTTTTAAAAGTGGAGATAAACAATTAGATTGGTTGAGGCAATTTGATTACTTAGTGCTTTTTAAAAAGACAAATGTTTAATTAATATGTGTAATATATATATTTTGGGATTTTGACAGAAGATGCCAGCCTCACTGCCAGCTTGTTTAGACATTTATTCACATGACAAGAACTTAATGAACTCTCTAGATCATCTGATGGTCAAGATATTATATAACACCATACATTAAAATGAACAATCAATAATATTTTTATTAATGGTGCTTAACAAACAAAATTATCTATATCAGTATATCATGATAAAACTTTAATCACTCAACTTCTTCCAGCTCTTTATGTAAATCATGTATAATGCATCTTTAATGAATATAATCTGTTTATTTTGGGATTTCTGCAGAGAATATTAGCTTTACTTTTGAATTGTTAAATGTATTTCTGCCATAAAATTTGTTAAAGAAAAACTTCTTTAATGAAAACTCATCTTTACAATGTTTGTTTAAATAGAATCCCACTATTCTTGACAAGAATTCATGGTTTAGAGAATTTGTTTCTCTAAATTTAGGTTTATTTTAAAGTACTGACAGTTAATGATGCCAAAGACAAAGAAGAAAAGTTTTACTAAAAGACAAGAGGCAAGGAAAGAATTGATGAAGAAGAAAAGAAGTGACCACACAGATGACTGTTTGCAAATTGATTTAATTGAAAATCCTATCATTAAAACTAGAAATGTTGAAACAAATGAGGTTCAATCCCATAATATTGAAACTGAAAATCTTGAAACAAATGAAATTGAAAACCCTAATGTTATAACTGAAAATCTTGAAACAAAAGTTGAACCCTCTAATGTTATAACTGAAAATCGTGAAACAAATGAAGTTGAAAACCCAAATATTGAAACTGGAAATCTTGAAACAAATGATGTTGAAAACCCTAATACTGAAACTGGAAATCTTGATATACATGACGCCTCAATTCCTGTAATCAGAACTGAAAATATAGCATTAAATGGAACTGAAACTCCCATACCTGTAACTGTAATAGGAATTGTAGAAAGTGAGATTGGAAAAGATGACAAAAAATTAAACGATGAGCTTGCCTGCATTTTTAAAAATGAAACGAAGGATAAATATTCATTAAATCTTGGTCGATATTTTGAGTTTCAAGAAAGACAGACCAAAGCAAAACGTTTGAAAAATGTTCAAGTAGAAGTTGCAATGAAAAAGGATAGAAAAGTGTATTGGAGGGAATTTAAGAGAAGAAAACGTCTGAGTCTCCAATTTAAACAAAACGAAGCTCATATAAAACAAACAAAATGCTTAAACCCACAATTCAAAGAAACAGAAAAAAAAGTTTGGAGAAATTCTAAGAAGGCTCGCCGTTCGGTCCTGGAATTTAGAGAGGTAGAAAAAAGTAGGGAAATGAAATCTAAAAGTTTAAGACGTACAAACCCAGAATATAGAGAGGCAGAAAAAAGTAGGGATATGGAATCTAAAAGTTTAAGACGTACAAACCCAGAATATAGAGAGGCAGAAAAAAGTAGGGATATGGAATCTAAAAGTTTAAGACGTACAAACCCAGAATATAGAGAGGCAGAAAAAAGTAGGGAAACACCAGCAAAGCAAAGAAAGAGGAGAAATCCAGAATACCGAAAGATAGAAAATGAAGTTAAAAATAAACAATCAAAACGGTCAAATCAAGAATTTAGAGAGGCAGAAAAATGTAGGGAAATGAAATCTAAAAGTTTAAGACGTACAAACCCAGAATATAGAGAGGCAGAAAAAAGTAAAGAAATGAAATCTAAAAGTTTAAGACGTACAAACCCAGAATATAGAGAGGCAGAAAAAAGTAAGGAAATGAAATCTAAAAGTTTAAGACGTACAAACCCAGAATATAGAGAGGCAGAAAAAAGTAAGGAAATGAAATCTAAAATTTTAAGACGTACAAACCCAGAATATAGAGAGGTAGAAAAAAGTAGGGAAACACCAGCAAAGCAAAGAAAGAGGAGAAATCCTGAATACCGAAAGATGGAAAATGAAGTTAAAAATAAACAATCAAAACGGTCCAATCAAGACTTTAGAGAGACAGAAAAAAGTAGAGACATTTCAGCAAAGCAAAGAAAAAGGAGTAATCCAGAATATAAAGAAGCAGAAAAAAAAAAGGAAATGAAATCTAAAAGTTTAAGACGTTCAGACCTGGAATATAGAGAGGCAGAAAAAGGAAGAGAAACTGCAGCTAAAAGAAATCAACGTAATGAGAAGTCTGGTATTCAAAATGAAAATCTGGTAGCGGATTTTCATAATAAAATTAAACATGGGCCAACATTTTCTTGTGAATGTTGTCATCAGTTATGGTTTAGACACAGCGTAAAAAAATCAAGTAGCATAAAACATATGAATGATGCAGCAAATTTATGTCTTGGCGATAAAGGTAATGGATGGATTTGTGGCACCTGTGAGAGTTATATTAAGAAAAATAAGATTCCACCCTGCTCTCTATATAATGGAATGGATTTCCCCCCCAAACCTGAAAATTTAGACTTGTATCCTTTAGAATGGCGATTACTCTCCCCTAGAATACCCTTTATGAAAATATATGCCGCCCCACGAGGAAAACAAAAAAAAATTCGAGGAAATGTAGTAAATGTACCTGCAAATGTAAATGCTACTGTTAGAATGTTACCGAGGGCCACTGATGACACAATGACAATAGCAGCACAATTGAAACGGCAATTGAAATACACTCATGCGGTGATGACAGAAAATATACGTCCTTATAAGATAATGGAAGCTGCTGAATGGTTACAAAAAAATGGTAAGTTGTATGAAAGAGAAGGCATATGTTTTGATGAATACTGGAATGATAACATAGATGATGACTTGGCAAACACTGAAAACAATAAATTAGAATCTGAAAATGATGATAAAACTGAAAATAGAATTGATAATGATGAAAAATTGGAAAATAAAGAAAATGAAGATGAGTGGAGTGAAGATGAAGGAGAAGGGATGTCAAATGCAAAAGATACTCTTCTCACATCACCAGACTTTATCGAAAATAATGAAAAAGAGAAGATTCATAATTTTGCCCCAGGGGAAGGAAATATCCCGATGAGTATCTTTATGGATAGGAATTCTGAAGAGATGTCATTTCCTAATATATTTTATGGAAATGCACGTTTGGAAAAGAACAAAAGAAAAGTCCCTGTATATTACTCTGAAATATGTAAGTCTGAACTTAGACGGGATGACAGAAGAGCAGCTAATGACATTGACAATATTTTCTTCAAACTGAAAACCCTACAAATGAAAATTGTCCTTGGAAACGCATCAATAGCTCTTAGAAAAAATAAGACTGAAGGAAAAAAAATAACAGCTGGGGACTTGCGAACCCCGGGAACCATAGAAAAACTTGTACATTTTGACGAGGGCTATATGATTTTGAAAACGTTAAGAGGCTCACCCCCCTACTTTAAGAAGGCCAAGAGCGATTTATTTGCAATGATACGACAACTTGGGCCCGCCTCTTTTTTCTGTAGCTTTTCTGCCGCTGAGACTCGTTGGAAGCATCTGTTACAGATACTTGGAAAAGTACAAGATGGAAGGGAATATAGTGACGAAGAAATAGAAAGTATGGATTGGGAAACTAAGTGTAGACTTGTGTCATCTGATCCCGTAACCTGTACCAGACAGTTTGATTATCAAGTCAATCTGTTATTCAAAGATGTCTTGAAAAAGGAAAACTCGCCAATAGGTAAGGTCACAGACTTCTTTTATCGAGTGGAGTTCCAACATCGTGGCTCGCCCCACATACATACCTTACTGTGGGTTGAAAACGCCCCTATTTTCGGAGAAAGTAGTAAAGACGAAATTACTGATTTTATTGAAAACAAAATTTCTTGTAGTAAAAATGTTGACAATGAATATGTAAAGGAATTGATATCCTATCAGGTCCATAAACATTCCCACACTTGCAGAAGAAAGAATCAAAAGATCTGCAGGTTTGGATTCCCAAAGCCTCCAATGGAGAAAACTGAACTATTAGAACCCCTTGATTCATCTATTCCTGGTGTGGAGATCAAGAAACATAAGAGCAATTATATTAAAATGAAATTGATAATGGATGACATGATCGAAGGTGAAGATATTGCTTTTGATCAGTTTTTAGAGAAAATAAATTTGAAGTATGATCAATATATTTTAGCAATTAGATCATCTATATCACATCCTACTGTATTTTTGAAAAGAACCCCTAATGAATTAAGGATCAACGCATATAATGAAACATTACTTAAATTATGGCAAGCTAATCATGATATTCAGTATGTCCTAGACGTTTATGCATGTGCAATGTATATTGCATCTTATATTGCAAAATCACAGAGAGGTATCAGTGACATATTGAGAAAAGCCTGTCAAGAAGTGAGAAGCGGAAGTTATGGAATTCGGGAACAAGTAAAGGTTATTGGTAATAAATTTCTTAATAATGTAGAGGTGAGTTCACAGGAGGCTGTGTACATCATATTGCAACTACCAATGAGAAGATCATCAAGGGAGGTTGTATTTATCAATACCTCACCACCAGGAGAACGAGTCCAACTTCTGAAGACAAGAGAAGAATTAGAAAACATGGATGAAGATGACGAAAACATCCAGTCTGGTAATATGTTAGGGAGGTACCAAAAACGACCAAAGAAACTTGAAGAAATAACTTTGGCAGAATATGTAGCCCATTATGACAGGAAGAAGAGCTACACTAAGCGTTCAAAAACCTCAGAAATTGAAACATTAATAGAAAATGCTGCAGAGCACAACTCTGATTTGGAAGAAGAAGTGACTAATATGAAAAATGAGAAAAGAAGAAATATTCCTAGAGTGATCAGATATGTCAATTTCAATATTGATAAAGATCCTGAAAAGTATTATCGAGAATTATTGATGTTGTATACCAGTTGGCGGAATGAAAATGAAGACCTTATTGAAAATTTTGGAAGCTATGCAGAAAGTTACGAAGCAAAGAAAGAGGTAATTGTTATTCAACGGAAAATATATGAAAATAACCGTTCTGATGTTGATGCTGCAATAGTTGCTGAAGGCCAGGATATGGAAGATTTGTGGGATGTGCAGGCTCCAATCACACAGCAAAATGAAAAGGATGATGAACATGAGGAAAATATTGAAATTGAAATTTTGAAAAAGAGAAAAGAACCTGTAAAATTTGAATATGATCTTGGATTAGATCTGGGTGTTCCAAAACAAGAAAAGGAAGATGAAATAACTTTATATGAGATGCCGGAAGATGAATATAGATCACTTATGAGAAGTCTGAATGAAAAGCAAATGAAATTTGTGTACGATACATTGCATAGTATTAAAACCTCTGAAAGCCAAATCTTTAGATTTTTAAGTGGAGGGGCAGGTGTTGGTAAAAGCTTCGTTACAACTGCATTATATCAAAGTCTGTTACGGTATTTCAAAAGTAAAGCTGGCGATGACTTTCAAGTAATGAAACAATTGCTTCTGGCTCCAACCGGCAAAGCGGCGTACACCATTAAAGGGAACACCATCCATCAGGCCCTGAAGGTACCCGTAAATCAGTCCTTGCAATACAAGCCCCTTGATTCTAGTAGATTAAATACCTTGAGAGCGAGTCTTGGAGGGTTGAAAATAGTATTCATTGACGAAATATCAATGGTAGGAAATCAGATGTTAAATTTTATAAACCATAGATTGCAAGATATAAAAGGCTCCCCATTATTATTTGGTGGTGTAAGTATAATAGCTGTTGGGGATTTATTTCAATTGAAACCTGTATTTGATGGATTTGTTTTTGAAACATTGAGCAAGGGTTATGGACCGCTAGCGAGTAATTTATGGAGAGACAACTTTGTGATGTACGAATTACAGGAAATAATGCGCCAGAAAGACAGCAAAATATTTGCCGAGTTATTGAATAGGTTTAGGGAAGGCAATCATGATGCTAATGATATTGAAATATTGAAAACTAGAATAATACAAAAGAATACAACAGAATATCCTTATGAAATGCAACACCTGTTCCTTAGTAATGAAAAAATGAATAATTTCAATGCACAGGTTTTTAATAAAATGTCTGGTGAGAAATTTGAAATAAAAGCAAAAGATAGTGTTGTTGGCTCTGCGGCCCAAACTGTGGCAAAGGCATTGTTAGAAAATGTACCAAATGATCCCAGAAAAACAATGCAGCTGCACACTATCTTAGGTTTAGTAGAAGGAATGAAATGTGAATTATGCATAAATGTAAGAACAGAAGATGGAATGACCAATGGAGCATCATGTACAATCAAATTGATTGAAACCTCTCCTTCTAAGCTTGCAATTGGAAGTATTGTTTGGGTAGAATTTGAAAATACAACCATTGGCAAAAAAACTCGAAATGATATGAGAAATCTGTATAAGTCCCGTATATCTTCTTCATGGACACCAATAATTCCTGTATCTAGGCAAATAAGAATTGGAAAATTTAAATCTGCTGAATTAATGAGAACACAAATTCCATTACGACCATCAGCGGCCAAAACAGTACACCGGTCTCAAGGAGACACATTGGAAAAGGTAGTTGTAGATTTTGATGGTAGGAAAATGCCCCATATTCATTATGTTGGTCTTAGTAGAGTTAAAACATTGGAAGGATTGCATATTGTAAACTTATGTGAAGAAAAGATACAAATTAGTACAGATGTAAAAGAAGAAATGAAGATGTTGAGAACAGAAAGAAAAATGAAATGTGTAACAAGAGAACCACCCCTAGAAAATATGGAAAATCTTGTCATTATGCATCATAATGTCAGATCTCTGCAAAAGTATATTGAAGATGTAAAAGCCAATAAAACTTTGCTGAAAGCCTCCATAGTAATCCTAACAGAAACAAGACTGAAAAAGAAAGATGCTGATATATACTATATACCCGGATTCACATTGTTTAGAAATGATGCTTTCACAGAAAAGACTAAAGGTCACCATGGTATAGCTGTGTATATCAGAATAGAAAAACTAAAATTGAAAATGATGAATGTAAGGTCTGTAAATTCATGTGGCATTGAAATTAGTGTAATTAGTTTATCAATTGATCACAATGGATGTACGAGAAACTTATTTATTTTAGGCCTGTATAAACCTCCTAAAATTTCTTTAGGTGACTTGGAAATAATAATAAACAATTTAAAATCTGAAATCAATGAAAATGATTTTATTGTCATTCTTGGTGATTTTAATATTCAGACAAAGAGTGAGGAATATAGGAAACTGAATGATAAGTTGCATGGAATGCATCAATTTATTAAAGAACCAACAACAGATGCAGGTACAACTATAGATTTAATCTATAGTAATGTACCCGATGACTATATTGAAACTGGAACCCTTGAAAATTATTACTCTGATCATAAAATAATTTATTCTGTGATCAGTTCCCTCCCACAAATTGCAAAATCAGATTCAGAATTGAAAAATGCAACTTTACATACAGAAAGAACAGAATCAGTTTCAACTTGTCAGATTGGTAAGAGTAAACTTGCCAATACCAGCGGCCTGAGGTATGTATTGGACGCCGCCCCAAATCTCACGTTGGATCCAGGTAATATGGTAATTGAAAGAAGGGTTATAAGGGGTTTTGGTTATAATATTACAGAAACTGATTTGAAAACACTTGATGGAAGTAATTGGTTGAATGACCAAGTAATCAACTTTTATTTGAAGATAATTGAAAGTAATGAGAATACTGTAAACAATGATGTGGTAGTCCTTGATACATTTGCATATGTGAGAATAGATGGAAACTTGATTAATGCTGTGGCATATTTTCTTCCCCAGAATCTTTTAATCCATGATAAGATTGTAATACCAATATTTAAAGATGGTCACTGGAGTCTGATTTTTGTGTTTGTAAGATCTAAAACAATAAAATATTATGACTCAATAGTACATTTTGCAAAAGGTAAGCAGATTATGGCACAAATAAAATTATTTCTTCAAAGATTAGAAGGAAACAACTTGTCAAATTGGAAAATGATATATGAAAAACAGGTAAGTTTACAGACCAATGGAAATGACTGCGGAGTATTTGTATGTATGAATACTGAGCTAATACTTCAAGGAAGACCCTTAAAAGTTAGTAGAAGGCAGGTCCTCGAATATCGAAAAAAAATGGACGAAAAGATCCGAAATTATTGATTAAAATGCCAGATTTATAATAGATAACTGTTAAATTTCATTTACTTACTTTTTAATTTTTCAAATCAGAAAATGGGAACTTGACAATAATCATGGCAGTAAAACAACCAATTTGTTTTTTTTTTGATCTGCCCAATGATCCAGACAGGAATGGTCGGGTAATCGTGTTCATTCTTAAACCAGAATTCACCTGTAACACCTTCTAATTAGTTTTAAACTACCAGATAAGGCTTGTTTTTCATTAGAATGAATTAATTTAAGAAAAAATTATTGGCTATGTTGGTCATCTAGTTTAACTAATGTAGTTAGCTTATTAATATGGACCATGATATCAGGGGCATCTGGTTAAACTAATGTAGGTAGCTTATTAATATGGACCATGATAGCAGGGGCATCTGGTTCAATTAATGTAGGTAGCTTATTAATGTTAATGTGGACCATGATAGCAGGGGCATCTTGCTCAATTAATGTAGGTAGCTTATTAATGATCCATATTGATAATCTGGTTCAACTTTAATGTAGTTATGTTAATAGTTAATGGTGGACATGGGCATCTAGTTCAACTCAATCGGTGTATTTTGTGTATATTTTTACTATGCAACAAATATTAGTGCATCTTTATGATAACAATAATATTTTTGGATATATCTATCATACAAATATATACATGTGTGTAATTTTCTGTTAATATTAATGGAAGTTTATAATTGATGTTTAAAGTTTAAAAAATGGTCTGGATAAGTTAATTAATGCCTAAGTAATAATATAAGATAACATTTCAGGCCTAAAGAAAGACCTGCTACAGGCAGATTTACTCTTGTATAATGTATGTTTAAACCTATGACTGTGTGTAATATTTACTTTATAATGGCATATACTTAATCTTTTGGTGTCCCCTTGTGATAAATTCTTAAACTGGATTAGTCAATTCTTATCTAAATTCATATAATGAATAAACCAGCAATAATTTTGTCCTTGAAATTATTTTTGTATAGTTCTCACTCAGATGTTTTCTTTGTTTGCTGAACCTTTATTGATGATATGATGCCGGATTGTACTGGGCAAAATAATGAAGATGTTTACAATGACATTATATTTGTTCGACTCTTAATAAATTATTCCTCTAGGCCTGGACTTATTTTGTAAAGAATTGTTTGTGTGATATGCTTGTTTCCAAAATGTATAGTTACCTTTACATCAGCATGAACACAGTTGTTCATTTACTCCATATTCAATCTTATTGGGGGGAGTAAGATTGAAAATGCAGTAACTGAAGAAATCAATTCTTAATTATTTGGAAGAGTTAGTCACTCATTACAATTATGTCATTGTAAATCTCTTTACTTGTTTGCTGAATCAGGTATCTGCAAATAAAGAAAATGTGTGAGAACTTTCCATAAATAATTTCAAGGACAAAATTATTGCTGGTTTATTCATTATATGAATTTAGATAAGAATTGACTAATCCAGTTTAAGAATTTATCACAAGGGGACACCAAAAGATTAAGTATATGCCATTATAAAGTAAATATTACACACAGTCATAGGTTTAAACATACATTATACAAGAGTAAATCTGCCTGTAGCAGGTCTTTCTTTAGGCCTGAAATGTTATCTTATATTATTACTTAGACATTAATTAACTTATCCAGACCATTTTTTAAACTTTAAACATCAATTATAAACTCCCATTAATATTAACAGAAAATTACACACATGTATATATTTGTATGATAGATATATCCAAAAATATTATCGTTATCATAAAGATGCACTTTAGGCCTGATGTTTTTAAGCATTATCTGATCACACTTTCTACATGTAACCAATACGAGTTTCTGTGCCAACTGTGGCCACTAGCTTGACCCAGATTTCTCTTTTTTCTGTAATACTGTAACTAATAATACTCAATAATATAAACTTTTGCATCTTCATCATCAGGTTACAGAATGAACACTTTTACAGGGGGTAGCTAGAAGGTGTGATGGGAGGCTACCTTTTTCGGGGGGATGGAGGAGGGTGATCAAAATGATGCATGTTTCAGTACAACTAATCATGAAAACCAAGCTCATGGGCTTACTGTAGATATTTTACAAAGGATGTCTATCAAGTTTGTAACATATCATTTTTGATATCAGAAATGGAAAGAATTTGTATTTTGATCAAAAGAATTATAATAAACAGCCTCAAACCTATCTTAATGATTTAGATTATTTCTGATAACTACTTATTACCGTTTGGCACTATTCATTAGTTTTTAGTGATTTTTAAATGCTCCCATTACGTATAAAACCATAAATATGCGGCAACTCTTGTGAACTGCTCGGACGACTTAGCTGCTGTGGGCGTATGTTTCGTTGCCTGGCAACCTATCTTTTCATTGGGTGACCTGATAATCGATTCACATTTCTTGAGAGGTCTATACAGTGAATGACTCATGTACTGTACTTGATAACAAAAGGTAAATTTCACCTACATATTATTTTTATAGAAAAAAGTCTGGTTTTATCCAGATACTGTATAATACAATGGTCTCCATTTCCAGATGAAGACTGTCAGATCTAAGTTATTTACAAGCGTATCACAAATATCGTGTTAATTGGTCGGCCTTAGGTAATGGGTTTTAAGGGATTTTAACACAAAATTAAGCAGTTTTATTCCTCAGAAAGTTATCGGGATTGGCCCTTTAAACTTGAACACTTTAATAGCGAAAATCACCATCTGAACTATTGTACAGTTATCTTTCTTTCTTTCCATTTTTGCCATAAATAACAATTACAGCAATTTGTGGTGAATACTTTACAGAGTTAGTGTCCTTGATTATGTCATGTATGATATTATACAGTATAAATATTATGCTGTTTATTTTCCTAAAGGTTTACAATGAGACAACGTAGCGTGGTCGGGTGATTGTGTGCGCATATTTCGTAGTTTTCAAATTCAAGCTTTTTGTTAAGTTTGAATGAGAATCTTTCGTCAATGTAATCGGGGCATTTGGATTGATATCAGTACTGGGTAAACCGAAACGGTAATAACAAGACCTAAAACGTCTTTTGATGCATTTAAAGTAATAGGCCATTAAGATAAAGTTTAGAGATAAGTACAACACGAGAAATGATACCAAGTGTTCTAGCGAATAGCTACATATGAATTGTACAGCACAATCGCCACAGAAGAATACGCAAGTGGAGCATCCGGATCGATTCGTTCAATTCAAACTTGACAGTGTCCCTTTTTATCTGCATTATTGCTAGATCCGCATTTGTACATTCAATCTTCTACGCCACCGACGAAGCGTACAATATAACGTCATTTTCCCATAATACAACAGATAAAAGATGCTAATTTAGTCATGATAAATATCAGATTTCTTTATTGTTAGCCATCTTCGTTAGTCAAGGGCGAAAAGATATGCTTTCGGACAGGTAGTTTTCAAGTAATTCGTTATTTTATCTTTAATGACTTCTGAAATGAAATGAAATGGGGTTTAACGTCCTACTGCTCTGCTCCAATTAGGCTAGTGAAGACGGATTAATGGCTTTTACTTTATAATCCAGTTGTTCAGAACATAGTCGGAACACTGCGTCGCCTTTACATAAGCCAAATAATGAAACATAGCACAGACTCCTGGTTAAGCGATGGTGATTATTCGGCATGTTAACCCAATCCTGTTCTATCTTTTACAGAAACTATTTTTGGATTAAAGATCTCCATGTAGCAATCAATTATACATTGTTCTATATTAGATCTTACTTATATCTCATATATCATGATATTACCACAGGAAATACTTTTATATACCGGTAATGAATTACTCGGGTACGTGTGGAGGTTTAATGCAAGAACTGACATTTAAAGAGTGGTAAACGAGCAAATTTAACGGAACGAAATTAATAGCTAAATTTGTATGATTTCGATACTAAGATATACCAACTTGGGTATGATACGTGGATTAAATACTAATATCTATTTGGTCTATCACAGTTTATAAAATTGTGCGTGCATGTTATTTAAAGATATGTTGTGCCTGTATTTACATCTGGTCCGTGCAGGTGTAGCTTTACCTCCCTTTCCCGTTGTGTATTTGCTTCTTACTATCTCAGTAGTTTTAAAAGACGTTTATCTTCTCATTAGTTATGACGTTTGTCTTACCACGAGTAACAATGTAACAGTACATTTTTGCATTGTATGATACAGTGCATAATAGATTACAATAAAGTCATTCTCCCAATTTATATATCAAGCTGGATACATATGGTACAGTGTATAATAGATTACAATAAAGTCTAACGAATGTTCAGGGATATGATAG
The DNA here is from genome assembly GCA_948474765.1 of Patella depressa. Classification (NCBI taxonomy): domain Eukaryota; kingdom Metazoa; phylum Mollusca; class Gastropoda; family Patellidae; genus Patella; species Patella depressa. The sequence continues at coordinate 54,684,393 of OX419715.1, read as the reverse complement.
TCTTGTAGCTTTTGGTTTGGACCTTCAATTATCTAACTAGTCAAATATGACCTAATTGATTATAACATTGGTTAATTCACCTATTCACCACCCTTATATGGATTGTGGAAACTTACACCAGAAGTTTCACACATATAACTTTGTTATTAATCTAGAATTAAATGTTTACAAAATAATTACTCATTTTACGTCGAAGTTAAACCCCACTTGATTTCATTTCATTTAAATGAATCAGGATGCAATTAATTGTCAGGACCTGGTTTTAGCAGTCAAAAAATACTTCCTTGTTCAATGATACAGTTGCGTGTAAAGTACATTTCAAGTATAATAATCTATCTATAAGTCAAAAACAAACGTTTATGCTGAAATATGTTTATGAGTGGTAATATATCCATAACAGTCATGATTTGCGCTTCCTTTTTTATATGCCCACATGGGAATGTGGTCGTATATTGTCGTCACCCTTTCCGTCTGCCTGTTCCGTCCGTCCGTCGGTCCGTCGTCCACAATTTCTTGTGAATGCTCTAGCGGCTAAAGTTAATATCCAAATGACTTTAAATGTACACATAGTTTTACAGGTCATGGGGCGATTTATGTCGATTTTCAGCGATATCCGATAATTACTGCCAGATTTATGACCCTTGATCACTTTAAAAATTCTTGTAAACCCTCTAGAAGCTTAAGTTAAAGGAGCTAAATCGCTAACATTTGGGACCAAGAAATTGACACAAGTCAATATGAATGTATATAAACTGATTTACATTCAATCGTTTCCGTTTTTACTCTAATTTCAAATCGGTGAAATAAGCCAGCAGTTTCAATAGACTGCACATTTCTAGCGTCTGGTTATTCCAGTCTACAGACGCCGTCTGATTTGGTGCAATGTTTCTAGCCTCGTTCTTCAAGTCTTTTGCTAGAACTGGGGCTGAAACACATTATGGTACACGATTCGTATACCAATGGTAAAATGTTTATTTTGTCTTAAATATTTGATATCAGAAGCCCACCTTTTTTCCGGTAAGACCACAGCATCAATGTTGATTTAAATTGACAAATAATTCGTGTTTTCAATGTTAAAGATTTTGGATGATATTAGGTTAGAGACTTAGCTACTTAATATCCGATTGATTTAAATTGTATAATACCCGATGCTTCTTTTCATTAGGCTGATGTCTTTGTATTACATTGCTCATGTTTTTAGATTTACAATTCACTGCAGTGTTAAAGCTGTTTACTATATGCCACCAACTTGACAGAATGTTTCTTGTCAAATCTAACAAGAAACGTATCGACATTTTGTTAATTATACCAATCTGATTAATATTGCGATCCTATTTCGGTTTTTTTTTTATACAGTTCGTATTTCGTTTATTTTTATTTCTCTTTATATAATACTGAAAAGAAAACGAAGCGAAATTAAATCAATCATAATAATGAATCCAAGGTTAATGAGACTATAAAGGGGCCGCGGATTGCCTGTCAACGAATACATACCTCTCGCAGCGAATATACTAGAACTAGCTACAACAATGACAATATAATGACGATGTCGTCTGTCAGCTGGCGAGATTCACTTTCTACTGTTTAAATGTTAATACAGAAATAATTACAGTTATTTTACAATTATGATAATAGTCGACTGGCGAGTTTATACAATTTATAACAAGACAATGGTATAGGGGCCTATAGCGCTAATATAGACAGACGATATTCGTTAAACCATTAGGATGCCTTCATATCTAGCGCGGCGTCATTGGATTAAATGGAATTAAAGATTAATAGGATTTATCATTAATCTAATATAAAACTACAATTAGTTTCGTTCCTTTTATTCTAATGTAGTGGAATAAACAGCCGAAAATGAAATGGATGGAAATATTGGTGTAATTTTAATTTGTCTAGATTTATCACAGAATGCTCTATAACTATCGCCGTGTGGGGTATTTATCGTAAAATTAATTTAGACTCGGTATGAATAAAAAAAAGTTTGAATTAAGTCTTCATTAGTATTCAACAATTAAGTGGCCATCCTTTGTTTTATCCGAACAACTAGACAATTTTCAAAATTTGGTTAACTCGTTTAAGATTCTCTACTTTCAATCAAATTATTTGACGCTCTCATAAAGAAGACTGGCATTATTAAAGGGACAATAACATTCTTGCTGGTTTGGTAGCTCCAGAAAATAAATAATACCCTTATTCTAAGTACTAGATGTTTAAATGTCCTACCTGTTGTGTAACCGGAGGGTTCGAAAATATTTTAAAATCCAAGTCACATTTGAAAAGGTTTACGTTAGACTTTTCAAATCAATTGGTTGCATTTTTCCAATTTTTTAAATTAGGTGTGTTAAGATGAAATTTATATCATCATTTAATTGGAATATTCTAAAATAATACGATTTGTTGACCAGAATGAAGATTGGGACATATTTTTCAGTTACAACAAGAGTGTTATTGGGGCTTTAAGTAGTATAATCGAAAAATTAAATGTGATCAAAGCCACGAATGGTAAGCATGGAAGTGCACTATTATATGTACGTGCAATTGTGACACGGGGTATCTTGACCGAATGTCTGGGTATACAAAGCTTGCATAACTCATTCACATTCCAGTCAATAAAACTACAACATATATAAATCAACATTTATTCTAGCAGACGAGCAGAAAAATACATAAATGTCTCTAAAATAATCAAATTAAAGATAATATACTATATGAAATTATTCCTACTTATCATATTTATCGTTTTCTCATCTTGTGAAGGGGTATTGTGTTTGTCAGAGTAAATTCGACTAATTAGTTGTCGATTTTAAACTTTCCTCTTTTCGTCTGGAAAGTTTGACCTTTGCCCTACCGCCAAAATAAAGATGAAACTTCATGTCTGTAATTTCTCGCTGGTACATCATAAATTCTAGACGAATTACTTCGACTCGGCTTGCCTGCTGAGCCTGCTGTTACAGATCGTTACTAAAATTACCATAACGCCCAGAGTTTTCTGCGTTTCTGAACAATGCGCTACTAGAACCTCGGGATTGCAATATATTTAGTTTAATACTTCGACGTATAACATGTAAGTCGTTTCGTATTCTAACCACCACTAAATTTATAAAAATATTTTGTTTAAGCGTATTACATAATGGACAGATTGTGAATGGTCGACACCAGACCAGTCTACCAATCAAATTCTTCAAACAAAAAAATCCGCAAAATGCTTTTAGTGTCATAGAAAACATTTGTTTTTAGATGTTAATTACATAATATAATATAATATAGCCATACTTGAATTATAAATGTCTACATTCAAAAATATCTCGTTGATTATAAATGTGCACTTTGAGAGAATGATAATTGCAAAAAATACATTACATTTCATTTGTATACTGCATTCCAGCTCAATTAGAAAGTGTTTTCTGTTTCCTTTTTCGGTATATAATGAAGATGCTCCGATATCTAGTGATACACATTTAGTATAAATTGATTTCACATAAAGAAAACAATTATTATGAGTCATCAGGTATCCACGGAGACTCAGTGAGTAAGGCTATGGCGTTTTAATCAGGGGTGGGGGTGTGGTTGCGATCCAGATAGGCACTATTGACCGAATAAGTTCCTGGGATTTTCCAGGATGGTTTCCTCTTTGTCAGTGATGCAGGGCGAAGGGCGTTTGCTGATCAGTTTTCCCCATAGCACATTGCATGGCGTATGCTGATCTTTATTACCAAGATGGGTCAGAAAAGTAGGACATTAAACCCCGTTATATTCAGTTATTTATTATCGAGTTATCACTACTAAAAAGTAATACGTTAAATCCCATGTTATTCATTCATTCATTATCGAGCCATCTTTAGTATACAAAAAGTGGGACGTTAAAGTCCATTTGATTGATTCATTCATCGCAAGAATGTAAACAGGAGCACGCTGAACCCGATTTCATAAACAAATTTAAACTAATGAGATTTTATAAATTACATAATACGGACTCATCATTTTGACCCAAAGACAAAACCTTCGGTTTTTCTAGTGACACTTAATACACAAATATTTTAAGAATGGCAGTTAAAATTGATCTGTAAGTATGTCTTTGTTGTTGATAATTCTCAACATTACCACTGTGTCAGGTTGTTCAATAGGGGTGAAAAGCATAGGTGTTACGTTGGGTGAGACGAATCTAACAAATTAGATTTCTGTATATAATAGTTGCACAAGATTCCATTACACACTAATCTTTAAAGCTTTGTCGCGTTTCTACCCACTACCCACCACCAAACTTAATGTAACCTTCCGTATAATTTGTGGTGAAATTAAATTGGCAAGACATATGTCATCCAATCTGTATTTGACTGCACTTAACTTTAGTGCGGTGGCAATAATAGGGATCTCTTGGGAATCGCATGTCTTCATTGTTTTCACTAATTAAACCTTCCATAGTTACAATTTATCAAGTTAAAATAAACTAGAAAGCTCTTGTATTGACATTTGGTGTAAATGATTTTGGAATTTCAACAGATTCATTAACGTCCATCTTCGAGGAAAACTTAAAACTCTTGTAGTAAAACCTTAAAATCGCTTGACGTAAAACATTCTTGAGATTCAAACATAAAAATGTCTTTCAGTAAAACCTAAATCTTCTGTTGGTTGAAGCATGCAATGTCTTGGGGTAAAATTCTAAGGTCTCTAAAATCTCTTAAGTTAAAATTTCAAATCTTTTAAAACAAACACTTCAATTGATTCGAGGTTAAAACTTGAAATGGCTTGAGGTAAAATATCACAACTTAAAATCTTTGGTGGTAAAATCTTTAATTAACTTGAGGTTAAAATTTAAAAGCGCTTGAGGTCAAAACTTACACATTATTGAGATTAAAAGAATCCAATGCTTATGATTAACTCTCAAATTCAACTCTACGCTGTCAGTCGGTAAGTAAATCTTGTGACAGTCATATGTAACTGTTGTTCTAATTGAACACCTTTGTTGGCTAACAGTCACATCTGTTTGTGACTTTATAGGGAAATCTTGCCAACCATCTAAGCTAAATTGGTTCAAATTTAATAGACGAATCGTCTAAAGGGATTTCTCTAATTTGTTAACTAATTATCAAGCTTGAATCAGATGGGTTATCCCCCTTGGGAATTACCTGGTAAACTGGCTGAGTTTCTGTTAATTAAAAATGGCCCTGCGAGACATGTCAGTTGTGAAAGAATTGAAAAGAAATTATTGAAGTGATTATTTAGGATTCTTGCCTAATATGGGTGGAAGGTGGGGGAACATTGTGGATAGACATCTTTGTAATCACGGAGAAACAATTAGCGATGTGTGGCGGAAGCAAGAAATGGGTACAAAACGAGTATAGGATACAAAACGATGAAAGTTTTAACAAATCGTTGAAGGAGATAAACCTCTTTGATGGAGGTTAAAATAAAATATTGAATAGTGTTGAACTGATGTGATTCTTCGATTGGTGATGGGACAAGCTACATACGATTATATTTAATATTTTCAAAGAGAACAGATTGTCATTCACGAAACAATTAAATGAAATTAAAGAGATCTAGCAATTGTAAATAAAACAAATAGAAGAGATAGTTAATTTGGATTAAAATTCCTAAAGATGCTGTTAAAGTGTAGTGATATCTCTCGGCTTCCATACACAAGTCTATTTACTAATTTTAGCCTATAAATATGAAATGGAATGAGGTTTTAACGTTCTACCTTTCTACACCAACCAGGATAACGAATACGGCCATACGCCATGCATCGTGATATGGGGTAATTTTTTGCCGACGGGCAGCAGCGAACCTAATCTTATTTCGAATTTCAACTGTTAAGGGTTCAATTACGAGCAGACCAATGAGCACACAGTACCTTAGTATTTCGTTTCTTGCCTAGCCCTCTGTCCTGCAGCAGGAAAATCCCGATTTTCTAGGCTAACATCCACAGTTAAACCGGGATGTCGTGGTTAGCGGGAAGGGGTCTCGCTGAATTAGCCAACTCGGCTCCCGTAAGTATATGAACTTATCAAGTAAAAACGTGAACGTGTAAATGCGCAACACAATAAAATCAAATCAAACGACAAATGGTAACCGTAAATATCTGTGCTTCGTGATTTTCAGAAACTGTTAATGGATAATTTGAATATGATGCACATGATATACAATTGATTTTATGATTGTCTAAAAACAAGATGAAAGGAAATTGTGATTTATTTATAATTGAAATGGAATTTCTACCACCACTTAATGGTATTCTTGAAAGAAATAACAAGACGAAATTGTGAGAATACTTTAATTAAAATGAAAATTCTACCACCAATTAAGGTTATTTCTAAAAAAATGTAACGAGTTATAAGAACGTGGTCTACATCACAATATACGCTAGAATCGACTTCACACCTAAACTGCATCAGAATGATACTCGTACTGATATACCTTATTAACTTGGCCTTTTGATACGAAGCGAAGGAATCAGTTGAATAATTGATAAGGAGATTACGAAGCGATGATGTATCGCACTGCCTTCAAAGACACGTTTGATTTATTTATCACCGTGTTTGTACTGTAGGCTATGTACAGGCACCTGTTGTATCACGTAGTTTCTAGTAATTTGTCACCTCCGTGCTCTGAAACAAGACACCAGTACACATATATAAGGAGAGGGCGGGCTTCAAAGGTGATATTCCGTATATATTTTCATGTACGTGCCTGGATAATCATGTCTATTATAGGTAAAATGGTCGTTACGATTATCATGTCAAGTATATACCAAAGGGCGAAATGCATACGACGGTTCATTAATCTTGCGATCATTTCCGAACGACCTAATATTTGATTTGAAATTTCAGAAAAAGTAATACATTTGGGTGTTTGATTTATATGCATTAAAACTCACTTGTATTTGACTGCGAATTCGGTGAATTCCCCTTTAATGTGGATATTTAGATGGTAAATAGTTTTCAAGAATTTGTGTTTTATCTTATGAATGTTAACTTTGTATCTGACTTATATAATTAGCACTGAACTGTAGCAATTGACAGAAACAGTGTAGTTTTGGATTTGTCACGTAAATTCTTAGCTCCGTACACGTGTTAGCTGATTTATTATGTGGATTAATTTGATATATGTTATAGCTTTCCGAAAAAAGGGCATTTGGAATCAAGTCAACATTAACTAAGGCATATCGGGACTTGCATAATATAGTATATTATTTATTTCGACAAAAATTTGTTTGCCCTCGGGAGCCTTTACATGTTGCTTGAAATCATAGAACACCTTCTTGAACATGGGATCGAACCCAGTACACGTAAATATTAGGCCATAATATTATGAGACAGTAATTTTCAGATTGATGTGGTGACTTCGACTTATCAGAAATGCCCTTCCTGTTTGCTAGTTAAGCTCACTGCCTTCACCACCACAAATAATAGGGGTTACCAAAGTTGTACATGTTTTTACAGCAAAAGATTTACCTTTACTCATTGTGAACTTAGTCTTTTGTTTTCTCGACCCTCCCATTTTGGAATTGTTGTGTGATTAAACTCACTGTCACCACCACCGAAAATGATACGGTCGTTCCAAATAGGAACATGGTTCTTACCCAAAACATATATTTTAATCTAATAAACCCTACAGGCGGTTTCACGACCCATCCCATATAGAAGACCGCCATTGTTGTTTTGAACGAGAGAGGCGTAAAACGGAAACGCTTTTGTTGAAAATAAACGTCTAGCTATGTGCCTCGAAAACATTGGAATGGTTTATGTCTGATTGAATAGTTTGCCTACTATAGTTAATTAGTGCAGCCATATTGGTTACTAATCTGCGAAAACCACGCGACATCACGTGGCAATGTTTACTCTTTCGTGGCTAAAACATCCTTCAATAAAAAGGAATAGATGGCGAAAACTATAAAATTTCCTGATTTATTTATGAACAAAGCTATGCTTCAAAAAATATTTAGCGAACAAAATAGCCTTAAGTGCATCTTTCGCACCATTAATACCATCAATTCGTGGCTAATTTGTTCCGTTTGCGTTTTATTTTTTCTTGAATGGCACGAAACAGCCCACCTTTTTTCTCCATATAGCCAGGAATGTAATATTAGAATTTGATATGCGAATTTTTAAATAACTTATGCATCCCATTTATGTTTCAAATTCGTGGTAATTTGCCCTGAACAATGATGTTTTTCATAGCATAGCCATTTAGGAATAATCAAGTGGGCGAGTCGAATTCTGAGAATATGTGAATTTGGCTAATTTGTAGTGAAATATTGTGTGTCTGTATTTGTATTCGACATTATGACGAATGCAATGTTGACAATGACTAATCCACCATCAAAGCCAAAGTTTCTGATCATTTTTAGAACCAACACTTCGTACACAGTCTTATATTTAATTGAAAGAGTTGTTAATGATAACAAAATAAATATGCAAAGAAAGAGAGATTCTGCTATTTAATACCACAGAAAACACAAGGCATGATTAATTTTGTTCAATGAGAAAAGGTAATGTTCTGAACAAGCGCATCCAGTGTTCCAACAAACCAAAAGCAATGGATTTTAGCCGCTATCCTGGGAGATAGTCGCCTGAATTACCTTTACGTCCAGTGTTATCGAGGGCGATATCGCACACAAGATTGAGTTAGTCTGGCTATAGCGCAATGAACTCTAACCAGTTAGCACATATTTAACCTATGTGGTCCGTCGCCGTTCCACAAAATTAAAATGACCGCAAGATGCTACATGTAGACTTCATTGATTTCATTTCGATATTTTTAAAGGGATCTCGTTGACCATATTATTAGTTTACGAATGATTACAGTACAATGAAAACACTATCAATTTGGTTTCCAAATATAACACATCTCAAAGGTAACCGGTAAAAGACACTAATTTCACCTTTAAAAAAGAAGTAATGGAGGTATATCTATAAACGTCATAGAGGTAGTAAAGTTATCTCAGTTAACCAAATACTGAAACAGATTAAAAACATTCATCTAACGTTTCATTCACCCACAACGCGTGTGCCTCAACGACAAATTGCATTATTAAACACGGATAAAACTGGTAATATTTCTTGAATCTATTGGCTTAAACTGTTTTTGACCGCTATCACGGATGAGATACATACTGACACAATTTGAATTCTTCAGAAAACATCTTTGAGTCATTCCGACATTGTTGAGGAATCTCGGTTGATTTGTGAATGTATATATAAGTAGATATAAAAAGATTATCAGCAATTTTTAGAGGAGGCTAAAAGTCACACTAGATATTAATTGATGATATATTTATATGGTGTTCATCAGCTTATTATGATTTATAGCCAGCTCTTGTCTAGAGAATACTTTAATAGAGAGCTTACTGACCCACTACAACAATTTCATATAATACATAAAAGCTACAGATGGTAATTTGCATTCCGTGGATTAAAAACAAACAATTTTACCCAACACTTATAGATGAGGGGCCCTATTGGTTTCCGTTGATAATGGCAATTGATATTAAATGTTTTGTACCTTATATTTAAGAATAGGGCAGAACTAGACGTGAAACAGGTTTTTAGTGTGTTGTAAATGTTTTCATTCCTGACGAAAGAAATGTACGTTAGAATAGGGCAGAGCAAGAAGCCAGACGAGTTGTTGCTCGGAATCAGATTTTTTTAATGTGTTGTAAATGTTTTCATTCTGACAAAAGAAAACAACCCTTGTTGACTTCCCGGACGACGTAGCTGGTGTGGACGCACGCTTCACTGCTCGGCGACCTACATTTTTTATGGACGTCTGTCTTCGTTTACGGAAACTGCTTAATATTTCAAAAGAAAGCAATACTTGACTTGCATCGAGCACAACCCATTATTAATTGAAATACGACACCAATTAAATATTTTAATTTCATATGATATCGTGCACACTAAGTACGCATACTAGCTGATCTACCCTAACGTGTATTCTACCAAGTAAATTACTTCAACTGTTACATTATTTATTTCAGCAAGTGTTGTAGCTATTGAACCAAGTTTTGAAGTACCCATTGTAAATGTAACAGTTATAGAAGGTTCAACTGCTGTTTTGCCCTGCTCAATATCACATCTTAGTCATCATAAGGTTCGTTCAATTAATTACTTAATATTAAAATGTTTAATAAGAAATGATTGAAATGTGTAATCAGTTTGAACTCCTCGAACGAGAACTGCTATAACGTTGCAAAAAAAAAGGAACCAAACAAAAATAAATATTAAGCTTTCCATAATTGTCCGTGTCCAAGTCTACCCCCCCCCCCCCCCCACAACATCCGAATCCCGACACCCTATTCTGAATATCGTGTTAAGGCGATAAAGGATACAGATTTTAATGGATTTATTTCCAGTTCGGTGTTTGTCGACCTTTTATTCTATAGTTAACCACTTTCCCTTTTAGGAAAACATAGTGACTACAGTTTTTAACAGTTTTGTTTTTCTTTTCAAACTCGGTGTAAAGCATAAGAATTGTGAGATGATTATCCAATTGATTTTTATACGCCCAGATTGAAATGTGGTTGTATATTGTCGTCGCCCATGTCCGTCCGTCCGTCGTCCACAATTGCTTGTTGGACGCTCTAGAGACTAAGTTTAATATCCGATTGACTTTAAATTTATACACAGTGTTTAAAGTCATGAGACAAAAAAGCCTATTGATTTTCAGCGATTTCCGATAATAACCTATGGCCCTCGATCACTTAAAAAAAATCTTGTGGACGCTCTAGAGGCCAAAGTTAATATCCTATTGACTTTACATTTATACACAGTGTTTAAGGCCATTAAATGGAGAATCCTATTCATTCTCAGTGATTTCTGATAATTACTACCAGAGATATGGCCCTTGATCATTTCAAAAATCTTGTGGCGCTCTAGAGGCCGAAGTAAATAACCGATTGACTTTAAATTTATATGAGGACGCCTGTTGATAATTACTGACAAAGTCATGGCCCTTGATCACTTTGAAAAATCGTGTGACGCTCTAGAGGCCAAACTTTACATTTATACGTAGTATTTAAGGTCATTAAATGAAGAATCCTATTGATTCTCAGCGATTTCCGATAATTACTGCCAGAGTTATGGCCCTTGGTCACTTCAAAAATCGTGTGGCTCTCTAGAAGGCCGAAGTTAATATCCGATTGACTTTAAATTTATACGAAGACGCCTGTTGATAATTACTGTCAAAGTCCTGACCCTTGATCACTTTGAAAATTCATGTGACGCTCTAGAAGCCAAACTTATCATTCGTATACTAAGCGTTAGCATGGGGCAGAACTTTATGAAAACCAAACAACTTCTAAAGATTTTCTGATAATTACTTAATGAGTTGTTACTCTTAATCAGATTTTAGTAATGTCTCATTACCGAAAAAAGTAAAAATATGTGATAACTCTTGTTAGCTTCCCGGACGATTTAGCTGCTGTGGGCGTATGTTTTGTTGCCTGGTAATCTATCTTTAAATTTGGTGTGAAGCCTTTGATTCTAAAAGGATGTGAACCATGTTGATTTTCAGTTTGTGCGTTTTTATTTGCATTTTGTTACCTGTCAACCTTTGTTTATTCAGCGTGTATTATAATGTTAAATTGCATTTTAGATTGCATGGACGGATCAGTGGACGACGATATTATCGTATCAGACAGAACGTATTATAGACGATGATAGGATCAGTATTCATCAACCCTATCCTACTCAATGGAATCTACAGATACAAGGTGTTAAATATGGAGATCAAGGGATTTATACCTGTAAAGTTAATACTAATCCAGTAAAAGAACAAACGGTTGTATTAAACGTTATAGGTAAAGTATATTGTCATTTCAAGGAAGATAAAGCATTTTAACTGGGAAAATCGTCATTTCCCTCTTTGTGAAGAATTTCTATGTCCGGCAAAATACTTAGCGCACACTATACCAATTTCTCATTGCCGCTTTCATAACAGGTGGAAAATACTGCGACCCCTTATAAACAGATGTCGCTGAAAGGGGGTGGCTGCTCCTACAAATTCTACTGTAGTATGTCATGGTTAGACTGAGTTATTTACATGATGGCCTCCAAGAAACAATCCCTGTTATAAAAGTGTATCTTTAAAAATCGATTTGTGAAATTCGATTGCTCATAGCGTTGGATTATTGTCCAGTAGCGTACACGTAGGCTATAAAACGACTGGGATATTAGGCCGTAAAATTGTCGGCATAAAATGATTATTGGTCGGCGATAGAAACCCACCCAATGATGTTAATTTAAAATCCATTCAAAGAAATAAGGTGACAGGACTGAGTGAATGTTAAATGACACGAGTTTGTCAAGCAGACCAATTTTATGACAGCCGCTCCAAATGTCTCTGCTTATTTTGCAATTTTCAATCTGAGAGTTAATGGAACAAGATATATGTTCAAGTCAGAATAGATCATCGGTCGGTTCATTATTGATTAGATGAATTTTAGAAAGCCGGGATTAATGCATTTTTCTTTGAAATCTAATACAAATGGAATTTTCTTCACCTGGCAGGTGGCCTCAAAACCTGTAGTCTCCGTCATTCCAGCCTACGACGTATCCGCTTTGCCGGCAACGAATATAGTCTGGACAAGATAGCAACCATTGTGTATGAGGTACTAGAATCTCGGTATGGCTTTTGACACTGAATGTAAAATTGGTGCTACTTTGTCCAGACTACATCCCCTGCTGTAGTTGAAGCAAAGACAATATAAGCCAGGGTGATCGAGACTATACAACCTGTCTCTTCATGCCAATCTCCCATCCACATGATTTAAAGGAAATAAATTTAATTGCGTGCGAATATCTGATTAGTCTTGTTATATGACAACGGCACGCATTTGTCTTCACAAAGAAGCAGTACTCAATAAATCAGCGCAGTTATACTAAAAATATGTTGCCAGTCTATCTTTAATTACACCGACTTTCGTTTCGTTATATTTTTCGGGTGTTTACTCTTGTCGAGTAGGAATATTTGCATATTCATTTTTCCCCCTTTTCGCCAATATCTATAATATGTTATTCAACTGTTTCATACATTGTTTTAAATTACTTACATGTATAATACATGTACTAATTCGGATCCATTAGAACCTCTTATTCAATGCTAAGGACTTTTTTAATGTCAAGGTCACGTCGATGACGCCTATTAATGTTCGATTGACCAGACACTTTGTGTATATATGATTTTTATTGCTCTTCATATAAAACCCCGTCGTGACTCCCTCGCTACACCCCCACGTAAAATGGTAGCCGCAACAGTTGGTGGAGATTCCGGTGTCAAAAGTGGGTATTCATTTATTAAGTAAAAACTGAAAAATAGTATTAAAAAATGATGAAATCTTCTGTCAGGGACCTGCCACAGTATTCTGGCCTTCTCACCGGAAACCCACACGCATGGCTTACTCGATTTGGAACAAGTTCTGTATTGGACATTGGAGAAGATTTGGAGAATTTTATTGCTAATATTAGTGCGCGCTGTTTAAGGTTGAACAAAACTGACCACGAGAAACTTTCTGTTTTTATTAGAGGCCTTGAACCACGATTACGTCAAACTGTTATCCAACACTGTCCCAAAAGTTTTGATGAAGAAACACAATCAGCCAGAGTTATACAGCAAAGTTATTCTGTTGGTGGTTTAAGTAATAATCAACAAATTGATGTTATTTCTGAACAATTGAAGTTTCTACAAACTCAATTGCCAGTGTCAAAATAAACGAAAAGATAATAAGACGTTTGCAATCCCGTTTCTCGGCGGCGGAAACCAATGGACTGAAAATTCTTGGAAATTATTTCGCGTACAAATTCGTGATATAGGCGGAATTCGCATTACGTACCTACGCATAAAAATAAACGTTTGTCTCAAAGTGTCCAAGGTAAATTGTTGACGACACGATCAACCCCATTCCATTTCAGATTTAGCCTATATTTTGAGAGAAAACAGTAGGTCGTGTGGATATATAAATATCTAATGATTGGTTTCATTAGGGAATTCGGCATGAGAAGAATTAATCAATCAGCAATTTTTGTTTTCCTAACCTGCAAATAGGAACACCGCCCAACGTTACGTAACATGATTTTACACTTCTATTGCCTCCCTGCCTGACTAGAAATCAAAATTACACGTATATACTGTTTCATCCTCCTCTAGCACGAACTTGGTAAGCTTCAAAACTGAGTCTCCATTTAAATAAACCCGATTTCTTGGTCTCTCGGAACTGTTAATTCAGGGACCTCGCTTATCACGAGCTTATATTTTATTCCCAACAATAAAATATCGCACATTTATTTATTTATGGCGGAAAATCCAGGTTAAATCTGATTGGGCAATGCGGAGTTGAATTCAATTCGGTTATGGTTTCAATCCAGAATTTTGTAGAATTTATTCCGGTTTCTAGTGTACGTCACTATAAGTGTTGACAGAAGGGGAATTGAGGAAACTGTCGGTATGTTTGTGCTATGAAATTATTATTAACCGCAAATGATACACTTAGCATACACAAAATGCTCAAACGCATTTGACCATCAACATAATTGCGAGGCAAGAAAGCAATAAAAGGAAAGGCAAAAGATAGATAAAAGTATATAACAGTAGTGTCAGGAATATTCATGTTAATCGTATTGTTATTATTTTCCAGTCTAGTCGTCTTTTAATAATGTTGTACACGGTTTATATTTCAGTTCCACCAAGAATCATCGGCACATACACACCGAGTCATATCGTCACAAAAGAAGGTCGATCCGTGTCGCTGATTTGTAACGTGACGGGAATACCACGCCCTACTGTCACCTGGTATCGGAAGCCATCCAGTGAGGGCCAGGATAAAGAGCGTGAGTTACAGTCATGTCTGATAAGATCTAGTAAGATGTCGAGCTTATTCCTCCTTAGTTTCATGTTTTGAAATCGTCCATTGGCATTAGTTGCATTTTGTTCTTGTTTTCTTTGTTTATAGTCTCGATCCCTACAGTCTAACATATCTCCTTTTTGATTGCAAAGAATATTGGTCTGGATAAAACGGTGTCCATTGTGTATATTATGGTCACTGCCTCAATGACTTATTGGGGCAATATTGTCTCCGTCCACAAGTTGACAATGCATTCTGCACTGAAATATCCCCTTTATATTTACTACTGTAAAGACAGTGGATACTTCTTTATCCATTCCAAAATTCGTTGTCGCAAAGGGGAGACAATTTAGGCTGGAACAATTGAAACTTTTTGTTTTATTAATTAATTTACATATTACTCTTACTTTTGTTTTTTGCTCGAAATGCACTGTTAACTGAAACGAATAATTGTTTATGTTTAATTTTAACGGTTTTCTCTTCGGCTAATCGTTTTATTTTCAAAACGAATTATCCAAGTTTACTGACACTTTATTTTCTAAGTATAAACTAATCCCATATGAACTTACTTTTATCTATTCAGTTGTGTTTATTAATTAATTTTTGCAGCTTATATAACGCTCGGATCTCTTTAAATAAAAGATCAAGCACTGCCTAGAACCATTAATTTAATTTGACGACTTCGTAATTTTTACCGCGGATGCACCTAAATTAGTTATTTTGGGACATTATACGACCGTCGATTGATTGGATAACATAAAATGGCTATTTCGTATATAGTGTAGATTGTACACCATAATCCACTCGGCAAATCTCGACAGATTTCGGAACCTACATCTAGTCTCGGCTGTATGACAGTAAGTGATATGTACATGTAACTACGCCCATACAGTTGCGATGCGGCTGCCGATTTACTTGGAAAACTTGACGCAATTACAAACAAACAAGACACCATGGGCGGAATTCGTCATACAGCCGAGACAAACAGACAAAATTTCTCTGTACAGCGTAAGCCTGTCCTCGGTGGCTTAGTCGGACTTGAAAAGTAGGACCTTAAACCCGATTACATTCCAATCCTTCGACTAATGTATCGTGACTTTTTATTACAAGGACGATATCAACGAACTTGTTGACGATATCAACGTACTTGTTCGATATGCAAATAAAAAATTGTATCTTTAAATCTTCACCATACAGTTTTTTTAGGATTAATTTCATGTGACACCATTAATTACCTCACTGAGTACACAACTCAAAAATGTCCTATTTAGTTTGTGTGAAAATTTCAGCCCAAGTATGACCAGTTTGCAAATGGTCACCGAAACAGTTTATATCGATAGCATAACCCTTTTACAACGACCGCCTTCGTTAGTTAAGCATATGACAAAAAAGTAGGAGGTTAATCCCATTCCATTTCAATTTTTACAACGATCGTCTCTAAATATTTGTTTCATTGAATGACTCCCTCCCCCTCCATACACCCAACCTCCCACTTAAATAGCAAAAAAAAAAAACAACAGGAAGTTCCTAGCTCACGCGTCTTTATTATCAACGGGTTTATTTCTTGTTTATTCACTGAAATAATAATATATTTGACTTTAAGATAGTCGTTTTCGTATTAAACCCAACACTGTTTTATTTTTCATTTTGATTTTATCCCCGTCCCCTTTATCGATGTTATTTTTTACCCGTTTTATTGTTGCACGAAGCTCGAACATTTTCCATGATAATATCTGAATTAAATTACTTTACAGATTAATATAATTAAAGGCCTTGGTCAAATCAATGTAATTTTCATACACTCACTTAAATGTGAGCTTATATTTTTGCCTCATTGGCAACGTATATGGGCTTCAAGTCGTCTTAGCTGGTGTGGTCTTGTGTTTTGTTACCCAAAATACATGTACTGTCGTTACAGTTTTATTCCAGAGGATTTTAAACAATTTTAACTGTATATTAGATTCGACGCCATTTTGTAGATCGCCATTGCCCCGATGTTATTTCCCGCCAGAGAGCACCAGCTTCTGCGGCGCATTTTCAAAATGACGGGTGTCGAACACGATACAGAATATGATTACACTTTCTGGAACATCTGATACAACATTTGGTATTTTGGGAAGTTCGTATACAGCTAATGGCGTTTTTCAGCCTGTTTGTCCGTCGCATCTTTGGCGCATAAAATCTTAAAATAAAATGTCGAAACCTGGTGTAGATGTTCATTAGGCGAATGTTTTAATATGAATGTTCGGCTAAGACTAAGCGGTGGTAAGCAAATTAATATGTCGAGACGTTGTTACACGATAACTTTGATTCTAATTGTGTGGGAATAGTGACACAACGTGTATACGTCCATTACGTAAAAACTTTTACTAAGTTGGATAATGCGGATTTTCGTTTTAGGCTAAGCAGAGTAATGAGCAACGTGATTTCTCATGCAGTGCTTTATAAAAATATAAATTAATGTGAAAGTAATTAATAAGTGTCATCTATTTATTAAGATGGGAGAAGTCTGTTTCATTGCTTGTGATAAGCAGGGTGTCTAGAAATGAACTGGTCATTTATTTATTAACTCCTTTTGGGCCTGATTCTACTCTTACTGTGCACACGTGGTTTACTAACAAGAAATAATAGACAGTATTCAACAACTTGCCAGAAATATTCAAAATAAAGAAAGTCTAGTCATTTAACAAACATCGAACATTTCCATACATACAACGGTATTGTGGACAACCAACAATGTCTCGGATTTTTTAATCATTGAAAATGTCAGCTAGTGTTTATCTTCTGTAAAAATATTAATAAAAGCTTTACTGATCATTTGCCAAATAGGATTCAGCAAAGCAACAAAGAATTTAAAATGAAGTGTATAGCATTTTAAAAACGGTTTCTAACAATGATAATTTTAATGTTTGACTAAGACCCCGGGTCACCGTACAAAGAAAATCCTAGCAATATCTAGAAGATATCTAAGCTTATTAATACACGTTGATTAAGAAGTGGTTCCGATTGTTTTAGATGGTCAGACAAGAGGTATCCAGTAGAAAGGCGGAGAGTCTCGTGAACAGGTTCAAGACAAACCCGCACTGAAAGGAAGAACATGGCAGAATAAGACAGACGAATACAATAGCAAATCGTTCAATCTGTCTGAATGTCTGTGTAATCACATTAAGTCATTTTACCAACAACCATTCTTTTCAATTGATAAAAGGTTTTAATAAACATGGTCGACACCAAAGGAAGTTGTTACCGTCTAATTATTGTACTTGGACCAATTCCATCCTTTACTTCTCATCTTTGATTTATCATCATGTCTCATTGATTGGTAGCCATCTTGATTTGTGTGAAAAGGTATTATTAGGTATATATTTATGTACTTCAATTTATTTGTATTTAATTTGTCTCAAAACATATGAGGCATCTTTTTGATTACATAAAAGGACTAACATTTTAGTAAGGATGGGGGTCGACCTTGATCTGCAAACAAATGAAGGTATATCATTACCATTCCTATTAATTCAATTCATTAATTTTAGAAACTACATGGTCAAGATTCGATTCCTAAATGAAAACTTTTCTAGGCCATTCTTGCCTTGTCTTTAGGCATGTACGTCTTTCATAATAGGATCGGTAGGTGTGCAGATGGTTTTATAAAATAAATGACTAAATTTAGAAACAAACATAAAATCGATATATACCCATGTTCTAACTTTGATACAAATTAAGTCTAATTTTACCAATATCAAATAAATACAGGTGCTTTCATAATAAGGCCACGCTGAAAATTATTCCAGCAGCGGTTTTAGATACAATATAACAGATTGACTCTTGATCCACAATACTCAGCCTAATTTATTAAATGGGTATATTATCACTCTCACAAAGAAACCAATTGTAATCTATTTTGCATAATATCAAATTCGGAATAACACTAAACCCCACCCAGTTATTAAAAAACCAACATTGACCTACTTTGAGCAAACTATTTCCATAAGCATCCGTTATATTCCTTGATAACGCCAAATTCCAACCCAGTTTAAATTCTTCACAAAATAGTATCATTATGGAACGGACTCCATGTATGTGATTTTTTATACGCCCACATTGAAATGTGGTCGTCTATTGTCGTCGCCCCCGTCCGTCGGTCCGTCGGTCCGGCGTCCACAATTGCTTGTGGACGCTCTACAGGCTAAAGTTAATATCCGATTGACTTTAAATTTATACACAGTGTTTAAGGTCATGAGACGAAGAAGCCTATTGTTTTTCAGCGATTTCCGATAATAACTACCAGAGGTATGGCCCTTGATCACTTCAAAAAATCTTGTGGACGCTCTAGAGGCCAAAGTTAATATCCGATTGACTTTAAATTTATACACAGCGTTTAAGGTCATAAGACAATGACGCCTATTGATTTTCGGCGATTTCCGATAATTAGTGCCAGAGTTATGGCCCTTGATCTCTTTAAAAAATCTTGTGGACGCTCTAAAGGTCAAAATTAATATCCGATTGACTTTAAATTTATACACAGTGTTTAAGGTCATAAGACGAAGAAGCCTATTGATTTTCAGCGATTTCTGATAATTAGTGCCAGAGTTATGGCCCTTGATCACCTCAAAAAATCTTGTGGACGCTCTGGAGGCCAAAGTTAATATCTGATTGACTTTAGATTTATACACAGTGTTTAAGGTCATGAGACGAAGAAGCCTATTGATTTTCAGCGATTTCAAATAATTACTGCCAGAGTTATCTCCTTTGATAACTTCAAAAATTCTTGTGACGCTATAGAGGCCAAAGTTACCATCCGATTGACTTCAGATTGATACATAGAGTTTAAGGTGTTGAAACGAACAAGTATTTTGATTTTCAATGAATTTAGATAACTGAACAGCTAAATCCATGATATTAAATGTTTCATGTATATACTAATTGTTAGCGTGGGGTAAAACTTTATAAAAAAGCAATCAAATTCTAATGATTTTCTGATAATTACGCAATGGGTTGCTACTCTTAATCAGTTTTTAGTGTATTACAAATGTTTCATTACCGAAAAAAGTAAAAATATGCGACAACCCTTGTTGACTGCCCGGACGATTTATCTGCTGTGGGCGTATGTTTCGTTGCCTGGCAACCTATCTTTTCTCATTGCGCATGCTTTCTACATATTTTAAGTTGGAGATTGTGTTTCATATAACACATGTTACTAAATACAAATTTATGGCTATTTAGTCCAGACCAAAAACTTTATACATGTATAGTCTGTAATGATTGAAACCAGCCATTCCTGTGGGGCCAATCTCTAGTAAAGGAAGAGATTGGCCCCACAGTCGGTTTATATGTTGATGATTATAGATTATCTTACAGTTGTAAAGGGTAGGTAGAGTTAGGTTGTGGTATGCTTCTTAATATCGGCCTAATACGTTAGTATTTATAGGGACAATGATAAGCTCCGTCCATTTTTAGTATAAGGGCAACGATATTGCACCCAGCTGACTTAGCTATATTTCATATTTTGTTTATAAACTAACTTAATGTTTCCCGAAGTATTTATTGAAAAAATGTCATTAAATTTAGTTCAGCAACTGATAAAGATCAACAAATGCTTATGCTCAAGTTAAATTGGTAATGCATAATTTTAGTTGGCACGTTGTAGTGAATGGTTTTTTGTACTAAATTTCATAATAATTACCATATTCACCATGTAATGTTTATATGACTAAAATAAAAAAACTAAATAATATTCAGCTGAAATGTAATGATTTTTGTCTTGAGACCTGCGCATACGAATAATATTGTGTCAGGACGATCTGTTGGGGAAACACCGAGAGCACCCGAGACCGTTTCCTCCTCGTGGGTTTCCTCCGAGTACTCCGGTTTCCTCCCACTGCTAAAGACCACTATGCGCAAGCGAATTATTGAAATAAAATCAAACCATATGTTAGTCCCGAAATGACCTAGCTTGTGCCGAGTGAACGTTAAATCTCTCTCTCTCTCTCTCTCTCTTTCTATCTCTCTATCATTAGACATTATTGTGCATAAAAATTCCGATATTATGGTTACATATAGCCGTATGTTTATGTGTTTCGCCGCGCATAATGGCCCCCGTCAATATACAAACAATTGCAGTTATAAAATGTTCCCGTTTGGAAATTTATCAGTCCCAATGGATTATCGGTCATTAGTGCACACGTAGCCTATAGGCTTAATCTTTGGTGTGTATAGGACATAACTTGTTTTGCTTTGAATCCGATTCTGAGCGATAATGCATTATGTATGATAATGTTGCTTTCTTACTCATGAAGGATGTTGTTTTCAGGGATAGGTTTTAAAGGCGAAGAATTGGTGATCCATAATGTAACCAGATATTGTGGTGGTATTTATGAGTGTTTAGCTGACAATAACGTTCCCCCAGCAGTCAAAAAAGAGATTCGAGTAGATGTAGAATGTACGTATTGTCAATTTAAAGCCATTTATGTCAAGACTAAACAGCCTTAGAAACTAAAGTGAAATTGACTTCAATTGAACAACTGACGTAAATTACTGACGTCCCAAATCAATTACCAATATATATTTAGAAAATAATGATTAAAAGATAAATAAGGCTGCAGGTTAAAAGGACCTATATGAAACTCTGACTACTTATTCGATGCATTATTAGTTGTATTAAGGCGACGTATCACAGTTTCCGTCCCATTAACCTTAATAATAAATATGATTTGGATAGAGGGGTATCAAGTTAAAAATGCGAACTTGAGTAAAATGAAATTCCGCCGGGGAAATTCTATGGAATAAAATCGTGAGTAGAAAAGCGAAAGAAGAAAGTCAAAAGTAGAAATTTTTTTAATGGAAGTAGAATTTAAGGTTAAACGAGTAGATTATTTTGTTATGGTTAAATGCATAAAGTTCGAGGTTTCCTCCACGAAAAAAAAATTTCCTGTTACGTTTGATTCTCTATTTTTACTATTGATCAAATTTTGAATCTGATACCTTTATATATCGGTATAGTTTCATTTGAACGTCGTCATAGGTTCAGCGCTCAGAAATAAATACAGAAACACCAGTATTAGTGTTATGCATTTAAATTTATATCATACGAGAGTTGATGCTTCCGTTAACCATTAATTTCATTCTTTTCACTAATAGTCCAGCCAGAAATACGACTACCAACCAAACGAATTGGACAAAGCAAAGGAAGAGAAACTATTTTAGAATGTGTAGTGACGGCTTTTCCTCATGCTGTCAGTGTTTGGCAGTTCAGGGGCAGAGAACTCTCCAATAGTTGGAAGTATCGGATAGAGGTCTTCGAAGAGGGAATGTACACTAAAACATTAAGTTTAAGAATAGTCCAACTGGATGAAAGAGATTATGGCATTTATATGTGTGTAGCTTCGAACTCCTTAGGAAAAATAACAGACACTATGGAATTATACGGTAAGCCGATTAGAGTATCAAAATTTTATGTCGGGGTTCGCTTTGGATTTTTCGGCTGGTCGGACCCATTCGAAATTCAGATATGTAAAACCTGTCACCCGTAAATGCTGTACGAACCAGAGGTTTTGAAAATCTCTGTCCAAAGTAGGACATAGAGGAACGCTATCGAAATCCACTTTACTTTTTATACGCCCACATTGAAATGTGGTCGTATATTGTCGTCGCCCCCGTCCGTCCGTTCGTCCGTCCGTCCGTCAGCGATTTCAGATAATACATGTAACTACCAGAGTTATGGCCCTTGATCACTTCAAAAAATCTTGTGGATGCTCAAGAGGCCAAAGTTAATATCTGATTGACTTTAAATTTATACACAGTTTTTAAGGTCATGAGACGAAGAAGCCTATTGATTTTTCAGCGATTTCTGATAATTAGTGCCAGAGTTGCAGTCCTTGATCACTTCAAAAAATCTTAATATGCGATTGACGTCAGATTGATACACAGAGTTTAAGGTGTTGAAACGAACAAGTGTTTTGATTTTCAAAGAATTTTGATAACTGAACAGCTAAATCCATGATATTAAATGTGTCCTATACTATTTGTTAGCGTGGGGCAAAACTTTATAAAAAGCAAACAAATTCTAATGATTTTCTGATAATTACATAATGAGTTGTTACTTTTAATCAGATTTTAGTGTATTACAAATGTTTCATTACCAAAAAAAGTAAAAATATGCGACAACCCTTGTTGCCTGCCCGGATGATTTAGCTGCTGTGGGCGTATGTTTCGTTGCCTGGCAATCTAAAAAAAGTTATTAACCAAGCACCAAGAAACGCTCTAACGGTAAGAGGATAGGTGTATGTGTAGAAATTGTAATAAGTATGGAAATTTATGTCCTTATTTCTACACACGTTCTACGTCTTCGTTGAATCAACGAACATGTCTTTTGACTATGCGTTACTTGTAACAATATATCATTGACCCTTTTCTTACAGAACTCAGAATAGCTACCAAACCAACTACAGTAACGTCTACGACAGTTTCCGTAACACCTGGACAGTTAAATCGTGGCGAGGGCAGGGGACACAAAGCCTTACAATCGGACACCAGAGTGGACTCGCCTTTATTAACTAATACACCTAGCGATGGTATATACGGCGAGGAAGATGAAGATGACATTGGATTGGGACAGCTTGATCATAGAATTAAAACATATATACATTCAGCGGGTGAGTACAGTTTCTACGGCGTTTGGTAGACCAAACAAAGCTCAGGCAGATTGTTTGTTGGCAAGTTTTAGGTTGATTCTTGAAAATATTATTCAGCATCTTGTCTTTACCCTCACAACTCGTTAGTTTACGATACCAGAAATGTACTATTATCGGTGTATTCTATGATGATGCCCATATACGGAAATTGGTTGGACGTGGAAATGAAATACTGCGAGAGATTATTACCAAGCTGTTAACGTACATGTAGTGTTTAGTCCTTATCATCATCAGATAATTACAGCACAAGTCATAGCCATGCTACATCAGTAAAGTTGTCAACTGAGTAGCAAACACCACGTCTTCAAAGCATCTCAAAAACTAAGAATTTGATTAGTCCACAGTTGTCGATTTCGACAAAAGTTTTCTTTAATTGCTTTAGCCAGATCTAGAGTGATCAAACCTGGGATTAATCCACCTAATATAGTATGCCTCATTACTTATTAATTCATATTGCAACAACTGACAGTTATCGCTAGTTCAAAAATACATGTAGATAATGAGGATGGTTATATGTTGACATTTCAGTAAAATGGCTTCATCTGGGGAGTTATTACTGTTAGAAGAACAGTGAACTTCTGATTGTCATTGCTACCGTTGTTACAAGTCTCGATTATCTAGTTTTAAATTAAATCCTTAACAGACAATCATATTTACATCTGTTGAAAATCTAGTGCATCCAATGGCATCGAGGGTTAATTATGTTCTAATTAATAATTTATGAAATATTGAAGGTCCAAAGAAAGACTTGCAGTAGGCAAATTTATCGCTTGAATAATTACAATGTTAAAGCAGTTCTGTGATAATGACTGACACAAATATTGTCCTTTAATATCAGTTCTCCCCGAGACTGAAAGTGCAAGGGGTTACACGATTGTGCAAAATGTCATTGATTTGTCAGGATTTATTTGTCAATTTTTACAGATATAATCATACATTTCTTTATTATATTACTTTGTATTTTCCAGGAGCTAATGGCAAACAGGCTGCTGTAGATAGCTTAAGTTCGGCTTCTTCTATTTACTTCTCATCGATTACTTGTGTTGTGTTCCTTCTCCCATACATTATACACTAAAATATGTCCAGAACAAAAGAATTGATATTATTAATCTGACCGGGTGAATTATGGCAAATATAAGTGACAAAAATACAAAACACATGGAAGATTCTCGAAGATGTTTTTGATTTGAAGTGATGTTTAAAATCTGTACCATTTACGTTTTGTCAATCATCTAAACACAAGTGGGAAATTGTGTCTGACATTTCAAGGACAGTCTTTTCAAATTATATTTCAGTAATCTAATCGATTTCTAAAACAGCATCAAAAAGAAATGCCAGCAAGTGTGATATACGGAACGCCAATGTGGAGAAAAATCAAATATGTATATCATTAAACAGTTAAGGTTGTGAAAGTGGCCCTACTGTAGTCCTGATTCCACTGACAAAAGACTAGAGATAAAAATTGTGTTTTCTTGGTTCGAGGAGCAACATTTGTACCCATAATTAACGTATCAGCCGGGATTAGCCGGTTGTAATTTCAGCAGTTGATTATTGTTTCCTATAGTTATACAAAATAAGAGTAATGAACTTAAAATTAAATCGGACCTTAAACAAGATATAAATCCCCCAAAAATTCAGAATAAGACAAGTTGAATTTGCCAATAGAAATCTTTTAGTGGCGAAAACCCACACCCCCTTGTGGTGCCACTTTTTTCTGGTTTAAAATAAACTTGGGTTACTATTTTGAGGTTAGATAGTCAGTTCTTGGTGTGTACCTAGATTCGGAAAACAAAATGTGGTAATATTGTTAGTTAGATCAAGTATGATTAGTAGGGTTACGTTCAAACGAATTTTACCTTTGGTTGCGGCACACGGTTGACAAAATCACGTTCTTCTGTTTATTTTGTAAGAACCGAACTGGAAATTATTTCCACGATTATTTTAAAGGACAAAAATCCGTTAACATAATAATATTTTTAAATATTTATATGTTAAGGGCTGAATGCTGGAATGTATTCGTAGAATAATAATAAGTGTAAAATGAAGTCAATTAAGACAAATCACAGGAGTTCAGCTACCCATAAAAACTAATTAAAATGTTCGTTTTATTATAATTTTCCTTGTCTTATTTATATTTTGTTAGACTTTAATTCAATAAATATATCCGAATCACATTTATTGCTTGTTGTTGTGTGGCGTTTTTTTATGGACCAGTCACACTAATTTCATGGAACAAAAATTAATTGATAGATGCATCCTTATTTCAATGTACTCCATTTGTTGAATGACATAAATGTATTTATATTATGTATATAATACCATTGTAAATAAATGAGCACTTAAAATACATTATTAACCCTGTTTATGCACAGTAGTGAAATTGTTATAATACCGAAGATGTACTGAAGCCAGCCAGATTCCTCGACATTTATTTTAGTTACTGTCGATGATGACTGTTGGCGGAACATCAATGATTTTTCTTCCGTAAGTCATCATCGATAGCCATTATTTGTTGTCTATCGATGGAAGATTTTGTAGAACAACCAGTTGTAACCACTGTAGTTAACTATGTCGATGGTCATTTAATACTGTTTACTAATGCTTTGTTTTTCTTATTCGTTTAATCAGATCAGGACTACGAAGATTATTATATATTTTATCGGCGTTTGTTTTAAATAACATTTTGTATCTTGATTTTCTTTACGTTTTTTGTATGGAGAAGTACTTAATCAATAGTAGCTTTAGAAATCTGAATTTAGTCTGGTTTTAGAATGACAAAAAACGGATAAAATTGGTCTAAGCGAAGAAAAGACATTTCACGGATTTGTCAGTTTTTCGTAATGAATTTTAAAACCAGACTAACTGTGCTTAGGTTTTATGTAGGGACACAGTTCGACTGATCTAAGTAATTATAGCCATTTATGTCAGGAATAAAACCCGAAGCGGTTTTAGATTAACAACTATGGTGTCAAAACTATTGTAAAATTTCTGACTTTGGGATTAATGTTATCCATATACGTAATCTAAGGAGCTTTGGGACTGTTTGTTGTATATAATATATAAGTATAAAGGAGGTGTATATGTATATAATTATCGTTATTATTATATAATACATAACCGTGTAAATAAATTTCTTTTTCGTCATTTATAATATATTATGTGTACATTTTTATTGATTATTAAATTTGCTTAAAAAGTATTTTAGGACTATTTCTATACGATTGTTCATTGAATATAAAACACGTGTGTGTGTGAGAGAGAGAGAGAGAGAGAGAGAGAGAGAGAGAGAGAGAGAGAGGGAGAAAGAAAGAAAGAAAGGGGTAGAGAGAGAGAAGGGGGATGGGATAGTATCTGGGCACGGAGAACTCAAAGGAAATGATGAGGCTTGGAACACAACAAAGATACATATGCTTCTTGCAAGGACCTTGCGATCGAAAGCTTTTACATTATACCACCCGGCATCGCGTGGGGGACACAGAGATATCGTTGCTTGACGGGTGTTCAGATATTTTATAAACAAACTTTGTGGTCGAACTATATCCCGCAATCTGTACAATATTAAATCTGAGATCAATGAATCGTTTTCATTCAATATGTGATCTGTGTTACATTCTTAGCCTGACTTTCCGCATACATGATGTTCGAACATGAATTCAAATATACCGGGTATTTATCGAGGTATACCAATTGCCCATTGTGATAGGTGTGTACCCCATGTTCCTGAAGCAACGATTGCAAGTTTTAGAACATCTGGAATATATGGAGTTAAAGCGAGATCAAGACCTCTATTGGAGATGGGTGTACCCATACCTGGCGTCAACTTCTTTAGCTTGAAGTATATATACTTAATCTTTGTAATGATTTGGAAGATGGAATAACGTTTACTTGGAGCAACTTGACTGAAGGGAGGTAACTGCAACAATCGAAGCATATAGGAAATCGACCACAATTAATTTCCCCATTGCGTTCAATGTTAATTACGTATCATTGCTTGGCTCCAACTTTTAACCTATTTTTTGCTATGCTAAAGGCTTTTTACTACAAACACTAAAATTTGTTTGAGGTTGACCACTGGAAATTTGAGATACACAAACTTGAAGTAGTAAACTTAAAAAACATGTAAATATTCGCCGTATACATTGCCTTAATAAACCTCTTAACCCTGATATCGATCCACGGTTAAGCCATGAATATTTACCAAAACCAGGCAGAAATTGCCAATATAAACCCTCTTCTTCCACTTAAGACCAGAACCTCAACACAGGTGGCAATACAAACGAAAAGGGCGAGTGGGAGAATTGCTATAAATAGACGAACTACCGAGACAGTGTAATTTAATCGTGGTCTGTTTCTTAGTAATTCTTTCTCGTTGACATCAATATTAAATTGTTCTAATCACAATGAGCCAACATTCGCTAACTAATAATTGGAAGGGGTTGACAATATCATCTCAATTCTTCAGTTTTGATGCTTCTTTGGTCGACATTTGTTTATTCAGCCATCCAATGCAACGAGTGTCTGGTTAATCGAGTGTAAGCTATTTATAGAATTCCGGTTGTAAAGCAAAGCGGACGTAGATTTTTATTTATTTGACCGACTGACTGCGCGTGCTGGCGGTTGATATTATTTACATATAATAGAAAGGTGTGTAAACGTTCTTGCAATAGACTTTTAAGAGGGTTTATAAATAGTTGTTATGTTTTTGAGTCTTAATTTGGTTGAAATTTGGGTTCTGTATTACATAACATATTAGTTACTTTAGTAACGAATATTATCGGCTCTATTCTAGCCGATAATACTCGCTTTTGAAGTAACTATATGTAAAGGTGCTCTTTGAATAATATAGTCAATGTAAGTTCGACAGTGGTACATTATGTTATCAGACAACTCACATATAACAAGCGTGTTATCGTTTAGTATTGAGATTTGCGATTGCTAACTTCAAAGTGCAATTTAATCGTTAATTGCATACATCCAACAAAACAAGTCCCCCGATAGGGTTGAGTTCAACCGTCCGTGTCCGTTTATGTTTTTTTATTAATACCACTGTAGTTACCTCCCTTCCACCCATGTAAACCTCGGTTGTGTGTCGATGCCGAGCATAGCCAAGCCACGCGAATGACAGACCCTATGAGCCAACACACACGCGTTAAACACTTCGGTCATCCAACCCCCTTACAATTCTGCCTAAAAAGAGACCAATTATATTTTTTAGGTGTTCTCGAAGATACAATGGAATTGACAAAGGAAGAGTCAAATGGAATCCTGAAAACCGTTCTACATTTAGATTTACCTGAGGACGACAAACTAAAACCTGACTTAATACTTCTGAATAAAATCATAATGGCCGTTCACGAACATCTACCATTCCAAAATCTAACGCTAATGGCAGAAAATGTATCTGATCGACATAGACCAACCTGGTGTGAGATTAAGTCTGCAATGTTGAAAAATCATGGCGGCTTATGCTATCCCATGAACCTATTCTTGTATCGTTTATTGGAAGTTATTGGCTATGAAGTAACCATGGCCCATTCCACTATCACTCAATGGCCAAACATCAATAAAAATGATCACGTGATTGTATTCGTTCATAATGTCAACAATGAAGGAAATTTATTTCTAGCGGAAGTTGGCTTGGGTTGTCCCACATTTGATGCTATTGATATGTCCTTCGAAAAAGAGTCGAAGATTTACGAACAGTCTACACATGTTTATAAGTATACGAAGAGCGGCGGCAAAGGATTTCGAATGTACAAAGACCCCGAAGACGCCAGTTGGAAGGAACTTTACGTTTTTGACCTTCTCGGAACAAAGGAGATGGACCAATTTGAACCTTACTACGATCGAATATTCGCCGATCCCACCGTAGGGATCTTTCATTCTATAATTAGAACAGCGGCTTTTCCCAAGAAGAAAGCAACGGCAATTACTAACGATACGATGACGGTCGAAGATCAAGAGGGAAATGTTGAGAAATCAAAACTGGCGACCGATGATGACATTATAAATGAGTACAAGAAGCTGTTCCCACAATTCGAAGAGTCAATCGTAAAATCGGCTTTAGCCAACTGGCGAAGTTTACAAAAAGATAAATCAAAGTAGATGTAATAACCGTATCATGTCTGAAATAAAAATATATTTCCGTCTTAAATTAACTCTTTTGTCAACCATGTGCTTGGAACAACGTGAACATCTATTATTATCGACTGGTCGAGTTTATGAGGGTTGACTGTATTGCATGAAAGTACGACAAAGTGGGTTTTTTTTTCTCATTTTTGCTCCATTTCACTTACATTCGCGCGTAAAGCAAGGAAGCCCTGAAACAAAAGCACAATTATTCGACGAACACTGCATTTTACATGCACTTTCGCATTGTCGTTTTTCGCAAATTGCACGCAAAAATAATCGCAAAAAATGCAAATTGAAATTTAAAAAATGGCCGTATCTAGCTACCATACATTCGAGTTTTTTTTTAAGATTTCTGGTAAGCAAATGGAATGCGTTTGACCTAAATGTGCGTATAGCGTTTTAGGTTACCTGTTTAATTCGTTCGCTTGGTCGCCTTTTGATCTATTTTTATTATGTGTGATAAGATATATTGATAAATGGTAAGTTTCTAGACAATTTTTTTTTCTTTTTCATGGGCAATCAGAGACATTGAACAAATAGTTTAAAGCAGCTAAACTTCTTTCATTCAGATCAGGGCAAGGGGGTGCTGAGTAGACCCAAGTAAGACCCAACTATCTAATTATTTTCCAACAACAGGATAGGTCAGGCAGCTTGTGCTTTAAGATGGAGCAGGAGAAATGAGATCACGGTTGAGCTGTTGTTATTAGTCCAGGAGCTAATGACAAAATAATATGGTCATCAGTTACAAAAGGTTTGACCTCTCAAATTTGTAGCAGGTGGCCGTACGAGTAAAAATCAGTTGGTCAGATCGGGCACTGCTGAGGCGTTTAGGGGACCTAGTTACATGGCTGGGAGTACATATTTCAGAAAACTAACTAGGTAAATACAATTTTCTAAAATCTAACCGAAACTTTGGGGCTTTCCTCAAGTCAGATCGCTCTAAAGTATGTCCGACCGCACCCTAAAAATGGAACTTTTTATATGACCATCAATTACATGGCTGAAACTTACCTGGAAAACATATTTTCAAAAATCTAACCAAATATGTTGGTGCTTTCCTCAAATCACATAGTCCTAAAAGCCCACCTGACCACGCCCTAAAATGGGACTTTTTATATGGTCATCGGTTACATACCTTGAGTGATTATACAGCATCGTTTAGTAGGAACGGGAAAGTCCGACATTTAAAATTATTTCAAAAGCTGTTGATGTCCAGAAAGCCAACAGTTATTGAAGGATTTGTTTGTAGTATCTATGGGATGCCTAAAATGTCTTCATTTGAAGATATTTATTTAAATAAATACAAAATTGAAGGCATAGAAGAAAATCGGGGGAGTATTTGTAGTGTCTGGATAAATGCGTCAAAGAATAACACCCCCCCCCCCCCATGATGTTGGAGTGTTTAAATTATAGTGGTTTGATGGTGATGTTGCTCCTGTATAAGTTGAGAGTATTTGCATACATGAACATAGTGACCAAGAGAGCGTGGTCTCTGATGACGAATCAAACAACGATGATGAAAGTGAGACTGATCAACTAATGGCATCACCTCGACGCACTTACTCACTTATTTTAAATCATTAAAATGTTATATGGACAACTACGTACCAATGAAATGGAAGGATAACTAAATAGATTTCATAATTTCAATAATACATCATTGACTAACATTTTTAAATCCACGAGGTTGTTATTCATTATCGAAGATCGGAAAAAAGCAAAAACTATCAAATTCAAACCAAAGCAATTTTTTAATCCAAACAATACTTTCGAAATTTGTTTAAATTTTCCACTTAGTTATAAAATTGAATAACATTCTGAATCATTGTTGAATGAGCTGTTGTAATGGAACATGGAAGGTCTGAAGACATAAATTTAACATCAGTCCAATCCTAACTATCTGGGTCGTGAATTGAGTATGATGTGGTTACTTATCCTATAATACTTGATACCATGGCCCATTTTAGGATTTCACATAGCTAATAAACATTTGTTCTATTTTTGTGCTATAATTTTGAATCTTGCCGCGGTTCAACAATGCATTATTGGTATTACATTATAATAATCTTTATATATAGAGGGAGGGGGGGCTGCAATTTTAAGGCCCGTCTGACTTGGGGGGAAAAGCCCACACATTTATGGTTAGTTTTTTCGAAAAATACATTTTTCATTCATGGAACAATATTTCTGGTAAATTTCAACCATGTAACTGATGACCATATAAAAAGTCACATTTTAGGGCGTGGTCAGGGGGCTTTATGCCGATCTGACTTGAGGAAAGCCCCAACATTTTTGGTTAGAATTTTGAAAAATATGTTTTCCAAGTATGGATCTTCGTTTATGGTAAGTTTCAGCCATGCAACTGACAACCATATAAAAGTCCCATTTTTAGGGTGTGGTCAGACATACTTTAGAGCGATTTGATTTGGGGAGAGCGCCCAAATTTTTGGTTAGATTTTTGAAAATTTTATTTACTAAGTGTGGATATTTGTTTCTGGTAAGTTTCAGTCATGTAACTTATGACCATATTATTAGCCCCGTGAAGCGTGGTCTGACATGGAGAAAGTCCCAGAAATTTTGGTTAGATTTGTGAAATAATTACTCCACTGTGGATACCATTGAAGGGCCTTTTTAGCGGGGGGTGCAGGGGGTACTCTTATCGGCCGGGCTACAGTAAAATGAAAGTGAGCAAGCCGAGGATGGTGATGGATGTTTAAGACTACAGTCCGTGTAAAAAAGGCATGACAGTATCCAAATTGCTAAACAGTTCCGCTAGGTTTTTAGGCCCTAGGCTTCAAACTGCCAAACAAGTTGTCTCCTTTCCCAAGTGGCATCGATTTAGGGAAGTGATCCTGCGTATATAACTATTATGCGATTATATGGTTGTACATAACTAAATGTGTTGCCTATTGTTGTAGATTGCAGACGATATGCTGTCTAAGGAAGAAGTTGTCTACTTCCTAACGGATGTGCTTGAAATAAATGAAGTTCTCCTGGAATCGTTCAAAAAACATGAGGTGATAACTACCATAATGGCGTCCTACAGAGAGAAAGAACCTTTCCAGAATATTATCCTGATGGCAACAGACCCAAATAAAAGACATCGACCTACATGGAATGAAATAAAACATGGCATGTTTCTTAAACAAGGGGGACTCTGTTATTCCCACCATATATTTCTTTTCGCTTTATTTAAGGCCTTAAATATTGATGTTTCCTTAGTCCATTCAACTGTTTCCTCGCCGAACGATCATTTAGTTATCATTGTAAAGAACATATTCAAAACTGGAGACGCGTCCTTGATTGAAGCGGGCTGTGGTTACCCAACTTTTCGAATAATATCTTTAGATTTTGAAGAAGAATCCCCAATATTTGTCGACTCATTTTTGGAATATAAATTGGTTAAATATGAAGGTAAAATTTTACGGATGCATAGAAAAGGAGACATTCGACCATCAAAAGATGTAGACACCGGTTTTTATATGGGAGAATGGAGGAGATTTTATGATTTCGATTTGAAAGAAATTGAAAATATACAAGATTTTGATGAAGTGTTTGATGATGTCTACACAAATCCAGATGTATCGCCTTTCCATACTAGTTTTCGTTTTATTCAATATCAAGGCCAGAAAACTCAGATATTGGTCAACAAAAAATCTCTGATTGAAAATGATCAACATGAACTTGAAACAACCAAGTTGGAGTCAGATGGGGAAATTATAAAATGTATCGATTCATTTAGTAATGCCTTTGGTGAATCCTGCGTCCGAAAAGCTCTTGATAACTGGCACAAATCCGCAGAAAGTTTCAAGATTTAGTCCAAGGTGAGGGTTGACAAGATGTAGCCAACATGTGGCAAAGGCTTGCATGATAATACGTTTGTGGTTCACCTTGGAACTATGAGACATGCTAACTACCAACTGGAAGTAACATTAACATACTAGTGAACATTTCAACATAACCTACCTCTCAACTCTGCTCAACTTTACGTTATCTTTACGTCTCAAATAATGAATTATTCACCCTACCCAGGCAGATAATGACAAGTTAACCTTTTTTAATAGATTAATTTGATCCGACACCAATAAGTGAACCGATATACAGAAAGAGAGAACAGGACTATCAGTAAAACACACTATACATTGGTGGCAAACCAAATCTGGGAATTGGTGTCTTTTTGGTGTCATATTGTCTTCACATGGTCACCAGGTCACATGACCTGATTGTTATTTCAGTGTTTTTTAATACTATGCTGAAGGTGGGCCTGACAAGGACAGCTTCCTAGTCGTTCGGATGGGACGAAAAACCGACGTCCCGTATACACATTAGCGTACACGTAAAAGATCCCTTGGCAGTTGGAATTCGATATAAGAGTAGGCCTTTGTGCCGCTGTCCTGGCAAAATTTCCCTCATGACACACTGTATGGCGTATGCCCATCATCCATTAGCCCAGTTTAGTAGCAAAAAAGCAGGACGTTAAACCCCGTCAGGTCAGGTCATCCGTCCTGCATCACTGACAAGGGGAAACTCGATTCATTTCATTGTTTCGACAAAACAAAACAGAGAACGTGTACAATCCAATTTAATTTTTGAACTTATTTCATCAATATGTTATGTAGACAAAAACATAACACGATGCATATCTTGGCCGTGTCTTTTATTCAATGGCATATTACATGATAGATCTTAATGCACGTGCAAAAACTGAGTGACAATGTCAGGCGTAACCAACCGATCACATCTTTATCTGATCAGCTACAAGCTAACAAAACCATTCGATAATTTTTTTAACATGATAATACTACGCCTATGACCTCGTTTAAAGCAAACCGTGTACCCTCTTCCATAGCGTTTGAAGACACGGGTCAACTTTCGTAACCAATACACGCATGAAATATTTGAAATATTGGTAAATGAATCTGACCAATGTTCTCAAAATTACAAGTCTCGGTCACCCAGGGACACCTAGTCTTCAACGTACGGAGGGTTTGGATCCGTTGTCAATTTTTGACGAAAATTACTGGATAATCTACCACATAAAAAACCAAACTCCCGGTTACGCATGGGCACTGAAACCTTTTGGTTAAAGTCTCGAAATATATCCCACAATTCACTTGACACATCTATTATTAGAAACAAAAGAGACGGGGAATAAACATGAATCGCGATGAAGAATTAAGAAGATTGTTCGAGAAGCCATATGTTTGATTTTTGACAGAGAAAATTACCATTTCAATTAAAACCTTTACAAACAAAATTTTAGAGAGTGTTATTGTTCACAAGCGAGATGTTTGGGTAGATTCAGTATGTGGTAACATAAAAGACTTGATAATCTAGACAATGACCTACTTTCCGTTAAATTTTGAGGACCCATCCAGACTAATATTCGTAGATTATGTTTTGGGATGTTAGAGACTACAAAATTACATGCATTGGTTGGGGTCACTTATTACACAGATATACGACGGAAATTTATCACACCGCAACTGGGTTTTAACCCGCAACTTACGTTTTTCACTTTCAATCAAATCGGCAAAATTTACTATAAAAAATCTTCTTCGGGCCATGATTAAGGTTTTACAGAGTGGACGTTTACGACTGGCCCCCGAATCCATTTACTTGATTTGATATTTGTTTATTTTTTGCAATGTCTGTTTATCTTGTAGATTTTTGTTTTGCTTGTAATGATGTCCTCTTGCACCAAATGCTGGGGAAATTTGGGCACACAATTGTACTTTGTAAAAGTTGTATAAAAAAATATTGTGTTCTTGAATATGTCTAATTTAACAGGAAATTTAAATTCAGAGTATCTATAGTTAGACAATTAAATAGAAATCTTAAGACTCGAGCCCTCTATTGTTTGGAGTACAGTAAGCCACAACTAAAATACTAAGAACCTAACTACATTTTTGGGGCACCAACCACCATCGCACCCCCCCCCCCCCCAGTCAAAACTTTCCCCGTACGCCTATACTGGAGATACTGGAGATGAGTACTTACTTGAAGCGGGCTGTGGTTATCCTACCTTTCTAATAATATCTTTGGATTTTATAGAAGAATCCCCAACATTTTTGGATTCATTTTTGAAATATAAATTGGTTAGATATGAAGGTAAAATTTTACGGATGCATTTAAAAGGGGACATTAGACCACCTAAAGATGAAGACACCAGTTTCTATATCGGAGAATGGAGGCGATTTCATGACTTCGATCTAAAAGAAATTGAAAATTTTCCAGATTTTGATGAAGTCTTTCATGATATCCACACAAATCCAGATACTTCGACTTTTCATAAGAGTTTTCGTTTCGTTTCATTTCGAGACCCGAAACATCACTGATTGAAAATGATAAAGACGAACTTGACACAACGAAATTGAGTCGGATGGGGAAATCTTAAAATGTCTAATGCCTTTGGCGAATCCAGCATCTTGGATACTGGCGCAAATCTGGCGCGAACAGTGACGTCAACATCAACATGGTAAGCTGATAAGGCGAAAGGAGATTTACCAATCGTAATTTAACAGACGTTTTACAATTACAAATTTACTAACAATAACTATAACCCCAATTTATTGTATGATAATATATATGTTTAAATAGTCAGAAATAATAAGGTGCATTAACGATAATTTCCCGCTTACAAACGGATATATTTGATTTGATGGACTAAAAACTTGCATCAAATTACATGTACTCCCAAAAGTAAATTCCTGTATTATCCTTTGCCATCATCTTTTTTTTCTGTCGTTTAATCGCAAAGTCAAGTGGCCGTCTATGTTTTCACAACCGTCTATGTTTTGCAAGGGTGTCAAACGAATCATTTGTATTTTGACGAGTAGACAAAGACTAATTGCCGTTGGAAAAGGAGTGTCTGAACTACTGGCTAGTCAACCGGAAGTTCATATAACTGTTTATTATGCGTCGCGTAGTCTTTAATTTTCCTAATTAATAAGAAGCAGTGTCAGGTGTTACATGAAAGATGAGCATATCCACCACGTGCACTATACCAACATTGTAGAAATACTGGGTATAAACTAAAGCTGCTAAAGATGGCAATAAAACCCATATGAATTAGTTTAATGGAACTGAGCACATACCGGTTACAAAATGAAAAGGATAACAAAATAATTATTACTATATTTATCTAAGACACACAAAGAAACGAATGTGAAATCTACAGAAATCAAATGAAATTTAAATGACCATAGAGATGATTTTTGAACCAAAATCTTTTTAATAAATGTATTGTGTAATGTCTATATTAAACCTTTATTCTGACATTTTATGTTTTTATTTATGAATGCCACACTTTAACACAAGAATGGGAAAAAACTGTTATCATAAGACTGGGCTAATGAAGACGGGTATACGCCATGCAGTGTGTTATGAGTGAAATTTTGTCCGGACAGCGGTGCTACGGACTACTGTTAGATGGAATTCCAACTGCCAAGGAATCTTTTACGTACCCGACAATGTGTACACGGGATCTCGTTTTTGGTCCCATCCGAAGGAATAGACAGCTGTCCTTGTCACAACAAAAGAATGAAATATCTCAGTTTGGGTTTTTCATACTAATAAGCTGATAATCATTAGTCACTAATTGTATAAGAATAAATGTAGAATGTATTCTAAAATATATCATCTGGTAAAATTCTTTGTTTAACTAGACACGCCTTTCCTTCTTTTCTTTCATCAGAATGAGCAATTATCTTTCCTGTTGTTGGGTCTTTATATATGGCTTGGACGGCAGATATTAGATTTGTTCTCGGCAGCAGAGAATGGCCATAGTCGTCTCTAAGTTGGTTTAATATATGCTAAAATTCAAGAATACATATTCTTATGTCCCTTTAACTTTCACACAGAGACATTTTTTTTTAAACTGGGGTGTCATCAATGCCGGATTTACTTTTAGACTTGACAGACTGAAGCCTTGGGCCTCATGATCTAGGGGGCGTCGGCCAAGGTGTATATACTGACGCCGTCTAATGCTCTCTGTTACACTCTAAAACATCCGTCATTATCCTACAGTTTGCTTAAATGTGTTTAAAGTCATTATTCTAGCTTTTGCTTGAATGTGTTTAAAATCATTCTTTCATCTTTCGCTAGACGCGATCGTGGGGGATCGGGAGGAGACCCACGAGGCGAAAAGCCTTGGGCCTCTATTCATATAAATCCGAAACTGGGAACCATATTTAAGGATCCGGCACTGTTAATGACATTAGCATCGGAACTTCCCATTACCAATGCAATATCAGAGAAAGGGGTGTCGACCCACATTTTTTAATTGATAATATAATATAAAGTTAAATTTGCTATTAGTTGAATAGACCACATACAGTATTAAAGGACAATATTGGTGTCAGTCATTATCACATAGTCCGTAAAATCCGTTGTTTTTATTCCTTCTATAGGGGAGACCGGGGCGCATTGAACCATTTTGTTCACATGCATGTTTGTCCTCATTTCATATCAAATGCTTTCATTGGAAGATCTCTTTACTTTATTGTATTGTTTGAAGACATACCATAGTCGTGTATCAGATTCAATTCAATTAATCTTTAACTTATATTTCTTTTTTTTTTAAAAAAAAAAACACACATTTTAATCCACTTTACCGTAATGGTTCAGTGTACCCCTCTTTACAAAATAGCCGTGGTAGGTTTAACCAAATAATGGGGCACATTGAACGGTGGTAAACATTCCACGTTAACATAGATCTCAATCCTAGTCACTTATTTCGTAGTGATCTAATGAATCTGCAAACAATCAGTGTATAGTTAAAATCAAATCTCCACAGATTTGACATCCATGCAACGATCGAAACAAGCGGGAGTCTGGATTTCCTATGTTCCTACAAATCGCCGTAAAATGCACATAAGTTGACAGTTTGGTGGGATAAAATTCAACTTTTGTAGTGAATTAAACAAACATTTGTCCAATATTCTGTCTAAATTTGGACAGCCTGATTTGCTGACGAGCGACTCTAGTCCGGTAGACCCATGGCGAAATGTGTCTAAGAAATTGTCTCGCTTGTGTAAAGCCTTGGGGTTGTCTAGTATTATTCACTTATATATCCATGGCGGTTCAATGTATCCCGGTCTCCCCTACCTTATAAAAACATGGTAATGCACGGACTTTTAATCTGTTTTTCGTTCGTGTTCTCTTATCTATTGGCAGTTAATTCTTTTTATGAATTTTCATTTATCCTCTCACGGTCTCACACAACAACATTTGATCTTCGAAGAAATTATTAGTGAGCAGAAATTCGCCCATGTATCTGTTATCACTAGTCACTTCAGTCAGTTGTATGGAGGAATAACTCGTGTTTTCCTTTGGCTTTCGTCACTTCCGTATCAAGAAACCTTTATTACTCCTTTATCGTAGCAATGATCTCTTTGTTAAAATTATATATGGAATGTGTTTTATCATTTCTATCACATATGATAATGACTGAAACCAACAATATTGTCCTTTAAGTCAACACTTTTGTGTTAAGATTGAGAATGTGTAATTGATATTTGTCCACATTAATATTACCTCTGGAAAATCTGCTTCGTGTACAAGCATTAACTTTCTAATGTCATAAAAATATCTTTTGGCTCGAATTGCTTCTGCCAATGTTTTATTTAAGGAAAATAACCCCATAGCCACCTGCAAAGACAAACAATTTAAAAATTTGAATGTTTGGACACATTTTTTTAAGTCAACACAAGTCAGGGGTTATGACAAAGAATACTTGATTCAAGTAAATTCCTAAATTAAGCACACATTTTTAAAACTAGGCCAACAGGTCTTAATTATTATTATTTTAACCTTTTTATGATTTATTTACTATATTTGCGCGTTGCCAGCTTTTTAATCAACCTAAAATTTTCGGTTTCGATTAACATCTTTTGTGCAGATATCTCAGGGTGGTAGTTTTGTTTTATCAAACCCGTATTTTGAAATTTCTTTGACTGCACAAAAAGAAGTGCAGAGGTCTGGCGTATCGTCTGTAAAAATAGAATACTATATACATATTATTGTTACCGTGGCAATGGATGCCGCAATTCTATCACCGCCAGAACTCCCTATAACCAGGGCAATACTGCCATTTCTAAAAATGAAAGAAGGTGCTGATCCCCCCGTTGATATCTTTCCAGGCTCCATTTGATTGTTCGGCTGAAATATAACAAAGACCAGTTTAATAATATGACATTATCTATAAAAGTAAAATTTGTTTTCATATCTTGTT
This sequence comes from Patella depressa, assembly GCA_948474765.1. Classification (NCBI taxonomy): domain Eukaryota; kingdom Metazoa; phylum Mollusca; class Gastropoda; family Patellidae; genus Patella; species Patella depressa. The sequence goes on along the minus strand of OX419715.1, from coordinate 54,644,492 downwards.
ATAACCAGATTACATAATATGGTAGATATTATTAGGATATATATCAGATGTCGCACAGATCCGCACAAAGATAAGTATTATGCGCTAACCCGAATTTGATATGCAGTGACCGCCCCTCCTAGATCTGGTTACCTGTCGTTATTCGTCAATATCGGATCTTAACTTCCTGGAATATCGCGACTGATTGTACGAAAAATTACGATGTAGCTTGTGGACCCTCTGTATAAGACAAATTGACCGCTCCTCTAAGTCAATAGTGAAAAATGTAGTATATGTATATATCCAAAAGATCTTGGAGTTTTTTTTTTTAAATTGTCGCATGTCGGACCGTGACATCCTAGATTATGGCCCCTGAGTGTACGAAAATCGCCTTTTACCTTATGTTCTTTGTCCATCTCTTGCTAAATGTGTAGGTATCTTGCATGGCAACCGGTTGTTATTAATATCCTTTATACTAATATGTCCAGCGTATGTACATTATAATATGAAAATAAAGTTAAAATTACCAGTCCGTTGGAAAAGAATGAATTCATTCCATTGTTTAATATTATCCCAGTGCTTTTGGAGTAAACTAAAGACCCATAACTGAAATAAAAATAAACACTTAGTTAAAAAGAAATAACAATTGGGGCAGTTTTAGATTAGGGACGGGAAAAGCCCCATACCGTTAAAGTTTTGTTCCTAAAACATTAAGAGGTGAAAACTTGAATACTAGTCTCTATTTAAAGGACAAAATTGATGTCAGTCATTATCACATATGTAATAGAACTGGTTAAACATTTTCCAAATATAATTTTAACACAGAGATCATTGCTACAATAGATAAGTGATAAAGGTTTCAACAATCGGAAATGACGAATGCAAAAGGATAAAACGAGTTATCCCTCTATATAACTCACTGAAGCGACGCGGTTGAATTTCTGCTCAATAGTAATTCCTTCGAAGACCAAAAGTTGTTGTGTGAGACTGTGAGAGGATATCTGACAATTCATAAAAATAATTGAATGCCACTAGATAAGAGAACACGAAAGAAAAACATTGAAACTAAAAAAAGTATTAATTAACAAGACAAGTAAAATGGCCAGTGAGTCTAGTATTTTAATAGAGTGGGCACAATTAGCCACGGGACCTACTAATGATTAATAGTACTGGTTATCGACACTGCATCGCCATCCGGACCCAGAACTGATACATGACTGGTCCCCTTTTGTATACGATTACCCTTGGTGGCATTCACAAATTTCTCATAAAGTTCATCAGCTTGAGTTTTGGTGTGATCTATAAAATTTCGCACACTTTGAATGAATTCTTCACTGTAAAAGTATTTTATTTTCTGTAGAGAAAAATGATAAAATGAAATAAGTTGGTCAGGAAACATAAATGAGCGCACCGCAATTAAAATCTGCTGTTATTCGTGTGGGTTAACGTCTAATTCCACAACGCGCTATATCGTAGACAAAATCAAATGTCAATTTCGTTTCGTTTTATTTCAACGCCTACGACATCCGAGGAATGTTTTCTCGACTAACACCGGGATCATACTCATAGAGTCACCGTGTTTCTGAATGGGTAAATGTACAAACCCATCTAGTGTAAAAATCACATCCCCAAAACTATGATATAGAAATAACTATGTTTTGACTTTCGTTAAATAAGGGAAAATCTTACTTTATCCATGTCTTTCGAGAACCTGGCATCACCTATAGCATAATTTATAGCGTTGGCAAATTTAAATATTTCTGTCAGTAAATGGTGGGTCTTTACTTCGTTTTCGGCATTAAAACTCTCACGTGTGATATTATAACCTTTAACAAATAAAACGAAAACAGCATGTCATTCTAATTAAAAAAACCAGTTGTTTTTTTTTTCGTTCAGTTCATTCGAATGGCCACCCACTCCATTTGCATCTAAAGAGATATTTAAATATTCAAAATGTATGTTTTCCGACAACATAATACTGCTTTTGACAAGAGGTGTGACCTTGATCGGCAGCCAAGACTATAGGCAGTGTTCAGCAAGAAATAGCGTGTGTTTTTAGCTAATTGTTCCTGGCCCTTTGGAAAGCTGTTTGTACCACGTTATTATTTTATTCGAATGCCACGAATTATAGTGGCTGTTCCATTAAAACATACAGCCCAATGTTTTTAGCAAAGGGGGCATAATTCTGGTACGAAAAGTCGCCGACATTGTTTGTCCTCTCATGTCCAAAATGATTCACACGAAATTTGAAACCTTTAAAGTCAATCGCGTTCATAAGCCGGACAGAACAATGTACAGTGTGACGACATCACACCAGATTAAACCGTGATGACTAACTTTTAAAATTCAGTATGAAAGATAGTAATGATGACTACCTTTTAGTATTTTTAGTATAAAAGCCACCAATACACCACCGCCGTTATCTCCAGCAGTATGTAAAACAAGGCCGTCACCAATTTCTTCTTTAATAGTTTCAATAATTAGCGGCTGATAATTCTTTAAATCCTCCAGGGTCAATATAGAGCCTGTAAAAAAGTGGTAAAATCTAATTTATATTTTTGAAATATTTGTGTTACTTGGATGTTTCATCAACCTGTCAACTTTGTGCAACAAAAAAAAATGAATATCCTGAAATTAAATTGGCACCGGTTGTTATACAGAACAATAACAGGGACAATAATTAAACAAAAATTTTCTTTAGATCATAATTAAGTCATGTTTGACCCTCCAGGCGTATTTAGTATGCACAAATATTATACACAGTACAATGAATATGTTGCCAAAATTATGGATATGTTGCCAATGTATGGATATGTTGTTGCCAATGTATGGATATGTTGACAATATATGGATATGTTGCTGATGTTTAGATATGTTACCAATGCTCTATTATGTGTTTAGGATCAAACTTGTCCAGAAAATACGTTCAAATAATTAAACATACATTATGCAAGAGCTAAATCTGCCTATCGTCGGTCTTCCTTTGGACCTCAGATATTATAGAAGTTATAAATTAGATCTTTATTTACACAAGCCCAAAAATCAACTCAAGATCCACGGATGGCTTGGATTCGGCTTGGATTTTCAAAAAACAGGATTCCATCGATTGATTAAATCTTTAAATGGCGTCGCATGTGGAGATTAACCGTTGCGTTGACGTCATACTTCCGGAAATGTTCCATAAAAGGCAGTAATGATCGAGGCTCAATGAGAGGACGTACGAAGCTAGACCGCTGTTGAGTGATTACGCATGTCAGCCAAATTGATTGACATTGACTATATGAAACCATAACATCAAGACGCTAATTAACTATATGAAACCATAACTATAAGATGAGATGAAAGAGCTAATAATTGTCAGAGATAGAAACAATCATCACAAGTGAAACCTTAACTACAAGATGAAATAAGGGGGGGGGGGTGTTATACACTTATGATCAATGGCAATTATCATCACTAACACACACTGGTTATGAATTAAATAAATCAATAACACACACTGATTATGAATTAAATAAATCAACCCAAAGGTTTGGGAGAAAATGTTCTGAGTCTCTGTTTAATTTTGGCTTATGCTTTTGAATTTCCAGTGCCTATTAGTGTTATTCTTTCATCATGTTAATTTTATATAACTTCTTTGATCTTGTTAATGCTTTGTGATCGTATTGATTATTCTGTTAATGAATGGTTTCCACTTGTTACCTATATATTGTACCACATTTATGTTGATTATCATTATTTGCTTGGAAACGATATCTGTATGTGTATCGAAACGTAGCATGTTAATAAATTCAGAAGTAGTATATCCATGTAAGTGTGTTTTATTTTTAGTTAAATCTATTTCTATATGTCTTATAAGGATTAAGGTAATAACTTTGTTCAGAATAAAGTAATTTGACTGAAATTTTCAACATGTTCTTCTTTCATCATCTATTTTTAACTATTATAGCAAGAATGGCCAACTCTTTATAAAAAATCTCCCATAATGTATCTTTAAAATTGAAATGGAGAAATGACGAAAACTTTTCAAGGTTCTATACAATGTTGAATTACCTTCTTTCTGTAAATCTGATATCAGTAAGTCTGCCCCTTCACCACTATATAAATAATCAGCTCCATATTCAGCTATTTTTCTTAACGTTTGTAAATATGCCAATCTATGAATTATCTCCCCGTCTTGTCTAACTTCGCCATTTTCATGACAGAATATTTCTCTGAAACATACAAGACATGATGTAACTTGACTTTCACTAATTCAAAAGAGTAGTATTTATCGGACCCGACCGGTTCTGCACAATACCCTTTTTCTAACAGTGCCACTGTGGAGTCAACCTCCCTTCCCTGATATCTGTTAATTAATTTTCAAACTTACCTCAAATCCGGGAAATATTCCTCTAATGTCTGATTATATTTAGGTTGTGATTGTTTAAACTGTATGTACTTTAAACTTTTAACGCCATCTTTCGTCATGCCCACACCCTTCTCTAACATAGCAATACTAGGAGCAAACAACTCCTTCCATGGTAATTTACCGTATCTTTGATGAGCTTCCCAGTATCCCCTTATCTCTCCAGGTATTCCAATGGACAGGGGACCTACATTTAAAACCGCCACTCGGTGAATCATTGGTTGAAACATTAATTAAAGTGGAATTAAAATAGACAAACATCATTGTAAATTGAAAATCGACATTATTGAATTGTGGTAGAGTAATCAATGCCGACGCCTTCTTTCTGACAGGTTACAGGTATAATCGGTTGCGCTATCGGTGTGTCTAGCTTGACCAGAATTTTGGTTTTTTTTAGATTTGATAGTCGCCATATTCAATCAAGAAACAACCAACTAGTGGCGATTGTCAAATCAATATACTTTAAAATACACATTCTGAACATCGCAGACGTTTTCGAAGGAGTCACACGTATGTAAAATACAGTGAATGTTTAAATTTTCAACATCTTTTAATAGTTGTAAACGTCTATTTAAAATAAATGTAGTATACTGTACTGCATTACAAATGCGAAATAATTAAGTCGTTGGAAATATTGTCCATGCTAGTAGCTTTGATTCTATGCAATCAAATGAGATGTATTATGCAATGTACTATGATTAGAGAAATCCACTGCTGTTGTGCACTAATTATGACTAATTAAAGTAAACTTTACCCCTCGTTATCTCTGGTAAATCTCACGACCATTAATCGGTGTGAATTTGGTGGTATAGCTCCCCCCCCCCCGGCTACTGATTGGCAAGATTCGTTAGAATAAAATGCTGCCTATGTCTCGACTATTTAGGTATTGGTTCGTTGCATGAGTTGGGCATTTTCCACACCAAAAGTTTCTTCGAAAATAGCCCATCTGATGATTTTCCGGGAACTATTTTAGCGCACAATGTGAATGAATTGGCTTATACGTGAAATTTCAAAAGAAACGCGAGTTTGAGTCACCATCTTGGATCTTTTCTGAAGCGACCGACAGAAGTGTAAACCTATGTCTGGGCTCGAGATTGACCATATTGTTCTTACTGATGCAAGACAGTATTGGAAGTGATAGTAACTATTTTCCTAGCAAAAACCTCTTCAGTGACAAATAAACGGATTTCGGAAAAGCATGAACCGTGCATGATCACACATGCTGAGAGGTAAAGGTATCATAACACCCCCATGTTAACATAGTGATTGATGTATGAAAGGTATTTTATCTTCCTGGACTGCCTCGAGAAGACACTTTACCAGCAAAGACTTAAAAGGCGCTTCCAACATAGAGGTGGACAGTTGGTCAAACAACTTTGACTGGTACAAGTCTGTTGGAAATCCTAAAGTTTAGCTCATTTCTTTATTTCATGTTCAGGATGTCAAAATGGAGAAAATTCGATAGCTGGTGTAGCCTCCAACAGCCTAGATCACCTGTTGAACCCCCTCGTGTTAGTTTGTTCTATTTCTGATATAAATTTGCCAAATATCCTCAATATTGTATGCGGACCAGAGTTCCCGGTAGTGTAGCAACCGCGCATGGTGCGTTCTAGCGTTGTCGTACCGACAGCTTGGCCCTATTAGAAGATGATGATTATATACATAACCTGGCCATTGATAATACCTCTAACTTTTACCGGTTTACAGGTATGAAAGGTAATCTCATATCATGACCGAGCCGCCACCCAATGAGACCCGGTCTAGGATGCTCTACCAAGCATCAGCCACACGAGACCCCATGTTCCAATGATTTCTCGATTCGCACAATGCTCGTGACGCCATGTTCCAATGATTTCTTGCTTCGCACAATGCTAGTCGCGCAGATTTCTGTTTACATGACAAAATATGTCCTCTAATGGGTCTGTTAGCTGCATAACCAGCCGAAATTCTGTAGGATATGGGTCTTTTATGTAGTGCTTATGGAAAGGTGTGGCGTTCTCTGAGCCCCAGGGAGCTGAATATTCTCTTTCGAATGTACTGCGACGTGTCTACCAGAACGTCATTAATCGACAAATAGCCGAGCTGACCCAACGACATGACAGCATTGCTCATGCCAATAACTTGCCATATTTTCACAACAGTGAGATTTAAAGGTCATATTGGGAAGTAAAAACAGGGAATGCGGCGTCACTTTCATGACGTAATGGGATTTACATATTCCTTGAATCGTATCTCTGTTTACTTCCGCATTTGTTTATACCTTTTTCCTATTCTTCACCCAGAAACCTTCGATCAAATGACAAATTTATTCTAACGATTCCCAAATGCAATTGCAAATCTTTTTGTTCGCGATCATTTAAATACCCTGCTGCAGTATTCTTCCTATCAACCACAGAAAATGTCCCCCCTTGTCGCTATTTATAATCTTATCGAAGATATATTTATTTAGACGTTATGATCGTCTAATATCTTCACTTGTTGTCTTGACTCCCTCTTCACGTTGTATATTCTCTTCTTTTTATCTATTTCAGATAGTTCAGACGTGTGTCTTCTCGGTAGTTATAACAATGCAGCAATCTCTTACTTTAAACAGTTTGACAGATACCCGACTATGGTCCCTAGATGAGGTAGACCTGTTATCCGACAAGGATTGCAAGATGTACACATCCTAGCTAGCATGTTAGTCGACTACGATTCCAGTCAATATTGACAATATAAAGAAACACATTAATGCATTCTAATAAATTTAAATGAATCCCGTGTATTACTAACTTACCTACGGAAAGAAACTTTGATCTAACTGTATCATGGGTGGCTTTAGATGGGGCAACCACCTTACCATTTATTGCTATAGTTGTGTTTTCTTTCGGATCATAAATAATCATGGTGACACCTGGAAAATATATATACCAATATTTACAACAAAACAATATTTACATTCGGTCCCGAGCCGAATCACGTGAAGGCAGTTGTGAAACCTTGAGTTTTAGCCAATGTAAGCTAGCGGGGATTACCTGCATTTTATAGATTCCTCCATCAACAGGACCCGGTGTTTTGGTACAATAACCAAATGAAGAATTACCACACACAGACTTAACTAAGTCAATATGGACACTTGGGTCCCCAGAAAATCCATACAGAATACCAAATTTCGGGACAACTTTACCGCGAAATACATCTTATAAGTTGTTCTCGTTTCTTATATTCCCGATTTATGCAAAACAGTAGGAAATTAACTCCCATTCCAATCATTATTTAAAGTCCATTGTCAAAATCTAAAGTTTAGTTTACACAACTGAAACAGCGATAACAAGGTATGGACTATGTTTCCAATTCTAGTGATATGCAGTCGCTGGTAAGATGTGGAAAATATGCGGGGAAACTCCAAACATCAACGTGTGACACCTACACTTTCTTATGTTACATATTTTAGAACAGCCATTGGTCGTCTAATATTTTCCCTTGTCGTCTCGCATTCCCCTTCACGTTGTGTATTCTATTCTTCTGATCTATTTCAGATAGATCAGACGTTTAAGTCTTCTCAGTAGTTATAACAATGCAGCAGTTCGTTTTTACATTTTATAAACTGCTTACATATGGTACAATGCATAATGAAATAAAGTCATTCTATCAATCCCAATTCAGCCAGACTAGGCGGGGCAAGTCTGCTGATATAAATTGCTACATCTTTCCCTTCTAGAAACAAATATGATAGCTTTGTAGCTTTGGGTTTTGACGTTCAATTATCTACTTGGTTAAATATGATGTAAATAATTATAGAGATTGGTTAATTGAGCAAAATGATGCAATAGGCAAATTTCCAATCACATGTTACACATGATATTATCATTCCCATACCAATCTGTCATTCATTCACTAATTTGATTTAAGTACATATTAGACAATATTTGTGAATCACACAACTTGCAAAAGACAGTAATAAATACAATATAACGCCATCATTAATTTCAAGAAAAGAATTCTAGCAAAAGTCTTACAAATACCAAAACTGCTTTACCTCCTCCAATTCCTGAACTATGCGGATGGGTATTATGGCTGCAGAGTAATGTGGCTATAGCTGAATCTACAGCAGATCCATTGCGCAGTAATATGTCCCTGTAAGAGAGAGCGGGCGAGGGAAAGATGGGGGTAATTGTCTAATATAATATAATATTGATATATTAATCAATATTAAACGAGTTGCATTTTCCGACCTTTACTTGCTGATTTGCAACGAAGCTGTCGCGATCCTCGCCTTCATCATGTAACCGGAAGTTAAAATCTTTTAATTTTGTCTGACTTAATCACCAGAACTATTTAAGGAGATGATAATTATCAGACATTCAATCCAAACGCAGGTTCATATTTGCCGGCAGCAAGTACGACGTTAAACCTCGCACCATTTTAATTCTTCTAGAATTAGAAATATAGTTTTTGCTATTTTTCTGTATGGATAAACATATTTACCATAAATATTTTATATTCATACACAGTTGATTTTTTGCCGTACGAATTATTAGATATCAAACTAACAATTTACAACATTGTGTCTGACGACAGTAAAATTGGATCTACGCGGTCACAACGTGTTGTAAAAACAAACACATCAAAAGGTATGTTAGATGCGTGTTAAGGCATGTATTTGTACTAACCTGCCTATTTGAGAGCATTCGGGACTATCGGCGGCCACGGCACCAGTTGTGACTAATCTCCCTTTGCTAATCGAATTGCCAAGGGCCAGATTACTGGATACGCCAATAAAACCAAGTATAGTTCCCCTTCCAATGTGGTTAACTCCTATAATCACCATCACCAGGAAAACAACCACCAAACAACGCCTCAGATAAGAAGATTTCTTAAATGAGTTCGCCTTGTCTGACTCCACTTCTTTATCACCAATATAGCTGGAAACAATTTTAGAGCGCGTCACAGTTTTCAATAAAAACTAAAACCATTAAATATACATTTGTACGCAACAAATCTGACAAATTTATTATCGAATAATCTGATTGAGCATGTTTATAGTCGAAGTCCGACTAATCATTCTCTTGTAGTAGAATATTACATATACTTCGTTACGATTGTAATACTTCCCAATCAAATTACCATTACCAATTTGTGTCGGAAATTATTGACTCCTCTGGTCTAGGTCTTGTCGATGGTTTAATTTAAATCAGTGGGTTCCGGTTCACATTAGTTCTATCCAAACGGATAATTTAAATAGACAGCAGCACATAAATGTCATCATCGAACAATTATAATTTATGGTTATCCATAATCCATAAAGGGTTTTAAGTCAAGGTAATCAATGTCTTAAAATGAATTGTAGGATCGTGATACCATGATCCCGAGTATTAGGGTCAGATTTCAGTAATTAATAAAGGGAAGAACTCCCCACTAAACCAATCCATGGCTGGAGACCGCAAATGTAAAGACTACAAAATCATATTCAAATATTTTGGAGCAAGCTTCGACTCTCCTAAATTTTGTCTACGATATCATTTATGTGAAAGAACTAAGCTATTACACTACTATATAGTTACCGGTAAGTTAGAAATCATATTTGAATTAATTTATTACCAATTTATTACCAACATTGTCTGTATTTCAGGGTTTTGATCAATGTGTTTATAGTAAGTATAAGATAAAAGCTTGACAATGGTGTGATTGATTAAAGAAGGACACACTATTTATACGCGTCCAAAGGAAATGAGTTTACTCTCATACGAACACACTCTTCTATCAATATGCAGATTCAAAGAAATTTCAGAATTGTACTACCCAGCAATTATTCAAGCAAATTTGACTAGTTGCACGATAGCCACGGAAGAAATAAGCAGTTACCATGTTAAAATAAATCCACGCGATTTGTTGTAAAGTCAGGGGTTCAAAGCCAGCGCGACAATATCCAAAGGAACTAAGGTTTTTGCTATTTCATCAAACCCTAGAGTTTTAACAGCCTAAAACGTTATATTTCGTTCCACCACGGACATAATCCACTAATGACGGTTCGATGCATGCTGGTATCGAAAAGAGTCGAGATCTTTGATAGATAAGCTATATTTCAAGTTTCGTGAAAATCGGACAACTATTTTGACCTGTAGAGTGTCAACAAACAAATTTTGTATGGACGTCCAGAAGAACCGGGGCGGCTACAATATACGTCCATATGAAAATGTGGGCGTATAAAAATAATTAACACTTTCAGTCCCGTAGTGATAGCTCGTTTAACGTTTAATCTAAGAAGGGAAAGGGCGTAATTTCATCCTCTGTGACTATTCTGTGTTTTGCCGAATTGTCTATGTTGGTCAGTAATACAATACACAGCAAAGTATGTTATCTATATATGGCCTCCTTAAATGAGAAGTGTTTTACGGTGTTTTGAACAAGAACATGTAAATTACTGGGTTTAAGATAACCTTGGTGCCATAACAGTAATACGTGGTCTGTACAGGTGTACTAAATAGTCTAAACTTACCTTTTCTGATATTGGGTATTGGATAAGAGTAAGCTTACGGGAATATAAAAAGGGCAACTAAACAGTAATCATTTAGCTTCTACTATGAAACTCGTTAGCAGTAATTGTAAACCTTGCGTACTGATTTGTCAATTACACACTGTCTATTACCCCTCTGTTTTAGTAATGTCTTTTAAAAAAAGCATGTTACAATGTCGATAAACACTCCCTGTTTCGAATTTAGAGGGGTGTTATTGTCCAATAGACATGTCCTGAGATCATTAGGACCCAAGACGCGAAACAGAAAGTTTTTATCTCCTAATTAATGGCCGGTGTTTTTCTTTCTTTCTTACATTTTCAAGAACAGCTAGTAATACTTCTCATTGGAAAGTTCTACTAAAGTAAAGTCTCCTTTTCTCTACCAACTATCGTCAGTCCAAGAAATAACGACATTCGCCTGATCACCTTGTGACCCGTTTATGTTCCATGAATAATAGAATACAAGGGGGCGCATTGATCATTGTCATGGGTTTGCGGGCATACTGAAGTCAAATGACGGTAGACTCCAAATTTAGAATTTATAAGTTTATCTCTATACTGAAAACAAACCTGTTTTTCATTTGATCCATGTGATTTGTCTCACCCAATCGGCGTCTACAAATTCCAAACTCCATTCTTCGTCTAAACCCTTCACACCTGAGAAGAAATATCATCACGCATTGCGAATTAAATGAGAAGGGGCACTATTATTTAAGTCCATATCTGAAGTGGTTTAATCAGCATTTAGTTTCGTTCCGCTTGTGGCTTATAAAAGTTTCGCTTACCAATAACATACATTCTAATTATAATCATACCAACAAAAACTGATCATACTATTGCCCTCTCTTTGAAGAGGCAGTATGTAAAATTTAGAGAAAGAGTTGGTCATTCTATCTATAATAGTTCAGAAATAGATAACGGAAAATGAATACATTGAAAATATCAGTCCGGTTGCTTACTTCTAAGCGAAAATATGGGTGAGTGATTTTTTTTTTAGAATCACATCATTTACTGATTTGGAAGCTCCCAATTTTACTTAAATTTATCACGTAGTTCAACTACATACAGACTGACAGAAGGGAAAAGTATGAAAATTCCGAGAAAAAGCCATCAAAAATAATGATTAAATTCCTGTCTTTGTTATGGTTAAATTCACATCAAATATACATCTATGATAAAGACGCTATGATACAACATTTCGGCGTCTAAAAAGACGACAATGTTATACGGACCTACTCCGTATGAAAACTGTTCGCTACGGGCTGCCGTATCCGTGTGCCGTAACACGTATGAAAAATACACACACAATGATGACGTCACACGCAAAATCCATACGGATACGCGATACGTTCTACGAATTTAGGTTGCCAAAAGTCTCTAATGATATATTAAAAACTGTATACGATTATAGTGTAGAACTTACCCGAAGATGATATACAATTTATATATAGAACTACTTATCAGCCGCACGAGGAACCTCCTCATATCAAAATATTATCCGATTCTGTAAAAAAAATTCTAGTTTGATCCCGGTTTTGAAATCTCTTGTTGCTTACATATCCACTTGGTGTGCATATACATACAGTTCTAGTGCTGAAATATTATAGGATAATACCAACGGAAATACACCAACCTTTTAGACTCGAAAATCTAACTACTAGAGCAAAACACAAACATGTTCTTAAAAAACATGGGACAGCACAGGGTGGAATTTTTATTACATTCAACACATAGATTAATGGAGATAGAATTGCAGTTAAAATTGTGTAATCGTAAAGCCATTTTATTGTAAATGGGTTAAATTAATTCACATTGATTAGAACCAAAGTGTAATAAAATATTAATGACTACCACATACCAACTGATTATCGACAGAATAATTATACGACAGAAATTGTCATGGACAATTAATTGTTTGTGGACACTCTACAGATCACATACAAAATAATTGTCATTTAATACATTTAATACCAATCCAGTGATATAATTAATATTATACAGATCAATTATGATCACAGTTTGGTCGTGTTGAAAAAAGGAGAATTTGGACTCTTTGGTTTACTTGTATATTTATCTTTGTAAACAGATGTCGTCAATACAATGTTCTAGTATTACTGATAACACAATAAATGGACTATTTGAATACTCGTTTTCCAGTCTGTTTTCGTTTTCATTTGATAGAAAGCCGAGCTCCACATTAAAGATCCCCGAAAGTTGAAATCGAAAATAAAACTTGACCGAAGTACCGCTCTCGGAGAAATCCATTTATTTTTTTTACAGCCACATTACAGCGTAGGTGTATTATCGGTCCGTCCGTCGACAATCAGCTTCTATGGACGCGATAGAGATTAGTTCTTTTCATACGTGGACATTTTCATGTGGATATATTGTCGTCGAGATAGAGAGATAGAGACAGGCAGAGAAGGAGAGGGGGAGGCGGGGGATATCCATTTGACACAAACTAGATGATTTAGAAACTAACATTATAGTTCGAGTTTTTTTTTCTCAATAAAACGCTTGTGCGTAGGGATCTTTAGCAGTGGAGGGAAATCGGAGAACACAGAGAACATCCACGATAAATACAAATGTGATTTCCCAAGTAGGAAACTTGTACACCATCATCGGAAAACATTGAAGTCCAAGTGCATCATTGGAATTTTTCGCAAAAATGTCAAGTTATTTCTCATGCTAAATACTCCGGCTGATTAGTTAACATTTAATTAACAAACCTCTCTGCAAATCCCACTAATCAGATCATGCATGAAACTCACTAGTAACAGACATGTCGGAGATTGCAAGTAATTTTACTTGGCATGTGTAGAAATAAAGTCACAAGCGAGTATCCGGTCATATTCCTGAAGCAATGGCCCGAGAAATCCCCCTCTGGCCATTGCTGTAATAGCGTCTGTTTCTTGAACTTATGCGGGAGTGTGTCTATTCTTTCCGTTCAATGAAAGCTATCACTTAAGTACAGCAACATGACAGTCCTTCGTTTAATCTGGGTCTTCCCTAAAACTTTGGACAGTGATTTAAGGTATTAAAACGGTGAAAGTATGTTCGTTTCCAAACAGTATTATTTACATTTCATTCGACTTGATAGCCTCGTTTGTCACGCAATTAGTTTTACTGCAGTATTCTGCTATGCACGGGTTAATTAGGCATAATAAAATCGTGAGTCATGACGTAACGTTATGTAAACATATTTGGTCCAATATTGGCACTCGTTTTAAATGTAAAGCTTTTGTAGGGCAGCTAGTGATTGGTTGGTAGACGGACTACTGACCAATCAAAATTTAAAACAACAATATCCACTCATAATAGCAGTGTGTAGTAGGATTACCTCTAATCAAACGCAACACTGCGCGGAGTATGGTATCCGGTTGACTATAAGCGTTTTGGGTCGACTTTTCTATAAACGCAAGAAAATCTAAAACGAGAGTCTTTTTGTGAGTCTATTAACATGTGTTTATGATAATTGCGTATCGTTAAAAATTCGCTTTAAGTCACTGATAATAATACTATGGTATAAATGGCAGAACAAGATCACATTATTCGCACGATGTTCTGTTTCAGCAACAAAAGAAATATTCATGGTTACAAATTGGTTAAAAGTTAACATTGGTGTGTATTTAGTCTCATGCAGACATTTTGATTTTTTTCAAACTAAGGTCTCCTTAAACGTGCGTACACCATTCTGATATTACATTTAGAAAAAGCGATGCGAAGGGCGACCTCGTGTTGAAAAGTCGATTTCACCGTTATCCTCCAAAACTCATGCATTGAAATGAGCGACGTCAATGACAAATTTTGATAAGTATACTGTTGGTTATGTGATATAAAAGACATAAATGTTATTTAATATCTCATTAATTTTGCATGACTATCATATGTCATAATACGATTTTAAAGATCTTCTTACGATGGCATGTGTGCGTGGGGTAGATTGGGTCTGTTTTATTTTTACCCGCATCGATTATTTGACAATGGTTAAATAAACGTTGTTTAACTAAAATATTGTTATATTTGATTGCCCAAATAGTCGTAATCTGGCTATAATTAATCAAGAAAAGCTCGGGGTAGGCAAGCGATCCTTTTAACATAAACATTTGGTCGAAACTACAATACTTGACTTGGCCAGCTTCTGCCCAATTGTGACATGAACATGGTGTCTATATGTAATAAATATGTCCATGTCATTAGATTTGTTCTTATCTGATCAGCTAAGAGATTTAGTTTAAGATCGTTGTTATGGTTGCTTATATTCAAAGTCAATTATAGAGGTGACAGATTCTCCATTTAGCTAACCTGTATGTCGCAAATATACATGCACAATATATAGTGGCGTTTTCTCTTACATTTGCTTTATAGAAATTATTTATATAAGACTATCTGAATTACGAAAACTTGTCTATTACGACAGATATGCGTTTACAGACAGCGAAATGAATATAGCATGCTATATTTACTTATGATTCAGCTGTCTTTACTAATTTTGCCCCAAGACTAAAAACCTTTTATGACTTCCATTCGCCCAGTATGAAATTATGCACATCATAATATCAAGAATAGCTATGAACTGTCGTGGACTTTTAAATATCTTTGATCTGTTTAATGAACCGCTATAAACTGATATGCGCCGGTTGTTTTCATTGCAGTAATCTATCTTGAAAGTGACTATAATCGTATAATCGTTCGGGAATATGTAAGACGGGTTGAGTCAGGGGTCGTGGTAAGTGAGGTGTGGGGATGTTAAGCCATAGTCATGCGTGACTTTAAACTTTTAAAGTCACACACCCACATTTAACCGAAGCAGACAACAGCCAAAACTGGTAAGTCATCTTTTTATTCGTTCTAATATTTCTCAAGTCGGTTTAGTTTTTTATATATTTTGTTTGGGTCGTCATCTTAGACGGTCTATTATTTCCCTTGTTCATTCATTTGATTAGGGTTTCACACTGCGAAGCTTGTGTGAAACACTATTGTTTTTGTTAAAATTATTATTAGGGTTTCACACTGCGAAGCTTGTGTGAAACACTATTGTTTTTGTTAAAATTATTAGGGTTTCACACTGCGAAGCTTGTGTGAAACACTATTGTTTTTGTTAAAATTATTATTCTTATTATTATTATTATTCTTCTTTTGTTTTGAGTAGATCTCAGCAACTGCTTGTCGCATCGTTACGATTTCTTCGGTTTTACTGGGAAAGTGGGTGTGACTTAGAGGATAAAGCTATTTTGAACGTTCTGCAACAATGCAAAATGTCCGAAATCACCGAAGTTATTGTTTTTGAAAATATTGCAGTAATTTTAACAATAATCATTGGATTTTAACTTTCGATACATTTTGGCATAGCCTGAGACAGGGCACATAGCTACGCTACTTTCGATTTTTGATTTTCGGCAAATCTTCGAAGATATTAGGCGCCAAATTTCGAAAATTTAAAATTTTACAAAAAACTTTTTTATTTATGAATATTTTTTAGTCGTATTGTGCACAGAATTACAGAGTCATCTGCCTAGTGCAAAAATGTTAAAAAATTTTGTCTCAGTAATTTTCCTTGGCCGCTATTGGCTAATTCAGTTTTTCAGTCCTAGATTAATTTTTTATTGTTCGATTTGTATAAAACAAAGTTCATATGCTTCGTTGTCTCAATTGTCATTTTTTTTATTACCGGAAGTGTTATCTGTCGGCACCGAAAGTGGCATAATTTTACCAAAAACTACAATTTTGACAGTTAGGTACCACTTTTCGAAAACAAATATTATTTTTTGGAAAAATTATTTGACTCAAAGAGTGTGCCCTTTCAAGGTGCAAAAAATGGCGGAAGCAGTTTTTTTAATTTCGATTTCATTTTCGAGCAAATTCGATTAAATGGCTAAAAATGGTGTAAAATTGACCAATTTACAACCTATTCAGGCTTTTCAGATTTTAAAATATTTCTTCGTAACTTTTATAAACTTGTAGCTATAATCCATACGAAGAAAATGTATGTTAAAATTAGTTTGTAATATAAGCAGTTACCAAGAAATGGACAGTTCTGTACAAGTCACTGTTTTCGTTATTTTGCCTGTAAAATAGTCAATTATGATTGGATTTTTATAAAAGTGACATCATTTGATTCAAAAAGCATGTAGCGTCATATCAAGTTGATAACAATTTAAAATTGACACCGGAAGTGACGTCATTTTGTCAAAAACTGCATTTTAAACTTTTTAAATCAATGTTTTATTCAACCAAGAATTACTTAATATGTATTAATAATTTTAACTTTTGGTTTAAATTCACATATAAACACAACTCATATGGTCATATACATATCATAAAATTGTTTCTAACTTGTTCGGTTGCCGAGAAATAGACGGTTTTCTACAGGCCACTTTTGAAGGTTTTTGGGCCATAAAAGTGTCAATTATTATTCGATTTTCATAAACGTTACACCATGTTATACCTAATGCCATTTAGGATTTCATACGAGTAATTTAAGATTTTCATTATCACCGGAAGTAACATCATTTTGGCAAAAACTGTATTTTTAGCCTTCAAAACAGATATTTTATTCAAATGAGTCTGTTTTGAAATGTTATACCTAATGCCATTTAGGATTTCATACAAGTAATTTAAGATTTTCATTATCACCGGAAGTAACATCATTTTGGCAAAAACTGTATTTTTAGCCTTCAAAACAGATATTTTATTCAAATGAGTCTGTTTTGAAATGTTTTTCAAATTATGGTATTTGATGCCAATCAACAAATAAAATGAACCCATACGATCATACAGATACCACAAAATGGTTTCTAACTTGTACGGTTGCAGAGAAATAGTCGATTTTCTACAAGTCACATTTCAAGTTTTTTGGTCTT
Organism: Patella depressa; assembly: GCA_948474765.1. Taxonomy (NCBI): domain Eukaryota; kingdom Metazoa; phylum Mollusca; class Gastropoda; family Patellidae; genus Patella; species Patella depressa. The sequence continues at coordinate 54,626,746 of OX419715.1, read as the reverse complement.
TAAAAGTGGCAATTATTATTCGATTTACATAAAATTTTCACTATATGATATCGTATGCCATTTCTGATTTCATAAAACTAATTGAACATTTTCATTAACACCGGAAGAAATGTAATTTTGTCAAGATCATTTACAAGTAACAAATGTATAAAATGAATTGATATTGCTGGATTTGGTTGATTCTGCATCCATTTTATTTGTGTGCAATGTTAATTTGGAAACCTGTTTAATGGTTTCGTTGGTACCGGAAGTGACATATGTTCAAGGGTAACTTGGCACCGGAAGTGACATGTTTAAGGGTAACGTGGCACCAGTGAAACCCGTCATTCCTGCATGCAGGTCTAGTTATTCTTATTATTATTAGGCTTTCAGACTTTCGTCTGAAAGCCTATTGAGATTACTAAAATTATTATTATTAGGCTTTCAGACTTTCGTCTGAAAGCCTATTGAGATTACTAAAATTATTATTAGGCTTTCAGACTTTCGTCTGAAAGCCTATTGAGATTACTAAAATTATTATTAGGGTTTCACACTGCGTAGCTTGTGTGAAACACTATTGTTTTTGTTAAAATTATTATTCTTATTAGGGTTTCACACTGCGTAGCTTGTGTGAAACACTATTGTTTTTGTTAAAATTATTATTAGGGTTTCACACTGCGTAGCTTGTGTGAAACACTATTGTTTTTGTTAAAATTATTATTCTTATTATTAGGCTTTCAGACTTTCGTCTGAAAGACTATTGTTTTTACTAAAATTATTATTATTTATTATTATTATTTTATTTTTCGGGGGAGCCTATTTCTCAGCGCCTGTAACAGATACCGATCTGGGACCTAATTCTCTATAGGGAAACCATGTGTTGGCTACTTGATAAACTATTTTTGAAACTTCTGCGCAGACCGGAAGTGGTCGAATTTCGTGCTCTGTCAAAAAATTAAAAAACGGCCGTAGATTCATCAATTCTGTACCTATTTTCATACAAATGACATTTTCGGAAACCTTGAGTCTTTTCTCGGACGATAGCAGTTGAAAATTTCGATATTTCGAAACTTCATCGCTGACTTCTTGCGATCGAAAAATGAAAAATTTTATTTGAGAGACAATTTTTGTTGTTTTTCAAAATTTTCAAATTTGACCTACATTTTTGGATACCTGAAGGCAATCTGGTTCCAGGAATATAAGTTTCATTCCGAGTTATCGCCCTTTATTTTTCGATTTTTTTCGAATTTTCTTCACATTTTGTGAGCTTAAGTTTCGTTTTACGGCCGGATCAACGTTTCTCAAATTCCTGATACATGAAGCAATATTGTCAAACCACCGTTTAAAGCAATTTCAACAACAATCCGTAAACCGGAAGTAGTCGAAATAATATGCGATATTTTGAAAAAAACGTGAAAAATTGGTGTCTTGGGTAAAAACACGATTTCTCCGTCCGATATCAACGGATTAAACAAATTAAGGTATCATTTGGTCTAGCGGTGATTGGACCACTGAATGATACCCAATTCGTACGGATACGATGAGCTGGAAGCAAAATATGGCACGCTGAAAATCAAGTATTTTCTGATTTGGAGCGTTTTTGGACGCCTGTATTTCGAAAACTGCTCCAGCGATTTTTCTTAAACTTTATCTATCGATGGTCCTTCCGGTAGTCTTTAGCATGGATCCATCCATTAAGACTATTATATAATTGGAATAAGACAAAAAAGGGACTGAAAATCGAAAAAAGTCGAAAAATCGTGAAATTTGGGAAAATGCTCTACTATTTTTTTATTTTAAGAGATTTTCAAAAAAAAGATATATATTTAAAAAGCTGACCTAATTACGATTCTAATGATGTATAATATGTATGCAGTTATTGAAATTTAATTTTCAATATTTTGACATTTTGACATTTTTAACACTTTTGAACATAGGATTTCTCAGAAGTATTTTATTTGATCGTATAGTGTCGTATATCATTAGAGAGCCCTGTTCCCATGCAAACTCCAAAACTGGATGTGAAAACTACTCGACAATGATTCGTATACCGGAAGTAGTTCAAAAAACAAAGAAAAATGTAAAAAAGATGAAAAAAAATTGGAGCTCTTGCCAAAAGTTCGAATTCTCCGTCACATATTAGCGGACCAAAACAATTAAAGTGTCTTTGGACAGTTCCATTAATAGACGATCGTATAACATCTAAATAACACGAATTTGATTCTTAGGAAATAAATTATGGTACGCCGAAAACTAAGTATTTTCCGTTTTGGAGCATTCTGAGGCGCCTTTTTCTCGTAAACGACGCCTACGATTTTTCTTAAACATTTTTTACTCAGAGTCCTATCGGTGGCCTAGCGTGTGCATTTAATAATAAAAGCGTTGCAATATTATAGGCGGTTCAAAATTGACCTCAATCTTTGAAAAAAGTTGAAAAATCATTAAATTATTGAAAATGCTCTTTTATTTATCTTTTTTTCAAAAATTACTTAATGAATGTTTCTGATATTTCTGCTACAGGAAGTTAAGTATCTAATCAACTTGTTAAAGCAATTCCGACAATGATCGAAAAACCGGAAGTAGTCGAAAAAATATCCGATATATTGATTTTTTTTTACATTTTTACAGAAAACTTTTTTATTTATGAATATTTTTTGATGGTAGTTTACACAGAGTTAAAGTATCACCCTACTTGAGCATAAGTGAGAAAGAATTTTGTCTCAGTAATTTTCTTTAGTCGCCATTGGCTAATTTAGTTTTTCGTACTAAGATTAATTATTTATTGTTCGATTTGTATAAAACAAAGTGCATATGATTCGTAATGTCAATTGTAATATTTTTTGTTACGGTGACATTTTTCTGCACGCAACGGAAGTGGCGTAAAATTAACAAAAACTACAATTTTGAGAGTTAAGTACCACTTTTTGACAGCAAATATTTTTTTTTTCGAAAACTGATATAACAAAAAGTATGCGCCCTGTAAAGGCGCATAAAATGTTTGGCTGGGATTCTTAAATTTCAATTTCATTTTCGGGCAATTTCGAATAAAATGTAAAAAAAAGGGTAAAATTCAGTTATTACAACCCATTCAACGTCTTTATATTTTGAACTATTTATTCGTAACTTTCATAAACTCGTAGCCATAATCCAGACGAAGGGAATGTATGCGAAAAATAGTTTGTAACATGAGCAGTTGCCGAGAAATATGCAATTTTGCATGCATCACTTTTCACGTTTTTTTGCCTGTAAAATAGTAAATTATTATCCGATTTTCAATAATTTTTTTTCATTCGATGCCTAATGCCAATTTGGACTAGGTTAAGCCAATTTTACAGTTTCACTGTGACCGAAAATGACGTCATTTTGGCAAAAACTGTATTTTTAACCTAGAAAACAAATATTTTATTCAAATGAGTCTTGTTTATAATATTTTTAAAATTATGATATTTGAATCCCATCACCGAATAGCATGAACTCATACCATCATACAGATACCACAAAAAAGTTTCTAACTTGTACGGTTGCCGAGAAATAGACGATTTTCTACAAGTCACTTTTCAAGCTTTTTGGTCTATAAAAGTGTCAATTATTATTCAATTTTCATACAATTTTCACCATGTGATGCCTTATGCCATTTATGATTGCAATGATCTGATTCAACATTTCCATTATCACCGGAAGTAATGTTATATTTGCAAAAACCGTATTTTTAGACTTCAAAATAAAATTTTACTCCAAAATTAGATTTTGCGCGATCCGACTCAAGATGGCGTGTTCAATGACAAATATTACGGGACGCTGAAGATCTAGTATTTTCCTTTTTGGACTTTTATATGATATCAGAATGATACAAATTCGATGGTTAGGCAATAGATTATGAGATGCCGAAAATATAGTATTTTCCTCTTTTTTTGGAGCCTTTTCAAACTCGTTTATCTCGAAAACTACTTCTATTTCACTTCTTAAACTTCTGTTACCCCGAGTCCTATCGGTCGTTTAGGGTATAAAGGTAAATTTAAAAGCATGGCAATGATCTAAAGGACCCTGAAAGCCGATTCAGCACTGCTATGCAGGTCTAGTTATTATTATTATTATTTACCGCGAGGGCCTAGATCTCCATGATCGAAAACAGATATCGATCTGGAATTAGCTTTTCTATTGGGAAACCATGTGGTGGCTACTTGATAAAATATTTTTGAAATTTCTGCGCATACCGGAAGTGACCGAACTTTGTACTTTCTCTAAAAATTGAAAATCGGCTATAGTTTCGTCAATTCTTTATCCATTTTCAAACAAATTACATTTTTGGAATCCCTGGATCTTTTCTGAGAAAATGGCTATCTCACATTTTTCAATTTCGAACATTCGTCTATGACTTTTATAGTTCGAAAATTGAACACATGTTGTTTACGAGACAATTTTTGTTATTTTTCAAAATTTTCAAATTTGACCTACATTTTTGGATACCTGAAGTCCATCCGATTCCAGTAATATAAGTTTCATTCAGAGTTATCGCCCTTTATTTTTCGATTTTTTTCGAATTTTCTTCCCATTTTGTGAGCTCGGGTTTCGTTTTATGGCAGAATTGACGTTTCTGAAACTTCTGGAACATGAAGTTAAAGTCCAATATCAACAGGTAAAGCAATTTCGACAAGACTCCTTAAACCGGAAGTGGTCGAAATAATGTGCAAAATTTGCAAAAAAACGAAAAAAATGGGTGGTTTTGGGAAAAACGTGATTTCTTCGCCCGATATCAACGGATTAAAGGGATTAAGGTATCGTTGGGTTGCATGAAGAATGGACTATCGTATGATACCCAAATCATACAGATACTATGAAAAGGTAGCAAAATATGGCACGCTGAAAATCAAGTATTTTCTGATTTGGAGCGTTTTTGGATGCCTGTATCTCGAAAACTTAACCTACAATTTTTTTTATTTTTTTTCTATCGAGAGTCCTTTTGGAGGTATTTGGCATGAAGCCATCCAATAGGACTTTGAAATGTCTGGAATAGGATAAAAAAGGGACTGAAAATCGAAAAAAGTCGAAAAATCGTGAAATTTTGGAAAATGCTCTACTATTTTTTTATTTTAAGAGATTTTTAAAAAAAGGTTGTATATTCAGATAGCTGACCTAATTACGATTCTAACGATGTATAATATGTATGTAATTATTAAAATTTAATTTTCGATATTTTAAATTTTTTGCATTTTTGGCACTTTTGAACATAGGATTTCTCATGGGCATTTTATCTGATCAGATAATGTAATATATCATTACAGAGCCCTGTGGCTATTTTAGTGCCCAAACCGGCTATTAGAACTATTCCGACAATAATAACCATACCGGAAGTATTCAAAAAATGAAAAAAAAGAGTAAAAACATTGTCGCACTTGCGAAAAACTTGATTTCTCCCTTAGGTAATAGCGGACCAAAAGAACTAAAGTGTCGCTGGATAGCCCTATTAATGGACCATCATATGGTATCTAAATAATACGATTTCGATGGTAAGGAAATAAATTATTGTATGCCAAAAATCTAGTATTTTCCAATTTTTTAACATTCTGAGACGCCCTTTTCTCGAAAACGACGCCTACGATTTTTCTTAAACTTTTCTTACTCAAAGTCCTGTTAGTTGTCTATATAGGGAATCCAAAATGAAAAGCATTGAAATAATATAAGTGGTCGAAAAATGGCCTCAAACTTTGAAAAAAATTGAAAAATCGTTAAATTTTTTGAAACGCTCTTTAATTTATCTTTTTTTCTAAAACTACTCAATGGATGTTTCTGACACTTTTGGTACAGAAAGTTAAGTATCCAAAGGACTTCGTAAAGCTATCACAACAACGATCGTAAAACCGGAAGTAGTCGAAAAAATGTCCGATATTTCGAAAAAAAATAATTTTTTTACGAAAACCTTTTTTATTTATGAATATTTTTTGATGATATTTTACACAGGGTTAAAATATCATCGTACTTGAGCAGAAATGAGAAAAAAAATTGTCTCGGTAATTTGCGTTAGCCGCCATCGGCTAATTTAGTTTTTCGTACCCAGAAAAATTATTTATTGTTCGATTTGTATAAAACAAAGTTCATATGCACCATGGTCCCAATTGTAATTTTTTTTGTTACGGTGAAATTTTTCTGTCGGCAACGGAAGTGACGTAATATTAACAAAAACTACAATTTTGACAGTTCGGTACCACTTTTTGAAAGCAAATATTATTTTTTTTCAAAACTGATATAACTAAAAGGATGCACCCTGCAAAGGTGCACAAAAACCTTAGCTCATATTTTTTAATTTCAACTTCATTTTCGGGCAATTTCGAATAAAATGTAAAATAAAGTGTAAAATTCAGTTATTTACAATTCATTCAGCGTCTTCATATTTTGAAATATTTATTTGTAATTTTCATAAACTCGTAGCAATAATCCAGACGAAGAGAATGTATGCGAAAATTAGTTTGTAATATGAGCAGTTGCCGAGAAATATGCAATTTTGCATGCATCACTTTTCACGTTATTTTGCCTATAAAAGAGTTAATTATTATTCGATTTGCAATATTTTTTTTCCATTTGATGCCTAATGCCAATTTGGACTAGGTCAAGCCAATTTTACATTTTCACTGTGACCGGAAATGACGTCATTTGGGCAAAAACTGTATTTTTAACCTAAAAAACAAATATTTTATTCAAATGAGTCTGCCTTATAATATTTTTAAAATTATGATATTTGATTCCCATCAACGAATAAAATGAAGCCATACGACCATACAGATACCACAAAATGGTTTCTAACTTGTACGGTTACAGAGAAATAGGCGATCTTCTATAAGTCACTTTTCAAGGTTTTTGGTCTGTAAAACTGTCAATTATTATTCGATTTTTACAATTTATTTACCATTTCATGCCTTATGCTATTTATGACTTCTATGAACCAAGTTAAAATTTTCAATATCACCGGAAGTAATGTAATTTTTGCAAAAAACGTATTTTTAGCCTTTAAAACAAACATTTTTTTGAAGGGATTTATATTTATTATTCGTATAACTTTATAACGTCTGACTCTAATGGGCAGTAAGACTGAATCAATACCATCATATTGATATCAAGAAAAATCTTCTAGCATGTTCCCTTGCCGAATAATAACCAATTTTCCGAGGGTCACTTTTCAGTTTTTTACCTTCTTAATTTCAGTTTATGGGTTATAGGTTAATTATTTATTGTCCGATATTTATAAAAAAAAGTTTGTATTTTGTATGTTGCGAATTTTCGACTTATTTTTCATCTATAAAAATTTCTTTCGGCACCGGAAGTGACATACTTTTGCCATAATTTACAATTTTGACCGGTCTTTTAGCCAGCAAATATTACTTTTACATATGATAGAGGGTGTCACTGAAGCAAAACAACTAAAGTATAGTTTGGTAGCTCAATGGATCGGCTATGGTATAATAAACTTCCTGTATGATTCCTGAAAGCCGGTTCAGTGCTGCTTGCAGGTCTAGTTATTATTATTATTATTATTCAGATTCCAATTTGAATAGATCTCAGCAACTACGTGTCGCATCGTTACGATTTCTTCGGTTTTACTGGGAAAGTGGGTGTGACTTAGAGGATAAAGCTATTTTGAACGTTCTGCGACAATGCGAAATGTCCGAAATCACCGAAGTTATCGTTTTTGAAAATATTGCAGTAATTTTAACAATAATCATTGGATTTTAACTTTCGATACATTTTGGCATAGCCTGAGACAGGGCACATAGCTACGCTACTTTCGATTTTTGATTTTCGGCAAATCTTCGAAGATATTAGGCGCCAAATTTCGAAAATTTAAAATTTTACAAAAAACTTTTTTATTTATGAATATTTTTTTGTCGTATTGTGCACAGAATTAAAGAGTCATCTGACTAGTGCAAAAATGTTAAAAAAAATTGTCTCAGTAATTTTCCTTGGCCGCCATTGGCTAATTCAGTTTTTCAGTCCTATATTGATTTTTTATTGTTCGATTTGTATAAAACAAAATTCATATGCTTCGTTGTATCAATTGTCATTTTTTTTATTACCAAAAGTGTTATCTGTCGGCACCGGAAGTGGCATAATTTTACCAAAAACTACAATTTTGACAGTTATTTTTTTATTTCGAAAACAAATATTATTTTTTGGAAAAATTATTTGACTCAAAGAGTGTGCCCTTTCAAGGCGCAAAAAATGTAGGAAGCAGTTTTTTTAATTTCGATTTCACTTTCGAGCAAATTCGATTAAGAGGCTAAAAATGGTGTAAAATTGACCTATTTAGAACCTATTCAGGCTTTTCAGATTTTAAAATATTTCTTCGTAACTTTTATAAACTTGTAGCTATAATCCATACGAAGAAAATGTATGTTAAAATTCGTTTGTAATATAAGCAGTTACCAAGAAATGGGCAGTTCTGTACAAGTCACTGTTTTCGTTATTTTGCCTGTAAAATAGTCAATTATTATTGGATTTTTATAAAAGTGACATCATTTGATTCAAAAGGCATGTAGCGTCATATGAAGTTGATTACAATTTAAAATTGACACCGGAAGTGACATCATTTGGTCAAAAACTGCATTTTAAACTTTTTAAATCAATGTTTTATTCAACCAAGAATAACTTAATATGTATTAATAATTTTAACTTTTGGTTTAAATTCACATATAAACAAAACTCATATGGTCATATAGAGATCATAAAATTGTTTCTAATTTGTTCGGTTGCCGATAAATAGACGGTTTTCTACAGGTCACTTTTGAAGGTTTCGGGGCCATAAAAGTGTCAATTATTATTCGATTTTCATAAACGTTACACCGTGTTATACCTAATGCCATTTGGGATTTCATACAAGTAATTTAAGATTTTCATTATCACCGGAAGTAACGTCATTTTGGCAAAAACTGTATTTTTAGCCATCAAAACAGATATTTTATTCAAATGAGTCTGTTTTGAAATCTTATTCAAATTATGGTATTTGATGCTAATCAACAAATAGAATGAACCCATACGATCATACAGATACCACAAAATGGTTTGTAACTTGTACGGTTGCCGAGAAATAGCCGATTTTCTACAAGTCACTTTTCAAGTTTTTTGGTCTTTAAAAGTGGCAATTATTACTCGATTTACATAAAATTTTCACTATATGATATCGTATGCCATTTCTGATTTCATAAGACTAATTGAACATTTTCATTAACACAGGAAGTAATTTAATTTTGTCAAGATTATTTACAAGTAACAAATGTATAAAATGACTTGATATTGCTGGATTGATTGGTTGATTCTGCGTCCATTTTATTTGTGTGCAATGTTAATTTGGAAACCTGTTTAGTGGTTACGCTGGTACTGGAAGTGACATATGTTCAAGGGTAACTTAGCACCGGAAGTGACATGTTTAAGAGTAACTTGGCACCAGTGAAACCCGTCATTCCTGCATGCAGGTCTAGTTCTTATTATTATTATTATTATTATTATTATTATTCAGATTCCAATTTGAATAGATCTCAGCAACTACGTGTCGCATCGTTACGATTTCTTCGGTTTTACTGGGAAAGTGGGTGTGACTTAGAGGATAAAGCTATTTTGAACGTTCTGCGACAATGCGAAATGTCCGAAATCACCGAAGTTATCGTTTTTAAAAATATTGCAGTAATTTTAACAATAATCATTGGATTTTAACTTTCGATACATTTTGGCATAGCCTGAGACAGGGCACATAGCTACGCTACTTTCGAATTTTGATTTTCGGCAAATCTTCGAAGATATTAGGCGCCAAATTTCGAAAATTTAAAATTTTACAAAAAACTTTTTTATTTATGAATATTCTTTAGTCGTATTGTGCACAGAATTAAAGGGTCATCTGACTAGTGCAAAAATGTTAAAAAATTTTGTCTCAGTAATTTACCTTGGCCGCCATTGGCTAATTCAGTTTTTCAGTCCTAGATTAATTTTTTATTGTTCGATTTGTATAAAACAAAGTTCATATGCTTCGTTGTATCAATTGTCGTTTTTTTTATTACCGAAAGTGTTATCTGTCGGCACCGGAAGTGGCATAATTTTACCAAAAACTACAATTTTGACAGTTATTTACGATCTTCATAAACAAATATTATTTTTTTGAAAAATTATATGACTCAAAGAGTGTGCCCTTTCAAGGCGCAAAAAATGTAGGAAGCAGTTTTTTTAATTTCGATTTCATTTTCGAGCAAATTCGATTAAGAGGCTAAAAATGGTGTAAAATTGGCCTATTTACAACCTATTCAGGCTTTTCAGATTTTAAAATATTTCTTCGTAACTTTTATAAACTTGTAGCTATAATCCATGCGAAGAAAATGTATGTTAAAATTCGTTTGTAATATAAGCAGTTGCCAAGAAATGGGCAGTTCTGCATAAGTCACTGTTTTCGTTATTTTGCCTGTAAAATAGTCAATTATTATTGGATTTTTATAAAAGTGACATCATTTGATTCAAAAAGCACGTAGCGTCATATCAAGTTGATTACAATTTAAAATTGACACCGGAAGTGACATCATTTGGTCAAAAAATGCATTTTACACTTTTTTAAATCAATGTTTTATTCAACCAAGAATAACTTAATATGTATTAATAATTTTAACTTTTGGTTTAAATTCACATATAAACAAAACTCATATGGTCATATAGATATCATAAAATGGTTTCTAACTTGTTCTGTTGCCGAGAAATAGACGGTTTTCTACAGGTCACTTTTGAAGGTTTCGGGGCCATAAAAGGGTCAATTATTATTCGATTTTCATAAACGTCACACCATGTTATACCTAATGCCATTTGGGATTTCATACAAGTAATTTAAGATTTTCATTATCACCGGAAGTAACGTCATTTTGGCAAAAACTGTATTTTTAGCCTCCAAAACAGATATTTTATTCAAATGAGTCTGTTTTGAAATCTTTTTCAAATTATGGTATTTGATGCCAATCAACAAATAGAATGAACCCATACGATCATACAGATACCACAAAATGGTTTCTAACTTGTACGGTTGCCGAGAAATAGCCGATTTTCTACAAGTCACTTTTCAAGTTTTTTGGTCTTTAAAAGTGGCAATTATTATTCGATTTAACGTTTTTATTTATAAATATTATTTAGTCGTGTTGTGCACAGAATTAAAGAGTCATCTGACTAGCGCAAAAATGTTAAAAAAATTTGTCTCAGTAATTTTCCTTGGCCGCCATTAGCTAATTCAGTTTTTCAGTCCTAGATTAATTTTTTATTGTTCGATTTGTATAAAACAAAGTTCATATGCTTCGTTGTCCCAATTGTTATTTTTTTTATTACCAAAAGTGTTATCTAGCAAATTGGATTAAGGGGTGAAAAAAGGCGTAAAATTGACCTATTTACAACCCATTCAGGCTTTTCAGATTTTAAAATTTTTTTACTTAACTTTTATAAACCTGTCACTATAATCCATACGAAGAGAATGTATGTTAAAATTAGTTTCTAATATAAGCAGTTGCCGAGAAATGGGCAGTTTTGCATAAGTCACTGTTTTCGTAATGTTGCCTGTAAAATAGTCAATTATTAATGGATATTCACAAAAGTGACATCATTTGATTCAAAAAGCAAGTGTGCGTCATATCATGTTGATTACTATTTAAAATTGACACCGGAAGTGACGTCATTTAGTCAAAAACTCAATTTTTAACTTTTAAAATCGATCTTTTTTTCAACCAAGAATTATGTCACATGTAATAATAAAATTAACTTTTGGTTTAAATTCACATATTAACAAAACTCATACGGTCAAATAGATATCATAAAATTGTTTCTAACTTGTTCGGTTGTCGAGATATAGGCGATTTTCTGAAAGTCACTTTTGAAGGTTTTTGGCCCATAAAAGTGTCAATTATTATTTGATTTTCATAAAATTTTCACCCTTTGAAGCCTAATGTCATAAACGATGTTATAAAACTAATTTAACGTTTTCATTATCACCGGAAGTAGCGTCATTTTGGCAAAAACTGTATTTTAAGCCTTCAAAACCGATATTTTATTCAAATGAGTCTGATTTGTAATGTTTATACAATTATGATATTTGATTCCAATCAACAACTAGATTAAACCCATACGGTCATATAAATACCAAAAAATGGTTTCTAACTTGTACGGTTGCCGAGAAATAGACGATTTTCTACACGTCACTTTTCAAGGTTTTTGGTCTATAAAAGTGGAAATTATTATTCGATTTACATAAAATTTTCACCATATGATGCCTTATGCCATTTCTGATTTCATAAGACTAAGGGAACATTTACATTATCACCGGAAGTACTGTTATTTTGTCAGGATCAATTACATGTAACAAATGTATAAAATAAAATTGCTGGATTTGTTTGATTCTGTTTCCATTTTATTTGATGTGTGCAATGCTTATGTGGAAACCTGTATATTGGTTTCATTGGTACCGGAAAGGACATATGTTCAAGGGTAACGTAGCACCAAAAGTGACACAAGTTCAAGTTCAAAGGTAACATGGCAAAAGTGAAACCCGTCATTCCTGCATGCAGGTCTAGTTCTTATTAGGGTTTCACACTGCGTAGCTTGTGTGAAACACTATTGTTTTTGTTAAAATTATTATTCTTATTATTATTATTATTATTATTCAGATTCCAATTTGAATAGATCTCAGCAACTACGTGTCGCATCGTTACGATTTCTTCGGGTTTACTGGGAAAGTGGGTGTGACTTAGAGGATAAAGCTATTTTGAACGTTCTGCGACAATGCGAAATGTCCGAAATCACCGAAGTTATCGTTTTTTAAAATATTGCAGTAATTTTAACAATAATCATTGGATTTTAACTTTCGATACATTTTGGCATAGCCTGAAACAGGGCACATAGCTACGCTACTTTCGATTTTTGATTTTCGGCAAATCTTCGAAGATATTAGGCGCCAAATTTTGAAAATTTAAAATTTTACAAAAAACTTTTTTATTTATGAATATTTTTTAGTCGTATTGTGCACAGAATTAAAGAGTCATCTGACTAGTGCAAAAATGTTAAAAAATTTTGTCTCAGTAATTTTCCTTGGCCGCCATTGGCTAATTCAGTTTTTCAGTCCTAGATTAATTTTTTATTGTTCGATTTGTATAAAACAAAGTTCATATGCTTCGCTGTCACAATTGTCATTTTTTTTGTTACCAATAATGTTATCTGTCGGCACCGGAAGTGGCATAATTTTACCAAAAACTACAATTTTGACAGTTATTTTCCTATTTCGAAAACAAATATTATTTTTTTGAAAAATTATATGACTCAAAGAGTGTGTCTTTTCAAGGCGCAAAAAATGTAGGAAGCAGTTTTTTTAATTTCGATTTCATTTTCGAGCAAATTCGATTAAGAGGCTAAAAATGGTGTAAAATTGGCCTATTTACAACCTATTCAGGCTTTTCAGATTTTAAAATATTTCTTCGTAACATTTATAAACTTGTAGCTATAATCCATACGAAGAAAATGTATGTTAAAATTCGTTTGTAATATAAGCAGTTACCAAGAAATGGGCAGTTCTGTACAAGTCACTGTTTTCGTTATTTTGCCTGTAAAATAGTCAATTATGATTGGATTTACATAAAAGTGACATCATTTGATTCAAAAAGCATGTAGCGTCATATCAAGTTGATTACAATTTAAAATTGACACCGGAAGTGACATCATTTGGTCAAAAAATGCATTTTAAACTTTTTAAATCAATGTTTTATTCAACCAAGAATAACTTAATATGTATTAATAATTTTAACTTTTGGTTTAAATTCACATATAAACAAAACTCAAATGGTCATATAGATATCATAAAATGGTTTCTAACTTATTCGGTTGCCGAGAAATAGACGGTTTTCTACAGGTCACTTTTGAAGGTTTCGGGGCCATAAAAGGGTCAATTATTATTCGATTTTCATAAACGTCACACCATGTTATACCTAATGCCATTTGTGATTTCATACAAGTAATTTAAGATTTTCATTATCACCGGAAGTAACGTCATTTTGGCAAAAACTGTATTTTTAGCCTCCAAAACAGATATTTTATTCAAATGAGTCTGTTTTGAAATCTTTTTCAAATTATGGTATTTGATGCCAATCAACAAATAGAATGAACCCATACGATCATACAGATACCACAAAATGGTTTCTAACTTGTACGGTTGCAGAGAAATAGCCGATTTTCTACAAGTCACTTTTCAAGATTTTTGGTCTTTAAAAGTGGCAATTATTATTCGATTTACATAAAATTTTCACTATATGATATCGTATGCCATTTCTGATTTCATAAGACTAATTGAACATTTGCATTAACACCGGGAGTAATTTAATTTTGTCAAGATCATTTACAAGTAACAAATGTATAAAATGAATTGATATTGCTGGATTTTGTTGATTCTGCGTCCATTTTATTTGTGTGCAATGTTAATTTGGAAACCTGTTTAGTGGTTTCGCTGGTACCGGAAGTGACATATGTTCAAGGGTAACTTGGCACCGGAAGTGACATGTTTAAGGGTAACATGGCACCAGTGAAACCCGTCATTCCTGCATGCAGGTCTAGTTATTATTATTATTATTAGGCTTTCAGACTTTCGTCTGAAAGCCTATTGTGATTACTAAAATTATTATTTATTATTATTATTTTTTTTTTCGCCGGAGCCTATTTCTCAGTGCCTGTAACAGATACCGATCTGGGACCTAATTCTCTATCGGGAAACCATGTGTTGGCTACTTGATAAACTATTTTTGAAACTTCTGCGCAGACCGGAAGTGGTCGAATTTCGTGCGGTGTCAAAAAATTAAAAAACGGCCGTAGATTCGTCAATTCTGTACCTATTTTCATACAAATGACATTTTCGTAAACCCTGAGTCTTTTCTCGAACGATAGCAGTTGAAAATTTGGATATTTCGAAACTTCATCGCTGACTTCTTGCGATCGAAAAATGAAAAATGTTGTTTGAGAGACAATTTTTGTTATTTTTCAAAATTTTGAAATTTGACCTACATTTTTGGATACCTGAAGTCCATCCGATTCCAGTAATATAAGATTCGTTCAGAGTTATCGCCCTTTATTTTTCGATTTTTTTCGAATTTTCTACCCATTTTGTGAGCTCGGGTTTCGTTTTATGGCCGAATTGACGTTTCTGAAACTTCTGAGGCATGAAGCCAAATTGCCATTGCAAGGAATAAAGCAATTTCAACAATAATCTGTACACCGGAAGTGGTCGAAATATTGTCCGACATTTTGAAAAAAATGCAAAAAATGGGTATTTTGGGGGAAAACGCGATTTCTCCGTCCGATATCAATGGATTAAACAAATTAGGGTATCATTGGACTGCACTAGTATTGTGCTATCGTATGATACCCAATTCATACGGATACTATGATCAGGCAGCAAAATATGGCACGCTGAAAATCAAGTATTTTCTGATTTTTAGCATTTTTGGACGCCTGTATCTCGGAAACTTAACCGCAACTTTTATTAAAATTTTTTGTATCGAGAGTCCTTTTGGAGGTATTTTGCATGAACCCGTCCAATAAGACTTTGAAATATCTGGAATAGGTAAAATAACGGACTGAAAATCGAAAAAAGTCGAAAATTCGTGAAATTTTGGAAAATGCTCTGCTATTTTTTTATTTTAAGAGATTTTCAAAAAAAGATTGTATATTCAGATAGCTGACCTAATTATGATTCTAACGATGTATAATATGTATGTAGTTATTGAAGTTTAATTTTCGATATTTTAAATTTTTTGCATTTTTGGCACTTTTGAACATAGGAAATCTCAGGGGCATTTTATCTGATCAGATAATGTAATATATCATTACAGAGCCCTGTGGCTATTTTAGTGCCCAAACCGCACATTAAAACTATTCCGACAATAATAACCATACCGGAAGTATTCAAAAAATGAAAAAAAAAGGTTAAAAACATTGTCGCACTTGCGAAAAACTTGATTTCTCCCTTAGGTAATAGCGGACCAAAAGAACTAAAGTGTCGTTGGATAGCCCTATTAATGGACCATCATATGGTATCTAAATAATACGATTTCGATGGTAAGGAAATAAATTATTGTATGCCAAAAATCTAGTATTTTCCGATTTTTTAACATTCTGAGACGCCCTTTTCTCGAAAACGACACCGCAGATTTTTCTTAAACTTTTCTTACTCAAAGTCCTATCGGTTGTCTATATAGTGAATCCAAAATGAAAAGCATTGAAATAATATAGGTGGTCCAAATATGGCCTCAAACTTTGAAAAAAATTGAAAAATCGTTAAATTTTTGTAAATGCTCTTTAATTTATCTTTTTTTCCAAAACTACTCAATGGATGTTTCTGACACTTCTGGTACAGAAAGTTAAGTATCCAAAGAACTTCGTAAAGTTATCACAACAATGATCGTAAAACCGGAAGTAGTCGAAAAAATGCCCGATATTTTGAAAAAAAAATTTTTTTTTTACGAAAAGCTTTTTTATTTATGAATATTTTTTGATGATATTTTACACAGGGATAAAATATCATCGTACTTGGGCAGAAATGAGAAAAAAAAATGTCTCGGTAATTTGCGTTAGCCGCCATCGGCTAATTTAGTTTTTCGTACCCTGAAAAATTATTTATTGTTCGATTTGTATAAAACAAAGTTCATATGCTCCGTGGTCCCAATTGTAATATTTTTAGTTACGGTGAAATTTTTCTGTCGGCAACGGAAGTGACGTAATATTAACAAAAACTACAATTTTGACAGTTCGATACCACTTTTTGAAAGCAAATATTATTTTTTTTCAAAACTGATATAACTAAAAGGATGCACCCTGCAAATGTGCACAAAATCCTTAGCACATATCTTTTAATTTCAATTTCATTTTCGGGCAATTTCGAATAAAATGTAAAATAAAGTGTAAAATTCAGTTATTTACAATTCATACAGCGTCTTCATATTTTGAAATATTTATTTGTAATTTTCATAAACTCGTAGCAATTATCCAGACGAAGAGAATGTATGCGAAAATTAGTTTGTAATATGAGCAGTTGCCGAGAAATATGCAATTTTGCATGCATCACTTTTCACCTTTTTTTGCCTATAAAAGAGTGAATTATTATTCGATTTGCAATATTTTCTTTCCATTTGATGCCTAATGCCAATTTGGACTAGGTCAAGCCAATTTTACATTTTCGCTGTGACCGGAAATGACGTCATTTAGGCAAAAACTGTATTTTTAACCTAAAAAACAAATATTTTATTCAAATGAGTCTGCCTTATAATATTTTTAAAATTATGATATTTGATTCCCATCAACGAATAGAATGAAGCCATACGACCATACAGATACCACAAAATGGTTTCTAACTTGTACGGTTACAGAGAAATAGGCGATCTTCTATAAGTCACTTTTCAAGGTTTTTGGTCTATAAAAGTGTCAATTATTATTCGATTTTTATGGTTTTTTTACCATTTGATGCCTTATGCCATTTATGACTTCTATGAACTAAGTTAACATTTTCAATATCACCGGAAGTAATGTAATTTTTGCAAAAAACGTATTTTTAGCCTTCAAAACAAACATTTTTTTGAAGGGATTTATTTTTATCATTCGTTTAACTTTATAACGTCCGACTCTAATGGGCAGTAAGATTGAATCAATACCATCATATTGATATCAAGAAAAGGCTTCTAGCATGTTCCCTTGTCGAATAATAGCCAATTTTCCCAGTGTCACTTTTAAGTTTTTTACCTTCTTAATTTCAGTTTATGGGTTATACATTAATTATTTATTGCCCGATATGTATAAAACAAAGTTTGTATTTTGTATGTTGCGAATTTTCGACTTATTTTTCACCTATAAAAATTTCTTTCGGCACCGGAAGTGACGTAATTTTGCCATAATTTACAATTTTGACCGGTCCTTTCGCCAGCAAATATTACTTTTGCATATGATAGAGGGTGTCACTGAAGCAAAACAACTAAAGTATAGTTCGGTAGGTCACTGGATCGGTTATGGTATAATAAACTTCCTGTATGATTCCTGAAAGCCGGTTCAGTGCTGCTTGCAGGTCTAGTTATTATTATTATTATTATTATTCAGATTCCAATTTGAATAGATCTCAGCAACTACGTGTCGCATCGTTACGATTTCTTCGGTTTTACTGGGAAAGTGGGTGTGACTTAGAGGATAAAGCTATTTTGAACGTTCTGCGACAATGCGAAATGTCCGAAATCACCGAAGTTATCGTTTTTAAAAATATTGCAGTAATTTTAACAATAATCATTGGATTTTAACTTTCGATACATTTTGGCATAGCCTGAGACAGGGCACATAGCTACGCTACTTTCGATTTTTGATTTTCGGCAAATCTTCGAAGATATTAGGCGCCAAATTTCGAAAATTTAAAATTTTACAAAAAACTTTTTTATTTATGAATATTTTTTAGTCGTATTGTGCACAGAATTAAAGGGTCATCTGACTAGTGCAAAAATGTTAAAAAATTTTGTCTCAGTAATTTACCTTGGCCGCCATTGGCTAATTCAGTTTTTCAGTCCTAGATTAATTTTTTATTGTTCGATTTGTATAAAACAAAGTTCATATGCTTCGTTGTATCAATTGTCGTTTTTTTTATTACCGAAAGTGTTATCTGTCGGCACCGGAAGTGGCATAATTTTACCAAAAACTACAATTTTGACAGTTATTTACGATCTTCATAAACAAATATTATTTTTTTGAAAAATTATATGACTCAAAGAGTGTGCCCTTTCAAGGCGCAAAAAATGTAGGAAGCAGTTTTTTTAATTTCGATTTCATTTTCGAGCAAATTCGATTAAGAGGCTAAAAATGGTGTAAAATTGGCCTATTTACAACCTATTCAGGCTTTTCAGATTTTAAAATATTTCTTCGTAACTTTTATAAACTTGTAGCTATAATCCATACGAAGAAAATGTATGTTAAAATTCGTTTGTAATATAAGCAGTTGCCAAGAAATGGGCAGTTCTGCATAAGTCACTGTTTTCGTTATTTTGCCTGTAAAATAGTCAATTATTATTGGATTTTTATAAAAGTGACATCATTTGATTCAAAAAGCACGTAGCGTCATATCAAGTTGATTACAATTTAAAATTGACACCGGAAGTGACATCATTTGGTCAAAAAATGCATTTTACACTTTTTTAAATCAATGTTTTATTCAACCAAGAATAACTTAATATGTATTAATAATTTTAACTTTTGGTTTAAATTCACATATAAACAAAACTCATATGGTCATATAGATATCATAAAATGGTTTCTAACTTGTTCGGTTGCCGAGAAATAGACGGTTTTCTACAGGTCACTTTCGAAGGTTTCGGGGCCATAAAAGGGTCAATTATTATTCGATTTTCATAAACGTCACACCATGTCATACCTAATGCCATTTGGGATTTCATACAAGTAATTTAAGATTTTCATTATCACCGGAAGTAACGTCATTTTGGCAAAAACTGTATTTTTAGCCTCCAAAACAGATATTTTATTCAAATGAGTCTGTTTTGAAATCTTTTTCAAATTATGGTATTTGATGCCAATCAACAAATAGAATGAACCCATACGATCATACAGATACCACAAAATGGTTTCTAACTTGTACGGTTGCCGAGAAATAGCCGATTTTCTACAAGTCACTTTTCAAGTTTTTTGGTCTTTAAAAGTGGCAATTATTATTCGATTTAACGTTTTTATTTATAAATATTATTTAGTCGTGTTGTGCACAGAATTAAAGAGTCATCTGACTAGCGCAAAAATGTTAAAAAAATTTGTCTCAGTAATTTTCCTTGGCCGCCATTAGCTAATTCAGTTTTTCAGTCCTAGATTAATTTTTTATTGTTCGATTTGTATAAAACAAAGTTCATATGCTTCGTTGTCCCAATTGTTATTTTTTTTATTACCAAAAGTGTTATCTAGCAAATTGGATTAAGGGGTGAAAAAAGGCGTAAAATTGACCTATTTACAACCCATTCAGGCTTTTCAGATTTTAAAATTTTTTTACTTAACTTTTATAAACCTGTCACTATAATCCATACGAAGAGAATGTATGTTAAAATTAGTTTCTAATATAAGCAGTTGCCGAGAAATGGGCAGTTTTGCATAAGTCACTGTTTTCGTAATGTTGCCTGTAAAATAGTCAATTATTAATGGATATTCACAAAAGTGACATCATTTGATTCAAAAAGCAAGTGTGCGTCATATCATGTTGATTACTATTTAAAATTGACACCGGAAGTGACGTCATTTAGTCAAAAACTCAATTTTTAACTTTTAAAATCGATCTTTTTTTCAACCAAGAATTATGTCACATGTAATAATAAAATTAACTTTTGGTTTAAATTCACATATTAACAAAACTCATACGGTCAAATAGATATCATAAAATTGTTTCTAACTTGTTCGGTTGTCGAGATATAGGCGATTTTCT
Source organism: Patella depressa (assembly GCA_948474765.1). NCBI lineage: Eukaryota > Metazoa > Mollusca > Gastropoda > Patellidae > Patella > Patella depressa. The sequence goes on along the minus strand of OX419715.1, from coordinate 54,606,285 downwards.
GAAAGTCACTTTTGAAGGTTTTTGGCCCATAAAAGTGTCAATTATTATTTGATTTTCATAAAATTTTCACCCTTTGAAGCCTAATGTCATAGACGATGTTATAAAACTAATTTAACGTTTTCATTATCACCGGAAGTAGCGTCATTTTGGCAAAAACTGTATTTTAAGCCTTCAAAACCGATATTTTATTCAAATGAGTCTGATTTGTAATGTTTATACAATTATGATATTTGATTCCAATCAACAAATAGATTAAACCCATACGGTCATATAAATACCAAAAAATGGTTTCTAACTTGTACGGTTGCCGAGAAATAGACGATTTTCTACACGTCACTTTTCAAGGTTTTTGGTCTATAAAAGTGGAAATTATTATTCGATTTACATAAAATTTTCACCATATGATGCCTTATGCCATTTCTGATTTCATAAGACTAAGGGAACATTTACATTATCACCGGAAGTACTGTTATTTTGTCAGGATCAATTACATGTAACAAATGTATAAAATAAAATTGCTGGATTTGTTTGATTCTGTTTCCATTTTATTTGATGTGTGCAATGCTTATGTGGAAACCTGTATATTGGTTTCATTGGTACCGGAAAGGACATATGTTCAAGGGTAACGTAGCACCAAAAGTGACACAAGTTCAAGTTCAAAGGTAACATGGCAAAAGTGAAACCCGTCATTCCTGCATGCAGGTCTAGTTATTATTATTAGGGTTTCACACTGCGTAGCTTGTGTGAAACACTATTGTTTTTGTTAAAATTATTATTCTTATTATTATTATTATTCAGATTCCAATTTGAATAGATCTCAGCAACTACGTGTCGCATCGTTACGATTTCTTCGGTTTTACTGGGAAAGTGGGTGTGACTTAGAGGATAAAGCTATTTTGAACGTTCTGCGACAATGCGAAATGTCCGAAATCACCGAAGTTATCGTTTTTAAAAATATTGCAGTAATTTTAACAATAATCATTGGATTTTAACTTTCGATACATTTTGGCATAGCCTGAGACAGGGCACATAGCTACGCTACTTTCGATTTTTGATTTTCGGCAAATCTTCGAAGATATTAGGCGCCAAATTTCGAAAATTTAAAATTTTACAAAAAACTTTTTTATTTATGAATATTTTTTAGTCGTATTGTGCACAGAATTAAAGGGTCATCTGACTAGTGCAAAAATGTTAAAAAATTTTGTCTCAGTAATTTACCTTGGCCGCCATTGGCTAATTCAGTTTTTCAGTCCTAGATTAATTTTTTATTGTTCGATTTGTATAAAACAAAGTTCATATGCTTCGTTGTATCAATTGTCGTTTTTTTTATTACCGAAAGTGTTATCTGTCGGCACCGGAAGTGGCATAATTTTACCAAAAACTACAATTTTGACAGTTATTTACGATCTTCATAAACAAATATTATTTTTTTGAAAAATTATATGACTCAAAGAGTGTGCCCTTTCAAGGCGCAAAAAATGTAGGAAGCAGTTTTTTTAATTTCGATTTCATTTTCGAGCAAATTCGATTAAGAGGCTAAAAATGGTGTAAAATTGGCCTATTTACAACCTATTCAGGCTTTTCAGATTTTAAAATATTTCTTCGTAACTTTTATAAACTTGTAGCTATAATCCATACGAAGAAAATGTATGTTAAAATTCGTTTGTAATATAAGCAGTTGCCAAGAAATGGGCAGTTCTGCATAAGTCACTGTTTTCGTTATTTTGCCTGTAAAATAGTCAATTATTATTGGATTTTTATAAAAGTGACATCATTTGATTCAAAAAGCACGTAGCGTCATATCAAGTTGATTACAATTTAAAATTGACACCGGAAGTGACATCATTTGGTCAAAAAATGCATTTTACACTTTTTTAAATCAATGTTTTATTCAACCAAGAATAACTTAATATGTATTAATAATTTTAACTTTTGGTTTAAATTCACATATAAACAAAACTCATATGGTCATATAGATATCATAAAATGGTTTCTAACTTGTTCGGTTGCCGAGAAATAGACGGTTTTCTACAGGTCACTTTTGAAGGTTTCGGGGCCATAAAAGGGTCAATTATTATTCGATTTTCATAAACGTCACACCATGTTATACCTAATGCCATTTGGGATTTCATACAAGTAATTTAAGATTTTCATTATCACCGGAAGTAACGTCATTTTGGCAAAAACTGTATTTTTAGCCTCCAAAACAGATATTTTATTCAAATGAGTCTGTTTTGAAATCTTTTTCAAATTATGGTATTTGATGCCAATCAACAAATAGAATGAACCCATACGATCATACAGATACCACAAAATGGTTTCTAACTTGTACGGTTGCCGAGAAATAGCCGATTTTCTACAAGTCACTTTTCAAGTTTTTTGGTCTTTAAAAGTGGCAATTATTATTCGATTTAACGTTTTTATTTATAAATATTATTTAGTCGTGTTGTGCACAGAATTAAAGAGTCATCTGACTAGCGCAAAAATGTTAAAAAAAATTGTCTCAGTAATTTTCCTTGGCCGCCATTAGCTAATTCAGTTTTTCAGTCCTAGATTAATTTTTTATTGTTCGATTTGTATAAAACAAAGTTCATATGCTTCGTTGTCCCAATTGTTATTTCTTTTATTACCAAAACTGTTATCTAGCAAATTGGATTAAGGGGTGAAAAAAGGCGTAAAATTGACCTATTTACAACCCATTCAGGCTTTTCAGATTTTAAAATTTTTTTACTTAACTTTTATAAACCTGTCACTATAATCCATACGAAGAGAATGTATGTTAAAATTAGTTTCTAATATAAGCAGTTGCCGAGAAATGGGCAGTTTTGCATAAGTCACTGTTTTCGTAATGTTGCCTGTAAAATAGTCAATTATTAATGGATATTCACAAAAGTGACATCATTTGATTCAAAAAGCAAGTGTGCGTCATATCATGTTGATTACTATTTAAAATTGACACCGGAAGTGACGTCATTTAGTCAAAAACTCAATTTTTAACTTTTAAAATCGATCTTTTTTTCAACCAAGAATTATGTCACATGTAATAATAAAATTAACTTTTGGTTTAAATTCACATATTAACAAAACTCATACGGTCAAATAGATATCATAAAATTGTTTCTAACTTGTTCGGTTGTCGAGATATAGGCGATTTTCTGAAAGTCACTTTTGAAGGTTTTTGGCCCATAAAAGTGTCAATTATTATTTGATTTTCATAAAATTTTCACCCTTTGAAGCCTAATGTCATAGACGATGTTATAAAACTAATTTAACGTTTTCATTATCACCGGAAGTAGCGTCATTTTGGCAAAAACTGTATTTTAAGCCTTCAAAACCGATATTTTATTCAAATGAGTCTGATTTGTAATGTTTATACAATTATGATATTTGATTCCAATCAACAAATAGATTAAACCCATACGGTCATATAAATACCAAAAAATGGTTTCTAACTTGTACGGTTGCCGAGAAATAGACGATTTTCTACACGTCACTTTTCAAGGTTTTTGGTCTATAAAAGTGGAAATTATTATTCGATTTACATAAAATTTTCACCATATGATGCCTTATGCCATTTCTGATTTCATAAGACTAAGGGAACATTTACATTATCACCGGAAGTACTGTTATTTTGTCAGGATCAATTACATGTAACAAATGTATAAAATAAAATTGCTGGATTTGTTTGATTCTGTTTCCATTTTATTTGATGTGTGCAATGCTTATGTGGAAACCTGTATATTGGTTTCATTGGTACCGGAAAGGACATATGTTCAAGGGTAACGTAGCACCAAAAGTGACACAAGTTCAAGTTCAAAGGTAACATGGCAAAAGTGAAACCCGTCATTCCTGCATGCAGGTCTAGTTATTCTTATTATTATTATTATTCTTCTTTTGTTTTGAGTAGATCTCAGCAACTGCTTGTCGCATCGTTACGATTTCTTCGGTTTTACTGGGAAAGTGGGTGTGACTTAGAGGATAAAGCTATTTTGAACGTTCTGCGATAATGCGAAATGTCCGAAATCACCGAAGTTATTGTTTTTGAAAATATTGCAGTAATTTTAACAATAATCATTGGATTTTAACTTTCGATACATTTTGGCATAGCCTGAGACAGGGCACATAGCTACGCTACTTTCGATTTTTGATTTTCGGCAAATCTTCGAAGATATTAGGCGCCAAATTTCGAAAATTTAAAATTTTACAAAAAACTTTTTTATTTATGAATATTTTTTAGTCGTATTGTGCACAGAATTAAAGAGTCATCTGCCTAGTGCAAAAATGTTAAAAAATTTTGTCTCAGTAATTTTCCTTGGCCGCTATTGGCTAATTCAGTTTTTCAGTCCTAGATTAATTTTTTATTGTTCGATTTGTATAAAACAAAGTTCATATGCTTCGTTGTCTCAATTGTCATTTTTTTTATTACCGGAAGTGTTATCTGTCGGCACCGAAAGTGGCATAATTTTACCAAAAACTACAATTTTGACAGTTAGGTACCATTTTTCGAAAACAAATATTATTTTTTGGAAAAATTATTTGACTCAAAGAGTGTGCCCTTTCAAGGCGCAAAAAATGGCGGAAGAAGTTTTTTTAATTTCGATTTCATTATCGAGCAAATTCGATTAAATGGCTAAAAATGGTGTAAAATTGACCCATTTACAACCTATTCAGGCTTTTCAGATTTTAAAATATTTCTTCGTAACTTTTATAAACTTGTAGCTATAATCCATACGAAGAAAATGTATGTTAAAATTAGTTTGTAATATAAGCAGTTACCAAGAAATGGACAGTTCTGTACAAGTCACTGTTTTCGTTATTTTGCCTGTAAAATAGTCAATTATGATTGGATTTTTATAAAAGTGACATCATTTGATTCAAAAAGCATGTAGCGTCATATCAAGTTGATTACAATTTAAAATTGACACCGGAAGTGACGTCATTTTGTCAAAAACTGCATTTTAAACTTTTTAAATCAATGTTTTATTCAACCAAGAATTACTTAATATGTATTAATAATTTTAACTTTTGGTTTAAATTCACATATAAACACAACTCATATGGTCAAATACATATCATAAAATTGTTTCTAACTTGTTCGGTTGCCGAGAAATAGACGGTTTTCTACAGGCCACTTTTGAAGGTTTTTGGGCCATAAAAGTGTCAATTATTATTCGATTTTCATAAACGTTACACCATGTTATACCTAATGCCATTTAGGATTTCATACAAGTAATTTAAGATTTTCATTATCACCGGAAGTAACATCATTTTGGCAAAAACTGAATTTTTGCCTTCAAAACAGATATTTTATTCAAATGAGTCTGTTTTGAAATGTTTTTCAAATTATGATATTTGATGCCAAAAAACAAATAAAATGAACCCATACGATCATACAGATACCACAAAATGGTTTCTAACTTGTACGGTTGCAGAGAAATAGTCGATTTTCTACAAGTCACTTTTCAAGTTTTTTGGTCTTTAAAAGTGGCAATTATTATTCGATTTACATAAAATTTTCACTATATGATATCGTATGCCATTTCTGATTTCATAAAACTAATTGAACATTTTCATTAACACCGGAAGAAATGTAATTTTGTCAAGATCATTTACAAGTAACAAATGTATAAAATGAATTGATATTGCTGGATTTGGTTGATTCTGCATCCATTTTATTTGTGTGCAATGTTAATTTGGAAACCTGTTTAATGGTTTCGTTGGTACCGGAAGTGACATATGTTCAAGGGTAACTTGGCACCGGAAGTGACATGTTTAAGGGTAACGTGGCACCAGTGAAACCCGTCATTCCTGCATGCAGGTCTAGTTAGGCTTTCAGACTTTCGTCTGAAAGCCTATTGAGATTACTAAAATTATTAGGCTTTCAGACTTTCGTCTGAAAGCCTATTGAGATTACTAAAATTATTATTATTATTATTATTATTATTATTATTATTTACCGCGAGGGCCTAGATCTCCATGATCGAAAACAGATATCGATCTGGAATTAGCTTTTCTATCGGGAAACCATGTGGTGGCTACTTGATAAAATATTTTTGAAATTTCTGCGCATACCGGAAGTGACCGAACTTTGTACTTTCTCTAAAAATTGAAAATCGGCCATAGTTTCGTCAATTCTTTATCCATTTTCAAACAAATTACATTTTTGGAATCCCTGAATCTTTTCTGAGACAATGGCTATCTCACATTTTTCAATTTCGAACATTCGTCTATGACTTTCATCGTTCGAAAATTGAAAACATGTTGTTTACGAGACAATTTTTGTTATTTTTCAAAATTTTCAAATTTGACCTACATTTTTGGATACCTGAAGTCCATCCGATTCCAGTAATATAAGTTTCATTCAGAGTTATCGCCCTTTATTTTCCGATTTTTTTCGAATTTTCTTCCCATTTTGCGAGCTCGGGTTTTGTTTTATGGTAGAATTGACGTTTATGAAACTTCTGGAACATGAAGTTATAGTCCAATACCAACTGATAAAGCAATTTCGACACGGATCTTCAAACCGGAAGTGGTCGAAATAATGTTCAATATTTTGAAAAAAATGCAAAAAATGGATATTTTGGAGGAAAACGCTATTTCTCTGTCCGATATCAATGGATTAAACGAATGAAGGTACCGTTTGATGGCACGATTGTTGGACTATCATATGATACCCCATTCATACGGATACTATGAACAGACAGCAAAATATGGCACGCTGAAAATCAAGTATTTTCTGATTTGGAGCGTTTTTGGACGCCTGTATCTCGAAAACTTAACCTGCAATATTTTTTAAATTTTTTCTATCGAGAGTCCTTTGGGAGGTATTTGACATGAAGCCATCCAATAGGACTTTGAAATGTCTGGAATAGGATAAAAAAGGGACTGAAAATCGAAAAAAGTCGAAAAATCGTGAAATTTTGGAAAATGCTCTACTATTTTTTTATTTTAAGAGATTTTTAAAAAAAGGTTGTATATTCAGATAGCTGACCTAATTACGATTCTAACAATGTATAATATGTATGTAATTATTAAAATTTAATTTTCTATATTTTAAATTTTTTGCATTTTTGGCACTTTTGAACATAGGATTTCTCAGGGGCATTTTATCTGATCAGATAATGTAATATATCATTACAGAGCCCTGTGGCTATTTTAGTGCCCAAACCGGCTATTAGAACTATTCCGACAATAATAACCATACCGGAAGTATTCAAAAAATGAAAAAAAAGAGTAAAAACATTGTCGCACTTGCGAAAAACTTGATTTCTCCCTTAGGTAATAGCGGACCAAAAGAACTAAAGTGTCGCTGGATAGCCCTATTAATGGACCATCATATGGTATCTAAATAATACGATTTCGATGGTAAGGAAATAAATTATTGTATGCCAAAAATCTAGTATTTTCCAATTTTTTAACATTCTGAGACGCCCTTTTCTCGAAAACGACGCCTACGATTTTTCTTAAACGTTTCTTACTCAAAGTCCTGTCAGTTGTCTATATAGGGAATCCAAAATGAAAAGCATTGAAATAATATAAGTGGTCGAAAAATGGCCTCAAACTTTGAAAAAAATTGAAAAATCGTTAAATTTTTTGAAACGCTCTTTAATTTATCTTTTTTTCCAAAACTACTCAATGGATGTTTCTGACACTTCTGGTACGTACAGTTAAGTATCCAAAGGACTTCGTAAAGCTATCACAACAACGATCGTAAAACCGGAAGTAGTCGAAAAAATGTCCGATATTTCGAAAAAAATTAATTTTTTTACGAAAACCTTTTTTATTTATGAATATTTTTTGATGATATTTTACACAGGGTTAAAATATCATCGTACTTGAGCAGAAATGAGAAAAAAAATTGTCTCGGTAATTTGCGTTAGCCACCATCGGCTAATTTAGTTTTTCGTACCCAGAAAAATTATTTATTGTTCGATTTGTATAAAACAAAGTTCATATGCACCATGGTCCCAATTGTAATTTTTTTTGTTACAGTGAAATTTTTCTGTCGGCAACGGAAGTGACGTAATATTAACAAAAACTACAATTTTGACAGTTCGGTACCACTTTTTGAAAGCAAATATTATTTTTTTTCAAAACTGATATGACTAAAAGGATGCACCCTGCAAAGGTGCACAAAAACCTTAGCTCATATTTTTTAATTTCAACTTCATTTTCGGGCAATTTCGAATAAAATGTAAAATAAAGTGTAAAATTCAGTTATTTACAATTCATTCAGCGTCTTCATATTTTGAAATATTTATTTGTAATTTTCATAAACTCGTAGCAATAATCCAGACGAAGAGAATGTATGCGAAAATTAGTTTGTAATATGAGCAGTTGCCGAGAAATATGCAATTTTGCATGCATCACTTTTCACGTTATTTTGCCTATAAAAGAGTTAATTATTATTCGATTTGCAATATTTTTTTTCCATTTGATGCCTAATGCCAATTTGGACTAGGTCAAGCCAATTTTACATTTTCACTGTGACCGGAAATGACGTCATTTGGGCAAAAACTGTATTTTTAACCTAAAAAATAAATATTTTATTCATATGAGTCTGCCTTATAATATTTTTAAAATTATGATATTTGATTCCCATCAACGAATAAAATGAAGCCATACGACCATACAGATACCACAAAATGGTTTCTAACTTGTACGGTTACAGAGAAATAGGCGATCTTCTATAAGTCACTTTTCAAGGTTTTTGGTCTGTAAAACTGTCAATTATTATTCGATTTTTACAATTTATTTACCATTTCATGCCTTATGCTATTTATGACTTCTATGAACCAAGTTAAAATTTTCAATATCACCGGAAGTAATGTAATTTTTGCAAAAAACGTATTTTTAGCCTTTAAAACAAACATTTTTTTGAAGGGATTTATATTTATTATTCGTTTAACTTTATAACGTCTGACTCTAATGGGCAGTAAGACTGAATCAATACCATCATATTGATATCAAGAAAAATCTTCTAGCATGTTCCCTTGTCGAATAATAACCAATTTTCCGAGGGTCACTTTTCAGTTTTTTACCTTCTTAATTTCAGTTTATGGGTTATAGGTTAATTATTTATTGTCCGATATTTATAAAAAAAAGTTTGTATTTTGTATGTTGCGAATTTTCGACTTATTTTTCATCTATAAAAATTTCTTTCGGCACCGGAAGTGACATACTTTTGCCATAATTTACAATTTTGACCGGTCTTTTAGCCAGCAAATATTACTTTTAGATATGATAGAGGGTGTCACTGAAGCAAAACAACTAAAGTATAGTTTGGTAGCTCAATGGATCGGCTATGGTATAATAAACTTCCTGTATGATTCCTGAAAGCCGGTTCAGTGCTGCTTGCAGGTCTAGTTATTATTATTATTATTTACCGCGGGGGCCTAGATCTCCATGATCGAAAACAGATATCGATCTGGAATTAGATTTTCTATCGGGAAACCATGTGGTGGCTACTGCATAAAATATTTTTGAAATTTCTGCGCATACCGGAAGTGACCGAACTTTGTACGTTGTCAAAAAATTGAAAATCGGCCATAGTTTCGTCAATATTTTATCCATAATCAAACAAATTACATTTTTGGAATCCCTGAATCTTTTCTGAGACCATGGCTATCTCACATTTTTCAATTTCGAACATTCGTCTATGACTTTTATCGTTCGAAAATTGAAAACATGTTGTTTACAAGACAATTTTTGTTATTTTTCAAAATTTTCAAATTTAACCTACATTTTTGGATACCTGAAGTCCATCTGATTCCAGTAATATAAGTTTCATTCAGAGTTATCACCCTTTATTTTTCGATTTTTTTCGAATTTTCTTCCCATTTTGTGAGCACAGGTTTCGTTTTATGGCAGAATTGACGTTTCTGAAACTTCTGGAACATGAAGTTATAGTCCATTACCAACTTATAAAGCAATTTCGACAAGAATCCTTAAACCGGAAGTGGTCGAAATAATGTGCAATATTTTGGAAAAAATGCAAAAAATGGATATTTTTGGGGAAAACGCTATTTCTCCGTCCGATATCAATGGATTAAACGAATGAAGGTATCGTTTAATGGCACGATTGTTGGACTATCATATGATACCCCATTCATACGGATACTATGAACAGACAGCAAAATATGGCACGCTGAAAATCAAGTATTTTCTGATTTGGAGCGTTTTTGGACGCCTGTATCTCGAAAACTTAACCTACAATTTTTTTTTAATTTTTTCTACCGAGAGTCCTTTTGGAGGTATTTTGCATGAAGCCATCCAATAAGACTTTGAAATGTCTGGAATAGGATAAAAAAGGGACTGAAAATCGAAAAAAGTCGAAAAATCGTGAAATTTTGGAAAACGCTCTACTATTTTTTTATTTTAAGAGATGTTTAAAAAAAGGTTGTATATTCAGATAGCTGACCTAATTACGATTCTAACGATGTATAATATGTATGTAATTATTGAAATTTAATTTTCGATATTTTAAATTTTTTGCATTTTTGGCACTTTTGAACATAGGATTTCTCAGGGGCATTTTATCTGATCAGATAATGTAATATATCATTACAGAGCCCTGTGGCTATTTTAGTGCGCAAACCAGCTATTAAAACTATTCCGACAATAATAACCATACCGGAAGTATTCAAAAAATGAAAAAAAAGAGTAAAAACATTGTCGCACTTGCAAAAAACTTGATTTCTCCCTTACGTAATAGCGGACCAAAAGAACTAAAGTGTCGCTGGTTAGCCCTCTCAATGGACCATCATATGGTATCGAAATAATACGATTTTGATGGTAAGGAAATAAATTATTGTATGTCAAAAATCTAGTATTTTCCGATTTTTTAACATTCTGAGACGCCCTTTTCTCGAAAACGACGCCTACGAATTTTCTTAAACTTTTCTTACTCAAGGTCCTATCGGTTGTCTATATAGTGAATCCAAAATGAAAAGCATTGAAATAATATAGGTGGTCCAAAAATGGCATCAAACTTTGAAAAAAATTGAAAAATCATTAAATTTTTGTAAACGCTCTTTAATTTATTTTTTTTTCCAAAACTACTCAATGGATGTTTCTGACACTTCTGGTACAGAAAGTTAAGTATCGAAAGAACTCCGTAAAGCTATCGCGACAATGATTGTAAAACCGGAAGTAGTCGAAAAAATACTTTTTTTACTTATGAATATTTTTTGATGATATTTTACACAGGGTTAAAATATCATCGTACTTGAGCAGAAATGAAAAAAAAAATTGTCTCGGTAATTTGCGTTAGCCGCCATCGGCTAATTTAGTTTTTCGTACCCAGAAAAATTATTTATTGTTCGATTTGTATAAAACAAAGTTCATATGCTCCGTGGTCCCAATTGTATTTTTTTTTGTTACGGTGAAATTTTTCTGTCGGCAACGGAAGTGACATAATATTAACAAAAACTACAATTTTGACAGTTCGGTACCACTTTTTGAAAGCAAATATTTTTTTTTTCAAAACTGATATAACTAAAAGGATGCACCCTGCAAAGATGCACAAAATACTTAGCTCAGATTTATTAATTTCAATTTCATTTTCGGGCAATTTCGAATAAAATGTAAAATAAAGTGTAAAATTCAGTTATTTACAATTCATTCAGCGTCTTCTATTTTGAAATATTTATTTGTAATTTTCATAAACTCGTAGCAATAATCCAGACGAAGAGAATGTATGCGAAAATTAGTTTGTAATATGAGCAGTTGCCGAGAAATATGCAATTTTGCATGCATCACTTTTCACGTTATTTTGCCTATAGAAGAGTGGATTATCATTCGATTTGCAATATTGTTTTTCCATTTGATGCCTAATGCCAATTTGGACTAGGTCAAGCCAATTTTACATTTTCACTGTGACCGGAAATGACGTCATTTGGGCAAAAACTGTATTTTTAACCCAAAAAACAAATATTTTATTCAAATGAATCTGCCTTATAATATTTTTAAAATTATGATATTTGATTCCCATCAACGAATAGAATGAAGCCATACGACCATACAGATACCACAAAATGGTTTCTAAATTGTATGGTTACAGAGAAATAGGCGATCTTCAATAAGTCACTTTTCAAGGTTTTTGGTCTATAAAAGTGTCAATTATTATTCGATTTTTATAATTTTTTTACCATTTGATGCCTTATGCCATTTATGACTTCTATGAACTACGTTAACATTTTCAATATCACCGGAAGTAATGTAATTTTTGCAAAAAACGTATTTTTAGCCTTCAAAACAAACATTTTTTTGAAGGGATTTATATTTATTATTCGTTTAATTTTATAACGTCTGACTCTAATGGGCAGTAAGACTGAATCAATACCATCATATTGATATCAAGAAAAGGCTTCTAGCATGTTCCCTTGTCGAATAATAACCAATTTTCCGAGGGTCACTTTTTAGTTTTTTACCTTCTTAATTTCAGTTCATGGGTTATAGGTTAATTATTTATTGCCCGATGTCTATGAAAAAAAGTTTGTATTTTGTATGTTGCGAATTTTCGACTTATTTTTCACCTATAAAAATTTCTTTCGGCACCGGAAGTGAGGTAATTTTGCCATAATTTACAATTTTGACCGGTCTTTTCGCCAGCAAATATTACTTTTACATATGATAGAGGGTGTCACTGAAACAAAACAACTAATGTATAGTTTGGTAGCTCAATGGATCGGCTATGGTATAATTAACTTCCTGTATGATTCCTGAAAGCCGGTTCAGTGCTGCTTGCAGGTCTAGTTATTATTATTTTTTTTTTTGTGTGTTTTCTGCAAATCGGATTTCTCAGAATCTATCCATAGGATCTTTCTGAAATTTTGACCTACCCCCCCAAAAATGGGGTGCGAACCTTGATTAAATGTATTTTCAAAACGTTTTACGAATCCGAAATCACCGAATTTTACGAACGAAAAAACTGACAATGCATAGTCGTAACTTTGTTATTTTTTGACCGATTTTACTAATTCTTTTTTCTTTGAATACCTTGAAAAAAATCGTTTTCATCTGCAGTTTCACATTTTCGAATTTCGAAAATTCGTCGCTGTGATTTCGAACCGGAAGTTTAGACCAATTTGACAACTTCTTTAATAGTTGTACGATTTTCATGAAATTTAGTATACAAGTAGATCTTACCGATATGACTTCAAAAATATAATTAGAAATTTTCTAAATTATCTCCCCTTGGTGAAATTAAGGATCAAAGTTTTCAAAAAAATCGTCGAAATATAGGTCAGAATGACCTAAAAAAAATTTTCGATACTCGACAAGTAATTACTGATTCCTACACAAAATATGGAGTTTGTCGATCGAACCGGAAGTGCCACCATCTTGAAACATGAAAAATCCCTAAGGCTTTTTTGCTATTTTACTTACAGACACGGGAGTTATATTTTCTGAATCCTTGAAAATGAAAAGTAGTAGCAATTTGAAGGGCCGAGACTTTGAAACACAATAACTCTCTTTCTAATTGAGCTAGAATGTTCAATCTTGGTGTAGACGTTCACTAGGACAATGTTATGATTGAGTTCAAAGATGAGCATTTTCTGCCTAGGGTAAGCAGAGATGGGCATGCTGATTTGTTGATTCTTTAGGGCACGATAACTTCGGTTATAATGAAGGGAGGGCTGTGAAACTTTTGTCAATAGAGAGTCCAATAGCTAGCCTGTTGTGTGAAATCATTGTATCATTTATTTTAAATATCAGGGATAGGCGAAAAAAAGAGATTGAAAATCCAAAAAGTCGTATTTTTACAATTTGGAGCATGTTTAGAGGTCTTTCTCGTAAAGTCAACTTAATATTTTTTGGGAACTTCTTCTACAAAGAGTCTTATTGGTAGTCTTTCATATAAAACCATCGATCAACAATCCAACAAATCAGGAGTAGAAGAACAAAAGGATCGAACATTGAAAACGGCATCCTTTCATTGTTAAGCGACACATGCAGTGTGGGTGACTACAATCTACACATTTAGTCATCGTATACAGCTTATTCAACAGTATCGAATTCCAACTGCTTAGGGATATTTTTTTTTTCGTCCCTTCCGAACGACTAGACAGCTGTGCTTGTCAGGCCCTCCGTTCTGCCTCACTGACAACGGGGAACCACGCCGGGAAATCAAGATGAACTTTTTCCGTGCAGAACTTTCAATTCAGGCCAAACGTTTATTGCATACGATTAAGCTGGTCAGTTGGAGCATATTTTCAAAAGTTTAGTAATAATCGGTTGGTAATTAAAGTACCGTGCACATTAAACTGTTAAAACAGAAAATTTCGCCCGGTTGAAATGTTTCTTGCTATAAGTCAGCAATTTTCCGAATTCAGGGAGGCTGAATGGCTGAATGGTTAGCATGTGCGCGCTGTATCGTAACGTCTGTCATTGAGTCAACGGGCGTCGTTTCGATCTCCAGGTTGCACGTGACATGGAGTATGATGTCCAACCTCGTGGGTTTTCTCCGTGTCCTTCGGTTTCCTCCCAACGGCTAAAGACCAGTAAGCGCAAGGGGAGTTTTTAAATAAAATTAAAAAACATATGTTAGTCACGAAATGACCTAGTTTGTGTCTAATGGACATTAGGCCGCATTTCTCTCTTTCTCTTTTATTTTTAAAGTTTTGTAATAACCGGTTGGTAATCAAAGGTACTGTAAAAGTGATAAAACAGAAAATTTCGCCCGGTTGTAATGTTTCTCACTTTAAAGTCAGCAATTTGCCGATTTTAAGGGGCAAACGTTTATTGCGAACGATTAAGCTGGTCAAGGGGAGCTTATTTTTAAAAGTTTTGTAATATTCGGTTGATAACTAAAGGTACCGTGCAAATTAAACTGTTAAAATAGAAAATTTGGCCCGGTTGAACTGTTTCTCGCTGCAGGTCAGCAATTTGCCGATTTTAGGGAGGTTGCGTGGCTGAATAACGTCTGTCTTTGAGTCAACTGGCGTTGTTTCGATTTCTTGGTTGTACGTGACAAGGAGTATGTTCGCCTGTCCAACTTCGTAGGCCGTAACGCCGCTGCCCGGGTAAAATTTCCCTCATTGCACACTTTATGGCATATGCCCGTCTTCATTAGCCCATTTTAGGAGCAGAACAGTAGGACGTTAAACCCCATTCAATTTCATTTCATTTTCTCTATGTTGCTTATTTATTATAGTGGATAAATATTTTTCTGGTTCTAGCAATTATTTAATTTCTGCATAGAAATCTTGCTTTGGCCAGTTTTTTTATTGCAGAGTGCCATTCTTGTATAATTCAGTCTATGATCCTTTGTTTAAAACATGCTTAAGAAGTCACGATTTCCTACTTATAACCAAACATATTGGAAATATTAGTCTAGCATTATTAAATCCTAATTTTATTGGTCTTATTTAAAATTAAACTTTCATTTAACTATGAACAACCCTTAACGTGTCTCTTTAAAACTATTAAATGCTCTAAAACAGTAGCTCAATCTTTTGACCTAAACTCATTAATTTACCATTTTCTTGTGAGCGACTTCTTATTCTTCCTATATGACATATTGCACGTGTCTGATTTCAAAGGGGGGTTGGGTGGCTGAATGGTTAGCACGCGCGCCTGTCATTGAGTTAACTAGCGTGTTTTCAAATGCCCGGTTGTACGTGACAAGGAGTAAGGTCGCCTGTCCAACCTGCCATTTTTAATTTGTTTTTCCCGCCATTTTCATTTCATTTTCTCATCCGTCTCATTACAGTAATACAAGTTTCAGTTATTTCCCTTTAGTTTTCAGATTATTGTTATGCCTGGGTGCAATGTTTCATACTATATTTAGACTTGTAACTTCGAGAGTTTTTGACCAATTTTGATAATTTTTTCTTCTTATCCTTTTATTTAGGATACTTGATACAATCAATGACACGTGACGATGAATATGAAAGCTTTCATATCTGCATGGGACAGTAGCAGATCTAGTTCTTATTATTATTATTCTTCTTTTGTTTTGAGTAGATCTCAGCAACTGCTTGTCGCATCGTTACGATTTCTTCGGTTTTACTGGGAAAGTGGGTGTGACTTAGAGGATAAAGCTATTTTGAACGTTCTGCGACAATGCGAAATGTCCGAAATCACCAAATTATCGTTTTTTAAAATATTGCAGTAATTTTAACAATAATCATTGAATTTTAACTTTCGATACATTTTGGCATAGCCGGAGACAGGGCACATAGCTACACTACTTTCGATTTTTGATTTTCGGTAAATCTTCAAAGATATTAGGCGCCAAATTTTGAAAATTTAAAATTTTACAAAAAACTTTTTTATTTATGAATATTTTTTAGTCGTATTATGCACAGAATTAAAGGGTCATCTGACTAGTGCAAAAATGTTAAAGAATTTTGTCTCAGTAATTTACCTTGGCCGCCATTGGCTAATTCAGTTTTTAAGTCCTAGATTAATTTTTTATTGTTCGATTTGTATAAAACAAAGTTCATATGCTTCGTTGTATCAATTGTCATTTTTTTTATTACCAAAAGTTTTATCTGTGAGCACCGGAAGTGGCATAATTTTACCAAAAACTACAATTTTGACAGTTATTTTACTTCTTCGAAAACAAATATTATTTTTTAGAAAAATTATTTGACTCAAAGTGTGTGCCCTTTCAAGGCGCAAAAAATGTAGGAAGCAGTTTTTTTAATTTCGATTTCATTTTCGAGCAAATTCGATTAAGAGGCTAAAAATGGTGTAAAATTGGCCTATTTACAACCTATTCAGTCTTTTCAGATTTTAAAATATTTCTTCGTAACTTTTATAAACTTGTAGCTATAATCCATACGAACAAAATGTATGTTAAAATTCGTTTGTACTATAAGCAGTTACCAAGAAATGGGCAGTTCTGTACAAGTCACTGTTTTCGTTATTTTGCCTGTAAAATAGTCAATTATGATTGGATTTTTATAAAAGTGACATCATTTGATTCAAAAAGCACGTAGCGTCATATCAAGTTGATTACAATTTAAAATTGACACCGGAAGTGACATCATTTGGTCAAAAAATGCATTTTAAACTTTTTAAATCAATGTTTTATTCAACCAAGAATAACTTAATATGTATTAATAATTTTAACTTTTGGTTTAAATTCACATATAAACAAAACTCATATGGTCATATAGATATCATAAAATGGTTTCTAACTTGTTCGGTTGCCGAGAAATAGACGGTTTTCTACAGGTCACTTTTGAAGGTTTTTGGGCCATAAAAGGGTCAATTATTATTCGATTTTCATAAACGTCACACCATGTTATACCTAATGCCATTTGGGATTTCATACAAGTAATTTAAGATTTTCATTATCACCGGAAGTAACGTCATTTTGGCAAAAACTGTATTTTTAGCCTCTAAAACAGATATTTTATTCAAATGAGTCTGTTTTGAAATCTTTTTCAAAGTATAGTATTTGATGCCAATCAACAAATAGAATGAACCCATACGATCATACAGATACCACAAAATGGTTTCTAACTTGTACGGTTGCAGAGAAATAGCCGATTTCCTACAAGTCACTTTTCAAGTTTTTTGGTCTTTAAAAGTGGCAATTATTATTCGATTTACATAAAATTTTCACTATATGATATCGTATGCCATTTCTGATTTCATAAGACTAATTGAACATTTGCATTAACACAGGGGGTAATTTAATTTTGTCAAGATCATTTACAAGTAACAAATGTATAAAATGAATTGATATTGCTGGATTTTGTTGATTCTGCGTCCATTTTATTTGTGTGCAATGTTAATTTGGAAACCTGTTTAGTGGTTTCGCTGGTACCGGAAGTGACATATGTTCAAGGGTAACTTGGCACCGGAAGTGACATGTTTAAGGGTAACGTGACACCAGTGAAACCCGTCATTCCTGCATGCAGGTCTAGTTAGGCTTTCAGACTTTCGTCTGAAAGCCTATTGTGATTACTAAAATTATTATTTATTAGGCTTTCAGACTTTCGTCTGAAAGCCTATTGTGATTACTAAAATTATTATTTATTATTATTATTTTATTTTTCGGGGGAGCCTATTTCTCAGTGTCTGTAACAGATACAGATCTGGGACATAATTTTCTATCAGGAAACCATATGGTGGCTATCCCTTCCACTGTATTTGAAACTTCTGCGCAGACCGGAAGTGGCCGAATTTCGTGCGGTGCCAAATATTTAAAAAACGGCCGTAGATTCGTCAATTCTGTATCTATTTTCATACAAATTACATTTTTGGAAACCCTGAGTCTTTTCTCGGACGATAGCAGTTGAAAATTTTGCAATTTCGAAACTTCGCCGCTGACTTCTAGCGTTCGAAAAATGAAAATATGTTGTTTAAGACACATTTTTTGTTATTTTTCAAAATTTTAAAATTTGACCTACATTTTTGGATACCTGAAGGCAATCCGGTTCCAGTAATATAAGTTTCATTCAGAGTTATCGCCCTTTATTTTTCGATTTTTTTCGAATTTTCTTCACATTTTGTGAGCTTAAGTTTCGTTTTACGGCCAGATCGACGCTTCTGAAATTCCTGGAACATGAAGTAATATGGTCAAACCACCGTTTAAAGCAATTTCAACAACAATCCGTAAACCGGAAGTAGTCGAAATAATATGCGATATTTTGAAAAAAAAGTGAAAAATGGGTGTTTTGGGTAAAAACACGATTTCTCCGTCCGATATCAACGGATTAAACGAATTAAGGTATCATTTGGTCGGGCGCTGATTGGACCACTGAATGATACCCAATTCGTAAGGATACGATTAGCAGGAAGCAAAATATGGCACGCTGAAAATCAAGTATTTTCTGATTTTTAGCATTTTTGGACGCCTGTATCTCGAAAACTTAACCGCAACTTTTTTTTTAATTTTTTCTATCGAGAGTCCTTTCGGAGGTTTTTTGCATGAAGCCATCCAATAAGACTTTGAAATATCTGGAATAGGTGAAATAACGGACTGAAAATCGAAAAAAGTCGAAAAATCGTGAAATTTTGGAAAATGCTCTACTTTTATTTTATTTTAAGAGATTTTCAAAAAAAGATTGTATATTCAGATAGCTGACCTAATTACGATTCTAACGATGTATAATATGTATGTAGTTTTTGAAATTTAATTTTCGATATTTTAATTTTTTTGCATTTTTGGCACTTTTGAACATAGGATTTCTCAGGGGCATTTTATCTGATCAGATAATGTAATATGTCATTACAGAGCCCTGTGGCTATTTTAGTGCCCAAACCGCCTATTAAAACTATTCCGACAATAATAGCCATACCGGAAGTATTCAAAAAATGAAAAAATAATGTTAAAAACATTGTCGCACTTGCGAAAAACTTGATTTCTCCCTTAGGTAATAGCGGGCCAAAAGAACTAAAGTGTCGCTGGATAGCCCTATTAATGGACCATCATATGGTGTCTAAATAATACGATTTCGATGATTAGTAAATAAATTATTGTATGCCAAAAATCTAGTATTTTCCGATTTTTTAACATTCTGAGACGCCCTTTTCTCGAAAATAACGCCGCAGATTTTTCTTAAACTTTTCTTACTCAAAGTCCTATCGGTTGTCTATATAGTGAATCCAAAATGAAAAGCATTGAAATAATATAAGAGGTCCAAAAATGGCCTCAAACTTTGAAAAAAATTGAAAAATCGTTAAATTTTTGGAAACGCTCTTTAATTTATCTTTTTTTCCAAAACTACTCAATGGATGTTTCTGACACTTCTGGTACAGAAAGTTAAGTATCCAAAGAACTTCGTAAAGCTGTCACGACAATGATCGTAAAATCGGAAGTAGTCGAAAAAATGTCCGATATTTTGAAAATTGTTTTTTTTTTTTGCGAAAACCTTTTTTATTTATGAATATTTTTTGATGGTATTTTACACAGGGTTAAAATATCATCCTTCTTGAGCAGAAATGATAAAAAAAAATGTCTCGGTAATTTGCGTTAGCTGCCATCGGCTCATTTAGTTTTTCGTAACCAGAAAAACTATTTATTGTTCGATTTGTATAAAACAAAGTTCATATGCTCCGTGGTCCCAATTGCAATTTTTTTTGTTACGGTGAAATTTTTCTGTCGGCAACGGAAGTGACGTAATATTAACAAAAACTACAATTTTGACAGTTCGGTACCACTTTTTGAAAGCAAATATTTTTTTTTTAAAACTGATATAACTAAAAGGATACACCCTGCAAAGGTGTATAAAATTTTTAGCTCAGATTTTTTAAATTTCAATTTCATTTTCGGGCAATTTCGAATAAAATGTAAAATAAAGTGTAAAATTCAATTATTTACAATTCATTCAGCGTCTTCATATTTTGAAATATTTATTTGTGATTTTCATAAACTCGTAGCAATAATCTAGACGAAGAGAATGTATGCGAAAATTAGTTTGAAATATGAGCAGTTGCCGAGAAATATGCAATTTTGCATGCATCACTATTCACGTTATTTTGCCTATAAAAGAGTGAATTATTATTCGATTTGCAATATTTTTTTTCCATTTGATGCCTAATGTCAATGTGGACTAGTTCAAGCCAATTTTACATTTTCACTGTGACCGGAAATGACGTCATTTCTGCAAAAACTGTATTTTTAACCTAAAAAACAAATATTTTATTCAAATGAGTCTGCCTTATAATATTTTTAAAATTATGATATTTGATTACCATCAACGAATAGAATGAAACCATACGACCACCACAAAATGGTTTCTAACTTGTACGGTTACAGAGAAATAGGCGATCTTCTATAAGTCACATTTCAAGGTTTTTGGTCTATAAAAGTGTCGGGGGGTTGGGATGGCCTAGTGGTCTAGAGTGCCGCGCTTCGCCCTCTAGCTGGCCGGTCACCTCTGGCTTGCGGCTGTGGTTTCGAGCCCTGGTGCGAGCGTATGTGGCATGGAGATGGGGGCGCCTTCTCAACCTCGTGGGTTTCCTCCGGGCACTCCGGTTTCCTCCCACTGCTAAAGACCCCTACGCGCAAGCGAATTATTGAAATAAAACTGAAACCATATGTTAGTCCCAAAATGACCTAGTTTGTGTCGAGTGGACGTTAAACCCCATTTCTCTCTCTCTCTCTCTCTATAAAAGTGTCAATATTATTATTCGATTTTTATCATTTTTTTACCATTTGATGCCTATCAACTAAGTTAACATTTTCAATATCATCGGAAGTAATGTAATTTTTGCAAAAACCGTATTTTTAGCCTTCAAAACAAACATTTTTTTGAAGGGATTTATATTTATTATTTGTTTAACTTTATAACGTCTGACTCTAATGGGCAGTAAGATTGAATCAATACCATCATATTGATATCAAGAAAAGGCTTCTAAAAGGGTCACTTTTAATTATTTTACCTTCTTAATTTCAGTTTATGGGTTATAGGTTAATTTTCCATTGCCCGATATGTATTAAACAAATTTTGTATGTTGCAAATTTTCGACTTATTTTTCACCTATAAAAATTTCTTTCGGCACCGGAAGTGACGTAATTTTGCCATAATTTACAATTTTGACCGCTCTTTTCGCCAGCAAATATTACTTTTACATATGGTAGAGGGTGTCACTGAAGCAAAACAACTAAAGTTTAGTTCGGTAGCTCAATGGGTTGGCTATGGTATAATAAACTTCCTGTATGATTCCTGAAAGCCGGTTCAGTGCTGCTTGCAGGTCTAGTTATTATTATTTTTTTTTTCGCCGGAGCCTATTTCTCAGTGCCTGTAACAGATACCGATCTGGGACCTAATTCTCTATCGGGAAACCATGTGTTGGCTACTTGATAAACTATATTTGAAACTTCTGCGCAGACCGGAAGTGGTCGAATTTCGTGCGGTATCAAAAAATCAAAAAACGGCCGTAGATTCGTCAATTCTGTACCTATTTTCATACAAATGACATTTTCGGAAACCCTGAGTCTTTTCTCGGACGATAGCAGTTGAAAATTTCGATATTTCGAAACTTCATCGCTGACTTCTTGCGATCGAAAAATGAAAAATGTTGTTTGAGAGACAATTTTTGTTATTTTTCAAAATTTTGAAATTTGACCTACATTTTTGGATACCTGAAGTCCATCCGATTCCAGTAATATAAGTTTCATTCAGAGTTATCGCCCTTTATTTTTCGATTTTTTTCGAATTTTCTACCCATTTTGCGAGCTCGGGTTTCGTTTTATGGCCGAATTGACGTTTCTGAAATTTCTGAGGCATGCAGCCAAATGACCATTGCAAGGAATAAAGCAATTTCAACAATAATCTGTACACCGGAAGTGGTCGAAATAATGTCCGATATTTTGAAAAAAATGCAAAAAATGGGTATTTTGGGGAAAAACGCGACTTCTCCGTCCGATATCAATGGATTAAACAAATTAGGGTACCATTGGACTGTACTAGTATTGTGCTATCGTATGATACCCAATTTGTACGGATACGACGAGCAGGAAGCAAAATATGGCACGCTGAAAATCAAGTATTTTCTGATTTGGAGCGTTTTTGGACGCCTGTATCTCGAAAACTTAACCGCAACTTTTTTTTTAACTTTCTCTATCGAGAGTCCATTCGATAGTCTTGTGAATTATGCCATCCAATAAGACTTTGAAATGTCTGGAATATGATAAAAAAGGGACTGAAAATCAAAAAAAGTCGAAAAATCGTAAAATTTTGGAAAATGCTCTACTATTTTTTTATTTTAAGAGATTTTCAAAAAAAGGTTGTATATTCAGATAGCTGACCTAATTACGATTCTAATGATGTATAATATGTATGTAGTTATTGAAATTTAATTTTCGATATTTTAATTTTTTTGCATTTTTGGCACTTTTGAACATAGGATTTCTCAGAAGCATTTTATCTGATCAGATAATGTAATATATCAATACAGAGCCCCGTGGCTATTTTAGTGCCCAAACCGGCTATTAAAACTATTCCGACAATAATAACCATACCGGAAGTATTCAAAAAATGAAAAAAAAAGGTTAAAACCATTGTCGCAGTTGCGAGAAACTTGATTTCTCCCTTAGGTAATAGCGGACCAAAAGAACTAAAGTGTCGCTGGATAGCCCTATTAATGGACCATCATATGGTATCTAAATAATACGATTTCGGTGGTAAGGAAATAAATTATTGTATGCCAAAAATATATTATTTTCCGATTTTTTAACATTCTGGGACGCCCTTTTCTCGAAAACGACGCCGCAGATTTTTCTCAAACTTTTCTTACTCAAAGTCCTATCGGTTGTCTATATAGTGAATCCAAAATGAAATGCATTGAAATAATATAAATGGTCCAAAAATGGCCTCAAACTTTGAAAAAAATTGAAAAATCGTTAAATTTTTGGAAACGCTCTTTAATTTATCTTTTTTTCCAAAACTACTCAATGGATGTTTCTGACACTTCTGGTACAGAAAGTTAATTATCCAAAGAACTTCGTAAAGCTATCACTACAACGATCGTAAAACCGGAAGTAGTCGAAAAAATGTCCGATATTTTGAAAAAAATTATTTTTTTTACGAAAACCTTTTTTATTTATGAATATGTTTTGATGATATTTTACACAGGGTTAAAAATATCATCCTACTTGAGCAGAAATGAGAAAAAAAATTGTCTCGGTAATTTGCGTTAGCCGCCATCGGCTAATTTAGTTTTTCGTACCCAGAAAAATTATTTATTATTCGATTTGTATAAAACAAAGTTCATACGCTCCGTGGTCCCAATTGTATTTTTTTTTGTTACGGTGAAATTTTTCTGTCGGCAACGGAAGTGACGTAATATTAACAAAAACTACAATTTTGATCGTTCAGTACCACTTTTTAAAAGCAAATATTATTTTTTTTCAAAACTGATATAACTAAAAGGATGCACCCTGCAAAGGTGCACAAAATCCTTAGCTCAGATTTTTTAATTTCAATTTCATTTTCGGGCAATTTCGAATAAAATGTAAAATAAAGTGTAAAATTCAGTTATTTACAATTCATTCAGCGTCTTCATATTTTGAAATATTTATTTGTAATTTTCATAAACTCGTAGCAATAATCCAGACGAAGAGAATGTATGCGCAAATTAGTTTGTAATATGAGCAGTTGCCGAGAAATATGCAATTTTGCATGCATCACTTTTCACGTTATTTTGCCTATAAAAGAGTGAATTATTATTCGATTTGCAATATTTTTTTTCCATTTGATGCTTAATGCCAATTTGGACTAGGTCAAGCCAATTTTACATTTACACTGTGACCGGAAATGACGTCATTTGGGCAAAAACTGTATTTTTAACTTAAAAAAAAATATTTTATTCAAATGAGTCTGCCTTATAATATTTTTAAAATTATGATATTTGATTCCCATCAACGAATACAATTAAGCCATACGACCATACGGATACCACAAAATGGTTTCTAACTTGTACGGTTACAGAGAAATAGGCGATCTTTTATAAGTCACTTTTCAAGGTTTTTGGTCTATAAAAGTGTCAATTATTATTCGATTTTTATCATGTTTTTACCATTTGATGCCTTATGCCATTTATGACTTCTATGAACTAAATTAACATTTTCAATATCTCCGAAAGTAATGTAATTTTTGCAAAAAACGTATTTTTAGCCTTCAAAACAAACATTTATTTGAAGGGATTTATATTTATTATTCGTTTAACTTTATAACGTCTGACTCTAATGGGCAGTAAGATTGAATCAATACCATCATGTTGATATCAAGAAAAGGCTTCTAGCATGTTCCCTTGACGAATAATAGCCAATTTTCCCAGGGTCACTTTTAAGTTTTATACCTTCTTAATTTCAGTTTATGGGTTATAGGTTGATTATTTATTGCCCGATATGTATAAAACAAAGTTTGTATTTTGTATGTTGGGAATTTTCGACTTATTTTTCACCTATAAAAATTTCTTTCGGCACCGGAAGTGACGTAATTTTGCCATAATTTACAATTTTGACCGGTCTTTTCGCCAGCAAATATTACTTTTACATATGATAGAAGGTGTCACTGAAGCAAAACAATTAAAGTATAGTTTGGTAGCTCAATGGATCGGCTATGGTATAATGAACTTCCTGTATGATTCCTGAAAGCCGGTTCAGTGCTGCTTGCAGGTCTAGTTCTTATTATTATTATTATTATTCTTTTGTTTTGAGTAGATCTCAGCAACTGCTTGTCGCATCGTTACGATTTCTTCGGTTTTACTGGGAAAGTGGGTGTGACTTAGAGGATAAAGCTATTTTGAACGTTCTGCGATAATGCGAAATGTCCGAAATCACCGAAGTTATTGTTTTTGAAAATATTGCAGTAATTTTAACAATAATCATTGGATTTTAACTTTCGATACATTTTGGCATAGCCTGAGACAGGGCACATAGCTACGCTACTTTCGATTTTTGATTTTCGGCAAATCTTCGAAGATATTAGGCGCCAAATTTCGAAAATTTAAAATTTTACAAAAAACTTTTTTATTTATGAATATTTTTTAGTCGTATTGTGCACAGAATTAAAGAGTCATCTGCCTAGTGCAAAAATGTTAAAAAATTTTGTCTCAGTAATTTTCCTTGGCCGCTATTGGCTAATTCAGTTTTTCAGTCCTAGATTAATTTTTTATTGTTCGATTTGTATAAAACAAAGTTCATATGCTTCGTTGTCTCAATTGTCATTTTTTTTATTACCGGAAGTGTTATCTGTCGGCACCGAAAGTGGCATAATTTTACCAAAAACTACAATTTTGACAGTTAGGTACCATTTTTCGAAAACAAATATTATTTTTTGGAAAAATTATTTGACTCAAAGAGTGTGCCCTTTCAAGGCGCAAAAAATGGCGGAAGCAGTTTTTTTAATTTCGATTTCATTATCGAGCAAATTCGATTAAATGGCTAAAAATGGTGTAAAATTGACCCATTTACAACCTATTCAGGCTTTTCAGATTTTAAAATATTTCTTCGTAACTTTTATAAACTTGTAGCTATAATCCATACGAAGAAAATGTATGTTAAAATTAGTTTGTAATATAAGCAGTTACCAAGAAATGGACAGTTCTGTACAAGTCACTGTTTTCGTTATTTTGCCTGTAAAATAGTCAATTATGATTGGATTTTTATAAAAGTAACATCATTTGATTCAAAAAGCATGTAGCGTCATATCAAGTTGATTACAATTTAAAATTGACACCGGAAGTGACGTCATTTTGTC
Organism: Patella depressa; assembly: GCA_948474765.1. Lineage (NCBI taxonomy): Eukaryota > Metazoa > Mollusca > Gastropoda > Patellidae > Patella > Patella depressa. The sequence goes on along the minus strand of OX419715.1, from coordinate 54,580,114 downwards.
AAAAACTGCATTTTAAACTTTTTAAATCAATGTTTTATTCAACCAAGAATTACTTAATATGTATTAATAATTTTAACTTTTGGTTTAAATTCACATATAAACACAACTCATATGGTCATATACATATCATAAAATTGTTTCTAACTTGTTCGGTTGCCGAGAAATAGACGGTTTTCTACAGGCCACTTTTGAAGGTTTTTGGGCCATAAAAGTGTCAATTATTATTCGATTTTCATAAACGTTACACCATGTTATACCTAATGCCATTTAGGATTTCATACAAGTAATTTAAGATTTTCATTATCACCGGAAGTAACATCATTTTGGCAAAAACTGAATTTTTGCCTTCAAAACAGATATTTTATTCAAATGAGTCTGTTTTGAAATGTTTTTCAAATTATGATATTTGATGCCAATCAACAAATAAAATGAACCCATACGATCATACAGATACCACAAAATGGTTTCTAACTTGTACGGTTGCAGAGAAATAGTCGATTTTCTACAAGTCACTTTTCAAGTTTTTTGGTCTTTAAAAGTGGCAATTATTATTCGATTTACATAAAATTTTCACTGTATGATATCGTATGCCATTTCTGATTTCATAAAACTAATTGAACATTTTCATTAACACCGGAAGAAATGTAATTTTGTCAAGATCATTTACAAGTAACAAATGTATAAAATGAATTGATATTGCTGGATTTGGTTGATTCTGCATCCATTTTATTTGTGTGCAATGTTAATTTGGAAACCTGTTTAATGGTTTCGTTGGTACCGGAAGTGACATATGTTCAAGGGTAACTTGGCACCGGAAGTGACATGTTTAAGGGTAACGTGGCACCAGTGAAACCCGTCATTCCTGCATGCAGGTCTAGTTTTATTTGAATTTTCCAGAGCTTGTTTTACATATTTGGCATCAAGGGGTGGTATTGTCTAAATGCATCATTAAACTTAGTAAGGTCTCGTTTAAAGGCAGCCAATGTCGGCCGTAAATATATCAGAATATCTGAAGATATATCATATTTTATGTAGTCTAGAAAATTAGAAACATAGTTAATTGGAATGGAAGACTGGTGTAAATGTATGATATAATGAGGCCCATTTTAAGAAGACGGAATAGGCTTTCGATCGTAACAAACACAAAAGGCCCAAAATAGAGAATGAAAGTAATTAGCTGGGATCTATTTTTTTTTTAAAAAATGTGCAATACTTATATTTCTCGGTCTTGTCTGCATTGATCATGGTGCCCAGGTTATATCACTTCACTATTCACCACGTGGACAGAATGTTATGCGAAAACACCCTCTGTAGAGCACTTCGGGAAAGCCAATTTGGTTAAATGGCGGCTACCTCGAAATCACCCAGATGCAATGGTGTTTTCAGCAGGTTTTAGATTGTTTATAGGGAGATGAACTCACTCTGCAGAACATTTCACGAAATCCTCCACTGCCAACCTTTGTGCCATATTGGGAAATATAGAATTTACAGGCATGAATAATTGTATTGATAATTGTTGAAGAAGATTTTCAATATTCTCGGGGAAGTAGATTGTTGGTGAAATGTTGTAATTACATATCTATTTATATTTGCTACCAATTTCAATGTCAAGATGTGTCTTGCCCACAGTATATTCTTTGGCACTGATATATAATAATTGTCCAATGAATACTAATAAAAACAACTAAACTGTTGAAATAACACGTATGCAACCGATGTCCCTTTTAACATTACCGGAATCATATAATAAAGACATGACCGAAATTTTATCTTCACAGAATCGTCATTGGAAGAAGACACCGAATATCACCGCTTCGAAACAACATAAAATATTGTATTCTTATTTCAGAAAATGCTGTCGAAAAAGGAAGCCATCTCTTTTCTAACCGAAGTACTCCAATTGAATAATGTTAACGAGCTACTAGACTCCTCTAATAATTTTGATGTCATAAATACTATTATGAGGTCGTACAGAGAGAAAGAACCATTTCAGAACATCACCTTGCTAGCAACTGATCCAGCTGACAGACATCGGCCTACATGGACTGAAATAAAACAAGATATGTTCCTCAGAAAAGGGGGATTGTGTTACTCGCATCATATTTTCCTTTACGCTTTATTAAAGGCTTTAAATTTTGATGTTTCCATGGCCCGTTCGAGCGTTTGGCCACTTCACTCTAATAACCATTTGGTTATCTTTGTGAAGAATGTAGAGCAAAATGGCGACCTTTTTCTGCTCGAGGCTGCCTGTGCTAACCCAACTTTTAAAATTATTTCTTTAGATTTTGAAGAAGAATCGCCGGTTTTTTTCGAATCCTTTTTGGAGTATAAATTTGTCAAACGTGATGGTCACGTTTTACGGATGCACAGAAAAGGGGACATCAGACCACCATCGGATAAGGATCCCGGTGTATTTGAAGGAGAATGGAGAAGATTTTACGATTTGGATCTGCAAGAGGTTGAAAGTGTACACGATTTTGATGTAGTTTTTGAGGACGTTTACACAAACCCAGAATTAACACCTTTCCATCGTAGTTTACTCTTCGTTTTATTTAAAGATCAGAAAACTCAAATATTGGTCAACAATAAATCTCTGATTGAAAACAATCAACACCAACTTGAAACAAATCAGTTCAAGTCCGATGAGGAACTCATAAAATGTCTTAATTCATTAACAGGGGCCTTCGACGTCTCATCTGTTAGGAAAGCTCTTGATAATTGGCGCAAAACGAAAGCAATAATTACAAAATAAGTCAGATGCAGTTAATTCTCGGGATCGCACATAAAAACCAGTAAAAATGTTTAATGAAGATTGAAAACTCACTGTAGTATATCACCTTGTTCCATCTATCAAACAGCTGACTTGATTAGTTCTACTTTGTATTCTTTGTTTAATTAGGTTTTTTTTATATTTTGCTTTCTTTTCCAATCTTTTCACAAATAAAATATTTAAAGGCCGAATTGGTAATTTCTATATGCCCGCTTAAAATGTGTTGAATATTCTGTCCATTCGTGTGTCCGTCTGACAACATTTCTACAATCTGCTCGCCAAGAGTTTCTGAAAATTTGTGCGGATTCTTTGACTATCATCAAAAATATAACATCGATGCGAAATGTTATCTGAATTTTTGTCACATATTTTTATATTTCTAAACTGTAACCTTCGTTAAACCTGTTTACTGTAGAGTGAACCGATCCGCGCGCTGTAGTACACCCTTTGTCATGTACACTAAAATTGGTAATTCAATATATCGAATATGTTTAATATATATGAATTGGTAAAAAGTGATAATTTATCTGTCGAATACACAAGAAGAAAACGTTGCATAAATGATTTTACGGTCTAATCGCTAGGTTTAATTGTTTTGTTGCTCACATTTCGAAAAGCAAGCAGAAGACTCATAACCTGTGAACATATATATGTCTATTCCAAGAATATTAAATGTTTGCACATAATATGTTCATTGGATGAATATGTCATGACGAGTTCCATGATTAAGCAATGTGATAAGTCCAAAATTTGGAAGGCAATAACTCGGCTTTTGATTGGGGTAGGCTGTTCAACATGGTGTGGTGGTTCATTATATGGATGTCATGAATGGGTTAGGGGATGGGAATTTTCTTAGGCCAAGCAGCTGTTCATCTGTTTGTACTGCAGTCACATCTTTGGAACACAATAACAAATCTTATTGTGATTAAGGTAGAATGTTCCAACTTGGTGAAGGTGTTAGATATGTGGACATTTCCCGTTTACGCTAAGCATTGACCAGCAATAATGATTGGCGGAAACTTTCGAACATAATAAATCTGCTTCTAAATCTGCTTCGAAAATATTTTTAAATCCAAGTCACATTTGAAAAGGTTTACGTTAGACTTTTCAAATCAATTGGTTGAATTTTTCCAATTTTTTAAATTAGGTGTGTTAAGATGAAATTTATATCATCATTTAATTGGAATATTCTAAAATAATACGATTTGTTGACCAGAATGAAGATTGGGACATATTTTTCAATTACAACAAGAGTGTTATTGGGGCTTTAAAGCTAAATTAGAGAGAGTTTTGACTTAGATTTTAAAGCCCCAATAACATTCTTTTTGTAACTGAAAAATAGGTTCCAATCTTCATTCTGGTCAACAAATCGCATTATTTTAGAATATTCCAATTAAATGATGATATAAATTTCATCTTAACACAACTATTTTAAAAAATTGGAAAAATTCAACCAATTGATTTGAAAAGTCTAACGTAAACCTTTTCAAATGTGACTTGGATTTTAAAATATTTTCGAACCCTCTGGACAAATAAAATAAGTTGTAATGGATAATTTACACAACAGGTAGGACATTTAAACATCAGCTAGTACTTAGAATAAGGGTATTATTTATTTTCTGGAGCTATCAATCCAGCAAGAATGTTATTGTCCCTTTAATTGCATCCAGAATTCACATCAATATGTATGAGACAGTAATAATTTAACAGTTATAGCTGTATACAATTCACTGTTTAAAAGTCCAGCCTTAAATCGACGTTGGATTTAATTATCCATAAAAAAAAGTGCACCTAAGCTAATAAACTATTAACATGACAATTATAACTCATTCGCGGGTAGATAAAATAGTTTTAAAGCAAATTGTCAGATTACAATGCCGGCAATAATACTAACATGTGAATACATACCATTTAATGATTTCCATTCATTCTTTTTATAGTCGGTGTTAATTTTCCTGGAAGATTTCTTAGGGTCTTACCGTTTCGGTATCTCTGTAGTATTGAGAAGAATGATACAACCTCTATTATCCAAAACATGGAAATGAATTTTGGAATTAGTGTAACGTTATACTGAACCATTCATCTATACGGGACTGGAATTGCGTGGGTAAATAAAATAAAATGAAATGAAATGCGGTTTAACGTCCTACTGGTCTAATCATAATCTGGACTAATGAAACGGGCATATTACGCCATACAGTGTGCTATGAAGGAAATTTTGCCCGAACAGCGTCGCTACGGCCTACTCTTATATCGAATTCGAACTGCCAAGGGAAACTTTTACGTATGCATGCCAATGTGTACGCGGGACTTCGGTTTTTGGCCCCATCCGAACGACCAAGCAGCTGTCCTTGTCAGGCCCTCCCTCCTGCATCACTTACAAGGGGAAACCATGCCGGAAAATCTAGATGAACTTTCTCGGCCAATGCAGGGATCGAACACCCGACCTCCAGGCTGGCGAGCCTGCGTCTTACCAACTTAGCCACGTGATCCCCGCATGGTTAAATAAATATGACTAATACATTCAATGTGCTGCTGTACCTGAAATTAAGTGAAATATCTCAAGGTTACAAAATAGTGTCACATGTTCCAATAATAGTCTTGTTTCACCCTTATCTTATCACAGTTTTCCTACCTGAATAAGTTGCACAGGCAGTCGGTGTATTTTAAATATACAGTTAAGTTAGACAAAACTGATCTTTATGGTTCCAAGGCTGTTTTTAATTCTAGGGCTAACCCTCTCTGTATCATCAGAATTTTTCAACAATCCTAATTTTGAATCCAACCATTTCTCCGAGAACGATGGCTGGTACTGCCGTGGTTGCCATGTTGAATTATCATCCCAAAGAATGGAAGGGCATCACAGTGCTAAGATAACGAAAAGGTATGATTTCGTTCCGTTTAACCAATGTTCAAAATGTTGAGACATAAATTAAAACTTTCTTGACATTTAAAATGTCGATTTCCATTTTCAAAAGATGTGATTGTGAATGAGTAAAGGAACTGGTCGTCTGTAGCCGTCCCGAAATTGGCTTATAAAGCGGATTATATACACTAAATAAAATATCGGAATAATTTGGAGATCACGTGACTAAGTGGGTAGGGCACTGGTTTGCTAGCCTGGAGGTCTGACAAGGACAGCTGTTTAGTCGCTCGGATGGGACGAAAACCCGCGTACCCGTGTATACATTGGAGTGTACGTAAAAGATCCCTTGGCAGATGGAATTCGATATAAGAGTAGGCCGTAGCGCCGTTGGCCGGGCAAAATTTCCCTCATTGCACATTGTATGACGTATGCCCGTCTTCATTAGCCCAGGTTAGGAGCAGAGTAGGACGTTATACCCCATTTCATTTAATTTTCATTTCGGAATAAATTTTGAATGATTATATTCGTAGATAGCTGTATTTGTTGTTTTCGCGACTAATACTGAGTACGTAATCTGCTGATCTCAAGTTGAATGTAACAGGTCTGTATCATGGCCCCGCTAGCTAATGTTTCTTGGCTCGATTTTGCGAGGAACTCTTCACAGAAAATTCATTGTGTGTATTCACTGATCTTGTCCAGTCTACCTCACTTCAGTGTGCCAATTGTATATAAGATGTCAGCAAACGATTCAAGTCACATATTTCGATTTTCAGAATAAAAAAGACCCGTGTGTGTGAAATAGCTTTATTAATTAACGTCCGCTTCCACCGAGACCCATCAACAATATTTTTATTATGGACAAAAAATATAATAGCCGATAGAGTGGTTCAGGTTTGAACGAATTGCGATACAGAATTGTTCAGAAGAATCGGCCAATTTTGAGTAATGCCTAAGCGGAGTGTAATAATATAATATTTTTTGTGCTTTGTTCAGAACTGATGGCAGTTGGTCGGGCATAGCCCAGAATGTAAAAGTACCAGCCCATGCCAAGTTACTGTTGAAGATGAAAATAAGGTTGCTGAATAATTCACCTGGTAAAATTTATCATAAAGTAATGGTGCAGATGTACACTGAAGATAGTCATGGTAAATAATATACATGTAAAATTCGTACTGAACAAGAATATATAGGGTATTTGTAGAATGTGTTTGCTATCAGTAACTTGTCGACGGGCTACTCATCTAGTTGTTCTTGAGGCCGCGCTCTTCGGCAATTCAAGAACGATTGGCATAGCATTTGACATATTTTTACATAGATCGTCGGATTTCGATTTTGATAGGATTACCCCATACCAATGTGTCGGTGATGACACCGTTCTCGATTCTTTATCCAGTGTTAGCTGAAGTAGGGTGTCTCGGTTGCTCCCTTCAAAAAAGGGTGGGCAACACCTAGTAACTCATTCTTTCTTATTTTAAGTAAACAAAGGAAAACTTATGAATGGATGTTAAACCCCAGCTTATCCACTGATTTGACTATTGTGTAACTAGCTTTTACTGTGGCATACCAGACAATGTCATGAGTGTAACTGCCTAAAAAATCAAAAGATTAGAGTATCTAGTACAGCGACTGGAAGAACATTCCCTAGTAAAAACAAAGTTGGTCCTAACTAAATTTTAGGCTTTGACGTAAGCTTGTTCATTGGCAATACTATGGATGTCTCAGTTGTTTATAGCCAATACTAAAGTTGAATGTCTAGAGCCTGTATTAAGACTACCAGACTACAATACCTCACGCTTTTTCCCTCACTGCCAATTAGTTCGGTTTTCTATTTTGTAGGTCACAATTACCATACAATATCCGAAGTCAACCACATGCAAAGTAACACTGAATGGCAGGAATTGGGTGCTGCTTTTAACGGACCGGGTTGTAAGAAAATATACATTTTCATTATTTGATTATTTGTACATAAATAGTTATTTGAATAGGGAAATGCACCATTGTTTCTTTAAAGAGATACATTATGAAAGATTATAGTTTATCACTAGATGATGTAATAAAAGAAATGTGCTGAAAATTTCAGTCCAATTGCTTTACTCTAAGCCGAGAAAACTTTTTATCTTAAAATCACTGTAACCTCGATTGTCATTGTTACCGCTGTCACGATAATTAACAAAGTCTCGATTCACCACTTCCGTGTTTAATCATCCATGGACGTTGAAGTTGATCATTCTTGCTATAATAATTCAAAAAAAGATGATATAAAAGGAGAATATTGGAAATTTCATTCTAATTTCTTCATTCTGAACTAACTAAATTATCATTGTTAATAGTTTGTACAAGTTGTGTACATAGTGGTCACAAGGGCACTGGTATATTCGCGACTAAGACCTACTTTCCTATTTTTAAATTAAATTTTTAAATGGCGAACCGTTCTAACCAAGTGAAAATCTCGAGTATCCGACGCCATCAAGAGTTAATTATGATCTTGTTGTGTTAATAAGTTTATATAACATTTCAGGCTTAAAGGCAGATGCAAAGGGTAGATTTAGATCTTGCATAATGTATGTTTAAGTATTTATAAAACATTTCAAGCCAGATATTGTGTGATGCCAGATATTTTTTAATGTGTATGAACGTGGCTACCCCGATCGGTCTGGGGAAGGACTATATGCAACGTTTTGGCTCTGGAAACATTTCATATATACCTTCTAGCAAATCAAATGCCACTAATTGCGGCTAATCCTTTCGGTCTCTCAAACAAACACCTATACAACTAGAATCACATATTGCATCTCTCAACATTGAAAATATTTCAGATGTCCACTTATTTCGTGTGTATATTCTCATACCAGAAAAGGAAGTAGACTATTTAGTAGATGAAGCATCTTTAACAGAAATCCCCGCTCTGTCTAGCAACTGGAGAGCAGAAGCTGATTTAAGAATCGACCAAATCAGAAAGGCTGATATTCATATTAGGTACGTATTTATAATAAATACACACCTTCCTTCCTTTTTCGTGTTTTTTTTTCTGGTTTTATTATTTTACAACACTTTGTACTGTTGATTTTTGCAACATTGTGATTTTATCTAGATATAATGAAAAGTGTTTGAATTTAAAGTTTTTGTTAGTCTTGTGTGACTAATAATGACCCGACTAAAAAAACCTAAAAAAATATATGTCCACCACAACCACTATATAACTGCATCGCGTACTTTAATCCATCTCCACACCCATTAAAATCTTGATCAATTATCTATGATTTGTCGGAATCTTTGTTGGTACTAATTACTTCATGGGCATTACATTAAAATTAATTAGTAGTCTTACTCTAGATTCAGTAAAAGATTTATCAACCCTGCATTGAATTAAAGAAGTATCAAATAAAAAATCTTGTGAACGCAATGAACCGGGATATATGAAAATAAATTATCCACATATTTACTTTCTGGGTCACAAATTTCAAAAGTAAATTGCATAATTATCTTTCAGCTATATCTAATGTTATCGTTCGCCCTTTTAGGGGGGGGGGGGTATTTAATGTTTACGACTGTAATCAAGCTAATTATTTATGATGACTTACTTTGATCATATATCGTCTTCTGGGGATGCCAAATGCTGACTTTTTCATGTGGACGCATATTGTCGTCGCCCCTGTCCGTCAGTCCACAATTGTTTGTGAAACTTGATATGCATGTTTATAACCCAAAGATCTTGGTTGCTTCTGATATTCGCGCATATCGGATGGAAACTTCATGAACTATGGCCCCTGATTGTGCGAAAAATCGCGGTTTTATCTGTGTTGGTCCGATTTTGATGAAACTTGAAATGCATGTTTATAACCCTAACATTTTGGTTCCTTTCGATATTCTCGCATATTGGATCATAACTTCCCGGATTATGGCCCCTGCTTGGACGAAAAACCACATTTATTTCACATGGATTAACTAGAGGTCACAATTTTGTATTCAGATTTTAAAAATAGGTTGCCAGGCAACGAAACATACGCCCACACAGCAGCCAAATCGTCCGGGCAGTCAACAAGAGTTGTCGCATATTAAGAAATTATCAGAAAATCATTAGAATTTGTTTGGTTTTTATAATCAAACATTTTTTTTATAAATCAGATAATAATTGTGACCTCCAGAGGCACAACAAGCTGAAAAGGGCGATTTTTTTGGACAATCAGGGGCCATAATTCAGGAAGTTACGATCCGATGGGCGCAAATATCGAAAGGAACCAAGATCTTTGGGTTATAAACATACATGTCAAGTTTCATCAAAATTGGTTCAAAATTGTGACCTCTATAAGGTCCACAACCTTGATATAACATATTTTCACACTATTCGCGTACAAACGCGGCCATTTTGTCCGTCAATTTTGGTCCGATTTTCACAAAATTCGAATTCAACCTTCATAACCATGGAACAGTGATATAATCAAACGTTTTTTTAAATCGGATAACAATTTTGACCTCCAGAGGGACCACAAGCTAAAAAGGGCGATTTTTTTGACAATCAGGGGCCATAATTCAGGAAGTTACGATCCGATGGGCGCAAATATCGAAAGGAACCAAGATCTTTGGGTTATAAACATACATGTCAAGTTTCATCAAAATTGTGACCTCTATAAGGTCCACAACATTGATATAACATATTTTCACACTATTCGCGTACAAACGGCGGCCATTTTGTCCGTTAATTTTGGTCCGATTTTCACGAAATTCGAATTCAACCTTCATAACCATGGAACGGTAATATAATCAAACGTTTTTTTAAATCGGATAAAATTTTGACCTCCAGAGGGACCACAAGCTAAAAAGGGCGATTTTTCGGACAATCAGGGGCCATAATTCAGGAAGTTATTAACCGATGGGCGCAAATATCAAAAGGAACCAAGATCTTTCGGTTATAAACATACATGTCAAGTTTCATCCAAATCGGTTCAAAATTGTGACCTCTATAAGGTCCACAACCTTGATATAACATATTTTCACACTATTCGCGTACAAATGGCGGCCATTTTGTCCATCAATTTTGGTCCGATTTTCACGAAATTCGAATTCAACCTTCATAACCATAGAACGGTGATATAATCAAACGTTTTTTTAAATCGGATAACAATTTTGACCTCCAGAGGTACCACAAGCTAAAAAGGGCGATTTTTCGGACAATCAGGGGCCATAATTCCGGAAGTTACGATCCGATTGGCGCAAATATCTTTGGGTTATAAACATGCATTTCAAGTTTCATCCAAATCGATTCAAAATTGTGACCTCTACACTGTTTACAACCTTGATATAACATATTTTCACACTATTCGCGTACAAATGCCGGCCATTTTGTCCGTCAATTTTGGTCCGATTTTCACGAAATTCGAACTCAACCTTCATAACTATGGAACGGTGATATAATCAAACGGTTTTTTTAAATCGGATAACAATTTTGACCTCCAGAGGGACCACAAGCTAAAAAGGGCGATTTTTCGGACAATCAGGGGCCATAATTCAGGAAGTTACGATCCAATTGGCGCAAATATCGAAAGGAACCAAGATCTTTGGTTTATGGACATGCATTTCAAGTTTCATCCAAATCGGTTCAAAATTGTGACCTCTACACTGTTCACGAGCTAAAAAACGTGATTTTTCGTAGAATCAGGGGCCATAACCCATGAAGTTACGGTCCGATACATGCCAATATCGAAAGGAACAGAGATCTTAGGGTGATAAACCTATATTTAAAGTTTCATTGAAATCGGATAAAAATTGTGACCTGTAGACTGTTCACAAACAATTGTGGACGGACGGACGTCCGGACGTCCGGACGGACGGACGAACAGGGGCGACGACAATATACGTCCACATGAAAATGTGGGCGTATAAAAACCGTTTAAATATCTCATCATTCCACCATAATGAAGGTTGAAATGGAATTTCGGGAAATCGAAATGAAACTGCCGGACAAAATGGTCGCGCTTTGTATGCAAATTTGTAATTCAAAGGTTATAGACCATCTAGGGGCACAATTTTTTATCCAATTTTGCTGAAATATAACACATATCTTGATATTCCAAAAATCTCAGTCCCTTCTGATATTTGCGCATTTAAGACCATAACTTTCTGGATTATGGCCCCTGGTTCTACAAAAAATCGTTTTCGTATTTAGCTTGTTCTCTATCCATCTCGTGCAAAATGTGGGCGTATCCTGTATCCTGCCTGGCAGCCACTGGTCAATGTAGCATTTCAATTCATGAACCAGTTTTGGGCTGGCATTTTACAATATTATTATAACAGGGTTCACTAAGTTCGGTTTATTGTTCAATGCAGAATATGAATAAGCCTAAAGGTTTATTTATGTTTCAGTCTTGCTGCAGGAGTAAGTGGGCGTGGTTACACTGTAGAGGTAAGACTACTTTATATTAAACAAAATTAATAAATAAATTATAACAACAAACACCATATATATATAATTACCTCGAATTTATTTATCCAACCCATCTAGCCGCTTGCTGTGGACGGCCATTTTCACTGAATGACTTAATATTTTCTGTGTTTCCAGTATCTTTTCAGAGACGCCCATTTGATATCTCACAGAATCCCATGTACACCTCGTTTAAAACCTGAAAATATGAACCATTTCTTAATGTAATCTCTTGACACAAAAGATAAAGTAGTGTGCTTCGAAACAAAACAAAATTTGAATGGATTCCGTGTTTTGATCAGAATGGAGTAGCTTTTATTAACATGCCTTTGATATATTTTCTTTTTCAGATTCAACAATTACGATCTGAATTTGCCTTTGGTTGTATGGTAAAGACTTGGTTGTGGAGACATGCTGACCAGAAAGTCTATAGAGATTATTTTTATGATAATTTTGAGTGGACTGTTCCAGAAAATGGACTTAAATGGCCTCAAGTTGAACCTCATCGGGTATGCAATCAGAAAATATTAGAATTGTAGATAGATAACGTTTACGAACCAGAGTGCACATTAAACCTCATCTGTGTTTTATGCAATTATAAGTCTTGTAGACGACTAAAGGGTCGATATACTTATTTTAAACCTTTTAGAATTGGGGTCAAAATATAATGTGATTCACACAATTAATTTTAGTTTCGTAATCTCAAGCGGGCGTTGGTTTGTTTACTGGTTGTGTTTATTTGTTATTGGCTGTCAAATATAACAGTATTTATCATACAGGGCCATGAAGATTTTTCCGCGCTGACTACATTAGACGATATGAGAAAACATGGGTAAGATTTCCTACGTATGACAGCTAACAAATTAACATATCCTTTTCTAGTTTCTTATAATAAGTACCTAATGACGGGTGATGAGGCCTGTTTGTGTGTGGGGAGGGGGGGGGGCTAAGGTACGGGCCCCTGTACCATATTATTATGTTAAGGACGAGAACCAAGGATTGAAGTATAAAAATAAAATTTAGTAGCACATATTTATATTAAATAGATCCGATTTTTGGTGTATTTGGCTAAAAAGCATATTACAGTTTTAGCTGTGTTTCTGTACTCCTATTATTTGATATACAGGATCAAGGTTCGAGGACATAATTTGTTTTGGTCAAACGTTCCAGATTGGATAAAGTCTTTATCTGGAAATAACTTGAAGACTGCCATGTACAACCACTTAAAGAGCACCGTATCCCACACAAAAGGGAAGTAAGTTGGTACATATCAAATTCAAAAAGGACATGTCATGAATTACAAATAAAAACTCCTCACACATTCTCTGAAAATGTAAAGAAAATATCCTATTGTTTACACTTACTTTTTTTTCATTTTACGGATACTTATTTTCTGGTTATCGTTCGTTCGTGGGGTTTAACGTCCACTTCCACCAAGGGTGATATCGTAGACAAATTCTGGTTATGCTCGTATCCTATTTATATATGAGACTATACCCTTGGCGGATACCACGCATGGGGGGTTGTTGTATTCGTTTTATGCCATGCATTGAGTACTGATGTTTAGATGGTTTTCTATTTAAGAAGCCATTTTCTTTTAAGGACTGCTATCTTAGGGATACATATGTCTATTTTTATCGAGGCGTTTATATAGCTAACAATGGTCGTCGAACTTTGCTACATCCAGGCATGAATTACACTTAAGCCCCATGTTTAGCAATGGCATCGTGTATAGGAACAAAATCTACTTTATCGTAGGGTTTCTTTCTTCTCTGGAACGAATTTCAGGCAAAGTCAAATTATAATTAATCCAAATGATATTTTAATTTTGTATACAATAATATAAATGAATCCCGTGAGATATTTATCAAAGTAGAAACTATTCATATTTTTTTTATAATATTCAAAGATTCGTGGGTTAACTGATTCGATGTTCTCTTACTTTAATATTGCATACAGAGTTGAACACTGGGATGTCTATAATGAAGTGATTCATGATGATTATTTTGCCGATAAACTTCACGATCCTAACATCACGGCTTGGATGTTCAACGAAGTTCATAAACTAGACCCAAGTGTAAAACTATTTCTCAACGAATGGGGTGTAATAAATACAGCACATTCTACAATAGTTAGTAATATATTTCTTATATCATAACATATTGGACTAAGAAATGCATATGTTTTCCGATATCGTACCAGAGTTTATTTCATTACATGTATTTTCTCTTGCATAAAAAGTACCAAGCAGTACTCAAATTGTATATCAAAACTATAACACATAGAAACGTTTATGTTTTAAAATGGCATGCAATAAGGTTCAGTGTTGGGCTATATTTCATAACTTTCACTCCATTAAAATACTTATATTATTATGTCAATCACACTATTAATCATTAGTCGCCTGTGTATTGGTATGGGAGTGATATATGAGGTGAGACTACGCGTAAAAATATACTGGTTGTGGACTTTAAAAGAAGGCTTTCGCATGATCACTGTGAAACCAATTGTTCTATTAGATGTAATCTACATTTTCCTCTTACAGTCATGGTAACCTTTACTTTTTGTTTTATATCAGGCCTATTATAACCGAGCTAAATTCTTAAAGGATGCTGGGGTACCTATAAATGGCATGGGATTACAGAGTCATCTCGGAAGCAGTGTTGATATACAGATAATGCAGGTTTGTGTTTTAGACCAATATGGTCCTCCCGTCGGTCCACTGTTACGTCAGATATCATGGTGAGGAATTACTGTCTTACTTGTTGACCAATACTAAATATTTCCCCTCCAAAATTATAGTTATTCCTTATCAGCAGCAGTAAACGTGGTAGTGGGTCCATTGAAAGCACAATATAAGTTTGGAGACGATTAAAAACAGATTTGGAAAATATGATGTAAAAGTAATCGTAGTACCAAATAATACGTGTACAGTTTTGTATTTATTTAGGCAAGAGTTGATCTGCTGGCTCGAGTTGGATTACCACTCTGGGTGACTGAACTACGATGGGAAAACACCGACAACCACAAAAAAGCAATGGATATGGCTGATACATTAAGGATGTATTTCTCTCACCCAGCAATTCACGGCATTTTACTTTGGGGATTCAGTCCTCATATGAATAAACCAAAAGGTGTCCTTGCTGAAGGTACCAACTTAACAGTAAGTCCAGGATTCGACGTAAACAAAAATACAATAATAGAAAGAGGAAGTGGAATAGTGTTTTAACTTGTGGACAATTTTAAACACTTCAAAATAACAATGAAAACGGGAACAGAACAATGAAGGTTCACCCAAACAGTAGAACAAAATCGTAAATACTGTAAAACAGTGTATGAATACGTACAATACGAATTTTCTTTCAGCCAAATGAAGCTGGTAAAATGTGGACCACACTCTGGAAACATGATTGGAGAACCCATGAAAGTCACACTTTGTATAATGGTTTGAAAGTTCGCGGATTTAAGGGGGTTTATTCTTTGAAAATAAAACATGGTACCACTGTTATTCACGAGAAGACTTTTACACTGGGAAGTCATGGACAGAATTTGAGAGTCGACGGAGTTGGTAAGCAACGTGCTAATGCATTTTAATATCCGATTGCATAAATACTATATTAAAGAGTAATTCCCACGTACACATTGTGTGATTTGGTGATATATCTGGACTATAAACACATTGAATCTAATTTATCTATCAAACGTTTGCTTCAAATCACCCTCAAATCTTTTTAATTGTAAAAAACTAATTCATGCCGTAGTAATATAGTCTGTTGAACGTTTAATCATCGACCGTATATAGATGGATAGGCAACGAGTCCCTCTGGTTGGATCCTCTCTGCCCCTCACGCGAGATACGATGAGATCTCAATGTCAACGATAACCCAAGCGAAGTGATTCTTGACATTGTGGGATTTTATACAGATTAATTTCTCGAACTCCTCCTCAGATTTTACATGATTTAATTTAAAAGTGACAATTGAGACTCTGATCAGAATAGGGTAATATGACTGAAATATTCAACAGAAGTATTCCATTTTTATTATCTATGAATTACCATTACAGCAAGAACAGGGAGGGTTTCATACGTTGTAGCAACGTTTACGCATGACCAGAGAGATGAAATTATTCGGATGAGTTTATTGTGTTCTCACAGATCCTATTTCGTTTCTATAGTTGAAATATTCGTCTTATTTGTCTTTCCTACATTGGGATCTGGATGAGTTGTTATCATAGACGAGTTCTGAATGATGTGAGTGATTAGCCAATGAAACGGTCTGTTACGGCGAGCTTTAAGCGTGTTTGCACGGGACTGTGGGTAATCCACTAGTAACATCAATGCTGATTGATTAATGTCTGGCGTCTTAAGGCCAAAAGCTTCTCGTATGACCTCTGGAAATAGAAGATGAATATCATTTTGTCTCAGTCTGTAAATTCCAATTAACTTAAAGAGAAAAGTATATAGAAATACTATTGGGAAAAAACATCGATGTTTAAATTTATGGAACTGCTGAATAATGAAAATTGTATATTGTTAAATAATTTAGGAAAATTTTGCGCTGAATTCTCGCGTATGGAGATATCCTACATAACTGTACATCTCCGCCATCACTACTTTATTGTGAACTATTGTTTTGTACGTGAACAATTACAATGTAGTGTAGGCCATCGAAGGTATAAAAAAACGAAACGAAATATGGATCTGTATTTTAATCAATGGGTTGGCCCTGACCTTGTCGCTTTCGTGACCTTAGTATTTGATTTTCTCATTGGCTGTAATTGTAATAATGTGTATCGATATACTAAATCGCTTGTAAATTGCTAACATATAATATTTGTGGTTGTGTTTCGGGATTTTATGAAAATAGAAATAGCCCGTACATTCCCCTGTTTCCATTCCTTCTGGACTTAAATTAAGTTTGGTAATGCATGTCCTTTTTTAGTTCTTTTTCCCCATAATGTATCTTTAATTTTTAATTTCTTCTTTCAGGTTCAAAACCGTCTCATTCAACTTTGATTGGTTAATAAAATGAACTTTATAGTAATGAACTTTCGTTTTATTTTATTGTGTCATATGCATATTCGTGTCATTTATTACTGATCAGCCATTTGGAAGTTTTGTACTTAAAGCGTTCATAAGTTACTATAAAAATTGTAACGAGATCACCAACTAACTGACGTGAGAACGTATTTTCAACCACGCAGTTCAGACTGAGTCTCTGAACCAAGTTTACAATGTAGTTGGGATAAACCATAGGTTTGTAAATAGGAAGTTGATCGTCAAATGAATATGAATTTTACGATATGTTAATCCTGAAATGACAAAGTTGCTCTAAAAAGAATATATTGTTAACACGTTTAAAATATATGGATGCGATAAACTTGGTGTAGAAAAATTCATACACTTTAAGCCTGGTTTCTCTTGGCTAAACAAAACATTTCGTAGGAATGTATGCTTTTATAAATGGAAGAAAAATCCGATAAATGTTAAGATGTGTGGAACATGCTCGAGGCAGTTTTTAACAAATCTCAGACATGGTATATCTTTGATACTGGTTGAGCATCAGAACAACAGCATTCTTTTCATTGTAAATGGGGCGTAAATACCCATAGCAGTCGGACAAACTCAAAACTAACTGCGTCCCCTTCACTGGGCTCTTTCCTTCGACCACTTTTACTGTATGTCTACCTGTGGAATAACATGTGTTTGTATGTTAAATTTGTGTCGTTTGTATAGGAGTGATAACGTCTTACCTTGCAAACAAATTGCAAAAGAACCCAGAACGTTTCTGAGAGCGATATCTGGTATTACATGACATTGATGATACATATACATGTCACGCATAAAGTAGAATGGCGCTAGACACTTTTTATTTAAAGGGCCAATCCCGATAAGAACAGAGTCTCAAAAATTAAAGTCCGAGTATTTATGAAATTTATGGACCAAAATATAGTGGCATGGTGTATTTACCGTGTCTCAAAATTTCAGCTCAAAATATTGAGTCGTTTGGACGTGAACGTCAACACTGCTTATCCGGACACGTAACCCTTTTAAGATTTCGGGTCAATTTTTCCATTGGGTGACCTGGTAATCGATTAATGTTTCTTGAGAGGTCTATACAGTGAATGACCCATGCCCTGTACTTGATAACAAAAGGTAAATTTCACCTACATATTATTTTTATAGAAAAAAGTCTGGTTTTATCCAGATACTGTATAATAAAACGTTCTCCATTTCTATACGAAGACTGTCAGGTTTAAGTTATTTACAAGCGTATCACAAATATCGGGTTAGTAGGTGGGCCTTAGGTTATGGATTTTAAAGGATTTTAACACAAAATTAAGCAGTTTTATTCCCCAAAAAGTTATCGGGATTGGCACTTTAAATTAAACTGATTTTAAGTTACACTGTTTTATTAATCAGTCATGGAATTTCAGGCGCTTATTTTGTCGGTTAGAAGGCAATATTACGGTTTTATCTCCCAAATTAGATGTCAGTTTTACTGCGCTTTTAGCATGCTTAATCAGTGAAACTGTTATTATATTAAAACATGAAATGGACGTGATCCACTATGTGGCTTTCCTTTCAGCCAAATGATGCCGGTGGGATGTGGACTAAACTATGGAAACAAGATTGGGGAACCCATAAAACTCATGATTTACATAGTGGTTTAAAGATTCGGGATTTAAAGGGGATTATTCTTTGAAATTAAAATATGGTTCTTCAGTTATCCAAGTGAAAAATTTTAAACTTGGAAGTCATGGAATGATGGTGAGAGTGGAGGGGGGGGGGGGGGGTAATGAACTTGCTAATAAAAAAACCATACAGTTATCAATAAAATGAGTTTTTTACGCAGCACTGACAGTATGCAATGTGTTTTTGCGCGGCCATGGGAGTAACCTGACATAAATTTCATGTCATCTATTTTGAAACATATACGTCTTTTACTCCTTCCATTTGCGTCAGATTGTTTTTGACTTTAAACGATCTTACCGGTTTCTTTATAGGTCTTGATAGACGAGGATATAAGAGGGTGACGTTTGTAAATAGAATTAAAAGTCTACAATGATTATGTAACTTTATAGTGGGCTGCAATTGCAATGTATTTTTTTAACGGTATGTCTTACTTTAATACTGTTTTGCACTAGGTATTCATCAAAAGTCTATAAGAACGACTTTGGCATGTATTGGTCCGTGACATCATGGATTATGATCGTTGGTTGTACGAAAAAATCATGTTTTTAGTTTGTGGATTCCCTAGAGGTCTCATTTTTTATTCTGTTTTGATGGAACTTAAAACACATATTCTGCTCCATTCGATATTGACGTATGTCGGAGGGTATAGCCTTGAATATGACCTCTGGTGGTATGAAAAATTGCCTTTTATGATTGTTCTCTGTCCATCTCTTGCGAAATGTGGGTGCATCCTTTATTCCAACCGCCTGATTAAATCATTGCTCAGTTCTTGTTTTACAGTTTACATCTGGATGTATATATTATATAGTACACATTATTCTACCAATATCGACATATGGTACCATACCGCTATATACATTAAAAGATAAGCTGATAATATTCATCAAAATCAATAATAGTCTACACGAATATTTTAAAATCGATGGTTCTGGTTTTATAGCTTTTATGAGTTTATCATAATTTAATTCATATCAAATGAAATAAAATGAACTTGCTCATATCAATAATGAAAAACTGAGATCCAGCCTTGTACACAATGACGTGGACGTTCATGAATCCTTGCCGGTTGGAATTTGCTGAATCGTCCCTCCGCACCCACCCCACCCACCCCATCCACGCACACACACACACACTTTAATCATAGCAATGAAATTTACCGCCCTTATATGGAATGCGTGTATAAAAGCATGTAACGTTTTATTCTTAATAGTAATCAAGTTTTGGGAAACCGGATTCTCCCTTAGAGTTCAGAATTTTACAAAAGTACGTGGATGTTTTTCCATATAATGTGTGCGTGTAAGTACCGGTTGCGCATAAAGTAGCAAACAATAAAGTTTTGCGGCTGGGTTTATTTTAGACGGAGAAAGATCTGACCTATTTATCATTTTTCAATGATCGCTATGTTGAATCAGAAGAACCCACACTACACGGAGGAGTCACATACTCTTGAATCTGGATTTATATCTAAGCGTGGAAAAGTATTATTTTCAAATGGATACAAAAAATAAAGGTCGGTTTGGTTGATTGTATAACGGTCACCACCTAAACATACATTATGCAAGAGCAAAATCTGCCTTTAGGCCTAAAATGTTTTAAAAACTATCAATTAGACATTAATTAACTTAAACAGATCTTAATCAGCTCTCGATGTCAAGGCTAGCCTGCAATTTTTGTTGGATTGTAGTCCGATTAACACTCAAAACTTTCCTTCGTAAATGATAAAAAAGGATAATCGAGATTATTAGTTTTGTCTTACCGACTTCAGTAATGATGATTGGGGCTAAGCGGAACTTTCATCCGCTTAGTTCTGGGTTCATAGTAGATCAATTTGACTGAAATTTCCATCAAATTGCCTTTCCTTTACGTAGTTTTTAACAATTATAGTGAGAACTGCCAACTCGTTATCTAATCTCCCATAAGGTAAATAACAGCAAACATGTATATTCTATCGTAAGATAACTCACTGTATACGCAGTTTGGTAACTCTTTATGAGAGAGAGAGAGAGGAGGGGGCACATTTATCCATTTATAATATAGAGAACTCAGATTATGCCAATAGTAAGGTCTAATTACAAACCTGCATCATCTGTATGTCAACACTCCCAGAGATGACGCTGTAATCCGATGCCATTAATAAGCTCCTCGACATCCTTTAAGAATTTAGCTCGGTTGTAATCGGCCTGTAACTATAGGAAGCCTGAGAATATAGCTGGGTTCATCGAGTCCAACGGCATAGAGGGAGGAGTGGAGTTAAACATCCACTCGACACAAACAAGTTCATTTCGAGACCAACATATGGTTCAATTTGTTTCAATAAATACGTAGGGGTATTTAGCAATGGGGGACGTAGTGGATAACCCGGAGAAAACCCACGAGGTTGGACAGGCGACCTTCTAATTGTCACGTACAACCGGGAATCGAAACCACGTGGGTTGACTCAATGATAGCAACTCGACGATGATAAACACATATCGGAAATTATATTGCCGCGCTTTAGTAAATTAATTACTGGTTTAATGAATAGTATTATTAAATAGTTTTTAATGTCATTTCAACGGCAGTAAATTATTAGACTATTTTCACTTACTGTCGACAGGTAGGGCGACTTAGTTATTATCTTACTATTTTTTGTGCCTAATAATTCAATGATCGTCTCCGTCTATGGATTTAAAGAATTGTGGCTGTTCGTTATAAAAGAAATCTGCTCTTGTCATTTAATGTTAACAAATTCCAAGGTGGAAGTGCAGCAAAGCCAACCATATATATCATGTAAAACGTTGTCTCAACGTAGAATAATAGTGATTTCGCTGATCAAAGGTTACCTGGGAGAACGAATAATATTAAACTCACCATATCACCAAGACGGGTAAATGATCTGTAAATAGGCATGTGTGTATTATAGACATGAGGAAGTTGCTTACTCGTCTGATAGGTAACTCTATATATAAATTGTGGATCGTTTGTGGGTAAGTGTTTTATATTAAACTGGAATAGTTTTTCAATGTTAAAGAGGTGGGATATATTTTAGTGAATCAATCTTAAACTTGTATAATTTAGTTCATTTCATTTTCAGTTCAGCGTACGTTTAATTAGATGTGGTCGAAAACTATGGTTATCTTTCATTGAAACAAATAATAGTCTAGATTTTCTGTCTCTGTCACGTCATTTTCATTTCTTGAATGTATCTACGCCCCGTAGAAATATTATCCAAATGAACTAAATTATTGCATGCTGTACTTGTTAGGTGTGCCGAGTTTAGTCGAAGAATGGGGCCTGGAATGTTTAGGCGCAGACATGGTGAGACAAATCCAGTGGATAGAATAAATTGCAGGTATGTTGTTAATATTCAATTCAGTATTTTCAGTAAGAGTGTATAGTTTTCACATAAAACAGACAATCCATCTCCCTAATAGCTCTGAATTAAGTTATGCCAGTAACTAAGGCACAGTAACAGAATATGGATATAACTTGAGGGTACACTTTATAAAAGGGGTATTTTCCGTTTCAAAAAGAATGTAGCGTAGACCTAATTATCGAAATATTGTCCATGCTTACTTTCCAAACCACCCGTTCTGATTGGCGACGGATGCTGTGTTTGGTTGCGGGTAGGGGCACACTCTGTTTCAAGAAGAGCATAGGCTATGACTGACCTACTTTGCAGGCGCGGGTCCCCCCCTGCTCAGCTACATAAAAAAAATAATGCCTTGCATCAATGAAATTACATCACAAAGTGATCCTACATCAGTATAAAAATGATTTTTCTGTTTAAAAAGCTCAATTTGTATGTATGCCTATGTAATTTAGAGACGATGATGGCAGATTTCCATAACAGAAACTGGCAAACCCCCTCCTGCAAAAATTCCTGGATCCGCACCTGCTTTGAGTTCACCGAATACTATCCTTCCTCACTGGCGTCGGCTACTGTTTTCGGCGATTGGTTGGGAGTTGTTCACCAATTTATATCCTTCTTGCTGCTCGTCTATTTGCCAAACCATTAGTTTTTATTTCAATTTTTGTCAAATTTGTTCAATATACCATTTTTATTTGTACTACTACATTTAAAAAAACGGACCATTACTTCTAATCATTTCCAGTCATGATATAAATGGTGACACGGAAGAAGGGTCTCACAAGGCGAAAACATTCAAGAAATTTCGATGTCCGAAGGGATGTTTCGTAGTTGTTTTGTTAGTGGTGATGATTATTGTAGCTAATTACATGGGGATAATTGGTATATCAAGTAAATTAGAATACATGTTAAAACTAAGCGACTCGGTTATCAAAAGGAGATTAGTTACAACTGGTGCTGTAGCCGCTGACAACCTGGAATGTTCTCAAATAGGCAGGTTAGTACAAATACATGACAAACGCATCTGAAATATATTTTCATTAAAATTTTATAATCACCACGCTGGTCGGCAAAGCTTGTTTTATGTATTCTTCCCGACATACGTTGTATCGCTACTTGATGGCAATGCATTTTCGCGCCCACTTTTTATACGTATCTCTAATGCTCAATTTTACAATACATACTCATTAATTTTAACGCCTCCGCTGTGTGTCATAAGGTCTATTATCTATTCATGTCATCAGTACGATTTGGATCCCTCCCATCTAGAAGGATCCGGTTGGCAACCGAACTGTTGAGATAAAAATACATCACGTCATTCCCGCAATTATGACCTGGATAGTGTCGGATCAATGTACCCTCTCCCACCCCACCCCCACGAAACACACCTTTTTAATCTAACATTCTCTTTACAGGGACATATTACTACGTCATGGATCTGCTGTAGATGCGGCTATAGCCACTTTACTGTGTTGCCATAATATCAATCCACATAGTTCTGGAATAGGAGGAAGTAAAATTATTTTTTTTCAAATATATCTTTGGCTCTATCATCACCCACAATTTTTTGTGGGCGAGTAACGTAAAGCATAAAATATTAGAGCGACACTGAATAAAACTGGATCGTTTCCACATTGTAGATCGGAATTGAACAGTGCATAATTTATTAATCTTTTATTTTGTTTTGTTATAATATGCGGGGCGACTTCCGGTTTGATTGGGCGCGAGTCCATTTGTACCGACTGTGGTCCCAAAAATTGGCGATGTTCATCCTACTTTGTTTGATAGCGACTACATACGAATGTATTCGACAGTTATTGGGATTTTTTTTATTTTCTAGGTTCTATGATAACCATTTATGATCCGAAAGAAAACGAAACGATAATAATAAATGCTAAGGCAATATCTCCATCTAAAGGCACCCATCAGGTCCGACTGAAAATTCCTCCAGTAGGTACGTTAATAAAATACAGACTTAAAGTTTATCAAAATGATTTGCATGTGATTTAATTGGGTAATAGTTCTTTATTCGAGAGATCTCGGCAGTTTCAGTGAGCCCCGTATTTAATAGTAGCAGCAACGCGCAATAATTAACCCAAATAATATAAGGTAATGAAGTATCTCACATGTTATGGAGTCGATTACAACGATTCAAAGAATTTAAATTTGAAGGCATTCATATTCTTAAAACGTTATTTATTCTGCGCGCACCGATGTATAAACATTAGTCTGCAGTAATATATACAGCTCGACAGTTTGTACCGACGTTTCTACTGGCTGACAATCATCACTAACAAACCATCCAGACTGATCAATTTACAATAGACATTGTTTTCTTTATACCCTTGGTGGAAATATTGGGACAACATCACAGATGAGACGTGTACAGACCTTTAGTTAATTAAAGACCCTTGCCTTCTCTTTTTACCAAATACAGGTCCTCTGTCCATTGGAATACCTGGAGAGATAAGGGGATACTGGGAAGCTCATCAAAGATACGGTAAATTACCATGGGAGGAGTTGTTTGCCCCTAGTGTTGCTATGTTAGAGAAGGGTGTGGGCATGACGAAAGATGGCGTTAAAAGCACCGAGTTCATACAGGATAAACTATCTACAAGATTTAATGGGACCTTAAAAGGTTTATTTCCAGATTTGAGGTACGTTCCATACACTGGTTCCAGAATAAGGAATTCTATGCAATGCCTTAATTGTCATCATCAGCATCCGGTGAAACAAATGACATGGCAATATCCGTAGACGAGTGTTAAACGAACGACAACTGGCTCTGTAGTAACACTTTAACACTTACCAGGCGGTCAGTCGACTGTGCTACGCTCATTTGGCATGGGGCTTTATTGTGATGATGGAATCTCGCATGAAGCTTTATTGTACGGCGACTTGAGATGCGAGTGATAATGGAATCCATTCAGTGTTCCTGGAAGACGGATGCATTTTAAACTTACATATTACTGGCTCACACAGCCATGTGTCATTTTCCTGGTAAATTCATAAGATAACCTAGAACGAATAAATTACTTATCTTATAATGGTTATATGCAATGGGAATGAATTGGGTATAGCGTCCTACTTTTTGAACCAACCAACAAAATGACAACATGTATATTATAGCGATCCTATGATAATTATAGTTTGACATCCACGAGAAAGCCGTTCGTGTTTGTATAATGGGCGGACTGCTAATTTTCGTTATCTTACAATGTTATCGAAACCATCAAAGTTAGGCGGGACCCCAAATGGCCACAGGTCACTAATTATTTCCCCATTGACTTTAATGTTAATTTTCGTCTCTTAGACCGGTTGTAACTTTTTCCCAAATATTCGTTGGGTAGAACGCTTTCTGCCACAGATGGTGCAACATGTTGCAAACTCTGGCCCAAAAACATGTATGAGGTACACCATGAAAAACTTGAGATACACAAGCTGGAAGTAGAGACAACGAAACAAGCAATTTTCGACCCTCCTTTTCAACGTAACCAACCTCACAACTTTTGTATCCTTCCGCCTCAAAATCATGAATATTCACCAAAACCTGGCAGAAAATGTATTTCCAAAGCCTTTTCTTCGATTATACTCCAAAACGTCAACAAAGGGGGGAAAAGGGAAAGGGAGAGAAAGACTCAAAATAACTTTGGCCCTACATTCGTGGGTAACGGCCCATGAGTGACCAAATGCAAACAATGTAACGTCCCATGAGTGTCCAAATGCAAACAATGTTACACTTTTTTTTCAGTAAGATATTCTGCTATGAAAATGGCGAAGTTAGACAAGCAGGGGAGATAATCCATCGATTGACATATTTACAAACGTTAAGAAAAATAGCTAAATATGGAGCTGATTATTTATACAGTGGTGAAGGGGCTGAATTACTGGTGGCAGATTTACAGAAACAAGGTATTCCCATATAATGCACTCGTATGACGGGTGTTTACATGTATTTATATAGTGGTGAGGGGATTGACTTTCTGATCAGTTTACAGAACAAGATATTGTCATATAATGCACTGAATATTGAGAGGGGTGAAAAGTTTCAAAACGTTGACTGGGTGGCTGTCATCGTTCTCTTTTAGAAAATAGAAATTGGTGTTGGTTTCATGGCTAGAGGAATAGACTTATCAATGTGGGGGATCATTACGTCTGTCACTAAGTCAACAAGGAGTAGGGTCACCTGTCCAACCTGGATGGTTCTCTCCGGGTCCTCCGGTTTCCTCCCACTGCTGAAGACCTCTACCCACAAATTATTAAAATATAATTGAACCACGTATTGGTCCCGAATTGTATTAGCTCTCTCTCCCTCCCTCTCTCTCTCTCTCTCTCTCTCTCTCTCTCTTGTGCGACACCCCGTTAATAGTCTGCGGGCTCAAACACCATTTGATTTTTTTGAATGACTCGGACGACAAAGTTGTTGATACACGTATTTTTCGAGGCCAGGCAAACGTTTCTTTTAGAACAGAATAAATCATTTATTGTTGCAGGTTCTATATTAACCCTGAATGATTTAAAGAATTATCAGCCATTAATTATGGAACCTTTGAAACAACAGATTGCTGATGGCATTGTTCTGCATACCACAGCAGATCACAGTGGTGGCATTTTACTTGCTTTCATATTGAAAACATTAAAAGGTGGTAATTTTTATCATATCACTAGCTTTTATACTGAAAACACTAAACGGTAGTCATTATTATCTTGTCATACTTTAAACACTAAACGGTAGTCATTATTATCGTATCACTACCTTCCATACTGTAAACAACAAAAGATACTGAAAACACTGAATACCAGTCTCCCAACGCCTTAAAATCAAAGATAACCGAAAGAATATTATTATTCTAACATTTTCGTATTTAGAAGCCAATTTATTTGTTTGGTACTTTCAAAAGTGGTTTCCCTTTACTAGTTGTGCGGGGTTTGGCAGGGTACACAATCTAGTCGTTCTGATGTGAAAAACAATGCACCGTACACATTGGCGTGCAAGGAAAATTCGAAAAGAATAGGTCTTATGCCACTGACTGACGTATGCCTACCTTAATTAGCCCACATGGAACCATACTATAGCCCGCATGGAACCATACTACTCACAGAGTTTTGTTTGATTAGAGCTATCCCACTTAACACTGCTTGAATGGAAGCAAATTTCTGTTCCAAATGATGACTGGTCACTAGTCCGATTAACAACAAATATCTTTACGCTTTAAACAGAGCTCGAAATTGGTCTAAATATGTTTACAAAACGTAATGCCAAATTACTCCGTGCATAGCAGAATATTGTAGAAAAACTATTTGCGTGGCAAACGAGTCTATCAACATGGATACAATGTAAACAATACCGTTTTGGGACGAAAACGTCTTTTACCATTTTGAATACCTTCAATCACTGTCCAAAGTTTTATGGAAGACTCCAGATTAAACAAGGTCATCCATCTTGCTGTACTTGGGACAGATTTGGTTGAACGGGAGATATAGAAACACTCCACCAAGAGCTCAGGAACCCGAAGCCAATCCAGCAATGGCCAAGAGAGGGATTTCTCGGACCATTGCTTCAGGAATATGACATGGAGCAGAACAGAAGGACGTTAAAAACCATTGTTGTTCAACTTTATTTCAAGTATACGTGTCACACTTTTGAATCATAATGCGAATTTTTCTTTTATTTTTTAAAGGTTATAACATCACACATGAAAGTTTTAATGCTGAAAACGAAGTAAAGACCTATCATATACTGACAGAGATATTTAAATTTTCCAGTGCTATGTATCTTGCAGGAGGAGATCCAAGATTTACTAAAGACTTAGATATAGTAAGCTTTCCCTAGCGCTACAACTCTTTGGCTGTCATCTAAGTGAATCAAACACAATAGAATATCCACGAGTTCTATAGACTGCAATTAAATCATAAGCGGATACATTTTAAAAACACTTAACAAGAATTTATTTCGACTAATCTAAAAGAAAGTATCCATATACCATAACTGGGATTCGCGATAGAATCGTTGCCATTGCCACACAAAATCTACGGTTCCCATTGACAATTAGTTTATCCCCTCTACACTGGATGCTCCAGTGAAGCATTTTTCGAAATATTTTTCCCGGAGGTATCCCCGATTCAAATATCCTCGGAAGTCCCCTGATACTTCGGCGAGACATCTCCGATGCTTCGGGGACGCCAGAGGAAAAATATTTCAAGACGCATCCACAGAGCTTTCGTATGGCTATGGAAACCTCCCGGGATGCCAGGTAGTGCCACTGGGGAGAACATTTGTAAATTTTCACATGGTCGATGGTTTATCCGCAGTCATAACATGACATCATGCGGTTATGACTTATATGATGAGGGTTTGTCTTAATTTCTTTTCAACGTCGGACTAACCACACTGAAACCCATTTATTTCCAGAAATTGAAAAACTTATACAGTGAAGAATTCGCGCAACGTGTAAGAAATTTTATTGATCCTACCAAGACACAAGAAGATGAACTTTATAAGAAAATTGTGAGTGACAGCTTTGGTCACGGGAGAGATGAAGGAACAACACATGTATCAGTTCTGGGTCCTGATGGTGATGCAGTGTCGATAACCAGTAGCATAAATCATTAGTAAGTTTTGTGGCAAGTTGCGTCTCCTGTACTGAAATACTACACAAACTATATGTCTTCTTTTATTAATACTTAAATTAATACTTTATTAATTTTGTGTCTCTTGTTAATTCTGTTTTACTTTACAAACTGGTCGTGTAACGTACTCTTTGTTACGAAATCACTTTACTTTTATTTGCCAGATACCAAGTGAATATGGATCTGTACTGTCTGTCCAGGTTGTATACAATTGCTGTATCAACAGTTGATATATTTCGATCAAACTCGAAAGAGCTCAAATTAAGCGTCTCTCGGCACTGTCAACTGTTCTTATTTAATTGGCTTACTGCAATCTGCTTGATCTTCTACCAGTGCTTCTCTGGCAAGTGTCTTAGAAACACTTGTCTGCGATGTCACACAAGGTCCAAGCGAACGTAAAGCTTCACCGCCTTCCCACCTGTCTGCTTGGTCATCCCTTGAAACCACAAGTACTTAGTTGAATAGATTGTATGAACTAAACTATGATAATAAGTCGATGTTCGTGCATTGTGCCTCCGCAGCAATTTATCCTTGCTATAAAATCCTAATTGTATTTTTAATTTTTTTCAGTTATGGATCTTTAATTTATTCTAAGAGAACTGGAATAATATTAAACAACGCAATGTTTTCATTCTTTGTCGACGGACAGGTTAATTATATTTATTCATTATATATATTCAACTATGGTCTTAAAGGGATAATCCCGATAACAACAGAGTCTCAAAAATTAAAGTCCGAGCATTTATGAAATTTATGGACCAAAATATAGAGGCATGGTGTATTTACCATGTCTCAAAATTTTAGCTAAAAATATTGAGTCGTTTTGATGTTAACGTCAACACTGCTTATCCGGACACCTAACCCTTTTAAGATTTCGGGTCAATTTTTTCATTGGGTGACCTGATAATCGATTCCCGTTTCTTGAGAGGTCTATACAGTGAATGACCCATGTACTGTACTTGATAACAAAAGGTGAATTTCACCTACATATTATTTTTATAGAAAAAAGTCTAGTTTTATCCCTATACTGTATAATACAACGGTCTCCATTTCCAGATGAAGACTGTCAGGTTTAAGTTATTTACAAGCATATCGCAAATATCAGGTTAGTTGGTCGGCCTTAGGTAATGGGTTTTAAGGGATTTTAACACAAAATTAAGCAGTTTTATTCCCTAAAAAGTTATCGGGATTGGCCCTTTAAGATATTAAAATAGTAAAACGTAATATGGCGAGGAGATGTGATCATTGTTGTCAGATCTGATTAATAGAATACTGTAGTCATGGACGAGAGTTATTTACTAGAATATTCTAATATAGTTAGATTTAATCCATCGACAATAAAACCGTGTATGATAAAATAAAATGGCTGTTTAAAAGTAGGTAATGGTTATATAGCAAAACCTTGCATAAAAAAGTACATTGATATTATTGATATTAATATTTTTTAATCCTGTATTTTGGCAGTATAATCTAATGGAACCAGGAAAGATACCATCGGCCGGATCAGCACCCTCTATTCTTTTTAGAAATGGCGACATTAATCTGGTAATAGGATGTTCCGGAGGTGATAGAATTGCGTCAACGCTTGCCATGGTAACTAGTATTAATAGGTTTCGTTATATTTTATTTAGTTATAAAAATACGGCCTGGTGGACACAAGTACAGTTGAAGAAGCCCATTTATGATATATCACAGGTATCTTAATATTTGGGCCACTAAAACCTCAGACACAAGTTAACTGGGTTGATATAAACATAACCACTCGAATATATTAAGAATTACGACACAAATTATATATAAGTATACGTATTGTACTAGTTACACTAGTTTCTAGTATATTCTTTATTTGTGATTTTGGTTGAATTACATGTTCTATTTCTATCAGCACTAAAGACAGGTACAAGTCACGGTAGTTTTTTTTTTTTAAAAAAAAGGCTTCAAATGTTATATAAATTATTTATTATACGCTCGTACATTTATTCTCATGACAAGGCCATAATCAGCCCTGATTATGGATTGAAACACGATCACTATTTAATGATGTTTGTTGTCGTAACAATGGTAGCATTGAAAATCGAGACTACTTACTCTTACCAAAACTTCAATCACTATTTAATTATGATAGCACGAATTGTGTCTTAATCTTACATAATGCATCTTTAATTGCTATATTTACAATGTACATTAAATATGTCAACCCCAAACATTTTTATTATTACATTTGCAGGTGCTTATGGAACTATTTACTTTAAATAAAACATTAACAGAAGCAATTCGAGCCAAACGATATTTTTATGACATGGTAAGGCCACATCTTATGTACGAAGCAGATTTCCCGCAGGTAAGAGCCATTATCAAGTATTATGGCATAATATTTAGAAAATTGCTTTGTGTTATAAGGAGGCATATCGAAAATACTGAATTTGGCGTATGTTGTGGAAAATGAATATACTGAAATATTAACATCAAAATTCTGCTTTATTTGATTCAATGTATTGGCGAGTTTGGCCATATTTTTTAAAATGAACGAAATCGGACACAAAATTCGCTTCCAAATGAGAATATTAACTCTTACATTTCAGCACATTCTACAGCAACTAAGAGATGACTATGGTCATAAAATAAAACAAAGACCAAATCTAATATCTGCCGTCCAAGCCATATATAAAGACCCAACAACAGGAAAGATAATTGCTTATTCTGATGAAAGAAAACAAGGAAAGGCGTGTCTAGTTAAACAACTTGTTTTACCAGATATTTTATAGAAGACATTTCCGTATTAACACTTGTCTGCGACATCACCTCTGTAGAAGCGGGCGTTAAAACCCCAATGCAATATACTATAACTGAACTGCTACTACTGCTATATGAACTGATTTTATACATTTATTGAGCGTGGGTCATTATGTAACAAGGGTATATAAATCATAGTAAAGGTGTGAAGTTGAAATATGTTTGCTGTGGATGATTACGACACGGTTCTAATCACATCACATCGTTTATTGGGACAGAAAAAACGAGACGGGACTGGATAAGAGATCAGTTGATTGCAAATCTGTCAATTCAGAACATTCTCACCTCACAGTCGAATAATCTCATCTAAATGTCGATGGATTTCTCTTCTTGATCAAAAGCCATCCATCTGTCGTAATATATTAGTACAGCATACAGCAGCATCAGTTGTAGATTCACACCCTCTTTTTATTCTCTCTAAACTTTACATGGATTAGACTAGCCATGCCTATCTCACAATCATTAATTATGACACTATATGTCATTCTTATAGCGGTGGATGATTATTTCCAGAATATTAAACATACACCATGCAAGTGCGAAATCTGCCAATTTCAGGTCTTTCTTTGGGTTGAAATGTTATCTTGATTATTAATTAGACATTGGTGGACATATCCAGACCATAATCATATCTCGATGTCATCGATTCACTGGATTAGAACTCGGTCTGTTGCTGTTGATTAAATCAAAAAATAGATAATCGAGACTATTTGTCGGACGTACTTTAGTATTGATGATCGAGACTAGACCCCAAATTCCATCGCTAAATACTCGGTTACGGGTGGATCAATTTGGCTGAAATTTTCAGCAAATTCCAGTTAACTATTATAGTGAGAACTGCCAGTTCTGAATGTAACCTCCCATAATGTATCTTTAGTGGATCACTACGTCCCTAACAACTGGAGGGTGAGGTATAGCTACGTTGTCTCCCTCCTGGTCATTGGTTATTTTCACTAGACTCCTCTAGATCATATGCTTAGCTCGTGTCACCGGGGTAGCGCTGACACCGTTGATGTGTAATGGTGATATATTTAAACGGTTTTTAAAATTCAATGCAAATTATGACTTCTAGCAGGTCCACAAGCTAAAAATGTGATTTTTCAAAAACAATCAGTGGTCATAGTCATAGTCTAGGAAGTTACGTCTGGATGTGCGCGATTATTGACAGGAGTCAGGGGCTTTGTTATTTAAACATTAATTAAAAGTTTCCTCAAAATCGGATCAAAATCGTAGCCTCAAGTGGGTCCACAACTTTGATGTACCATATTTTTACACTATTTGCGTATGAGAGACAGCCATTTTGTCCGGCAGTTTTGGTCCAATTTTCACGAAAATCGAACTCAACCACCATTATGGTGTAACGGTGATATAGTCGAATGTTTTTTTTTTAAATCCGATAATAATTGTTACCTCTAGAGGAACCATAAGCTAAAAACGCGATTTTTCGTACAATCGGGTGCCATAATTCATGAACTTAGTCTCCGGAATGCGCAAATATCGAAAGGAACCAAGATCTTTGGGTTATAAACATACATTTTAAGTTTCATCAAAATCAGATGAAAATTTTCGTACAATGGGGCCATAATCTATGCAGTTTCGATGCGATACATGTCAATATCGAAAGCAACCGTGATCTTTTGATGCTAAAGCTATATTTCAAGTTTCGTCAACATTGTTTAAGGAGTGAGACATGTAGAGAGCCCACAAACGGACGGACGGACAGGGCGACGACAATATACGTCCACGTGAATATGTAGGCGTAGAAAAACAGCAATTATGGACTGCATTTTATCACATTAAGTTATAACCTTTGAAATGGACAGATGTGTCCATCAGACATTAACAACATTTTCGTTTTATGTGCTAGGTAGGAATTTTTAGTCATTTCGTTTCATGTCTGGATTTTTCAGTCATTACACGTATTACCGCTGAATGTGGGAACGAACTTTATGTTCTGATTATATTATATCAAAATCACAACCATAAACACTTGGTTAAAACTGTTATTTCTTTCATTGTAAGTATCCCTATACTGTATTAGTCTCCGACATTCAGACAAATATTCTACGAATCTTAGTCTGGATGTGTTGTCAACATTTGACAATAAGCCTATCAATCTTGTGTTTGTATCATATAATTATGCAAAGTTATTAATAAAATAATGTCTAAACCAATATGTTTTATATTTTTTAATGTTTGATATGTAGGTAATGAGCCAATATGTCCGTATGACTATATAATGCAACAATATAATTTTGTATGCAATATGTGTTACTCTTTATGACTATGCTGTTTAGTAGGAAATACAAATAATTTTCATTTCCCAGCAATCAGACTGTTCTGAAGGATTTGTTGGCATTGAAAACAACGTAGGCCTATTTGTTTTTAATTTCTTTTACATTCAATCATGTAGCAACAGTGAAATGTTCAAAACTGTTCATGTATCGATTTGTGCTATCACTGCCTTTTCGATCTTTAGTTTGAAGCAAACTTATATGGATGATGTAGGTGAGAGAGAGAGAGAGAA
Organism: Patella depressa; assembly: GCA_948474765.1. Lineage (NCBI taxonomy): Eukaryota > Metazoa > Mollusca > Gastropoda > Patellidae > Patella > Patella depressa. The sequence continues at coordinate 54,546,064 of OX419715.1, read as the reverse complement.
ATGGGGTTTAACGTCCACTCAACACAAACTAGGTCATTTCGGGACTAACAAATGGTTTTAATTTTATTTCAATAATTCGCATGAGCGTAGGGGTCTTTAGCAGTGGGAGGAAACCGGAGTGCCCGGAGGAAACCCACGAGGTTGAGAAGGCGCCCCCATCTCCATGCCAGATACGCTCACACCTGGGCTCGAAACCACAGCCGCAAGCCAGAGGTGACCGGCCATCTAGATGTCGAAGCGCGGCACTCTTTTTTTTTCTTGAATCGCGCGGCACTTTAGACCACTAGGCCATCCCAACCCCCCGATGATGTAGGTAATGTTGAACTCAATAACAAAATCATAGAAACAACATCGCAATCTTGCACACAGAATAGGTCGTGTCTATAACTTAATTATAGGGTTGGTTTCAATGTTCTAATTTGAGTTTGAGGATGAAATCTGGTAAAACTATCCGCCATTTTATTGTGATTCCACAAGTGTCCACTATTGTCAAAAGCGCAACAATAGCTGTAAAATATTTTATGAAATACCTTGTAGTTAATGACGGGACAATAATTAGTCACATTAATTATCAAAACGAGTATTGCTACACACATTACTGGTGTGTTTAAAGATGCAACGATTTAGGTTGGAAACGGGAGTTGCGGTTATTCGATGCCAACGCCCCATGTACATGTATAGCAAGATGAAACATGGTATGTGTGAATTTATCACACTTGATCCAACAGAAAAACATTACCCAAGAGCGATGTCTTCCATTTTGCTTTCAGCCACTGCTGTGGAAGGTCCTAAGTAATGTCACTTCGAAAATTTAAAATGAATTATAACAAATAGAAACTGTTTATTGAATATTTACTCCACTGTTTGAGATAAAAGCATTTATTTCAATTCAAATGACATTATGATTGTGTTGAAAATTATTCGTTTATGCTTATTTTTATTGATGCAAAGCATCAATGAATATATCAATTGTAGCGGATACTACGTCAAATGTACAGTATTACAGCTTTTTGTCGATATGCATCGAACCTCGTCCATATTATTCTATCCATGCCGTTATATAAAAGATAAGCATATATTATTTATAAATATTCATTAAGATATATATACATGAATATTTTACCATTTTAAAACAGAGCCTTCATTTAATAGCTTTTTCATGTAGGGTTTATTATAATTTAATTCATATCAAATAAAATAAAATGAACTTGCTCATATCAGCAGTCGATAAACTGAGATCCGCCTTAAAATGTCCGAAATATTATGTGACGTGGCCATTCCTTTCCAAAGTTGTATTCTTAATAACAAGGCATTGACTAAGGTTCAATAAGGTTCTCGGTATTTTCCAACGCGCTTTTTCGTTGTCATTAACGCAGGACGGGGAGCCTGGAAAATAACAGCAGCTAAGGCCCGTGTGGACAGAGGACAGTTATCGCGTCAGGTTCTTTCAATAGTGGCGATTGCGTTTTTCCGACAATAGCTACCAGACAAGAATCCCCCGCTCTTGAACCCCCGCCATGAACCATCATATTAACTTTTTTCTTCCGACAAATTACATTCTAAAACATTTTTTGTATGTATTAGATAAATAATTAAAGACGTTTGGAGTATTTGTAGTACAAAAGTATTTCCTTTTAGTGTAAATGATATTAAAATGAGTAAAAGGCATCATTTTGCCCGAAGCAGTTACGTCTTATGTAAACAATGCACGCACCCATTGAACCAATGGTTGACGCCGCGCGATGTCATTGCACGTGTTAAAGACAGTCATCTGTGACAGAGATAATTCGTAATTCTCTGTGAAACAGATTGTAATGGTAGCTATACGATCACTATTTACTTTTATAGCAACGTATCAAGGATGGTGCCGACGCGATCACTATTTACTAGTACAACAATATATTTAAGATTAGAATCCGGAATGATATCGGCGTGCTTCGGGAATTCATTACCTCAAATTAGCAAGCGATACTTGATTGAATAAAATGATATGAGCATACTATTATTCAGTAGTTTTTAATACTGCCATTTGTAACAGTAATAAATTATTACGTTATTTTCACTCACTGGAGACAGGCAGGACGACTTTTTAGGGTTTCACACTGCGTAGCTTGTGTGAAACACTATTGTTTTTGTTAAAATTATTCTTATTATTATTCTTCTTCTTATTATTATTTTTTTTTTCCAATTTGCTTATATCTCAGCAACTTCTTGTCGAATCGATACAATTTCTTCAGTTTTATTGGGAAAGTGGGTGTGACTTAGAGATTAAAGCTATTCCCGGCATTCTGCGACATTGCGAAATATCCGAAATCACCGAAAATGTCGTTTTTTGAAATATTGCCGTAATATGAACAATAATCATTGGATTTTAGCATATGATGCATTTTGACATAGCCAGAAACAGGGGACATAGCTATGTTACTTTTGATTTTTGATTTTCGACGAATCTTGGAAGATATTAGGCGCCAAATTTTGAAAATTTAAATTTTTACAAAAAACTTTTTTATTTATTAATATTTTTATATGACATTTTAACCAAGGTTAAAGAGTCATCTGATTTGAATTAAAAAGTCTACATTTTTTGTTTCCGTAATTTTCCTTGGCCGCCATTGGCTAATTCAGTTTTTCAGTCCTACATTAATTATTTATTGTTCGATTTGTATAAAACCATGTTCATATGTTCCGTGGTTCAAAATGCCATTTTTTTTTTGTTACCGGTAAAGTTTCCTGTAGGAACCGGAAGTGGCGTAAATTCAGCAAAAACTACAATATTGACAGTTCGGTACCACTTTTTGAAAGCAAATACTATTTTCTACTAATCTGATCTTACTCAAAAGATGCGCCCTGTTAAGGTGCACAAAATCTCGGACTCAGTTTTTTTTAATTTCGATTTTGTTTTCGGGCCATTTCGGTTAAAAGGTAAAAAAAGGGGTAAAAATAAGCTATTTACAACCCATCCAGTGTCTTCATATATTAAAATATTTCTTCGATACTTTCATAAACTTGTAGCAATAATCCATACAAAGAGAATGTATGTGAAATTTAGTTTGTAATATAAGCAGTTGCCGAGAAATGGGCAATTTGGCATGAGTCACTTTTCACGTTATTTTGGCTGTAAAAGAATCAATTATTATTCGATTTTCAATTTTCTTTCACTATCCGTTGCCTATTTCCACAGTCGACTATTCCAAACCATTTTAACACTTTCACTGTTACCGGAAGTGACGTCATTTACGCAATAACTGAATTTTTAGTGTTAAAAATACATTTTTTATTCAAATGAGTATTATTTGTAATATTTTTAGAATTATGAAATTTGGAAGTGACATATGTTCAAGGGTAACGTGGCACCGCAAGTGACATGTTAAAGGGTAACGTGGCACCAGTGAAACCCGTCATTCCTGCATGCAGGTCTAGTTTTTAATTATAATTATTGCTATATTTTGTGCCTGACTGCTGGCGTTTTTCTTTAAGAGATTGAATAATTTTCAGTTGATGATCTGTAAATAGGCATGTGTGTGTTTACGACCTGCGGTACTTACTAATAAGTAATTCTATATATAAATTGTGGGTCGTCTGCGGGTAAGTGTTTTATCCGTTAATTAAAAGGGAGTGGGGGGCTATTATGGGATTAGGACACTGGACACCCGAATGTTCCGGGTCCCAATTCCAGTGAGTACTATGTTGAAAGAATTATTCGGGATTTTTCACTATTTCTTCGGGATTATCCAGTTTTTCGGTCTCTGTCACTTGCTCCACCAGTGTTGCCAAGCGGTCATTTATGCGCAAGGAAGTTTTAACAAAATGACTTGAAGGTGTACGAATTGTTCTTGTTAGGTGTGCCGAGTTTCGACGAAGAATGGAATCGGGAATGTTTAGACGTAGACTAGGTGAGACAAATCACATGGATGGAATAAATAATAGGTATGTTATCATATCTTATATCAATAATAACTTATTGAGTCTCGACGTCTAGAAGCAATGTATAAAGGGGCCAATTAGTAATCAATAATAATATTGCATTTAGTTCAGCGTGGTTTTGTTTTGGGGGGTTTAATAATGAAAATCTTTTCGGTCAGTTGTTGGGGGTCTATTTGTTGACAATACTAAAATGATGGTCAAAATGAAATCAGTTTTGAATGCAGATAGTGAAACTTAACAAAAGCAATGCAGCACACTGTGCACAAAACGTGTATGCTGCCAGTATTCGTTCATGTCTCACCTCTTATCATGTGAACAGGCGCAAAGTCCTGGCATGCTCAAATTGAATGGGATTCGTGCTCTCCGATCCCAATGTTTTACATCACATCCTAATGGGAAAAAATCCATTAAATACTGTAGGCTTAATGACATTCATGCTAAAAATTGGTTCTTATTTATCCAGTGCTTTACAAATATTTGAAAGACATGCATTAAAAAAACTGTAGCCTCAAATCGCGTTCACAATATTTTCGAAAAAGGGTGCGTATTATGGCCACAATGTTTAAGCCAACTGTTGACGAACGACAGATGGACAGGCACGACGACGTAATATATCTTTCTATGTTTTCAGTCATGATGCAAATGGTGACACGGAAGAAGGGTCATACAAGGCGAAAACATTCAAGAAATCTCGCTATCCCAAGCGATTTTTAATAGTTGTTTTCTTAGTGGTGATGATTATTGTATCTAATTACATGGGGATAATTGGTATATCATGTAAATTAGAATACATGTTAAAACTAAGCGACTCGGTTATCAAAAGGAGATTAGTTACAACTGGTGCTGTAGCCGCTGACAATCTAGAATGTTCTCAAATAGGCAGGTTAGTACAAATACCCGACGATACCAACACATCTGAAGTAGATACGTTAGTACCACGACCAAAGTCGACAAAGACCGAATAATACTCTGTCCCCAACTTGTCAGTGGCGTTCTTTCGTCACGTGATTTACGCATAGTTAAATGACGGCTTTCTGTTGGAACTTTAGTATTTTCAAACTCCGAGGCCTGTTGACCAACGAATTATTGAATCCAACTTTCTTTTCTCTTCACAGGGACATATTACTACGGCATGGATCTGCCGTCGATGCGGCTATAGCCACTTTATTATGTTGCCATAATATCCATCCACACAGTTCAGGAATAGGAGGCAGTAAGATACGTTTTGTCATATTTATTTTCTGATTTTTTATCCCCTTCTATAGCAGAATTAACTCTTGGTAAAAACCATCAAATAGTCGAGCTACATTTACTTTTATGTACATGTAAAAGGCAGGGAGTATAGTAAACGACAAGTCAACACAGCTATGTAATTTTCAAATTTTATAAATATACACTGAACTATGTTCGTCTGGGGCACGCCCTTTTAACTAGAAGAGAACATAAAACTCGGGTAAATGACATGAAATTTTCCTGTCGACCTCCTATATATCCACACTGCATTTATACCATTAGTTTAATGACCTCGACACAAGAAAAGTATAAAATGCGTTCCTTCGATTATATTGTATACTACTAAACAAATACCAAACTGATCCCGCAGTGAATATTCGCTTGGCAGCTACAATCACTGATAAGCATGACATCGACGAGGCTTAATGGGTACGGCATATTAACTTTTTAACTCCGACAAATTAAATTCTGAAACATTTTTTTGAGGTAAAAGAAAAATAAATAAAGACGTTTGAAGTATTTGGAGTTAAAAAATATTTCCTATTTAGTGTAAATGGGTATTAAAACGAGTAAAATGCATCATTTTGCCCGAAGCAGTTAGGTGTTAAGTAAACATTGCACGAGCCGTTCAGCCAATGACTAACGGCGCGTGTAGTCAACGCACCTGTTGTGAACTGTCGTCTGTTACAGAGATATTTCGTAAGTAATTCTCTGTGAAACAGATTGAACAAATACATGATCCTTTCTCTGGATGTTCAAATGCTGATAATGGCTATGAAACAGAGAGGGAGAAATGGGGTTTAAATGGGGTCCACTCGACATAAACTAGGTCATTTCGGGACTAACTAACAATAAAAAATCCTCAAGATAAACCTGCGGGCAAAACAGAAAATAGACATTGTAAAATATAAACAAATATCAAATCAAGAAAGAAGATGGAGTGGCGTTAGAAACAATTCTTTGTATATTTAATGTGGCTAATGTGTTAGTAATATACTTGAATCATGGGGGCATACAGTCAAGGAGTTGGTCCAAGACTGTGCGTCCAATGCGTAGTGATGTCTCTCATACTTCGTTTGATAGTCACTATATTCTACAACTTAAAGTTCCAATTTCACTTTTTCTAAGAAAGTCAAAATATAATTATTTCTATGTTTTTTGCTCAAAAGGTTGTCAACTCACTATTATACGATCATGGACAAAATTTTGGGGGGGGGGGGGGTAGAAAGGGTGACACTGGTTGATTGAGGAAATAGTTACTCAATTACCTCCCTTGTTTTCCCATTCTTCTCAATGGACGACCATCTTCAAACGTTTGAATTTGAAGTTGAAAATGATATTTTTGCCAATTTCTCAACTGGCAATAGTGAATTATAGGATTAATAGGATTATTCTTTAACAAGGTAGGACTGTTTATAGGTTCAATCTATTTTGGGGCTTTATTTTAATAAATTTTAAAAATATAACTTAAAAAAATGCTATTGGAACTTTAAACATAACAGGGGCCTATTTCACGAAATTTTAACTAAGATAAGATCCCAATTTTAGTAATTTGATTGGATAATATTAGATTGATTTTAGTGGTTAGCCAATCAAAATTGAAGTATCTACTAAAATTGGATTTTATCTGAAGTTAAAATTTCGTGAAACAGGGCCCTGGTGTATATATACTTTGATTATTTTGGGACTTGTTTTCCAGGCTCAATTATCATCATTTATGACCCAAAAGAAAACAAAACTGTAGTAATAAATGCTAAGGCGGTATCTCCTGCTAAAGGCACACATGAAGTTCGAATGAACATTACCGCAGTGGGTAAGTTTAGGTCCAGTTTCATTCGTATTTATATTGTTATTTCTTCGTTCGAGAGCCCTTGGCAATTTCCGTAAACAATGATTTCTCTATTTGACCCACCAAGAAAAGTGTTGACCGGATGTATTAAATTATAAATTACATGTATACTGAGGTTGACAATGAAGTCTGCTGCAGCATTGTGCAACTTATATAGTATGTTGTTGTGGAGATTTATTAATGAAGAGATTATTTTCTGCATTTTCGGGAATTTTAGAGTAAACAAAATGTAATTTTTATCGTTTATGAAGAATCTTACCATGGGCCGTTTTAAAACCCAACGTTTTTGCTTTCAACAAGAAAAGAATATTTGTTAAGTTGTTAACTGACCCCGGTGAATTATAGGATTAAAAGGATTATCCTTTAACGGGGGGGGGGGACTCGATCGTCTTGTGAAATTATTGAGTATTGCCACTGGTTGCTGGAATAATGAGTAGTGAAATTTGATGACATTTATTTCATTGCAACCCGTTTCTCACCTTGGTATTGTTATATTTACTGAAAGAGAATCGGTTTAAGGCGAGTTGGGAGCCACGGTGGCTAAATGTGTAAGACGCATGCTCTTTAGCCTGGGGTCGAGTGTTCGATCCCTGCATTTGCCGAGAAAGTCCACATTGGCGTACACGTAAAAGGTCCCAAGACAGTTGCCGCTGCCCAAGCAAAATTTCCCTCATAGCACACTGTATGGCGTATGCTCGTTGTTATTAGCTCAGTCGGAGCAGAACAGTAGAACGTTGCCCCCCCCCCCCCATTCATTTCAGACGAGTTATTTACCCCTGAGTTAGAAGTCGGACTCAAACCAGTTATTTAATAATCGCGCTTACGCACATAACCTAACAGACTTTTATAAGATTATACTTAGTCATTGCTCGATGTTAATTTTGAAACATTTTCCACGTTACAGGCGTATGTGTGCGCGGTCACCGATGTATAAACATTGGTCTGCAGTAATATAATATTATACAGCTCGACAGTTTGTCCCGACGTTTCTACTGGCAGACAATCATCACTAGCAAACCATCCAGACTGATCAATGTGTAACAGAGATTGTTTTCTTTAAACCCTTGGTGAAATTATTTGGGACAACAACACAGATGAGACGTGTACATGCCTTTAGTTAATTAAAGATCCTTGCCTTCTCTTTTTACCAAATACAGGTCCTCTGTCCATTGGAATACCTGGAGAGATAAGGGGATACTGGGAAGCTCATCAAAGATACGGTAAATTACCATGGAAGGAGTTGTTTGGCCCTAGTATTGCTATGTTAGAGAAGGGTGTGGGCATGACGAAAGATGGCGTTAAAAGTGCGGAATTCGTCAAACTTAGACTCTCTGAAAGATCTAATGATACCTTGGAAGATGCATATCCAGAATTGAGGTAAGTTTGATGCACTGGTTTAAGAATAAAGCTATTTCTATTGTATCGATTGGCGTATGGACAGCGCTGTCACCATTAACATCACATTAACCTGTCATGCGAATAAAACGGTCGACAACTCACCGTCTACGATATCAGACGTTATGCACTTACCAACCGGCCAGCCAGTCGTGCGCATGACGCGTTATACATAGAGCTATAGGCATAACCATATTGCCTCCATTAGACGACTGTGTCTTTCAATTTTTGGTGTGTCAGTGTGCGGCTTCAAATGCCGCAAGCAACCATGTACCTCCTGATTTGAATCAAATATTTCGTTTGTAGACGAGGTTAAGCAGAATTTCAAAATCTTTGTCATGTTTAATTAACGTTACAGATATTATGATTTTAATGGACCATTTGATTTTATCACCAAAGTGGGGATATTGGTAACCTTAAATCATTTCCCACATTTTTCAGTGAGATATTTTGTCATGAAAATGGCGAAGTTAGACAAGAAGGGGAGATAATCCATAGATTGACATATTTACAAACGTTAAGAAAAATAGCTGAATATGGAGCTGATTATTTATACAGTGGAGAAGGTGCTGAATTACTGATGGCAGATTTACAGAAACACGGTATTCTCATATAATGTACTCGTAATATTTGTAGATTGTAAATGATTTTAAATGTCCCAGATGTTTCCATTGTAGCGCAAACGACAGGTAATAATGAATGACGTCTGCGACTAAGATTCTAGGTTGGAATGGAGGAGTACAGAAAGTGGATTTCAGTAGCTGTCGATATTGTTAGATTATAGGCGGACAACGGCGCCTAAAAACCGCCACAGTCGCATCGTAGCAGCACAATAAGGACGTCACTCCTATGGCGTTTGATAATGGGCGTTTGTAGTATTTGGTACCAAATACGGGGTTTTGGGTTAGGAGATTGACCAGTCTTGAATTGTTGAAGATGTAAAACTGTTTGTTCACTGTCAACGCGTAAATGGTGTTAATTGCAGTACCGGGTTTTAACAATAAATCATGGCTGTTTATACATATATAAAAGAGTCAGATTTAGGTCTATTTACAATGGAATAAACATTTAATTTTAACTAAGGGTATGGTTACGGAAAGAGTTAAATTGTGTTAATTGTTTTGTCATTCTCGAAAACGGACAAATTTCATTTTTAACATTTATCTGCTTCATATCAGAAGAATACAAGTTCTATTGTCGAACATAAACGTGTAGTAGCCCAATTTAATGAGTCACTGGGAAATCAAAACTCAAGGCGAGTAAATCACCAAATAGTGACTGTTTGTGCCTTTAGAACTGACCAGTACAAGAACAGTGAATTAACATTTTGCTTGCCATTATATTGCATACGACTTTTTGATTATAATAATGTCATTAGTTATAATATCGTAACCATATTGTTTGCATGGTGCAATCATAAAGACATGGTCAAATAATACAAAATGCTTAATTAATCATGGCATCAACGTCTTGACACGAAACTAATATCAGCTAATATTGATATATATGTACTTCGTAATTGAATTGGGGTTTGTTTTTTGGGTGGGGGGAGTAATTTCACTTCAAATTTATACGGTTGTCTTATTGAATGCATGTAAGAATGAAAACACTAATTATTATGATAGTTTTCCATTTCGCCTCGGGGGAACGGAGCCTCGGTGAGTAAGGTGCTACCTCATTAGACCGGAAGCATAGCGATCGATCCGCGTGTTGACCGGTTCCTCTTTATTTTCTCACTTGGTAGTGGTGCATTGCGGCAAAAACTTACAGTTTGTTCCAATCGAACTGTGCGATGGGCGTATTTATCATTTTTTGGCAAACCGTATTAAAAAGAGGTAAGATTTTAGTAATTGACTTTGTCATCGATTATTGTTGCAGGTTCTATATTGACCCTGGATGATTTAAAGAATTATCAGCCATTAATTATGGAATCTTTAAAACAAAAGATTGCCGATGGCATTGTTTTACATACTACAGCAGATCACAGTGGTGGCATATTACTTGCTTTCATACTGAAAACACTACAAGGTAGTCGGTCATTATTATGTTATTACTCGGCTTCAAACTGAAAACACAAAATGTAGTCAAGATTATCTTATTACTAACCTATTTTTGTAATTAAAATACTGGGCATATGCTTACTTTTTCTGGAGCATGAAATATTGCACTTTCGAAAAAAAAAATTCATATGGTTTTCTTTTTCATTTTATTTGTTAAAGGTTATAACATCACACGTGAAAGTTTTAGTGCCGCAAACGAAGTAAAGACCTACCATTTACTGACAGAAATATTTAAATTTTCCAGCACTATATATCATTCAGTAGGTGATGCCAGGTTTATTAAAGACATGGATAAAGTAAGAATTTTCTCTGTCAATGGTTTAGTTGTTTTGTATATGTTATGACGTATTTGGGAAATGAATGTGATTTAACGTCCTACTGTTACTATCCTACACGGCTTTTAAAGACGGCCATGATAAGTTAAGCAGTGTGCTATGATGGAAAGCCGACTGGGTTGTTTTACGTACCTCGGGTTTTCGTCATACGACTGACGAGGGGAAACAGCGCCGAAAAATGCCGCGATGAACTGTCTCGGCTAACACCGTGATCGAACACAGGACCTTTAGGTTTGCGAGCCAAATTCTCACTTATTGAGCCACAGCGACTCCCTTGTATTTTACGAGTCGGTCCAAAACAATGCGAATGTCGTCGAAAAAATTGTATATTTCAAACAATATTCGATACGTAAGTCGTGAATAAGCATACTTTTATTTTTGAAAAGACAGACGATCAATGTGTAGTGGCATGGACGAAATGTATGTGTGAAAAATCGTAGAAACTCGGCCGTATTGTCCGACTCTCTCGGGGGAAAGAGAGAAACGGGATTTGATTTAACGTCCATCGACACAAAGTACATCATTTTGGGACTAACACATAGTTCAATTTAAATTTCAATAATTCGCTTTCGCGTAGGGATCTTTAGCCTGGGGGGCTGATGACCCGGAAAAAACCCACGAGGTTGTACAGATAACCCTACTCCTTGACTGGTACAACCAGGGAACCGAAACCATATATGGAAGGGTATCGCTGCCAATATTAAATGCTCTGCTAAAATGTCTTTTCCATTGATTAAGTGTAAAAAGTACAATGTACAAAGTCTTAATACCGGTAATGATAATGTCAAAATACCTCTAATGCCAAAGTTAAATGTAAAACGTTAAATGCAACGTGTCAAATGATAAATGTTTCATCGGAAAATGCTGTTTTTGACGTGTGTACAAAAGACATTTCCCGCATTACATTTGCGCTCTGCCTCTTCTCATTTGTCGTTTACGCTTTGTATATATCATCTTACGCAGAGCATCATCTACGGGGTATGCAAATAAAGATATCACGTGACTTATTAACATATATGGAAACGAGGCCGAGATCAATCTGGCATACAGTATCCAGCACACGATAGCGTCCTGCACACTATAAAAAAATGATTTACCTTGAACAATACTAAACTATATTAGCATGATTACGGAGAGGGGGGTATGCAGTGTCAAAACCCGTGTCACAATACGATATCGTGTGACATATACCAGTGAAAAGCACGTTCATGTACAATGTATACTCTTCCTCTCTTTAAGTAGTCTTCGTGTATATTCATTATTTATTTGGCACCATGATTAATTAGCCTGTACTAAGAGAGATGTTGTGGGGCCTGTGGCGAGGGTTTAAAATGTCAAAATACGGGACTTAATACACAATTCCAGTTTCTGTGGCGTTTTGAATCCGCCAGTCCTTGCACATTCATAATTACTTACTTTAGAGAAAGAAATTGAAAACCCTCTTTGTTTTGTTGAAAGAAATGTGTTGCTCTCCGACTGTAACCTGATTGCTAAATATAGACTGTACTTTCAATTTAACCGAGGTCCCGTGTACATATTGGTGTGCACGTAAAAGATTCCTTGTTATTTGGAATTCGATGTAAGAGTGTCGTTCAGCAAGGGGGAATATAAAGATTTTGTTGGGGGGGGGGGGGGGGGTAGCAAAAATGCGACCGACTGATGCACATGTCCCTAATACGAGTGGTTGAGGGGTTGGGTGGCCGAACGGTTAGCGCGTACGCGCTGTATTATAAAGCCTGACATTGAGTCAACTGGCGTGGTTTCGAATCCCAGGTTGTACGTGAAAAGGAATCGGTCGCCTTCCAGCCTCTTGGGTTTTCCCCGGGTCCCCCACTGCTAAAGACCCCAAACGAATTATTGAAATAAAATAGAACGATATGGCCTAGTTTGTGTCGAGTGGACGTTAAACCCATTTCTCCCTCTCTCTGTTAATACGATTGACTAGGTCAGGAACCGGGCACCACAGATGATAGATAAGAAACCTCATCTCTCAACCCTCCGTATATCTCAACGATTTTAGCTACGTTATCGTAGCTATACAGATGATAGTTTTCTAGGGCCCGGTTGATTTTGTTATTAAATTTATGTGAACCTTGGGGGCAATGGCTATATATAATACTGAACAACCTAAGAAAATTTTGAAGAATTGAATCAATATTCCTGCATTTGAGGTCATTGCTATGAGTAAATTCTAGTTAACAAGAGACCCGGTGACAGGAATCAGTGGGACAGCATCTCGAAATCTGCCCCTGTCAACCCCATCGGCTTTGCAAGAGATTTTAGAACATTTGTACCGTCTGACGCCCCACGACCCAGGCTTTACAGCGCTCAAGTACTAATCGTTCGGCCATCCAACCCCCACTCGTGTTAGGGACATGTGCATCAGTCGGTCGCATTTTTGCTAAAACAACACACCGCCCCAACAAAATCTTTAGGTACGCCCCTGAGCGGCACCATGGACTACTCTTACATCGAATTCCAACTGCCAAGGAATCTTTTACGTGCACACCAATATGTACACGGGACCTCGGTTAAATTGAAAGTACATATTTAGCAATTAGGTAACTGTCGGGTAGCAACACATGTAGACTACTAAAAGAGAGGAAAGAGTAGGTTATACATTGTACATGAACGTGCTTTTCACTGGTATATGTCATATGATATCGTATTATGACTGCATACTCCATTACGTAATAGTTTGGTACCATCCAAATTTGATCGTGTATATTGTTCAAGGTAAATAATTTTTTTATAGCGTGCAGAACGCTATCTTGTGCTGGCTTACTGTATGCCAGATTGATCTCGGTCTCGTTTTCATATATGTTAATAAGTCACGTGATATCTACATTTGCATACCCCGTAGATGATGCTCTGCGTAAGATGATATATACAAAGCGTAAACGGCAAATGAGAAGTGACAGAGCGCAAATGTAATGAGGGAAATGTCTATTGTACACACGTCAAAAACAGCATTTTCCGATGAAACATTTGTCATTTGACACGTTGCATTTAACGTTTTACATCTAACTTTGGCATTAGAGGTATTTTGACATTATCATTACCGGTATTAAGACTTTGTACATTGTACTTTTTACACGTAATCAATGGAAAAGACATTTTAGCAGAGCATTTAATATTGGCAGCGATACCCTTCCATACTACCAGGCCAGTTGACGCAATGATAAAAAAAATTACGGTACCGCGCCACGTGCTAACCATTGCACCCCCACTATCTTATGGCGGACCATGTGGACAATTAGAGTTAGTGCCCTTATCAACAAATCTTTCTGGGGTAAAATTATATTTTATTTCTTTGCCCACACGACATCTTACTTTGGTGTCTAATTGGCTACCATTACAAAGCGGCTGCCGTATCTGCCAAAGTCATTTTAACAAAAACTGATGATGTTTTAAATCTATCTTCTAGACATTGAAAACCTATTACAGCGAAAAATTCGTTAAAAGTGTGCATAATTTTATCGATCCTACCAAGACACAGGATGCTGAACTCTATAATAAATTTGTGAGTGACAGCTTTGGTCACGGGAGAGATGAAGGAACAACACATGTATCAGTTCTGGGTCCTGATGGTGATGCAGTGTCGATAACCAGTAGTATAAATCATTAGTAAGTTGTATCCCCTATGCTGAAATTCTAACCTGTCTGTAATTTTGCGTTCCTTCATTAATACTTTACACATTATCATCGTGTTTCCTTAAAAGATATTATTTTTCTGAAATTCAAGATCTTAAATATATGCACATTGATTGGAAACCATACCAAAACATTTTCAATGATGATATTAGCGAGATGACGGGCGTTATAGTACAATCGTGGTTACCATGTAATGTACAACAATAGAGCGTTAACATTAGTTTACATAATTTACAATTGAGGACAATACTAAATACCGTCCGTCGGTCCGTCCACAATTATTTGTCGACACTCTACATGTCACAAATCTTATCCGAATTCGACTACACTTGAAATATATGTTTATCTCCAAAATGATTTTGATGAAACTTGAAATTCATGTACGATCGTTACTTCCTAAATGACGACCCTCTGATATTACGAAAAATTGAGTTCTTGGCTTGTGTCCCCTCTAGAGGTCACAGAGGTCACAATTTTTATCCGAATTAAAAATCTGTTTGAATAATATATCACCGTTACAGTTCGAATTTTGTAAAAATCGGACCAAAACTGCCGACGAAATGGTACGCAGATAGTGGATCAGAGGACACAATTTTGATCCGATTTTTGATGAAACTTGAAATACATGTTTATAACCCAAAGAACCTTTTTTAGTTTGTTCTCTATCTATCTCTTGCAAAATGTTTGGCGTATCTTACCTGACAACTGCTGGTTATTTATTTCAGTTACGGGTCTTTGATTTATTCTAAGAGAACTGGAATAATATTAAACAACGCAATGAACTCATTCTTTGTCGACGGACTGGTAATTTATGTTTACTCATATTCTACATTGTGAATAGTTAGTGAATGCTCCCCAAGTTTTAATATGGGGTTACAAACGTGGGAGGTGCCTGTGTGCATCATGTAATTATCTCGATATATGTGATGTTTATGGGGTACTGTTGGTGTCTAGGAAAAGTTGTTCCTAATATTGACACATAACCGTATGACCCGTAGGTATCACAATTAATTTGATAATACCATCAGAAAGAATAGTAGCCATGAAGAAACGCTGAGTGGAGTAAATATGTCTTAATGTGTTAATTCAAATGGTTTGTACAAGTAAAATGATTAAATCGGCATATCCTTAGAATATCATAAATGTAGTTAGATTTATAGTACCATCCACCCATAAATACAAAATATATTACCAGACATGGAGAATACAAAGTCTAGTTACGTCCACCATAAGTCCACAACTACAAATACAGTACCATCCCCTCAAAGTCCATAAATATAAAATACAGTGCCGTCCAACCTAAATCCATAATTACAATTGTAGTACCATCCATCCCAAGTCCATAAATACACATTACCAGACATCATAAGTCCATAAATACACAATATATTACCAGACATCCGAAGTCCATAAATACAAAATGATTTATCAGATATCGTAAGTCCATGAAAGTTGTAGTATTATTGATATTATTAAATAATTTAACCTTATATTTTGGCAGTATAATCTAATGGAACCGGGAAAGATACCGGCATTGGGATCAGCGCCCTCTATTCTCTTTAAAAATGGCGACGTTGTCCTAGTCATTGGATCTTCCGGAGGTGATAGAATTTCGTCAACCCTTGCCATGGTAATAGTATTATTTTCATAGGATGGTTTATTATATTATAGTCAGTTACACCTACAAACGTAAAATACGGTTTGAGCAATAGAAGGCTACCTTTTAGAGAGCCCACTGAAAATATATGAGATTAAATATTGCGCTCAGTAAAAAATTAAAACACAAATTACCTCGGCTGATTAAAAATAGGCATGAAACAAAATAACAAAAATATCTGCAGGGGTAGGCTACTACTTAGGCAAAATTGTTTGAAAAAAAAAAACGATTTTGACAAAATTTTTGTTCTATCTCGATTTTATCGGTCGGGTAATTGGTAGTTTTCAATATGGCGACCAAACTGGTGACCAAAAATGTCTTTTGCGAGTTTTTTGTTCTTGAATGGGCCAGATATGTGTTCCAATATGTCTTTTAATAGGTTTTCGAGTATGACGAGTTCCACAAAATATACTCCAATGTGTTTCGCCATTTTCAGTGGTAGAAATGTTCACTTGTTCCCATCCCTTTTAAAAAAGTCTTCCAAGTATGGGACACTAAATACATTAATAATGACGACAAAAATTATATATTTACATTGTATTTGTAGGTTGTTATGGAACTATTTTCTTTAAATAAAACATTAACGGAAGCAGTTCAAGCCAAACGATATTATCATGACTGGTTGACGACAAGTCTCGTACACGAATCCGATTTCCCAGAGGTAATATTGATATTGATATATATAAGTTATAGTATCATGTAATACGTCATGAAATAAAATGGCATTCAAAGGGCGAATGGTTCTATTCTTCGGAACCTTAAATGGGTATAAAAGCACATATTAATGTAATAAGAAAGTATATACATGTAAAGTGACATTGTTCATTTTTTTTTTTTAAAAATACATGAACAGTCCAATTTGAACGAAAGACGTTTACGTCTCCTTAGTCCATTCTACACGCTTTTTTAATTATTATTTTGCTGTTTGTGAATAAGTCACTCACTTCGGCATTGTCTTTTAGGATATCTTTGTTGATTACCAATAACATCCAAAATCAATATCATTCAAAATCTTCAACATTGAAAACACGAATTATTTATCAATTTAAATCAACCTTGGGGCTGTGATCTTACCGGAAAAGATGGGCTTCTGATATCCAATATTTAAGACAAAATAAACATTTTACCATTGGTACACGAATCATGTACCATAATGCATTTCAGCCCCAGCAAGAGACTCCAGGAACGAGGCTATAGACATTGCACCAAATCTACGGGCTATGTAGACTGGAATAACCAGACGCTAGGAATTTGCATTCGACTCGGATTGCTGGCTTATTTCGCCGAACACAACAGATTCGAAATTAGACTAAAAACGGAAATCATTGAATGTAAATCAGATTATACACATTCATATTACTGTATTATATGCGTTGCGACCAACTTGTGTCAATTCGTAGGTCCCAAACGTTAGCGATTTAGCTCCTTTAAATATTGGATATTAGAATCCTATATTTTCACGGCAAGATTTAGCTTACTTTTCTGTGCCAACCGGACTGGTGGAGATAGGCATGCGGCCTACAATGCGCTATGGCCTATTAGGGAAAATTTCCACCTGTCGTGGGTTCTTTACGTGCACGTAGCCGTATACAATGGATCTTGGAACTTCGTCCCATTCAATGAAATTATTCTGGAAAATTCGATGGCGGAATCTAACCCCGGACCCCTTGCTTAGTGAGACAGAGACTAATCATTGGACCATCGTGGCTCCCTATCACACCATAATAATATTATTATGGTTATCCCCGTTAAAAAATATACTGAAATACTACAAATCAGTTCCCTGGATGGTCATGTCTGCTTTTTTAAAGACCAAACAAGGCGTTTAGCTCCAAACTTAACCCCCACCGCTGCCAGTTGAGATACTTAATTCTTACATTTCAGCACATTATAAATCAACTAAGAGATATTTATGGCCACGTGGTAATTCCGAGAAGAAATCTAATTTCCGCCGTCCAAGCTGTATATAAACATCCAACGTCAGGAAGGATAATTGCTCATTCTGATGAAAGAAAACAAGGAAAGGCGTGTCTAGTTAAACAAACAGTTTTACCAGATGATATTTTATAGAAGACATTGGCCACATCTGCAATGTGACATCACTCTATTACCACTATTAATATATATTAATTGTTGTTATAAAATTGTGGGGTTGGGTGACTGAATGGTTAGTACGTGCGCGCTGTATCATAAAGCCTGTATTAGAATCAACTGACTAGGTTTCGAATGCCCGGTTGTACGTGACAAGGAGCAAAGTCGCCTGTCCTCGTGGGTTTCCTCGGATCCTCCGCCGGGGCGTTTTAAGGTTTATCATGTGCGGAGGCAACACTATTTTGAGGGCCCTCTTTCGCGGGGTGGGGGGGCGTCTTGATTGATGATTTTTATGCCTATTCAATGACTGCATTCTCATTCAGTAATGGTTTAGACAGTAACATTGTATAGAAAACGATTGACTCGTACTCCGGGCCGTTTCCCTTGGCCAGAGGGGCCCTTTTGTCAGACGTAGGGCCCTTTTGTCTGCCTTTAGGACACCCTAACTAGGGTACATTTTCATTTTCTCATCGGTTTTAGCATTTTTCTCCGATTTTACTTTTCCAATTTCTTTGATTTGTTTTTCGCGAGGAGGCTGGCGCCTCCAGCGCCTCAGCTATAAAACGCCTTTGATCCTCCGATTTCCTTCCACTTATACTAAAGACCCCTACGCGCAAACGAATTATTGAAATAAAATTAAACCATGTTAGTCCTGAAATGACCTAGTCTGTGTCGAGTGGACATTAATCTCTCTCTCTCTTTTGTATCCTGTTCTAACTCATCATGTCTTTGCATGAGCTGGCCAACTATAAGAAAAGCACCAAAAGAAAGGTAATTGGGAAAAACTAACCGCTCCCAGGAAGTTAAGTAACAAGGATCTCTGTTGATTTTTTGTTGTCTCATTTGATCATTATTTAGTCCATATTTCCCATCTGTAATTTCTCATAAACCAGCAGGTCGGGGATCAACATTTCTTTGGCTGACGTTTTTGGCCATATTTATATGGGTAAAAAATCATTTTAAGCCTTAAAAGAAATTCCCTTTTTGCCGTCTGCTGTATCACACCATTAATAAATTACTTGAACTGAGCTTAGGGGGTAGTGTTAGAGTTATTGTAACAAGGTAATTACTTTTATCAAGCTATTATTATCTAACAAGTTTTTTATTTAATTAGAAATGATGTTGCACAAAGCTCCTTGTCGGGTTGTTTTTTTATGTAAATTTGTATCTTAAATCAAGAAGTTTATATTTAGACAAAATGAGGAGCTCAGGTATAAGTTAGTATTTGGGTTACACAGATAAGACAAAGGTATCCATGCTGTGTAAATAAACACAACCTCAATACCACAGACCTTAACTCGGATCGATTTCAAATACGGAGGGGTCTGAAGTTGAGTTAACACAACGTTACACACACTGATCTACCTGGCGTTAAACACTACACCACCTTTACCACATACTCCGCGCAGTGTTGCGTCTGATTAGAGGTAATCCAACTACACACTGCTATGAGTGGATATTGTTGTGTTAAATTTTGATTGATCAGTAGTCCGTCTACCAACCAATCACTAGCTGCCAATACTGAACCAAATATGTGTACATAACGTATACGTCATGACTCACGATTTTATTATGCCTGATTAACCTGTGCATAGCAGAGTACTGCAGTAAAACTAATTGCGTGACAAACGAGGCTATCAAGTCGAATGAAATGTAAACAATACTGTCTGGAAACGAACATACTTTCACCGTTTTAATACCTTAAATCACTGTCCAAAGTTTTAGGGAAGACCCAGATTAAACGAAGGACTGTCATGTTGCTGTACTTAAGTGATAGCTTTCATTGAACGGAAAGAATAGACACACCCCCGCATAAGTTCAAGAAACAGACGCTACTCCAGCAATGGTCAGAGAGGGATTTCTCGGGCAATTGCTTCAGGAAATTTGCCTTTACCAAGGACTTGAATTGATCATATTGTGTAGTGCACATGACAGGATGATCCTCAGTATCCCCTGTGGCGTCATACCGTTCTTCTCCACTATAGCCTGGGTTAATTCACAGAATTTCCATGATTTCAAATTGTCTGCTCCGGCCTAGATTGTAGCTTAAGTCTACGAACCAATCAAATATCGGTATACAAACCAATCAAACGGCCTTCATTTCGCGTTCGTTTTTATAAGGGTAGATAACTATAATCATATCCACTTACTGAAAGATTTACGTAAATAATGTGTATATTTCTAATTCATTTATATTTAAGAGCGTGTCGGTGTAAGCAAAGGCGTTTTGTAGCGGAGGCGCTGGGTCAAGGATTTGGACCATTTTTTTTCTGTGATATGAGTTAGTATCTAGATACATCCACACAAGATATTACATTGATTCCATTGATACCGACCTCGAAAATAGGGAAAATATATTTTGATAGAAAAATAAGCAAAAAATGGGTAATTTTGGAACCAAATTTAAATGATCTGCTTTTCAGACAGAATTTTGAACATTAGTAGGACCACTCGGGTGCCTCCTACACATAAGAGTTTTAAGTGTCTACTGCTAAGTGTTTACTGCTAAAGATACCTTGGTACTGTGCGGAGACCCAACACTCTCTGAAAATCAAAGTTAAGTTTGAGATGATATAGCTAGCCCTTTCTATGGACTGGAACAAAATTTCATAACAACTAGTAACCTTCCTATGAACAATACAAAAAAATAAAAATGACCGCAACAAGCAATGTAAAAAAAGAGTGAAATGAATTAAAAAACACAAAAATTGAGATAAAATGTTCCGTTTGTCGATACCCTATGCATAATCTATGTATGGACATCATTACAAATTTAATATAATATTCCATTTAGTCGTTAGCAAGGATGATTTTGACAAAAGAGGAGAGATGGAGAGAGAGAAATTGGGTTTAACGTCCACTCGACACAAACTAGATCATTTAGGGACTAACATGTGGTTTAATTTTATTTCAATAATTCGCTTGTGCGTATGGGTCTTTAGCATTGTGAGGAAACCGAAGGACTCGGAGAAAACCCACGAGGTTGGACAGGCGACTGTACACCTTGTCGCATACAACCGGGGATTTTAAACCACGCCAGTTGTCTCAATAGAAATCTTTATGATTCAGGGCACTCGGCCATCCAAACCCCAAGACAGAGTGAAATAACATTTAGTGTTCACTGGACACAAACTAGGTCATTAAGAGAATAACATGTGGTGATGCATATCTATGGATATCTTTACAAGGAAGAGTTTGCGTTAAGAGAAAGAAATCGGGTTTAAGGTCCACTTGACTTTTGTTATTTTTATTACTATTCGTTCTTTTTTGGAAATGTATCGTTGTGTTATATTTATTATTATTGAACTTGTACTTGGCAGTGTGATTCTCAATGAAACCCTTGAACCTACATGTATATAAACAACTATCCGGTCTCCATTTATATATTATAATAATTGTAATTTGTTGTTAAAGATACATTATTAGCGATCAGATAAATAGTTAAAAACTAGATAATGTAAAGTTAATTTTCAGAAAATTCCAGACAAAGAAATAGTTTCAATAACTCATTTTTTTAAAATTTAATCATCAATGAGCGTCGGGCAGCAGATCGGATTGTAATCGAGTAAATATCGTAGGCTGGCGATGATATCAAAGGTTGATTATGGTATGGATAAGTTAATTATAGTCTAATTAATAATTTCGGTCCTAAAGAAATGCCTGCAATGAGTAGATTTAGCTCTTGCATAATAAATACGCAAAGCCCCGCCCCTTGAGACTTCTCTCATTTAGGCTACCTTCTCACTAATTCCCAACCTTGTCCCTTGAAAGGGGCGGGGCTTTGCGTTTTGCTTACTTTACCCCACGATAGTTACTTCTCTTTGACAATGTTTATAAAATTAACGATTTATGGGATTGGTCGATAAAAATAGATCAAGCATCAAGGACAGATAACTTGAAAACATGCCCCCCCCCCCTTATGGAAGCAGACCACCATTAATTTCCCCATTCACATCAATGTTAATCCTGGGTTCTTTGTCCTCTTTCCCCAAAATTTCGTTGGATTGACAGTTTTTCACTATAGACAGAGGAGCAAATGGTCATTTCTTTGCACTGAAATTTGTATATGGTTGACCAACAAAATTTTGAGATACACAAACATGTAGCTATTTGCCGCACATGTTACCGTAACCAACCTCGTAACTCTGTTATTATGAATATTTACTAAAACCTGGCAGAAAATGTTTATTTAAACCCTCTTTGTTCATTCTAGACCACAAAATCCAACAAAAATTGTCATGCAAACGGGAAGAAAGGAGACGAGGAGATAATTGCCCTAAATAGACAAACTACAATTTGATGAAATTTAATGGTGGTCTGCCTCCATAGATGCACCCAGGGGTTAGTGGAGTAGACCGGAATGAGACCACTTGGGATACTGAGGAGGATGACAAGATAAGATAACTTTATTTTATAGAACTTCCTATACCATTTCTGATTTGTAGAGATAATTTGCAGTCCTCGGTTTGCGTTTGTATTTTTATTATACGAGTTTTTATTCTAAAACAGTTTGAAAACTGGTTGGATGTTATTGTCACAAAATTTTGGTAAAATGATTGACGGTCTTTGCTTATAAAGCAAAACCCCAAGCTGCAGTAATTGAAATATATTTATAAAAATACTAAATAATACAATAGTAACAGACTTGGTGGGGTTTTCAAATAATAATAACCGAATCACTGATTGGTGATGTGGCAAATGCTGGGTTCATTGAAATTTCTTTAGCCTATCGTCATGGCCTGTGATGCGATAAAAAAACATTCCATATGGTAGTTAGACTGGGAGAGTCAACAACCAACAACAACGACGTAGATTGACAGTCAGATTAATTCAAGCAATTACAATGCATGATTTTCGAATGCGTGCACACATCAAAAGTTGTTAATCAATCTTTTGTTTTCTATTCGCGAAGCTGGCTCGTGTGTTAATGAGACCTGCGAATGTCTTTTATTTGTTTTCTTTCATTATACATGTATATCTATTTATGCGTGGAATTGATTGTTTGTGTTATTATCATGTTGGAAGACCGACGTAACATCCAGCTCCTATTAATTACGACCAGTCGTCAGACAGATCGGAAGTCACCGTGTATATAGGATTACATCTTGCTGTATGGACATTTAATAGCAAAACATGGGATTTATATTTGAAAAACAACTTTAATGGTGTATATATTTAGATTGAGGAGGGTTTTAGAATTACCCATTCAGCGAAGCGTATAAAATCATAAACTGTACAAAACTCATCCATCGCCAATTTCTTAGCATCACAAGTAAAGTCGGCCGTATCCGTTACAGTTTCCAAGAATATTTCAACACGCTTTCATTCAAGTTTAAAACCTGAAACTTATTTTTGTAATATATATGTACGTAAAGGTGAAATGGTTCCGTGTGTCGTTGTTTTTGAAATAAATACTCCATAATAGAATATATCGATTCAAGAGGCGTGGTTGCTAAGAAAATAGAATTCTGTGATCATTCTGAAGGAAATTTGAATGTTTTGCCATTACTTACAAAACACGGGTCCATTTAAGGATAGTTTAACAGTCTGGGAAAGATTGGAGCATTTATCTCGGACAACATTTTACGGGAAGAATTGTTTCTATAATTTAAAAGCTGTTAACATTTTTATTGAAATTATTTGAAAAGGACGGTTTTGAACGAGAAACAAGATGGTTGATGCCATGAACATCGTGCTAATATGTATAGATGTCTTGGCGTTTTTACTAAGTTTAATAGGGAACACGTCTGTCATTATTTTACTCTCACAATTCAAATATCTTAGAGATATTGACACGTATATACATTTGTGCCTCGCCGCAACAGGACTCATTTTCTGTAATGTATGTGGTTTGCAGTGGATTATTTATTGGAGTGATGCGTCTTTGGACATAGATCAACTTTGTTCCATTTGCCCGTTCGTAAATGTCGCAAATTCCCTGATATTGGCATTCTTACTATGTTGGAGAGCATATCGATTCCTTCGTATTGGTGTGAGCCACACGTCAAAACCTGCCATTGTTACTGTAATATTCCTGATCCTGCTGACTGGAACATGCGGAGTTTCTATCCACTCCTTAGGATTGATGAAATGCAAGGATCCGTCCGAGCCACAGAGCACAAAGTGGTTTCCTTTTGTGATTCTAAAGGAGGCCATAGTGATTGGTGCATTTTTTCTCTCGCAATCTCTTCAATTCAATCGACTATATTCTAGTTACAACCAGCTCACCATGGGTCAAAAGAGTATTTGTCTTTTCTTAAGGCGTGAAAAACAGACAATAATTGGGTCTACTGTGCTTATGGTTATATTTACCATTCCGCGATTTATCGTTTTGATTATTTACTGTGTTTCTATTCGAGCAAACCAAGTGCCTGCCCGGTTATTTTTCTTTCTACGAAACTTTAATTTATTGCCACCAGCCTTGTATCCCTTTGTCTTGGTGTTGATGACGAAGCAGTTTCGACGTGCCTTTGTTGATCTTTTGCGGTGTCGCTGTAAGAAATCTCCAAAAGTTTTTGTCACTAATTTTACACCAAAACCAATTCCTACTGTGGCTTTAGAAATAGGCGATGAGTGGATAGTAAATCCGGATCTGGTGTGGAATGAGACATTTCCAGGAGAGTCTTCAAAAGTTTTTGCCACTAATTCTACACCCAAACCAATTCCTATTTTGTGTTTGGAAAAAGGCGACGAGTAGAATAAATTGGGACAGAATTGGGGTGCCATTGCTTTGGGCGTGCGTTGAATAAAGACATCCATTTTGATATGAAATGAATCTATGAATTGACCACGGAATTCCTTATAACCGTTATGACCATAATACCCAACCCCCAGTGAGGGCCCATGGAACAACAACTCGTGATGTAATATGATTTATTTTAATTGGAAAATCGCTTCCTTGGTTGGTTAATCCACCGTAGTCAAGTGAGAGATCATTTCACGGATTAGTCAATGCGATTGGATGAGTAGGCCTACGTACACATATTAGACACTTTTGGCAAGCTAAAATTCATGGTCCGTATCAAGTGTCCGTATCGATTTTGTGTTTCGTGTGACGTCATCAATTTGTGTCTAGTTCGCATACGTGACACGGCACATTTACACGGTAGCACATATTATAAAACAGCTTTCAATTTCATATGGAAAAAGTACGTATTAAATCGTCGTCTTTTTACCGTCTGAAATGTTGTGTGAATCTATGTGTATCCTAGAACACGTTGGTGTATATTTGATGTGGTTTAAAACATGATAACGACAGGAAGTTAATCATTGAAAAAGAACTCCCCAATGGTGAAAATCGAAACCCATACGTATGCGGCGCGAAAACCTGCCAAAACTCTAAAACGACATCAAAGCAAAGTACGGATACGTGATGTATTATATCATGTATTATATTACGCCACCTTTGTAAGCTTAACGTATAGGTAATAAACAATCTTATTTATGGATGCACAGGGGATAATTCTATAGAAGATCATTACTTTATATTACCAGGCAACGTTTATACTCTAGTTTTTTTTATCAAACGTCGTAACTGTATCCCAGTTCCATTACTAAGTGTCATTGATACCATTACTATTTGTGATGATATCAGAATAATATTATACTTTACGTAATCTATACTTCCATATTAGTTTTATATTAATCAATAAAGATCGCCTTTAAATGGTAGCATATTTCTAATTTTTCATCATAAATTATGTCGGTGTTAATGTTGGTTGCTTGTACGTGTATATTAATGTCCCATCCTAGTCAATTAGTAATAAACCATAATTTTATACCCTGTTGTTCATATTCATTCATTGTGAGAGTGTGTATGGTGGCGGTGGATTCTATCTATTATACACTGCTTGACAGGTGTATTAGTATTATATATTTTTCCAAAGATCTATCTTCGACCTCTCGCGATTCATCTGTGTAGAAACCCATAGAGATGAAGTCGAAATTAACGCCCTACCTGTCTGTCCCAGACGGGCTTATGAAGACTGGCAAAATATGTAAAGATTTGTGAATGTTTCGACGACGTACGACATCAATACAGGGCGTTGTTTTTGGCATCTTATAATGAATTAAGCTTTCTGTCAATGTATAACTTTATATTTATGACTCTTCTCTTGTAGACAACAGTCCTCAAATAACCCACATTTCGACCCACCATTTGGGATGCCACCACTCTGTTAATAGTTTAAGTATTTGACGTTTCCGCCTTTTCTTCCTCGAATTCTGGCTGTAACTATTCATACCTTGGTTTTCTATCCTCCCGAAGGGCTATGCAGCACTTGTTTAGAACCTTATCTGGCGCTACAGTTTCCGGGAGGGAGTATATTT
Source organism: Patella depressa (assembly GCA_948474765.1). Taxonomy (NCBI): domain Eukaryota; kingdom Metazoa; phylum Mollusca; class Gastropoda; family Patellidae; genus Patella; species Patella depressa. Next base: position 54,519,538 of record OX419715.1, on the reverse strand, counting down.
TGTATGCCAGCGAATAATAGAAAATTCTTTTATGCCTTATACAATTTCTATAGGGTTTAAATTTCGAACTGAAGCTTTCAGACAAGGTAAATTATTAGCATTTGATCGGCATGCTTTATCGGGTGAGTTCCTTTTCATGATGATCGTATCATTTATGCTATGCTTATTTCGATTTTATCGGGTTTTACCGAATTACGAGCGTACGTACAAAAGTCGGTAAGAAGCTTTCATAACTTTCATTAAAGCTTTTCATTAAAGATTCTTGGTTTGACGTCACTAACGTCATCAAAGAACATAATATTGTCACTTAATAATTTCGTCCGTGTAAATATTTGTTGCGCAAAGGAATAATTAAGTCACCCAAGATAAAAGGTTTATTGAACATATATTATTTGTCAATTTTAGACATGATATTATAGAGTATTGGGAAATTTATCATTAATGGGCTAGTGTCATTGAGTCAAATGGTTTGGTTTCGATATCCAACTTCTACGTGACAAGGAGAAGGGTCGCCTGTCCGGTTTCATCTCACTGCTAAAGACGGGTTCGTGCAGGTCAATTACTGAAATAAAACTGAACCATGTGTTTGTCCAGAATTAATGATTTATAGTTTGTGTCGAGTGGACTTAAAGCCCATTTCTCCCACCCCCTCACTTCACCGTCTGCGTGCAATTATCTGTATCAAATATGTAAGTAAATTCCTAGTAGTGTGCTACTGTCAACATGTATCTCCTTTAATTTATAGTTAAACATACATTATGCAAGAGCTAAACCTGCCCATTGCAAGTCTTTCTTAAAGTCTGAAATTTTATCTAAATTATTAATTAGACATTAATTAACTAATCCAAGCCATAAGTAGCTAAAATCTCGGTTTTAGTTTTCAGCACGGGTGTAGCCATGAACCGTAAGTAGCTTAACTCCGACAACGGAAGTGTTAGTCCACCGCCACCAGCCTATGTTACTCACGGTCCGATCTAGCCCTGTACACCAAATTTAATCCCGGGCACGGTCACAAATATTAGTGCACGCTTATTCGAAACTGTTGTGGGGTCGAGGGTACCTGTGGGGCTGGCAAGGAAATTGTCCCCGGTAAAGAATCCTCGGTTTTCCAATTCGCCGCTTTCCCACTCTCAAAATCTCCCGATTCCCTCACGGAACCATTGAAATGAAAATGCCATACTTATGTGCATAGTCCAGGGGAAGAACGATCTAAGTCCACGAACCCCAGTTATTGACGCCACCTGGTAGGAAATTGTATAAGCTTTTTGTGGAACAATCAATTTCAGGTAAACACGACCGGGGTCACATCGAACCAAAGCCCTTCTGAAATGGCCTTCCGGACAAATACAAGTCCATCGTACCCTTTATTTAACCTTTTGCCTGAAAAGTTGAAACCAATGGGTAAATCCTAATCTATCTTTTACACAAATATGGGAATCGACAAAAAAAAAATGGATGCCTTTCTGATATAATGAGAAATATAAGCTTAATTTTACCTGCACGAAAATGCTGTGTCACAGGGTGCAGTATTATAATTGTAATTTGTTCCCCCATCGCAGCTTTGGGAGACTAATATGACGTCATTATTACATTCTATGTATAGCGTACAATCTGAGCAGTGACCGTAAAACCCATTTAATCTACCGGTGCAATCCGTTATACAGTATGAAAAAATAGCTGAGAATGTAGCTAGTTTTTGGGTGATTGGAAGATTGAGTTTTTTTTTTAATTTACAAATAATTACGGATCATATCAGACAAAATGTCTATTTCTTCTTGCCTGTTGAAATATTTGAAGACAGAAAAGTTTAAAATATATGTCGAAAGAAGGAAAAGCCAGGTCTACTGGGGTTTTTTTAAAAAAAAGAAATGGGTATTTCCCATGTTTAGTCCTGGCAAAAACATTTGAGTAAAAACTCAATTGCCCCTGTGAGGGACTGCAGCACAGTTTTGACGACATTTTGTCAAGCCATATATGCCACAATACGAACTGTTCTCGCCACAATAGAGGTATATATTTTGTTTGTAGAACCTTCCTTTTGTTGTCAACAATTAAAATCTGTAAATTAATGATGTATAATGACCGAAAAGGAAATACGAAAATAGCCCACTGATACCTACTATGTGCTTGGGTTGTTGTAAAATTTGTTATTAACAGAAGAATAGGACATGGTCTGCTTTTTCCAACAATCCCAACATATCTAAGATGGAAACAGATAAAGTAAATTAATCACGTAGCTCTAATATTTTGACACAACACGTTTGTTAATAGTTTTCTTTAATTAAAATAAAATAAAGCTACTAATATTTAATTTCTTATCAATTTAATGTGTAGTTGATAAATAAAAATAGTTCAACATAGATATATGATTGTATAATCTGTGGGAAGATCGATATTTTAATAATGTTTCATTATAGGGTATTAATTAGTATTATGTATGTTATAATATACCGTGTTTCAACATACATTCTTGTGTATTTTAAATAGGAAATTATATAACTAAATAATACAGTGTTAATATAAAAATTTACAAGGTAACTTACTTTAGTAGTATGAAACTATATTACATAATAGCTAGATCTATATTTAGATAAATATTAAATCATAGCTTTGATTATAGAATCGGGAAATCAATATTAAGTACATATGAAAACAATAATGAATCAATCCAAATATCAAAATGAAACATTCTACCGCATTTTATAAGTATACATTTTAAAAAAACTGTTTTTACAGTTAACAAAAAATATAGATACAGAATGGGATAATACGAAATCATAAAGTACATTGGCGTAATCATTATTTACGGGGGGGGGGGGGGAGTGGCGAGATTTCAGTGATTGAATTTTCCGCGATCATCATTACTAAAGTCGGTAGGATAAAAAAATATATGGTCTCGATTATCCATTTCTTGATTTAATTACGAATAGAAGTCGAACAGCAAATCGGAATGTAATCCAATAAACATAGCAGGCTAGCGTTGACATCGAGAGTTGATTATGGCCTGGATAAGTTAAAATAGCATTATGCAAGAGCAAAATCTGATTTTTGCAGGTCTTTCTTTAAGCCTGAGATGTTATCTAAATAATCAATTAGACATTAATTAACATATTCAGACCATAATAAACTCTTTATGTCAAGACTAGCCTTCGATATTGGCAGATTAAAATCGTATATGCCGCTTAATGGCGGTTGATAATTAAATCAATCAGGTGGATAATCGAGACTATGCTGTTTATATTAATGATTTGAGTAATGATGACCGAGGCTATGAATATTTCAAAAGCTTTTTTCTCGGCTAATAGTGAATCAATTTGACTGAAATTTTCAGCAAATTATCTTTACACTATCTAGTTTTTAACTATTGTAGTGAGAACTGCCATCTCTTTATCTTATCTCCCATAATGTAACTTTAATTAATGTCCAATTAATAATTTGGATAACATTTCGGGCGTAAAGAAAGACCTGAATTAGGCAGCTTTCGCTCTTGCATAATGCATGTTTAATAAAAAGTATTATTTCATAATTTACAAACAAAAACAAATATATCATGATTTTAAAAGTATACTTAAAATAGTTTTAAAATAGAAATATCCTGTGTAATAAATAAGGATTGGAACACCTCCTGACGAAATATCAAAATATGAATAAAAAATTGAGTAGGTTACATATATATACTGTCTTATCTTGTAAATCAATATAATAAAAGGTAAAGATATATGTCTACAATATCCACAGGGCAGCAATGCTCGGCAGCCTTGGGACAATTGGGGTATTTTTTATCATCTTATTCAGCTGTAGATGGTAACATACACTCAGTAAAACTTTACATAACTATTCGGGGGTTGGGATGGCCTAGTGGTCTAGAGTGCCGCGCTTCGACCTCTAGCTGGCCGGTCACCTCTGGCTTGCGGCTGTGGTTTCGAGCCCTGGTGTGAGCGTATGTTCCATGGAGATAGGGGCGCCTTCTCAACCTCGTGGGTTTCCTCCGGGCACTCCGGTTTCCTCCCACTGCTAAAGACCCCTACGCGCAAGCGAATTATTGAAATAAAATTAAACCATATGTTAGTCCCGAAATGACCTAGTTGTGTCGAGTGGACGTTAAACCCCCATATGCGCGTAAACTTTAGCCATCCTCTTTGCTATTTAAATAAGACTATGCCTCTTTAATTTAAGTCAAAAATAAAGATGTTGATTGCATTGTATAATTTGTTAATTTGTATAATGTGGTTCTACTTATCACCGACAAGAACAGGTGAGCGTTGTGATTGTTTTGTCAATGATGCCCAAAATATTGTAATGGAAAGATATGTTACAGATTTACATATTCTAAATTAATATGATAGAAATGAACATGATCGACTAGAATATGAGAAAGTTGAAAACAGACATACTAAAAGAAAATTCTCGTTAATTATATAACATATCTAAATTAATATGATAGAAATGAACATGATCGACTAGAATATGAGAAAGTTGAAAACAGACATACTAAAAGAAAATTCTCGTTAATTATATAACATATCCAGACTAAGAACTATTTACAATTACCAGAAATCTACACAAATATCTAATAAATGCCAAATCGATCATATCATGATGGCCATTCGAATATGTTGGCGTCAGCAACACCAAACGACATTTGTATGCCTAACATTGACATCTAATCCGTGGAAACGTATCAACTGGTGATTATTTGGAATACATAACGGTGTAATGAACTTCAGATAAAATCTAAAAAGACTTTGTAGATAAAATCTAATTATATTTTATGTGATGCGAGTAGTCCGAATGAATTTTTACGAAGGAGGATTTGAGGTGGGGAAGTCGTTCAGCAAGAAAGAGAGGAAAAAGTAATTAGACTGCAATATTTAAATTATCCATTCGAATAGCATGGTTGAATAGTATATAAATCTCCTTTAAATTCGAAAGTGGTGGTGTTTACCTTCTATGTGCATCCCATATAGTTGCAACTGTCTTTAAAAGTAATAGGAAATATTTTATCATTGATTGGAGTTCAAGAAGTTTCATTGTATTGTGTATTGTGTTATGTGGATTCAATCCCACTGTGGGTGTCACCATTTCTCAATCTTTGACACTTAATAAAGAAAAAACATCATTAAAAGATCCACATGTTTATTAGCCTTCCTCTCAAGGTAGATCACTCATACATAGTAAATACATGAGTAAGTCTCATTTATTATATAAAAGGCAAAGGCATAGAAATAAAGGCAGTTAAAGGGAAGTAACTCTTCCAAGATTCACACCACAAAGTACTTATGTAACAAGAATTATCACTATATAACAATTGTTTGTTTACCGTTTCATTTGAAGATAACGACTATTGGGGCATCGATCTGCACGATAGGATGTACTACATAAATTCCAGTCCGCATTCCGCCAATTACATAAAACTGAATTTGCATGAAATCGAAATTGAAAAGATCTCAATCTAATGATGAATAATGAAGATCCTCCACTATTAGTTCTCGACCTATGAACTGCTTTTGATACAACGTAACCCCAATTTCTCTGGATACCTTTTGAGTTGGGTGGTTTTGTGTTAGTTATTGTGGTTCGTCTCATATTTCACAGGTCGCAAACAGATTATTTTCTCAAAACATGCATCTTTTTCTGGGATTTTTTTTTATGGTATTCCTTGAGGAAATGTGTTTGGTCCAATGCTGTTTACACTGTACACGTCAGAGAACCTTATCAACACCCATATAGAACACATTTTTTTTTATAGAACTTTTACAAAGTACAATTGTGTGCCCAAATTTTCCCAGCATTTGGTGCCCAAAATGGGGGGTGGCCGACCCCCCCCCCAGCCCGTACGCCTATGCCCGAAGCAATTATAGCCCTAAGTAACCTTCGCCTTCATTAGCCCAGTCGTTGTAGAAAAGTGGGGCGTTCAAATGGGTTTAACGTCCACTCGACACAAACCAGGTCATATTGGGACTAACATATTGTTTAATTTTATTTCAATAATTCGCTTGCGCATAGAGGCCTTTAGCAGTTAGAGGAAACCGGTGGACCCAGAGAAAACCCACGAGATTGGACAGACGACCCTACTCCTTGCCACGTACAAACGGGGATTCGACACCACACCAGTTGACTCAATGACAGGCCGTATGATACAGCGCGCGTAGGCTAACCATTCGACCCCCCCCCCCCCCCGGGTCAAATACTTTGGGCTCTCTGATTAAAAAATGAAATATAGCTTAAATATAGCTTTAATAGTCCATTGTCAACATTGTGGGTTTCCATCGGTCACTCCGGTTTCCCCCCACTGCTAAAGACCCGACGCGCAAGCCAATTATTGAAATATTGCTTTAGTAGTTCATTCTCAACATTGTTGGTTTCCTCCGGTCACTCCTGTTTTCCCCCACTTCCAAAGACCCCTACGCGCAAGCCAATTATTGAAATAAAATTAAAACTATATGTTAGTCCCGAAATGACCTAGTTTGTGTCGAGTGGCCGTTAAACCCCATTTCCTTCTCTCTTGTTTTAGTAGTTCAAGTAAATGCAGGTGACCGCACTGCATGCAAAACAAAACCAATTTCGATGTTTCATGTTGTAACATACCAATTACGTGGTTGCGAATGGGAAATAAGCTAAGATGAATCTGAGTACATCGCGGATCACGGTTGATTTTATTTTTATTTTTCAGTTAATTTTACTGACCATTCTGAATTTAGATTTGATATTCATTTGTCAAGGGGTGTTCGCTAGAATGCAAACAGGTCGACATCAATGATGCATAATTGTCTTTATTGGTCGGGAGAGGGGGGAGAAAGAGAAAGAAATGAAAAGAAATGGAGTTTAACTTGAGCATGCCATACATATTGTTTTCAGGGGTCTTTTGCCCGGACATCGTCATTACACTTTATTCTAACTACCAATGAAACTTTTGTGTTCACGGGGCCTCATTTTTCGTCACATCAGAACGACTGTACGTTCTCCATTGCCAGGTCCTCCGCCTTGTAGTGACAACGGGAGACCACGTCGGAAAATTTCTATGAATTTTCTCGGCCAACACAAGGATCGAATACACGACCGCCAGGTTAGCAAGCCTACGTCTTATTCACTGAGCCACCGTGGTTTTAGAGACATCGAATTAGCTCCCCCCTCAATATTTCGCCAACAATAATGATTTCTTAGGAGTGTTCTTATCCGGCCACATCCTCAGCCCCTCCCAAAAATTCAGCAGCCCCCCCCCCCCCCCAATCCAATTGTATGAGCTGGCTACGGGCTCGAAAGTAGGTCATTTTGACACTAAAATATGATTCAGTTTTATTTCATTAATTCGCTTTAATGTTTTTGGGGTCCAGAAGGTCCAACTAATTTATTCAGTTACTAAGGCTGACCCTGCGTAAATGCATAGGATAAGTAAGTATTAATAACCGCTAAATGAATGGTTATTATTTATAATTTAATGTGTTGTAGATTTGGTCTTTGTGGGACAGGAAAGACTCAATTAGGAGATGTGATTATGAACGATGCTGTAATTGTTTTAGCATGTGTTAGGTAAGATATATTAAATTGAACGCAACGGAAGCAATTCGATAATTGGCATCGACCTCTCACCACCACCCTATCGCTTTTCTAAACATCTATCTACTATAATTTCCTGCGCTTTAAAAAAGGGTCAGTTTCGTATGGTGATGTCTTGAGTTATTCCTGAAGCAATGGTCCGAGAAATCCCTCTCTTTCCATTGCTAGATTGGCTTCTGATGTCTGAGCTTTTGAGGGAGTGTGTGTATTCTCCCAGTTCAATCAAATATATCCCATGTACAGGAACATGACAGCCCTTCATTTACTATGGGGTCTTCCCTAAAACTTTGGAGGAGGATTTAAGGTAGTAAAAACGGTGAAAGTATTGTTCGTCTTCGTACCTTATTGTTTACATTGTTGATAGCCTCGTTTGTCACACAATTAGTTTTTCTACAACATTCTGCTACGCACTGGTTAATTGGGCATAATAAAATCGTGAGTCATGACGTAACGTTATGTAAACATATTTGATCCAATTTGGAACTTTGTTTCAATTTTAACGATTTTGTTACGCAGTAAGCCATTGGTTGTTAATGGGACTGTTGAGCAATAATAATTTAGAACAAGAATTTTCTCTACTTATAGCAGTGAGAAGAGGGGTTAGCTCTAATCAAACGGCACACTGCCAGGAGTATGGGGAATAGACGATACTAGAATGTCCACCAATTTGATGGACCATTGTGTATTTTGATTAGACTTTAAGATGAATGCATATGCTAATGGCATATCGGTTTAATATTTTTTTTCCATTTTTCGTAGTTCACCGTTACAATTGGTTCTTCAGTGGTAGAAAACATATCCAACGAAAGGGAAAGGGTGGGAGTCGAGAATTGAATAGGGGAACCAATGGTGACATTATGTCCTGTTATTCTATACTCTATATATTTCCATTTGTTCTTCAATTTGGAATCAGCCGTAATTTATTTAAATTAATTTGTTTTTATCATCTAGTATAATTTGTGTAAGCTATGATGACTTGATGCATAATATGTCGCTAGCCCATTAATAAAGTACTTTTTCTTGGTCAGTCGTTCGTGGTGGAATCAAAAACAGGGGTCCCATGTCTACCACTGACAGCATATTAAAGATCCCCTGACAGTTGCAAATCGAAATACAAGTGTCACATCAAACTTTCGCTCATTAATTAATTAATTCGTGTGTATATTCAGCTCGATGCCATTTGTTTCATGCAGACCACATAAACACCCTGCAGTAAAGCGGATCTCGTTATAGTCCTAGCAATAAAGCATTGACCTTCAGACTGGGATTTTCCCAGTCGCTTACCAGACGTGGTGGACAAGGACGTGCGCGTGTTCGTTCAGGCGTGTTAAAAACAGTTGTCTAAATGTGTACATAACGACATACAGGTAATCGCACCCTTGACAGTTGTATTCGAATTCAGAAGAAAAGCAAATTATCATATTTCATGGCAGTCTCTAAACGACCTACGTATTGTATTGACGAGACCTTATACACACAGGGACTTGAAGGGATTAAAATAAAACTTCTTACTACTGCTTGAATATAATAGTATAGTATTAGTATATAATAAAGGGATGTCAGATGCCATCTTTGTTATGACTTTTTTATGATATATCGTCTGCTGTCATCTCACAATACTCACTAGTTCTAACACTTCATGTCATTTTTATTGCCAACGAGACTTTATTTGATCATTATTCACCTAAATCGGGCGAAACGTTTATCAACAAAATGTCGCCTCTGGCAAAAATAAATGTCGTTGAGTATTTTTTATAAAACTAATTAGAAAATCAATTATTATTATTAATATAATGTTTCTGTGAGTATCATCATATAACCACCACTCCGCGGTCTTTCCCTAACCAAATATCTTGCGTCCAGGGGCATAAATGTGGGGGGGGGGGGTACACCCCCCAGCCCCTAAAATAGTCGGTCGCAAAATTAGTGCAGTCGGTCGCAAAATAGGGGTAGTCGGTATCAAAATAAGTACTCACTGTATACGTCACGCTACTCACGCAAAACTTTAGTATAAAAATAGTCGGTCGCAAAATCAGTGCAGTCTGTCGCAAAACAGGAGCAGTCTTTAGTATAAAATAACCTTATCAACTTATCATGTTTGAAAAGATGTTGTGTTTCACTCTCATTCTGTTGTGAGTAGATGGTCTAACAACAAAATTTCACCCAGGGAGAAAAATAGTCGGTCTCAAAATAAGTGCAGTCACTGCAGTCGGTCTCAAACACAATGCCAGAATAGATCCCAAATACTATATATTTGCGTGAATGCGTGAGCCGAAATTGCATACGTGAGTATGTTGGTCCAACAACAAAATTTCACCAAGGGAGAAAAATAGTCGGTCACAAAATAAGTGCAGTCACTCCAGTCGGTCCCAAAAACAATGCCATAATAGATCCCAAATACTATGTATTTGCGTGAATCCGTGTGCCTAAATTGCATACGTCACACAAAACTAAGGTATAAAATAACCCTGTATGCTTGTCACTCTTATTCTGTTGTGAGTATATTATGTTGTTCTATGAAATGTTTTCTACCATGACAAAAAATAGTCGGTCTCAAAAAAAAGTACTCACCGCAGTCGGTCTCCGACTAAATGAATTAATGAGATAAACATACAATCACAAAACAGGCGAAATTGACAGATAAGCCTCAAGATTTTGTCCCATTTCTTATCAACCCCAGTACCAAAAATTTAAAAGCTCTGTTACATATCTGAAATTTTTTCGCGCCTGCGGCGCGATTCCAGTATAACATCATTCTTCTACTGGCAGCGCTCACGCTGTCGATCGCCATTTCCGCCAATTGCGATAAAAATAAAATTTTGGCGTTAAAATATTCAATCTGGCGAAATTTTTGGCGATTCTTTTTAGACTACTGGGTTACATATCTGAAATTCTTTCGCGCCTGCGGCGATTGATTTAATTTTAAAATGATTCTTTTACTCCTCAGTTGTCTTATACTTTCTCAGCACTATCATATTCACGATTATAGTGAACTGCCCAGTTTGTAGTTCCACTGGTGTATGGGGCGGAGGCGTCAGATTGTACAGATGTTATGCCAACACTTGCAAAACACATCTGGAGATTCTGTCCCATTGACTGACATTTCTGGTACGCTCGTTCACAGGAATTTTCCCAGCAATGGCCCCAAATGCCAGGATATTGAATCAATTTTTCAAAAATTTTCTCAAATTACTCAGTGTTATAGGCACCACTATTGATATGACATAAACTATACGTGAATTAAAATAAAACTACTTTCTGATGAGACAACGATCGGCGAACAACTACACAATTATATAATAATATTTATGTTCTACCGGGACGCTTAATGTTATAGCTAGTATTTTGTTTACTTTCATCGTGGAGTGGGATTGTGGATGGCGCCCTAGATTTGAAACCGCCCCTACCCCACCCCCATATTCCCTAGAAAACTCGCACTTGGTGCTCGGCTCCTGATTACGTCACTCGCACTTGGGGGGGAGGGGTGGTATGTGCATCAGTCGGTCGCATTTTGGCTAAACACCCCCCCCCCCCCCAAACGAAATCGTTATGTGCGCTCCGTCACTTCATTTTTGTAGGGGCATTGTACTAACAACATATTGCATCCGGGCTACTGTGTCCAATATAAGACACAGAGTAGCAGTCAAGATCGTGATAAGGTTTTGTTTCCTCTGGTTATATAAAAACTGAAAATATACCTATCAACCGGTTACAGTTGAAATATATACAGAATGTCTCTCAAAGATAGCCGTTTGGATAAATGGAACTCTATGAACTAATAATCAATTTGTTTTGTTTGAATGGCTGATTACCAGTCTAGAGTAAGGTTGTTACAAGTTATTTAATTTGATCAGTGAGTTGTTTTTTTCCTCATCTCCAGGCTAATGTCAGATTAATGGCATGTCGATATTGTTTGTCTTTTATATATGTTACATCCTACTATATTAGTAAGTGAAGGAGGACCGCACTACACGAAAAACAAAAACCTATAAGATTAACCTGCGGAAAATATCAAATCAAGTGAATGGATCCGGGGGCCAGCCGTAAGCGTCCACTGCGCTGTACAGTCCCGGGCCTGTTATGGTACAGGCTTCACTAAAAATGATTTGAAAAAAAAAGAAAAGAGGTAACAGAAATAATGCGACCGATCTTGACGATGGTATTATTCCTTAAAGTAGCTAAATTTCTAACTCAGAATTACTTGAAAACACGAATTATTTGTCAATATATATCAACATTGGTTGAGAAAAGATGGGCGTCTGATATCCATTATTTCGAATAAAATAAACATTTTACCATTGGTACACGAATCGTGTACAATAATGCGCTACAGCCTTATTTGTAACAAGCTAACAAGAGACTCGAAGAACGAGGCTAGACACATTCCACGAGTCATGTCAAATGGTTACCGCATATTCTTACCTGGAGAACATATCGTATTTCGACGAACATCTGATGTAGCGCGAAAGGGAGATAGTGTGTGTGTGGGGGTGGGGGGTCAGTACTTACGGAGATGGTCGTATAAAAGCTGCGCCCTCTGAAATACTGTATAAACAGGTATAAAGAATTCTGGCATGGGCTTTACATACATGTAGTGTGTAAGCTGATTTTGTGGTCAGTATCTCGAGCACCTATTTACCCAAAGGGCGATATCTTGACCAATCGCGTTATTACGGGTTAATTTACTCATGTTATAAACAGACCGACGGACATGGGCGTTTACATAGTCACGTGTTACAGATTGCGGAGATGTTTTGTTCATGGAAATGAGACAGACAATTGACTGATGATTCGGCGTTTAAATTTTCTAATTAAAGCAGAAAAGATTTGAATTTCGGGTAGTATATTTTTTAGGATTTTAGGATTATTTGACTATTAAATAATGAATAAAATATAAACTAATGCTACAGTTCTCCTTTAATACATTATAACAGGGGTAATGTGGTCCACCGCAAATGTCTGCTGGTTTGTACCAAACGAAGCTTTAAAGTCACAAGCGGTCACCTATCGAAACTACTTGTAAAATCCTTTCCTTAACACTGTGGGGTGTGTTGGTGTTCATAAAACAAGGTAAAAGAAAAATAAAGCAGTTTTGACATAATGCGTCTGATTTGAAACCCGTTATCACCCTCACTCGATGTCTATGGCATTGGTGCACTAACCAGAAAGTCTCGAGTTCGATCCGTAGTTGGATGAGCAGATTCTTCGGGATTCTCCAGCCTGGCATTGAAAAAGCGTCAAAATGTTCAGGTGGCACGAAAAAACTGAAGCCAACCCGCTAAAGACAGTTGAAAATCGAAATAAGAGTACGCAAAATTTCCCTCTAGTATGCGCTTAGATGTATGCCCGATTGGCGAAGAAACGTAAGCCGTTAATATGCCATTTCACTGCAATGAACTTTTGCTCATAGGATGTAATTATCTATTTTTTTGTTGCTGGGGAAAAGAATCTTTTCTTCTCCTAGGTGGTACAGCGTCCGTAGCAGGGGTGGTATTATCTGGTTTGTCCCTGTCGACTGAATGACAAGCCTTAAGAGCGATGACCACTGGGTCCAATAAATTCGAAGGCATTACACATACATGTATCTCAACTGTGACTTTTATCTATGGAAGCATTCCACAAAACAAATCAACATGCGGAAAAAAACAATGAAACCGCTCATTTCGTTTTTGACCCAAATCAAAGAGGGGTGGAGGGGTGGGGAGTAATTATGTATACAGGAAGTGTAAATAAAATCACAATATTTTCATATAGCTTTATTTTTAGTATTATTTCACATGCTGTTAATGACAATCATCTGAATAACAATTACAGCTAAAACTATATCGACAGTTGTGTGACGAAATAATTTCTGTGGCTGCAGAGAATGAAATGAGTATTAGACATAGTGATTTCTACTTCTAGATTCAAACTGCATGAATAAAATCTGAAAAAAAGCCGTTACTTTTTGAACACTGACTGACAACAAACTGGACAATCCGTGGTAATAGTAATAGGCTTAATTAACGCTCACTCCTAGAATTGGTGTTACAATAGTTGGGTAACATGGATATCATCACTACCCGTGGCATATACCTAAAAATATAATACCATCGAGTAACTAGACGATCGCGATATAGTGTTTTTGACGTCAAATAAAGAAAAGTGCAAATAGACACCAAACTCGCAGTACACACAGATTTTGTGGACCGCTTTAAACTATGAGTTGTGACTAGTTTTAATGTCCTTTTTTCGGAGAGTGTCCAGTTATTTGGCAGAATTAAAAGCGATCTATGTATATTCTATGGAAAAGTTAACTACATATGAAAACTTCAAGAAGTTAATAACATTAAAATTTTACTTAAAATATATAACAATGTGTATATAATATATATGTAATTATATATATAACAACGGTAGATAAAGTATGTATAACAACAATTTTATTTTTTAATGCAGGAAGTCCGAACTGAAATCCAAGATGAAAGTTATGATTACTTGAACCAATATTCTAAAATGAAGTTTAAAATTTATTGCAATATGTTTTGAATTATTAAAAGTCAATTTCAACCATCATACATGTAAATTCGGATTTTACATAAGATTAATTGCGCCGTAATGCGATTTGCCTGTGAATTGTTCCAAATCATATATATACCTGGCATCGATCAACCCTATGTGGAGAAATTAAGTTAGACATAAAGGTTTCTAATTTGAACAATCATTTTTTTAAATATATCTATTTCTAGTGTGTAAGGCTGTACGAAGTAAGAGGACGATAGTATGATTATTCAAACACGCCCTTGTCGCTCATATTGTGTAACACTATTTTGTTGAATCAAAGTTTCTGGTTAGCTATATCACTAATATAAGGTAAAATATTAAAATACTATATAACATGCTAAATAAATATTAATAATATAAAATATAAAGATTGAAAAATATACGGAAGACATGATAACACTATTTTTTAAAATATTCTACTTAATAAATCAAAACAACAGCTGTGAAAAATAGTCAGTACTACTTTTCACATATATAATAACAATCAAATTACTTTTCTTAATCAATAACAAATATTAATGCGCCTCAGGGTTACCCTTTCCTTATAAATTATTGTGAATAACAAAGTTTCAACGCCAATCAAGTAAACTTTCCCCATAAAACTACATAACAAGCTCCCACTTTCATTATAAATTATTTGTATTAAACAATACTAAATCTGAAATTAATATTAAAAGGCAAGAATGTACATCTACTTGTAGTCGCGTTATACATTACTCAAATAATAAATTCTTTAATGAATTCTTATCCGAATTTGTTTCAAATGGCATGCATGGTTTATTTTCATATATATTCTCTTGGTCAGATAGAGACAATCAACAATCGGCTTTATTGACAACTATCGAAACCATTCCAACGATTATTCCACAAATATCACAAAGTGCATGCAGTGATGGATTTAAAAGGTTTTCTCTCGGCAATGTTCAAGAAAAAATGTATTAATTCAGATTTTAAATTGCACAAGAATACAAATGTTCGCCCCTTATCTAACATAGTTTTTATACAGAACTTCAAGATAAAAATACAAATATTCGCCCCTTTATATGAAAGTTTAATTTTATACAAAATTTATAGGTAAAAAATACAAATGTCCACCCCTTTATCTAAGCTGATTTTATGCAAAATGTTAATATTAAAATATAAATGCCCATCCCTTATCAAAGCTTATTTTTATACAGAATTCTATGAGGTGAAAATACAAATGCTCGTTTCTTATCTAAGCTTTTTTATACAAAATTTTAAAGATGCATTATGTAAAATTTTGATAAAGAACTGACAGTTCCTGCTATAATTGTTTAACAATTGATAATGAAAAATGAATATACTAAAATTTTCAGTTAGTTATGACTGTTTGAAGAATAGTCAGTCACGATTTTCATAGCTACCGTTGTTACGATAATAAACAAAGTCTCGATTAACCATTTTTTTCCACATCACAACTGCCCGTCTAAGGAGTCTAATTAATAATTTACATCATTTGAGGCCACATAAAGGTAGGAAGATTTAGCCCTTACATAATGCGTCTTTAAGTTGAAAATAACTAGCAGAGCTAAATATAGAAAAAAATCAATTTAATTAAAAATAAATACGTATCAAAATCTAGTACATAGGTTTTATATGAGTAAACGGAATAGAAAACGAATCGACCCATTGGAGAAATCTTGGAGACGCATTTTTGACCAGCCTCATTAGTGTCACGCAATCATTTTCAGCCGTGTGGGATGCAATCGGCGTTTCATTAAAAATTCTTACATATAATTTAGGTAAACTATATGATACTTTAGTAGGCGTTTCTTTGGACGTACCACTGTTTAAATGTTGCTGAGGCATATTGGCAGTTTGTTGAACAAGACTAGAACTGTTTGATCTGGAAGTCGAAGACGGTCCTGCTTCTACCGCGACCACGGTAGGCACAATTTTATTTAATCTTTCATTACATTTCTGGTGAGAAATTGACGATTTATTTTTGATCTTGGTAATGTTATTTTCGGTATTTTCCACGGCACATAAAAGGTCGTCGTCTCCTAGGCTGCTCTGGGAGGAAATTTCTGCATTTCCAGTATTTGTGTCGATATGTAATGGTTCGTATAAATTGTGCGCAGGTGAATCGTGGCTTTCTATATTTGCACGAAGTCTCTTTGCGACCGAGTCTGGTGAGTCACTATTAGATCTTTTTGCATTATTGCAAGAAACACTACCTCCGCTCTCCATTTGATTGTTGGATAAATTCATTTCAAAATTTAACTGCCTTTTGGTATGTCCAAATTCTGCGGCTGATCTTCCGTTTGAACTGTAACACATCGAGTTTAGCGCTGTGTGTTCGGGTTCTTGGATTTCGAAATTAAGCTGCCTTTTAGTATTGCCTAAGCTTATATCATCGTGTGATCTGGGTTGCGGAGCGATAATTTTACGAGGCACTGGATTGATTACCGGTGGTTTATTCGGTGGTGTTCTTTCATTAGCATATTTAAAATGCAATGGATCGAGATTGATGTCAACTTCATCGTCGGGATTTCCAGGGGAACCGTTATTAGGTAGCGGGTGTTCCTCCTCCAAATGCGGCGGCGACATCTCGGCTATATTTCCACCGACATTATTTTGCACTTCCTCATCGGGAGGCGTAGAAATAAACGCGTCTAATGTTTCATCATTGTCATCAGTATTGACGTGATTGGGAATATTTTGATTTGTAATAATGTCAGCACTTAGATTGCAATTTTCGTCAATTTGAATTTGTTCTTGGGAACGGTTCGTACGTTCATTAGATAAAAGCGGATCAATATGATCGCCATTTTGTCTTTGACTTGGACCTGGTCGACTATTGAAATCCATACAAACAACCGGATGATGGGTTCCCGAATCGATTTCTCTCTTCATTGTTAAATACGGTAGATGACTGTCCAGCGTGTCTGCTCCGTCTAAATATCGAAAGGCCATCAGGGAATCGCAACACAAAACATTGTCACTTAAATCCATTTTAATTTCCAGAAGTTGTGTTCTCAGCAGGGGAAAGTCATATCCATAGCCATTATGAGCTAGTAAGCAAACTGGTTGTGGCAGACGGTCCAGGAATTGGTTGAATAGTTGAACCAAGTGGTGGTTAAAAGGTGGCATCATATCAAGATGGTCATTGTACAAACCTGTTTAAAAAATTTAAAAAATTTAAAAACGTTCAAATTATCGTTAGGCCTAATGTAAGTAACACCGGTTTGGTAGGCTGGTCCATCCATGCCCCAATGGTTAGGTTAGACCCATAATCTGAAATAATCATCGTCAACAACCACTTACCCTAACCCTGTTTACATCCCAGCGACATTGACGAATTAAGCATTTTTGGCCTCGTAAAATAAATCTAGCCAATGTGAATACGGAAAAGGTTTGTTTTGCAATTATTGGGAGGCTACCCTTTTCCACACAAAACTAGAGTTGTCTCCCTTGACATGCTTCTTACAACTTTTAAATTAAATTTAAGTTGTTTTGAAATCAAGAAATTACAGAATTTACCAAAGATCCTGTCGATCACAAAAACCCACAAAAGGATGCCATGATTCGTGAATGGTTTTGACTGGAATTGGGGCCCATGGGCCATCATGGGGGGGGGGGGGGGGGGTCTTTAGAAAAGAATTTTAAAGATAACCACTGACTAAACCAGCACGATAACGATTCCAAACTACTAAAAAGATATTAGATGCTGTTGCCTGACATTCATTTAGCCTAATTTGTAAATTATACTAAAGACTATGAACAAAAGGTCCAGGTTGCACGCCCCTTGTCCTACTCATACTCCCAGTGGAGTGACAGCTTGTCCTAGATATTCTAATATATTTATATTACATGGTCAAAATACCTAATCTAATATTAATATTTTAATAATATTTACCTGTTAACTCGCTAACTTTGGCCGATATAGGTTTCCTGGGATTAACATTTAACTGCAATTTATTCAGAACACGTGGATTGCCACCTGGGGACATCAATTCGCTCCTCTGCACAGCGATCATACAAAGCTCAGTAATTCGAGGTTTATCTTCAGTTAGTCCCGTCCCTTCAAAATCTAAGAATACTAACGTTTCAACAGGTTGTAGCTTTTGCAAATCTGACACCATTTCTTCATCCATTGCGTGAGTTTACCTATTCAGCGATGTCTCTGATTTGCCTCAAACAAGTGGGGATGAATTTCCCTTCTTGATCGATGCGAATTCTACCATTTTCCAAAAATTATTTCTACAAGTTGAAACGAGTTTGACGGTGAAATTATGTACGCCATACCACGTTGACCTTAGATTTGTAAATATGTGACGTATTTAAAGTCTAAAATTATACGCGTTGTGATTGGTCCACACTTTATTTCGCCGAATCTGCAGCTTGTCGGCTTCGCGGTATTTCCAGCTCAAATCTATTTTCAAAATACAATTACATAGTTTTCTCGACCCGTGCGTTGTCATCTGTTTCCGGCAAGTCTAATTTGTGATTTCATGTGCATTTTATTTCACAATTATTCATGCATTATTCATCAAATCGATTAATTTGTAATTCAGTCACGTGACAACATTAGTCATTCTTATTTGTACCACGTGGTCAGTGGTTAAAGTAGTCGCTTTTACCCCCTTGAATATTAGAAACCCTGTATATATGTTGAAGCTCCCCTTTGTTGAAAATATACGTATTGTTCAAACATTGGAATCCCAAAGAGTATGTTTAAAGATGTGCTAGCTTGAACAAGATCTGTGGAGGACTGTAACTATTAGTAAAAGTTGAAAGTTTATTCAACATAGGGGATACGTAGATAAACTGGAATAGCAAGTATCTGCGAAGGTCGTGTAATAAACTTTATATATCAGCATCCGAGGGATTTGAAGTATTACAAGAACTAGCAAAGGTGAGTGTGTTCTTCTATGCTTTCCGTCCCTATTCAAATAAAGCGTGCAGATTGAAACAGAAAATTAAATGTAATCTCTGAAAATGGCACAATATCGAATCTTCGTTACATATATAGACTGGGAATCCTAGGCAAAATGAGGCTGCTAATCGGGCGCGGTACTCTGTCTGCACCGCTGTGGAATGTGTCTGATCACCGGTGAGATGATTCAGGAATTCGCCATTTATTTTAACAATACTCACACGAATGCGTAGTTCACCAGACAGCTTTCTTATGGTACTTCCATTCCTTGACTTTATAGTGATTTAATTAAAATATGCCTACTAGACAAATCAATAATTTGTTGTTGACCTACTTTTTAAATGATTAATTCGACCCCTCCCTTCGTAATCTAGTTATCTCCCCTTCGTAATATCGAAGATGTGTTTGCTGGTAAAACAGATAAGTTTTAGATAAGTCAGTGATTAAATCTTTCTGTGTAAGACTGTAAGACAGTAAATATGTATTAGCAAACATATACTGAGCGCCATAGCAAACATATCATATACTGAGCGCCATAGAAAACGCATCACTTAGTTTTTCGTATCAAAATGATCCAGATCCTGTAAACAAACATATCATTATTTATTTTGCTTCTTAAAGTTATTGTGAACAAAATTCAAATCAAATGGGAATACATCAATAACAACACATTTGTACAGTTATGGATGTTTAATCTGTAATCAACAGTACAAAGTCAGAGGGGTCAAACCAAAAGTACAGGATCATTTTGTAATACGAAAAACTAAGAGATAGAGATGCATTTTCTATGGCGCTCACCATCCTATTCAATCCTTGTCATAGGCGTAGACGTAAAAAGAATCAGCCCCCGGTCAATTTTACGACACTACACTTGTGGTACTGTCATCAGTGTAACTTTTTGCTGCTAAACGGTCGTGTGTCTCTCGGTGAAGAATGGCTGAACAATGTAGTAAAGGAACATTTCAGTGAGGAAAATAAGACCTTGCTTACCTCGCTAGAATTAACATGGGTAACACATCATGCTGTCAAAAATATGTCTTCTTCTGCTTAACGGCTTGGCAGAAGCCATTGAAATATAACTATAAGGCAACCCACTTGTAGGGTCTGGAAGAGTTTTAGTTTTACCGTATATTAAAAAAGGTCTGTTGCAGCAAGATCTGTATTTTAATCATTGGATTTGACTAACATTGGAAAATAAACAGAAAGCACAGTAGATAATTGCACTTAACACAACCCCAAAATTTATAATTTCTTCTATGTATATAAGATTTGTAAGAATTTGATTTATTATATGTACATGAACATGACCCATGGCAGATTTTACTCACACGCACAAAAGGGACAATAACACTCTTGCTGATTAGGCAGCTCCAGAAACTAAATAATAGCCTAAGGGCCTGGTTACATGGAGGGGGCTAACCCGGTTGGGCGAAACGTCTTCTCTAAACGGGGGCCTCGGGTATGACGTCATTGCAATGCAATCAAATGAAAAAAACCGAAACACCTTTTATATCTAAACCAGGCTAGCCCGCTTAACCGGGGCACCCGTTTGTGAAACCGGGAAGCCCGGCAAAACGAGCCAGCCCTTCTTTCATATAAATAACATTGTGTGTTACAAGCAGGGCGGGCGCATGCGCATGGGAAATATTTTCATCTCGGTTCCAATCTTAACCAAGATTTTCATCACTGGCGCATGCGCATGGTACTGTTACAATAAACATGGCAACAAACAAAAGCGAAAGCTGTCAAGCGGGGTTTCTTTAACATCTAACAAGGCAAGGCGTTTTGTTTGGCCACAAGATATGATAAAATCACTAATTGACAGCTTTACGGACTATAAAGTAAAATGGAATACGAAGGCGTTTTTTTTTGCTTGTTCATTACATAGGAAGCATGCCACTAACAAATTGAAGTGCGAAACCAACCAAATACTCAAAGTTAATAAAACAATAAAAAGTTTTAATTTGATATGCAATGTGGTCACCATTTTGCTTCCTATATTAGACCACGTGATATGTCCCAGGTGGATTGGGACTGTCCCAACCCACCTATCACTTCCATATAAAGGACACCCGGGTAGCCTCTTGTTCATGTAAACCTTCAGACGAGATAGCTCCCCTTATAGCAGTTAAAATTACGTTTTCAGACCGACGTCATATAAATAGTTTCGACGAGATAGCCCGTTGATTTCGTCGCAGCTCGTGTATATGGCCCGCTGTAATATAAAAACTACAGTACAAGGCTGAACTTGACGGGCCAACCCGTCTATCCGAGCTAGCCCTTCCCATGTAACCAGACCCTTATTCTATAAGTGTCCTACATGTACCTGTTGTGTAAATTGTCCATTACATCCTATTTTACTTGTCCAGAGGGTTTGAAAATATTTTAAAATCCAAGTCAGATATGAAAAGGTTTACATTAGGCTTTTCAAATCATTTAGTTGAATTTTTCCAAATTTTTAAATTAGGTGTGTTCAGATGAAATTTGTATCATCAGTTAATTAGAATATTGTAAAATAATACAATTTATTTACCAGAATAAAGATTTGGACATATTATTCAGTTACAACAAGGGTGGTATTATATTGAGCATTTAATAGTTAACACTTGTCTCTTTGTTCATTTCCTCATTATCATTTTAAGGGCGAGGCTGAGGCAGCATTTCTATTACATAAATAATTCATAAAATTTTATAAAAATCAAAATGCCAAGAGCACTTCACCTCTTCAGCATAAGTTTGGGTAGAACTTGAAATGTTTGGTTGAAATTTGTTTAATTTGTATAGTTACATGTACTGTTCATATGTATACATCTACGCATATTTTTGTTTTGCAAAATTTACTTTTTGAGAGCAGAACAGTAGGACGTTAAACCCCATTTCATTTATTTTCACGGGACAGCCCATAATCAACACTGCTGCCATTTAATAATTAAAATTTAAATGGATAATTATTTATATTGTAAATGGTACATGTGGCCTACTTAATATAAAATTTTCATAAGTCGTGCCTGATTGAAATGTTAAGAAGCATATTGAAAAGAAATACATGTGTACATATGCCATCCATTTATTAATATTATATTATACATGTATGAATGTATCTGTATATTTGCTGATTGTCCAAAATTGTCATTCGAAAATATTACTGGTTTATGTCAAATAAGCATTTTACTTATTGTAAATATTTATATGGTAATAAAATCGGTAGACCTATATTAAAAATAGTCCAATTAAGTGTTGGTGGATCCTGCTCTAGATACTTTGGTTTGACCAGACTCGATAAACAGTAATAACCAGAACATTCTCTCTTTATGGAAGCCAAGTAGTGATATTTAATATCTGTAATCCTCTTGGGATTCTCCATGTGAATCTATCTAAATGCTGATACAGACAGTTCATTATAGAACTTTGGTGAATTGAATCAATTGATAATGTAGTGCAATCATTAAAGTAGATAATTGGAATTTTGCCAGTAATTTATCAGTTTGATTGTAATAAATATAAACCATTGCTTTGGTATTTATGTAAGCCCACTCAATTAGGCTAAATGAAATAAATACCAATGTTTACGGTTACTTGGTCACAATAAATAGGGTCTTTCTTGGGGGGTTTGGGGGTTATTTCATATCATTTCCAGCTTAATTACTGAATAAGTTAAAATACATGTACATGTATGTCTGTCTCTGTATGACCAGACTACAAATGTTTTATTGCATCGACAAGAAGTTAAATGCACAGAATCCTACAATGTACATTATGAGTGTAGGTAGACTACATGTACATGTATTTTGAATGATAGAATGAAAGTTAAAAGGACAGCCAGCCGACATGAGTCATACCGTGACAGTGTAACAGTGACTGACCTTTTTATGGTAATATTTGATACACCTACATGTATGTAGTGGAGTGTTATCTTTTAGTAAATAGTTCACATAGTTTTACTATTGTAGTTTTTATACTGTTAAGCCCAATCCTTGTTATTGATATACTTATATGGACTAACAACTCGTACTGGTAAATGATGTACATGTATTGTCCATTATACATTACATGTATGGTACGTGTGCATATTATAGGAGGCTATGTAACACATTAAACATTTTATTTGGAAATTTAATATATGTGGCAACCAAATAACATACATTGCAAGCTGTTACCTGGAGTTAAATTTGAATTAATGCAGGAATAGAATTTCATTTGAAAACACAAAAGTAAAATTTTGCTTGTTGATTTCAAACCAACATTAAACATAGAAACTCCAGCTATTAAAACAACACAATTAAATGATACCCATGTTGTGGTGTTAATTCCTATAGAACATGGTACATGAACATACATGTAACATTAACTCTGAGTCAAGAATTTGTTATGAATTGAATAATGACATTATTTAAAAAAGCACTTATGAATATATTGTGGGGGATCACGATGGCGAAGTTGGTAAGATGCTGGCTTGCTAGTCTGCAGATAGGATGATCGATCCCTGCATTGGCCGAGAAAGTTCATCCCACTGGACACTGGCTCCGCCCCCCCTTGTCCGTGGTGCAGAAAGTAGGGTCTGACAAGGAGAGCACATGAAACATGAAACATCCCTTGGCAGTTGGAATTCGGTGTAAGAGTAGGCTGTAGCGCCGCTGCCCAAGCAAAATTTCTCTCATAGCACACTGTATGGCATATGCCCGTCTTCGTTAGTCCAGTTTAGGTGTGGCAGTAGTACATTTAACCCCATTTCATTTCATGAATACATTGTACATGTATGCACTCATTTTACAAATCAACAGGGTTTCTTGAGTGTTACTGATGCTATAGGCTTATTATGCTGTACACTGTAATCAACAAATGAGATACACGTATCAAACCTGCATTATGCAAGAGCTAAATCAGCCGGTTGCAGGTCTTTCTTTTGGCCTAAAATTATTAATTAGTACATTAATTAAATTATCCAGACAATAATCAACTCTCTGATTGCCATCGCTAACTTGCAATATTTGGCGGATTAAAATACATTTTTTGAAAAATAAACGTTAAAACAAATCTGATTAAGATATAGAGATCTATATTTCGTTTCGTTTTTTTATACTTTCGATAACCTGCACTATGCGAAGATCTGACAAGTTATACTGAGAGTTCGCGTCAGGGTCAAACGAGCTGCTTTTGACCCTATGACACCAAACATTGATTGACGTTTCTAGTGGTTTACCCACAGTTCTGTGCAATAAGTCGCCATAACAAACTGTTTCATTGGATAATCCCTCACATGATTGAGAACAACTCTTTCACAGATCATAGTATGGTCAACACAAGTGAAACAAAATTTTGAATTATAAAAACGAAATGGAATCTGTGTTTTAATCAGATTGATGTTAAACTGGATAATAATCGAGACTTATCGTGCCATGTTTTTTTTATTGTGCCGACTTCAGTAATGATGGTCAAGGCTAACCTTAAAATAATATCTCAGACGAGAGTCGAGCAATTTGACTGTAATTTTCAGCTTATTCTATTTACTTCTTCTATTTTTTTAACTATCGTAGCGATAACTGTCAACCCTTAATCTATTCTCCCATAATGCTCCTTTATAAAAGCTAATCCAAAGTTATAATTCAATGAAAAATCACCTTTTTTAGGCTTCCCTCCCACACATTGAATTAATTTTAAAAAGAAATGATCAACCTATTTTAATATCATATTAAATTTAAAGAGTAATTTAACTGAAAATTTCAATGTATTCATTTATCATTATCTATTTTAGCTCTTTATGTAAGTCTTACCTACATGTACAGTAATGCATCTTTAAGAAAATTGAATTTACATGTACATGTAGCTGTATGCTAATAAATTTACCTGTAATTTAATTAAAATGGTTAGGCTGACCAGAGATGTGCGAGACCAATTTACATTGTACATAAAGTATAACACGAATGATGGTGTGGCAATTTTAATGTCTGAGTCAATGTTTAATAGGTTTGTAGAGAATTCTTCCATCAGTCTGGATATTAGTTATTGATCAGTTCTATATGCGGTATGGTTTCTATAGCAACCACAGGTCGGCAAGTCCTGCTCCAGGATACTGTGTGCTGTGCATGTATTTTACCAGTCTTCATTCCTACTAACTAAAGAAAATAAATAATCACTTTGTCACGATTAGAAAGCAAGCATGATCGGTTGGTTGTTGAAATTGAATTTTCTTTCCATTACTTTGGATACATTTAATTATGCAAAGTGCTGCAGTTAAGGCTTTCATATCATATGATTCAGGGAGCCATTTCTGAAGAGAATTTAATAGCAGCAATTTTGGGAGTTTCTCAATACGTTTTTTATAAAGAAAAACAGCAATTTTAAATTTTTGAACTTAGAAAAAAAAAAAAAAATCATTTATAATCTAGTGAGAGAGAGATGTGGTGGTAGGAATCGGCACCAGTGGTGATTTTAATGATCTTTAAGTGTCCTTTTTTGGAGGAGTTTCCAGATGTGTTTGTGGCGTTGATTTGTTTGTTGTTTTTGTTTTATTTTATTTATTATGGATTATTTTGTTTACTGCTGTATCTACTGTCAGCCAGCAGCGATCATAACACTAACGGTAAGATTCACTTCCTGTAACTTATAAATGTCAGAAAACATAAGC
Organism: Patella depressa; assembly: GCA_948474765.1. Classification (NCBI taxonomy): domain Eukaryota; kingdom Metazoa; phylum Mollusca; class Gastropoda; family Patellidae; genus Patella; species Patella depressa. Next base: position 54,493,913 of record OX419715.1, on the reverse strand, counting down.
TGTCTGATAATGTGTGTGCCGTGGAACATAAGATATACATTATACATGTATGCATTCAATTCTAATTGTAGGGGAGAAAGAGAAAGAAATGGAGTTTAATGTCCACTCGACTCAAACTAGGTCATTTTGGGACTAACATATGGTTTGATTTTATTTTAATATTTTGCTTGCGCATAGGGATCTTTGGCAGTTGGTGGAAACCGGAGGACCCTGCGAAAACCCATGAGTTTGGATCTAATTGTAGGGGAGATTGAATAAAATCTATTTCATCCATTACTTTCTACCATAAAAATGGGTTAAAATAGATTAAAGGGTACTGTTAACCTTCCTATAAAAAAAATAAAGGGTACTGTTAACCTCCTTGTAAAATTAGATTAAAAGATACTGTTAGCCTCCCTGTAAAATTACATTAAAGGAAAAGATGAAATTGTTCAACTGTTGTTAAGCCCAACAATTGTCATACCATGGTTATACATGGGCATGGGGTAACTTCGAGTTTGACAAGAAATTAAGTTAAAAACATGCACCGTGAGTCAAAATGTTAGGAGAAACATTGACTTAATTAACCCCCATTATTTCATTTGATAACACCTGGAGATGGCCTTGTTAAAGCTCCAATAGCATTTTTTTAAGTTATATTTTTAAAATGTATTAAAATAAAGCCCAAAAATAGATTGAACCTATAAACAGTCCTACCTTGTTAAAGAATAATCCTATTAATCCTATAATTCAGTACTGCCAGTTGAGAAATTGGCAAAAATATCATTTTCAACTTCAAATTCAAACGTTTGAAGATGGCCGTCCATGGAGAGGAATGGGAAAACAAGGGAAGTAATTGAGTAACTATTTCCTCAATCACCCTGTGTCACCCTTTATAATGCCCAAAAAATTTTGCCCAGGACCGTATAAATAGTGAGTTGACAACCTTTTGAGCAAAAGACATAGAAATAATTATGTTTTGACTTTCTTAGAAAATGTGAAATTGGAACTTTAAACCTTTTCTGGAAGTAAATTATATAAATGTAATAAAAGAAGTATAAAACACCTGGGTGTACACTGTTAGTCTCATTATAACACCAATTTATGCAGATGTCAATATAAACATCCCTTTCCTCTAGTAATATAATCACCATCTACAATAACATATGGCCATAGTTATTATATAATATGTATTATATAATATTTATGAAAGAACTGCACATACTTATATTATGAGTCTTCATACATGAACAAATCTACGTTTACATTCAGTAGATGGTTCGATGGGATTTGACAAGTGTACAAACCTAAAAATACTAGTAGTTCTTATCATGATTTTAAAAAACGACATGTGGTTTCTTAGGCATGTCTGATACATGAAAATGTACTGCACATGTCTGATACATGAAAATTTGATGCACATGTCAATGATGATAATCAACCAATTATGTGTTGATTTACCACTACATATACATTTGTAACAATCTGTAAAAACAAAAGACTCTCCAATTGAATTCCATAGTGATTACATGTAGATCATCGCCAGCGGCCCATAATCTATATTATAATTAATATACATGTACCCCTTACATGAATGGAAAATATGTACACATGTGTCCGAATCAGATCATACATGATGTACATTGTACATGGACACAATATTCAAAGAAGTACAAAAATGCAAGCTTTTTTATGGAAAATATCTTTAAAGTATGGTATCAGAATCAGATTTTGTGCCTGTCTGATTTATGTGTGGTACATTGTATAGCTTGGTCTGTATAGAATGAAAGTGATTGAGTTGTTTGAATGAAGCATTCAGTTTTGATAAACTTATGAATGATGGCAGATAGTTATTACAATATAAATAGTCTTATTACTGATAAGTCAATAAGATAAATATGTAGCTTACACATCACACGATAATTGACAACGTACACAAGAGATAAGCTAGAGCATATATGTTTTATGAGGAAGTTGTACATGTAGGCTACAATCAAACTGTAGAGATAAAGAAAAATACATTTGAATGACTTGTCATTTATATAGGGAACTTGTGATTATATTTAAATCTAAAATCTTCTCACGCATCGATTTTACTCACAAGTTTATAATTTTATCCAATTATGTGTTGTGTATAGATATGAGTAATGTTGGGTATACATGTAGTGTGAGGCCGGGTATGCATGATACGTTACCTGTTCAGCCTGAAAAGTAATGTTATTTATGTTTGAATAATAGGTATTTCATTTTATGTTTTTCAGTAAACAGTCAAAATGACCGAGGTCCAACCTCGCGAGATCAAGATATTGGAGACGGCAGAGGATATCCAGAATCGCCGTGAAGAAGTCTTGAACCGGTACTCAAACTTTAAATTTAACTGTAAGGAGAGACGTGAAAAACTCGAAGATTCCAGACGATACCAATATTTCAAACGAGATGCCGATGAACTTCAGAGCTGGATTTTGGAGAAATTACAAACAGCTTCAGATGAAAGTTACAGAGATCCCACTAATTTACAGGTAAAAATAGTTGTATAGTGCATCTACATGTATGATATCACGTGGATATCATGTAAGCTTTCAAGGGCCATTGAACGGCAGGGTCTGGTTTCTGTAAAAACAAAACTTTATTGACTGTGTACAGTATACTCAATCTATTTATTGCAGATTTAATGAAATTTATCCTGACAGTAAAGCTAAATTCCCTGTGACAATGACATCAATCAATACCGATCATAACCATAGACCAATTCAGTCGCGCTGAGCATTCAAAATGTTCACTTGATCCACAATTAAGATTAATTTTACTGATGTTAAGAAGACTTATTAATTAAATTTCATTTGATCACAAGACATTTTCCATGGATTTAACAATGTTATGGTTGTTGGAAGGATCAATATTTTCTACAACCTAAAGCTTTCACAAAATGTACTGATGAATATCATATTTCATTTGATTGATGAGGCCCATAGCGGTCAGGTTTTAATGTTGATTATTTTTTTTATATAACTTGAAGTAGGCAAATGATTTTCGAAGTAACTTAAATGTACGTCCAAGAAAACATTGACTCTTGAGTCTGATGTGAGATGGGAAGTGTACATATCCATAGAAATAAAACTTATTGTTTTTCTCAGAATGAGGGGTTGGAATGGCCTTGTGGTCTAGAGTGCCGCGTTTCGACCTCTAGCTGGCTGGTCACCTCTGGTTTGCGGCTCTGGTTTCGATCTCTGGTGTGAGAGTATGTGGCATGGAGATAGGGGCGCCTTCTCAACCTTGTGGGTTTCCTCCAGGCACTCTGGTTTCCTCCCACTGCTAAAGACCCCTTACACGCAAACGAACTATTGAAATAAATTTAAACCATATGTTAGTCCCAAAATGACCTTGTTTGTGTTGAGTGGATGTTAAACCCCATTTCTCTCTCTCTCTTTTCTCAGAATGTTGAAGCTTTTTGTGTTGATAAGACATTAAACCACATTCCATTTACCCAAGTAAAGTCAACAACTGACTTCACACATTTAACAATAACATAGAACAAAAAAATAAACCTTGTTCCTGCTGTCTAGATTCATAAACCTTGATCAATTTTAAACAAGCACTAATATTAAAGGAGCTAAATCGCTAACATTTGGGACCTAGAAATTGACTCAAGTGGATCTCAATGCATATAATACTGTGATATAAATGTATATAAACTGATTTGCATTCAATTGTTTCCGTTTTTACACCAATTTCAAATCAGTTATGTTCGGCGAAATAAACCAGAAGTGTCAACCGAAGGCATTTTTTTAGCGTCTAGTTATTCCAGTCTGCATGCGCCGTTTGATTTGGTACAATGTTTTTAGCCTCGTTCCTCGAGTCTCTTGCTAGAACTGGGGCTGAAACGCATTATGGTACACGATTCGTGTACCAATGGTAAAATATTTATTTTGTCTTAAATATTGGATATCAGAAGCCCATCTTTTTTCGGTAAGATCACATCATCAATTTTGATTTAAATTGACAAATAATTCGTGTTTTCTATGTTGAAGATTTTGGAAGATATTGAGTTAAAGACTTAGCTCCTTTAATATAGATTGAAACTGTTAAAGAAACCCATTTTACACTTATCAAGAACATAATCTCTTAAGATATTGACCCGACACCTACATAAATCTATGTCTGGGTTAGAATGACCAAAGTTAAGTTATCTCAGAAATTTTATAATTAGAATTAGAATCTAATTTGGTTTCCAATATGTCTACACGTAGCTTATTTCAATTATACATTTAAGCTAGTACTGCTGTGTTAATGATGCGACTAATTTTCTATTTTCAGGCCAAAATACAGAAGCATCAAGCGTTTGAAGCTGAAGTAGCAGCTCACGCTAATGCTATTGAAATTCTCGACCAAACAGGCAATGAGATGATCAGTCAAGAACACTTTGCTTCACAAGTTATACAGGTAAAGTTGACATCCATTTATTTCAAATCATTGTGGCCCTTTATCAATAAGTTATCTTTTTACTGGCATGAAATTTATAAGTAGGTTGATGAGATAAGTATTACTACTTGATTTGTAGCTGTTGATCACTTAGTTAAATCTTATCCCTCTAGCATTATTGATTTCAAATTTATGCAGTGTCTAAGTTTCTTAGGCAAAGAAGTCTATTGATTTTCAATGATTTCCAAAAAATGTAAACAGCTATCATTTTAACAACTTTAAATGTGTGTGTATCATTGCTTGGCAACAGTATCTTTCAAATTTTGGATTATTTTAATAGCCATTGTAATAATGATTCCCAGAATTATTAACACAGATTGTCAAGTAAAAGTTTTATGACCTGTAAAAGTTGATTCCCATCACTATGGTTATTTCAACTGGTGTAAAAGATGCACAGTTTTACTCTGCCCTGGTGGTAGATTATCTTACCTTTATAGGTTTCCTCTAGGTGCTCCAATATCCTCCCAGTTCTATTAAACTTTTCTAAAGATTCCTTTCTTGGCCTGTGTGCGTCAACATGACAATATACAAATACACACATAGATTATGTCACCTCACTCCCAAAATAATCATGTTAATGTTGGGTGGATGTTAAACCTCATTTCTTTTTTTGTCCTGCTAATTGGACTTTAATAACCCTCATTGAACTATTTTATACATCATTTGTTTATCCCGAGATGAAGAAGTAGTCATAAAGTAATTATATTTGTCAAAAAAAATAATAGCAATCTCTCTGTGGACATATTGTATAGAAACATTTAATCTGATACTAAATGTAAATGTGTTTTTTCAGGAAAGACTAGAAGAATTATGGAGACTTTGGAAACTATTGTTGTCCAAATTAAACGACAAGGGATTGAAATTGCAGCAAGCCCTACGATTGGTCCAATTTACACGAGAATGTGATGAAGTTATGTTTTGGATTCACGATAAGGTTAGTATGGGGGGAAAAGATAAAGACGAGAACATGCATGTACTATTCTTAATTTGTCACAGGGTAGCAATCAAAACAGGGTGACAAAAAAGTAAAAGCCCCTCAACACCTATTGGGATATTTCTTGACCTCCAAGTTTGTTTAACGTTAAATGTCTCGGTAAAAATAGCATTAATTAAAAGTGATATTGCTAATTGAAATCAATTTGGATTGAAAGTTATCTCGATTAGTCCGAATAACTAGTAGATTCTTTAAAAAAAATCACTGATTTTCTGATTCTAATACTAATATTATAAGTTGGCAAAAAAAAGAAGTGTGACCGATGCCTGTATCAGAAATCCACATCCGTTTAAAATATATGCCAACCCCCAGGAAATGTGGATTATAAGATAATTTGGTTATAAAAGTCAATGGCCATCTATAACTTAACATCATTAAGAGTGTGAAAAAAAGTTTGTTAAATGTCAATCCACTTTGCTGTAGAATGGTTCAAGTTGAAAACATGGTGGTAATAGAAATGTCATAGAACTTGGAGAAAGGTTAAAGAATCCACTTAATTATTTATTTCACTGGCTGTTTTTAGATCAGAAAAACTTGAATACACTACAATCGTAGATAGAAAGCTTAATTGACAAAGTTTTTTTAAAATGTCACTGCCTCTAATATGCTAGCTGGAAGCATAAGTGATTGTGACATAATAGGAACTTCTTCATATTCCAAAGTGTAACTAAGTTTATCTAAATGTTCTGCTTTAACATTTAAATCATTGGAATAAAGATAAAACTAGAAATGCCCTGTTACCTAGAGCTGTTACTGTGACAATTAAAGTTGACAGCTTTATCGGCTTGGCATGTATTATACACTGTTGCGATACTAGACAATATCCCTTTAATATGGTTCCTGGTGTTAATAGACCAGGTCTGATAATATATAATACAATGTCATAATAGTCAACACAATCTTTGAAACACAGGGTCCCACAGGAAATATGTGTAGTGTGTGATGATTCGTTGACCAGATTGCTTACTGTATTTATATTGTCTGTCTGGTTGTTGTGTAAACTAGAATCTTTCTGTCTGTCTGTTCATTTATTATTGATTGATTTGTGTTTCATGAATAATTATATATTATTACAGGAAGCTTTCGTGTCATCAGAAGAGTTTGGTATTGATTTGGAGCATGTGGAAGTTCTACAGAAGAAATTTGATGAGTTCCAAAAGGTGAGTTATATTGGAACTTTTCAGAAGTATATTGAAGTCTCTTTGAGATAAAAGATTTCCTATTGTAGTGCATTTAAACAGACCTAGCTTATTAAAAAAAAGTACTGTTTTAGAATTAAAATTCCATGTCGATACGGCCACGTTGAAAACTGGTCATATTGATATCACCCCAATGTGTCTCTTTATCTATTCATAGTTCACAAGCTCTAGAGGCTAAAGTTAATCGTCCAGTTGATTTGAAATTTGTATTGCGCATATTCAACTCTTTTCTATAGCAACTTTCAGAACTATGATCTATGATCACTTAGCTGCTATGCGAATATTTCATTGCCTTTAAAACGATTCTATAAACACAAATTAGATTTCTTCATAACCCATATTAGAAAAAGATAAATTTCCATCTTTAAAAAAGATTATGATTGGGGCTCAAATCTCTTGTTGATACAAATTATAGAAAGAGTGGTTTTATGGTCATGTGATTTTTAACAAATGAAACCACTCATACATTTTGATTGCATTTTAATTAAAACATTTATTTATCCATCAGGATCTCTCAAATCATGAAGACAAAGTAACAGAAGTCAATAAATTAGCAGAACAATTACTAGTTGAAGGTCATCCAGATGAAGAAACAATCAAGAATCGACAACAGGAAGTTAATGAGGCATGGCAGAGATTAAAATCTCAATCTTTAACGAGACAAGACAGATTATTTGGTGCGCATGAAATACAGAGATTTAACAGGTATGTGTTCCGATTATCCAGTATTAAAGCTTCTAAATCTCATTGATTTAGATCAAAATAAAGTTTTGAATTATTAGTTATATGATGCTATTTTGATAATTGACTGGTAAGCTCTTGTTGATTTAATATTTGTTTTCCACCAAATTAAGTGAAAGTCTGTTGGTTACTAGTTTTGGTTTTATTTTGTACTTTAACTTCTGAACCCTCAGTAACAGTATTGGTATTGAATTGTTTAAATTTACAGAGATGCTGATGAAACAATTGCCTGGATTCAGGAAAAAGACACAGTTTTGTCGTCAGATGAATATGGGCGGGATCTGGCCAGCGTTCAGGCTCTTCAACGTAAACATGAAGGTGTTGAACGAGATTTGGCAGCCCTGGAAGAGAAAGTCACAGTCCTCGGAACAGAATCTAAGAGATTGGTCGAAACTCACCCCGAAAATTCTGCACAAATTGAAAGTAAACAGAAAGAAATTGATGGAAACTGGGCACAACTCAAATCTAAGGTAAGAATGAACAATTAAAATCAATATATTTTCTATATATATATATTTCTGGATATTAGTTGATAGCAATGGTTAATATCACTAATATTTTATATGGGAGACAAAAAGCATGCCAAATTTTAATTGGCATTAAATACCAGATTCACAAAATTCAATATTTGTGTGAGTATTTTATCTAAATTCTGATCCTCCCATTGAGAACATAATCATAGACTAAACATATTTACAGTATATACATGTACTTACCCTAAATATCTTTTGTATATTCTAGGGATTTGAACGTAAAAATCGTTTGGACGATTCCTACCATCTACATCGTTTCTTGGCTGATTTCCGTGATTTGGTGTCCTGGATACATGATATGAAGGCTATAATTGCTGCTGATGAAATGGCCAAAGATGTCACAGGCGCTGAAGCTTTGTTAGAAAGACACCAAGAGCACAAGGTATGCTAGTTAATTTGATTCTATAGTTTTATCATAAACAGCAGTAAGGAGAATAATGATTGAGTTTCCTACAAGATTAAACAATGCACAGCTGAATCATAATCTCATTCAGATTACTTTAAGTACGGCCAAAATAATAATAAGTTGATATTTATTTTGTAGGGAGAAATTGATGCTCGTGAGGATAGTTTCCGTTCTACAGCAGAAGCAGGAGAGAAGTTGGTCGAGTCAAATCATTATGCTTCAGATGAAGCCAGGGAAAAGGTAAGTATTGCTTTTTATTTAGAATATATGTTTAAGAATGTCACACATAAACAGTCCAGAAAGAAAATGTCAGTTGAGTGGGTAAGGGTAGTGTACTCTCGACTACTGTGTTGACAAGATGTTAAACCCTATTATATTGCATCCAATCAGATTTCTATGGAATGGAGATAAATTGTTTATAATCACATTGATTTAAAATAGATACACTTTATCATTTGGTTAATGTTATTATTTATTATTTCGCAGCTTCAAACACTAGCAGCAGAGAAACAAAGTTTAATGGAATTATGGGAAGAGAGAAGAATTCTGTATGAACAGTGTATGGATTTACAACTCTATATACGAGATACAGAACAAGCAGATGCCTGGATGACAAAACAAGAGGTAAGCTATTTGATTTATTGATGCTTGCGGGCATGAACACTTTCATTCTAATTGAGGAAGTGTGAGGAAACTTAGTGTATAGTTTCATTACATATTAATACCCTGACAAATTCTAAAAATAAACATTTTCTGCAGAGTGATAAACAATTTAATTTGATAGTTGCTTTATGTAAATATGAATGTAATTAATAAGTGTCATTTGTTTATTTCGGGATTGAGGCAGTATCAAAAGATGGATAACATACACATGACTTTATTTTTAAACTGAAAACCGATATTGATTTTTTTTTTCCTTCAGGCCTTCCTGGCTAATGAAGATTTAGGTGATTCCCTAGATAGTGTTGAAGCCTTGATTAAAAAACATAACGATTTCGAGAAATCCCTCGCAGCACAAGAAGAAAAAATCAAGGTTGGTATATAAATAGTTTAAAATGAATGATATTTCTACTAGATATTACTCATGAATTTTTGCTGTGAATCACTTTCATACAAAGCCTAACGGGATGTTATAGTTTTTATGTTAAATGACTCCAAAGTATAATGATTTAGATAATTTCCTTATGTTATAGTTGTAATATTTGATTTTAATTGACAGGGTCTAGATGAGTTTGTTGAAATATTTGATTTTATTTGACAGGGTCTAGATGAGTTTGCTACCAAATTGATAGAAAGTGAACATTACGCATCTGATGATGTCAATCAAAGACGAAATCAGGTAGGTTGTACAGGATTTAAATTCTCATGTAAAAAGGTTTTCACTGGGGCACCTGCAAGGCTGACTCGAAAAGTGTGCCTAGTCATACAGATAGTATGAAAAACCCAGGTCCAACCATTTACAAATTGGCTTGACCGGTGGAATTTGATGTAGAGTCGACAGAAACGCCCCTGTTGAAGCAAAATTCTCCATATCATATTGCATGAGTAAGCACTGACATGAAAAAGGTCAAATGTTTGTCTCAAAATGGACAAAGTATTGTTTTGATGAGACTTTGTACCCCATTTCATTCAGTCTTACAGAAACAACTGACTCGCTGATTGTAAACCCAACTTGTAAACATTATTCATAATGACAAATCATTCACCATGGAAATATTGTAGTAATTTGAACATTGATGTTTGAAGCCCTCAATATCTGAATGTTTTAATGGTTTATTAATTATTTTCAGCTATTGGAGAGACGATTGCTCTTGAATGAGAAGGCCACAAGACGTAGACAACTGTTGGAAGCTTCACTACAATGGCATGTGTTTGAACGAGATTGTGATGAGACCAAAGGCTGGATCAACGAAAAACTTAAAACTGCTTCAGATGAAAGTTATCTGGTAAGAATTTATAGACATTGAGATAAATCTTAACTTGATGAAACAATGACAATTTCGTACTATGTGTGTCACAGGGTTTAAAAATCTAGATTTTACACAGTTTCAAAATATATGTCGTGAAATATTGGAAGTTGTATTAGATTTAATTTGGATGTAAGAAATCATCAAGAAAGACTGAAGGCAAACATTAGGGGGGTACAGTTAATTAAATAACAAGTATCCTTATGTTGGCAAAACGTACATGTTAGACATATTTCCTGATGTTAACTATGGATAATTTGTATCAAAATCAATAACTAATCAAATTTCAGGATCCTACCAATCTTACTACCAAGTTACAGAAACATATGAATTTTGAATCAGAACTAGATGCCAATAAGAATCGAATCAGCACAATCAAGACAACTGGTCGGGAATTGGTTGAAAATGGTCATTTTGCTTCTGATGCCATTAACGATAGAGTTGAAGAAATAGAAAGATTGTGGGATACTCTGCTAAAACAGACAGAAAAGAAGGGTATTGTGAAAATTTGTCAATTAATATTTGTAACAGGTTTTAGTAGTCTAATAACAAACCTCACCTCATGGTTCATGAACCATTTGTTAGTCCCAAAATGACAATTTGTGTGGAATTGGCATTGGAGCCCATCTATGACTCTCTCTGGTTTGGTTTGTGCAGAGAAATAGGAGTGTGTTAATCCAACCTGTCAGTAAATTTGGGTGGTGTGTATTTCTAGGAAGAATTGTGATTTATTATTGTGTTTTTATTTTGTCTAGGCAACAAATTGAAACAAGCCAGTAATCAACAGAACTTTAATCGTAATGTTGATGATGTTGACTCATGGCTGCGGGAAATTGAAGGACAGATTGGATCTGAAGATTACGGCAAGGTAAGTTTAGTTCTACATCAAAATCTTCCTTTCTTTGTGTCCTTGTTATAGTAGTTTACCTTTGATTATTAAAACTTGGTGTGATGGGTCGATGGGTATAAGGAATAACCCTATCGATTTTTAAAAGAATATATTGAATATTTTGATTTTTAAAAAAAAAAAGCTTGCCCTGCAGGATTTGATGACATTAATATTAGTGCTAGCAAGGATTAATTTGCTGCTGGTGGGCATATTGAGGGGTCTGAAAAAAAACCTGTCCATGTTTTCTAAAACTTGGCATGTATGATATTTATAATAAAAATCAACTCATTTCCAGTTAATTCTACAATGAATTAAACAAGATAATATTACCCTGGCTTAAACCACGAGTCTGACGATCCCATTTGCAAATGTAATATGTAGATTGTCTATAAAAGTTTCCCTTGTAATATCTAGAAAGACATCAATCATATTTTGTTTTGCTGGAAGATATGGTTTTAATGGATAGTTGTGTATTCAGGATCACAACTGTCTTGAAAATATATCTTTATAAAGTTTTAGACCTTTTTAGAAACCATCTGTGTCTGTTCTTTACTTTCGTATTCTTCTGTCATTTGTTTATATCTCTCTACTTTATCTTCAAATCCTGACTTTATTAAACGTCTTTTGTTCTTATCTTATGAAGCTGTCGAAATATGTGAGTTTATCCAGTCTTTTTATTGTTCATCTTTATTGAATGTTTTTTTTCCATTCTGTATATATATATATTCATTTGAATTTGCATGTCGCTTCTTCATACATTACAGTCGTAAAAACTTACGTATTATTTTAGATAAAGCAGTCATGGGAGATCTATGTCCAAGTTTACATAAAACCGTGTTAAAAAAATTTATGGAAGATAAATTATGAACTAAAGACTGAATTTGTGTATGAAAATTGTCACCTAGACATTTCTCTATATTAAAGAGTTAAATGTATCCACTACAACAGAGTTAAAAAAAAACTGAACTTTCAAAATATCATCATTTTGAATGGCTTTGAACTTAGTCTAATCACTCATATTTCAGATATTAAATAATATCAAATGATTGTCATTAATAAAGAGTTTTAGCCATTGCCCAATTTTATATATTATATTTGATTGATTATCTAGTATTAGAAAAGTTTCTATAAAGCAACCACAGGTACTAATCAGTGTGCCTTGAATTAATGAAAAAGACACAAGTCTGTTGTGTCTGTAAAACCACCAGTTTCTTAAAATTTTAATTCAAGACAAAACAATTTTACTTCAGGTTGAACATTATAAAAAATATTTTAGTACCATAATGAATAAGATATAGAATATCTGCAACAACTGGGCTTTTACTTTAACAGTCAAATAAAATACATACTAATTTAAATAAATTCTAGATATAAACCCTGATATATAATAGTTGCTTTAATAAGACAAAATACTGTACTCAACCAGACAAAATACCGGAAATTATTCTTGATTCAGGATGCATATCTCATAAATAGTTGCTTTACAGGATAAAATACAATATTATATTCAATTAATTAGTATGCTCTAGAGATAGGAACACACAAAAATATTTAAAATACATGTTAGTTGCTTTTATATTAGGATAAAACACTATATTATATTTAATTTGTGTGCTCTATAGAAATCAACACATGAAAATACACAAGATATGTGATAGTTGCTTTATTAGGATAAAATACTATATTATTAAATTAGTGTACTCTGTATTATATCAACACATGAAAATATTCAAGATACATGATAGTTGCTTTATAGGATAAAATACTATATTATTAAATTAGTGTACTCTGTATTATATCAACACATGAAAATATTCAAGATACATGATAGTTGCTTTATTAGGATAAAATACTGTATTATATTTAATTAGTGTTCTATAGATATGAACATGCATTATATTTAATTAGTGCATTCTTATAAACCTGACTATTCATGATTATAGTTTGTTCTACAGCAATACTTACAATGGTTGAATGAAGTCAGTGCTAATTAGAAAATTTTTATTGAAAATTAGTTGCTTAGTTTTCAATCTAGAAAGCATACAAACACATTTATATACAATTTATCATTTTTCCATAAAAGTAGATATTGAAAGAAAAACATTACACTTGCAACTAGAGCTTTAACATTTTTGAAATAGAAAGATTGAAAATTACAATACATATTCTAGAGCAATACATGTAGTTCGTAAATACTCGGTTTCTATTAAGTTCTGATTCACTACTGTAGTATATGGAGCCCATCTAGATAAAGTGAACCCTTGCTGAACTGCACATAAACCAGTGTGGTATAGATGGATAAATGTATTTACGTTTTCAATAAGAAATGTACATTTTATTGTTGAGTTTTATTTATGTTTTATTTGTTGAGAAGCTTGTGTTGTATTGTATGATTGGTGAAGCTATAGTAATCAAGTTTCCTATATTTCATATTATCCATGTATTCTCAAGGATCTAGTAAAACAGTAACGAGTACCCCAAGTCAAATTGGGGTTCAATAATGCTCTCTTTTCTTTGCGATTGGTGCTGAAATTCTGTACTGTTAACCCATTTTCTCTTCTATTTTCTTTCAAGATGAACTAAAAAATGACTACACAAACTGCACCTGTCATTCCAACTGGGGGCCAAGGTAGTCCAGCTGCAAGGACACATGACTCGACACTCAACTAGAACTGTAAAAAGTAGTGGTGCATAGTTGTTTTAATGGGACATTGCTGTGCATTTAAATTGTACTCATGACCATAGCAAAACCCATAATAAACACATGTTAGTCTTATAATGACTGACTTGTAATTCACACCAATTATAATAATTATTTTAAAACAATGGCTTCCTTGACTACATGTATAATATATTAGACATTTGTTCAAGCTCATTGCATGAACATCCTTCATTAAGTTTCAAAACCGAAATTTGTTCCTCATTTTCAATTACATACACTTAAAATATAAGTAAGACGCACTTTTTATTTTAGAACATATTAGTTTTTATATACCATACATTTTGCCTTAATATCTTTTTTGGGGGTTTCGAAAAAAAAAATAAATAAAATGAAATTGAGAATTAAAGAATAATTCAACTTATAAAAGATGTTTTTTCTATTACCTAAGTTCTTTTACTCCTTTCTTCTTTTATCTTTTTTACTGTGCTTCACCAATTATAATTGGATAAAAAAAAAATAATTGAAATTAACGGATTAGACTGTAATTTCTGTATGAATTAACCAATAATATGATCATTACAGGATTTAACCAGTGTCCAGAATCTACAGAAGAGACATCAGTTGATTGAAGCTGATGTTACAGCACATCAGGTATGTCTTGTATTCTGATGTAAGGTCAGAATTAGTACTGACTAATGGAGAGACAGTTTTAGTTAGTAAATAAATCTTTGAAAATAAAATTTTAAAAAATCCACAATGTAGATATGTTAAATCTGTAATTAGTTTCATTGTATTTCATGTTTTCTTCATTTTTTTGTGTTTGCCTCTGTTATAGGAAAGGATCGAGTCTTTAGCCCTACTGGCCAATCAGTTTAAAGATGAAGACCATTTTGATTCTGAAACTATTGAAGCTAAGAAAGTTCAACTGGTTACAAGATACCAGAAAATTAAGGTAGAAAACAATAAAATCATATTTATCATCTATCAAAGTTAGGCAGGATATAAGTTACATCATATGTTACCTCAAATGCAGACTTATGTCAAGTAAATTACATCTGTAGTGATGCACATTTAGGAGTGTGACATTGTTGAGTGAATATTTGTTGTTTTCTATAGAGATTAGAAGTATAATTTGTCATGGAATGGTGAACCATCAAAGAATTGTTTCATGTATTTCTATTGATGACAAATGACAACTCAATTACATTTTGTACTATATTTTTAAAAACAGCTTATTTATCCACTACCTGTGCTGAATTCAGTAAGATTCGCGACTTCTAATTTAAGAGATTCTACATACATGTACACATGTATATTTCGCTTGGGTATAATTTAAGTAAATATTGATTTTGATATTTGTACATTGCAGGAACCAATGGTAGAACGTCAGAAAAAACTGGATGATGCTAAAAAACTTCAGCAGTTTCAGCGAGATGTTGCCGATGAAGAGGACTGGATCCGAGAGAAAGAACCAATCGCTGCCTCAACTAACAGAGGTAGAGATTCTATGCTCACTATATAGATATTTCAAAAAATTTATCCAGTTATTGTTTAGAAGGATTAAACAGAACTCTTCTTGTTTACTGATATTACAGACGTAAAGTTTTCAATAAAGACAGATTGTCATTACAAAAATCAAAAGTTTTAATCTTGATGCAGATTATGTCATATTTTATGTTCTACTTTTATTTAAGGACGAGATTTGATTGGTGTTCAGAATTTGATGAAGAAACACCAGGCTTTACAAGCTGAATTAGCAGGTCACGACCCCAGAATCAACAATGTTTGTCAACATGGCCGACAGATGATAAAAGAAGGACATTTCGCATCTAGTAATATTGCAGAAAGTGTTGACCAATTACAAGACAGATGGAGACAACTAAAGGTAAATGCAAAAAAAGGACCACAAAAATATATTACTACTTAAATTCGTTAGAAGTGGTATCATGTTATATTGAGATCATGTGTATCCTGCCTGTGCTATTATTGTTACTTTAAATGGTTTGCTTTACTGTCTGTGAAATGTCATATGAACCAGTTGTCTGTGTTTGCTTCTCAACATCTGATCTTCAAGATAAACATATAATAGTCATGGAGAACCAAACTACAAACTATCGGAGAAACCAATAGACCTGTATCAGCGAGACTGGTAAACTTGCATATTAACGTCCAGTACATTTATTATTTTAGGACAAATCAGCACAGAGAAAACAGGATCTGGAAGACTCTTTACAAGCACAGCAGTATTTTGCTGATGCCAATGAAGCTGAATCTTGGATGAAAGAAAAAGAGCCAATTGCTGCAAATACTGATTACGGCAAAGATGAAGATTCTTCAGAGGTAAGATTTTATCACAAAAAAGAATTTGAAAATTAAATGATTGATTTCAGCAATGAGATTTATAACAGAAAAATTAAATCCAACTCGGTGTAGTTCTTTGTCAATCAGTAATTAACTATTAAATAACTTTTAATATTTTCAGGCTCTACTAAAGAAACATGAAGCCTTTATGTCAGATTTAGAAGCTTATAGAAGTGTTATTGAAGGTTTACGGGAACAAGCTTCTTCTTGTAATGTAAGTACTAAGTAGATACATCATAATAATTGTATTTTTACCATATGACTAGAATGTTCTAAAACCTTATATGTAGTTCTTCAGTCTGTTAGCAATGCAATTGTGAGTGTCTCTCATGTTCTTTGGTTGTTCCAAATTGAAATTTCCAATGAACAAGTTATAGTACATATAACACAGATCTATCATATTGTTGTCTCAGAAATGATGTTGTTAAATTTAAATGATCCTTAACCCTTAACCGGTCAACGTCATTTTGACGTTATGACGTCAAGTGGTCAGGCTAAAAAATAACTAACGTGAAATATTTTGTATGCCTATTACAATCGACTACTGCCGAATAATTATAAGTGATAGACTCTTGACACCAATAAAAAAGTTGAAGAGGATAAGTTGATCTATAATTTGCATATCATTTTAAATCATTTTCACCAGAAATATTGTCTTCAGAATCGGATTAATGTAATAGAAATGTACCTTATAATACTATTGAGGCATGACTGTTATTTGGAAAACCATTTCTGCATGACTCTTTTGCGCATCCCCTATTCCAATCAAATTATATGTCAGCCCCACATTAGAGCGGTGACAGTTCATTTCATAGAATATTTAAATATCAGTGTATAAATTCAAGCATGTCAATTTTATCAGATTTTTAAAAAAAAACCTACTCATTTTTAGTTTTGATTTAAATCAAATTCACAAATATTGTTCTTTGATATCTTCTAGCAACAAGAAGCACCAATTATTGATGACCTTGGAACAGAGAAGGTTGTAGCTTTGTACGATTATACAGAGAAATCACCACGTGAAGTCTCCATGAAGAAGGGTGATGTTCTAACTCTCTTAAACAGTGTCAATAAGGTAAATATCTCCAGATACTTATTGTCCTTGATCACTCTGCAAAATCTTGTGTGCCCTCTACAAATATCTGCTAAAGACTCACCTGATTGAATTTTTGTTCATGATACAAAAAATTGTGCGTGCTTATTGTAAAGATCTTCTGGCCCCAAGTTCACCAAGCATTCTCAAAATTCAGTTAAGAATTTACTCATCTTTCAATCACTGTTTATGAGAAATATCTTTGAACTCCGAGCCATGTCACTTGGATATTTCTCATAGATTTTTGAATAAGTTACATTATTAGTATCACAGATTCAAATATTATATATATATGTTAATAGGATTGGTGGAAAGTTGAAGTCAATGATAGACAAGGTTTCGTACCAGCTGCTTACGTGAAGAAGTTAGATCCAAGTTTATCAGCAAGTAGAAATAACTTAATGGATGAATTTACCATCTCAGTTCGTCAAAACCAGATTGAAACACAGTAAGTAGATTTTAAATTTGACAAATGGCTCGTTGGTATAACGTTAGTCCCTCTTTAATCTTTAGAATTTTCCAACAAATTTCCTCTTCTCAGTAGGGCAGGATGGGGGAGTCTGGCATGGAAAATATATAATCATGATTAAAGGATACCATTCATCTTGAATATTTTACGTTAAGATTTTTGTTTTTATTTACTTAGAAAACAATTTGAAATGACCTGATAATACCAAATATCGCCTTCATTTCTAGATATGCAAATCTGTTGGATCTTGGTAACCAGAGACGAGAAAAGTTGGGTGAATCAACAAAAGCTTATCAGCTTGTTCGTGAAGCATCCGAATTGGCTGCATGGATTACAGAGAAAGAAAACAGTATGATTGGTGGAGAGGTTGGCGAGGATCTCGAACAAGTTGAAGAAATGCAGAAGAAATACAATGACTTCCAGAAGGTACTAAAATTTTAAGGCTTAAATCCTAAAAAAGTTTCACACATTAACAAATAAACCTCATTAAGTGAGATACATTAGCCTGAAGAGTTCACTCTGAACGAAACTAGTAACTGAAAATAGGGCTAACTGGTGGAATCGCCCATTCTTATCCTTCTAAATAAACATCTTGCTTGATATTAGATTATAGTTAGTTACATATATTAAACAAAAATCAGGGTGGGATGTTAGAATGTGACTCATTCTGTCCTGGGGTTGTTTATGTTTTTCGGAGTATATTTATGTTAAACTTTGTATACACATCATCCTATCTTTCTATAGTTGTTGTGCGTGATGCTGCTTAGATATTTCTCAGGTTTAATCCATTTGTGTGGCCAAATGTTAGATTGTTAGGGTTTTATACAGTTTTATTTCTTTCGAGCTATCAGACTTGTTCTCTGACTGTTGTAAAATATCTCCATTCTTCATACTTTGATGTAAATTCTAAGTGGGGTTGTATTGATCGTTTTATTTTTATTATCTTCTTAGGATTTGAAAGCTAATGAAGCCAGACTTGAAGAACTCAATTCCATTGCTGACAGACTTACAGCCATGGGTCAAACTGAGGCTGCAGAGAATATCCGTGAACAGATTACCGTAAGTTTTAAAGAAGATATTTATTCTAGAAAAGTCATTTCTGTTTTATTATTATGCACAACTATCACTATCATTAAGTATTTTGAATCTGTAAATTTTCCTTTTAATTAATCTGTGTGAATTTAGTTTTGCGATTTAGGTCCATTTCAATGAAATGATATTGAATATTTCCTGTAGGTGATCAAAGCTTTTTACACATTTACTAAGATATAGAATTCAACATACATACATACAAGTCCCAAGTTTTAAATGTGGTTTTTGATCATCTTACAGCAACTAAATCAGAGATGGGTCACTCTACAACAAGTTTCAGCTGAACGTGCCCAGACATTGGGTAGTGCTTTCGAGGTTCAGAGATATCATCGTGAAGTTGATGAAACTAAAGACTGGATAGACGAAAAAGACCAAGCCTTGAACAATGACAATTATGGACATGATCTCGCAAGTGTTCAGGCTTTACAGAGAAAACATGATGCTATGGAGAGAGATTTAGCTGCTCTTGGAGAAAAGGTAAATTTTGTGAGATTAGTCTAGGATGCTATTGTTGTGAAAGGCCTTTAGGGTTAGAAAAGTCTCAGAAAGTTAGATTCCTTGATTTAAGTGTCTGGCATCACTTTATACCTCGACTGTCACTTTATTTATTGCTGTACAGAATTATTATCAAAATATGCGATTAGTTTCACATTCTGAAGGTAACTTTGTTTTAAAAAATAGGATTATAATTAACTCAAATTATTTGTCTTTGTGCAGTTTCTTTTGAAATATTCTTTATTTGGAATATCTTGTTATAGAACATTATAGTTGTACATTGGTTCATTTTTTTTTCACTTTAGGTTATTGATTTGGATGAAATGTCAAAGAGACTGATGCAGACACATCCTGATCAAGCTGAAACCATTCATGAACATCAAACAGAGATTAATGTACAATGGAACGCCCTAACAGCAAAGGTAAAAACAGGAAACATTTTTAATTCAAAATATTAAATGATTGAAATAGTTTATTGTACAAGGACGAGACACCCATGCCTGCATTTTTTGTAAATGTGACCGAAAAAACAATAACTGTTAACATTAGTCAAAAATGTGGAAAAAAAAGTCATTTTTCAAAATTTCTGTGAATTTAGAAGGCACATGAGGCTTTTTCAGTTGTAAAAATATATTGTTTTGACTGGAATTTGTAGTGATTTATTTGTATTTGCAGGCTGATAACCGTAAAGCTAAATTGTTGGATGCTTTAGATCTACAGAGATTCCTTAGTGATTATAGGTAACATATTCCTATTTATATCTATAAAGCTGACCAAAACCATCTCCTCTTATATCTCCTCTTTTAATACTAGTCACGACCTAATAATAGTCTTATTCATTTGTAAATGTCATCCATTTTAGAGAAACAAAAAGACCAAATATTTTGTTAGTGGATTTTCTTATATAAATTTATTGGTTTATGTTTGTATACAGTTGTTGAGGCCACAGCAATATTAACCTGGGCTTTGATATGATTATTTTTCAACAGAGATTTGACATCATGGATCAACAGTATGATGGCGCTAGTATCATCAGAAGAATTAGCGAAAGATGTAACAGGTGCAGAGGCATTATTGGAACGTCATCAGGTAAAAACACAGTTATCTTCTCTTGTTCTCAGAATTAAGATTGCCTATGGATATAAAAGCTGATGATGAGCTGGTGATATTATTATGTAGCAGAACCATTTACAAATAATGTGGTTGTGGTGGTGCATCAGGGAATTAAAAATTTGGGGTGCATCACAGAAGTGAAGTGTAGCCATTCTTCTTGTCGATGACTTGTTTTTATTTATCATCCCTACATCATACCATTTCCATTACTGATAAACTATTATCATCTATGTTCTATTTTTGTAATTCACATGTCAAACATCTATGTATTTATTTTCATATTATTGTTGATCTCTTAATTTAGATTTTATGCACTTCCATTTTATAATGTTTCTTGTTCTTTTATTTCCGTCTGTTTTCACCACCATGTTTTTTCTCCAACCTTAATTTACAGATGTTTAGTTCTGAAATTGTCAGTCATTATGGAATTACCTCCCTTACTGACGAGGAGGAAGAAGAGGTAGATGCACGTCGCGTGGAGTTATTTCCCCCTTTCCCACATTGCCATTTTAATGAATTGAATAGATTTTGTGTTTTGACCAAATAATCTCACTTTTCACTTTACTATTTTAAAATGAAAGCAAGTCACAAATTATTAAAATTTTGATTTGAGTCAACTGATTTTTTTCCCAGTATTCCAGATTTTAGAGACTGAATGTTTTCCTCTAAACTGTAACTGAATGCTTTCCTCTAAACTCTTTTATAGATGGAGTATGGCCTGCTTTACTCTGAAAAACATAAGAAAAGTGATATTAATTGGTTATGATAAATTGGTTATAGAATGGTCATGTCTAATATTTACTACATTTAGACTAACATTAAAATAAATCCTAATAGATGGATACACAATCATTTATACCATGATATGGAAGAGAGATTAAAGACACATGAAACAAAGGTCCTTTTGTGAACTCTAGCAGTTATTAGTCAACTGCATTTATTTAATGAATCGAAAATGGAAAATATTTAACATCTCTTTAAGATCTCTGAAGTATAATCTATGTTCAGCTAGATATTATATTTGTTCTGTTTGATTGGTCGGTCACGCCATTAACATCTAAAGACATGTCAGTATTCTAAACCATTCGAAAGATTTTAATGAATTTTCTGGTTCATTTGTTTTGGTTGCTAGGTGATCTAGAGTCATTCAGTATCAATCAGCACATTACTGAATGCTTTGTGTAAAATAAATGTCTTTAGACCATGATGATGTGCAGAAACCAACCTAAAAAATAAAATGGAACAAAATATTGGTATAATTGTAATTAGACTGTCTGAAGAACTAATTAAAGACTTTATTTTCAGATTTTTAATCGCCATGATATTAGAAACATTAGAGAAAATGACTGCATGGTTGAAATAATTCACTATTTCCCACCCCAATCACTTTAAAGGGAGAACACTCCAAAGGAAAATGTGCATGAATCGAACCCCATCACAGTAGATCATTTGTCGTATTTCACTTTAATAGATTGTTGTTTAGTTTATTGTTATGAAAGGATTTTTGCGCCATTGTTAGTTAATTACTTATAACTTTCGTCTGTGCCAAGGTTTTGTAAATAGAAATTTCAAATTCTGGCTTACACTACAAAACTAACAGAAAGAAATTGTGAAATTTGTATTTGAAGTTTTTATTTAAAGAAACCTTTACTTTTGTAGCAGTCTTCAAAAATTGTGTTACAAAATGTGCGGCACGTAGACATCTGCTGAATAGAGCACCGAATTGCTATTATTACTATATTGCAAGTGTGTGCATTATTTATGAAAAGGCCAAGATTGTCTTAAGTAAACAATTAAAAGAATTGATAGATCTAGACTATGTAGTCGGTAGTCTCTAACATGCATGTTCTTTATTTCAAGTGTGAATTGATAATTCATTAGATCACAGAAGCATGATATAGATTTTTGGAAGATGCATCTTGGAAGGTTTATTTCCATTAAATAATATCTTCTCTAGGTTATTTAATTTGATTTTTAGTTCAATTTCAAGCACTTTTGGTCAAAGTAAGGAATGCATACACTTTGTATATAATATATGTATTTTTTTATTTACATATTTCCTTCAAATATTTATATTAATTTCTTTGAAATGAATTTCTGTTAAGTAAAGTTATGTTTTCGTACACATATTTCTGTACTTTTCTGTGTCATACCTGTTGATTATGTCATTGTCATAAAATAATGAATGGGTGTTCAAGATGACCATAACTTCCAATAGGATTGATCAATCTTTTGGCTACTTTTAATTCTGTATGGTCTGAAAGTCAATATTTGGCTTTTATTCTGGTATAGTGTTATTTTAAATGCATTTGGTGGTGGGAAACAAAGTGTTTTTATGATATTTATTTTATGACGATGACTGACAAGCTATATATGTATCAATCCCTTCATATATTCACTTATTGCTACACAATTACTTTTATTCCACTGGATACAGGTTAGTTAATTTATGAATTATGCAAATCGTCATCATATATTGTTTTCCTCTTTAGGAACATCGGACAGAGATTGATGCCCGAGCTGGTACGTTCCAGGCTTTCGAACTTCTCGGCCAGCAGTTGTTACAGAATCAACATTATGCTAGTGATGATGTACAGACTAAACTTGAAGAATTAGCTAAAGCTAGAGAGGAATTAGAACAGTAAGTTTACATAGTTTATAACATTAGTAACAGAAGTAAACATAGTTTATAACATTGGTGTTACCAATAAACATAATGTAGATGGAAACTCTTCTGTTTGGGGACAATTTCCGGAGACAATTTCCTTCCATCTTCATTAGCCAAATTGGTGCAGACAAGTAAGATGTTAAACAGAAACTGGATTGGAGAACAGGCAGATGCCTAGAGATTCTATCTACATTAATCTGGACATGAATTAACATTAGGGTTAATCTGAAAATGAAAAGCCCCCAAATGAAAATTCATTTAATATAATAGTTTGCAATAATTTTTTTTCAGAGCATGGATTTCACGTCGTATGAAATTAGACCAGTGTTTGGAATTACAGTTGTTTTACCGAGACTGTGAACAAGCAGAATCATGGATGGCTGCTCGAGAGGCTTTCCTTGCTGGAGATGCTGTTGATGGAGATAATGTGGAAACTCTAATCAAGAAACATGAAGATTTTGATCGAGCCATTAATTCCCAGGAAGAAAAGATTAACTCTCTTCAACAGTTTGCTGAACAGTTGATCAACTCAGAGCATTATGCAGGAGGTGCTGTTTCTGATAAGAGAAATCAAGTTTTAGAAAGGTATGGCTGTTGTCACTGAAGCTTGATCAATCTCATCTGAATTATTGATTTTCTCAACTGTTTAGTAATTCTGTAGGTACCAAATCATCTAATTAAAACAGTTCCTTCCTCCGTGGAAATTTTCTAACTTGCTTACATTTTTATGGTTAATAATTCTTTAGTGGCATTTAGTGATTGGAGACATAACAGAACTAACACAGTTATATGGGAAAACAATCACTGATTTATTATAAACAAGCACGACGTTTCGATAAGTATCCTCCTATCGTTATCAAGCACAATGACATTTAGTGTGTGTGAAATAGCTTTATTTAACGTCCGCTTCCACCGAGGTGATATCGCAGACAAGACATTTAGTAAACTAGATGATATATATATATACAAATGTACAATATGAAGCCATGCTTAATTAATTGTTAATATTGTTAAGAGTTCAAATAAATATAGTTAATAGTATATACCGACAAAGAACTAAAGATTACTATAGGTACATCAAATGGGTAATCATGAAGCCATTTTGCATTATAATTAACAGGTGTTAAGTCCAGACAGCTATGTAAACATCACTAGGTTGACAAGGATATGAGTTGGGGAAACCCCAGTATGTTCTGCTAAGATCAAACAAATTAACTAAGAACACATTGTAATTAGGCCCTGAGGGGGAGTATTGGCAGTTAAAAATGATTGTGAATAAGGAGGATGAGTTAACAATGAATTCATACAAAAAGGGTCCATAATTGATTATAATTGATTTTTGATAACTGCATCATAGGGGCTTGGAATAAACAGTCCCAAATCTCTGTTTAATTCTGGTGAAAATCTCTTGATGTGTATGGCTTCTTTTAATTTCCGAATTTTCTTGTTGTGTTGGTTAGTTTCCAGAATTTCAACTTTGTTCCAATCTCTTTTGTGTCGTGGGTGGTCTTTGATGTGCTCTGCTATGGCTGATGTGTTGGTAGGGGCTCTTGATTTATGTTCCAAAATCCTTTTTTCCACCGGTCTTTTAGTTTCTCCTATGTAGATCTTCTGGCACGAGCAGTTGACTTTGTAGATGGCTCCTTTGGGCTGTGTGGGAATGGTCGGTTGTAGTTTACCATTAGCTTTTAGGATCTGTTTCAAGGATGTGGGGATAGTGAAGAAAGTGTCTATGTTGGACTTCTTTAATAATCTGCTGACCTGGTAGCTTAGATTCCCGTAAAACGGCAGGGTGACACTAATTGGTGACTTTTCTGGTTTTTGTTGGGTCCTTTTGTTGTTTAATGTGGCTTGAATCTGTTTGTTGACTATGTTCGGGGGATAATTATTTAGGTTGCAGAACACATGGCGTAGGTGATCTATTTCATCGTTGAGATATTCTGGTTCACAAATGTTGACAGCTCTGCGTATTAAGGTGGATATGAGGGCTATTTTAACACTATGGGGGTGATTTGAGTTATAATTGATATACTGGTCTGTATGCGTCGGTTTACGGTAAATTTTTGTTTTCATGTGACCTGTTTTTCTCTGTACGTGAACGTCTAAAAATGGTAGGACTTCTTCTTTTTCTGTTTCAATGGTAAATTTGATCCTGGGATGTTGGTTGTTCAGGTGTTCTAACAGGGCCAGGGGTTCATGCTGTTCTTCCAAGACAACAAAGGTGTCGTCCACTTTCCGAAGCCAAACCAAAGGAGTTATGGGGGATGTGCTTAGTGCGCGTTGTTCAAATTCAGTTAGGAAAATTTCAGACATTAGCGGGGACAAGGGGCTTCCCATAGGTAATCCATGAATTTGCTGATACAAGTCGTCGCCCCAAGTGAAGTAGGTTGAGTCCAGACACATATTAATGAGTTCGATGATGCTGTTGGTGGTTAGTTTGGTTTCCAGTGGAACTTGTAATTGGTCTAAACGTGAGCGGAGAACTTCAGTGGCTTCTTGGCGGGGAACGTTGGTGAATAGGTCTGTTACATCATAGGATACAATTTTTCCAGGCTGGGTGATGTGTCGGATTTGTTGACAGAATTCAGTTGAGTCTTTGATGAATGATGGGGAGGTTGTTCCTAATAAGGCGAGCAACTTTGACAGGTGTTTGGAAACATTGTAGAACACAGAATCCCGGGAGCAGACAAGTAACCTCGCTTTAATTGGATTTTTATGGGTTTTTATTGTGGCTCGGGCATACGGTGGACGTGGGTGGTTAGGTCGTAACTGGTAGAAGAGTTCGTTAGTGATCTCTTGTTGGTGTCGGAGCTTTTCTAATTTTTCATTCAGTTGTTTTTCCAGGATTGCTGTCGGGTTTTTCCTAATTTTCTTATATGTGGTATTATCTTTAAGTAATTCGTTGACCGTGTTCTGGTAGTCACCTGAGTTCATTATAACTGTGGACTTCCCTTTATCTGCAGGAATTATGGAAATAGACTTGTCATCTTTTAAATTCTGGATTGCTTCCTTGTCTCTTTTGGTGATGCTGTTGGGGTTCTTTTTGGTTTTGGATTTAGTTATCAGGTCAGCTATTTGGTGGCGTAGAAAATCAACTTTACCACCCGGTGCCAGTTGTCTAAGGCCCTTCTCTACATTGGCGATGAGATCATCGTGGTTTTTTGGTGGTAGACATGGTGCAAGCTTGAGGCCCTTGGAGAGCAGGTGGATCTGATCTTCACTGAGTTCTTTATCACTGAGGTTTACAACTGTCTTAGTGAGGAAATCTGTTTTAAATGGGTTAGTATTTGAGCTCTTGGTTGACGGCAATTTCTGTTTGAGCTGTTCAAATTTCTTAAGTTGGCGTCGTTTGATTTGTTCTGAGTTGGCAAGATTGGTTGATGTTTGTATATGACGAATATGGGTAAAATCTTCATTGCTGAGTTGTTGTTTGAGCGCTTGTTGATGTCCATTAATTTCACATAGGAGACGATGTTTGGTGTTCCGATGGTGTTGGATGCGTTCTCGGACAAGGGATTTGCTGGCTCGTTGAAGAATCTTGTTGGCTGAGTTGGAACTGACTGGGCCCTTAAGCTTTAATCCATTGGGTACAACATCACTCTCTCTACATCTCATAAGGAATGTTAGATTGTTGCACACTTGAATATATTTACCTTCCAGTTTACTAAGCTGACGTACACACTTAGATGCCTCATCCCCATATTGATGTTGTACATAATTCTTTAGTGGCATTTAGTGATTGGAGACATAACAGAACTAACACAGTTATATGGGAAAACAATCACTGATTTATTATAAACAAGCACGACGTTTCGATAAGTATCCTCCTATCGTTATCGTAAACCGACGCATACAGACCAGTATATCAATTATAACTCAAATCACCCCCATAGTGTTAAAATAGCCCTCATATCCACCTTAATACGCAGAGCTGTCAACATTTGTGAACCAGAATATCTCAACGATGAAATAGATCACCTACGCCATGTGTTCTGCAACCTAAATAATTATCCCCCGAACATAGTCAACAAACAGATTCAAGCCACATTTTTATGGTTATTTTATAGATGGTCCCAGTTGAAGGATGATCTCATTAAAAACCGTTCAAAACTTGGAGAAGCTCAAACCCTTCAACAATTCTCACGTGATGCTGATGAAATGGAGAACTGGTTACAAGAGAAACTGCAGATTGCCAGTGATGAATCTTATAAAGATCCTACAAATATACAGGTATTTAATGTAATACCTAGATATAATATGAAGGCCCTTTGCTTTAAGGGGGTTGTGTAGTCAAATGGTCAAATGTATACACTTTAGATCATAAGGTCTGTCAAGGAAATGGCCTGTCTGTCCAATCTCATGTAACATAGGAAGTAATCTCATTCATCTTGAATGATGCCAATATTGGGGACATTATTCCACAATATATTCAATTGCTTTCCAATTATAAAATGAACAGGCTCCAAAACACATTTCATCTTTTAAACTGGTTTATGAACTTATTATCTTCTTATCTCAGTCTGGTTTCCTGTTTATTAATAAGTTTTAATTTAATGTATATATTTATTTTAGAGTAAACATCAGAAACATCAAGCGTTTGAAGCTGAACTTGCTGCTAATACGGAACGATTACAATCTCTTCTAGGAACAGGACAAAGTAAGTACTGGTACTTAGTAGGTTCTGTATTGAAAATCTATTCATACACAGTGGTATTTATGATTCATTTACGAGAAAAAATTTTGCTGAATTTGTCATTTGTGATGATTTACAATGGGTGCAAAAAAAAACCCTTATTAATCAGTATTGATCGTTAGATTATCCAGCTATATATATATATTGTTTATCTTATAGATCTGATTGACAATCGTCAATGTGCTGGATCAGAAGATGCTGTACAGAATCGTTTAGAAAGTTTAACTACCCAGTGGGAGGATCTTGTCAGTAAATCTGCAGAAAAAAGTGAAAAACTGAAAGAAGCCAATCAGCAACAGACATATAATGCTGGGGTCAAAGATATTGACTTTTGGCTAGGAGAGGTAATTTATTATCAATAAGATTAATTATATGTTGTCTGATCTCTTGAAATTTGATATATTTTAATTGCAAATTGAGTTAGGGACAAAGTAAAAGTACAAAAAGATTGTCTCAAATATTTCTATCCATGGTGCTAAATGATACGTGTTGAATGATGCAGACAGAGGTGATTCAGTGAGTGTAGTACTGGCTCGCCAATACGAAGAACCTGACTAGGAACAGTATCTAGTCATTGGGATAGGATACAAAGTGAGGTCATGTGTACATATTGGCATGCACATAAAACAGACCTAGACTAGACAGTTGGAATTTGAAATAAGAGGAGACCATAGTGCTACTGTCTGAATGGAATTTCCCTCAAAGATCAGTGTATGGAATATGCCTGTTTTCAATAGCCCAGTCAGTGCACAAACGTAACATGTTAACCCCATTTCATTTCATTTCATTTCTGAATTATACAGGCTAATTCTGCTCCCTAATACACATTCAGAACAGTTCTTTAATGAAAATATTGTTCATAAACACAGAGTTGAAATGTACAACATTTAATACATTCTTTTGATATTGACTGTTTTAGGTTGACCAGATGTTGGCATCAGAAGATTATGGTAAAGATTTAGCATCTGTACAGAATTTAGTGAAGAAACATCAACTATTAGAGGCTGATATTGCAGCTCATGAGGTAAAAATACAACGCATCCAAATACCTCAGACTTTGCATCATCAAACAATAAATTAAGACTATATTCAATTTAACTGAAGTATAACTTTAAAAATTTTTATGGAGTCAGCTTTAAATTACTTCATTTTTGCTTGCAAGTAACTATGTTCTGTTGATCTGGAACCTGTCATAACTGTGATTGCAAAGTGCCGTTTCTTGGGTGCAAGTGAAATGACAAATCTAAAGGAACTAAAACCTCTTTGATACATGTTAAATCAATGAAAGAGGCAGTGCTTCTTTAATATATTTAATCCACTAAACATTATTTAGATAATAAATCTGTATGAATTGGGTATTATTAATATAACTGATTGAAAAACAGTCTAATATTTTGACGTATGTGATAGAAAATTTCTAACAGAAGTATTGTTATGTTTTAGGAACGTATTAAAGATTTGAACCAATCTGCTGATCAATTTATCGAAGGTGGTGTCTGGGATGCCGAGAGTATCACAGATAGAAAACGTACTATCAACGAAAGATATGATCGAATCAAAGAATTAGCCATCCATCGTCGTAATATCCTAAACGAAGCCAACACAATGCATCAATTTTTGAGAGATATTGATGATGAAGAAGCATGGATTAAGTAAGTCAGAATTTTGATATATTTGAATTGTACATGTATCCCTTGTAAAAACAATATTGTAAGTTAGCCATTTAAACTAATTCAATTTGTAATGTTATATATTATATAGGGAAAGGGGTTTTACATAGACTCAGCTTGTTCCTTAAATACCATATAAATGTCCTGAGTAAAATAGTGTTACCAATTAGCATTATCAAATGATAAATGTTTTTCCAATATTAACAGGGAGAAGAAATTATTGGTTGGATCTGAAGATTATGGACGAGATTTGACTGGTGTACAGAATCTCAGAAAGAAGCACAAACGTCTAGAAGCTGAACTCACTGTTCACGAACCTACCATTCAGGTGAGTAGACATTAAATATTCAAGCTGGATTTTGAAAGTCTGGAACATTACAATTTCTGATAATTGCTTTTGGAGTTATTGCCATTGATTATGTTGTTTAATCATGTAAATACTATTTTACATTCAAAGATTTTTTTAAATATTCCTTCTGTCTCTGGGAAATATTGTATATAAAATGGTCATTTCAGGGTGTACAAGAGACAGGAGAACAGTTGATAGCATCAGCTGAGATTGGTGCCAGTGACATCCGAGTTAGACTAGATCAACTAGACACTAACTGGAGAGAACTGAAAGATTCTGCTACTGATAGGTGAGTAGAAAAATGTACTTGACTTAGTACAGAGAAAATCACATCAACTCAAAATGACCTGGGTAAAGTGTTAACGTTTAACCCCTCTTCATTTACCACCACCCCATCATTTAATTCTTATTGAATTTTACAGAGGTCAAAAATTAGAACAATCGTATGCCTATCAACAGTTCAGTGCTAATGTTGAAGAGGAAGAAGCCTGGATATCAGAAAAACAACATCTATTGTCAGGAGATGATTTTGGTGAAACATTGGCTGCAGTACAGGTAAGTTTTTAAAAAAATTCAAATTTTAAGTCATCTTTATTTGTTTCAGAATGTAGTCCTTTGAAAGGTGGCAACTAAGTAAGTATTAGGAGTTGTGACTAGGCATGTGCCAACTGAATGTGATACCATAACAGGAATGTTTGATTTACATCACAGTTCTGTTCAAACCATGTCTTTATTTCTGCACTGGCAGAACTGTTACATGACTTAATTCAGCGGCACTCTATTACCCTTCTGTCAATTTGGAATGTTCTAGAAAGACATTGGAGCACTACCAAGATGTTTTAAATGGAAAATATACATTAGGGCTTCACTACTATGTTAATGTTGAGGAACCAAGAGGTGTATGTATTATACACACGGACCTGTTGTTACAAATAAAGGTTTAGTAATACTTTGATTATTCATGTTTCAGGGTTTAATTAAGAAACATGAAGCATTTGAAACTGATTTCCAAGTTCACCGAGATCGATGTGTAGAGATTAAGAAAGAAGGAGAAAAACTTATTGAACAGGTGAGTAGACTATTAGCTTGTCAAGGGTGCCTGACATGGATAGCTGTCTAATCATTCAGATGGGACAGAAAACAGGGGGTTTCATTAGTTTAGGAAAGAAAAGTAGACTGTTAAGCACCATTTCATTTCATTTATCAATACTTACTTAACATTTGAAGTGTTATTTTGACTGTAAACAAGAAATAAAAACACAACTTTTCCAATCACATGAAGTCTGTAGATCTATACTTAAATTCACTAAAATCTTGTGCATTACTCAGCTGACTATATTTTTAATTAGACCCCATTCCATCGATATTGTTTTTATGATTAAGATCTAGTTAGTCCCTTTTATACTTAAAATATCTGTATGAAATTCCTATCTTCTAGTAACTTTAAATATTACAGGGAAATCACAATGCTGAAAATATTCGACAAAGAATTGCTAGTCTAGAAGAGCATCTTAGTAAATTAGATTCTGTTGCCGCTGCAAGAAAGAAATATCTAGTCGACAACTCGGCTTACTTACAGTTTATGTGGAAAACTGATGTGGTGGAAAGTTGGATCAGTAAGTCACATTTCTATCAGACATCTTTAATACTACTTATTACAAATAAATCTTATCTTGACAATAGTACATTGTCAAGCAGAATGTCAAAGGTCACAACTTTTCATTTGCTTGCCTGATATTTTGACAGCTATTATCCAACCTATAAGCTTATCTTTTGTAATTTGAATCTATATTATCTAAATCCATGGTTGTCTAATGGGGATCTTGATATGTCAAAATAATATCTATTTATTCATGTATTTACTACTTATTGTTTTATAGGTGACAAAGAAACTCAAGTGAGTTCGGATGATTATGGCCGTGATTTGTCATCAGTTCAAACACTTCTCACCAAACAGGTAAATATCTCTAAATATATATTTTATTTTGTAAATTCATATTATCAATCCACTAATATGCTGTAAATACAGAAACAGAATCATTCCTATTAAGGTATTGGAAAGATTTTTCTTCATAAGATAATAAATGAATTGTACCAGTTAGTCTTTGAACATATGATCATATCAAATTTTTTTATTGTAGGAAACTTTTGATGCTGGTCTTGAAGCCTTCAAGAAAGAAGGAATTCAGACAATTACAGCTTTAAAAGAACAGTTGATACAATCTAAACATATACAAACATCCAAGATTGAACAAAGATATAATGAGGTTATGGTCAGGTAAGGTTTAACCCGAGATTCACACTCATTTGTTTTAACGATAACCAAAAATAGATAAATGAAACATGTATTTCTCGAGTTTGAAGTGATATATTGACCTTTTCACCTGCTTAACTAAATGAACAATCTAAACAGGTATATATTTATAACTTTCATTAATAAGATTATTTGACATAATTTCAATGCAGATGGCAGAAATTATTGAATGATTCTGATGGACGTAAACAGAAATTGTTGTTGTTACAAGATCAGTACAGACAAATTGAGGACCTCTATCTGACCTTTGCCAAGAAGGCGTCTGCTTTCAACAGTTGGTTTGAGAATGCAGAAGAAGATTTGACAGATCCAGTTCGATGCAACTCCATTGAAGAAATTAAGGTAAGATTATTCAGTCTCATCATCCATAAGAATTTCCTGTTACCTTTTGAATACTGGTATTTAAACATTCATCCATACAGAGATATTTTTAAAATAAGGCTAAACATGGTGATCAACAACTAATGTATAAAAAATCATTTTGAGAATTTTGTTCAGTTTTAATGTTTTGGAATGCTCTTTTCAATTGTCAAATATAAGGTCTTGTTTTATTTTTAGGCTCTAAGTGAAGCTCATGACCAATTCAAAGCTTCTTTAAGTGCTGCCCAGGCTGATTTCAACCAACTTGCTGCCCTGGATAAACAGATTAAAGAGTTCAATGTTGGACCCAATCCTTACACCTGGTTCACAATGGAGGCTCTCCAGGATACCTGGAAAAATCTTCAGAAAATTATCAAGGTAGGTTTGTTTTTGATACGCAGACATTTAATGTTGATGTATATCATGGCAGGTGTTTCAGGATTTTGGCAATTTAAAGTGCATATGTTAAATAAATTCCAGTTTTGTAAAGTCAAGTCTTGAGGTGTTCAAGCACATCTGTAAATTAATATTCGCATACACCATGAAATATCATGGGTTTAAATATGCAAACAGTTGTTTAAATGCGACATAAATAGATTTTGATATTTTAGATATATTTTGTATATGTTACAGGAACGAGATGGTGACCTAGCTCGTGAAGCTCAAAGACAAGAAGAAAACGATCATCTTCGTCAACAGTTTGCCAAAGCTGCTAACACTTTCCATTACTGGCTCACAGAAACAAGGTATTGTTATTCTCTCTATTCTGTCTACGATCAAGATAAACAACTCAAAGTTTCAGATCAGGAAAAACAGCTCTAGGTTTCAGATCAGGAAAAACAACTCTAGGTTTCAGATCAGGAAAAACAACTCTAGGTTTCAGATCAGCAGAAACAACTGTTGGTTTCAGGAGGATAAGGAACGGAATTAAAGATAATTTTTTCAAACATCTTACATGGAGTTGAAAAATTGAATAAGGTTCATGTTTTAGAATTTAAGTATATTTGACAGCAAGTTAAGATGTTATCTGCCTTAAAGTGCACTTGAGTCTTGAGATAGACAAATAAAGGGATAAATAGAAAAGTATTTATTTTATATTGATTGGTATATGTTTTTTTCTATAGGATGTGGTTGATAACAGGGTTAAATATATTTTATATTAAGCATGGTTTGGATTGATCAGTATAGTTCAGATTAGTTCATACCAAGTAATGACACATCAAAACATTACCATTCACAGCTGATAAATCATCATTTATTTTAGCTGATGAAATCTCACCTCAAGATGTAATGTTTTGATGAAATTTGTTTTTGTTGTGTTTTCTGTTTTAAATTGTTTGATATATTGAAGCAGTAAAGCCTTTCATCTTTTATTATGAAACACATACAAGAAACTAATCTTATCATCATCATCATCTCCTGTGTTTCAGCCGTAGGTCTGTAAAGCATTTAACAATAAATGTTATTACTGATTATAACAGCAAATTATCTTCATTTAGCAATATGGCTGCCTCAATGTTCTCCACAACTAAATTATCTTAATTATAAGAAAGAAAATTTCTTAAACAAACCATGCTTTATTCTTTTTGTCTTATTGAATTAATTTTCATTAAGGCCAAACAAAAGAAATTATTGGTGTTTCATGCTACTAAGGAGAAATTATCACAATAAAATAAATATAGTCAATAGTAGATCTATTCAAACCTCAGACTCCACTAATTATTTGAAATAAGACGAAATCACCAACAGAAACAACATTTTTGATGAGTGTCTATTTAAATGAAAATCACTAAAAAAAAGGAAAATGGCTATTCCAAATTTGTATGCATTATAATTCTTGATTAAAATTATAAGTTGAATAAGGTGAACTCTTAAATATATTTTTGAAAAACTGGTAAAGACCACATAGGTGCTAACACCTCTTTAACTGTCTTATTTAAAAGGGGAAAAACACTAATACAGCAACTTATTTTGTATGGCCTTAAAGATAAATACCTAAAAGGATAAAGAATATGTCTATTTAAAACTGGATGTTTTGTGTGGTTTATTTGTAATTGTGACATTCATTAGAAGAAATGACAATTCACAGTTTCCTCCCTGATTTGATGTGAAACAAGTTTTACTAAAAAAAATCTTGCATGGCTTTCAAATAATGACTTTATGTGATTTTAAATTCCTCTACAAAAACTGCTGTATTAAAATTTTAAGTGTCTCCAAGTTTTCCTACCTTAAGCAGAAATAACCTACCATAAATTTGAGAATTTAGATGTGATATTATTAAGTATTGAATTTTCTAATCTTATCTGTCCACTTTTGTAAAGACTC
Source organism: Patella depressa (assembly GCA_948474765.1). Taxonomy (NCBI): domain Eukaryota; kingdom Metazoa; phylum Mollusca; class Gastropoda; family Patellidae; genus Patella; species Patella depressa. The sequence goes on along the minus strand of OX419715.1, from coordinate 54,459,062 downwards.
TTTCCAGGAATTGTTTAGTTTCCATTATATATAATATTAAGATAGCATGACTGAAAATTTAACTGTGTATATTTATAGATCGGCCATGATGGAAGGATCAGGAACATTAGAAGAACAGCTGGAAGCCACTAAGGTAAGTTTTACAAATTTATTTTTTCTTTCTACCAAACGTGTAATGCTTTGATTACAGTGATAGTCAATGAGAGTATGCAAAATCATTTGTGACAATCTGGGCTATTTGAACTGGATGATGTATGCAATTTCTGTGGTCTCTCTGTAAGTTGGGTTAAAAGCTGTATATTAATATTTGAGTTAAAAATATCTTTCCATTAACTTCTTTTTTGCAAAATGCTCAACTACTTAATAGGTTTATATGTGTATTAAGTTTCCTGAAGATTTCTTGATTTGAAATAACCCTCTTCCCAATTAAACTGACACCTCTAATGTGTTACTCATTGTCAGCAATTTGAAAATGTGGACATTTGGACTGTCAGTAATGGTATATTATAATGTAATTGATGATTAATTTATATTTCAGACAAAGGCTACAGAAGTACGGGCACAGAAAGGTGATCTGAAGAAGATTGAGGTTTTAGGTGCTGCTATGGAGGAAAGACTCATCTTAGACAACAGGTCAGTTACAACTAAATTGTTTAAATATTTGTGACACTATTAGTTAATTGTAGGGGGTAAAATGTGTTTTGAATGTTACAGGTTTATGACCGGTATTATGGGTATGAAAGATAAATTTCACTTTAAACTACTGGCAAGAATATATGTCTGTTGCTAAAAACAATATATATGTACGTAATACATAATGAACGACAGCATTTATGTGTTGATTTACGAAAGACCAAACAGGGTAAAAATAAACTTGTTCGTTTTCTTCAATTTTATTTTTCAGTTGATCAGTGGAAATATAAGGCTTTAAAAGCCCATTTTATTTCAATATAACTATACTCTGATAAAAAAATATGTCGAATGATATTAATTATAATAATTGCTGTATTTTAGGTATACTGAACACAGTACTGTTGGTCTAGCTCAACAATGGGATCAATTGGATCAGTTATGTATGAGAATGCAACATAATCTAGAACAACAAATAGCTGCTAGAAATCGTAGTGGTGTATCTGAAGATGCTCTTAGGGAATTTAGTATGATGTTTAAGTAAGTATTGAAAATAGTTCAGTTTTAATGAGTTTGTTCTGGCATTTCTCTGAAGAAAAACTTTTCCGGTGTCTAAAAGAGGTTGTTTTTGACTGAAAATACTTATGCAGAAATCCGATTATCATCCTCTCTCTCTTCATCCTCTTGTGCTCATTCAATTGGTAACAAATTATGTTCTAGAAGCAGAAGATGATAAAATGAACAAACTATATTTGTTGGCTGCTTCTTGAAACCTCTTCTCAATCAGTACGAAATAACATACCTTGGTTAGTGTTGAAAGATGAAGGCAATCAAATCCAAGGTTCACAAATACAGAGAAAAAAGTGTTATAGGGTGTGGATTTGCCTTGGGAATATGCCGAAGTAGCTGGTGTTCCCTCTGCAAAGTGGTTTTACAAGACTTGTCCTTAATAGAAATATCTGTGTTGGTGAATTAGATTGAATATAATTGTTGCCATAGACAATTTTCATATCCTCAAATTTTGAAGAAATCTTTAAAAAAAATCAATTGAAGTTAGCATTTATTACATGGACACTGCTTCATGGGCTGATTATTTATATGTTATTGTTATTATTTCAGACATTTTGATAAAGATAAGAGTGGTAAACTAGATCACCAGGAATTTAAATCTTGTCTTCGAGCCCTGGGTTATGATCTTCCCATGGTTGAGGAAGGCCAGATAGATCCAGAATTCCAGGCTATTCTAGATGTAGTCGATCCAAACAGGTACAGTATATAAGATTATTTACTAATATAGACATGTTAACGGCTGGAAATAATTTCACGTTTGATCGAATTGGTCCAAAATTCATAAATTTAATTATTACACATATAGCTTACTTTGTCTGCGATCAGCAAATAAAGGTAGTTGTTATATTTAATTAGAGATGGTGAAATGTATGGTTGACGTTTTCTTTTAATTTTCAGGGATGGATACGTTTCACTGCAAGAATACATGGCATTCATGATCAGTCGGGAGACAGAAAATGTTCAATCCAGTTCAGAAGTGGAACAAGCATTTAGAGCTCTTACATCTGGAGAAAAACCTTATATTACAGCGCAAGAATTATATGCTGTAAGTTTGATTAAATACCTAATATATAAAATATCCCCGAGTTCAAATCTGGCATTGTCAAAGGGAAATTCTTCTCCCTAGCATTTATCTCTGATCATAGAAAACAAATGATATCTTAATAAATAGAAGTAAAAAATCTGTGGATGGGCGAACAGCCTTTCCAGATTTCTCTCAGCTACTAGTTTCATTCGTATTTGAACTCGTCAGGCTTGAAATGAGAATGTGCGGTGGCCCTCTATATATAGGCTTGGTGGGCACCGGAGCACATGTGACGTCACAGGTGGACCGAAGTCAATCTTTAGCACCGGAGTCGATTATTCCGAAAAATGTGCAAAGATTACCGGCTTGAAATTGTCGTTATGGATATGCATATTTGCATTGACTCAAAGCTCCCAACCCCTTTAAACATAAAAGTTTTAAAATTTTCTAAACTAGCGAGGGTTATTAAATAACCTTTTTAGGGTTAAGGGTGTGTATGTAATAATTTTGTATTAGTTTTCGCTGTGGGGGTACCACAGCTAAAGTGTTCGGAAACTTCCCGTTTTCAGTCCCTGCCTTTAGTTAGGCTTAGGATTATGCTACTATTTCGCATACTTTTGAAAGTGGCTCTAGGAAAATCTTTTTGGAATTCGACAAGGAGCTCACGGAGTTGTTTTTGTGTTTCTCGATCGAAACGTTGTAAGAAAACCCAGTCTTCTTTACTGATAGTGGATTCAGCCAAATCATCGCGATTCATTGTGCGAAAAACTGGCCAGGCCTCTAAATCGAGACATGGATCGACTCCTTCGCAAAAAGCCTCCCAGTTACTCATTGTTGGGAATGGTCCCCCATTTTATTGTTTACTCTTAATAAATAGAATTAAAGAGACATATATACCATTAAAAGATGTTTTATATGATTTTATATGTTAGTTTTATCAAATGTTTGAATAAAAAATTTGAGACCTATTCATACTCACATGTGGTAACTATTATTTCAATGATTAATGTAAGGGTATATTTTCTCCCAGGTAGTAGTGTTTCTGTTACCACTTCTTGTTTTGGGAAATTAATTCTACGATTAAATTTTTTCTTTCAGAATCTCACTAAAGAACAAGCTGACTATTGTATCACCCGCATGAAACCATATGTCGACAAAAGTGGACGCACAATCGCCGATTCCTACGACTATGCGAACTTTACACATCAATTATTTGTTAATTAACATTTATTATTGTCATTTTAATTATTATTCACTTTGCTGTAGATCTGTTTATTTCACCTTCATAGTTTAAAGTAATATTCAACAGCTTCGGTTAGATTTTTCATGGAAGAGGAGCATAATAAACTGTGGTGGAAATTTCTCACAGATTTTTTTTAACAACAGTTCTAAAATAATTTAGTGCTATCATTAGTACTGTTGTGAAAATCACAAGAAATATTTCGAAAGTGCTTTTAAGGTTGTGAAAAGAATTTCTAGTGCAATTTTTTTTTAAAGTAAATATAAGCTTTTTATAAGATTTATACTAGACCTGACATGAATTAATAATTTAAACAGAATTTACTAATGCATGAACCTGTCATTGTAAAACTATTGTAGTGTCTACGATATTCCAATAATTATGTGCTATATTTTGAAATATTGGCATGAAATCAGCATTGTTTAAAATGATCAGACACTTGTTTTAACACAAAGGTTAAAACGCTTTTTGTTGTCTTGATAATTACAAAAATATATACATTGGTCCATAATATAGGTGTTATATGTGAAATTTATTCAAATCTGTCCTGTCGTCCACCATTAATAATTGATAGACCATTTTTGATGTCTTGTCTGTTGCATTTTGCTATTTTCTCTTTCTGTTGATGATAATAAACAGTTCATAGCTTTAAATGGTTTTGTTTTACACTTTACAAGATCATTCAAGAATTGGAAAATGGGGGGGTGGGGAGAGGTCTTCTGTGTCAGCCATTCCAGTAACAAATTAGAAAAAAACAAAAAGATAATTGTGATAAATAGAGAATCTCCTACCAGCCTTTTTTGATGTCAGAAAATACTGACACAAATAAATAAATATAATTCTTTGCTATAAATTTCACTTTTACTGAACTTGATTACAATAGGGTGTAGTGATACATCATTTTGTGAGGGAAATTCAACCATTGTAAAGTCCTTTATACTGGCCCAGTGTCTCTATCATGTCAATTAAATAAAATTAGTTCCTTTTTAATAAAAAAAAGAAGTCACTTATAATAAAAAATGAATTGTTCTTTGAAAAAAAAAGTAGTTCCTATTAAATTGACCCATCAAATTCATGTAAAGTGATATCTGTGTTATTGGGTGTTAGTTTGAGAGAAAAGTCGTCTAATGAAGTAGAAAAACAAATCTGCTATCTGTATTAAGTCTCTGATCAGATCCTTTAACATGCATTATGCAAGCTCAACTCAGAATAAAGTAATTTGAAGGAAATTTTCAATATATTCAATTCTTTGCAAAGATCGATCTTATATAATGCATAAGACCTGGTATACCCATTGATTCTTTAGGAATTGCATTGCTATTTCCCATGAATAGGAAACGATTGCTGGTATGTTGCCTTGTGAAGGCCAAAACAAGAAGGGTAGTAATTGTGTGTTAGGTGCAGGTGTGCCATTCAAAGGGATGTGAAATAATCTTTTCATCGCGTTAGGGCCCCACTCCGGTTAAATTAGTCTTAATAAACACCCATGTTCCTCCGCTTACTTGTAGATCCCGTGTTTGATCGCTGAGAACGCCGAGAAAGTTTATTGGGATTTTCCTACGTGCTTCCCCCTTGTCACTGGCGCAGTACTGGGGCGTGGCAAGGGACAACGTATAGTCGTTCGATATAAGAGTAGGAAGTAGCGTCCATGCCCGGGCTAAATTTCCATCATCGTACAGTGAGTGTATGGCGTATGCCCGTCTTCATTATCTCGGTGGGAGCAGAATAGTAGGACCTTTAACCCCATTTCACTCCTTTTTCCTCCGAGAACCGACGACGTCAATGTGCAAAACATCACAATTAGTGTACCGCTTTGGGAGAAACGGTGGTCCATTGAGTAGGGCGCTGGCTCGGTAACCATGTTGTCAATCTGATGACCGGAAATGGTTATCCCGGGGTATTTCAGTGCTGTTTCGCCGTATCAGCGGTGCAGGAAACAGAACTTGACAAAAAAATAACACTGTCTGTGACGAAAAATCCGCGTAACCTGTATTCTCTACCCTTAACTGTGGGAATTCAATTATGAGTAGCCAAAAATTCAACTTCAGTAGCCCCTTGGTGCAGAAAAGAAGGAAGTTAGCGGGGGCTTTACTATATACCGGAAAACACCATGTTATACTGAATGCCCACCAAATACCGAAAAACATCCTTAGTTAACCTGGGTGCTAATCAGAAACGTGACAGATTTCCCATGTCCCGTGACAATCTGCGCCGATTTGAAACTTTGTAACCGTGGGGTAAGACCTATTTCCAAACATGAATAAGGAACTAGCCGGTCGTCAATCTCCAAGTAATGATGATGTCATGTTAACTGTGAACGACCTTTTTTTAGGGTGGCTAAAGAAAATTGCTTCCTGATCGGCATCAAAGCCTTGCAAAAATATGTTCACCTCGAAGGGGATTATGCAGTTTATGTTTTTACCCCTTGGTGTGTATGGCCGATAACACGCTACACCCCTTGATGATATTCGACAATAACACGCCGAGTGCAACGAGGCGTGTTGTTGTCGAATATCATCAAGGGGTGTAGCGTGTTATCGGCCATACACACCAAGGGGTAAAAACATAAACTTAATAAACTGCATCACGGGGTGTAGTGTATTATCTCTCACGTAATGATGATGTCATGTTAACTGTGAACGACCTTTTTTTAGGGTGGCTAAAGAAAATTGCTTCCTGATTGGCATCAAAGCCTTGCAAAAATATGTTCACCTCGAAGGGGATTATGCAGATAAAAAATGGAAACCATAGATCTTTCACAGATAGGTTTAGAACTTTTCAGTTAGCCCTTGTAAATCTTTGATCTGTACATAAAGATGATGTTTCATAACAGGTGACTAATTGGTGGTTTCTGGGAACCACTGAAGAACTGACAGTATAAAATCGAGATACACATTATGTAAATTGTTTAGTAATCAATCGAATACCCACCAGATATATTAACCAATCACAATCCCAGCTTCTATCCTGAACATTTCAGTGTTTGTTTCTTTCCATGTGATCTGAATTGTGGAACGCCAAACCATAGAAGTTTATATTTCTATGACCAAACTAACACAAAATCAATGCATTGGCAATGGGTTCCGAGTCAAGTAAATGAATATACATGTATATATAAATTTGTCGTGCCATACAGCTTGAGACAACGATCCAGATCAACCACGAGAAATTCAAGTTTCCAAAAAACAAATAGTTAAAGAATAGATATTTGTTTTTCTTTATTGAATCCACTGCACATGTCATTTATGGTTCCTAAATTCGCTTTATAAAACGGTATTGATTAAATATGTTTGGAATACATTCTTTAGATGCACATCCTTAAATCCGGTTTATGTAAATTTGAATATCCAAAACCAAGTTATTTGTTTTTCCTCTCAAAAGGAAAAGGCAGTTTTATTTGATCCGCTGCTCAGGCATCATTATTTATGATTTAAAAACTAGTTTTATTATTTGATTTAATGGAATCTGTTTCTCAGTTTTTCTCCACCTGTGTTTCGTTTGGGTTTTTTTTTTAAATATTCAAAGCAGAATATCAGAAAATGAGTAGCTTTTCTTTATTCACCAATAACTAAAAATGAATAACCTCAAACTACTGTAAAGGATCCAGTATGTCTAGTAGTTATCCACTTATGGAAACTTTCTATTTAAAAAAATAAAATGTGTTTTCTTATTTTATTATTTCAACAAATTACAATATATATTTTATTTATATTTGGTGCAATATATAATATAAACATTAATAGGTGTATAATCTATATGAATTTTTGATTAAAGGCAATTGGATTAAGTATATTTATACACTTTATAAAGCAGCAAATTGGTTTAGATTTTATTTATAGTATGGTATGATATATCCAGTATCTCTCACTGCATTATAAGATTATTATGTATTTTGGCAAAAATAGTTGTACACAAATAAATCTAAAACGATACGGTGTTTCATAGAATTCCTATATTCCTGCTTTAATCTTTCTAACACCCTAAATTACACTCCATTAACTTACTTTGCGTCATTCTGCTGGACAATTCAATTAATTCCTACAAATTTAAGGACATGTGAAAACGGCTTTATTCCAGAACTTTCTGGAGAATCTAGGAGACGGAGGAATACATGTAAAAGAACACAAACCTACTTAATCGTCCATCGATGGGTAAGTTCTATGTGGAAATTAATTATTTCTTCGCTGTAGACTGGTGAACTGAATTTAAAACAACTCCCACTATTTACAGCAAACTCATCAAGTTTGTTTTTAAATCCACGAAGCTAATATAGGAAATGTCAATTACATCTACATTCTACTATTTAAACGACATCATTTGTTGAGCTTGTGTTACTGACCGTGGGAGGAAGGATAAGTTTATATTAAATCATTGCTAAGGAAACCAGTCTCTTTTGACTGGTTTCAATAGGCCGGAAAGTTATATAATAAAGAATTTCGAAATATGATTTTGCTGCCTCGGTCCAGTCTTAAAAATAGAGACTAAAGTCGATCAAATTGAAATCCATTAGCGATTTGACAGACGTCGGAATGGAAAAATGTTAGCAGACGACGGGAAGAGTCGAACTATGTTATATAGGCCATTGATGCTATTGACACAACGGGTTAATGGTCTTATATTGGCTAGTCGGAGTTTTCATCACAATATACGAGTCGAATAAGACATTTTCTCAAAAGTTTACAAATAAAAGTTAGCCGTTTTCAAAAAATCAAAGCGTTTGTAAAATATGTTTAAAAATATAAGTGATTTATGAATAACAATGGTGTACAACCTACAATAATATGGGTTTAATGATAACATTATGGGTTTTATAATAACATTGATGTACATCAACAATAAGGGTTTCATAATGAATAACAATGATGTAGTACAATAAGGGTTTTATAATTAATAACAATAATTATCTTTAAAAGGCATTTAGTGAAAGCGATATATATATATATAATATAATAACAGACAGTTTTATGGATAACATTCACTTGGTTTATTAACGGTAACGTTTCAATGAGGGTACTCTAACCGTTATCAATTAATGATACAATCAAGCATGTTACAGAAGTTTATATACATGGTCACTACTGTGATATAGTGTTATGCCTAATAGTTCGACCTCAAACCGTTGTTATAAGTTTATTGTTATCCATAAATCTGTCTTTTATGAATAACAAATGACGTAGGTACAATAAGGGTTTTATAATGAATAACAATGATCAGAGGCGGATTCAATGGGGGGCGCCCCCCCCCCTCTCTAATTTTCGACAGTGCCCTTTTTTTACTACTGAAAGTGCCTTTCAAATAGCTTTTTTTGCTCGATTTTGAGGCTCTTTTTCTACGATTTCCGAACGTTTAGACGAAAATATCAGCCAAATAGCTCTTGAATTGGCTAGAGAGGCAAGGAAATGGCGGATAATTTTCTTGGAGCCCCCAACCCCCTCTCAGCGGCGTGCCCCGTCTCCGCGGTCAGTGCCCTCATTTTGCGCCCCCCTCCCCCAGCCCTTTTCAAAATTCCTAGATCCGCCCCTGATGATGTAGTACAATAAGGGTTTTATAATGATGGCATTTAAACATATGTCAACGCATATACTACTCTAATATAAATGTATATAAACTGATTTACATTCAATAATTTCCGTTTTACTCTAATTCCAAATCAGTTATGATCGGCGAAATAAGCCAGCAGTGCCAATTGAAGCAAATTTCTAGCGTCTAGTTATTCCAGTCTACATGCGCCGTTTGATTTGGTGTAATGTTTCTTTATCTTAATTAATTAGCACCTATGTCCAGTATATTAAAATAATCTTTATTTACCAATTTCGGGCGATTTGCTAAGATTATAAAACCTGGTAATTACAGATTTTACGGTTTAATAACAAAAGTTTTATATTAAATAACAATGGCAGAGTTTTAACAAACAACCTTGGCATTACATACTTTTACACTATTTGCGTACGTAGAGTGGTCATTTTATCGGGCAATTTCGGTCCGAATTTCACGAAATTCGAACTCATCCGTCATTATGGTGAAACGGTGATATACGTAAACGGTTTTGCAATCGGATAAAAATTGAGACCTCTTGATGTTCCACAAGCTAAAAATTTCGTACAATCCTGGAAGTTACGATCCGATAAGCGCGAATATTGAAAGTAACCGATATCTTTGGGGTATAAACTTATATTTTAAAATTGATATAAACATATATTTTAATATTCACCAAAATCGGATAAAAATTGTGACGTCTAAAGGGTCCAAATTCTTGGTATAATGTACACTATTTGCGTACGTGAAGCGGCCCTTTTTTATGTCAACACTAAACGTGGATTTCCTTCCCCAATTAATTTCAAACAAGTACTCTCCTACAATGCTATTTTGGGAACTGGAAGGTGATAGGTTGAACAAAGAACTATTGATAAATACGAAAAAATTATCACAACAATATTGAAAATAAAAGACATCAATCGTCTAACAAATAGAAATATTTATGTCTGCGCAGTGATGTAACGAATTTTGATTGGTAATTCTAAATCGGCATTTCCTTCCACAAAGAGTTTGGTTATATTCCAATTTACAGTACATTATATTGTAAATTTTTCACGAATTAACTCAATTTTTATTGATATAACTTATTTATTCTCTCTGTTTTTAATCATAATCTAGTAGTATGTGGTGGTATTTTGTAATATTAAATTAGTATTAAGTAGTACTAAGTAAACCGTCCTGTCGTGTTCGCATGAGTCAGTATCGGCGATGAGATTTCAGAGTTTCTATCAAACACGAGCTAACATAAGATTGTCAAATTCATAACAAAATAATTAATTAGGGAAGGGGATGTAATTAATCATAATAATCGGTCATTGGAATATTTTATATATCGTCAAATAAGCGGCGCTACTCGTATTCTCATTTTAAAATGATAGTCTCTGATGTCTTTGAGGGGCCTTGTATACGGAAATATTTACAATGCTCTCATGCAAAATAGAAATACATATACCCAATAAAACAGCATGTTTGCTATGGAATTTGAACACACAAAAAGAATCATATTTTCTGATGAGAAATTGAATTAATTTTTTAAAAATATATTGCTAACTGAAAATTATTGATTCTAGATAGTGTATGATTACCATGACAATAGATATACACATAACAACCACTTGTTCTCAATATATATGCATATATATACAAATAGTGCTCAACGATCCATTAAAATTTAAAACAATTCTTTTTAAAACAATTTATATAAGAAAATAGACATTTTTAAAATTAAAAACCAAACTTGTAATCTTTTATGGTTTTCTTTCACCAAACCCATATCCGAGGCTTACAAGGGTTAATTGGTTTCCAAGCCAATCTTCAAAGATTTTGACAATACATGCCCAGAGCTGTGGCATATTCACAATCCCAATATCTTAATAATTCATCCATTTATATTTCTAAAAAATATACCGTTCTGTTTTTTTCACCTCCCTTGGGTGTATAAGAGCACCGACAGGTTTTTAAAATTCGTTAAATTTTTACAGCTACAAATATTTTTTGCTGCATTAAATCGCTACTTGTTGTTTTCACGCGTAACAACTGGCCCGTAAGCCTGTACCCAATCCTGAACTCCTGCTCCCAACTCAAGCTCTGACTGGTCGAGGATGTACTGACCACCGTCTGGTGACGTCAGTTCTGCGTCACCATCTTCTTCCGGTACCGGTATAAGGCGTCTCTGTGACTCCATGGAAACATAGCGCCTTGGTGGGAGCTGGCCATATTGCCTGAAATGGACACCACAAAATATATTATCAAGAGGAAGCAAGTTTAAAGCCCCAATAACGCTCTTGTTGTAACTGAATAATATGTCCCAATCTTCATTCTGGTCAACAAATCGTATTATTTTATAATATTCCAATTAATTGATGATATAAATTTATCTTAACACACCTATTTTAAAAAATTGGAAAAATTCAACCAATTGATTTGAAAAGTCTAACGTAAACCTTTTCAAATGTGACTTGGATTTTAAAATATTTTCGAACCCTCTGGACAAGTAAAATAGGTTGTAATGGATAATTTACACAACAGGTAGGACACTTAAACATCTAGTACTTAGAATAAGGGTATTATTTATTTTCTGGACCTTCCAAGCCAGCAAGAATGTTATTGTCCCTTTAACACTTGACTCAATGACCGACAATCCGTTTTTATTAGATTGGTCGGGTTTCAAAAATTTGCTCCATCAAATGTGGACTGTAAATCCGTTCAACAGTGAAATAATACAAATCGGACACAAGCTTAAAAGAATCTCGACCTACGTCAATTAACAATACTAATAGAAAATGGATTTCAATTTCTAATCCAATTTATATTAGAAAGCAAAATGGTAGGAAAAAATCTTAAATGTCACGTCAGATATTTTTCTCTGGCGAATTTGATGGGTTGTGTAATAGGATTAACGCCCACCTAAATCTCCCCAGGAAAAGAATAGACAAAAGCTACATTAACCGCCCTCCATGGTTCTTTTTGATTATTTCCGAATTAATTATTAGACATCAGCGAAGATGGGATCAGATAAAGGGGGATAATTTTCCGGTTTTCAGCTCACTGTAAAAAAAATCAACAATATTGCCCGATGTTCGTTTTGTTAAGCAGATGAGTTTGAGTTGATCATTCATGAAGTAAATACCTTCAAAACCCAATCAGCGAAAGTTTTTTTTTTTTGGGGGGGGGGGTATTTTTTGTTGTTGTTTTCTTGGGGGGGAGGGGAGACAATTGTGTTTTTTGTAAGAACTCACGCGAATACGAACAAAAAAACTGGAAAACTTATTAAGTGAAATTTTGTGTGAGAACACCCGCAAATATGAACAAGAAACTGGAAAACTTATTAAGTGCATTTTTATGTGAGTACAACTGCGAATATTTTTGACGGCATTTTCAATTGGGACCGAAGGAGGTAATTCGCTAATTGAGTGTAAAACTGGTGTGAATTTAGTAAATATGTGACTCGAATTTCAATCAATTAATGTTATCTGCTGTTTCAGAAATAGCAAAACTTTCTGGGTTACTGTATAATCTTCAACATTTCATTTTACAGTGTAGTAGTGTTATTAACCCGCAATCCGACACCAACTCTGCTGTATATCCGATTTGTCCCGTCAAAACGTCACGCGTTAGGCAAATGTCTCTGCTTCTACAAACAAAACAAATTCAAAGCTATTTATTATTCCGTGGCGTCTACTAAATTTTCTAACTGTGTATTTCAGTCAATCAGAATGTGTGTACTTCTGAAATAATCTTTCTGGGTTCTATTTATGAAAACAGCGGTTCAAATAATGTTTTAAAAAATATTATAACACCGATGTTATAAAAGGTAAACTACATCAGTTAGTTCTCTGTAATTTGGGTCGAAAGAAAGTTCTCGTGACATTTTCTTGGTACCTGTTCATTTGTTGGGTAAAAACGCCCGATTTAAATTACAGACGAGGTTAGACAGACGACTTTTCACGAACAAGCACGTAATCGAGTAAACGTTTGGAAAACGCCAGTGTCAAGATCAACAGGGCTTGCTACCACGGAATTCAATGGGAGTTTTTTTTTTTTAAAGAATCGTATTGCGCCAACCCAGTCGACACATTATGCCATAAAAAGCCATCATGGGCTCGGGAGATGTTGAAAAATTGTAAGAAAGGTGGCAGAAAGACGTGTCTGAAGATATAAATTATGTCTAACGTAGATGCGGCAATGGTTTCCAATGCGGATAAACATTAATAATTTAGAGAATTTCAAGATGTTAAAACTAATCTATTGATGTATAGTGTAATGATCAACCAACGGAAACCAAATCTTTCGATTTATTACAACAGAAACACGTTTATTTCAAGACAATGAGGTGATAGGATACACATTTCTCAAGACATTAAACTCGTATTTTGAACGGAACACGTACACGTGAATTACTGTAGACCAGGTACAACGCTTGACATCATCAGCGTCATCTTGGAATTGTAGATTCATATAAAAATTCTACGAGCAAGTATCTAAGGAACAAGCGTGTCAATTTTCTTGTCAGACGTAATTGAATTGACGGAGCTATAGGCGTTATTCGCAGAGCGACACCCTAAAAGAAGAACAAAGCGATGAGTACTGCTTGGAGCCCAGTTAATTTCTCCAAAAATTTTCTCCCATCGTTCGGTTATTATATTAAAGGGACAATAACATTCTTGCTGACTTGGTAGCTCCAGAAAATAAATAATACCCTTATTCTAAGTACTAGATGTTTAAATGTCCTACCTGTTGTGTAAATTATCCATTACAACCTATTTTATTTGTCCAGAGGGTTCGAAAATATGTTAAAATCCAAGTCACATTTGAAAAGGTTTACGTTAGACTTTTCAAATCAATTGGTTGAATTTTTCCAATTTTTTTAAATTAGGTGTGTTAAGATGAAACTTATACCATCATTTAATTGGAATATTCTAAAATAATACGATTTGTTGACCAGAATGAAGATTGGGACATATTTTTCAGTTACAACAAGAGTGTTATTGGGGCTTTAACAGGCTCGCCATGTTTTAGGCAAATAAATCTTAATTTAGAAGGTCGCTATATTAAATTGACATATGAAATTATCTACCTAAATAACTTGTTAAACGATAGAAGTGACATTTGTACATTAAATTGTGAAAAACCTATGACATTGACCCTGTTGTCAGATAGCAGCAAGACGGGGGTATATATAAACAATTTAACCGCGAGTTTTCTGTACATCAAATGTACAGCGCGAATATTCCAGAACATGATCGTATAGCAACGACGAGGTTAAGACTCTCGTCTCATGACCTTACAAATGAAAAAGGACATTGGTCCAACATTCCTAAAGAATGCCGCTTGTGTCTAACGACACAACTAAAATGTGCAAAGATATTAATTATTTAGGACTATGTCTGTCGGCGAATAACGTTTTGTTAAGACTTAAATGCTTCTGTGTTCCTATGATGTTCCGATCTAGGAGGTCATATTTATGTGATAATTTTATGCTACCATTAACTCTCTTCTTAATGAACGATCGAAACTGAAAATCATGTCAGCATTTGTATAACAATCTCCTGTGGTAGTTCCGCTCGAAAGCAAATCAAATATCAAGACAAATACGATAATATTTAATAGACTGACAATTAAAGGACAATATTGGTGCCTGTCATTATTACATATGTGATAGAACTGGTAAAATACATTCCAAATATAATTTTAACACAGAGATCATCGCTACAGGAAACGTGTAACAAACTCTTAAATATACGGGAAGTTACGTCAAACATGACTAACACGAGTTGTCCTGCTATATAACTGAGTGAACTAACGAGCGATAACAGACACGCAGGTGAATTTCATTTCACTGGCAATACCGTTAACGATGAAAAGTTATTATATGAGAAGGTGAGAGTATATCTGACAATTCACAAAAAGAATTGGCTGTCAGTAGATGAAAGATAACGAACAAATTAGAAAAAGTCCGTGCACTACCATGTTTTTATTAACAGCAGGATGAATAAAAACAGGGTAATGCACGGGGTTTTTCCTATTTTTTCAGTTTTGTCTTATCTAGTGACAGCCAATTCTATTTTTGAATTGTGAGATATCCTTTCATCGTCTTTTAAAACAACTTTTCATCTTCAACGGAATTATCAGCGAAATGAAATTCGCCTGCGTGTCTATTATCGCTCGTTAGTTCACTCAGTTATATAGAAGGACAACTCGTGTTAGTCTAGAAATGGTTCCACTACTGATGCCTTCCGTCATACTTCAGGCACAGTAGTGGCTTTTCCTACAGAGTCCCTTTGCGCAAGTTTTGTAGTCAAATGACTACAAAAAGTTTACTGGTCTATAGCTCCCTTAATTTACACAGACACTAACCCAAAACTGTACTGCACATAGCTTAACATATAATAAATTAATTCCCCATTAAAATAAAGGTGAAGCCTTACCGCATAATTTATTAATTTGATGAAATCCACACCTTTCGTGAAATTTCTCAAGTTCTGAAATTATAATGGCCGCCCAGTCAAATAGAGCATGCGCAATCCAACTCACGTGATCATACGCCCCTTTCCATATATGGCATATGACCATAATTATATGCTAATGACCTTAGCGTGGGAAAAAATGTCTGAAACAATAATAGTATTAAGCTGGTCAGCGATAGTGGACATTGCCTTATATGGAAAGCGATGGGCGGAGTTAAGGCGTCGCGTTATTTGGCGAGATTTCAACTGGCCTGTATCATGGCTGCCTGCACATTACAAGAAACACCGCTAAGAAAATGTAAAACGCATTACCACAAAGAAAAACTGTTCGGTAACTCTTTTAGTTGTTAAGACTTCATTATGTATGATAGGATTACTTATTTTAATACAAACTGTAATGACAATTGTGCGTTTTAACCTATTTGAATTTGCGTCAAAGGCCTTAGACTGTACCACTTGTAACGATAACCAGCTATAGTTATCGTTACATTATAGTAACTAGTGTTAGTCATGTTTGACGTCACTTCCCGTATATTTAAGAGTTTGTTACACGTCTCCTGAAGCGATGATCTCTGTGTTAAAATTATATTTGGAATGTATTGTACAAGTTCTATCACATATGTAATAATGACTGGCACCAATATTGTCCTTTAATCAACATAGCTAAGCGTAGGCATGGGAAGGAGAACCAAGAACATTTACAAAGGGTAGAATATATTAAAATCAATGATATCATTGGTTTAATGTCCACTTTCTACCCATCAATAGCAGATGAAGTTGACTCGAACTATGTTTTAAGGTTCCAGTAAATCCACAAGGTTTAATACCGTTACTACCTTTTATCGTTCCGCTGATATCGCATGCAGTTTAAAATCCAACACCAACATATCATGCTGGTTTTACACCGGGGACTTTACGGATACTAATTTGTGAATTGACCCCGGATTCATTCATTTTATTTGACAGTGCTTTTATGACTTACAACGTCTATATTTTGGGTCATGTCCTGTGTCATCTAGGTTTTAATGTGCTACCATGGGTGGTGTGTTTCATTTGAATTTACCAATGTACAATTGATTTTGATCAGTAAATCAGGCAAAATAAACACCCAGGCTGATACACAACTACAATATAGAGACAAAACAACTTACATGAGATAGGCTCTTGGATCAAGGCGAGGTTCCAGATTGCCTAACTCTGGTTGTATTTCTACTGCACGGCCTGTTAAAGGCTTCTCCAATGCACCAAAACTTATTTTGGGCTCTGGTGAAGAATCTTCCACACTGAAAATAATAGAACTAAGATTGAGTTACATTATAGAAGGGAGGGGAAAAGCATACGACACTTCAATCAGGACAATTATTGTTCCAGACTGTTCCTAGATAATAAACACCATGATCTATTGAAAACGTTAAAAGATCACTACTTTAGAAATGACCAACTAAAACATGTCTCGATTAGTTCCTTTGAAGTTGGTAAACGAAATGAAATGAAATGGGGGGTTAACACCCTACTGGTCTGCTACGACTGGGCTAATGAAGACGGAAATTGGTAAATAGACGTTTTGTTATTTTGTCAACCATTTTCCTGGGATGTTATAATCCTTAAGTGGGTGCCCTTCTCATTTATCAGCGAGTGCTCAAAAGCCGATTAGTCCACTTTTTGTACCAAGAATATGAATTACATGTGTAGGTTTTGTATTTCCTACAGTTTCTTTTAAACGAAACATTCTCACAAAATGTCCTTTCGCCTACATAAGGTAATTATTGAAAAAAAAACACTTTTTATTACAGAAACTGTATAAATTACAGATTATTTTGTAGCACAGCGTATAAATAATTCCTAACGAGTTATTTTTTCACGGACAACACCAACCATTTTTGCAAATTACAGATTATTTTGTAGCACAGCGTATAAATAATTCCCAACGAGTTATTTTTTCACGGACAACACCAACCATTTTTGTAAAATGTCGGCAAAAAATTAAATTTGCAAATTTAATGTACATTTATTTATAATTGCTGAATTTTGTGGAAATCCATCAAGTTGTTCATAAGAGGTAAAAAAATGTAAATAGTACAGAGTAGTTGATGGTTGCTGAGGCGGGTAGAGGACGGGCAGTCGAGGTAGCGAACAGACGACGTAGGACTTGAAACCTATGGCCGTTGAACATTCATTTTATGAGGACTTTCTAGCTTATTACTTACAACCAAACTACAATGATATTTAACACACTAGCTAACACATGCATTCACAAACAAGTATAAAGTGTCTGTCCCTTTATCACCCAAATCCACTCCACAAACATGATATAGTCGTGGGTGTCGTGAAGCAGATCATACGTACTCTTTTCGAAACAACCTGATACTATCTTGTCAAGGAAATACCACGTGGGTCGGTCTAGTTTCCCTGTCAAGGTTGAATTTGACTTTTCGTTTCAAATCAATGGTTCAAAATAGACTAGTAACGTATCTTTATGTAAGCTATCTCTAAAAGAGATGAAAAACAAAAAGATTAAGTTCATTAATCATCAGGAAATTTACCATAAATTATTTAAAAACAGGACATTTTAAGTACAGATAATAGCTTTCCTGAACATTTATAAACAATTACAGTTTCTTTAGTCGATAAATTTTCCATAATCATTTAGAGATTTTTGGAGAGTTTTCTGGTAATCATTAGTGTTCCTCGTTTATACTTGTCAAAACTTTTAAAAAGTAAATAACTCCGGGGTTATTGACATTTAATTTATTTAAATGATCTTTTGGTCCTTGTCATATATTCCATGTAAAGTAACCCTCTGGCATTGGCATTATTATAGGTCTATACTATATACCGGAAAACGCCAAAAAATACCGGAAAACACAGTGTTATACTGAATACCGGGAAAACACTTAATGCCGGAAAACAACCTAAATAAGCAACACTGAGCCTGGTTCTCTGGAAAACACCCGAAAACCCTAACACACACACAGAGGACCTGATCCTCTAAAAAAAACACTAACACTAAACCCCGCACACAGAGGACAAGGCTCCGGGTTACCAATATAGGTTGTTTTGCGGTGTTAAGTGTTTTTCCGGTGTTTTCCGGTATTCAGTATATTATGGTGTTTTCCGGTTGTTTTCCGGTGTTTTACGGTATTTTCGGTATATAGTATTGTCGTTATCATAACCCCTTGTGCTATTGTTATACACTTTTAAATTTCCTTAAAATAAAACCATTGTCATATTACCTACTTTAAACAAAATCCCGGGACACTGTCATATAGCCCGATTAAATAATGCCGGGGGTTATTGTCATTTAACCCCTTTAAATAATCCGAAAATCATTGTCATATAATTCCTTTGTGAAAATACTAAAAGTAGTCATTGAAGATATCTTACTTAAGGGTTAACTTTAATTTCCACAGAAAACCTTGGGTATAACTGACTCTTGCTCATCTAATTTACCGCTGCAATTGGTCATTAAAAAATGAACGGGGATTCTATTACTCATTTTGAATTACCTAGTACTTTTTTCGTACTCGGATATAGATTAAATTCTGGAAGAAAGGAAGAGTATTGTTTTGGTGTAATGAAAACCGCTGACATCAATGAAATAAGATGCCATTATTGTTGATTATATTACATTATTGTGTAAAACGGGCCTAAAGCTATTGAAAAGCAAAGACAGACTCTATAATTGTCATCAATACCAGGTCTTGACCACGTGGGTAGCAGATGTCAGTTTCGCCTTAGTTTTGATGCAGCTTTGACGAACTTAAAAATCAAAATTATGAGAAAAAGTATGATCTCTAGATACACTGTATACGATTTTGAACAAACATTTATTTTTGTTTTGCAGCATCTAGACTTACTCTAATCGGCTTAATTATTGTTTTTATATATATGAACTCCGTTCATGTAACATACAATTTGCGATCTGTAATCCATATGGTGGAGACAAGGGAATTGTTTTAGTCTACATTCTATGTCTTCAACATGTACACTGAAAAGTTTTATCTGTGTTTAATACACGCGATTGTTTTTAGAGAAAACTAAATGGTGTCTTGGGTTTGTTTTATTAAGCTGTCAATATCCAAAGAAAGTTTTTCTTCGTATTCCACTCTTATTCCGATCGATGACCATTCTCCCGATTGATTTTGACCTTGATCTTCAATCTGGCAATATCCCTTTTAATTCCTAACAAAATTAGTCGGTTATTTAATGCACCGGATGCATATTACAAATAATGACAACGTGAGATCAATATATCAAACTGTTAATGTCCATAAAAAGTCAAATATCAAAAATTTAATCTAAGGACTTACAGATGATTATCTGCCGTGAACGGCCTTCAATCTATTTACTTAGTAAATCTAGAACATTTTCCTAGCTGATTTATTTCTCAGTCCACTGTTACTTGGCTACTAGCTAGGACAGTCCCTATGCACTAAGCTTTGCTCAACAAATATTCATCATTACTAAAATGATAATTATATCACAAATAGTGAGGACTGGACCATTAAAATGTTACCGAACAGTTTTTCTTTGCATAGCGATGTTTATGTTGTAGGCCTAATGACGTATTACGCAACTTGCCGTCATGACACTGGCCAGTTGAAATTTCGTGTAGTAGTTGGGTTTCATCAACTCATATATTTATGCGATAAGGTTTTACCTTTATTTCAATGGGAATTGATTTATTATATGTTAAGCTGTGTGCAGTACAGTTTTGGGTTAGTTTATGTGTAAATTAAGGGAGCTATGTACGGTGACTGATAAGGGACATGAAAAATAATATAATTTGATTTTTTTAATATTCACCCAAGTCAATTTTAATATAATTTGTTTTTTATAATTTCACCCAAGTCAATTTTAATTTTCACCCAAGTCAATTTTAATATAATTTGTTTTTTATAATTTCCACCCAAGTCAATTTTAATTTAATTTGTTTTTTATAATTTCCACCCAAGTCAATTTTAATATAATTTGTTTTTTATAATTTTCACCCAAGTCAATTTTAATTTAATTTGTTGTTATAATTTTCACCCAAGTCAATTTTAATTTCCACCCAAGTCATTTGTAATATAATTTGTTTTTCATAATTTTCACCCAAGTCAATTTTAATTTTCACCCAAGTCAATTTTAATCCAAGTCAATTTTAATTTTCACCCAAGTCATTTGTAATATAATTTCGATTCTGTTGAATTTCCACCCAGCGCGTGACGTCATCAACCAGGAAATTTGATCATATCTCCCCACTCCAGTTCTCCGTTTCTTCCACAGGCTGCTCGTCAAAAAAAGGTTTAAGGGTTCGGACTTGCGGATCCAAACCCCCAGAATGATAGATGGCATTACCAAGGCCTACCCTCATGCCAAATTTGTGGCCCCTGGGTCCACGGGGAGGGGCAGGGTTTAGAAAAACGTGACCTTGAGAAAAAGATGTCTCGGCGGAGGGTAGAAACGGGAATATGGGGTTTTAGGAGGGGTAGCCTACCTCCCATCCCACCTTGGCCTATGAATTCAGGCTAACCCCTGAATTCTCTAAAAATGACAAATGTTTTGGAAGGAGATCGGGGTGGGGGGGATCAGGTCGAGTAGAGTTCTGATCCGACACCTGAATAAAATCGGACCCCCTTGGTCGACCCTGCACATTTTTGGCCGGCGCCTTCCAAATTTCATGGACCCACTGCCCATAGGGGCTGAGTTAAGGGCTTTTTCTAAGGGGCACCGAAATGACAAAATCGATTTTTTTTCTGTTTTCGCTCATTTTTCATGTGGATTATTGCTACGCCCGACCCTTCCCGAGGGTCAATATACACCAAATTTTCTGGGCAGGTATTCCACCCAAGCACCCATCTTTCGACCAAACACATTTCCCAAAAGAAAATGTTGATCACGACCCATGGGAAGTGAACGGTGGCCATTTTCCCGGGGGTACACAAAGTTAAAAAAATAGAGATGGAACTAGATGTTCGATTTTGATTTTGAGACCATTTTTGGATGTCCCAAGGTGGAAATGGAGGGCGGGGGAGGTAGCCGGAGTTTCGAAGAGATAGGACCATTTTTGAAAAAAATTCTGTCATAACAATGTATTAAGCTGCGGTCAGGCAAAGGGGCCTTTCAGGCATTTTGATGCAAAATATCACGATTTCCCCCACTACCGGTCGTCGAGACTGAAATGTGACGGCCCCGGGCGACTCCCTGGCATCGATATACTTCAAGAATTTCCAACCTCGGAACCTACCAATGGGTGCATCTGGGTGTTTACAGAACAAAATCGGGTGTTTTTTGGTCCAAATTGGCAAAGTTTGAGCGATTGCCTGTTTGGGGCCCTATATCTCGGCCCCTATAAATCAGAATCCATTCTTTTCTTTCGGATCAGTAACCAGGCGTATTATCCGCCAGGCGTATTATCTGAGCACAACCACCGGGGCGGAGGGCCTCCCTAACATGGCTTTCCAAATCATCAGGATTACTTCAAAGGTCATACAATGGGTCCTATGGGGCGTGCAATCTCGTTTTTGGGGATGGACATGGCCCGAGAGTTCAGAAAATAATTGTCGTTCGAATATTTTGATTAAAATAAAACACAAATGGGGAGCATGGGTTTTTCGGAACACCTTCAGAGTGTACAATGCGAGTAGGTGACCTAAGGTAAAAAAAAAATTGCGCATGCCCTCCCTTGATATGGGATACAACCCCATATCCCTCAAAACTTGCCCTGATCATCCCCGGAAGCCAATGGGACAAAACTCCAATCTCGTTTTGGCTAACACACAATTTTTTAATGAAATGTGGGGGGGGGGGGATCTGGAGACTATGCTCCCGCTCAAAGTGACCTGGAGAAAAATGAACCAGCAACGCTAACAAACACTATCTCTCGATCACAAAACGTGAGCGAGGGACAAAAAACCCTTACCCTTACCCACAATCCACATATGACGTCATCATATCCGATCTAGCGTTCTCCGATGTCATCACGCGCTGGGTGGAAATTCAACAGAATCGAAATTATATTATAATTGACTTGGGTGAAAATTAAAATTGACTTGGGTGAAAATTATAAAAAACAAATTATATTACAAATGACTTGGGTGGAAATTAAAATTGACTTGGGTGAAAATTATAAAAAACAAATTAAATTAAAATTGACTTGGGTGAAAATTATAAAAAAACAAATTAAATTAAAATTGACTTGGGTGAAAATTATAAAAAACAAATTATATTAAAATTGACTTGGGTGGAAATTAAAATTGACTTGGGTGAAAATTATAAAAAACAAATTATATTAAAATTTACTCGGGTGAATATTAAAAAAATCAAATTATATTATTTTTCATGTCCCTTATCAGCCACCGTAGGGCCAGTAAACGTTTTGTAGTCATTTGACTAAAAAAAAAGGAACTCTGTAGGAAAAGCCACTACTGTGCCTGGAGTAAGACGGAAGACATCGGTAGTGGAACCATTTCTAAAGAACAACCTACTATTATAACAGGCAATAATCGCAACGCCAGGATAATTAAGAAGGATCATGATTTTTTGCCTTTATTGACACTCAATCTAAAATCAGTCATTAAGAATCCGGTTTGTGTACAATCGCCGTTTTCTAACGTGTACAAAAATAAATAATAAAAACAGATCCAGCAGTAAGGTACTACACCCATTTACTGCTGGATCTGTTATTTTTATTTATTTTTACACGTTATGACACGGCGATTTATATTCTCAAGAGACATGTCATTGTCCATCAGTGCCTTTTATAATTGAAATGCAATCTCGTATAATGATTACAGTAATACTCAACAAGTGCACTACGAATACATGTAGGCCTATAATAACCAGCGGTTGGCAGGCAGTATACGCCAACATTTTGCAACAGCTGGATAGTGATAAGTTAAAAAAATAAACGGGATTTTTTTGTACAATCGGGGCCATTATCCACGAAGTTTCGATCCGATACATGCTAATATCGAAAGCAACCGAGATCGTTTGGAGATAAACCTGTAGTTCAAGTTTCGTCAAAATCGGATAAGAATTGTCCACAAACAATTGTGGACGGACGGACAGGCGGGACGACAATATAGGCCTTCGTCCATAAGAAAATGTGGGCGTATAAAAACATTTTACGCAAGCATTTTATGGACACAATGGTCATGTCGGAAATGAAATGAAATCAACTTGGGTGTAACGGTCTTCTTTTCTGCTCCGAACTGGGCTAATGAAGACGGTATACGCCATGTAGTGTGTTATTAGGGAAATTTTGACTAGGCAGCGACGCAACGGCCTATACTCATACCGAATTCAAGCGACGCAACGTCCTCCTCCTCCCCCCTAATTTTCGACAGTGCCCTTTTTTTGCTGCTGAAGGTGATTTTTCTCAGCCAAATAGCTCTCAGTGGAGTACCCGTCTCCGCTGTCAGTGCCCTCATTTTGTGCCCCCTTCCCCTCAAAAATTCCTAGATCCGCCCCTGTTACCAACTTTGTAGTCATGTCGGCTTTCCTCTAAGAAATCATATAGAGTCTTCTCGACATATGGGCGGATTTAAATCCGAAGACACACTAGAGGCCCAAATGTCAGCCAATGTATATGTTGGATAGGATATTAACCTACTTGAGGTTGATATGGTAGAGAACATGAGGGCGACATATACAACGCCATTTCACCTTTAAATGAAATCTTCCATTTAAAGTCAACAATGATTAGATTTCCGTCAAATAACGAAAATTACCGAATTGATCACGTGAATACATTGTTTTTACTTTCGCAATTTTGGACCGTGAAAGTTCAGAGAAGGATTTGACCAACTGTGTTAAACGGATTGTACCCAAAAATACTTTACAAAGAAACTCTTGGGCTATAAAATGCTTTCGACTCTTGTAGTGTGTGGAGGAATAATCGAAATGTGGACGAAAAGAAAATTTTGAAAGATATCTTAGACATGGATAATATATCTAAATATGACGATAAGTATGCCATGTGTCAATTTTGGTGCTGAATGCTACAAACTGTCAAAGGAATAAAAAATATTTCTGTGTTCTTTGTATTATTTCGATCACCACCGTCATCAGCAATTGATAAGTCGAATATATCGACCCGAGATGACGTCATTAGCGGTTGATATGAACATAATTTAACCTATGATGATGTCATGACAGGATGTTATGAGATATAAATGCTATGCACATCAAAGAAAAAACTACCACCAGTTGTATAATAAAATCAACTCACCACTGCTTCCGCCTTCTATACACTAATATAACAATCACCAAGACAATAGTTGCCAACAGCAACGCACATAATACCAACGTGATGACGATAATTAAAAATGGCAGACCTCCTGTGGAAATGAAAATAATTAGATACAACTTACTACATTATTTATCTCCATGTTCTACATTTTTAAGTGGTCGTGGCTAAGTGGGTAAGGCGCTGGCTCGCTAGCCTGGAGTTCTGGTGTTCGATCCCTGCATTGGCCGAGAACGTTCATCTCGATTTTCCGGCGTCGTTTTCCCTTGTCAATGAGGTAGAACAAGGATAGCTGTCTCATCGTTCGGATGGGATGAAAAACCGAGGTCCCGTGTACACATTGGCGTGCACGTAAAAGATCCCTTGGCAGTTGGAATACGATGTAAGAGTAGGCCGTAGCGCCGCTGCCCGGGCAAAATTTCCCTCATAGCACACTGTATGGCGTACGCCCGTCTTCCTTTAGGCCTGGTTAGGCGCAGAAGAGTAGGGCGTTAAACACCATTTCATTTCATTTCATTTTTAAAGAGGCTTATATCGTCAGCTTTGAAAAAAATGACGTCATCTGGTTTAACTTTTAATACCACAAAAACGTCGTTTAAAGACAAGAACACCATTGATTGCTTTAAAATAGATAATGTAAAATGAAAATATTGAAAATTGTCATCAAATTACTTCATTCTGAGCCCAGTTATCACTGTTAGTAGTTTTGACAAGATGTGTGTTTTGTGGTAACCAGGGCACTGCTATAGTCGAGACTTAGCCCCGCTTTCCCATTTTTAAATTAATTTTTTTAATTTCAGCCTAGTTAAAATCTCAATTATCCGATGCCATCGAGAGTTGATTAGGGTCTTGTTTTGTAAATAAATGCCCAATTTAAAGTTCATATGACATTTCAGGTCAAAATAAGTTGGCAGATTTAGCTCTTGCATAATGTATGTTTAGTATTAGTATGTTTTGTCTAATGAATGTATTTTGTTTACGTGTAGTGCGATCTTCCTGCTCATATTATTAGAGTGCAGTTTTAGCTTTTCATAATGCAGAGTGTTCTCGATGTTGGACTTTGTGTTGCGGTTAACTATTACGCTTTATTCCTGAAATTCTCATTTTTACCATTTTAAAAATCTCCGAACTTCTATCCGTATTGACGCCCCTATTATTGTTAATTTCTTTGACGTTGTAACGTAGCAGGCAACCATCCCCAAGTTTGGTCGTGTCATCTGTTTCTATCTGTTTTATTATGAAGTTAATTTTAATTTTGAGTGAAGAATTATGACTTCAAAACTTGTCTAATTTGCACCTTCCATGTGCCTCGTAATTTTAGAAAGGCAAGAAAAAATGGTCACAACCTATGGAATATACCTAGCCAATTTGTTTAGAACCGACCAGGTTTAAGCCGACGTACATGCGGTACGCCATGAGTTCTTAGGACCGTAATAACAAGCAAGATTGGAATGAGTAAAAAGTTTGGTATAATATTATGATTCCCACAACGTCTCTGGGACTGTGAAGTCAAACCTTTTTTTTTCGCCAAGGATTCAAGAACAAGGTCACTGGACCCACAGGGCGAATGTAATGAGAGCTACGTTCAGAGCTGGACTACGTCTCTTCCTGTCATAGGTTTCTTGATCGTGCCAATGTTCGCCCCACACTGATTCGCAGTGAATATTCGCTTGGCCGCTGTGTGGGTAGGTGGGCGTGCATGTATGTGGGAGTGGGGTTGTAAGGATTATCAAGTCGGTTTTGGTAAGTGGAAATATTTTACAGCAAATATTACTTTAAACTTTTTTTTTGTCCAGCCATGTAAGCTTCTCTGACATTTAAATTCCTTTTATAACGTTTTTCTATTGCGTTCTCTTACCAACGAGTAATTGGAAAGTGTCATCTCTTTATAAAGACCCCCCGGCGATGTTTGGTCATATCTTGGTATTTACAAGAAAAGAGAGATAATACATTATTAGAAAAATGTCTTCTAGCCCCAGACTTAAGACAACTGGTATTTACGATGTAATCACAATGCTAAATGTTCATTGAATGGCCACACAATAAGCATTCCTTTTTTAGAACAATTTTCCCATATAGCCTCGAGTTCCTGACAAAAGTCATTGTTCGGTTAATTCTACTTTCGCTTCTGTCCCTAATTTTGCTAGTGGCAGTCTATTTATCTAGCATTGTAACATTTCGTATGTCAATATATCATGATAACAAATATTATACCCGGTGTCTGTGTAAGTGTAAGCGGGGGATTGGGCTTACTTACTTAAAGGCACAACCAGTCATATATATAGAGGTATGTGAGACATAAGGGCAACGTGAGATATGCACTAGATAATCGCAGTATTCGACAGAAAAATACTTTTCTAAATCTGCAAAACGATGTATAAAGACCAACGTTTGATTAAAGTAGGTAAGTCCCTAACTCAATATCATCCAATGTCCTCGATATTCAAAACACGAATTATTTATCAATTTAAATCAACATTGATGATATTATTTTACCGATAAAAATGGGCTTCTGATATCCAATATTTAAGACAAAATAAACATTTTACTATGTACCCTGTGTTTCAAGCCCAATTTCACAAGGGACTAGAAGAACAAGGCTAGACATATTCCACAATTCATGTCAAACGGTGACCCATAAATTCTTATCTGGAGAACATACGCAATAAATACTGTGTGGAATGAAATAAACCAGCAGACGCTATAGATTTTCATTCGGTTGAGACTTTTGGCGTATTTCGCCGAACATAATTGATTTGAAATAAGAGTAAAAATGAAAACGATTGAATGTAAATCAGTTTATATACATTCTCATTAAATTATTATATGCGTTCCGATCCATTTGTGTCGATTTCTAGGTCGCAGATATTAGCGATTTAGCTCCTTTAACTAATAGCGACCCACGCAATTGGGTGGGGAGTTCTCTTAACTCTTAAAATCAAGTCTCTTCCGGAATTGTATCTAGCCGAACTTTCATGCAGTAATCTGGGGAAGGGAGTACTTGCTACCATAATTATTACCACGAGCCCCCTACTCCGCCGGACCTGCATACTCCGCGCAGTGTTGCGTTTGATTAGAGGTAATCCAACTACACACTGCTATTATGAGTGGATATTGTTGTTTTAAATTTTGATTTGTCATTAATCCGTCTACCAACCAATCACTAGCTGCCAACATTCAGGCGCGGATCCAGAGGGGGGAGCACCCGGCGCACGCCCCCTCTATTTTTTGAGGTGGCGAACAATTTTTAGCTCCATATATTCTCGTGAGAAAGGAGAACAAAAATAGTTTAGGTTGGAAATCGTAATTTACAGCACTAGTATGAAATTAGTCCTTGTGGCCATTTTTTCCACTCAAAATTCACGGTTCCGGGCTTCGCTCTCTCAAGTGGGTGCAGCACGCCCCCTCTTTCTGAAAATCCTAGATCCGCTCCTGAACATTGGACCAAATATGTTTACATAACGTTACGTCATGACTCACGATTTTATTATGCCTAATTAACCCGTGCATAGCAGAATACTGCAGTAAAACTAATTGCGTGACAAACGAGGCTATCAAGTCGAATGAAATGTAAACAATACTGTTTGGAAACGAACATACTTTCACCGTTTTGAATACCTTAAATCACTGTCCAAAGTTTTAGGGAAGACCCAGATTAAACGAAGGACTGTCATGTTGCTGTACTTAAGTGATAGCTTTCATTGAACGGAAAGAATAGACACACTCCCACATAAGTTCAAGAAACAGACGCTATTCCAGCAATGGTCAGAGAGGGATTTGTCGGCATATTGCTTCAGGAATATGCCGGACCTGTTAATTATACATTGTCACATACTTGTATGTCTTTAAGAGGAATGTATATGCAAAATTTAATTTAGATGTCGTATTAGGTACTTAACCCTAAAGAAAAATGACCAAAATCATACTTAATGAACATGTATGTTTTTATTGCGATTTCTAACCGGTTATGTTCGGTGAAATACCTTAATTTTCCAATTTGAATGAAACTCGTTTGCATCTGGTTAACCCAGTCTATACGTACATCTGATTTTAAAATGTTCAGCGTTTCTCAAATATTTGATATTGGGAGCCCATATATTCATAATAAGATAACAATATAAATAATTATAATTGAACTTTGCCAAAATTGAATTTTATTATGTGTTTAAAGCTATATATACCCTTTAATTCAAATGAAATGGTTATACCTTGATCTATAGCAGCGGCTTCTTTGGTCGTCACACATTGACCATCTGTTCCTACCCAATCACCACTCTCCTTACATATCTTGGTTACCTCTTCGTTACTTCCTGTCATAGTATATCCTACTTTACAGGCAAGTTTAGCCACACTTCCAGGATTAAAACCTTCTATGTGCCAGATTCCATTATCAATCGGGTCCAATACCTGACAGGCGCCTGCTGAAAAAAAGTACAAAAATTAAAACACCTGATACCACTTTTTATTCAAAGAGCTCATTAAGCTAACAAATGTTTAGCAAATCACTCGCTGTTTTCACAATTTAAACTGCAACTGCGTTGCCTAGCAACCTTTATTTTAAAACAACCTGCTGTGACCTCGACAACTCGCTAGACGAGCCTCACGTCAAATAATATTAGTTGATCTCATTTTATAGGACATATTTTTCTCTTTTTATCAGACTTGATCGGAACAATAGAAGTCAAATTGACTCATAAATGTAAATACATCAAATTTTCTAATAAAATATGCTGCAAACCAGGGGCGTTTTAAGGTTTGTCATGGCGGAGGCTATACTATAGAGGGCCCTTTTTCGCGGGAAGGGGTGGTCTTGATTGATGACTTTAATGCCAATGCAATGACTGCATTCTCATTCAGTAATGGATTCGACAGTAACAGTGTATAGAAAACGATTGACTCGGACTCTGAGGCCCTTTCCCTTGACCAGAGGGGCCCTTTTGTCAGACGTGGGGTCCTTTTGTCTGCGTTTAGGGCCCTCTCTAACTAAGGTACATATTCATTTTTCACATCGTTTTTAGCATTTTTCTCCCGTTTTAATTTACACACTTCTTTGATTTTTTTTTCGCGAGGAGGCTGGCGCCTCTAGCGCCTCAGCTATAAAACGCCTTTGCTGCAAACAAAAGATCAAAATACAGTATTAATCCGTTGTATAGATGAATGTGTCTCTCCTGGGTTGTTTTGATTGATTACTTTCTTTGAAGGATTCTGAAGGAGACCAAGATTACAAAGACGTTTGTAAGTGCGGGATGGAGGGATGAGCTTTGCCAAGGACATTTTAAAAGTTTCCCTTTACATAATGTTGAACAATCTGGTAATATAGGGTGCTCGGTTATTTTTGGTTGAAGAAGATACCTACGCCTGCGCCCCCTACACCAAAAAAATAATATGTCCGTTAATTCGTACACGTT
Source organism: Patella depressa (assembly GCA_948474765.1). Taxonomy (NCBI): domain Eukaryota; kingdom Metazoa; phylum Mollusca; class Gastropoda; family Patellidae; genus Patella; species Patella depressa. The sequence goes on along the minus strand of OX419715.1, from coordinate 54,428,956 downwards.
CAATAGGGAAAACCATTCAAACGGGTAAGCATTATTTTAGTGTAATTTTAAATACGCTACATTTAGTTTATTCATGATTCGACACGCCAAACTTCAACAAAATCCTGGCACTGACGTCAACACCACGCGTCCACGCCTCATTATAAACGAAAAGGACATTGACAATTCAAAATATCCTGATTGAGAAGAAATCAATAAACAGATTTTTTTTACAAACAGGGAGTCTTAATTAGATTGGTAATTTGAGATTGTTAGCATATAAATTTGATCTGTCTCTATAGAGTATTTAAAATACAGCAATTCATGAATTTAAACGAAAGGGGAATGTCAGAGTAGTAAATATTTAAAATGACAAATGCATAATGCTAATTAAAGCCCCGACAAACCAGAATAAAATGAGAATATCTTACACCACTTATTCTGGGTCCTAGTTTGGTTCACTGCTAGGATATCGACCTTCTACGTTTTCCATAATGTATATGTCACGCTCATATATTATATACAGATACTATTTTATTCCCCAGTGATAATTATAACTTGTCTGGCCAAATCACGCTTCCACCCTGATCATAAAATACAAATTATATATTAAGGCATAAAAACTCTCATGTCGTATCATTAACTAATTAATTCGCGATTCTGGGTGGAACCATGATTAGTGTTTGCGATTTCATGATCACCTCGTATCAGTACCGGTTAGAGAACAGAGGGCTGATCAACTGGGATTTTTTTTAACACAAGGTACAATTTTACGGATACACAATTACTGAGTTTGATACTAAGCGACGTTTCGACGAGGATACTCTCGTCTTTATCAAGCAATGATACAAATTGTGAATGGTACACGGTAACAAAAATATCCGTGAAAAAACGGAAAAAATTCCGGAAACAAAAATAACCAGGAAAATTTTATCCGTATTTATTTTTTCTATAATTTACATAAATTCCCTCATTTAACATAAATTCCATTTTCAAATAAATACTGGTAAGTTTTGTTTCCTAGACTCGAAAATGATAAAAAATTTCATTGAATTATCCATTGACTTTATTTAACGTCGGTTTCCGATATTTTTTCGTAACCGTTTTGCGCTAATATAAGGATACCCCTCATCGAGAAAAGGGTGTCTTCAAACACTAATAATGGTCAGTGTTAGGAGCGGTTAGAGGCTTTCAGATGTAAGTTTACACTGGCCAATCGGTTATATTATTCAGACAATACAACCTCTCTTCACTGGCATTGAAAGTTGCTTTTACACATTTATAAAAATACTTACAATCTGATTACCGTATGATGAATGAGAATACACTTTATAGATCTTATAAATAATGGAAATTAGCAATACATGACTATTAATATACCAAACTTTACACAATATGATCCTTCATATTATGGTTGATAAATTGAAATTAATACTATAAAATGATAATTATTAGGAATGATTATATATGTATACGATTTCTTATCGCTGCATCTGAAAACAGAAATAGTCCGTTATATAATGGAATAAAACATTTTATCCCTAAATTTCACGTAACTTTCCTGTCATTCCACAGTTTATTCCGTAAAATAACAGAATTGAGTCCGTTATAGAAGGGAATAAAATATTCTATCCCTAAATTTCACGGAATTTCCTGTTTAATACTGAATATTCCACAGAATTACATAAAACACATAATTTAAAGAAATAATTCACTCTTTTAACAAAATTTCTCAAAAAAAAATCCATCAATTAACAAAAAAAACGTGTTAAACTACGGAATTCGGCGACATAAAAAATGGAAATTTTTTACAGTGTATAGGCAAATATATACAGAATATGCAATAAAGATAAAAATCAAATACAATTAAAGTTTAACACCTTCGATTTGGGGGTCCTTTAAAGTTCCAATAGCATTTTTTTAAGTTATATTTTTAAAATTTATTAAAATAAAGCCCCAAAATAGATTGAACCTATAAACAGTCCTACCTTGTTAAAGAATAATCCTATTAATCCTATAATTCACTATTGCCAGTTGAGAAATTGGCAAAAATATCATTTTCAACTTCAAATTCAAACGTTTGAAGATGGTCGTCCATGGAGAAGAATAGGAAAACAAGGGAGGTAATTGAGTAACTATTTCCTCAATCAACCAGTGTCACCCTTTCTAACCCCCCCCCCCCCCCAAAAAAAAATTTTTGTCCGTGATCGTATAATAGTGAGTTGACAACCTTTTGAGCAAAAAGCATAGAAATAATTACATTTTGACTTTCTTAGAAAAAGTGAAATTGGAACTTTAAGGACTAATCCTACACAACAGAAAACTCTTACGGGACTGGTGTTTTGGGGAGTAATCCATTGGGAATAATGGCACAATCTGTACATCGCATTAAAAATGTCAAATTGTTGCATAATCTAATGTACTTGCCCTCTGATTTCACAATCTGGTTCATTAGTCTGGTAGCCACATCTCCATACTGATGACGTATATCTTCTTTGATTGGCATTTAGTAATTGAACATATTAACACAAGGTACAATTATTTCACGGATACACAATTACTGAGTTTGGGATTTTTTTTTTCCATAGTCCACTTATTGCTTTGTCATATCTTATATTTGTCCATCACAGGATTTCTGTTTCTGGCGAATGGTTACAATCGACTTTACTTCTTATATGTAGGCTATTACAAAACTGACGGTTCATATCTGGTAACCGTTCAAAGCTGTATCCTAGAGTTAATTAAGACTGATTTATATAATATATGCCTGTTGTCATGGTTCGTTTTAAGATGTTTTATAGATAATATTTTTATGTAGGTAGGAGGTTTTACAAGTTCAAAAATAGATGTTGAAACAAGAATATATTGAAAATTTCAGTCAAATAACTTTATCTTGAACAAAGTTGTTACCACTATAATTTTTTACTAGAAATGGTAGTTAAATTCATCGACACCCTTTTCCCACTATGGCCGATTGTTGATTGACAGGCGTTAACTCCACCTACATAGTCTCGATCATCAAGTAATGTTTAAACGGTATCTAGTGAAGCTTGTGTATAGCCTCCGTCATCACTGTCTTTTATGAATAATTTCCAGAAGTATGATGACGTCAACGTCACGTAGAAACCCCACCCACGACGCCATAGTGATTAAATCAGTCGACGAAATCCTGTTTTAATCCGAGCCCAATCCAAGCCATCCGTGGTTCTACAGAGTTCATTTTGGGCTTGTTGTTTAAATAAAGATCTAATTTATAATTTCTATGACATCTGAGGCTCAAAGGAAGACCGACAAAAGTCAGTTTTTGCTCTTCCATAATGTATGTTTAAGTGATAAAATAGAATATCGATAGATTTCTTTGTGTCATGCATTTAAACACTGTGCATAAATTCAAGTTAAATTAATTAAAGGCGATACCTACAACATCAATTACCAGAAAATGAATAGTATTCATTAAGTTAGGGGCGGGTCCAGCATGCTTATTCGGAATGTTCAGCTCAAATCGACGCGACGGACGGACAGAGAACTTATATTGATACGTATTCTGTTTAGCACTAGTCGTAGTTCCTTTAGGTATTGTCTTTGAGCGGAGGGTGTCCATTGACAGTTCCTATCCGGCATTATATAACTGCAATATGAAAATACCACTCTTACCAACATCTGTTCTAACGCCATTTTGGAATCCGTACGTATTATTTTTCACCTTGATTCTACTTTATTTGCCAAAGGAATCATTTCTTGCCACAGCTGACACACATTTATAATGATTGAACACTATTTTCAAATAGAATTCTGAGATTAAAAACAGACACAAAATTCTACTTGAAAATGGTTTTGAATTATTATAAATTGGTGTCAAATATAGTGAGAAATGATTCCTTTTGGTTGAAAATAAAGAATCGCGGTGAAATATATAGAAGGTTAGCGTTCTAAAACAGGCCGCAAACAGGTGGGGAATATAGCGATATTTTATCGTATTTTCATATTGCAGTCATATAAGGTCGGATAGGAACTGTCAGTGGACGGACATCGTCCGCTCTAAGTAAAAAGTTCCGGGGGTTAGATGGCCGAATGGTTAGCGTGCGCGCGCTGTAAAATGCGGTATGCCATTGAGTCAACTGGCGTGGTTTCAAATCCCCGGTCGTGCGTTGCACTACACTAGCCGTTGTCCGTCAGCCGTCAGCCTTGAACCGCTACACAATAAAATGCGAATTAGTAACCATGGCGGATTTGAATAAATTCTGTTGGCAAATTATTATTAATTTGTTAGTGGCGGATTTAAATAATTGCTGTTGGCAAAGTATCATTAGTCGAGTAATTCGACTTAATTGTTTGTCAGGAATTCAGTCAGCGATAATGTAAATTGGTTTGAGATGTGTTTGGTTTTTAGCTTCCATATTTATCTTCTTAACTTATCTGTAAATAATGTAAAGTGTAATCATAGTGAAAGCTGATCAGATGATATGATCTGTTGAAAAGACACGAAGCTAAACGTGTACAGATTATATATAAGCCTACTATTGCTAGATTGCCATTTTATATTATAAACGCCCATCACAACAACGTGTCGAACATATACTAACTATTATGAGTATTCGTTTAGAAGTTCTGTCCCACCTCGTGGGTTTTCTCCGGGTCCCCCGGTTTCCTCCCACTGCTAATGACATGTACGCGCAAGCGAATTATTGAAATAAAATTAAACTATATGTTAGTCTCTCTCTCTTGTTTAGAAGTTATGCCAATCTATAAATAATATTTGATGTTTTACGTTCCATTTTTATGCTGACAGTCAATCCCAATCTGGTTCACAGAGAGTTACGTATGAATTATCTCTATCACAGATGACTGTATTAGGGCTGGACGTTAATTTCGATAAATCAATATATCGCGGTTTGGAAATTATATTGACGGTAATTTTAAGACCCTCAAAAAAACCGCAATATTCCAATATATCGTTTGACGCCATATACCGCGGTGTGCACTGCAATATTCTCTTAATTCAGTCCCGAACTTGCTTTAACTACATATTTATCGGGTAAATCCGGACCAGTCGATGTCCAGTCACACAGTAAACACTTGAGATCTCGTGGCTGGTACATTGGGGCAACAAAAAAAGTCGAAAGTGAAAATAAAAAACCTCGGAAAAACCGATGCTATTTTCGGCATTTATCTAGTCTTGATTATCAATGTTCAATTTTAATATGTAAAGTTGCGGCTGGTCGTCGATGTCTATATCTATCGGTAGATTTTCAAAATGGCAGACGACGTAGTTGAAGTTGGAAGTTGAAGGGACAACTTCAGAGTCCCGAAGCCGAAAAGAAACTGTACAAGCCAGATTCGGCACTAGGGCCTACTTCGGATTGACGTAAACGATACTGGTCAAAATAAAATATATGTAGATTGTGTAGAAGAAACGTAGCTACCAAGAATGAAAACACAAGTAATTTGTACGCTCTCTTCTCGGGTTTTAATATTTTTAAGAAGACATAATTTATCACGTCTTGTGTTATTTCATAATAATTTAATTTTAATTGAAGGTAGAATTTAATTTTATTTTAAAACCCTTCAACTGCAGTCGTGTTTTTGTATAATTTTTTGTATAATTGTTTGGTGATACAAAACTGAAAATAACTGTAGTGTGGATGAATGATTGATAAATGTTATATTGTAACAAAATTAATTTCATTATTCTCTTTTGTGTTCATATACATGTGCTGATTATAAAATAAAAAGTGTTTTGTTTCTGAAGAAGTACGCCTAATTGGTTGTAATATGATCAACTGTTTTTCTGAACTCAGAACGGAACATGACATGGTTCTAGTTAAATAAAATATATATTTAGTATGATGCAGGATGATTAATTAAAACAACGAATAAGGTAATAAACTCAAGGGGTGCCTCATTGCTGTTGGAGAGGATTAGCACCCCCTTTTCTAAGGCTTTTCGACAACACTTGCTTGGTGCACCAAAATATCGCAATACTGACAATATATTGAGGAATTTTGAAAAAATATCGCAATATTGAAATTTTCAAATATCGTCCAGCCCTAGACTGTATTCAACACATGCAATGACATCACGTGGCGACAATCATTGGCTCAAAGGCTCGTGCATTGTTTACATAAGACGTAACTGCTCCGGGCAAAATGATGCCTTTTACTCATTTTAATACCCAATTTAGACTAAATAGGAAATACTTTTTAACTACAAATACTTCAAACGTCTTTACTTATTTTTCTAATACATACAAAAAATGTTTTAGAATTTAATTTGTCGAAAGAAAAAAGTTAATATGGGGGACTAATTAAGTCGCGTTGATGTCATCCTTATCAGTGACTGTAGCGGCCTAGCGAATATTCACTGCTGATCAGTGTGGGTCAATCCGTAAAATACCTAAAAATGACACAGAATAAAATATTGGTATACTTTTAATAAACAAATTTTCGCATCATCAGTATGACAAAGATTGTTTCGTTGCATTGTCAATTTATATTGAAATTAGATAATATTTCATTTTGTTTATTATAATGGTCACTTAATAAAAACAAAAATTAAGCGGGACGAAATATTGGTATGATTTTTTCCGTATACATTTGCAATTTTCGTGTGAGGCCACCTTTCTGATTTTTAACGGTATCAAGGTGTAGTTCGGTGTCGCGGATGAGTTCTGTACCCTGTCTGTATGAGACGCGAGTGTAAAGCATTTTTTACTTTAAACTCAATCCCAATGCTCAGATAATATACAATAAATTGTATTCCCTTTTCCTGAAGGTGACTTGATTGACGTTCCAGGGGATGATCGGCATTAAGTCCATTATCCTTGTTCCAGACATGACATTTTGAAGCCGGATCCATGTCTTCAAAATAGTTAGAAGCTACTATTTTTAACTACAGGGTTCATAAAGTGGAATTAAGATCTGCTAACACATTTCAGTAATACTATGATACTTCATCTAATTGAGTGGTGTATAATATCGTTTATTGATGAGAAAAAGTTCATTTTCCAAAAGGACACCTTTGACGTTGGTGTCACGAATAAAGAGAATGTAATATAGTTTCGTTTATTGTTTCTCACTTTTCCAGTATTTTGTAATCTCGGTGATGCTCTGCCAAAAGTGTGGCTTTTACATCAGAGAGTTGTATACGCAGTTGTATATTAATATAAACAATTTTATTAGTCTGACAGAACGTTTGCGTGATCTCCTTAAAACAAAATATCATTAAATGTAAATGAAATGAGGTACAATATAAAAACTAAAACGAAACGAAATTAACATCCAATTTTATTCGGATTGGCTGGAATCACTAACTTGTACAGGATTACAAAAAGTTGTATACTCATCGTCTACTGGATAGTATAGGAGACGACAATGTACAGCAGTGTGTTGGTGAACAAAAACGATCCCATGTCGGTCATCATAAAATTCCCAAATCCAAACTTAAAGACGTCGTGGTTTTAGTAAATACTACTCTTGGCAACTAATATGCCAACAATAGGAAAATAGAAATGATGTAAATAAATTGAAACTACAGAACCAAATCGAAGATTTTCACTAATAATAAACCACTGGCTTATCAAATGGCTTTTTACAAGGATGTTTCATAAAACACGTTACATGTGAAAACATAGAACCAAATGACGTTTTTACAGCTGAGCGTCGGGTAATGAAACTCGGGCAATCGGTACCATTTCAAACCGTGACAACATACACACAAATACAGCAGTAATGATCTGTTTTCTGTCTGAGGGTTTTCTAGTCTCTACGGAATCACAGTCCTATTTAATGTCGACTCGACCTATCATTATGTACTGCCGGTGTGTAAGCCGTTTCACTTTAATGTCCTATTATATATGACCTGTCTGACTCCAGATTTATATTCTCCATAGAACATGTCGTTTTTTCTAGAATTATTTAAAGCCGAGAGTTAGAAAATATGGAAATAAGGTTGATGGTTTTACTGATCTGAAAAGGAAGGGCTAATAGAAACGGGCATATGCGGTACATAGTGTTTAGAGGGGAATTGTGCTTCGACTGAGGCGATATATCACTTCTTTTACTTTCATTGCTAACAGTCAGTCAATGGCAAAAGATAGTTTACCCGGCAACGAAACTTTAAAGCAAGTATCGGAAATCGCTGAAAATTAACAGGATTCTTCGGCATATGACCTTAAGGTTGCTAAATGTTTTAACTCACTATCACCCAAAGTCATCGGCATGAAAACACGAATTATTTGTCTATTTAAATCATCTGATACAAACTTTACAGACAACTATTTGGAACTTAGCAAGGGTAAAGACCTCCAACACCACTCACATCCGTTAAACCAACGTTTTTAGCTTTAGCAAGACTTTGTAGCTACTTTTGAATATGCACGATATAACTGTAGTCAATGAAGTCGAGTTTAATCTATAAAAAATACCAACACTCAAAGCGAGTATGCCTCTTTAAACATTATTATCCCATAATTCTAGGATTCAGATATAATATCGAAGAAATAACTGGTCAATTTTAATTCTCAGAAAATATCTTTGAAAAATCGTATTTTTTTCAACAGCATAAACTAGTTTATACACGACTGGATTTAGAAAAAAATAAATTGATAATTGGAATTCATGGAATGCTAAAAACAGAAAAAATGGAAATCTTAAACAGAATAAATGACTACGTTGCGAGCAATTATTAGTTTATACGGACTTCATTAATATACGCTTACGTGTTTAAAGTCAATATTACCATAGCTTGGAGGCATCAAGCTCCGTGCTAGTTTTCACGACAGGCCAATCTTATTAAAGCTAGATATTATTTTGCCTTCCATTTATTCGTTCTGACACTCCATTAACGCCCAAATATCCAACTGTTCCACACTGAGAAAGCGGATGCCTTCTTTCCATTTTTGAAGATGGCATACCTCGAGGTCACGTTTACTTTAATTAAAATTAATTTGGTTATGGAACAAACAAAAATAACACCAAAACCAACAGAGATATAAACAAATGGCTTAAGCTACTAAGGTGGACTACTGCAAAAATAGATTCGGATGTCTAGAAAGAACATCAAGCTATTGTCTGAACGGAAGAAATCGTAATATGAAGTATATTTACGTTATTGTTGATAATCTTGGAATCTTGAAATACATACTATGTCTCTTTACTACCATTGCAGTCCTGTCAAAAATCATTGATTCTAAAGCAATAGACATTGAATAATACCGACTGGAAGACAATTAGTTCTGGCCAACTCAACTGGAGCATACAAACTCGATGCATTGATCCCATTAATTTTGTGACAAAATGCTTCATCTGTTCGATATTTATTTTGAACTTGTAAAGCTTCATTGACGAATATTTCAGATTTCTTAATTTAAATAACACAAATAGCATGAAATGAAATTTTAAAAAAGTACAAGATTAGAAGCTCCATTGTCTTAATTTAGAAATTGCATGAATATGATTTACAATTTAGAAGCTATTACGATACTATAAAATAATTCTAATGCCATATTTCAATGGATAATAAAATTGACAATAAGTACTTTAATATTAAAAGGAAACTTGACTTCAACTGATGATTCATGTCCGACAAGTAAATTGTATTATATCCAGAGTTGGAAGGTTTGTGTCAGACTAAAAGATTTTAATCAAATCCTATATAGTGATTATTTGTTATCGTCTGGTTTACGACCTTTCCGTTGTTAAATCGAATCATATTTTCCCTAACCTTTAACAGGTTCAGAATTCATTACTATTCATTATTAGATTTAAAGTAGCTAAGTCTCTAACTCAATGTCATCAATATCACGAATTATTTTTCAATTTAAATCCACCCATCCAAGTACTGACCGCGCCCGACGTTGCTTAAGTTCAGTGATCGGACGAGAACTGGTGTTTTCAACGTGGTGTGGCCGTAGACGAGAGAAGGTGAACAAAACCCGTAGTTATGCGCACCTGAATAATGGATGATTCTTTTGTCGATTTTTAAAAAGACGTCTACAGCACCCGGTGTTCCCAGGCGGTCACCCATCCAAGTACTGACCGGGCCCGACGTTGCTTAACTTCATTGATCGGACGAGAACTGGTGTTTTCAACGTGGTGTGGCCGTAGACGAGAGACGGTGGCCAGAACCCGTAGTTATGCGTACCTTAATGGACACGACTCGATAATGGATCATTCTTTTCTCGGTTTTTAAAAAAAAACGCCTATAGCACCCGGTGTTCCCAGGCGGTCACCCATCCAAGTTCTGACCGGGCCCGACGTTGCTTAACTTCATTGATCGGATGAGAACTGCTGTTTTAACGTGGTGTGGCGGTAGACGAGAGACGGTGGCCAGAGCCCGTAGTTATGCTTACCAGAATTGACCCGACCCCATAATGGATGATTTTTTGGGTCGGGTTTTAAAAAGGCGTCTACAGCACCCGGTGTTCCCAGGCGGTCACCCATCCAAGTACTGACCGGGCCCGTCGTTGCTTAACTTCAGTGATCGGACGAGAACTGGTGTTTTCAACGTGGTGTGGCCGTAGACGAGAGAAGGCGGACAGAACCCGTAGTTATGCGTACCCGAATGAACACGGCTCGATAATGGGTGATTCTTTTCTCGGTTTTTAAAAATGCGTCTACAGCACCCGGTGTTCCCATGCGGTCACCCATCCAAGTACTGACAGGGCCCGACGTTGCCTAACTTCAGTGATCGGACGAGAACTGGTGTTTTCAACGTGTGTGGCCGTAGACTAGAGAAGTTGAACAAAACCCGTATTTATGCGCACATGAATAATGGATGATTCTTTTCTCGGTTTTTAAATAGACGTCTACAGCACCCGGTGTTCCCAGGCGGTCACCCATCCAAGTACTGACCGGGCCCGACGTTGCTTAACTTCAGTGACCGGGCGAGAACTGGTGTTTTCAACGTGGTGTGGCCGTAGACGAGAGAAGGTGGACAAAACTCGTAGTTATGCTTACCTGAATTGAAACGACCCCATAATGGATGATTCTATTGTCGGGTTTTAAAAAGGCGTCTACTGACCGGGCCCGACGTTGCTTAACTTCAGTGATCGGACGAGAACTGGTGTTTTCAACGTGGTGTGGCCGTAGACGAGAGAAGGCGAACAGAACCCGTAGTTATGCGTACCTGAATGGACACGACTCGATAATGGAGGATTCTTTTATCGGTTTTTAAAAAGACGTCTACAGCACCCGGTGTTCCCAGGCGGTCACCCATCCATGTACTGACCGGTCCCGACGTTGCTTAACTTCAGTGATCGGACGAGAACTGGTGTTTTCAACGTGGTGTGGCCGTAGACGAGAGAATGCGGACAGAACCCGTAGTTATGCGTACCTGAATGGACACGACTCGATAATGGAGGACTCTTTTCTCGGTTTTTAAAAAGGCGTCTACAGCACCTGGTGTTCACGGGCGGTCACCCATCCAAGTACTGACCGCGCCCGACGTTGCTTAACTTCAGTGATCGGACGAGAATTGATGTTTTCAACGTGTGTGACCGTAGACGAGAGAAGGTGAACAAAACCCGTAGTTATGCGCACATGAATAATGGATGATTCTTTTCTCGGTTTTCAAAAAGACGTCTACAGCACCAGGTGTTCCCAGGCGGTCACCCATCCAAGTACTGACCGGGCGCGACGTTGCTTAACTTCAGTGATCGGACGCGAACTGGTGTTTTCAACGTGGTGTGGCCGTAGACGAGAGAAACCGAACAGAACAGAACAGTTGCGTCACTTTTTGTTATATTGTATTAGCTTGAAAACGTTGAGAGAATACTCTACGAAACGTCGCCTAAATAAATCAGTAGCTGTTTTTCCATAAGTATGTTCTTAGTTTATTTGCTCAGGAATGGTTCGGATGGTTCGGGCCACACTCTTCAAAACCGCAAGGGTCGGTCTCTGGGTCATTTTTGTTTACTTTATATTATACCATCCTACTTGCAGATATTTTTGTTCGCCACCATCTGAATTTTTTTTTTAGGAATAAACGATTGTCTTGCCGAGATCAGAAATTGAATGAAGTCAATTCTTTTACTCCTTTACTACAATAAGACACAAGTCGTACACTTTAAACCTTTCCTCAAACAAGATGTGAATACCGGTATGGAGAATTTGAGAATGGTTGGGAAGATGTTAATCCATCTCTTTCAGTGTCCTTTTTAATAATGGTAGTCTTATGACATCTCTAGTCAATCAAATCTGCAGATCTGCTTTTTATTCACACTATAAATTACGTAGATTAGGCCACTGTTAATTCACCAAGAAGCTAAAAATTAATTCATGCATTTGTACCCAGTAAATTGGATTACCGCAATACTCTGTTAGGATTATGATAGTTTCAAATATCAAAATGAAGGGAGAGGCGATGGTGGCGAAAATGGGGATATGCGCCCCTTAAAGATAGTGACATATTTATCATTAAATTCCGTGCCCACTACTTTTAATCAAAGCGCCAACTCTATAACTGTCTTTATATATATAAAAATAGTCATTCGTCTTTAATTTTCTTCAAATAAAAAAAAACAATATCGTGACACGATTATCGCTAAAGAGACGAAATAAAGGTTTGTGTATTTGCTCTTAGTTGGTAAAATAACGTCATTGATTGGGTAATAATTGGCTTTCAGTACCCACAAAACGCGGCCAGAAATTGATTTCATATAGACTAATGAATTCTTATTCCTTGTTATATCCAACAGATTGGCTAATAAAATATAATAAAATACAGTTGATATTTATCATTTGATATCAGATTATAAGCGAGTGGTGACAGCTTTGAACCAAGCAAGTAAAATGAATTGGTAATTTGTGTTGTGGTGCGTCAAATGGGTGCTACGGCGTCTTCTGGCTCTCTAATTTCGCATGTAATACATATTTAATAATAGCATATTTGAATTTTTTTAAAATGTCTCCAATGGCTAATTTCCCATGATGTCTAATTTACTTAATCCCAAGATACAATAGTTAGAGCCTAGATATGTGGTTTTATAGACTCTAACGGAAACCTCTTTGGGAATTTCAGTCTAATAACACCATTACGGGCTTCATGTTCCGTTTGACCCAGTGTAACTCGTGGGATAACCAATAAAAATCGCTTCGTGAACGGCGTGCAGGTGTATACACAAATAACAAACGAATTATGGTTTAACGTCCTATTTTACTGCTCCGATTTGATTAATGAAGATGGGTTTACGCCATACAGTGTGCTATGCCTACTCTTATATCGAATGCCATCTCGCAAGAGATCTTTTACGTGCACACTAATTTACGAACAGGACATCTGTTTTTCATCCCACCCAAATGACAACACGTTGACCTTACGCATGAAAATTCCGATGAACTTTCTAGGCCAACGCAGAGATCGAAATACCAAGGAGGAACAAATGAATGGCGGTCGTTTGCGCTTCATTAGTCCAGTCTACAGGTTTATCTCATTTTTTTTTTCATTTGACCACCGATCACAAATTATTTCCCCGTTGTCTTTAATTTTAGTTATAGTCTTCCTAGAACGCCTTTAAGTTTTCCCTAAATTTCCGTGGGATTTAACTCTTTCTATCATAGTTGGAGCAACATAATGGCAACCACTTGCTCAAGAGCCGGTACGAGGTTTACAAACCGGAAGTAACATTATATTTAATTGACGCGTATATTATCTCCCTACATCGTTAACACTGCTCATCACGTGCATTTTGCACACCGATAGTCCATTGGCCGATCGCGCTATTTTACTGAGATATCGTCCTTATAGTCTGGGTGCAGCTATGGCGGGTGTAGCGCCCGACAGGGTAAGGTTACCCTTCCGGTCACCTGTTACCACTGTTTGTCGTGTATTTTGTACACGATGAACAGTATTTGCTGACTACACTATTTTGCCTCGACCGTTTTTAGCACTTCGTATTTTGTCTAATAGTTTGGATTGTTCGTACTTGGTTTTATTTATTATTATACAAATAAATATGCAACTGTCCGCTCTACATTTCAACCTAACAAACCTCTTAACTCATTTTCTTCTATTCTACACCCCAAGAAGTAAAAAAATCGCCCTGCTTAACGGAGTGGAGGGAAATGAGTGAAAGACAAATTTCAGTCCAAAACACACAAAATTACCGTAATATCCAGTTATACTCCCACGGGCAAAGTGATGTCATGCGATTATTAAATACCGTACAATATAGTCATAGCAACGGCTTAAACCACCCATCACTCAGTGAATATTAAGAGCAACATAAACATGTGTTTTTCCTATTGAATAGGGAATGGAAAGGTATTGAGTATAATAATCTCTTGCCATCACAGTACTCATTTTGAAACAAACATGTAAGCATCCAATTATATAGAGCATGGTCATTCCGTCTACGTGGTCGAAATAACTTTATCCAACCTCTTGTATGTCGAGTTTATCCTCTTTTATCCTCACTCAGTTTGCAATATTTGATATTTTCAAAATATTTCTAATGAATTGTAAACTGTAAAAGAAGTAAATCAGTTAAATAATCACATTTTCACACACAGATCTCTCCTTTAGTTAAATTCTCTGTTAAGATTTTTAATAAACAAAGCACAACTACGCTCCAGGTCATTAGGTAGTAACTAATCATAACTCGAATACGAATTATTTTTTGTGCTTTAAGATTTCCTTTTTGAATTTTTGATTTTGAAATAATTTCGACAAAATCGAAAATAAAAAATAGAAATTAGAAATTATTTTTTAAAATTAAAAATTGAAAACAAATATATAAAATAAAAATAGGAAAAAAAAAGTTCGTATTTGACTTTCCGTAGTCAAGACACCATGTCCCTATAAAGTCTTATAATATGACACGTCCCAGAGACTTTTTAGTGCATCACACTCTGTATGAAGACTCTTAGAAACTTTTATCCTATTCCTATACAACACTCTGAAGCTCTGTGGGGTTTTTTTTTCAGAAATACTAAATCTATTTTTCAACAATGATATTGGGTTCTGGTCCTAACGGAGATCGAGAAGAACCTTCTGGAGTTTTCAAAAGAGATTATCCCTTTGTGAGGGACGATCCTTGCGGGACTTGCCTAACCTCGTGGGTTTCACCGGGTATTCCGGTTTACTTCATTTGCGACTGATGATTAAAGCAATGTTATATATCTCATTTTACTTTTTTACAAGAAAAGGCAGAGGAATTAGACTACGACCAAAACAGTAGCTGAATGAATAAGTGAAGCATACACCCGCTGAGAATTGCTACATTAAAAATATGTAGGCTACGGAAGTAAGGTCTTTCATTAAAACAATGATAAAACCAAGGCTAATCTCATCTTTAATGCAGTGATTATTGTGACATTATTGCCTTTGGCTACACCGCTTCATCCTTTAATGAACCTCTTTTCTAGTCCAATTACAACCCACACACATTTCTCCACATAACAGGAAATAGCAAACTTCACCCTTAGAAAGACAAAATCTTTGAACAAAACCTTTGAATAAACGACCGCTCTATTTTACATGTAATTTGGTCCACATATTATCTCGAACGTAGGGCTTTAACAGTCTTCAGCGACCTTGCGTTGTTGTGGCTGATCATCGTCTACAATGCCGGACCATTCACCAAGAAGTATGTGAAGTAGAAGTTGTTCCTGTTTTTCGACAATGGTGTTATGATCTTTCCACTCGGAAAAACTGGAGAAAACCCACTAGGCTATGAGCTAGACGGCCGACCGTACTTCTTCTCGTGACACTTACATCGATGACATACCTCTTTGCTATAACTTCATCCGCCGTTAGATTACTCCCCCACACCCAATCTGGTGAAATATCAAATGGCCTAAAGGGAATTTATTAGAAATAGAAACGTCATTAAAGAAGAGCGTGTGCTAAATTTGTAACACATTAAATTGTCGCTCACTTAAAAATTAAGAAGTCAGCAATATCTCATCCTTGACGTGCACTGGCCTTTACCTTTGCTACATTTTCTACATGTTTCAGTTTTCACTTTTAGTGTCTTTTGAAATGGCACCTTGGCATATCTTTTTCTAGTTTGAAATAAGTGTGTTAGAGTATCAACTTATCAAATTCTATTGGGGTAACTGAACAAAAAGACAATTGATTGGGTCAATCACACTCTATATTCTATTTCCAGTCAAACGATTCGTGTTTCATTTGCTGATTATAGGTTTCAAGCAAGAAGGAATGTAAAATATCTGTTACCAAAAACCAAGCTAGGAACAGTCCTAGAATGCTAAAACAGAGTAATATCTTTTCGATTCTAATGCTTCACATTAAATTCGAATATAAACACGGTTAATTCCCCCAGTCCTATTGCTTTCCACTAAATTTGTTAACAGTCTGTAAAAAATGTTGTCTCTATCGGGTTAACAATTAGCTTTTCGGAGAAGAAATGATGTGGGAAATAACTCCGGAACGTAAGGTCGAGGAACGCTGAAAACTGATATAACCGGGTTTATATCATTGCATCACAGAAAATTTGAACTTAATCCATTTAAACACTATCTCTTCTATCGCTTTAACAGGGTTTTCGTAAAAGCTGGAAATGTCGCCACATTTGAAAAAAAAATCTGTTAAACACTACAGTTTCCATTACGTTAACGAGTCAGTTGTTGACCTACAGATTGACAGGTGCAGCGATATAATACGCTCACATTGAGATTTGGGCGTGTGAAATGAATTATAATTTATTGACAAATAAAGATCACGGGATCTGTAATTAAAAGCGTTTTGTAATTCGTGTGCCGAGTACAATAATTATACGATAAAACTAAGTGGCCCATAACATACAATACCATGCGAGATTACAATCGCACATTGAAAATAACAAAGTGATTTTTCGAACAATCAGGGGCCATATATAATCCAGGAAGTTACGGTCCGGTATGTTTGAATATCGGGAGCAAACTAGATCTTCGGAATATAAACATATTTCAAGTTTCATCAAAATCTTATAAAACATTGTGACATCTGTCGGGTCCACAACCTTGGTATTACTTACTTTTACACTATTTACGTACAAGGAGCGGCCATTTTGTCAGGCAGTTTCAGTCCGATTTTCACGAAAATTATACAAAAATTGATCGGGAAAAGAAGAAACAAATTTGCATGATTCATGTATTATGCGTAATTAACCAATAAAACGACAAATCTTACACCAATAAAATAAATTTCCTTGAAACCACTGTCTGGTTTAATACTATCTGACAGATGAATCGAGTCAGAAATTAATTCAAATTGGAGTAAAGCAATATAATATTGGCTTAAATTAATTTCATTGACATTTTGTTCTTGTTTTGGAATTGTGCAAATATATTTTTGGTGCCTTGCCTTTTGGGTTATGTGAAACTGTCTCAAGGAAATGATATATCAAGGAATTTTTACAGACAAATTTAGCCGAGGGTTGATATTCTGGGTTAATATTGTGCTTTATGTTACAACATACATGATGTCTTTGCTGCAGGCACACAATGATCGTTCAAGATCATGTTAAATATGAGAAAGAAAACCAGTGTCAGTGTCTGAAGAATAACCACTATATTAAAGGGGATATATGCGCACTGTATTTCGAATAAAACAGTTAGTAATTTTAAATCCATCTTGGCATATTACAGAGTTACTTAAAGCGATGTACGTGTAGAATTCTTCCTTATTCGGTATATCGTTGTTTATTTGTCCAAACATTGAAATAAATAGTCATTAAAGGAGTCATAAAGGGTTAATCTGATTTGATTTTTTGATAAGCGGTGGGACAAGCCCTATAATTACCAACCAATTCTAAGTCGAATGTCATTTTCGACATTGTGCTGACTGACTACTATACGTAAAAGAGCTGTATCGGGTGTTCATATTTCATATTTCCTGGAGAAAAACAAGATGGTGGCATAACAATATTAGAAACTAATGGGAACTTTATATGGCCATGATATCCGATTTAAGGTCAACTTAAAGAATTTAGAGAAATATGTATTCCGTATAAATTTCATATTTAATAAAATTGAAAATGTTTAGACAGTCTTTTTTTGTGAATGAAAGATGGAAAACGGATTAGAACCGTATAATATGATTCTCTAAATATACCGACCAATGAAGTCAGAGGCCTCGTCTTAAAGTGGCTAGTTCTTTGTGAGCAAAATGGCTATTTTAAATCGGAAATGTGTGAATAATCGATGGTATTACCCACTCTAACTTATGTCTGAACGTACTATCAGACACTACATAGTTACTAAATGTACCTCCCTTATTTTGACCCCAAGGTCGTGTAAATACAATAATTGCCCTTTCGTCATCAGGTATATGGATAAAAGCACATATCTTGTTTCCACCACCTGTATATTAATATTATAACGCCATCTTTCATCTCCGACACAAATTGGATTCATTAAGGAGAGGTTGTCATTTATAATAGTTCCTTTGAGAATGGTCTCTGATAGGACGCTGTCCTCTGGTCATCCCTATTAAGCTGCAGTATGAAAATACCCCTATACCCCATCTCTGTTCTAAGGCTATTTTGGAATATATACTTTATAATTTTCACCGTGATTTTTTTTTAGCCAAAAGAAATCATTTCTCGCCACATCTGACACAAATTTATTATAATTGAACTCTATTTTGAAGTAGAATCAGGCTGGTAACCCGCGTATAATTTTCTCAAATTTCGGAAGGTTTGTTAACTGACCAAATCAAGCCCTGGGCATTACCGCATCTCTCCAATCGGTCAATCTCCACAACCGAAACAGAATAGTTACGGAACGGGTTTTAAGCTTCATTCTGAAGGGGAAAAAGCCTTTTTGGTATTTATTTGGTGGAGCGGGAAGACGTCATCCCAATCACCAACAATTATCCATGGTAAAGCTATACAGTCTCTATTTAGTTGAAAACGTCACAATCAGTTGTCAAGAACAGTCTTATGAGCTTACGTACATGTAGCTACGGAATCTTGTTATTCTACATGTGATAAGCTGTTTAATTCCATAGGTTCACGAGAAGGTCAGTTGATTCAATTCTGTCACGTTTGTTAATTAGTTACAAGCCCCATATACAAGTCAACTCTAGCTAATGTTAAGCAGTAACATTAATACCTGTTCAAAAATGTTGATGATCAGCGCACTCCTGTTATCAAGCTTGAGAATAATAAAATATCCAAATTGTTTAAATTAAGGCATCGAATCGTCGTGCGTTTCGAATCATTCCTTAAAAAATTATTGTCACTCTGGCCATAGGCATAAGTTCGGGTAGGGTGGGGCAACGTCAAAAAGAAGAGTAAAATATGAGCAAGTAGCCCGATTTTTTTTTTTTTTTTTTTTTTTTTGGGGGGAGCTGACACCTAGTGGGCGCGCCCGTATGACAATCAACGCTGTCCGAGTAATTCCGAGCATGCCGAAATAAATTACGAAAGAAATTCGATGTCGGCTCTAGTTTTCGGATGCTGGATGACTGTCCAAGACATGAATAGATAGTCTAGTTGGTGTGAGAATGGTATCCAGCTTTGTGGTGTTTTCGCTTTCAGTTTTCGGTTTCAAAAAGTGCGAAGTCGCCATGAAAATAATTCTGCTTTGCATCGAAACCCCATACCGTCGATAACCCATCCTACCTGGTGCTTATAACATGATGCTTCCCCGTTCGTATATTCAAAAATTAAAGTGAAGGTGCAGAATGAATAGATTGGTTATACCTAATTTTAGTTTTCTAGTATTTTAATTTCACATGACGCTGTCCGGTGAATACAACTGTTTCAGTCTGACTGATCGGTTACAATCTGACTGGATTTCCGGTTGACAATAGAGTGTAATTTTGGTGCAAACCCACATAAATAAGGCTATATTAGACCAATTTTTTGTCGCAGTACTCAGGGACTGGAACAGCATTAATATGTGCGTTTATAAAGACCTAACATTTTGATGGAAAACCACAATCGTACTGGATATTTTCTCAAAAGTTTGCGCACAATCCTATATCAATGAGTTGTCAAAACATTTTCAAAAGAGAAAGCATTTCGTGTCGTTAATACTTGATACCAGTTGGCACACCACCCACCCACCCACCTCTCGCTCTTATTACAGATATATGTATGACATAATTGTCGAATAATAAAGTTTGGTATCTTACCTGGCACTGTGTTCTTGAGGATGCCCATCTTGTCGGATAAGATAACACAACTTCTCTTATAACTAAAAACCAAACCAAACACGCTAAATAGGATCTGTTAACCCGTTCGCACCGTTTCAAAGTTCAATCCTATTTCACCTTTTACGATTATATCATATAAAATATAAATAACACGACGTTTCCACTCCAGTATCGAGAATATTAAATGTCCAAGTTAATCCGATTGATGTTTTTATATAAATCCCAATATATGTTTCACAATATTCTGTATCCTCGATACCCACTATTCTGGTATAATATATGCCACTAGGTTCCCTGTTATTCTAATCTATAATGTCAAGTTTCTATTATCTCCGGTGTGCCTACGTAGAGTACAGACAATGATTCGCTACAATGGAACCATAAAATATTAAGCGTGAGTTAATAATGGTAATGTTGATGCGATCTCTCGTAACCCCGATCGGAATATATGACACTTCTAAAACTAATGATAATATCACTCTAATTGATCACATTTTGATTTATATCCCAATTTGTGTCTCTAGCGGTTTCTGTTTGATTAGCCACAGCTTTCAAAGAGACTGTAGGAGTAATTGATGCAATCAGATGACAATAAATTAAACGTACAACATTAATATAAGAAACTCTTTAAATATCCTTTACCTTGTTCTACACAGTGCTTGTTCTGTTTTTTATATCTTTATACTTATAGAACAACATTCAACTATTTCTGAGTACATCACACACTTCTAGAAACGTCTATAGGACGATGGTGACGATAGTCGTCTCTCCTGCTGCCCTTTGCTTTCTAAAAAGCAATAAACGGAATTCCTCAATAACTCTCAACAACAGTTAATTCGGACAAAGTCTGGTCATATATTCTTACTCACGTTTTTCACATTCTGCGGATCATTCCTGGTCCTGTCTGAGATCTTATTATAATGTCCCTGTTCACACTGTCTTTCTGATTTCGTTTCTCTATAAAACAAAATGGAACCTTCTAAATACAGCTAGAAGCACATAAGAAAGGAGATTTAAACACCTCGTTGGATTATGAAATAAATAAATTAAATTTTCTGCTTACGGTAATATACATACAGGTTGTAAAATATATGCCTCTTCAATCTTCATACATATATTTATAATAATTAAAAAGTCTTTAATAACTAATAAATGCTTCTACACGCGATTTATTTTTGTTGATAATGTTCCCAGATTAGATATTTGAACATTTACGCTTTAACGAAAATTGAATTATAATGTACTGCCTTAATTAACTCTTTTTGTTTTCAGTTAGAAGCTTTCAAATATTTCTTTTTAAATGTTAAGCATGTTTTAATGTAGATAATTGCTACTACGTCTACCTACGCCTCCGAGTATGACTGACAATTATAATGTACGCCACTAATTAGCGACATTTTATTATGTCTTTTTACTGTACCTTGCCCACGTATTTTACATGACGTATGATATCTTTCTGGGTCGTTATTCCCACGAAAGTATTGATAGGGCAATTATTTTCCCCCAAAATTATGTCATATTGAATCTTACTAGATAATACTCGTTTCCCGGAAAAGACCCATGAGACCCACACGGAACAAAAATGTTAGGGTGTCAGTCTATCAGGTGTTGATCTAATGACTAACGGTTGTCAGATCACTGGGAGGCTCGAACGTCCATTAGACTTTTGATATAGATAGTATATCATCAAATCACACGGTTCCAACATGGGAAATGTTCTGCGTATTACGTGTATACAGCCGGGTTGTCTACTTGGTACCATTGAGATCATCATGGATTAAGGCTTGTACGTAACATGCAGTAGGGACACCTGCCTTACCTCTCCAGGTTGACCTGTTTCTTCGGTAGTCATAGTGACTCGGTGAGTAAGGCGCCTGTTAATTAAAACGGCGGCCCTCTGTGTGATTCACATGGTTGGTGCACAAATCATTCATGTCATAACTTGAGAGCCATAGAGCTTAAAGGAGTCAAACTTCTAACGCAATATTGTTTTATAATATTCGAAATTAAAAACACGAATTAGAATTCAATATTGGTCCGTTTCAATCAATACGGATATTATCTTGCCGTGAAAATATGGGATCCTGAAATCCAATATTGAAGACACCATGAACATTTTATAGTCGTGTATTCTATGGTTTTGGGTACCATTTGTAATGGAGAAAGAATAACACGCGGAAGTAATTAGTGATGGCTGATTCATATGCGAAGAAATAATAATAAACAAGCTAGAGGGTCCACAAGCCCAAAACGCGATTTTTCGTAGATCAGGGGCCATAATCTAGGATGTTACGTTCCGATGTGCGCGAATATCGAAATGAACCGAGATGTTTGGGATATAACTAATATGGACGAGCGTCCGAACGATGGGGCGACGACAATATAAGTCCACATATGGGCGTACTAAAACCCCGCAGAATCGATTGAGTAGGTGTAAGAGACCGCCTTTCAAATTTGAACTGTTCACTTTTCTCTAATTGATTAGAAATTACTATGATAAATATAAATCATTCTATGTATAGTCTATGTATATTGAGTATTGAAATACAGGTATATAGTAATTAACTCCAAAATTAACCCACGTATGTGCTGAGTGGGCGTTAACCCAATTACTTCAAACTAACCAATTTTCTTCAAACCACTTTCTGGCAATAGTAGACATAACTTTATTCATTCTTAAAGATGCATCATGTAATAACTAAATCTGCTAATCGCAGGTTTTTCTATGGGCCTTATCTGTTTTATAAACTACTAATTAGATAGTTTTATACATCACAAAACCATAATAAACTGTCGATGCAATCTGAGGGGTCCGATTTTAGTTAGATTATTGTCGTAATAAATGACAATCCAAGCTACATTGTTATTGAAATGAGAATTTCTCAGCTCAGGGTAAGGAATTTGACTGAAAATTTTAGCATATTCCCTTATATATTTTTTAACTATTATAGCGAGAACTGTCAGCTCCTTATCTAATCTTCTATAATCCCGCTTTGAGGTCTTGTCCGTAGTCACATTAAGTTTTGAAGTGTGTGAGCGCTTTTTTTAATGAATGAGCTTAGATTTTATCCCATATTATACCTTGATTAGGTAAAGTATTAGTTGTACGTCACTCGTACCAAAGAACCCGCATGGATGGAATTAAGTAACGATACGCGAGTTCATATCGTATCGATCCATACTGAATACCGTCTTAATGATTATAATCATTTTACCTGGAGATACAGGAAACACTGTTGAGTTCTTAATGCACTAGAAAAAATATGACGTGATTCTTCAATGAATCCTAAGAAATTGAAATATTTTAACCTATTTCAGAAATAGGAGTACATGTATGTAAGGATTAAATCAGCAAGCAAAAATATAGGCCCATATCTTACATATATACAAACATTCTACCTCAGGGTAAAGATATATAGAATATATATTACTATGTTCTGCCTTGAAGCCCCAACCATATGAGTGAGGTACTGGTTCAATAACTAGAAGATGTATGGTGATCCCCTAGAGGATGAAAGCGCGAGCTATATAAGATAGAATTGTTTTTTTTGTTCTTTCTAGAAATTCATTATGTTGTATACATGTATATAATGTTTGTGTGTGTGCGGGCTAGGTGTATACCTAGTGAAATAGGGTTTTACATCTTTCTTTTCTGAGCCAGCGGGGCTAATGACAATTGGTCAACGCAACGCAGCTGTTGCGCCATCATTGACTGATAATGCAAAACCTCTCCATATCTTTCACGCAGTTGAGGATAGTCTCAGATGTGCTAGCAAGTCACTATAGGGTGTTTCACCTTTAGTCTAAATGAAATGGTGAGCAATACCATGACGTTATGTGATGGCAGTAAAAATACAATTCTAACCAGTCTGAATCATAAAATACAACACAAAAATATATTTTCTATGTGAATCAACCGAGTGCATCAATAAAAGGTGTATCTTCCTAATACCGGGGTATATTGAAAAACTTGAAACTTTTAATTAATGGATTATTATTCAGTATTCAAAACGACGAGAATTAAACGATTTCTTTATTTCGTTTAGTTTTATGGTTCTGAATGTTTACGGTAATTGACAAGTAATTCCTTTTGATTTAAATCAGAGACTGGATATGTCATTTTAAGATTTTTTTTCGTTTCAGAAAGACATTGGTGAAGAAGACAAGCAATTAAATCGTATACCTGATTTTAAATAACTGATTTTGATATCAGTTCTTTTCAATATACCCAAATCAGTTCTTTTTGATATACCAATGTCAGTTATTTTGAAATTGAAGATCTCAGCTATTTTAAAATACCAATGTATTTATCAGTTTTTAAATATACCAATATCAGCTATAATAAAATATCAATATCAGTTATAATAAAATAACAATATCAGTTGTTTTAAAATAACAATATCAGTTATTTTATTTATTTTTTTTTTTTTAAAAATCAACAATATCAGTTATTTCAAAATATCAATATCACTTATTTAGTTTGGTGTCGATTTTGTAGTCGCATAACTTTAGGTCGATCAATAATTATTGTCTCATATAACCAGGTCGTCAGAACAATTTACCATTTAAGAACCACAGTTATATACATCTAATGCTCATTTAACATCTGTATCAATCTGTACGTCATAGGGCATCCGCCATAAAAGTAGGCTTTATTGGCCTTATACGGTTATTAGCTCTAGTCAATAATATGATACAATTCTTTTTAATTCCCTCGAGTGTAAAATTACTTCATTACAAACCGCACGCATTCTGTGTATTCAGAATAGTTTTATTTAGCGTGCGTATTAGATTGCTTAGATTTTGATGTTCTTTATTTCAAAACATGTCTGGTTGTATTCAATAATTCCGAATCGACACAGATTGGCTAATAGAGAATCAGGGTTCAAAACAATAAGAACAACTTTAAATGAACTTGGCTCAGAATGCTTTATCAGAAACAAAATCAAAAAATATTATTTATATGTTAGAGCCAACAAGATCGTAGAATTAAGTTTTAAAAATAAATTTGATTTAAAAAAAACTAACCTTGTGTTCTTTAAGGACTTGTATTTCAGAATTCAGTATTAAAACCAAGCTTCACCTATGCATAACTAGAAATCCAAAGTTCCGGACCACTCTCCTTATTGACCTATTTGACAAGATTGTTGAGTTATGAATTATGATAACCTTTGGACGAATAAGTCGCACAGGAAGCGCGTCGTTCAGACCTTAAAAAACACAGCCTATGACCAGTTTTGCCTTCTTATAAAGCGTGTGTTTATCAATCAATGATTTCCATGTCAAAGACAAGATCGATAAAACATACTGTATCAATAAACGATATTTATATCAAATACCCGAGTCGTTAGATCCTCGTCCAAAAACAATACATCACATTCGCCTTGCACATCAGAAGATACCAGACGATGCAACATACGGCATTGGATTATTTCATTCTAAACGTCATGGTCGAATAAACGATTAGTACGACATTGAATACACTATTAATATCAGTTGCAGATTATGATAAGACAAACAAAAACACGACCGCACACCCACAACATACTATAAGACATCAACCTATTGAAAAATCCAGTTATATATCATGGTTAGTGTCACATATCACGACGTCATGCTAGCACGTGATGACAGTATCAGACGATTGACATCTGATTACCACTTGTTACTTGGTGCGAACCATAGTGCTACAGTTAATGACGTCCAGGGATTATGCTGGATGTCGATGCGAATGAAACCATGGTTATGGTGTCTGTAAGATCTTTCTGGTGTGGAGTGTGTTTGGGTGGACTATTGCCAGTGCATGTAAGATGTGTAGATGATATACTAGTTGGCGACCAGTAGTGACAAAAAGATCTTCTATGATGATGATAATTATTCTCTTGACATTGTTTTGTTTCTAATTAAACGAAAGCGTAACCCACACGCCAGTCAAAAGTGGAGGTGATAGAAGAGAGATAGATGCGAGAAGATCTAATCGATAATTGATAAGACGTTTTTAGTTGTCTTAAACGGGTTCTGTGTACTTTCTTTTATGTAACAAAAATGGAAACAAAGTCGAAGACACGTTCTAAAGTAAGACGAATACAGATGACACTAAGATAAAGAACGGAAGACTTGTGACAAACTGGTTGAACATCAAATCTTAAACACAAAAACTCTCAGAAAATCGAAAACATTTATCGCCAAGATCAAAATGTTAGCGGTTTTTGTTGTTGGTTGTTTTTTTTGGGGTTTTTTTTTTTGATTTTTTTTATTTTAAGTAGGCTACCTAGCGCCTAAAGTAAATCACTCCAAGTGAGGTTACTGGGCAACAATATAATATGACTATGTGTAGTACGACCAAGACCACGGCAATTTTAAGAGTTGTTCGATCTTTTTGGTATGAATAAAATATTTTTGCAACTAAAAACTGGCCACACTCTGTATCTAAGCCAAAAATTTACAGGTTGCTATATTTCTTTCTACGAAAGAGGAAGACGAAATAATAGTTACCACGTTGAGATTTAAATGCATGGTAGATCTAAGGTTTTATAAGGTTTTATTTCATATATAATACTAATTGAATGATAATATACGACCGGTATAATTCTACAGTAATGCGTTGCATTCTACATATTTCCATTTATTTCAATACATGTACTTCCAACTCTAATCAGATTTTACCCATTAAAAAGACATTAGATAGAGATAGTGGCGGCTTAACATTTTCTAAGTTAGATATACATGTACATATATAGTATTTGGTTAACTATATCAAGTGGTTTGTAAAATCCCATTCATGTATTGAAACTTTTTTTTTCTGGATACCCGAAATGGATAGCTTTATTTGTTAATGTTATATTAATGTTATTTCTAAGGGTAATTGCTAGCATTTCGCTCCAGATTTGTTGGGCTTATTTGCATTAAAATCTTTACGTTCGTATTCAAGTTGGAACTTATAGAACGAAAGAGAAACCAATTATGGATGTTTATTAACTGCCTTTGTGTAATCTATACAAGATACTTATTTGTCCATTCGGCATCGCCATCTTTTCAATTTGTATAAACACTGTGTACGCGTGAACTACATGTATGTATATTGATATGAGACGCGAGCTGATCCATATAAACCGGCTTCCATGTTGAAATAATATAAAACGTAAATAAAAACTTTAATCCACTAAAGTGGGATAGCATGTGCCACAAAGTTAACATCGATAATATAAATTTCAAATTTTTAATTTCGCTCTTTCATTGGAAAGCCGTCTGAAAGAATACTCGCGGCCATCACACACTGTACCCCCTCTTCCGTCGCATCTCAACACGCCACTAATTAGGGACTAACCTGAATGATTAAAGACCTGTAGAGACATTGTAAGATCCAATCAATGCTACTCATTCAACTGTTAAATGTATAATAAATGGGATGGTTGTGTCTTCCGAACTGCATACTACATGTGTATGATTGCAAATATTGAAATGGCGGATTGACAAATTTTTAATCAATCTGGATACACTTCTTGTAGTGATTTGTTTCGTTCGAAGAAAGCGGAATCGCCTTCGTAATTATTCTTCCAGATCATTTTCACTGGTAAATAGTGACTACTCCAAATCTCCCAAACCGGTCTGCAGTCAATCAAGATCGGTGAAAGACATGGTAATAGAGAAGCTTCTGTAATTTGGGTAGGGTATGCATTTCAATATTCATATTTGAACCAGGTTTTGGTGATAGGTTTATATTTTAAAAGATCTCGATTGGATCCAATTTTGGCACATTTTATTGTTCTCTGTTGATCCATCAGTCCATTAGGGACGAACCATATCGGTAATCTGCATTCGACGACCTTACATCCCAGAAGCTTTCGCTACTTGTGAGAGGGGGTACAGCCGGTGGTTGATTTTGCGCTTCCATTTCAGACCGACAGAGAGTAAGGGGGAGAGGGAAAGGAAAGGGTGGACATCTAATCAAAGAGTGTCTTGTCTGGAGGTTTGTCTTCTGGCTTTCTATTTGGTTGTTATGTGTTGTGCAGTGCTTCTGTACTTTGTCTGCCATGTTAATTTTTAATGGTTGTTGAGATTGTATCTTAACGCAAATAGAAGAAGCAATTGATTCACATGTAGATGGTTATCAGAAGCATGTACTATTTTATGCGTGCTGGTTACATTCTAATCGCGGTTCTTTCATTCATTATCAATCAATGCAATTGTTTATAAAATGGGTGTACTATGGTTGGGTATAATTTTAGTTCCCGTGTCGCAGGTTGACTCGGTTACGTGTACATGGGTTTTTTTTGGGGGGTGGGGGGGGCTAAGTGGGGGTCGGGTGTTCGATCCCTGTATTGACGAAGAAAGTTCATCCAGCCCTCAGGGGAAACTTATGTAGAATAATACACAATTTCATCCTATAAAAAATCGGATATCCCCCCCCCAAAGAAAAAACAAACAAACTCTACAGATTGCTCTATAGAATACTATAGAAACAGCACTGGTATGCTATAAGATTATTTAATAGGGGATACTTCGATCGGCAGTCTAAAAATGCCAACGTTAAACCGATAACGGGGCTTTCAGCAAGAGACTTTCTCTTCGTTAAAGTTACGACCCGTTAACTCCATGTTAAGGGGTCGTTATAAGTTAACGGGACTTTGAACAACCGGTCCCTGCTCTGATTGCATCTTCTCTATTTCAAATTTGTCAGAGATTGTGTTTTTCGTCTGTGTGCTACTCAAAAAATGGTATAAAAACAACCGACAAAGTATGTATGATTTTGATAGCGTGATAGAGTCTACCATTGGACTGTATTGTATATTATTACATCATTGGTAATGACTTATTTTGTGTATGTGGTCCCTGCTATGATTGGTCATCAAATATTGATGCTTAGAGAACTCAATATTAATGAGTAACCCCATTCCTATCTGGCAACAATATCAATGTTGAATACTTGTGACGCTCAAGCTCAATTCGTGGGTGATAAATGTATTTTAATGCATTGGATTTCGCTGTGTAAATTATTCTGTTATTTTTTTTTAACTCTCATTGAAAGGACACAAGTTGACGTATTGCGCACTATTTTCCAGTTGTCTCAATATTGCAAATATTTATAAACAGCAATTCCGTGTCCAACATCCGGGATTTAGCGTGGACAAATTTTAAAATACTCTTAATCTTAAATGGGGCCATTTGACGAATACCGACACTGTTACTTTCGACAAACATACTTCCGAAAGCATGATAGAGTTTCTTATTGACAACGTCATTTTTGAGGTTGAGAATGAAAAAATCCAGCAAACGATTGGCCCTCTATCTGAGCTGATTATAGCCCATAATATGTATTATTGTCGGATAAATTCGTAACTTCACTTATAAGTGTCATACGAGATGTTATTTTGTATAACGAATTATATTCTACCAACTCAGTTGTTAACTAATGACAGAGAACTGTTTCTTTTCTAGAATAAGAGGTCCTTATCATGAATGCAATGCTAAGAGTGGAACACGGATGCGTATTTTCTAAAAGAAAGTGCTAAACTTCCTTTTCAACATAGGACTACCTAGATTGAAATTAACTTACAAGTACATTGTTAACTATTTTTATTGCAACGATACAGTTAAATAATGGAGAAAGGCATCTGCCTTTTCTCGAACAGTCGTATTAAATACACTATTTTGCACTTATCTTATTTGGCGAACATTCATTGTTTTTTGTCGTCGATTTTTAAAAATGTCGAGTAGTGCTATTTGTTTTTTGCAGTTGCAGTTATTTAAGATTCGACATATTGTTAGCCATTCACTAATGAAGCAGTGTCAACATTGCCTAATTTGAAAAATATTTGCCGAGACCCGCGATTTATGTAAGGAGTGAGAAGATAACTACTGTACTAGTAAACAATACTCCATAACTAATGCCCCTGTCAGACCGGAGTGGTGACCCTACTGCGCTCTGAGACCGAACGGCGGTCTGGAAATACACAAGGTAGTTGGCAAGTGTGAACACAACGCGGAAAAATGTCCCAAAATTACAAACTTAATGAAAGTCGCGTTCTTACTGCGACCTGTGCGTTTATACAGCATTCTCGTGGCGCGCTCGTCACGATCTCTCCGCACTTATGGCGTTTGAACTATTGAGATCAATAAGCTTGGCAACGGCGGTCATCGCGAACCCGCGTCGCTCAACCACACGTCTTATCTCCACCACGTCATCACGGCGACTATATAAGCCGGTTAGATTTTTTTTCGAAATTTCAAGATGACCTTTGAATCGTCCGTTTTCAAAGCAAGTCGTACATGAAAAGTATGGTCGCCATTCGCAAGTAATGTAAGCTTGGTAAGTGCGGCATGGTCTTATTAAGAACTCCATACACGTAGTGGGAACCTCATAACATCGCCATATGCTTAGAGGTAGCCCCTTGAGGTCGTTATGCAATTGCAATCACGCAACAGTGGTGGAATCATCGTAACATCGCCATGACAACGCCATAAGGACTCAGACAGAATGCTTAGTGGGGTCGCGGCCGACACGTGAGGGTTGTGGTGAAGACGCCATGAAGGCTGTTGCAAATGTTACAATTTTCGCAGCGTCTTTGCCACGTGTGTACTGCGCGTGTACTACGTTCATAGAGATGTTACCACGCTTATCTCGCGACCCACCTCGTTCTCTTTCCAGGTCATATCGCAGAACCTTGACGTTTGTTTTGGACATACTCAAAGCAAACACCGTGACTCAGCGATCATTAGCGACCATGGAGACCACAGCACGATATCTCGCGTTTCCACCTCTCTTATGGTGATCTTGGCATGCTCTGAAACTATTTTTTGTCGCCGTTGCAGCTCAGTAAGGACTTTTGCGACCCCATCACGTTCTCGCAGCTTTCCAGATCATATGAGCATGTTTAAAACAAACGTCGTGGCTCGACGATCATTGGCGACCATTGAAACCACAGCACGATATCTTGCGTTTCCACCACGCTTTTACCACGCTTATGTCGATCGTGACTCGCTCTGAGACCATTTTTTGTCACAGTAGAAGCGCAGTAAGGACGCAACCCCGGTCTGACTGGGGTATAAAGTACATGTATGTGGCTGACTCTTCTTCCTCCATTTTCTAAATATTCTTCCCCGGTTTTTCTAAATGATCAATACCATAAATAAAACAGATGTTGATAAACTAAAATCATATGATTATCACCTGACACAATATCATATACATCTTGTTTTAATCGGAAGCATATTATTATTGTACGTGTATTGTTGGCTTACTCCAATATTCTGATCCCGTCAAGTGCCTGTGGGTAAAGCTATGTCAATTTGCTTCGCTCATTTCATATATAGAAAAAATATTCCGTAGATAAATGTTCTATTTTGTAATAGTGATTAAGGAATTAATTAGGCGTTAATGAGTACACATCCCGACTGTGTACATGGTAATTACGGAATTAACATGTCTAATATACATTTCGTCACTGTCGTTTAGCGGTATTAAGATTGTTTTCTATGATTGGCAAAGTTAGTGTGAACTGGTACATACAATGTGCTTTCTAACTAAACTACATTTATTTTCCTTGAGTGGCATTTAGTGATTGAGCACATTAAAAAACACAACACAATTTATATGGAAAACAATCACTGGTTTATACACATGTAGCACGACGTTTCGACAAGTATTCTCTTATCGTTATTTGTACTTGATAACGATGAGAGAATACTTGTCGAAACGTCGTGCTACATGTGTATAAACCAGTGATTGTTTTCCATATAAATTGTGTTGTGTTTTTTACATTTATTTTATTGTTGAAGGTGATAATGTCCCTTTAAAACATCATGTACTGGTCTGTTTTTTATTCAGGGTGGCATTATTCTAAGACCCGTAATCTACTACTACACACTTCAAAAATATTTGCTATACACAAAATCGATATTTTGATGTTTGAAGTTCAAAACAACCAAAATATGTTGTAGATTTTTAAAATCTCTTCTGTTCTGTCAAACCCATTATCTTCTGCGGAATAAGGCTTATAATCGAATTAATACAATAGAATCGTTTTGTCTAGTAATCTCTATGGCAACAGGAGTTTTCCGTATCGCAGCGTCTGTTTGTTACAATACAAAAATAAAGGAAAATGTGTCACCTTTGAGAAATCTTCAAATAAGAAATGATATCATGAAACGTGTGTCAGTCTCAAAAAGGAGAGAGAGAGAGAAATGGGGTTTAAAGTCCACTCAACACAAACTAGGTCATTCCGGGACTAACTTATAGTTAAATTTCATTTCAATAATTCGCTTGCGCTTAGGGGGTCTTTAGCAGTGGGAGGAAACCGGAGTGCCCGGAGGAAACTCAAGAGGTTGAGAAGGCGCCCCCATATCTCCATTCCACATACGCTCACACCAGGGCTCGAAATCACAGCCGCAAGCCAGAGGTGACCGACCAGCTAGAGATCGAAGCGCGGCACTTTAGACCACTAGGCCATCCCAACCCCTGTCTCAAAAAGTTGAATTATTGATTTGTCATGGTGTAAATAAACTCCATTACTAGCCTATGTGTTCTTTATATTAAAATCGGTTTACGAGACTTTCAAAACCAATTAACTCATTAATAAAGCTATAGCCTTCGTTTTAATTGAATAGTTGGTGGGAGCCACGGTTGCTGAGTGAGTTAGTCGTTGGCTTGCTAACCTGGAGATCCCATGTTTGATGCCGGTGTTGACCGAGAATGTTTATCATACCGAGTTCCCGTGTTTTTTGGTGTTGGTGGTGCTGATAGTCTTCCTTGGGTGGTGCTTGTGGTATTTTGGTATTTCTGTTTCTAAGAGAGAGCCACGTTAGTGTATTTCCTACAAATTGAATTTTCTTAACAATACGTTTGTTCCACTATGGCCGGGTTGGGGCAAGGTATTCTTATATCTATTGATTTTATTTACTAAGGGCTGGGGTTTGATATATTGTTTGTTTTGGGTTAAGATGAGGACTGGTCTTATTTATTTAGTCTATTTTCTGCGCACTAAGATGTCGATTAGATTTTTATTTTTAGAATATATAAGTTTCTGTGTGAAGATTTTCCTGAGATTTTGCTGGAGATCGGTATATTGTTTTCTGGAGATTTTGGACGCACTTGCTGCTGGCGTGACGATAAGATCAAAATATACGATTCAAAAAAAAAAGGAGATATTTGATTTTGGGGGCATAATACTAAAATATGCAAATGACTACGAAAAAAGTCACTATAGAACCTAACAGAAGAAACATTTCCAGTTACATGTGACGCCCAAACGCACCAATAGCTACCGCATGGAATGCAGGTGATGCTTGGGATCATCATGGGGGTCCAACCCAAGATTTGCACGACTCTGACTTTGCGCCCGACGTCCTCGCGTGATCCCTTGTTTGAGAGATCATCACATTCAGGCAAGACGTCGTTGGTGTAGGGATCGTCAACACTGGGATAATCGACGCTGGAGCAATGTGATGTTTTCAGATGAGTCAAGGTTCACTGTTGATTTTTTGGACAGACGTAGGAGGGTGTGGCGTCGTCGAAACGAGCGCTTCCAAGACGTTAACGTCATCAGACATGATCGATTTGGGGGGTGGTTCTGTTATGGTGTGGGGAGGCATCACTGTTGCTGGAAGAACGGCTTTACATGTTGTTGCAGGGCGTGTTACAGGCCAGTACTACCGGGACAACATCTTGGCAGTCCATGTTGTGCCGTTCGCACGACGTCATGGCCGCCGTTTCATCTTCCAGGATGACAACGCAAGATGTCACAGGGCCAGGATCGTTACAGGTTACCTCCAACAACAGAACATCACCACATTACCTTGGCCAGCACTGAGTCCCGACCTCTCCCCCATCGAGCATGCCTGGGACATGTTTGGACAGAGGTTACGTCAACGTCAACAACGTCCTGCCAATGTCCAAGAACTTGCTGCTGCGTTGCAACAGGAATGGGACAATCTGGACCAAAATGACCTTAGACGTCTCATTAGGAGTATGCCAAGTCGGATCAATGCTTGTTTGGCAAACAGAGGAGGATTTACCCGTTACTGATGCTGTGGTAACTTTGCTGTTTGACCCCGGGTATCATTTTACCCTTATAATGGTCAGTCTGTGCCTTACTTAGTCTAACGATCATTTGGAATAAATCGATGAATGTGAACTTCATTTCATTTTGTCATTTGTTTCTTCGTCAGTTTCTTTAATAGGTGACTTTAATAACACTTAAAAATCAAATATCCCCTACTTTTTTTGAATAGTATATCATGATTTGGTAGGTTGAAGTGAATTGAGACCGGTTTATCTTGTTTGGTGAACGTTAATTCTTTTCCTAAATGCTTTCTGTGTCTCCCCTGCGTATAGTTTGTCACATTGTCTACATGAAATTGGGAATTGTGTGCCAGATGTTTTGTTATGGAACTGGTCGGATATGTTTATTACTTTGCATGTTTGGCAGTTTTAACTGCTCATTGCATATTCTTTGTCTCTTTTACGGCAAGTTCAGCTAGAGTATTGTTTTTTTATATGTCGACCCAAAATCGGCCTTTTGAGTACATATCCTCATATTCCTGAAGCAATGGTCCGAGAAATCCCCCTCTGCCCATGGCTGGATTTGCTTCTGATTTCTGATATTTGAGCTTTTGAGGGAGTGTGTGTATTCTCTCTGTTCAATCAAATCTATCCCATGTACAGGAACATGACAACCCTTCGTTTACTATGGGGTCTTCCCTAAAACTTTGGACAGTGATTTAAGGTATTTAAACGGTGAAAGTATTGTTCGTCTTCATACAGTATTGTTAACATTGTTGATAGCCTCGTTTGTCACACAATTAGTTTTCATACAATATTTTGCTATGCACTGGTTAATTGGGCTTAATAAAATCGTGAGTCATGACGTAACGTTATGTAAACATATTTGGTCCAATTTGGAACTTTGTTTCAAATTTAACGATTTTGTTTCGCAGTAAGCCATCGGTTGTTAATGGGACTGTTGACCAATCAAGAAAATCTATACTGTTATGATTTGTAGTTAATTTGACAGATGGATGATGATTGTTCGGAATGTTAAAAAATAATCAAGATTCCTCTAAATAAACTAAAAACATACTTATGGAAAAACAGCTACTGATTTATTTGGGCGACGTTTCGAAGAGTATTCTCTCAACGTTTTCAAGCTAATACAATATAACAAAAAGTGAAGCAACATATATAGACAAAATCAACAACAACAAGGTTGAAACCATACATAGAAAACAACAAGATCAAAGGTCTATGACACAATGGGTTATGACATGCAAAAACAAGATCAAAGGGACTAATTAACTTTCTTAAAGCCACTGAGTAGTGATGATGTATACATAATATTATATATTAATGAAGGGGATTATGGTGTTTGAAGGATAATATGTACACTTAATTAAAACACTAAAAAAGCCACAAAAAAGCACAACTGATTAAGGACAGGGGCTAATGTATTGATGAAGCCAGGTAATAATTCCACTATTGCTTAACACTGTTGACCATATTAGATTAATAGACCCAAAACTAGTAGAGAGTAAACTATGAATGAATAAAAATAACAAAGTAATTTGAGTTTGTAGCAATTAGGAATAAAGTTAAATGTTTATGATTTGAGTATTTGGTCGTAGGCGCTTGGCAAGAATATGCCTATGTCGCGGTTGAGATCTGGTGTGCTTCTTCTGATATGTATTGCCTCAATAAGTTTGCGTGTCTTTTCTACAGGAAGATTAACTGCCAGGGTTTTGTATGACTCAATTATATGTCCTTGGTTAGATTGGAGATGTTGGGCTACAGCGGAATTGGTAGTGGTGGATTTCGATTTATGTTGACTAATTCTTTTATCCAGGGGTTGTCTCGTTTCTCCTATGTATTTCATATCACAGCTGCATGCAATTTCATAAACACAGTCTTTTGGAGGTGGAATTTTGTTGGGGGGAGCTTCCCATTAGCCTTTAGGATGTCTTGCAGGGTTCGTCCTTTAGAGAAGGTGACTTGGATCCCTGTTGGACTGAGGAGTCTCCTAAGTTGATAAGATAGCTTGCCTTGAAATGGTATAGTGATTCTTACTGGTGGTTTGTCAGGTTTTGGTTTAGTGGTTTCTCTGGAACTGTTAGTGGTGGTCTTGATGGTTTTCTGTACTAATTGGCTTGGATAGTTGTTGTATTTGGTGAGGACTTCTTCAATGTGGTCCAGTTCTGTTTTGAGGGAATCATTGCTGCAGTTGTTGGTGGCACGGCGCATTAGTGCGGCTATGGTAGCTGTCTTAACACTGTGAGGATGGTTGGACATGAAGTTCACGTATTGGTCAGTGTGTGTGGGTTTTCTATACACGCTGGTGGTGAGTTTGGCATCAGATTTCTTAACTAGGACATCTAAAAATGGGAGGCATTGGTTATTTTCTCTTTCTATGGTAAATTTAATTCTGTTGCTTTGGCTATTATGGTGATGAAGAAGTAGGTTAGGATCTTCGTTCTGTTGGAGGATGACGAACGTGTCGTCTACCTTACGAAGCCATGTTGTTGGTTGAACTACTGAGGTTGACAGGGCACTCTTCTCAAAGCTTGTCATATAGATCTCGCTGAGAATGGGCGACAAGGGGCTTCCCATCGGTAGTCCGTGTATCTGTTCAAAGTGGTCTCCTCCCCAGGAAAAGTAGGTAGAATCTATACACGATTTGGTAAGCATGATTATATCTTCTGTACTCAGGTCGGTATCCAGTGGGCTTTCCAAGGACGCGAGTCTGTGTTGTAGTGCTGCAAGGGATTCATCACGGGGGATATTGGTGAAGAGATCTATGACATCATATGATAACAGTTGTACATTGTTTGGTAGGTTTTGTAGTTTTTCACAGAAATCTTTTGAATCTTTAATGAATGAGGCGGCTTCTTTACCTAATGGAGAGAGGAGTTGAGACAGGTGCTGGGCAGTGTTGTAATATACCGAGTCCCTGGAGCATACTAGAAGTCTGGCTTTAATGGGGTTCTTATGGGTTTTAATTGTAGCTCTGGCATACGGGGATCTAGGGTGGGAAGGTTTAAGTTTATAAAATAGGGACGTTGTAATTCGCTTGTTCTCTTTAAGGTTCATTAACTCGGCAGTGTGGTTGTCGTTATATTTGTTGGTAGGGTCCTTCCTAATCTTTCTGTAAGTAGTGCGATCTGTGAGTAGTTGGGACACAGTGTCCAGATAGTCTCTTTTATCCATTATTACAGTGGATTTCCCTTTGTCGGCAGCTACTATGGTGATGGTTTGGTCTTTCTTCAGTTCTTGCAGGGCAATCTTTTGGGACTTGGTAAGATTGTCAGTTTGTCTCTGCGTTTTGGATTTGGAAATTAGATCAGCTATTTGGTGTCGAAGGAAGTCGATTTTGCCACAGGGTGCTAGTTGTCTCATACCTCTCTCTATGTTAGCAATGAGTAGGTCTTGGTTAGCTGGGCGGTTGGTAGATGTGAACTTCAAACCTCGGGATAACAGAGTGATTTGGTCATCAGTCATGATACGGCTACTGAGGTTGATAACTGTTTTAGTGAGGTAATCATCTTTGTTTATATTGGTAGAGCAGGCGACAGTGGCGGTTTTAAGATTTTCAAACTTCCTGAGTTGGTTAGCCCGAGTGTTCTCTCTGAGGATGTCAAGGGACTTAAGTTGCTTCGTGTGGATCTGTTGGTAGTCTGATGTTGACAGACGGTCTTTTAGTTGAGAAAGGATTTCATCATGCTGGATACTAAGTCGATGTTTTGTGTTTCGTTGGTGTTGTATGCGCTCTCTAAGGAGGCCTTTGCTGGCTTTTTCTATTATCTTGTTAGCTGCTGCTGACTGGACAGGGGACTTGAGTCGTAGGCCCTTCGGGATGATGTTGTTGTCTCTGCATCGCATCAAAAATGTGAGGTTGCACCTGGTCTTAACACATTTACCTCCTATTCTGTTAATTGTGTTGATAGATGATACTGCCACATCTCCATACTGATGACGATAATATTCTTTAAGAGGCATTTAGTAACTGGGCAGATAAATAAACTAAAAACATACTTATGGAAAAACAGCTACTGATTTATTTGGGCGACGTTTCGAAGAGTATTCTCTCAACGTCTTCAAGCTAATACAATATAACAAAAAGTGAAGCAACATATATAGACAAAATCAACAACAACAAGGTTGAAACCATACATAGAAAACAACAAGATCAAAGGTCTATGACACAATGGGTTATGACATGCAAAAACAAGATCAAAGGGACTAATTAACTTTCTTAAAGCCACTGAGTAGTGATGATGTATACATAATATTATATATTAATGAAGGGGATTATGGTGTTTGAAGGATAATATGTACACTTAATTAAAACACTAAAAAAGCCACAAAAAAGCACAACTGATTAAGGACAGGGGCTAATGTATTGATGAAGCCAGGTAATAATTCCACTATTGCTTAACACTGTTGACCATATTAGATTAATAGACCCAAAACT
This sequence comes from Patella depressa, assembly GCA_948474765.1. Taxonomy (NCBI): domain Eukaryota; kingdom Metazoa; phylum Mollusca; class Gastropoda; family Patellidae; genus Patella; species Patella depressa. Next base: position 54,390,416 of record OX419715.1, on the reverse strand, counting down.
AGTAGAGAGTAAACTATGAATGAATAAAAATAACAAAGTAATTTGAGTTTGTAGCAATTAGGAATAAAGTTAAATGTTTATGATTTGAGTATTTGGTCGTAGGCGCTTGGCAAGAATATGCCTATGTCGCGGTTGAGATCTGGTGTGCTTCTCCTGATATGTATTGCCTCAATAAGTTTGCGTGTCTTTTCTACAGGAAGATTAACTGCCAGGGTTTTGTATGACTCAATTCTATGTCCTTGGTTAGATTGGAGATGTTGGGCTACAGCGGAATTGGTAGTGGTGGATTTCGATTTATGTTGACTAATTCTTTTATCCAGGGGTTGTCTCGTTTCTCCTATGTATTTCATATCACAGCTGCATGCAATTTCATAAACACAGTCTTTTGGAGGTGGAATTTGTTGGGGGGGGGGAGCTTCCCATTAGCCTTTAGGATGTCTTGCAGGGTTCGTCCTTTAGAGAAGGTGACTTGGATCCCTGTTGGACTGAGGAGTCTCCGAAGTTGATAAGATAGCTTGCCTTGAAATGGTATAGTGATTCTTACTGGTGGTTTGTCAGGCTTTGGTTTAGTGGTTTCTCTGGAACTGTTAGTGGTGGTCTTGATGGTTTTCTGTACTAATTGGCTTGGATAGTTGTTGTATTTGGTGAGGACTTCTTCGATGTGGTCCAGTTCTGTTTTGAGGGAATCATTGCTGCAGTTGTTAATGGCACGGCGCGTTAGTGCGGCTATGGTAGCTGTCTTAACACTGTGAGGATGGTTGGACATGAAGTTCACGTATTGGTCAGTGTGTGTGGGTTTTCTATACACGCTGGTGGTGAGTTTGGCATCAGATTTCTTAACTAGGACATCTAAAAATGGGAGGCATTGGTTATTTTCTCTTTCTATGGTAAATTTAATTCTGTTGTTTTGGCTATTAAGGTGATGAAGAAGTAGGTTAGGATCTTCGTTCTGTTGTGTACGTCCAGACAATGAAAACGTCATCTAAAAACGTCCATAGAAATCTGGTTTCCCACTCCGACACGAAGAGATTTGCATAACTCGAGGCAAATCATTTTCCTACCACAGTTCCGGAAGACTGGAGGTATACTTGGTCGTTGAATGTGAAGTCATTTCCCCTCAGACAGATATCGAGTAACCTTAGGATTTCTTCATTCGGTCTGGATGCTTGCGGATTCCTAAGAAATGCTTTCTTAACTGCTTCAATGCCTGTGTTATTATCAATGTTCGTGTACATGCTCTGTATGTCGATGGATATTAAAATGGTGTCCTAAGGGACTCTTCAAACTGTTTGATGTTGCGAATTAAATCGTTGGCGTCTTAAGGAAGGGTTCGTGTTGGAATGCTAGGGTTATTAAGAAATGGTCTATATTATTGTATTAGCATTTTGCTGTTATATATTTCTTGTGTTATTTATTAAGGTGGTGGTGTCCTTAAAGATGAGTTGATCTAATCTAGTGTAATGTTTAAAGGGACTATCCCGATAAGAACATGTCTCTAAAATTAAAGTCCGAGTATTTATGAAATTTATGGACCAAAATATAGAGGCATGGTGTATTTACCTTGTCTCAAAATTTCAGCTCAAAATATTGAGTCGTTTGGACGTGAACGTCAACACTGCTTATCCGTAACACGTAACCCTTTTAAGATTTCGGGTCAATTTTTTCATTGGGTAACCTGATAATCTATTCCCGTTCCTTGAGAGGTCTCTACAGTGAGTGACCCATGTACTGTACTTGATAACAAAAGGTAAATTTCACCTACATATTATTTTTATAGAAAAAAAGTCTGGTTTTATCCAGATACTGTATAATATTTTAACACAAAATTAAGCAGTTGTATTCCTCATAAAGTTATCAGGATTGGCCCTTTAAGATTATTTAATTGTTTTCCTGCGATTCATTATGACACAACACGAGCCTTTGTCACTTTTATTAATTATTATTTTTTTGTCTTTTTGGGGGTATTAATATTGTTTTTGCGACCCGGTCGAGATTTGGTATTTGTGGTCGTGGATGAAGGGATTATATTTCTGTGTTAATTTGGCCCAACGTGTTTAGAAGTGCTGGCAATATTGTTCGGTGTTTTCCATGTAGATGTTTCTGTGAATAATATGCCAAGTTCAAATATGCTAAGTTCTAGGAAGCCGAGAAGTCTGTAGCTCAAATTGACAACTGTCTGTCCTAAAAGTGGCTTCTCATTCCTTTTCCCTGATTCTAGTTTAAATCGCCATCTAGCAGTTGATGATCTCACTCGCCGTGTCTGTACTCCAGTGTTTGGAGTCGTTTCCTTTCAATTCTACTTGCCCTTGAAGTTTGGTAGTGTGGTGGTGTTTGGTGAAGGTACATTGGAGATCAAGTGGATGTAGCAGTTGGTGTTTGGGTAGGCGATCTCCGATCTGTTTATCTAGTCGGAATCGGGAAGAAGTGGGGATCTGTGTGGTAAAGAGCTTGGTTGTCGGGAAAATGCTCTAGCCACTATCACACACCAAGAACTTGCCGTAACAGACCGTTTTATTGGCTAATCCCTCACACCAATCAGAATGCGAGTCATATAACAACTCTTACAAATCCAAGTGTAGTTAAGACAAGTAAAATGAAATTTTGAAGTATAGAAAATGAAAAGAAATAGAATCTGCGTTTTAATCAGATTGCGACCGAGACAGTTCCTCGCGATTTTCCGTCGTGATTTCTACTCGGCAGTGGTGCAGGACGGAGGGCTTGACCAGGAACAGTATCCAGTCGTTCAGATGGGACAAAAATCGAGGCCCCGTGCGCACATTGGCGTGCACGTAAAGGAACCCTTGGTGATTCGAATTCGAAATAGGAGTAGGTCGTAGCGCCGCTGTTCGGGTAGAATTTCCACCATAGCACACTGCATGGCGTATGCCCATTGTCCGTCTTGGTTAGCCGGATGGAGCAGAAGAGAAGGACGTTCATCGCCATTTCATTTCACTGGTATGTATGTGTTGCATGATTGTGAGTGACAAGTGGGAGCCTGTTAATCTCCTGCAATTTTATGTCTGTCAAATTGTGCAACTTTGATATTTGATCTCATGTTTTTAAAGTGATGTCATAAAATTTAAATTTAAAAAAAAAAAAAAAAAATAGATGCAAATTTTTATAATCGTGTCAGATGTTTGATGCAAAACGATTAAGCATATCGTACAGTGCTAATTTTGAATCAAAATTGATTTGTAACCAGAGTTTCTGTGCAAAAAAACCAGAATATTTTTCCTCGCGGAAATGTTTTTGTGTTTAAAATGAAAGCCTTCTAGATACTGTTTTTCTACTTAATCGATGTTTAATTGACTAAGTTACTGGTTCTTGTACAAAGTAATCAATATGTGAACTAACGTACATTTATTTTTATATTATGCCCAGTAATCTAATCTGATCAACATCACAATCGTTATTTGTTTTTATGGTTTTTAGAAAGTTGGTACGTATCAGTAGTGTTTACCGGCCTAAAAACTATATAAAATCCAGTGCAGCCGTAAGTGCGCGTGCAGGTCAATTCGACCTTTTCAAGTAACATGAATTTTGTTCTGATGATAATGTTAGAAGATAAATATACCTGATATACATATAACTGTTTCTGCTTGAGTTGAACCTACACGCGTTAATGATTGAGGAAACAAATACTTAAACAATATTTCAAAGACAGTCACGGCATGTTAAACAATATATCAAAAGTAAAATATAACCAATGGTGTATTCGCTTTTTGTTGTAGGTTTTTCAAATTTTTTCGCTTGAAGAGCAATGTTGTTTGGCAAAATGCCCGAGAGTAGCAATGTGTCCTATTGGTCTGTCAGACCAAGGTGATGTCCTGCCATGGTAAATAAAACATTCTAAAATAAGAACGTACAGTCATATTCCTGAAGCAATGACTAGAGAAAATTCTCTCTGGCCATTGCTGGATAGGCTTCTGATACTCGAACTTTTACGGAAGTGTGTCTATTCTTCCCGTTCAATCAAATCTCGCACTCGGGTGCAGCTACATGACAGTTCAACGTTTAATCTGGGTCTCCCCTAAAACTTTGGACAGTGATTTAAGGTATTAAAAGCGGTGAGAGTATGTCCGTTTCCAAACAGTATTGTTTACATTTTATTCGATTTGATTGCCTCATTTGTCACGCTATTAGTTTTACTGCAATATTCTTCTATGTACTGGCTAATTGCGCAAAATAAAATCGTGAGCCATGACGTAACGTTATGTAAACATATTATTTGGTCCAAATTGGTGCTTAAGCGTAATGCTTTTGTAACGCAGCCAGCTACTGTTTGTTAATCGGACTATTGACCAATCATTATTTAAAATACGTATTTTCTCTCTTTATAGCAGTGAGTAGTGGGATAAGCTCTCATCAAACGAAACACTGCACAAAGTATGACGTACAGTAGTCTTTCGAAACTTTTACATACATTCTTAACAAGCGTATTACCTGATACTCATAATTGAGCCGGCTAATTGCCACCCTGGGCCATTTAAAATTTGTCAAATAAATAAGAGATTACTTGAATGTATTTCGAATACTCAAATTAACCCGCCCCCGAGTTCTTATACTTTATTGGGAACCCTATACTCATTACTGATTTATACGTTTGGTCTTATTACGAGAAAACCAAGAAGGATTAAGGCGTTAATTAGAATGTCTGGTTGTAAGACCGATATAAACCCCACGGGGTCGTTCTTATTGCTGTTAACTTCTGCAGATCCAACGCATCACGTATTTGATGATTTATCTAGGCTGTTCTATATATGCTATACTATAAAAGTGGTCCCGAACCCTGTTCATAGTATGTCAAATGTGGCAATCAAATATGGGCATGGATGGCATGCATACGAGGCTATGTTCAAATTTTCAACTGTAAACAAAACATCCTTGCTTATTCTTACATAACGTACAGCATGTTCACGCATAGGCATGGTTTTGTTTTCAAAGAACATGCATTTTAAAATGAATTCGTGATTCTAGTTCTAGCCCTTGTCCATATTCATATAATACTTGTTGTTAAGAAACGGATCTAATTAGTACCAGAAACCATGTAACTACGGTGAGACAGTCGTATAGGATGAGCAAAGGATGCTAATATTGTACTCGCCAACATAACAGTAAAACATAATAACCAACTGTTTTTATCTTCATGTCCTCCTCTGATCGACACCTAAATGATGACGTAGGTGTATTTGTCTTTACTTTGACAGGTCTAATTATTATTGTTTCTTGAGGACATTTATTGGCGTAGGTAGCCAAGACTTTCTTTCATTGATTTCCGGCTGCCATAATATCCGTCTCTGTCAATGACATGTCTATCCGGTGAAAGCTGAAAACTTTTCTCTTTGAATGTATTGAACGGTGTTTTCATTTCTTGCCAAGATAATATTCTCCATATCAGATCTGACCACCAATTTTATGTCTGCCGTAAAGTTGTTTGTCACCAAAAAAGGCAAAGCAATGACCTGTTAACTTACTTTGTCTGATCCCCGGTGGTCGCCTGTCCAACCTCGTGGGTTTACTCCGGGTACTCCGGTTTCATACCACTGCTAAAGACCCCTACGCGCAAGCGAATTATAGAAGTAAAAAATTAAACCACATGTAAGTCCCGAAATGACCTAGTTTGTGTCGAGTGGGCGTTAAACCCCATTTTGATAGGCTAGACACTAAAATCAATTTAATATTATCCAATCAAATTACTAAAATTTGGATTTTATCTTAGTTAAAATTTCGTGAAACAGGACAAAGGCCGATATCGAAATTCATATCCACTTGAAAATATACAATGAGGTAACTATAAGACATCTACTGTACACCGCGGAAATGAAAAACCCGAAAAACGCCACGTATAGACGCAGCAAACGAATGTTCCCGCCATTCCGGAAGACAACGTCGGGGAATGGTGAATATCAATAGGGTTGGTACGCTCAGTAACCCCAATGCTTAATACCAGATTTGTAAAATAGTAATTTATGCAGGTGGCCGCTATCGCGTTAACAGTGTTTCCGGAACGGGGTGGGGGAACACGGTAATGGAAGGCAATAGAACACTGGATATCGACAGGGTTCGTTCTCACGTGACCCCAATGACATACAAAACAAATTGGGGAAATCGTTAAAAATGGTCGCCTCTTGCCCGTTAACATGCTGTTCGGAATATGGGGTAACTGCAATGACATACAAAACAAATTGGGGAAATCGTTAAAAATTGTCGCCTCTTGCTCTTTAACATGCTTTTCGGAATAGGTGGTAACTGCAGAATTTAAGGTATTTAAAGAGGGTTGAGCGCAATGCTATAAAAACATTCGTTAAAAACTCTAACATCTCTGTGGTTAACCAGTGATGTTGACGGACATGATATGTCATATTTATGGTACAAATTTATTTTGGGAAACTTTTTGGGCTGTAGCCCTTGCTGTCGACCCTGGCATCCAGTTGAATACAAGAACTAGAATGTTGTCGAAGTCTTATTTATGTGGTTTTAAAATAGCAATTCATATTATCATTAATTATTTTTTTTCTCACTGAAATATTTGCAAATTAGCGTGGCATGGGTGTTGTTGCCAGCATCTACGTGTAGGTGTAGAGAACTAAACATGGCACTGGTCATTGGTATAGCAGTAAATGGAAATGGGATGATGCCAAGATCTAAATGTAAATGTTATGTAGCTAATATCGATCGAGAAATAGACGCCCGCAGTATCTGCCACATGAATTACAAAAAAAGAAAGAATCGACTGGTAGTCAACGCTACTGTTCGGGATTAGTATTCTGAAATTTAAAAAAAAACAGAAAGGGAGCAAAACGTCACCTGATTTCGAGCACTTTATTTTGCGGACTAAATATTCTTTTCGTCAAAAGAAATATCATGTTAAATTTCTGTTTCACTTTCCCGTCTGTTTGAAAGATCTTATCTTTGGGTGTTCTTCGGGATTCTTGATCGATCCGTCCAATATATCGAGTGAGCAAAAATATATTACAGTTTGAATATCCAATAAACCGCGCTTTAAAATTTATGATATGCATTTTAACGTCAACTTGGCATTAACTAGATCGCAATAAAGAAACGGACTTTGTTACCAATATAACTCAACAATTAGGCACATGGAGCACAATCACCAGTATGTTGAATAAACTGATACGCAATTTAACGTCCTCTTGACATTAACTATAATCGCAATACAGAAGCGGACTTTATTACCAATGGATGTAACCCAACAATTAGATGCGTTGAGCATACTCACAAGTATGTTGAATAAATTGAATGCCTAATAATACGTAGATTGGAAGAGGTAATTGGTAATGGTTTCATTATATTTTCACCGTACATCCATTTGGACTTGTGCAGATTAGACTAATAAAGTTGTCCGATTCATCAGCTGTTACGTCAATTGTCAATGCGTTTGTCACCAGGGTGCAGTAGTAAGAAAATGAGTCAGTTCGTGCATTATTTGTGTACTAAATGTATTTTCCTTGATTGTAAAATTTTCCAAGATATGTAATATTCCATTTATTTGGGCTGAACAAACGTTTTCGATACAACCTTATGCAACTGGTAAATGTGCAGATCCTTTCTAAACATTGCCAATGATAAAATCAAACTTGTAGCACTACCCGTAGGTCGAATGTGGAAAGTGGAGCCGAAAGCTTGCACAGTCTCGTCTACAAGTCGTTTGGGTCGGCCTTGATCGTCTAAGTAGGCATAGGCCTATAACTTGGCGTGGAGACTTAGAACTCTCGACTCTTAAACTTCGCGTTATTTGCTTAAAGGGACAATAACATTCTTGCTGGCTTGGTAGCTCCAGAAAATAAATAATATCCTTATTCTAAGTACTAGATGTTTAAATGTCCTACCTATTGTGTAAATTATCCATTACAACCTATTTTATTTGTCTAGAGGGTTCGAAAATATTTTAAAATCCAAGTCACATTTGAAAAGGTTTACGTTAGACTTTTCAAATCAATTGGTTGAATTTTTCCAATTTTTTAAATTAGTTGTGTTAAGATGAAATTTATATCATCATTTAATTGGAATATTCTAAAATAATATGATTTGTTGACCAGAATGAAGATTGGGACATATGTTTCAGTTACAACAAGAGTGTTATTGGGGCTTTAAACGTGGCAATCATACATATATAGATCAGGAACAACAACATTTTCTTACATACTTTTTGATACACCGTTATAAGCAATCTAATATAAAAATACCGCCCATTCCCACCTCTGGTTTAAAGCGATCATTTCATATTTTCTAAAAAAAGTCAAAATATAATTATTTCTGTCTTTTGCTCAATAGGTTGTCTACTCACTATTATACGATCATAGACATTATTTCCCACTCTTATAAATCATTAACAGCGGAAATAATAACCCCATTACCTCCCTTGTTTTTTCTCCCCCCCCCCCTTGCAATTGCTATTTTCAAACGTTTGAATTTGAAGTTAAAAATGACATTTTTGCCAATTTTTCAACGGCAATAGCAAATTATATCATTAGTGGGTTTATTCTTTAACAAGGTAGGACTGTTTATAGTTACCATCTATTTTTAGGCTTTATTTTAATATATTTTAGAAATATAACTTAAAAAATAGAAATTACCACTTTAAGGCTATTTTGGAATACTTACCGGGTATTTTTTCACTGTCACCCTTCTTTGTTTGCTAAAGGAATCATTTTTTGTCACGGCTGACACACATTTATAATAGTTCTATAGAATTTTGCGATTAAAAAAAAAACAACACAAAATACGTTTGTACTGATCAGTAATACGAGGCTCGACCACATGTGTATTTAATCGCTAAATTCTACTTGAAAATGGTGTTAAATTATTGTAAACTTGTGTCAGATATAGTGAGAAATCACTGCATTTTTGAAAAATAAGCATCACAGTGAAAAACTAGAAAGGTATAAAGGTTACATAATAGCCCGAGAACAGATGTGGATAAGAGCGGTATTTTACCGCATTTTCATGTCTTCTCAGTATTCAAGTGGTCGTCTAATTTTCTAGGCCTTTTTTGCTCTTTTATATTCCCCGATTTCTGGGATGAGCGATTTATTAATTATTGTATTGGAACGACGACAAGATTCATTATCCAAATACGGACATTATCAACAAGTTTGACTGATAGTTTATGATTCTAATGCGGTCTTGACTCTTGTAGAGTCACAGATTACGTTTTAAATAAACACGTATCATAAATAACAGCTTTTAGGTCAGGCTGTTCTCACATTCACATCAGGTTATTATTTATATCATAAATTATATTACAAGGTTTTACTTTAAAGTAGCTAAGTCTCTTACTCAGTGTCATCCAAAATCTTCAAAATAAACATTTTTTACCATTGGTACACGAATCGTGTACCATAATGCGTTTCAGCATCAGTTCTAGCAAGAGACTCTGGGGAACGAGGCGAGGCACATTGCACCAAGGCGTGTGTAGACTGGAATAACCAGACGCAAGAAATTGAGACTGCTGGCTTATTTCGCGGAACATAACTGATTTGAAATTAGAGTAAAAACGGAAACCATTGAATGTAAATCAGTTTATATAGGCTACATTCATATTACAGTATTATAGTCAGGTCAAAATATGGAAAATCCCCCCCCCCCCCCCTGGACCTACAAAAAATTGCAACAAAAGGTTTCTTAACTGATTCTGGTAGCAGGGCTCACACTGTCGGTCGCCAAAGTCGCAATTTGCGATAAATATATGAAAGTGGCGATTAAAATTTGATTTTGGCGATAAAGTATTACGGTACTGGCGATTCTTTTTGAGAACTGGCGGAAAAAAATCTTAAAATTCTAATCGTATTTATCCTGTATTAACCATTATTGAGTGTCAATCACGTGGCTAAACACAATAATAAATTAATCAACTGGCTGATAATCCGGATCGCGTCGACGAGTAATACTAATCAATTGTCTCGGATTAATGATTAGTTGATTGATAATTGCCAATGATGTATATTAAACCTATCTCAAGTCACTATTTAATCTTAATGATTAAATTAAGCAGTGATTATTTGATGGTAGGGTTTAGTGTACCGACTACTGTATAACATACTTCAAGTTTACCATAGAAGGACCCTCGGAAAAGTGTTTTTTTCAAGATGGCGTCAAAAATGCCCACTCAAACGTCTTAAAGTGATCCTAACTATGGAACTATCAAATTTGATGGTCTTGGTACCTTTTCCTAGGTTTTGGAGAGCAAAGAACACATAAAGATCGGTAAAAATGATGTTGGCCTATTATGTCAAAATGGCCGCCAACACCTCCAAATGAAAGCAAGTCCATAATTATTAACTCAAATTTGATGACCTTGATGTGTATCCCCAGGTTTTGGGGGATAATAAACACAGTAAGAGAACTTTGGATATCACTGGGCTGTTAAAACATTATGAAATTGAATTCGAGATCATGACCTTCAGCTGTCCCATTATCATAGAATACGTTTCAGAGCTTTCAGTTTTGAGTGTCATCCTCCTCCTCAGTACCGACCTCTTGAGTGATGTTTGAATTGTCACAGATTTGCTGATCTTGCTTCTTCATTACTCCAGAATAGACAATGAAATCATCCACTTCTGTTCAACAAAGACCTGGTGGTTGATCTATTTGGTGGCAAATCGAATGATACGCTATCATCACTGTGCCATATCATTTTCACCAAGAAAGTGGCAACTGCTGAAGCATCTGTCCTTCAAGCGGCTTCCACCAACATCACCTGCAACACGATTTCATAGCAAACGTGTGTAGTTTCAAATTATGGTATAGACGGGGGTGTCCTTTCAAAAATTTCATCTCAGACACCCTGAGATCTATGTGTGGTACCACATTCCACAAGATTCTCGACTTAGAATAATTTTGATAGGGTGTTTTCGGTCTGTGGTGTTTTTTACCACAAGAGTTCCACAAGACATCTTGTGGAACTCTTGTGGTAAAAAACACCACAGACCCATAACACTATCAAAATTATTCTTAGTCGAAAATCTTGTGGAATGTGGTACCACACAGGCATATAGGGCGCCTGAGAGAAAAATTTTGAAACAAAAATTGATTTTTTTTCTCTAAGTCCAATATCTTGTGGAACTCTTGTGGTAAAAAACACCACAGACCAATAACGCTATCAAAATTATTCAAAGTCGAAAATCTTGTGGAATGTGGTACCACACAGGCATAGGGGGTCTGAGAAAAAATTTTGGAAAAAAAAAAAGTCTGAGATCTTGTGGAACTCTTGTGGCGAAAAACACCACAGACCGAAAACACCCTATCAAAATTATTTTAAGTCGAGAATCTTGTGGAATGTGGTACCAGTCCAATATCTTGTGGAACTTTAGTGGTAAAAAACACCACAGACCCAAAACACTCTATGCATATTATTCTAAGTCGAAAATCTTGTGGAATGTATTTATTTTCAGAAACCCAATATCTTGTGGAACTGTTGTGGTGAAAAGTTCCACACAAATGCCCCCAAACCTTGCCATATATGGATTGAACAGCACAGTGACATCCAAAGTTGTTCCTTGGCCCAAAAGAAATGGGATAGGCACCAAGATCATCAAATTTGGGTCAATAGTTATGGACTTGTGATCATTTGGAGGTGTTGGCGGACATTTTTGACATAGAAGGCCAAGATCATCTTTAATGATCTTAATGAATTCTTTGCCCCCCCCCCCCCAAAAAAAAAACCCCATAGGAATAGACACCAAGATCATCAAATTTGAGATGATAGATACATAATTATGATCATTAAAACGCTTCGGTGGCCATCTTTAACGCCATCTTTCTATAAAAAAACACTTTTCCGGTGGTCCTACTTTGGTAAACATTTAGTATGTTATAAAGTACACTAAACCCTGCCAGAATCAGTTGAGACACCTCTTGTTGCAATTGTTTGGGGGTTAAACTGTATTTTGACCTGACTATTATATGCGTTGCGATTCACTTCTGTCAATACTGAGGTTCCAAATGTTAGCGATTTAGCTCGTTCATCCCAATGGAAAAAGGCCATAGGTTAGAAATATCATTAGCAAACAGCAATGGCTAATTCTTATGATCATTAAATTTCATCATATTATTAATTAGTAGAACATTGGAAGGAATAATCCAAGCTATCAAATACTAAGCCCGGCTTTGTTAATTAAATTATTGATTGTTCAAAGATTTTTGACTTGTCATAGTCAGATTTCTTGTTTGTTCAAGTAGTTAAAGATGCATTTTGTTTTAATTAATTTTACGTATGTATTCACATGTCCAGCACATAATAGCTGTGATGTTCAGCGAATTTAAACATAATCGTTCGTTACTAATTTAATTTAAAAGCGGATAATCGTAACAAAGGTAACAATGAGACTACACTATTCTTCAAACGGTGATAACTTTGTTCAGAATGAAGTAATTTGACTGAACTTTCAATATATTCCCTTTTCATTATCTATTTTTTTAACTATTATAGCGAGAACTGTCAACTCTTTATCTAAATTCTACATAATGCATATTTAATGGAGTTACTTGGTAGTAGTCTGTATCATATTCACTGTTATTATAAATTAAATCAATTACTGTTATAATTTTACCTTGCCAACTTTACTGGTATTTGATTATTGTGTTCTGTATTGATATCATACTTTTATTAAGTTTCTAAATAGATATACTATATGGAAACCAAATAGTTTGTTACGGATAAGGCTTAACTTAAAGATACGTTATGTAACAGCTAAATTTGCCAATTGGAATTTTCTTTTTGGCTTCAAATGTTATAGAAATTTTTTTTAGACATTCATTTTTTTTAGACATTCATGTCAAGCCTATAGACTATCCCATGGTGGAGATTTAAATGAGAAAAACTTAAACTGCAGGATCAGCTACTGCTCCATTTTATAAACATCATTTCCAAAATATTTCACATCAAGCTAATACTAACACAAATTTCTGTTATCTATGTGAAGGAAAATGGTTCTGTGCTATAGAAGGAGTGACAGATATCACAGAAGGCCTACTAAGTTATTCCATACATAGAGAGTCAGGGAAATAATAATAAAACACTGATGAATAATATGATATATTTGTTGTTTTATTGAGTTTTCAGTTATTCGATTATTAAAATAAAGCACTTATCACAATTCCATTATATAACATAATATAATCATTATACATGTGTATTTTGTACACATTATGTTTACATCATTGGTTAAAGTAATTTATATACATTCTTCAAAATGTACAAATTTATGTTATATATAATCTAGTAAATACAATATTTTTCTAAAAAAAATATGATCATGATTATGATTGATATAACTGATATATAATACATGAACTACTAATTAAAATGAACATTTGTATATAAAAAAATCAAGTACAATTGATCCCACCCAATTTTTACCCAATATTCAAAATACAGAGTGCAGCGGATGAATTCCCAAATACAAGCAACAAAAAGTGTTCCCGTATAGGAAATGTTACCAGATATTTATGAAAGGATAAACATATCTAGACTAGTCTTTGTTCATGCTTACCTTATAGTTGACTTGTTTTTTCAAAGTCTATCAATGGAAAATTGAACCACAGTTTTTCCCAAATATTTATATATACCTACTCAATAAATCAACTTGACAAAGGGGACTTCAGTTTAAGATTTTTTTTTCTGGGCCATTGTCACTATGTTATCATAATATATAATCATATTACTGCAAACATTACAATGATTATTTCCAACAACCTTCAAATAAAACCATAACAGTATAGCATTCTAATTTTGTTTCTGAGTATTAAGCTGCTATTATATAAAATATTACAATTTAATTCTCCAAATCTACAAAATTTTGAGAATTTAATTATACTTTGAAAGTAATGAAATTCATAATTTATAAGCAGTATTTCATTAGTAAATATCTATTAGCACATATTTGCAGCAACTATTTACTTGCAATTAGTTATTGAGTATGCCTATTATATAAAATAACATACCGGTAGTCAGTATTGTACACATATAAAATAGTCTGTATTGTACACAAATAACATTGTTTGTATTGTACCAGTACATAAATAACACAGTCTGTATTATAAAGTGATTGTTTATATAAAATAGAACAGCATGTGTTGTATATAGAGAATCTCCTACGAGTGTTTTTTGATATCAAAAAATATCAACACAAGTTGATAAAGTGAAAAAAACGAGGCTCTGCCGAGTTTTTTTTTACTTTATCAACGAGTGTTGATATTTTTTGATATCAAAAAACACGAGTTGGAGATTTTATTTATCACCCAATCCTTTCTTACATGCACAAATAAATAAATATAATTATTTGGTATAGATTTCACTTTTAAGAATCTAATTACATTATAGCGTAGTGATACATTTTTTTGACAGCAGTTTAGCTATTGACCCAGTATTTCCTTCAAGGTCAATTAAATAAAAACAGTTTCTTTTTAACTAAAAAAAAGTAACTTTTTATTTAAAATAAGTGGTTTCTTTAAAATAAAAGAAAGTAGTTCCTTTTTGATTGACCAATCAAATTCATGTAAAGCGATATCTCCTAAGGAGATATCGCAGTAGATTATGTAATATATCATACAAGCGATATCTACTGTCAAATGTATTATTGGGTGATAAATATAAATAACATAATCTGTAGGGTTGTTATGTCCTGAATTGTAAATAAAGTCATGATTCAAACTATTATCTGTAAACATATCAATATTCAAATAAACCCATCTTTTGTTTTTATAGTCATCCTTCCTTTTCATTACATTAAAGTATCACAGACAATTAGAGGAATCTTGAAAAGAAATGACATGAAATAGGGTTTACTGTCCTACATGAATCTTGAGAAAGAAAACATAAAAGAATATACAGGTGAAAATTTCGGAAAATTGTTTGAACATCTGAAACGTATCAAGTACACATAAACAGACATTAATACATCCAACCTGATTTTTCCTACACATGGGAGGACATTCTTCACAGGAAAGAGCCATTCCTCAATGCTGTTTGATAATTTTCTTCCTGATTAATTAAACTTGACAGGACACAGGTGTGTATTAAGGACACAGGTGTGTATTTAATGTCATTGAACTAAACATAATACTTGGTGAGTAAATAAAGCACATTGTAATATTATCTTCTTTGTAATATTAGTTCATAAGCAAGCTAGAAAAATGAAGAAACATACAAGATTTGTTCGATTTCTCTAAATTTCATCATGGATATTAAACGTTGATCAGACTTTTACAATGTTACCAGGAAAAGAAAAAGAAAACTCTTCAGAACCCTTATGTCAAGTCAACACTTGATTTATTGCTTTATGAACAAATACCTTTTTCATTAAATTTGACAATAAATGTTATGAATAAATATATCGTTATAAATGTACAGGCAATGTCATGGTGGTTCTAACTAAGCCAGTTTAAATCATCTTCATCATCATCATCTCCGAATAAAGGGGGTGGAGGCTGTTTATCCTGTAAAATACCAAATAGTTTTTGTGGTGAGATGCTTCTCAATATTGCCAACTGATCTCCAAAAAGTTTAATAGATTAATAAAAATATATAAAATATATCCATTAAAACTATAAACTACTGTATATTCTTCTTATACTTACGTCATCATCAGCCAAGTCATTTTTATTTGGTAATTTATTCGTTGTTTTATCAGATTTCTTTACTTCTTTTTTATCAGATTTCTTTGTTTTATCTTCTTTAAAATCTGTTCCAAATGTATCCACTACCGTTGTATCTGTTCCAAATAATGGACTGAAAGAATAAACACATGTAATCTTAAACAATAGATTCACAAAATATCATAAAGTAAGTCGTCCACACAGATTTAAAGTCTCTGGTTATCGTTTAAGGAAATTTCATTCCCTTGCAAACAAAACTATTGTTATGCTAAATTTGAATTTCTTAAAGGAACTTTAATGATTGATGAATTGAAAATTTGTCAATATTTGACATCTACAGCAGATCATATGTAATACAGTGAAAACCAGCCAGAACAACCTGAAACGAACAATGAAACCTTTTGATAGGTCTCTTTTTAATCTGATTGAATGTAAGCAGGGACTTCATGATAAAGATACATTATGTAAGCTGGCTGTTCTTGTTAAATAGTTCAAAAGTAGATAATGCAAAATGAATATATTGAAAATTTTATTCTGAGCAAAGATATTAGCCTTTGAAGGTTTGACAAGATGTGTGCATTTATTGTAACCACCCTACTGGTTGTTCAAAACTTAGCCTCGCTTCACTATTTTAATATTAAATCCTTAAATGGCTGAACCGTTTTAATCTACTTAAAAATCGGACCTATCCGATGCCATTAATAGTTGACTATGATCTTGTCATGTTAATAAACGTCTAAGTAATACCAGTAGTTTATATAGCATTTAATAAGGCATACAGAAAAAACTAGAATAGGCAACATTAGCTCTTGAATAATCTATGTTTAAATATAAATTAAACAATCAATATATTAAGCCATGAAAATTTATAGGTTGTCCCAAAAAATGAAAATGAGGATCAGCAACTTTAGATGGGGACATACAAAAATGTTTTTTTTTTATCATCAGCCCACACTAGAAACAAGCTGACCTGTCTTCATCATCATCATCAAAGAGTGGTGGTGGTGTTCTGTTTGCTAAGGTTGGAACATTTTCTACTGATGTTGATGAACTTGTTCTGGTTTTCCGGCTTTCTTCACTTTTCTTATCTGTTGTTTCATTAGATAATTTATCATTTAGACTAGAATCAGATTCCTTCTTCTTCTCTTCATTTGTGGATGATCTAGGTTTTGTTTCTGTACTGTTTGAGACCTGATTTGTTGATTTATCACTGGAGTTCTGAGACGGTGCTTTAGATTGGTCAGTATTAGAAGATGACTGATTGGAAGAAGATGACTTATCATCTTTGTTCTCTACAGCTGATTTTTGTTTATCTGATAAAAAGAAAACAAAATCTATTTGGTGTCTAACAGATGATGGAGTAAGAAACATGTGTAAAGAGAGAGAGGGAAATGGGATTCAACGTCTGTCTACTCGACACACACTATGTCATTTTTGGACTAACATTTGGGTGGTTCAAGTTTATTTCAATAATTTGCTTGTGCATAGGATTCTTTAGCAGTGAGAGGAAACTGGAGGACATAGAGATAACCCACGAGGTTGGACAGGTGACCCTGTTCCTTGTCACGTACAACCAGTAATAAAAACCATGGCAGGTGACTCAATGACAGACCTTAAGGTGACAAGGAACAGGGTCACCTGTCCAACCTCGTGGGTTATCTCTATGTCCTCCAGTTTCCTCTCACTGCTAAAGACTCCTATACACAAGCAAATTATTGAAATAAACTTGAACCACCCAAATGTATACAGCACTCATGTGATAACCATTCC
This sequence comes from Patella depressa, assembly GCA_948474765.1. NCBI lineage: Eukaryota > Metazoa > Mollusca > Gastropoda > Patellidae > Patella > Patella depressa. The sequence goes on along the minus strand of OX419715.1, from coordinate 54,373,028 downwards.
GCCATCCAACCTCCCAATATATATATTAAAAACGATGGTTGAGTGCATCATAAAGCCTGTCATCTATGCATGTTATGTTACATACAAAAATGGGATGGAACCCCTGTTATAAAAATGGAAACTGACTATATAATATGATGTATTTGTCCCATTTTGACTTTATGATTAAAGGAGCTAAATCTATAACTCAATATTTTCCATAAAATTTGAAATGAAAACCAATAATCAGAATTTAGTATTCATCTATTTCAATCAATACAGATGTTGTTATCTTGCCATGAAAATATAGGATCCAAACATCAAATGTTTAAGACACAATTAACATTTTAAAATCAGTCGTGCATTCTATGGTTTTAGGTGGCATCTTGTAATGAACAAATAAAAACGTATCCTACAAGACAATTGTAGAAGTAATAAGTAAAGGTTGATTCATAAACGACAAAATAATAATAAAAATGTGCAGAATGGACTAAACAGGTGTAAACGACTGCCATTCAATTTGAACTGTTCACATATATTCACCGAGAATAACTGATTAGAAATTACATTATTATTTTCATAAACTGAATATAAATAACTTTACATACATTCATATTACATTAATATCTGTTTTTGGAATCATTTTCTTCTATTTCAGTGTTTAAAAAAATAGAGTCCTACGCCCTTTAACATACATATACATCCACCCACTTTTATTTTTAGTAATCTTGAAGTACAAAGAAAGAGAATGAATTCTAACCTGTATTATCTAATGCTGCTGTATGGTATGGATTACCTTTATCTCCTACAATATGATCACTTTCTTTCTTTGCATCTTTTTCATCAACAGGTTCTGTAATATATATATATATATAATACTATTTGAGGTTAGGCTTTAAGTAGAGAGATGTATAATCTGCTACAAGAGTCATATTTCCAGTGTTTTAAAAGGACAGTATAGCTGAAATTCTACAAACAGGATTTTAAAAGTATTACAAATTCAAAACACAATTACATTTAAAAATATGATTGCTTTTTTTCATTGCTTTCTTGCATCTGAGAAACAACATACCTTTTAGTAGCAAAACAAAAACATGCTAATGGGATTCTATATTTATTACATTTTTCTGTAATTTAAGTAATGACACAAGACTTCACTTATTTTGCAACTGAGATTATTTATTTGAGACATGAATCTAAGATGTGATTTTGCTTGTCATTATCGAAAATAGCTGAAATTCAAAAGGATTCATAATTTCACTACTCTGAGCAATGCAAAAATATTTCCAACAAATAAATTTCGAATGGAAAACAAAATAACCTTCATCATTGGAACATTAATAAGATTCTACATAACACTAGAAATAATAAATGAAAATTGTTGATATTCAATAGCTTACTTTGCTCTTGTCTAATTTGAATAATGCAATTATATATTTCATACAAATCAGATGATAACTTTTGTTGTTAGAGTGTTCACAAGAATGAACATAAGTTAAACAAAGGCCATAAATTGTAGTTGATGTTTGATAGGCAAATTTGTCTCAATAATGCAAACATATACACATTTAAAAGATCAGACTTGTAGAGTATTTACATAAAAAAATGTAGACTGATGGACTAACGGGCGGAGGTGATAGCAAAGTATAACCACATCTACATGTTGGTGTATAAGAATAATATTGTAGACTTAAATTGCCTTATGGGACAGTCCACAATGAATTAAATATGAGTATCAACCAGTGACTCTGCCATTGATATTGTAGTTTGTCATTAATCATTACTCTGATATATTCAGTAATGCCACATTGAAAGTGTCCTGACTAAATGGACATTGGCAGATTATCAAAATATAAACTCAACTTTTATTATTTAACACCTATTTTCAATGTACCTGTACCGGAAGCAAGAATGGCACAAGAAAATTCCACACAAAAACACAAGTGTGGAGATCAACAAATTCCTGAAGCAATGGCCTGAAAAATCCCTCTCTGGCCTTGCTGGATTGACTTATGATACTTGAACTTTTGAGGGCTAGTGTGTCTATTCTTTCTGTTCAATCAAATTTATTCCAAGTGCAGTAACCCTTCATTTAATCTGGGGTATTCCCTAAAACTTTGGACAGTGATTTAAGGTATTAAAAATGATGAAAGTTCTTCTCCAAACAGTATTGTTTACATTGTACCCTCATTTGTCGAACAATTAGTTTTTCTGCAATATTCTGCTATGCATTGGTTAATTGTGCGTAAATATTTCATGCGTCACGACGTAAGGTTCTGTAAACAATGTGGAACTCTGTTTAAACCCGTATGTTATTGTTACACAGTTTGGCATTGATTGTTAATTTGACTATTGACCAGTCATAATTTGGAACCGAAGTATGCTTTCTAATCAAACGAAACACTGTGAGGAGTATGGGAGATCTATAGAGTGGACATGCTTTACAACAAAAAAAATATGGAAATATACATCACTACAATGTTTTACTTTATTTACTATATAATCAAATTAAGGGGGTAGAGGGCTGAATGGTTAGCATGTGCGTGTTGTATCATAAAGCCTGTCATTGAGTCAACTGCCGTGGTTTCAAATCCCAGGTTGTACGTGGCAAGGAGTAGGGTCATCTGTTCAATCTTGTGGGGTTTCTCCGGGTCCTCTACGCGGAAGCGAATTATTGAAATAAAATTAAACCATATGTTAGTCCCAAAATGTGTTGAGTGGACGTTAAACCCCATTTCTCTCTCTCTATAGAATCAAATTACCTATATTTTTTTTTACTTTCCTGTACAGAATGAGACTTCCTTAACTTATTAAAGATGATTTGAAAGAGAAAATATATGACATGCTAAATTGTACTAATAGAACTCAGTGATAAAATTATCAAGAGAATCTGCGCTATTACTAGCCTGTCACATTTTTAGGTTCTGACATTTTCATTCTGTTTTTCATCTTAATTTTCAAAGGATAAGCTTCAGACAAGTAATTCCCTCAACAAAGGAAAATCCCCTTTTTCTACCCGCAACTTGCACAAGGATAATTGTGCTTGAAACTCGTATACACGATTCATGATTGAACCAATTTAAATTTCTATTTTGTCCCACAGAAAAGAAAAATGTTTGAAGAAGGAACATTTTCTAATGGCTTTCAACAGATTAAAGAAATTATTCAGCAGTATATTATAAAAGGTAAGGTTTTTTTTTTACTTCATGTAATTGAGTTAATTAAAAGCAATTTTGTACCGAAATCCCTTTATTCTTTATACAGACCTAATTCTGGATATACATGTAGGATGAATTGTGCTTGAAATCTGAAACAGTGGTTGCCATGCAACAAGATATGTCCACATTTTGAAAGAGATAGACAGAGAACAAGCTAAAAATATAAATAATCCAGGAAGTATCAAAAGGAACCCAGATCTTTTGGATATAAACATAAATTTTAAGTTCCATCAAGATTAGATAAAAATTGTCACTTCTAGAGGGTCCACTACCTTAGACTATTCGAACTCAACCATCGTTGGAGTGTAACGGTGACATGTTTCAAATTTTTTTTTTAAATCAGATAAAAGTTGTGACCTCTAAAAGGTCCACAAGATAAAAAAACATGATTTTTTGGACAATCAGGAAGTTGTGATGCAATATATGCAAATATTGAAAGGAACCAAGACGGATGGACAGGGGCGACGACAATATATACCCATATGAAACTGTGGGTGGTTAAAAACCACCAGACAAAGCATTCTCTTAAAGAAGAAATCAGATTGATTAAAGAGTAATACATGTAAATTGTAATGCAAATATAGCAAATTATAAAGTCTGAAATAGAATTAAGCTGTATACAACGAGTTAATGCAAATACTTATGTAACAATATTTTCCAGTTTTAGTTCGTTATACGTTTGCTTTGGGAGTTTTATTCATCTGTCAAAATTATTAGGGGTTTCAGCCTAACAGATCAAAAATAATTTGGAAAACTGCATCTACAATCTGATGGATACAAGATTTAAGATGGGTTGACAGGCAATGAAGCCTTCCACCAGCAGCAGCAAATTCGGTTTGATGCATATTTATAAATCTTTTAGATAATGGGGGCCATTTAAAAGACAATTTCATACAGATCAGATTATAATTTTCTACAAAAGGTAACTCTGGAATTAATAAACGTAAATTGCTGAAATTCAATAGGCGTCCTTGTTTCATGAATCTAAATGATTCATATAGATTAAATACAGATCAGATGATAACTTTTGTTGTTACAGTATTCACAAGATGCAACAAAGTGAAACAAGGGCCAGAAGAAATCAATAGAAATTATTGAAATGAAATAGGTTTGTACAGCTCACTAATGTTAACAATATATTTCAATTTCAAAATAATCATAAGATATAAAGGTAGACTGTAGGAGTGTTCACAAGAAATTGTGGACAATAACAATATACGACCACATTTCCATCTAGGTGTATATAAATGATAAATAAAGAGTAGTATTAAAAAAAGAAATTTAATTAACCAATAAAGAACTGCAGTATACAGTATAATTTTTTTAAATACATGTACAAAAGATTAAATAAATATAAAAGAAATGGTATAATAAAAGAAATAGAATAATTTTCTACAAGCAATGTTTATAAGAATTAGATTATTAAAGAATAACTCCAGCCATTGCCATTTGTTTATATCTTTTCTATTTACAAATCATTTTGATTTATTTAGGAAATGGAAATGGTGACTGATTGTTTAAGGGTAACGTTTAATCGCTATTTATGTAAAATACTCATGCTACCAGCAATGATAGTTACTCTGTGAATACTTGGCTTTCACAACAAGAAAAACGTTAAATAGTAATAGTATAGCAAGAAAAACTACTTGTTTATCCAATTTGACTGATAATATCACAGAGTTTTACATTCTAAATTAAAGTAGGAATGATTTTTATTTTAGGCTGCACATTTTTGAAATTATTTAAATATTATATAATGTTTATAATATAAACAGATGGTAATGGCTGGAGCTTTCTTTAATACAGCATTAATTAGACCCCTTGCATGTATTTAGTAAGACTAAGAAGACATTAAGAAACAATGGACCTCTAGATAAACTAGATAAACATGCATTTAATTAATCTTACTCCTTAAAGGATCAGTTGGCTGTGATTTGTCGAGTTTCTCAGAATATATTCTGTTCCCTTTATCTCCTGTTATATGTGCTGTACCAGATGTGAAGTGTGGGGTTACTGGTTTGGGTTTTGGTGCTTGGACTTCATGAGTTTTCTTTGGTTTAACTTTAATTTCTGGTTTAGTATTTGTAGGTGGAGCAGCATGAGCTACAACCGATTCTGTTTTTGCAAAAGATTCTGCTACAACTGAAATAGCAGACACGTGATCCATAAAAATAAAGGAATTTTAAAATGTAAACAGAAAGTTATTTTGGAAAATCAATGAATGATTTTATAAGACTTAGCTATATTAATTTTTACATGTGATACTTTGTGCAATATTCACATCTTGTTTCTTTACTTCTGTTTCAAGCATTGTTAGAAAATAGAAAATACAAAGCAAAAGAAAAATAATAACAATCAATGTTAGTATAACATTTAGATACATAGTTTCTCAGGCAAGACTTTCATATTCTGCTGAATTAAAGATGCATTATGGAAGATTTTGATAAAGAGCTGATATAATAGTTCAAATGTAGATAATGAAAAATGAATATATTGAAAATTTTATTCAGTCTCGCTTCTCCATTTTAAAATTAAATCATAAATGGCGATCATTCTCCACCATCCGATGGTCTACACAGTTGAGTATAGAGTTGTCATGTAAATAGATGTCTAAATCATAGTTTATATAACATTTGAAGCCAAAATAAAAACCTGCAATAGGCAGATTTACCTCTTACTTAATACATCTTTAATTTGGCACAGGATAAGATTCAGTTGAAACCAAATTAAAGAATGAATGAATAAAATAGGGTTTTAAACACTGCTTTTCTGATCCAATCTGATATTGAATAAGTTACTAAAGGTTTAGATTATCAACCAGGGGAATTTTCATAGATTAGTCTATACATTTGAAGACATCATCAAGCAATCAGGGTTTGTGTAAACTAATAATGTAACTGATATCTGTGATAATTTGAGATAAATCTTGAACTATGATACACTTATATGTCTTTAGATTCATTTATACAATCTGTTTCACAGAGAATTACTTATAAATTATCTCTGTCACAGATGACTGTCTACAACACGTGCATTGACTTCACGTGGCATCAGGCATTGGTTCAACGGCTCGTGCATTGTTTACATAACACCTAACTGCTTCGGGAAAATTGACACATTTTACTCATTTTAATACCCATTTACACTGAATAGGAAATATTTTTTAACTACAAATACTTCAGTCGTCTTTATTTATTTTTCTTATGATTGAGAATTTAATTTGTCGGATTAAAAAAGTTAATATGCCGAACTCATTAAGTCTCGTCAACGTCATGCTTATCAGTGATTGTAGCGGCCAAGCGAATATTTACTGCAGGATCAGTTTGTCATTTATATAGTGACAATGCATCTCTAAGGGAAAAAAGTATTCCCTTTTCTTGCAGAAGCCATGCAACGTAATTAAAGGCAAGAAGTAAACTAAAAGAAAGGAATTCAAGAGAGTAACTGTTTATTTGCTTTGAATCTCATTTACTTCCTTCTTCAATTAAATAAATGTTATATTTTCTTAATGATCTTACCTGGTTTAAGATTATCCAATTCCTCAGTGTAATATCTGTTTCCTTTATCTCCCACTATGTGATCCGACTTCTTGTCTATTTTACTTACAGCCACTTTAATATATACATAATTATACAAGACAAACATCCAGGCCTTACTTCAAAATAATTTATTGTAATTATACTCTAGACGTTATAAGCATCTACTGTCCCTGCCACACAGATTACAAAATACAATATTGTTGCTGATCTTAAAATGATAAAAACTCTTTGATTTGGGGAGAAAATGAGGTTTGATGTTTTGATTTGTAAAGACTACATTTTCAATGATGATATCAACTACAGATGTTCTTAGTATATCCAATCCACATAGTGTAGCCATTAGATGATTATTTTCAGTTGAAAAGGTCTAGTTCAAAGAAAAAGTTTTAATAAAGGTAGAGTAACTATGCAATCACAGTTTCTTCCAATTTTTTATTTGAACTCATTTTAATTTTCAGTCAATCTATTTTCAAGGTATAGATGTTTCTAGTATAAAAATAAAACTCCTAGTAGAATCAGCACAGGTATTCAACAATATAAAGGAGCAAATCAGTGTAGTAGTGGAAAACAAGAAAATTATTGATAGATACAAATTATAGAAAGCAATGTTGAGCAGCTAAATTTAAGTGTTAGTAACACACCAAAAAAACATAAAATTATTCAGTGTGTATATCTTTAATTCATTACATGGATGTCCATATGAAACCTGGTATAAATAAATAAAGATCAGATGCCAAAATTTTTTTTCCCCTTTTCTAGCTATATCAACATCGATATTCTTACAAAGCCTTAATAATCAGCAAAATAAATCGTTAAACAATTTGATAGCATTCACTTTGAATTTTACCATGTTTGTTTGACAATTCTGTTGTCTAGAACATTCACAAAATCTTATAAACTTAAATTGAAATGGGACAATAAAAGTGATTTGCAATCGATAAATCATGAATAATGCATTCAAAGGGTTTATTGTTTTTAGTCTTAATTTAAATGTGTAGATAACTCTGCAAGGGGTTCACGCATGTCAATATTAAATGTGGGAATATAAAAACATATTTTTTTACTTTAAAACTCTAATGCAAGTACTGCTCTTTCTTTCTACACTTATCCAAGCTATTGTTAATGTACCATGCTTTTAATAGAATCTATTTAATGCTAAAATATAAATAGAAACCAAAAACAAAGTGGGTTGCAAACATGCCCACAGGCAAATGGATGCATGTACTGTCTGCAAAGGAACTGAAAGCTAATGCTTCTTGCACAAATAATTTCTATTAAATAAAGAAAATGATTAAATTATTGTCAAGAGATCATTCTTTACGGTAACTGAATAACTCAACGCAACAAGTACCATAATGAACTTCATTTCGATCACTTAATTTTGCAAGATAAGTGAAATAATAATTCTTCAGCTAGCTCTGACTAGTGCTGCTCCAACTAGGCTTTGGCAACAAGAGAAATAAATTTCTTATTAATCATTGCACCTAATTAAAACCAGAATGAAATTTAAACTAGAATTAAAAAAAAACAAAAATTAACAGCATCATAAAGCAACCAGTGTATACAACATGTACATGAAGAAATATACAACTAAAGCAGAACAGACTATAGATTGATTCAATACTCCTCACCATATACACATGCTCAATGCTACTCTATATAAAAGGATTAGTATCGCATTAGAGTATTATTACAGCAACACTAAACACATATCTTACCAGGAGCATCTTTATCAAGTTTATCAAGTTTTTCAGAATAAATTCTGTTTCCTTTATCTCCTGTAGGGTGATCTTTTTTAGGTGTTACCTTAGCCGGTTTCACTGTGAAAAATTGTTACAAAATAAGTTTATGTAATCTGTAATGCATGTAATATACAAAATTGGTTGGTTTTTATTGAACATGTTGTGTTCACTGGCAACCAATCGATTCAAACTAAATACTGCTAGTTTGGCAACTAAAAGCTGAAAATTTTACCTGGTTTTTGATTGGAACTAGGTGGACCAGCTTCTACTACTGATGATTCTGTTTTACCAAATGATTCTTCCACAACAGGTGCTAAAAAATTCAAGTTAATATTTATGAAATATGGGACCATGTATCACCCAGCAAAAAACAGTCCCAAACTCTCTCTATATACATCTTTATTATACGCAAGTATCTTTGATCCCAAAATGACCAGATGTTTCTAAGCAGCTTTTTAAATGTCAGAGGGTATGATTGCCATCAAACTTATGTTAATATTTGACTGTCATCCCAAATTATTTGCAAAAATATCAACATTATTTCTTATCTGGAGGAAAGTGACTTAACTTTTCAAAAACATATTTCATGAAAATATGTTCATATCATGGGTTCCATGTCAGCCGTATATGCCGGTCAAGACCGAGAGTTACAGAAAATGACTGAAACTAGATCTGCTCCATCAGTCATTTTTCACACTGGAAAAATAGCATATTTTTCAAAACCCTAATTTCAAACATGGCTATGATTGACCTCTGCTTTTTAACAATAAAATTCTACAGCATGTACAAAACAATACACACGTATAGAAGCCACATTAACTCATGATAGGTGTTCTAGAGATGTATACATAGTTGTCAACAGATTATTATAGGGAGTGTTGTGTTGATAATTAATGATAAAAGTAGAACAATAAAAGACTTGAAGAGGTCAATTGTTAGTCATCATACTATTTTTGAAGATGTATTGTTCACGTGTGATAAGAATTTTCTGGAACAAAGCTGACAAAGTGGTATAGACACATGGATTCACGATACCCTACCATAAATAAAAAAACATGAAATATAAATTTAATTTGCAAAAATTTCGCGCATTATCAAAAATGACTGACAGTGAAAATTTTGAAGTGAAACCCCTGGTTCATAGATATTTTGTTGTTCAATTGCACAAATATATTAATACTGAGAAACTTGTAATATGCTGACCATCTCTTTTAACTAGCAGGTATAGTATACACTCATCTACATATTATACCTCATATTTCCTTGCAAACCTTGGATTCCTTTTCCATGCAAGATCAACTCAACCCTTGCCAGATTAAAGTCTCTGATGATCATTAGAGGTATTTTATTCCTTGTAAACTTCAATATTATTCAATTTGAATCTCTAAAAGGAATATACATACCAGGAAGCGTATCTGTTGTGGTTGCTGAAGAGGGTGGAACTGAATGAACTGATGACGTTTCAACTTTACCAACTGTTTCTTCTAGAACACCACCTTTAAACAGAAATCTTATCAACTTCACAAGGTGCAATAGCATACTGTTCTTCATAGGTCACATCATGGGAAATGAATTGAAGTGGAGCTAATGAAAATGCATCACTTAAGGCCAATACACTGACTCAATCCACCAGTAAACAATACATTCAGCATATTTTAAATACTCACTGAAAGCCATTTTTGTTCTTGACTAAATCACCCAAAAAACAATATATAGCACACAGTGCACTAATACATTTGATAACATTTTTTTTTTAAATTTCAAATACCAAATTACCTGCTGAAGAAGGAGAGGTTTGATCAAGTTTTTCAGAATAAATACGATTTCCTTTATCACCTGTTTTATGGCCATGTTCCTCTGTTATACCAGCCGGAGCCACTGGCACTGGAATCATAAATTAGATATGAATAAGTTTGCTGTCAATATATCATACAATCAAATTAATTATCATCTTGATCAAAATTGTCAAAACTAGATACATTAATTTAATGTTTAGTTTTTCACAGTGATAGCCCAATAAATCAGCTTATGAAACGAATTAGGTCAATATTGTTGTGGTTGTGATGGATCATAATGGTGATCATGATGGATTGTGATGGTTATGATTCTGATTGATCACCATGTTGGATCATTGTTATGGTTGTGATCATGATGGAAGATTATGGTTGTGGACATGATGGTTTATAGCCATGGACAGTTGTGATCATGAGGATCAATGTTATATTGTTATAGTTGTTAGCATTATGGTGGTTATTGTGATCATGATGTGGCCTTGTTATGATTACTGGTATAATGAACCATCCATTGTTATGGCTGTGATCATAGAGATCATTATTATGACTGTCATTATGATTATGTCATCGAGATGACAATGGCCATAAATTCAGTGTGATTGCTATGGCCATGAAGTATGATTTTAACATCTGTGATCAGGGGCCTATTTCACAAAATTTTAACTAAGATGAGATCTGAATTTTAGTTATTTGATTGGACAATATTAGATTGATTTTAGTTCTTAGCCAATCAAAATTGAAGTATCTACTAAAATTTTGATTTTATCTTTAGTTAAAATTTCGTGAAACGGGACCCAGAATTATTATAGTTGTGATTACTGCAGATTACTCATTCTTATGGTAATATAATGGTTATAAACAAAGTCCAGATGGTCATGGTTGATATATTGAGAAGATGATAAATAAGAAGGTATACAGTATATCTTTATTTCAGAAATATTCTTGCTGGCATGAGACTTTAGAAGGACCAGAGTACCTGAGAAAAACCAGTTAGACAGGCCACTCTACTCATGTACACAGTTTTCTTTATGCATACAATTCACTTAACCAGATCATTCAGCAAGATACATTTCTTGGTGTTAAATATTAGTATCATAAATATATAATTATACATGCTTTAATAATATTCATGTGAACATGTTATTCAGTAAGATACAAATGTGAATACCATAATTAAAAATCATATATTTAATAATATAATGTATTTACATGTTATTCAGTATTAATAACATACACATATTTCTACATTCAACAATGGACAGATAATGAAGTCAGCTAAGTATAAGAATGATCTTTCCAAACATTCTAAAAAATATTAAAGACTGTATTTATGACATTAATAGCTAAACAGGGACAGCAATTATCAGTTGTAAAGGGTTGAAAATGGTTCACTGTCAATTTGACCAATTTACTGAAAATATCACTATGGAGGTGTCATATTAAAAGAGCTGGTAGTATTAATGTTAATATTGCATTCTTTAATTAAAGAGAGAGAGAGAAATGGCATTTAACATCCACTCGACACAACCTAGGTCACTTCTGGACTAACATATGGTTTAATCTTATTTCAATAACTCGCATGCATGTAGGGGTCTTTAGCAGTGGGAGGAAACCGGAGGACCTGGAGAAAACCCACAAGGTTTTACAGGCGACCCTATCCCTTGTCACATACAACAGGGGATTCAAAACCATGCCAGTTGACTCAATAACAGGCTTTATAATACAGCGTGCACATACTAACCATCTGGCCATCCAACCCCCCTTTAATTAAAGAGTGCACTTGAGTATAGAATACCTAAAAAGATGGCATTTAATGAAATATATCACTACTAATTTATGCAAAAGATATAAATAATAGTTACAAAGTAAAAGCTAAACCATATATTGGAATTACTATTTACTATCTAGCAAAAGATATTGTCCTATGACAATTGATATCCTTGTAAATCCTTAACTATGCAAATTAATTTTCTTCTGCAAAAAATATCTTTAACTTTCAAGTATTCAATAACAGTTTAAACCTTTTAATACAATATTTCATAAATTTCTAAGAACCTGCCAAATAACTGCCTTTACTCTGTTCAGTCAGATTGCCCAGATTTGGGGCATCAGAGCATCTTTAAAGCTGTTATGATCATCTGATCTAATTTTGGTACATTAACCCATAGCAAGATGATCAACATTTCTATTAATTCATTATGACTCTGATATCATTTTCTGAAATTTACTTAGTTGTCTTTTTCTCACAGCCTCCATTTTTCTCATGAACCACCTTAATTTTTTTTTGACATAATTCACCATAAAAAATGTTTTCACAGAACCCTAGATTGGTAAACACTGAGAACGCTATTTTCTAAACAACTCTGTAATGGTATTTTTGTATAATTAGTATTTAATTACACCAAAATGATTTTTAAGCCAAGAACTCTAAATTCCTCACACCCATGCTATATAAATATAATATTTGTACTACATTATAGATAATACCAGATCTACAGCTTACCACGAGTATGTTTATCAGGTTTAACATCTTTATCAAGTTTCTCAGAATAAATTCTGTTTCCTTTATCTCCTGTCGGATGATCTTTTTTAGGCGTTACTTTAGATGGTTTAACTGAATATCAAACGTGACAAAATTCAAAATTTAACGTAAATAAAGATAACAAATATATTATTCATTTCACAATATCTTATACAGTTTGTTCTTTAAAAAAGAAGGTCAGACAGACCATAATGAAACATTTCCTGAGATTTGATGTGAATATGTGTAGATAATAATTCTAGCCCTTTAAGATTTAGAGGCTTTATTACAGACCATTACAACTTAGAAAAGGTCAACATAGCAATTATTGAACACTACTCTTTCAAACAGGAAGCAAAAATTACGGCTAGAGGCAATCATTTTGCTTTGATGTGAAATACACCATCTATTTTTATTCTTAAAAGAGTATGCTTTATCCATAATACTTTCACCATTACCTACAAAGACCATGCATATTGTAATCTTTTTATTAGTTTTCTTTTACATTTTTTATACTGATAATGAACAGTAGATAATCTGCAAATACCATGCTGACATTTTTCAAAGGCAGTTCATTGAACTTCAAACAAGCACTCCCAGACTTTGTTCAAATGTCTCTCCTAAATATCTTTTCTTACAAATTAGTGATCAGGTTGTAAACAACTACAGATCAAATATTTATCAAATGAATACCATTTTCTAAAAAACTACAGATCATTTTAAATTCTTGTTTTGACTAATTACAGATCCTTTTTCTTAATAAATAATCCATGTTTTTATTATCTGATTCTTGCAAATTTTAGACTTGCTAACCCAATTGCAGATGATGATCTAAAATAGGCAATGATTATACAGGTTCTGACCTTTCTGATCACAACTCCAGAAAAATATATGTATCTGCTGTATTAATGTATAATGTACCTGGTTTTCTATTAGATGACCCTGCTTCTAAAGTGGTAGATTCTGATTTACCAAATGATTCTTGAACAATAGCTACAAATTGATAAGCAGTACCATGCAACATATATTGTGTAATAAAAATGTGACTCTAATAAATATAATAAAAACATAGGTGTATAAATTCAGAAAAATGAATTAAATACAGAGTTACACTGTAAAATTATTCAGACTATTCCATATTAAAGTAGAAACAAACCATATCCTAATAAGAATCAGGCAAGATACGTCCACGTTTTGCAAGAGATTGATAGAGAACAAGCTTAAAACAAACGCGATTTTTTTGTACAATTTGGGGCCATAATCCAGAAAGATATGGCCTGAAATGCGCAAATATCAAAATGGACTGAGATCTTTGGGATATAAAGATTATTATAAGTTTCATCAAAATCGGATAAAAATTGTGACCTCTACAAGATCCACAACCTTCATATTACATACTTCTACACAACTTGCATACAAAGAGCGTCCATTTTGTTCAGCAGTTTCATTAACCTTCATTATGGCGGAATGGTGATATATTTTAACCGTTTCTAAAATCGGAAAAAAAAAAATTGTGACCTCTAGGGAATCCACAAGCTAAAAATGCGATTTTCCGAACAATCAGGGGCTATAATCGAGCACGTTACATACAGATATGCGTTATTATCATAAGGACCTAAGATCTTAGTGTGTAACAGAGATATATTCACACGCCTTTTTTTAAATGTGATTTTTCATACAATCATGGGCCATAATTGATGAAGTTACGATCTGATATGCACATATCGGATATTTATCAAATGCAGACCATTTTCTGAAAAACTACAGATCATTTTAAGTTCTTGTTTTGATTAATTAGGTTATAAACATATATTTCAAGTTTCATCAAAATCGGAACAAAATTGTGACCACTAGAGGGTCCCAACCTTGATACACCAGATGCAAACAAGGCGGCCATGTTGTCTGGCAGTTTTTGGACTGATTTTCAAGAAATTCGATTTCAACTGACATTACAGTGTAATGATGATATATTCAAATATTCTTTTAAATCAGATAATAATTGTGACCTCAAGAGGAACAACAAGCTAAAAACATGATTTTTTGTATAATCAAGGGCCATAATTCAGAAAGTTATGATCCAATATACGCAAATATTGAAAGGAACCTAGATCTTTGGGTTATAAACATGCTTTTTCAAGCTTCATCAAAATCAGATGAAAATTGTAATATCTAGAGGGTCCACATGCTAAAAACGTGATTTTTCGTACAATGCATGACATTATCGTCCAATATATGCCAATATCAAAAGGAGTCAAGATCTTTTGGGAAACAACCCATATTTCAAGTTTTGTCAAAATCAGATAATAATTGTGACCGGATGGACGTCCAGGCGGACAGGGGCGACAACATTATGTGTCCACATGAAATTATGGGTGTATAGAAAAACCCAAACTATTTTAGCCTTATTTAACATAACAATCTTGTTTTTCTGATAGTTGACTGCTGACAATAGTTTTAGAAGTTAGACAGAAAAAAAATCTATGAATCTTGTCAGACAAGTACCTGGTTTTGTTGTATCATTATTTTTAGAGTTTGGTGGGCTGGCATGAACTTGACTTGTTTCATCTTTACCAAAAGTTGCTTTCACAGGTACTACATACATAATTTATATACTTAAATACAAAACTATTTCATAAGACAATGACACTTCCATTAAATTCTAACTTAAAATCTGGTTAACCTGAGGAATTTTTTTTACATTTTATTACGCAACCTTAAAGGGACAATAACATTCTCGCTGGCTTGGTAGCTCCAGAAAATAAATAATACCCTTATTCTCAGTATTAGATGTTTAAATGTCCTACCTGTTGTGTAAATTGTCCATTGCAACCTATTTTACTTGTCCAGAGGGTTCGAAAATATTTTAAAATCCAAGTCACATTTGAAAAGGCTTACGTTAGACTTTTCAAATCAATTGGTTGAATTTTTCCATTTTTTTCAAAATAGGTGTGTTAAGATGAAATTTATATCATCATTTAATTGGAATATTGTAAAATAATACGATTTGTTGACCAGAATGAAGATTGGGACATATTTTTCAGTTACAACAAGAGTGTTATTGTGGCTTTAAATAAAATCCATCTTTACTTAATAACAATAAACTCATTCTGAAGACTAAAAAAATGTGTACATTTAATTCTAATTTTTAATATAAATATTATCTTAATGTTTGGCTTGTATGTATACCTGAAGAATGAAGATGATCAAGTTTTTCGGAATATATACGGTTTCCTTTATCACCTGTTATATGACCATGTTCTTCTTTAAAACCAACTGGTGTTATTGGTACTATAAGGAATAGTTTATATATTTTACATTTAAAACCAACTGGTGTTACTGATTCTATAAACAATAGTTTAAATATTTTACATTTAAAACCAACAGGTGTTACTGGTGCTATAAACAGTTGTTTTTAAGCTTATATATTTTACATTTAAACAATCTGGTGTTACTGGTAGTATAAACAATAGTTTATATATTTTATATTTGAAACCAACAGGTGTTATTGGTTCTATAAACAATAGTTTATATGATTTACATTTAAAACCAACTGGTGTTACTGGTAGTATAAACAAACGTTCATATATTTTAGGCTATATTAGTTATTGCTTCTGTAAACAATAGTTTAATAAACTGGTTTTGTAAACAAGAGCTTTAATTTACATGTTATTAGAAATATACAGAAATATATCACCTGTACAATAATAAACATAGATACTTAGAACGATACACTAGATTTTTTTCAGGTATAGAGGAAAGCATATATATATCTTTTAAATTTTCAGATGAAAAAGAACAATGGTTCTCCCAGATATTTTCTATAAGATGAAAGAAACAAGCAGTTGCCATGCAAAATACATTCACATTTTCTTATGATACAGAAAAGAAGAATGAAAGCATATTTTTGATGAAGACAAGACAATCGGTTATGCAGATGAAGAAAAGAGGGAAACTCTTTCTGATGAGGAAAAGAAATCAAATGATATGGTGTTAATATGGCCTGGACCGTGGCGCGATTGAATTACATCTGCCAAGGGATCTTTTACATGCACGACAATGTGTACACAGGGCCTCTTTTCTTTTCGTTCCATCTGACTATCTGTCCTGTGCCACTAACATGGGGAAACATGCTCGAAAATCTTGATGAACTTCCTCGACCAATGCATGGATCAAACACAGGACCTCAAGGTTAGTGAGCCAACATCTTACTTACTGAGGCTCTGTGGCTTTCATGAAAGAAAAGAAATGATTCCTATGAAAGGATGACAGCAATATAGATTAAGAAATGGAAAAGCGTTCTTCAGATGAAGCAAAGAAGAAGAACCTTTCAGATCAAGAAATGAGAAGAAGAACCTTTTAGATCAAGGAAAGTTTTCTTGCAGATAAAGAAAAGAAAAGAAGGTTCTTTTAGATCAAGAGAAATGTTTCTTGCAAATTAAGAAAAGTAGCAGAAACTTTAAGATGAATAAAAGATGAGGTGTTAATCAAATCTTTATTTAAAATGAAGAAAATAAAAGAAGACTTTTCAAATGAAGAAAAGACATTTTTTTTAGTTATATATATTGGAGAATATATTTAGAACCTTAGTACAAGAAATAAGTTAGAATAAATACTACCGGTATAAGTAAGAATAGCATTCTACCAGAAGCAAGTTGAATTAATTTGCTTGCTAATCTAATTGAATAAATCTCACAAAAATATATCCCAAGCAACAAACTAAACAAGAATATTTTTAGACAAAAACCTCTAGATGTCTATGTTTCTTATTATATTATTAGTAGGCGCTACAGATATGGCTTACCACGGGTATTTTTATCAGGTTTATTAAGTTCATCAAGTTTTTCAGAATAAATTCTGTTTCCTTTATCTCCTGTAGGATGACCTTTTTGAGGTGTTACTTTAGATGGTTTTACTGTAAAATAAATTTGTTTAATTACTTATATATAATAAGACCCATAATCATGAGTTAAATAGAAAACCATTTCACATTTCAGGTAACCTTTAGATATCATTTCCAAAACACTAATTTTAAGTACACAGGCAGAACCTATATGAAACCTTTCTTCAGTATATCTTTAATATCATCTACTTTAAAACATATACATATGAAAATATTGATCTACCAAACATTTGAAATTGGTCTGTATGTGAATGAAATATTTCCAGCTCTTTCCATAAGCTTTTGATTCTCTTGGGAAATTGGAATTATGTGGGGGGTCCCCACATTGTCTGTAGGAGAAACTAATCTTATACGGTTGGTAATTTAGACGACTACAAACCTGGTTTTCTGTTAGATGAACCAGCTTCTAAAGTCGAAGATTCTGATTTACCAAATGATTCTTCCACAATAGCTATATTTTAAAAAGGTCAAACACAAGAAATAAACTACACATTGTTTATTGCGTTATTTATTGTTCATGAATGAGTACAAAGAAATTAATATATTTGTTGTTCTACGATGAAAAAGAAATCAAATTTCATAAATATGACATCTGGATTTGATGTACCAAGTAAACAAGACTTGAAATCTGGAGGAAAATTCAAGTTGTTTTTACTAAATATTTAGAGTGTCTAGTTAACATAGCTAGTTAATTTTACCTTGAATGAACTACAGAAAAAACTCAAAGAGAGTAGGTTAATTACCTGGTTTAGTTTCATTATTTTTAGATTTTGGTGGATTGGCATGCACATGACTTGTTTCAACTTTACCAAAAGTTTCTGTGACTGGCTGAGCTAATTATTTAAATAAGAGATTACTATGATATTTTTCTTAATTAATTTTCAGGAACATAACATTAATGTTTAATATATAAACATCTCTGCACAGTACATATATTCAATCTTACAGGAATTTATATAGTTCTTAGAAATTGCTGAAAAGCCATATTTTGGGTTATACTACAAATTTTATAGTTCTGAGAAATTGCTGAAAAGAAATATTTTGGGTTATACTTCAAATCTATAAGTTTGTTTTGAGCTTTAACATATAACTGCTTTATTTTCAAATCTTTTAAAGCGAGAATTTCATATTTTCTAAGAAAGTCAAAACATAAGTATTTTTGTCTTTTGTTCACTATTATACGATCATAGGCATTATTTCATACACCTGGAAATCATTCACGTAGCAAAAAAAACACAATTACCTCCCTTGTTTTTCTATTTTCCCCCCACCCCCCATGGAAAAGCTATCTTCAAACGTTTGAATCTGAAGCTGAAAATGATATTTGTGCCAATTTCTCAACTGTAATAATAGTGAATTATTGGATTAATAACATTATTCTTTAACAAGGTAGTACTGTTTATAGATACCATGTATTTTATGGCTTTATTTTAATACATATTAAAAATATAACTTAAAAATATGAAATTGTAGCTTTAACAACAGTCTTTTATATATTTATGATACCTGAAGAAGGGGATGATTGATCAAGTTTTTCAGAATAAATGCGATTGCCTTTGTCACCAGTTTTATAACCATGTTCTTCTTTGAAACCAACTGGTGTTATTGGTACTATAAGGAATAGTTTATATACATTTTACATTTAAAACCACATGTTATTGGTTTTATAAACAAAAGTTTTTATATTTTACATTTAAAACCAACTGATGTTACTGGTAGTATAACCAATAATTTATATATTTTATATTAAAAACCAGATGGTGTCATTGATTCTATAAACAATAGTTTATATATTTTACATTTAAAATGAGATGGTGTTATTGATTCTATAAACAATAGTATATATATTCAATATTCAATTTAAAACTAACTGGTGCTATCTGTTCTGTAAACCACAGTTTTAATTTAAACGAATATTACAAATAAATGGAAATATATATTATATGTACATGTACTCATGAGTCATAAATACAGAATAATACACAGTTTTCATATTATGAAGGAAAGAAAATGTTACTGTTTTGTTTTTCAGATGAAAAAACAACAGCTCTTCCAGAAGAATTTAAGATGTTTTTTGTACTATTAAAGGAGAAAAAAGTTCTTTCAGATTTGTAGGAGAATATATTTACAACCGCCCATACTTTATTGTAAAGGTCAAAGAATAATCATCACTGTACACCAATAAGATCAGAAATATTCTACTAGGAGCATGTTAATTTAAGTTACATGACAACTTGGAATAAATTCATGCAAACAGATATCCTAAGCAACAAATTAGATACAACTGTTGTATATTCGCTTGCAATAAGTTATAATTATAGTAGATGACGAATACCTCTTAAGGTGACGAAAACCTCTGAAGATCTACATTATTATTATCATGTTAGTAAGCTCTTTAGGGTATAAGATCTACAGTATATATCTTACCAGGACCATGTTTATCAGGTTTATTAAGTTTATCAAGTTTTTCAGAATAAATTCTATTTCCTTTATCTCCTGTAGGATGATCTTTTTGGGGCGTTACTTTAGGTGGTTTAACTGTGAAATAAATACAATTTTTAATATTTATAAATAAAGCCCAGAAGTCACAAGTAAATAGACAAGTGTGTTTGACATTCATGAATTCTTTATGTTTGATATTCATGAATTCTTTATGTTTGACATTCATGAATTCTTTATTTATCGGTAAATCATTCTTAAAACAATATTTTTATTCAGGAAAGATCCTTGACAGGAACAGGTTAATGGAGAGAACCTACATGTATGTGAAACTCTTCTTTAATAATATCTTTAATATATGTTCCTGGTTTATTTTACAGCATTTGAATCATTCTGGAATTCAGAATTTGTGTATACACTTTGCTTGTTTTCATTGTAATTTTTATTGTTTGTTCTGTGAAACCTTTTGTTCTCATATTTTCCATGATGTTAGAGAAACTAATCTTATACGGTTGGTAATTTAGACGACTACAAACCTGGTTTTCTGTTAGATGAACCAGCTTCTAAAGTCGAAGATTCTGATTTACCAAATGATTCTTCCACAATAGCTATATTTTAAAAAGGTCAAACACAAGAAATAAACCACACACTATTCATATTCAACAGACAATGAATTCAACCTCCATAAATATAGATGATAAGCTCTGGTAAAGATGTACCAGTGAAAGTTTACAGGTGAACAAGACTCAAAAATCATTCAATTGATAATATTCAGAGGAAAATTTGACGTTTCTTTAGATAAACATTATAGTGTTTAACATGACTGACTTCTCTTCTCTTATTCACGACTGGGGGAAATCCCAAGATTAATTACCTGGTTTAGTTTCATTATCTTTAAATTTTGGTGGACTGGCATGCACATGATTTGTTTCAACTTTACCAATAGTTTCTGTGACTGGCTGAGCTGTTTTTATAATAATAAGACAACTATGATATTTTCCTTAATTGATTTTAAGGAATATAACAATAATATTTACCATCCAAACATATCCTTACAGTAGAGATATTTAATCTTTCAGGCCATACTTGGAATTTATAAGTCTGTTTGACTTTCACGAAAATAAGCTTTGTTTTGAGGTTGATTTACTTTTAACACATAACTGCTTTATTTTCAAATCTTTTAATAGTCTTTTAAATATATGATGTACATCAATACCTGATGATGGGGATGATTGATCAAGTTTTTCGGAATATATACGATTCCCTTTGTCACCTGTTATATAACCATATTCTTCTTTGAAACCAACTGGTGTAATTGGTACTATAAGGAATAGTTTATTTATATATTTTACATTTAAAACCAAATGGTGTGACTGGTAGTATAAACAATAGTTTATATTTTTTACATTTAAAACCAACTGGTTTTATTGGTTCTATAAATAATAGTTTATATATTTTACATTTAATAAAACCAACTGATGTTACTAGTAGTATAAACGATAGTTTATATATTTTATATTTATAACAAATATTGATACATAACGAGTGGTTAAACTTTTGTCATAGTACACATATATTTTATCAGAAATTTGATTTATTTGATTTCAGGTTGTTTTACATGTAGATTTCTGTAGAAAAGATGTTACAAAAAACAATCTTCAAAAAATAAAACAGAAATCTAAATACAAAGTTTTTAAGTCTGAATAAGTCACTAGGTATTAGTATATAATATATAGCACTACAAATATATATCTTTTTGTTAGTATTTTGAATTACATGTATGTCTCATCCATGTGTTTGTATATCACTACAGGCACCTTATGTATAGTATCATTTTATAGGCTATATCACTACAAACTTGTGTCTCTATGTATCAATATATAGCACTACAAGTTATGTCTCTATGTGTTAGTATGTAGCATCACATGTATGTCTCTACAATATTATCTTATAGGTTTACAAGTACATGCATATGTGTCTACTAATACTAGTATACTGACAACAAGCATGTCTGTATGTATGTGATATGATTAAAAGATTAAACATATATGATGTATTTTGTTTTATTTAGCTAACAATTCATTTAATTATCTTCAGAACAGTAGGATCATAAAGTATTTTCAGATTAACTCTGTTCTGTATACAGGGCCAGGAGTTGGATGACAATATGGTTAGCACCTATCATGAGGTCTGTCATTGAGTCATGAACTGTCTTGGCTTATATTCCCCAGTTGTACGTGACAAGGAATATGGTCACCTTTCCAACCTCGTGGGTTTTCGCCAGGTCCTTCGGTTTCCTCCCACTGCTAAAGACTCATATGCACAAGCGAATTATTGAAATAAAAATTGAACCATGTTATCAGTCCGGAAATGACCTAGTTTGTGTTGAGTGGATGTTAAACCACATTCCTCCCTCTCTCGGTGTTCTGTATAGCATCATTTTGTAGCAATACAAATATGTATGTGACAACAAGTATATCTCAACAGTGTTAATATAAGCACTACAAGTACATCTCTACAATATTAGTATATAGCACAAGTAAGTCTCTACAGTATTATTTCATAGCACTACAGGTATGTCTCTATAGTATTATTTTATAGCACTACAAGTACATCTCTGCAGTAGTATTAATATATAGCACAAGTATGTCTCCAAATTATCATTTCACAGGACTACAAGTGCATCTCTAGAAGTAGAATATAAGTATACAGTACAAGTATCTTTTTAGGGTACTGTTTTAAAGCACTACATGTTTGCCTGTATAGTTTTAGTAAGCTGTAAATTATTTAAATCTAAACACATATCTTACCAGGACCATGTTTATCAGGTTTATTAAGTTCATCAAGTTTTTCAGAATAAATTCTGTTTCCTTTATCTCCTGTAGGATGATCTTTTTTAGGTGTTACTTTAGCTGGTTTTACTGAGTAATAAAAATGTTTCATCAATAATCAACAGATTACTAAACTTTTATATTTCAAAATTGAACACGGCAGTTTTTAAATTCAGACCAATTATCATTTGTTTACAACAGAAATTTAATTTTACACATATGTAAAACCAAACTACACTAACCCTCCAAATTATTTTTAAATTCAATTACATAGAATTGATAAATACTTATTTTATTGTCATTGTAAGACAAGATAATACTATTAAGACTATTGCTCGAACTAAGAACTGTAATAAATTTTGAATATTTTTATACAGAAACACACCTGACATTTCACACCAGGAGGGGTTGCCTGAGATATAACATACAATCAGAATTTGAATCTGCACAATGTAACTGCATAGTCAAATCATATCAAATAATTCATTTCGTTTACACAAATTGACCATAACCTCCAAAGTCCAAAGTTCCTTTAACATACGATACACTGTATGCCCCCATTTGTAAAGTTAATGAATCCTCATTGATTTACTATTATATATATACCTGGTTTTCTGTTGGATGAACCAGCTTCTAAAGTCATAGCTTCAGATTTACCAAAAGATTCCTCTACAATAGCTAGTATTTTAAAAAGTTAAACACATTGTTAAAATTCCTAAAAAATCTTATATATTTTAGGGTTATCAAATAAAAGCTGCATTTACATGAGATAAACAATAACTTTTACAGATGAATAGAGATTTCTGAAATCAAAGTTCCAACTACCATTCTATATAGTAATACATACCGACTGGGTATGATCACTCATATGTACAGCTATTAAGATTTAAAATTAATCATTATTCATTGTACAAAGATGGGATTGACCTCCAGTTATTGACAGTACACTATAATGATATGTACATGATGCTGATGTGCAGGAAATTAGCCCAGAATTAGCCTAGTCTATTTCATTAACACATTTCACTGTTACAACTTGTAAGCAATTGAAGTTAAATGAAATGGAAATAAAAGGAAATGACAAGTAATGTACATCCTATTTTTCTGCACCAAATTAAACCTGTGCATAATGAAGATGGACATATGCCATGTAAAGTGCAAGGGAAATTTGTTTTGGATGGTGGCGTTTCCTTAATGAACCAGGGACCTTCTGGTTAGTGAGCCAATATAATACTTTGTGTGACTCCACAGCTTCCCATCTGGTTATAAAGAGCATATCAAGTACCTGGTTTTGACTGATCATTATTTTTAGATTTTGGTGGACTACCATGAATTTGACTCGACTCAACTTTACCAATAGTTTCTGTCACTGGTTGGGCTGATATTGTGAGAGAAAAATTGTTTACTTTATTAAACTTAATTTTAACAACTAAGATATTTCAGTGATAGTAAAATTAAATTTTAGATGTTGAGTAAGATTTGCAAGGGGTATATATTTGTATTGTAATAATGTCAATGTTTTAGATCAAATACGGGACAACTTAACGTGTCTTGTACAGATACAGTAGTTCTTTAATTGAATAAATATTTAGTTTTTTTACAGCATGAAGTTTTAAAGCTTAAATACTTTCCTAATTTTATAGTTTACCTGAAGAATGAAGCTGATCAAGTTTTTCAGAATAAATACGGTTTCCTTTATCACCTGTTATATGACCATGTTCTTCTTTAAAACCAACTGGTGTTATTGGTACTATAAGGAATAGTTTATATATTTTACATTTAAAACCAACTGGTGTTACTGGTTCTATAAGTAATAGTTTATATATTTTACATCTAAATCCAACAGGTGTTACTGGTACTATAAACAATAGTTTATATGTTTTACATTTAAAACCATCTGGTGTTACTGGTAGTTTAAACAATATAATTTATATATTTTACATTTAAAACCAACTGGTGTCAGTATTAATGGTAGTGTTTATATATTTTACATTTAGAAAGATTTGGATAAAATCAAGTATTCATATCTTTTATATGAACCTGGCAATATGGTAAAAAAAAGATATTTAATTTACAAATTTACACAGGCACATTGCAAAACTAATATCAAATTTAATCTAAAGGAGAAATACCAAAATACATTTGCGTGAATAAAACTAGTTAATACTGTGTAGAAGGCTCTTAGAACCCCATCCACTATCTGATGTACCTTATGCCAGGATAAATCATATCTATGGTAACGCTTAGTAATTTAGTTAGATATGTTAAGCACCGATTTCCCTCCACGGACAGATTAACCCCGCACATGTGCGAATCTCTAATTTCGATAAGTAATCTACGTGAGTGAAGTGAATTTGTCCAGACAATTTAATGGTTTACTGCGATGATAATCTGCTTAATCTAATCGGTATTCACCATGGATCACTGTCAGTTTACTGGTATAAAGATAATCTGCTTAATCTTAATCAGTATTCACCATGGATCACTGTCTTAGTATTATTAGTCATTTGAATGAATTTTGCGACCGTCAGGGTTTACTGGTACAAGTGCAAGCAAGGCCATACGGAAAGAAAAGTATCCCTCCTGTCAGTCACTTCAAGTATCTACTGTCCGAATTTGATGCACCCCAAGCACATCTCTTGACCATTATGACTGGTTGATGGTTCCTTTGTTTCTAGAGTTTAACGTCTGGACTTCCACCGGGGGTGACATGGTAAACAATCATTGGTTGGTAGTTACGTCAGGTGGAAATATCTTTGCTTCTTACCATAGATCTGATTGGTTGATTGATTGACAGCTGTCATATCGGTCAAACTACAGCAAATATTTTTTATATTTAGTCACATGGTCAGCCCGAGTATGAGATATTGCTGACAGAATTAAAAATCTCATTATGTAAAGATTTTAAAAATATTTCACTACAAAGCCGATAGGGGGCAGGTCGTATATATATATATATATATATATTTACGTCTGAAAGACTACTAAAATTTCTAAAAACATCGAGGGGTAATCTGCGCAAACTTGGCAATCTGCGCACCAGTTTCATAAGCGCAGATTGTAATCTGCATGCGTGGAGTGCAATCTGCGCAACACGACAGTGCAGATTGCAATCTGCCCACACCAAGCTCCCACATTGAAAACTTCAGACGGCTCCTTAAATGTCATTCTATATAAATCTGTTTCACTATTTCGAAGCAAAGAAATAGCTTAAAGTATTATTTCTAATCTGATTAAAGTGGAAATATATTCTCAAAAAAAGACAGCTATATATTTAATTAGCATAAATGCATAGACAAGTTATAAACACAGAATATTAAAGTACACAGAACATTAGTAAATCAAGTACAGTAACTAATGGAATATGTCCACTTTTTCTACATTACTTTAAATTCAAATACCCCCTACGACTGCAAAAGGTTAACAGAAAACCATACACAAGAAAGGGAATTTTTACTAAAAAAATATTTTTGGTCCTAAGTTAAGTTATATGGTCATTTTACATTTAGAATTACTAAGTTAAGTTATATGGTCATTTTACATTTAGAATTACTAAAGTTATTTGCTTATACAACGAGACTTTTATTACCACAGGTAATTTCTGTAAAACAAACTCGTCTTGTGTTAAGATTTCAGAGCTCCTGGCTGTTAACCAAACATCCGACAAAAACCCTCATATTTTTCTCAAAGACTATTTTTCAAACAAGAAACTAAAGTTTTTATAACACGAGAAAACATGATTTTCACATTTGATTACATGTATTCAAAAACAGGGGGAATGGGATGATATGAGAAGTATTAAAAACCTTTGCAAGGGTGTATTGAAAGAAATATGTTAAAAGTCAATATTTCTCCCACACTCTTTCAAAGTATGTTTCAAAGCTGTCAGTAATAGTACAGAATATATATTATATATACAAGTGGCTAAAAGAATCTATTTCAAACTGATTAAAATCTCCTCTAAGTTCATGCTATATAAGATAAATATACAGTATTTTATAAGTTGTTTAGTGTTGTTTAGTACAGGATATATAAGTACCATGCAACCAATGTATATAGCTTACCAGGAGCATGTTTATCAGGTTTATTAAGTTTATCAAGTGTTTCAGAATAAATTCTGTTTCCTTTATCTCCTGTAGGATGATCTTTTTTAGGCGTAAATTTTGCAGCTACAAATACAATACGCTGACATAAAGTCTTTATAGAATGAAAATTAACACATTCTTTGTCATTTGGTATGAAGCAGTAGATGATTTGATTGGTGAATGATTTAATGAATGAATGAATGAATGAATTATTAAAAAGAATGGGTTGATGATGAATAGATTGATAAATGGATGGGTTGGTCTTGCGGATTAGTTAATATGAACAAATGAAGAAGAAGTAGATATTGTATACAGACGTAAATTACATGCAATTTTTATGATTACAATTGTCTAATGTTGGTGGCTATAAAATAACCCTTGTCACATTGACATCTTTTGAATATAAAGGTAAACACTGAAACACAACAGTTATGTTGCGATGATAGGTGTACAAGGGAAAATTTCATTACAGCACTAATATGATAAATACCAGATATAGACTATTAATCAAATAAATAAAGACAACATGTGGTGATTGATAGTAACATGATATGTAAATGTATGACTAAGTGTAACTTACGTGTAACAGGTGTTTTTTCAGTAGGGGGAGCTGCTGTAGTTTTGGCAACAGATTCTACAACTATTACATCCTCAGATGTCATGGTTTCTTCCACAACTAGAAAAAAAATAGGTTACCAGGCAACGAAACATACGCCAACACAGCAGCTTAATCGTCCGGGCAGTCAACAAGAGTTGTCGCATCTTAAGTAATTATCAGAAAATCATTAGAATTTGTTTGGTTTTTATAAAGTTCTGCCCCATGCTAACGTTAAGCATACGAAACATTTAATATTATGGATTTAGCTGTTCAATTATCGATTTTCAAGAAATTCACACTCAACCATCATTAATGTGTAACGGAGATATAGTCAAACATTTTTTTAATTTGGAATAAAATTGTGGCCTCCATAGGGTCCACAAGGTAAAATAAACCATGATTTTCATACAATCAGGAGCCATAATTCAGGAAGTTATGGTCCAATGTGCCTGAATATCGAAAGGAACCGCATCTTTGGGTTATAAACTTAATTTCAAATTTCATCAAAATTAAAATTGTGACCTCTACAGGGTCCACAACCTTGATATATCATATTTTTACACTATTCGCGTATTAGCGGCAGCCATTATGTCGGATAGTTATGGTACCATATTTACGAAATTCGACCTCAACCTTACAGTGAAACAGTGATATAATCAAACGTTTTTTAAAATCCGATAATAGTTGTGGCCTCCAGGGGGACCACAAGCCACAAGCTAAAAAGGCAATTTTTCGTACAATCAGGGGCCATAATTCAGGAAGTTACGATCCGATATGCGCAAATATGCAATGGAACCAAGATCTTTAGGTTATAAACATGTATTTCAAGTTTCATCACAATCGGTTCAAAATTATGACCTCTATAGGGTCCACAACCTTGATATAACTTATTTGCGTACAAATGCTGCCATTTTGTCCGTGAGTTTTGATCCGATTTTCACGAAATTCAAACTCATTCTTCATGTAACGGTGATCTAATCAAACGTTTTTTTAAATCGGAGAAAACTTTTGACCTACAGAGGGACTGCAAGCTAAAAAGATAGGTTGCCAGGCAACGAAACATACGCCCACAGCAGCTAAATCGTCCGGGCAGTCAACAAGGGTTGTCACATATTTTTACTTTTTTCAGTAATGAAACATCTGTAATACACTAAAGATAGGTTGCCAGGCAACAAAACATATGCCCACAGCAGCTAAATCGTCCAGGCAGTCAACAAGGGTTGTCGCATATTTTTACTGATTAAGAGTAACAACTCATTATGTAATTATCTTAAAATCATTAGAATTTGTTTGCTTTTTATAAAAGTTTTGCCCCACGCTAACAATTAGTATAGGAAACATTTAATATCATGGATTTAGCTGTTCAGTTATCAAATTTCATTGAAAATCAAAATACTTGTTCGTTTCAACACCTTAAACTCTGTGTATCAATCTGAAGTCAATCAAATGATAAGTTTGGCCTCTATAGCGTCACAAGGGTTTTTGAAGTGATCAAGGGAGACAGCTATGGAAGTAATTATTTGAAATCACTCAAAATCATTAGGCTTCTTCGTCTCATGACCTTAAACAGTGTGTGTGTATTTAAAGTCAATCGGATATTAACTTTGGCCTCTAGAGCATCCACAAGATTTTTTGAAGTAATCAAGGGCCACAACTCTGGCACTAATAATCAGAAATCACTGAAAATCAATAGACTTCTTTGTCTCATGACCATAAATTTAAAGTCAATCAGATATTAACTTTGGCCTCTTGAGCATCCACAAGATTTTTTTGAAGTGATCAAGGGCCATAACTCTGGCACTAATTATGGGAAATTGCTGAAAATCAATAGACTTCTTCGTCTCATGATCTTAAACACTGTGTATAAATTTAAAGTCAATCAGATATTAACTTTGGGCTTTAGAGCGTCCACAAGATTTTTTGAAGTGATCAAGGGCCATAACTCTGGCACTAATTATCGGAAATCGCTGAAAATCAATAGGCTTCTTCGTCTCATGACCTTAAACACTGTGTATAAATTTAAAGTCAATCAGATATTAACTTTGGTTTCTAGAGCGTCCACAAGATATTTTTGAAGTGATCAAGGGCCAGAACTCTGGCACTAATTATCGGAAATCACTGAAAATCAATAGGCTTCTTCGTCTTATGACCTTAAACACTGTGTATAAATCTAAAGTCAAACGGATATTAATTTTGGCCTCTAGAGCGTCAACAAGATTTTTTGAAGTGATCAAGGGCCATAACTCTGGTAGTTATTATCGGAAATCGCTGAAAAACAATAGGCTTCTTTGTCTCATGACCTTAAACACTGTGTATAAATTTAAAGTCAATCGGATATTAACTTTAGCCTCTAGAGCATCCACAAGCAATTGTGGATGCCGGATGGCCGGCCGGATGGGGGCGATGACAATATACGACCACATTTCAATGTGGGTGTATAAACATGACCTAACAATAAACAAAGGAAGCAGACAGATATATTCTCTAATGATATCCTACCTGGTTTTTGTTCTGTCCTAATTTGTTCACTTTCTGCCTTTTCTTTCTCTCCATCAATCTCATCCTCATCATCTTCTTCACTGTCATCATCCTTTGTATTTTCTTCTTTTTTCTCTTCTTGTGATTTAACTAATTCAAGGGTTGTTGTCTACAAATTATAAATCAGTCAGTTAGCCTGAGTATATAGACATTGTATCTAATCTAATTAAATGGTAATCTTTTCATTCGGTTTGGTCTATATTACTGAGTAGGTTGAGTACTTGAGAGGTCTAAAGCATGCACTTTTGATCATAAGGTCTGTCATGGATTCATGCAACAGGAGTTCAATAACAAACTTACATGTGCTTGGCTAAAGAGAAAGACAGAAATGTGGCTTAACGTTCATTCTATATGAACTAGTTAATTTGGGGACAAGCAGCAATCTCACAGAGTTTCAAAATATTATTTCTGTCATGTATCATTTCGTATCGAAAATGTCAAATCTTCAATATAGTAAACACCAACAATTTATAAATTCCAGTGAAAACTTTGTCCCATATTGCATTCACAGACTTAACAAAAATATATTAATCCATCTGTAAATGAGGTACCTTACCTTTATGGTGCCTAATATAGAAGATAAAACTTCTGATCCTTTATATGATTCATCAGTTTCAAAATCGTCCCGTAAACCTCGATAAACATTGTTCATTATTTTCTTGACCTGAAAATAAAAAAAACCTGAAATGTCACTCCAGAGCATAAGCACCAACAAAACCGAAATTAGACACAGACATTCTAGAAGACATTTTAGTTGTACTTGTGAAGATGGCAAAAAGAGTCCTCAGCTACCTCATTTACTAAATCTCTAGAAGGTGGTCCACCACCTGAAGCAGTTTCGCTCAATTTTTCTTCTAATTCTTCCATTTTTTCTGTCAGTCTATCATTTTCTTCCTCTAAGTCATTTATTCTGTCTTCATATTTTTCTTTCATAGCTGATGCCTGGTTTCTTAAATTATCATACTGTAATACACAAATATAATTATGGTTATTCAATAAAATATAATTATGGTTATTCAATGACATGTGGAAGATTGTATGAAATGGGGCAACATTAACAGGGCTAATGAAAACAGACAAGTGTATCTCTAGTCTGTTACCGGGTTATTTTCATAGATACTTGTACCAGGGGTAGGAAACTGATATAAATAGTGTTTTATAAAATATCTGACCAACAGAAAGTTGATATATGTGTAGCGTCAATAAAGTCTACAGATAATCTAACATTACAGTACTCTAGTGTACAATCTGTAGTATGGAACAAATACAGAATACAATACTATGAAAGACCCATCAAGAACTAACCTTATCTTTATAAGTTTGTAATTCTTCTATTTCATCTTCTAATTCGTTAATCTTCTCATCACTTGTATTGCCTGCTGCCTTTAATGATTGGATCTGTTTAAATATAATAAATGATACCATCACAACAACTCGTAAACTACACAATGTACTATAAATTATATTACTATAAATAAAACAATGCCTTTCCATCATGATCTGCATGCTACTGGTAATAAATTCTAATTTACAGAGTAAAGAAAGCATAGTTCTGACAAGAAAAATAAAAACATATACAATTCAATAAAATCAACAATTTCATTTTCTACACAGATCAATTAGTTCCAGTCATTTTGATACTTAAAAACTCAGAGAATAACAAATGCATCAATATCTGCTAACATAATTACAGTCATTTGAACACACAAGTGGTCATAAGCAAACTCTAAGAATTAGTGTAACTAAGAGATATTTTGCATGGACAGTTGCCATCAAACCAATGAATCATTTTAAGATAGGTTGCCAGGCAACGAAACATACGCCCACAGCAGCTAAATCGTTCGGGCAGTCAACAAGGGTTGTCGCATATTTTTACTTTTTTCGGTAATGAAACATTTGTAATACTCTAAAAACTGATTAAGAGTAACAACTCATTATGTAATTATCAGAAAATCATTAGAATTTGATTGCTTTTTATAAAGTTTTACCCCACGCTAACAATTGAATTAGTATATATACATGAAACATTTAAAATCATGGATTTAGCTGTTCAGTTATCAAAATTCATTGAAAATCAATATACTTGTTTGTTTCAACACCTTAAACTCTGTGTATCAATCTGAAGTCAATCAGATGATAAGTTTGGCCTTTAAAGCGTCCACAAGATTTTTTGAAGTGATCAAGGGCCATAACTCTGGCACTAATTATCGGAAATCGCTGAAAATCAATAGGCTTCTTCGTCTTATGACCTTAAACACTGTGTATAAATCTAAAGTCAAACGGATATTAATTTTGGCCTCTATAGCGTCAACAAGATTTTTTGAAGTGATCAAGGGCCATAACTCTGGTAGATGGCTTCTTCGTCTCATGACCTTAAACACTGTGTATAAATTTAAAGTCAATCGGATATTAACTTTAGCCTCTAGAGCGTCCACAAGCAATTGTGGACCCCGGACCGACGGACGGGGGCGACGATAATATACGACCACATTTCAATGTGGGCGTATAAAAATGATAAATCAGGTCAACATACTCTGACTTCTGCTTCTTTTAATTTTGCTTTGAGTTCATCGGTTTCTTCCTTCACTGCTTCAAGAGCTCTAGTATGTTTCTCATTTGCTGCTGATAACATTTTATCACTCTTCTGCTTCCATTCTTCTTCAAGTTCTGCTTCTATACGTGACAGCTGTTAGATACAAAATAATCAAAATTCATCTATTTTTTTTCTTGAACACTTATAAACAGCATTACATGGAAGTGCAACAGCGTAGTGATTAGTTTAGTTTACATATCCTAAAGAAACTTAAATTAACTCAAATCCCTCAGAACTTGCCTTATGTGGTTATGACTTATAATTTTATTGATTTTCAAAGCACTGACCATGATGATGGCACTGAGGGCATGATAAAATATTGAATGGATGTAACAGGATTTTCCTTTCCATAGTACACTGTTTGAATTCGTGAGGTGGTCACTCACTCACTCACTCGCTCACTCTCTCTCTGGACTTGAGTCAAATGAAAGAAGTTGGTTATAAATGTTATTAATTACCTTATCAGAACTGGCTACATCTGTCGACGTTTTCTGTTTGCGCAATTTATCTCGCAACGTTTGGATTTCTTGCTGTCAAAGGAAGAAAAAAATTTAAGTAAACAAATAATTAATATAAATGAATTAAATCCCCATAATGCATTATCTTGGAATGCTTATATGGGCAACAAGAGCATTACAACAGTATTGATGGTATTGTGAAAATATGGCAATGTACTCTAAATATGCTCAACAGCAGTAAAGTTGTCTGTGCTAGCTCGAAAGTCATTATCAACAAATCTCATAAGCAAATTCTTTAATAATTTAATAGGAACCCTGTCACAAGCTTGAAAAATAAAATGCGATAAGAAAGACAACTACTTAAAATGCAGTTCATAGAACACAAAATTCATGATCCAAATTCTGATATATTCAGTAAGGCTTTTCCTTATATCTTAATGTACACACCTGTAACAAGTTTACAAGATTCCATAACTCTGAACTAAGTGGGCAAATTTTATCAGTAAAACATATTAAATTTTGATCAACGATTCCAAGAATTTGAAGTACTCTGAGTTAAAATTGTGATGAAGTGATGGATGCAGATGATGACAGTATACACAGATTTAAAGTGGGTGTATAAGAATAATTTAAAATATTATTTTTTACTTCAAGATTTGTTTTCATCTCTTCCATTTCATCCTCCATCTTTTTTCTTTCTTCTGCTACTTTTCTTTTTCTGTCAGCTAAACCCTTAAATTAAATCCAACAAATCCATTTATACATGGAGATGACTGCGGTAATTCCAGAGAGCCAATCTTTCGACTACAGCCAAATAGCTGTCTAGCTGTCACAGGTGATGCTTCTAACTATTTGAACATTTCACAATATTAGCAAAATTTCAAAAGTCAAAATAGAAGAAAAATATTCAGGGTGGTAATTTAAGCAATTCTGACTAGTCTTCACAATCTGAGCATTCAGTGACCAGGACTTAATAGTTTAAGGATTTTAATAATGGTAAATATTTACCCTTTCCATATTTTCTTTCGATGTTTTTATATCAGCAAATTCTTCTTGTAATTGATTATGAGCACTCTCTAACGTTTTTCTATGTTGCTTTTCTTCTCGTAAAGCACTGCTTAATTCTGTTATTTTTCTTTCATCCTCTATTCAAAAATATCATAAATGAAAAAAAGTTTTAAAAAATCACTTTACTTTACTGATTAATTTCACATAGCCTTAGAATTTATTAATAATATATTGATATATATTTTTTAGGTTTTCAAATATCATTTTCCAATCACATTAAAAAGGTGCAAAATTTTGTCATAATTAAATAACAACTGTTAAAGATACTTCCCTGTGTACAAAATTGTGTGATTTCATGATATATTTGGACTAAAAACATATTAAAAATAATTAATGTGTCAAAAATTGGCTTCAAATCCCTCTCAAAACTTTTTTTTCGAGGGGAGATACCTCAAGCTATAAATAAACTGCTGTTAGACGCCATGTCTGTCAACTTAATTCATTGAGGGAGGGTCGATTTTTCAGAATGTATTTTTCATTACTTATTGTCCATTTATCATACATCTTGAGGCCTAAATAAATTCTTAATTATTTTCTGTCATTACTGTCAACTTTTTTTTTTGACGTTTAATTGCAGAGTCTTCTGTACGTTGACGCCCCTCAATGTTCCCAAAACTGACTAACAATTGTGAAGCTAGCACATGATAATCTGGCAGATAACAGTCGGGATGGGATGCCAGTTAGTGATACCCTGACATTTTTGCCCAATGTTTGCCCATAGGTGTGTTTTGGGTAATACAGTATTTTTCTAGTAAGCCTTTCCACACATACCAAATTTGCCATACCTTTATCGGAAATAACCACCTGATAAATTATACTTTCCGGACAATGTATCTTTAAGCAATGTAAATATAAAACATGTTACATGATAAGACTCGCTGGCATTAATCCTAACCAGCAGAAACTAGGATTCAAATTGTGTAATATTATTTCCATCAACTAACCTGAATGTTGTAATCTTAATCTCTCTCTTTCTTCAGCTGAATGTGATGAAGTATCTGTTGTTGATTGGATTTTTTGCATAAGTTCTGCTTCTTTTTTTCGTGAATTGGCAAGTTCCAGTTGTATGGTACTAAGTTGAGCTGTGGAAGCACTAAGATCAGTTGCCAATTGAACCTGGATAAAGACAAGAAATACATTAGAATTTAGTGAATCTGTAGTTCTGTCATTTTGAAACTAACATAGCATTACTTCATGTGTTCAACAGCTAATGGCTAGAGCTTACAAAATAACTTAAAGAAAGTCCCTTTCAAAAAAAGAGGACAGTATGGACAGTCGAACACATTTCATATTCTCTGCACTGCATCAAATCCCACAAAATGATTTATTAAAAAAGATCTAGGCCAAAAAACAAAACTAAATCAATTTTGCTAATGGAGCATGGTTTTGTTTTTAAATTACATTTAATATTTAATTAATTCTATATGTAAAATTCTTACAAAACCAAGAACATTCCTCTGTTGATCACACCAGACCTCTCACTTCAATATATCGACATGTCTGGTTTTGATTATTTTGTTTATTTGAGATTAGCAAAAGCAGAGGTTCAGCATATTTTGAGCAGGGCATGAAAAATAGTACTGATTGAAATTACACTTATAAAATTTATTTCCCTTATTCAAAACAAAACAAAGTGAGCTTTTCTTTTCCACTTAAAAATATCTACATTCACAATATTAAGATTCTCGGCTATAAAAATCAATGTTAACATAAATAAAGTTTTGTCAGTTGCAGAAACCTACTTATTCCAGCAAAATTAATTACAAATCTAAATCTTACTAATCAATATATATTCCCTATGAAAATTCCTTGTTAAATTGGATAGAGAAATAACTTAGAATTATTTTGTATTTAACCAAAATATCATATTAGGAACTACAAATGTACCAACAAATAATAACATTTTATGGAAATCAATGAGACTAAATTTGTATCATTGGTAGATTTTGGTGGATTGTGTCAATCATGCTAGTCAATTGACCTAACCCACTAAACAAAAATTTGGAGTACAACTTTATCAAGTATACTATAAATATGCCTCTCTTATTTTCATATAATTTTATGTTTACACCTTTTAGAAAAATAGATCTTATAACTTTGGAGTAAGCCTTTAGTGTTTCAATCACCCGTATATATATTTTGCTTGAATGCAAAAACATTCTTAAATTAAGCTATACAAAAAAAGAATACGGTTAAATCACAACCTCAGTAAAAAAAAAAAAAATCAATACTGTTAGGAAGAAAAATCAAAGTTTCCAAAATAAAAGTGCTATGCA
Source organism: Patella depressa (assembly GCA_948474765.1). Lineage (NCBI taxonomy): Eukaryota > Metazoa > Mollusca > Gastropoda > Patellidae > Patella > Patella depressa. The sequence continues at coordinate 54,336,450 of OX419715.1, read as the reverse complement.
TGATACCAAACGCTAAGTTTTAGAAAAAATCAAACTGATGCTTAAACATGCAGAACAAGTTTTCAGAGTTCCAAAATTAAATAAAAGTGTTATGCAAACCAAAAGCTAAGTTTTAGCTCAAACTACTAAGCCAATCGGAAATGATGGCTATATGCAATAAATTCTATGGTCTCATTCCACTCGGGAATAGCACTGACTTTTTGAACTATAGATAATATTGTCCAGAATGCTTGCTTGATTGATCGCTACTAATATATAATATTTTATAATCTGAACAAGATATATTCAAGTATAATTAAAATACATACCTTTTGTTGTTCTAATTCTAAAACTTTGGCCTGTGATTGATGTGCTGAATGTTTATAACCTTCATTGCGTTCTTCTAATAATGTGTTACTCTGTTCTACAAACCTGTAAAATAAATAATATAATAGTACTTTCTTCTACAAACCAACATACAATATTTCACATCTACTACTTGTACTACAAACAATATACAATAGGTAGCCTAATATTACTCTGTTCTGCAAACCTATAAACAATATACATGTAATAACCCAAATTATTATTAAATTCAATATTTGTCATTTTGGAAACTGGTTTTATTTTGATAACACTTGGTTATGATGTCCTCTTCTTTGCATTCCCATACACTGTTCTAGTTCAAACTTTTCTAAAGATATATAGATGTATAGTGCCAAGAGGTTACCAATATTTGATGCCAATGTGTGTGTCACTAGCTATTAGGGTCATAGTTGAAAAACGCACAATACAAAGTGTAACTTTAATTACTATAAGTCACAAATAATTTTCTCAATCATAATAACAATACCGGTAACCATATATATAGTTAGTAAAAGAATTACTAATTATATGAACACACTGTAAACAAGTACAGGTGTTGGCCTTTATCTACTGTTTATTTATGTTAATTTATAGAAAGTTTTATAATGTTTTGATGACATCTCAAGCTACCCAGAGTCTAAGTCTTGGTGTAAAAATAGACTATTTAATGTAATTGTTATTGCGACCTAAAACTGGCATATATATCTCATCTAGATTCATAGGTTCTTAAATAAATACAATACCACACTATAATACTGCATACACACAACAATTTATTTCAATTTTGTTGAAAACTTACTAACACTCTAACTAATGGTCCCCTTAATTTCCGATTTCTTTATGTATGATGATAATATAGTATTCCTAACATTCTTTTCTGTTAATTAGAATGGCAAGAAGTCTATCCAAGCCAGAATTAGTTGCCATCTTTAAACTCGATATTATCATAATAATTGTTGAAAAAAAGTTTTACAGTGTTTTGGTAACCTACCAATTAAAGAATTACAGTTTTAAAACGTTTTACTTGAGAAATGTGAAGGTTTATAAAGATTCACTAAGTTTTTAGAGGGCCTTAATAATATAAGTATGTTTTAACTCCATGCAAAGCCTGGACATATTTAGTTTTTTTTAAATTAATAACAATATAGTTACTTTAATTTTCATAGACCCTGGTATGTTTCAAATTATATAATAATAGTCCACAGATGATATCCTGTTATTCTTATTCATAATAAACATACCTGAAAAGTTCAAAATGACCCAGCTATCACACATGAAAAGTATGAATAAATAAAAATGTAGAAGTAGATAAATTTATTAAACTTTGATAATTACCATGAATTTCCCATGTTGAAAAGTAATAGTGCTGAACAACTATTTCGCTATAAAATTAATATCAAAAGTTCACGTAATATTCCTGAAGTTCTTCAAGATAAAATCCAAGTTTTAATCTGAGAAAACAATAAACAACCTATTCTAGTTATTCACTGGATCTTTTATATCTCATGCCAATATCAAATCACTCCTTTTCCAACACAATATACTTCTAACAACAATAACTTTTTCTATACTTTGAATTCTATATCTGCAGATAGCTGAATTTCTATTAATTCAATTATGCTAATTACTTGAAAAACAGTCTTGAATCTTCAAGAATTTTGGATCAATTCCAAATTATGATAATTTAAAACACATGGACACAGGGTATTCCATTCCAATCAAAACACTATTTAGATTATAGATACATCTATATTTAATCCAACAATACGTTGATGTAAGATGTCTGCTGTAGAACAAATTAATAGAATGTAATTCACACTATTCAAATCCAGCAGATTAAATTTAAATGAAGAGACTCTCTATGTTCCATATATGTAGATCTGTTATAAAAATAAACAAGATATTAAAACTCCATACAGTACTGAACATTTAAAAACTTTAAAAAAATATTTAACAAATTTGCAAGAACTTGATATCCACTCAGACACAGGTTAGATTTTTTTTCACTAAGTTCACAATTATTAAACCATAAAAGTTTCAGATTTGAAATAAGCTATTCTTTCTACACCATCTATTGTTTAACAAAAATAAAGATGACATGTATCCATTGATAAGTAAAATAATATACACCTGTAAGCCTACTAATTGATATGCCAAATGATTCAGCCCTAGATTAAACAACTAAAAATAAAGTTGCACAGCCCAAAAAGATTACGACATTATAGATCGGGACTACATAACACTTTGGTTTACATATATAGCTATACTTGAAAAACAAGGTCAACTGTGAATTGGAGTTGACAACAAGAACTGTCAAAAGGATTAAGACCCCCCGAATTTCATTGAGATCTTCTTTTTGTGGAAAAATTAATCTTAATCTTACTTACGAATTATTGTGTATAGAACATTAACTATTGCACTATTCTGAAAATTTCTTCCTAAATCTTCATTAGGAAAGGTAATGTGGAAATTAGTTTGTTTATTAATCCTAAACTATTGACAGGGGAACCCTAATCTCAACACTGACTCAAATTTTATATGTAGACAGATACTCATTTAACAAATTAAACTTATCATTACTTATATTTTTTACTCAAATCTATGACTAGCCAATTTATCTTGTTCCATAGCCTATAAAATTATAGAATCTTTCTTATTATACATACATATAAATTAATCAATACACAAATTATTTCTATCACCAGTATTCATACACATAAAACAATACTTAGATTATTTCTATGACACATAAATTAATCAATACACAAATTATTTCTATTACCAAGTTGAACAACACAAAAACTATTCTCATCAACAACAATCTAATTCAATATGAACCCTGTATAAGATGTTAATTAAAACAAATAATCACACCTATGCACATATAATCATTGCACTCCATAGATATAAATCAATATTATAAACTTATATCATAACCTCAAAATCGTCCAATTATCACAATACACAGAGAAACACAGTCCCAATACACAATAAACATATCTAATAATAACTGATCTCTTTCAACAATTAAAAAGCACAACTCAATAAAACTTTACCAAGGCATGAAGTGGCCAACTACAAAACATTTGCAATAGGTATAATGTAGATAATTACAATGAATAAGATGTAAACAAACCAGGTTTAATGTAGGTAAACAGGTAGTTCTGGTCTATATATAAAACCTTTATACTCTAACTGTAAAAAATTCTACAGGCAAAGGCTTGTATATATATTTATATATATAATATAAATATACTCTTTACAAATAACTTGGATAAAGAGGACTGGTTTGATATGACCAGATCAATGTTCTCTGTCACCTCTTTTAGTCATTATAATCTATTTTAATCAATTAATTCTATAATAATCAATTTCATGGATGTTAAAAGGGAAAGAGAAATGGTGAATTGTCACCAAGATCTGCAACACCAATAAAAAAAACCCTAAAACAGCAAGAGAATCCATTACTTTTCCTTGTGCAGGGCCCATATAAACTGGCCCAAAATATAAATATAATATTATTGGGTCTGACATGTGTTTTAATTGTTCAAATAAGGTGTGTTCCATGTTTGTTTTCATCTTTGTGCAATGGCTATATTTGTACAACGTCCGTTTTTCCTCACAAATAAGCCTAGGGACAGATGAAAGAGTTCTGGGAAGAGTAAGCATACCTTTACCCTATGCACAACATCCATCATGACAGTTTTATCTGTATTACAACAATATGGTACATTATAGCTTATACTCATGATTAGATGTAAAAATAAAGTCATATAAAACATATCAAGATGTTTTGGATCTGTTTATGCAGGAATATCAGTGTTTATTACCATAAAGCTAGTCAACTGTATCCCAGATATAACCTATATCCATGATAATTTTATCATTTCTAAAGGTTTATACCCCTGTATGTAATCATGTATGACACATAAATCTTTGAAGAATGTACATAAACAACAATAGCACAAACCCGCAGGAGTTATAAAAAAAACAAAAAACGATACACCACAGTGAAATACATATGACCAACAGACCGTGCCATCTAATTTAATATAATAATGTTATGGTAATCAGCCATAAAAGCTATGTTTCAAAATTTTATTGTAGATCCAGAAGAGCTGTTTTTTGTTATACAAGAAGTAAATGTTGTAGATATGAAACTGTAGATATTATTGCAACATGTATCCTAGAATAAAATATTTTATGTAATACATGAACTCAACCAGCTATATGTGACAGGTAATTTATTAATTAATGTAACTGTTTTCCAGTCTTGGGTAAACAATATTTATTTCGAAAATGTTGCATAATTTAAAAGAATTAAATGCCAAAAAACAAGCCAAGTAAGGTTTATATTTATATTAGTTTGCTTCCTTGAGGTAGGGTGTATATCTTCAATTTCAAGTAATATATGGTATAGACAAAACCTTAGTACAGTATTTTACATGTAGTTATGGTAGAGATAACAAGTAAGTTTTCCAGTCTTGAACAATTTACACATTGGTTTTATCTTCATGGATTTCACATAGAAAATATTTTTCACAGTTGTAACACAAAGATGCCTTGCAAATGTAGCCTTCGAGTTTTTTTAACCATATCATAATTAGAAGATTAACACCTCCTCTCAATTAATTCCCCCTTAATTACAGGAACAAACAATTCAGTTCTATGGATACAGCACTGTGTACCAACCAACACGTCCAATTTGCAAGAGGTTTTTTTCATTTTATATAATGCATTCAGACATGTTATTAATAATATGTTAAGTAATTCTGATAAAACACATACTCACTTTTTTAAATTTTAATTCCAAATTGATATCCCAATACTATTTCTAAGAATGTTAGACAAGGCAGAAACAAGAATGTATTAAGAAATGTGTTTTTATTATTACTATTATACTATGCTAGTCAATGTAGGCAAAGCTATTTAAAGTATGTATTCATGTTTTTATATGAGAGATCTGGTTCAACTACCAGTAGTATTATAATTCATACATTATTACAACTGGATGTCTTATAATAGACCATGCAGGAGAATTACACAACAAACCACAGACAAAAGAAATGATACAAGAAAATGGCACAATTAGATACATGTTACAAGAAAAGATATACAGTTTCAAATGAAACGTGATTTGGTAACATGTGAGAGAGGTGAATTTTGCTCAGCAGAGTCATTGCCACTAGTTACTCTTCTTTGATTTCCAACTGTCACTGGTTCTTTTAAACTCAGAATGTTGACATAGGTGGACCTCCATTTTCTCACAATTTGAATTACTTGGAGAGTGTGATCAATGCAACCTATCATGTAGGTTATCAATTGAGAAAGCATTGGTTCTCACTGGTGCTCGACTAAAAATTATGTTTGAAGCCTCAATACGTTTTTCGACTATCTACCCTCCAAGAGGAAGTTTATATCTAACAAAATTATGTTGGTACTTTTTTGGTATTTTAAAACCAATTTCTATTTATAATTCTGTGTTTATAATTAATGTGCTTAACTCATAGTTTATAAAAGAATATTTAAATTATATGCCTTGCTGTTAAACAGCAAACAAAACAATAAAACTATAAAATAGTATATTATATTAGTATAACCTGCATATACCAATCAGCAAGTATGAAAAGAAAATATAGAAAAAACAAAAAGGCAGTTACAACAAAGAAACTAAGTACTGAATTCATATCAAATCAAACATTTGAATCAAGGCTTGAACCTGAGGGGTCATTGTGACACAAAATTCTCTATTCCCACAAAGTATTCTATCATTAAGGAATGACATTCATCTATAAGTCACATTCTCCTATCCTATCACCTTTTGTGTTCTTCTGTTCTTTCATCATCAAGAAATAACACTCTCTTGTTGAGAAATTACATTTACTTATCATTCAGACTTTCCATTATCCTATCATTGAGAAATTGCCAGGCAATGAAATTGTATAAATCCACCAGTAAATTTTATTTTAAAAGTGGCTTTCGAGTTTCCATTGTCTGGGACAATAACTCAGTGAAAAATTTCAACAGAACTCTTAATTTTGATGTATTTCAGCAAAATATCATAGTGTTGCTCAGAATTTCGATATGGTTTCCCAAACGGACCCAGCAAAATTTTAACTTAAAAAAACCCCACAAAATCTGTAAAAATTTATTACCGACAGATAGATTGACATGGTAAGAAATGAAATGAAATGAAATGGGGTTTGACATCCTACTTTCTGTGCCCAATGGGCTGATGAAGACAGACTTTTGCCAATCCATAAAGCAATAAAAATTTTACACAGCCTATTCATATTTCAAAATTCAACCGTCACAGGTTCTTTTATGTACACGACAATGTTCACAAGGCCCTTGATTTTTCCCATCCAAACAAATAGACACTGTTTTTGCCAGACCTTGCGTCCTGCACCATTGATAAGGGGAAACAACGATGGATTGATCCCCGGACCTCCTGGATAGTGAGCCAGCAGGTGATCGATGACAATTTACTCCTACACGAAAAATTACAGTCACCTTTCACTGAGATATAATATTCCCTTATAATTGAAAATTTACATGCTGCTTTCATTGAGACTTATATTCACTGTTCAGTTAGAAATTAAAGACCACAGGCAATACACATCCAATATATCACTGCATGTACAATATAGAACTATCAATAAACGACACTAGACTTGCCATATTATTATCAATACACAAAGATAGTTAGAGGTGACTCTTCTCAATCTGACTCAAGGTGACTCTTACCAACAAAATTTATTTGTACTGTAAATTCTAACGTATACTGAGATATTTTTTCGGATTTCATTTTTACAGTCTATTTCAGTCAAATCCACATTCAGAAAGAAAGGCGCCGTACGATAGCTACAGGAAAATGTGATATAGTTGGCTATATGTACTCTGATAAGGGGTCGTCATTTACAAATCGCATTTCAAAGACATTTGACGTTTATGATACATTTTGCATGACCACATCTGTTTACCGGTACTCGGGAAATTAGAACCACAATACTCTTCTGACGAAAATATATCTCGAATCTTTGGGACTGCACACGAACTCTATCAAAAAGTCACTTTAAAACACAGCATTAAAATCGCTGTCGTGATAAGACGGCAGGACATTAAAGTACTTTCCTCATTGAGAAATTATATTCAGCAGTCACTGCGAAATTACATTCTCCCAGCATTGAGAAATTATATTCTCCCAGCATTGAGAAATTACTTTCTCCCAGCACTGAGAACAGTGGCGGCGCCAAGGGTGGGCATTAAATCTGGTCTGCCCTCTGTTTGTCCCCCCAATAATTTTAGAAAATAATAATAAAAAAAATTGTGATACGTTTTGGTAATCAATACCGTCTACGGTGATTAAATCCCACATCCCCACTCAGTTATAGAATTGCATGTTGAATGATTTCTTAATAGCCCATCCTGTTGTAAACCTACTTGAGAAGTGCTTTTTACCATCCTCAAAGTTTTTGGGTATAGGTTCAACGCGACGAGAATATGCATTCACTTGATACATTCACTCCGCCCGTTTTACACTTTCTTCTCTGGTCGGATAAACTCGTGATTTGGCAACAGGCAGTATCTGTTAAGCTCTATTTATCTCAACAACCAATGCCTGGAATACTGCCAGACTGCATTTCGGGCAGTCTACTTTTCAAATTATTGGGGACTTCGTTGAGTTTCATTTGACACTTTCCTCTCAGGGGTCGGAAAGACTAGTGATCAAGCGACAGATGGCATCCGATCAGCTATATTTATCTCTACGATCGGTGCCTCAGGCAGCATTTCCAACAGTCTATTTTTTAAAATTTTCCAAAACCCCCAACAAGCACTGGCACTCACAAGGGTACTCTGTTGCCATTCGCAAGACCGTTCGTTTGCCATTTTGGTCTCTGGTCGGATAAACTTGTGATCGGACAACGGTCGGTATGTGGTCAGATCTATTTATTTCGACAATCGGTGCCTGACTGAATACTGTCTGACAGCATTTCCGACAGTCTATTTTTCAAAATTTTCTGGGGGACGTCCCCCATACCCTCCATAAGTACTCCCTCCTTTGGCGCTCGTGAGTGGGATCCGTCGAGTTTCGCAAGTCTGTTCGTTTGACACTTTACCTCAATGATCATTGCCTGAAATACTGCCTGGCTGCAGTTCTGTCAACCAGTTTTTCAAAATTTTCTGGGGGTGCCCTCCGCCCCCCCCCTCCATAGCTGAAGCTCATGCCCTTGCCCCCTTAACTTTGGACTTTGCCCCAGCTTTGCCCCTCCAATCACCGACGGCTCAATCCAAAGTAAAATGTACCAAAATTGATTACCTAACATTTAATGAAGAAAAAAACCCAAAATATCAACAGTAGATAATCTCCCATTTTGGATTCAATACAATCAGTTTAAAAGGAGGCCCATTAAGAGACTTTAATCAAGATTATAGGTGGTGCTGGCTTGTTTTGTTTATAATTTATATCATCTGCAAAGGATGCCAAAAGTTTCAATTCATCATGTCTTTGTAAATACTGAAGGGAACTGAACCAGTTTTGGGCAGATATTCCTGTTAGAGATTTATCTTTCACAATATTGAACTAGTTTCGAAGGGATAAGAAACCCTTCATAATATCAATCAGAGAAATTGATATTGTCTTTTTGCTTTAATCATTGTTTTTCACTATATGAAATGTTTATAATGTCATCAAAGAAACAAAATTAGAGATGACCTTAAGTTCATGAAGTCATCTTGAACAGTTGAGAACGTTTTTGCATCTTCATACTAGCACTGTTTCATTTCTACCAATTTCCTATCACTCGGAAATTATATTATAACGTATCAAAGAAAATATTCAACAAGTCTTACCTTTGGTTTTTATGTAATAATTCTGCTATTTTATCATTTTGTGATTCTATTTTAGCACTTTTTTCAAATACATCTTTCTTTAATTGTTCATTTTCCTAAAACATATTTAATATATATTTATAATAACCAAGTTCAGATTTTTATGAGATAATTCAAAAAGAAATTAAAAATCAAATTGCTATTAACTGCAGATTTCTATCAAAGAGCTTCATTAAATATGTTAATGCACATTACCTTTATGCAAAGTGAAACTGAATCTAAAATGTAATTAAAGATGCATTGAGCTAATTCTACCAATTACAGGTCTTTCTTATGACCTCAAATGTAATTAGACATTTATTTACATGATAAGCCCATATTCAACTCGCTAGACCATTGGATAAGGTCATGATTTGTAACAGATTGAAACACGACCAACCATTTAATAATCCAATTTAAAAATGGATAATCAAGATGCTGTTTATTATCGTAACAATGGTAGCAATGCAAAGTTTTCTGTGATAAATTTGAGTCATACGGCTGTTCGAAGCATATTTAATCAGTGTCATTTAGGTCTATGAATGAATAGGTAAGCATTCGTGGACCACTTTACAAATCGGCTGCTTTAAGTATTTTGGCAAGGGAAATAACTACAGTTAGAAATAAATATGCTTGGAACAGCCATATGACACAGATTTATCAAAGAAAACTTTGTGTGGAGTATGGATCTGGATACCTACTATAACAATATTTTAAAAAGACAAAATTAGAGGCCAGTAATCAAAATTTACCGTAGCTATTCTGGTAACATTTTGTATTAATATACTGACTTCCATATTAGGTGCGGTTACACCATGTGATACACTAGGTCCACCTATAGACTGTATATCATTCAACTGAAAGAAATACAAACAAATCATATTAATGTAAAATTATACAATAAATCTCAATACAAACATCACATCAATGTTATACTATACAATAAATTTAAATTCAATTAAATTGCATCAATGCAATACTATACAATAAATCTTTAGGTTCAAATAAATAACACCAATGTAATACCATATAATAAATCTCAATACAAGCAACATCCCTTTTAATTTGAACTCGTCATAATTCTAGTTTCTGTGATACTGTGGTAAGATTTTCAATGGCATGAGTCAGAACTTGTAAGACATCATCCCTCTGGTGCCTGTTATTTTATCAGACAAAGATTTGTCTATGTTTATATTTAGATATAACTAAAATCAATATTTCCAGGCCTTGTCAAAATTATACAGTCTACTGGCTACTCATATTAGAATTGAATTTTACAATGTTACCAACACACACACCTTATCGTAAACTTTGTCTACTTTATCACCTATTTTACTTATAGCCATTCTAACTTCTGTATTCTGTTGACGTGTTTCTGTTAATAATACTGGACCAAACACATCTAATGATTGGTTACTGGGAGGGGTTGAGCTTGGACCTTGAAGAAACAACTCATCAATTACTTCAATTGAAAAGAATTAATTTTTAACATAATAAAAGTTTATGAAGAATACACACCTGTACTCCTCATGTGTATAAAACATAAATGACCTTACATGAATTTTGGACGATTTGGTGAAATTTAAAACCTATATGTCACAAATAATCTTTACCATTGCAATGGACACTAGCATTGACAATATTTGATATTCGAAATTCAATGGCAAATAACTTGACAGCTACAACAGAATTGATATTATTTTTGACCAAAGCAATGGAATCTTTAGACTATTGTCTTCGTGCTGTATGTAAGTTTTCTGTTTCATTATTTCCTTAATACTCAATCAAACATCAGCCATATTATACAAATTATGTAGTTTCTTTTCACCAACATAAATTTTACTTATATATATATCTTGAGCATCGTGGGAAACTTCGACAGGAGTTACTAAATTCTCCAAATTTGAACAGGCAATTTTGAACTAATCAAAACCATATTTCATACCATTCAATGATGACCAATCCTCTTATTTAGAATGGGAATGTTAAATCTGTTCGGAAATTGTGCCTCAGATAAAAGTTTCCAAACTTACCTGAATAAGGAACTGTATTCATAATACCAGATGGTGCCATCTGATAATTTGTAGGCTGAAAACCCTGAATAAAACAACAGCAGGATTTTATAAGTGCAATTTAAAGCGGTAATTTCATATTTTTAAGCTATATTTTTAAAATATATTAAAATAAAGCCTTAAAATAGATGGTAACTATAAACAGTCCTACCTTGTTAAAGAATAAGCCTACTAATCCTATAATTTACTATTGCCAGTTGAGAAATTGGCGAAAAATATCATTTTCAACTTCAAATTCAAACGTCTGAAGATAGCTATTGCATAGAGAGGGGGGGGGAATAGAAAATACAAGGGAGGTAATTGTGTTATTATCGGTGTTAGTGACTTATAAGAGTGGGAAATAATGCCTATGATCGTATAATAGTGAGTTGACAACCTATTGAGCAAAAGACAAAGATGTAATTATGTTTTGACTTTCTTAGAAAATATGAAAATTAAACCCAGGCTGTGCAGACATTCAAAGTTGCAATTTCAAGTAAATTCAACCTGTAGCCAAGTGAAAGTAACATCAAAAATTTGGAATTTTAAAAGGGATATTCCTTATTATCCAATGAACAATCCTGGCAAACCTGTAGATTGGTAACAAAAAATTGTAGCCAGATGTCAGACGGATGCGAATGATGTCTATATCACATCATTTTCATATCATATGTCACTGTATAAAAATACGTACATGTGGCTGTAAAGCCTGTTGCATGGCTGCCTGTTGTTGTTGCTGTTGTTGTTGAAGGTAATTCTGATTTTGATAAAGACCCATTTGATTTCCTCCTTGTGCTAGATATCAACAAACAAAAAACATACATTGTCTATCAAATATTTACAATGAAAAACACCTGTATAAATACAAGAGCTTTGATGTTCAGAATGTGTTGATGATAGTATATGAAACATAGTACACATACTATGATTTTCATAATCTTATCCACCATTAACCTGTATTAAATGTACTCATTTTGAGAAAACTTGTGGTTATTACTCCAATGGTTATGTGTGCACTTTTGCAATTTTGATCTGTCAATACTTATTTTATAAGCACACCAATATGTACGATGGACCGCACAACTTCAACCAAGGTCACTTTCGTTTTCAACTTTAGTCACCTCTATCAGCATGAAGGTGACATGGAAGTCTACCATTGTTCCATGCTCAAATCCTTTCATCTAACAAAACTCATTGGCATGCACATAATCGAACCCTTGGCAGTAGAAATTCAGTAAGCTGAAGTATAATTTCACATTAATCACAAGCAAAATTTCCGCCTTTGCCTTGTCACAGCAATGGCCCAAGTATTCTGTTGACCAGACATTATTCCACTATTCCATACATTACTATCTATTTAACGTGTTTAATTAACTATGAAGGGAATTAGCAAATCTATAAAACAGTAACCATTAAATGAATCTAGCTTTCTTATTATTCAGTAGTAAACAAACAGAGTATCAAACAGATTTCAAGCAACCAAATTAAAGTGAAGAAAATAAACAACATGCGACAGAACTATTTTATCCTGACAGATTATGTAAGCAATTGCACATAAGTTTGAGTATTATCCAGTCCTTAATCTTAATGTGAATAACCTCTCTGATCTCTGGGTTAACCCTTTGTTGTACGGTTCCCAACAATAAATACAAAACATGCGAAAATTTAACAAATTTTATTTGGTCTCATAAAACAAGGTCAATAACTCAAAATCATTACACAGAAAACTAATGCCTAATGAAAATTTTCTAAACATATTAAAGACAAGTTTAAGTAAACTAGACCACTATCTATTCAACATTAAATAAGTCAACAAAGTTTTAACAAACCAAACATTTTTCTTCTGTTTCCAGATGTACAAGAATTAACAAATATATCTCATTAAACTAAATAAAGTGTGTAAAGATAACACTAAGAAATTTTATAATTAAATAAATATATAAGTAAAGATGATGAGGTATATTATCCCATCATATGTGATATGTAGGTGTGAGATTTTCAGTCATATGATATACATTCTATATTAATCAACATGTTAAAGGTATGCTATATACATGTATATATATATCTACGGTTAAAGGTCATGGGATATGATTTATTGCATACTTCATTGTTACTTTTATCTCATTATCTATGACCTAATTCAAATCTATTCCTTGATAGATTTTTAGATAATGAATAGTCTTCAATGAAAAAAGGTTTTAAAGAATATGGTCTACCTATTCCTACTTCATAAAAATATTACCATGATCAAAGTCTGCAAATCAACTTTTAAAAGTGTGAGAGAAAAGGGGATTAACAGCTACTCAACACAAACTAGGTCATTTTGGAACTTAGGATTGAAATTACGCTACTTGACTCAATGACAGACCTACAAGTGGATATGTTAGACTGTGTTTGGTCGAAATGCAACAGGTGATGTAGGTGAAGATCTTGAACATGTAAGAAGATTAATGGACAGATGTATCAACAAAAACCACATAAATCTTGCTATAAGCTTACCTGGATTATATTGTTGGAAATGTAGAGGTGTATGAGGAGAGACAGCAGATGGCTGTTGTTGTGTAAACATGTGGGGTTGTTGATAAGGTGGAGTAGGTTGAACACGAACAGGTATCTGTGCTTGGGGTTTCTGTACAACACTGCCATCATCTTCACCAGGTGACTGGAATTGCTCTTCAACTTCCTGGAAAATGTAAATACAAAATGAAATGAAATAGGGTTTAATGTCCTACTTCTCTGCACCGAATGGGCTAACGAAGATGTGCATACGCCACAGAGTGTGCTATGAGAAAAATTTTGTCTGGACACTGGTGTTAGAACCTTCTTTTATTTCAAATTCCAACTGTCAAGGGTTTGTTCATCCCATCAAAACGACTAGAATGGCTACCTAATTATTGATGCTATTTATTTTATAGTAATTCTATAATATTAATTAATTAAGTAAAACAAAACTCACAGCATCCTCATCATCGGAAGCTGTTCCAGTAGGAGCTTGTCCCCCACTGGGCATAGGTAACATTGGTTTTCCCATCTTTGCCATGCGTGATATTAACTTAGCTTTACCACTATCCCCAGACTGCAAGAAAACAACAAATGACCACTTCAACAACAATACCTAATCAAAGAATCATTCAAATGATGTTGAATAAAATAAAAACTTGAATGATAATTCAAATAATGTTCAATAAAAACTGACAGCATTACATACCAAATTTCGTTTTTCCTTGCCTTTACTACACTAGGATCTGGAAGAGTTGTTATATAACCTGTGTTCTGGATGATGTGAGGAATTAGGCAATGAAACGGTCTGTTACAGCGAGTTTGTCGCATGAAATACACGGAAAAGTGGGTAACCCACTAGAAACATCAACACTGATTGGTTTATCAAATGTCTGGTGTCATAGGGTCAAAAGCCACTCGTATGACCTCTGACACAACCTTACACTACAACTGGCCAGATCTTCATGTAGTTAAGGCCATCAAAATAAAAAAACCAAAGATCTGTATTCAAATTGAACCATAATTCAGATAATTGCCATTTCACTTTATAATCCCCCCCCCCCTGCCACAACTTTAAATGATTCATAAAGAGGAATCGATGTGAAGTATATGTAATATTAGTAAAGTAACGTACGTGAGTCATGTGTTCTGTGATTGATTTGGTACGACCCTTGACCGTTTGATCTAAGTCTGGTGGTTCTTCTTCACCTGTTGTAACAGGAGGTAGTTGGGGTTGAACAGGTGCTGGTGATGGAGCGGGTGATTGATCTCCTTTTTGAAATTTGGCCTACAATACATATTTTGAAAGACACATTTCACATAGAAATCATCTGGAAAAAATTACATACTTTATCTTGAATCACACTTCTTAGACCTTAGTAAAAAAGATTTCCCTGTTTATTTCAATAAACTTGGAATATAATTTCAATTTCTAATAAATTTCAAAACTTATTGAAAGTACTAAGGTGTTTAATTTCAATGCAAGATTAATAATAGTATAAGAGATTGTCCTATTAGCATTTTAGTGATAGAATGCCAATTACAAGGTATGGTGCTCCTCTCTCCAAAATTCAGGAATACATTTGGTATTATGATTTCTGAGAATCAAACCTCTGAATTCATTACATCTTCAAAATAGAAAGGAAATAAAAATTTATGGTAATTAAATAAATGAAATGAATCTTTTCATATGCTCACATAAATTTCTACTTACCCGAACTAGTTCTGTTTCAAATATAAGCGTTGAATTTGCAGGAATTTTATCACCCATTCCCTGGGCTCCATAACCCAAATTAGGGGGAACAATTAGCATTCTCTTTCCTCCTTTCTTCATACCAATCAATCCCATATCCCAACCCTAAAATATATAGATAAAAAGAAAGTTTGACAAGCTTTTAATCAAGTTTTTATTGAGCACAATAAAAAATGTGTTGCCAGTAACTTTAGTAAAACACACCTAAACTCCTTCCATTGCATACCAATAGGCCAAATTATGATTAACTATCAGAAATCAGAAAAGAAACATTTTAGCAAAGGCATAAATTCATATTTCATTTCACCTAATTGTAATAATTCAAAGTTTCCTAGGCACATTTTTAATTGTCTACTTGATATTGATATTAAACTTATCTAAACTTAAGAACCAACCAATTCAATAAAATGGTTTGAATATTCAAAGATGTAAATTTCATTTGCAAATCACCTGCACAGTGTACCGATAATATAATAATTTACTCCAGCAATAACAATGATTTGTATTTACCTTTATAACTTTACCTTTACCCAATTTTAAACGAAATAATTTATCAGAATTTGCATTACTATCAAACATCTGAAAATAGAAATAATTGATCATAATCTGTGTTATCAAACACATAGGGACTTTTTATAGGATTAACAGCCTTGTAATTTCATACCTAATATTTCATTTAATGAATTTCTTAATTACCCCTCAAAATAACAGACTGTCAAAATCCTTGTCAATAGTTGAGAAGTAAGCAACTGCTACTTAGAGTTATCAATACCTTTTGTTTGCTCATAAAATAAAACATCTCAAAATCTTAGCAAATAAGCCAAAATATTTCTCAAAATAGATGACATGCATTAATTACTTCCACTGTAATCTTTAAGCTTTGATCAATGTAACTTCTCTGCTCAAATAAGTGTGGAACAGAAAAAACTTAATGATGTCTTGATGCTACTTTGTCTCTGTATTCCTGTCTATGATGCTAGAACTGAATACTGGGAGGATTAGTGACATAACTAAGTTGTCACCACTGATCTGATGTATTTATAGTGGTTCAAGAATTACCTGACCGTATGTATGATTGGTATATAACCAACCAGTGTATCGTACTTCTGCTGCATCACCTGACTCTAGACTTCTACCTTCGCCTACACTTATATCTTGACTTATAACACTGTCTAAATTACTACAATTAGCTTTAGCTAAACATATCTGCAACAAAACAGAAAATAAGCTGCCATGCAATGAAAGATACACCCACAGCAGCTAAGTCATCCAAACAGTTCACAAAGGCTGTCACATATTCTTTAGCGAGAGGAATGAATTTTAACATCCACTAGACACAAACTAGGTCATTTTGGAATTAACACATGGTTCAATTTTATTTCAATAATCCACTTGCAGGTAGGGATCTTTAACAGTGGTAGAAAAACAAAGGACATGGAGAAAACCCATGAGGTTGGACAAGCCATATTCTTTAGCAGGTAATGAGACATACATGTAACAAGACTCTAAAAACTAATAAATAATTATCAGAAATGATTCAATTTGATTGGCTTCTAGTTCTTGTTAATGCTAACATCTATCATACAAACAGTGCACCAATCATCGTGGAAAACGAATAGTGTTCTCGATCTCATAAAAACAAACACAGAGTATACAAATTTTAATTACCACTTGACTTGAATTAAGACATTTGGGACTTGCACATTATATGTATATGGGTTGCTAGAAGTGAGAGTTCAATGCAGTACCAAGAGGAAACCTAGGCAAGGGACCCTAAACCCTACATATCTTTTACAATTATGCTATTCTAAATCCTACTCCATATGAGATCAGTTATACAACTTGATTCAAAAGAAAACTTAACATGTACTGTAATGATACATGTATATTAATCAACACAGAAAATACAGCCCATCACAATAATATGTTAATGTACTAAGACCCCCACCCACCCCACCAACACACATACATACACCCACCAAACTTCATAAACAATAACTCTGTACATGAAAAGACAGTGAAAATACCTGTTTGGTAAATTTGACAGCATTTTCTTCTGAATCAAACATAATCGACCAACTGATTCTAGCATCATCATAAAAACTAGCATAGTTGTTGGCTTGTGGCTAAAATTGATTAACGAATGTCCCATCTAATAAATTAACATTATATTTTATATCATTTCATATTAATAATGGTTCGCATTTTCTACTCTAGGTAAGAATAAGATCTATAATATATTCATAAGAGCCGGAAGTACTCAATCTAGATTGCATTCATGGCATCAATAGTAGAATTAAAACTAACAATTGTCAAAGGGTAAAAACTCAAATCTAATTTGCAATTTTTTCTAAATAACCTTGCCATTCGTAAAGTTAATCTAAGTAACTTTTGCCATTTATCTATATTTTGTTAAAATGTTGCAACAGAGGAACCATCTTCTTTAATATAAGATGTACTTACTGTAAATGTAGTTGAAGCTGTTATTGTAGCATTAGTTACTTGTTTCTCTCTGCTGATGTATAATAATATCTTATACTAAAATCAAATAGAATAAATCTTATTGTATTTGACAACTTTTTTCCTATTAGACACATGTACAATATTATTCTCTGGATAACATAATGCTAAATTTGTATTCAGTGTCAAATAGGAGAGAGAGAAGAGTTTTTACACACACATCCACCACTGACACAATCACAAGGTGATTTCGGGAGGGGTTGGACATGCAAGCCAACACCTTGTCACATACAAGCGGGGAATAGAAACTTGACTCAATGACAGGCTTTATCATCTAGTGAGCTTTAAACCATTCAGTCACCCCACTCAGTTTCTACTGAGATTCTTGTCTGTCTTAAAATTGGTTGAGAGCAAATATGATTGTCACCTTGTATTTGAAATATTGTTAACTAGTGGGTGTTAATGTCAACTTCTATGTTACCTTAATCACAATGGCTCCTATTATATTCCGACTAATAATAATATAAGCTGGAATGATTGAAACTAGCAAATTATAGCAGAAAACAAAATATTTCCCTATTTGAATTTTTTCATATTCCACTATCCCTATTACTTACATCTTTGATAGAAGCATTTCCTAATAAGGCACATCCTAATTTACCTTGTAGGGCATATCGACCATCAACACTAAAAAACAAAAATATCATTAAATAAAGTTATTCTCATATTAAGTTTTAATTATATGCGGAAAATTGATATCAGCAATATTTAATACTAAAAATTTAAGCATATGAAGGCTTTTTGTACTGAAGATTTGGACAGATGAAAGATAAAGAACAACTGCTTTTTGGATGACAACCACACTAAATATTAAATAAATATATCTTACTATTTATAAGCATGTACAACACTAGCTACTAACACAGCTGGTCCACTTCCACTCTCTGGTCCAGTTTCTACAATACAAGTACAAATATGACATGGTTAGAAACATTTGTATGAGATGGTTAGAAAATTTGTAACAAGTAAATTACACAATACTAATTAAAATTAGATATCATTTTTTATGTTTATTTGTGTGGTCACTTCATTAACATACAAAAAGGCATTTGGTGCCTCAGACAAATACATGATCAATGCTGAATTTAAAACAGTATAAAATATAGGGCTCAATCCACTTGCCCCCCCCCCCCCACCAAGAATAAAAATATATGACCCATGCTGGCTAAATGAGTCGGAATGCACAAATTCTAATATTGAGCTACAGACAAAACAAGTGAAAATGTTGATTTTTGGTTGAAATTGAGATTTTTACAAAATTAGTCTATATTTGGACGTTTTGTGAGAGTACCGTATTCATAAATCTTTCTTTTTTCTTAAAATTCTCAGCAAAGTATGGTAGTCATTTTTCTTTATTTGTTGTGGAACAATCTGGTAAACCCCTTGAGTAATACTTGGCATTGCTGTGAAGCATTGCATCTCTGGTTTATAAATATGACTACCGATGATATCGTTTTCATTGAGAAAAAACAAGTTCAAAAGCGTAAACATCCTTAGCCTGTTTCAAGCCAGCCCAGCTTAACTCGTTCGCCGTTTTGCCCAGACATCCCACCTGCCATATTCTAAATTAATCAATATTCAACTAGGTTAAACCCAAAACTTGTCATTGAAAAATACTAGTCAATTGTCATGGATTAATGAGTATAATTGTCAATAATATATATGAAACCTTTCTCAGGTCATTATTTAAACCGAATATCAAATAAATCCAAGCAGTCATTATGACATTTTGTTTCGTCTTAAAAACACCATATATTTATATTGATGGTTGAATTTCATTTACCGTGACTTTATACGGTATATAAAATATACAATCATGCCTTATTAGATATTTACAAATGAAGTTGAAATTTCTATCATACTGTCAGTGATTCAGATCCTGACACCCTTACGGTACCTGAAGATAACATGTACAAGCAAAAGGTTAGCTTTGTTCAGTTGTGTGACAAAGATAACAGAACACATGTATAGCTGTGGCGAATTCTTTGATTCTCAAATGAATAAATTTAATCTCTTGACCACTAAAGGTGCTAATCAATTGATGCGATTAGGAGAAGTTATTATCATAAAAGCTACAAAATACAAAGCATGGATTACTTAAGTATGGAGTATTCTCATTTGTTCTAAATCGTAACACTGCCATGGTAAATGTTTTTATTAAACGACAAAACAGCAAATAAATGGAATGGTTGCTATGTGATTTTGTTTTGGAACATACCAAGAACTTGCTTTTTTATAAACATACTTTCCTAACTTGGGCAGCTTCAAATGGACACAGCTCAGTTTTTGCCAAATCAAACCAATCTTACATCCTTTTAAAGGTATTGAAATTGAATTGGAGAATGTGAAAACAGCGATAACTGAATTTTCTAAATTTCCTCATTTAGAAGGTATTGAATTGGAGAAGTGAAAACAACAATAAATCAATTTTCAAAAATCCTCATTGAGACTCATTATGCCAGCACAGGTTACAATCATATATCAGTTTAGAGGTATTGAATTGGAGAATGTGAAAACAGCAATACCTCAAATTTCGAAATTTCTTTTGAAAGTATTGAATTGGAGAATGTGAAAACAACAATAACTCAATTTTCAAAATTTCCTCATTGCGACTCATTATGCCAGCACAGGTTATAAATATGTTTTAAGTTGTTAGAGGAATGATGTGTAACATAGAGATAGATTAGTGATCCATAAAGGACATTAACCATCACAACTTTATGAATACAAGATTAGAAAAACCTCTAAACAATGTAAAGCATACTCTATCTGAAGCAGTAATTTCTTTTGGAATATGTACTGAATTGGATACAGTCGGTTTCCATGTTAGATTTTTATATAATAATGTGACTTTAATTTACTTTAAATTGAGTATAAATATAAGGGCAACACATGTGAACAGATACGTTGAAAAAATGCTTCATGAAACCTAAATACCTTTTTTCTTTGGTTGTTTTGGTGCAGTATAAGTCAAAGATGAATTTCCACCCACATTTGATGAATTATCTAAACTGAATAAAGAACCAAGCTTTGTACTGAAAATATAAATACAAAAACTGGCTAAATACATGTTTATCATACTGTGCATGCAAGCTTTGTACTGAAAATATAATACAAAAACTAGTTAAATACATGTTTAATATGTTCATACGTCACTCAAAGTAATAGTTCATATCATGCTATTGCTTATCTCAAGGAATTCAAAATATTCTAGTCATCTGCATTGAGGATCAAAACGATGTGAAATTTCCTTTCTTTCAATAACCTGATTTCCAAGTCATCACAGTTTGTCAACTTACATCCATAGTAATTCACAATGCCAAAAGTAAAATAGACAAATTGACACATAATTTAAAGGTCTAGTACATGATCTAGCTTAATATCTGATATAGACTCTTGAAATCAATTACCAATCCTTGCACTATGTATTAGCCCTTAGTTAAGACTACACTTATAATATCAATGTATTCAAGTTTTTAAAAGCTCCACAGACAGAGCAGTCAGACTGACTGGATGTTCAGCGCTGTAGAAAACGATTAATATTATTATTATTAACTAATAAATAATAATAATAATTAAATGTCAAGACTTTAATCTATTAATTAATAGAATCTATATCTTCTGAAATGCTTTATAATTTCTGAATAGTGTGATATTTCAAAAAAATCATCTGGTCACTGTCAATGTCATGATAATAATGATGATGATGGTCTGCAAGACTATTCATCTGAGTGACCAAACGTTAAGCCTGACAAATTTTGACATTTTAAAGTTTTCTTTCTTCCTATGTTACAGCACACACACCCCTCTTCTTAGCCTCTTTTTATTATGATAAAACGTCGTCTGCATCCTTGACTTTTTATAACATAATTTATGTTTTGGAGTAAAATTAACAATACAAACCTTCCTCCTGGAGCAACAAAGTCTTGTTCTTCGTCTTCGCCACCGAAAAACATTTTTAAAACAATCAGTTACATGCAAAATTAATTGAAATTAATAAAATTCACAAATGATAACCCGAATCATGAGATTGGCTGACTCTTTCTACATGTGCAGCCGTGGTTCCGTAGTTCAAAAATTTGTTAAATGTTTGTGTTATTTCAAAAGATTCACAAAGTAAGTTCTTTAATGTCATATCATAAACCTGGGAATATTTTGTGAATGAATATAAGCGGGTGCCTTTGAATTGATATTAGATACGAAACCAAGTCAGTAACAAAATTTATATTTTTTTGATATTCGTCATTTGATATTCAAACGTTGTTTCAGATTAATTTTAAACAACAAAATACAAGATTTAATATTGATAAAATTGTACATCAAAACATAAGTAAATTACGATAAAATTATATATTGCTCAATTTAAAAGGAAATTTAATTTCGAATATTGAACTTCTAATAAACATACTGATTCAGTTACCCATGATGCTTTTTTGGTCTCCTTTTTATCACCGTGAAGAGTTCCGTCATTTATCTTCCCTGACCCTGTCATTAATTCTTTTATGTTCAAGCTGGATATCGTTACATCTGTTTAGGCCTACAACTGTGTTATTTATACTTTGTTGATTTATCTTAATTTGTCACAAACAACGTTTTATTGGTAAAAAAATAAATCAGATATTCGTCAGTCAATGATTAATGAATTATATAATATATAACGCGAATGGTAGAAAACAAGACGACAAAAGAGATGTCTTTTTGTAACTAGTCATAGGCCTAGTATTCTAGTTAAGAATAAAAGACTTAATTCTGTAGTAGATAATTGAATCATTGACTTCAAAAACAGAATTAACCAGGAGAATATTGCTAAGTGGCCAGAGAAGACTATACATTACCAAGACGTGTATAATAAATTATTAATAATATCAAAAGGTGAGTTCATTAAAATTATAATGCAAATCATTGCAAATATGGTAAATAAATTATTTAATTATCAATATCATGGAAAGGAGAAGAAAAGGGGGTGATGATATCGGAGAAACAAACAAGTGTCAGAAAAACGTAGCATATACTATAGTATAATAATAGTGAATGCCAGTCAAGTCGTCCACAAGCAAAGTCGTCCACACGAAAAACGTGGTTAAGTCATCCACACCCTTTGGTGGAGTCGTCCACACTCGATGGTTGATTCGTCCACAAGACTTAGTTTAATTTTGAAAATATAGTAATACGTTGGTGGAGTCGTCCACAAGACTCTTAGTTTAATTTGAAGATATAGCAATATGTTGGTAAAGTCGTCCACACGACATAGTTTACTTTCGGGATATGGATATTCTTTCTATAATCCGGTAAAATATTCAAAACAAGCTTGTTGATTATTCATAAAAGGTGCATTAAAATAAGCCACGTATTCATTGAAGACAGTCTCGGCATGGTTTCAGAATTGCACGTCTTCCACGCTCTGTCCGTGTGAATTTCAGGTACCGGTAGATATTAAAATAATAACTGGATAATACATTGATGGATGACAGACTCACCCTACCTATTAAAATTTAATTTTCGTACGTTAGTTACGTACGTATAGACAGGGTGATAATTTTAACAAATATTGAAGGCTACATCATCATAGTCGTACAAAACTTTATTTTATAGCCATTTCAGTTATGGTTGTCACATGATCATTGTCTATCATCGACGGATGAATAAAAACGTTTGCAAGTTACATGACTGTTACGTGAAGGACTACAAATTTTGTTATAAAGAAATACTACGGCATTTTCTGATACTGACAATAAACACTAATCAAACAATCAAAATTGCTAAAATCATAACGCCAATTAACAAACAATACAAGAATACTTCATTTAAAAAAATCTGAAATCAATAACAAAATAGTCAACGAGTACTAGCTATTTCTTCCATATGATTAAATTGTAAATACATTTATTTATTTTAACAATACATTTATTTTTTCATAACACAATTTTTAGTTTTTGTCTGTCACATAACTTTCAAATGTTTTTATTCATTCGTCCATGATAGACACGTACGGCACAGTGATCCTGTGACAACCATAATTTAAATCATCATTGAATATAATTCCCTTTTGGAACATCGTATACCCCCATGCAATATGCAAATAAGGCAATAGACGCCTCTGACCAATCAAAAAATTGTTCTTTGATCACTTACACCCTTCAATCGAGAAATCAAGCTTCTCGTGCGATTTTCTATAATTTAACTATAAGTGTGTGTTTTAAAGCCCCAATAACACTCTTGTTGTAACTGAAAAATATGTCCCAATCTTCATTCTGGTCAACAAATCGTATTATTTTAGAATATTCCAATTAAATGATGATATAAATTTCATCTTAACACATCTAATTTAAAAAATTGGAAAAATTCAACCAATTGATTTGAAAAGTCTAACGTAAACCTTTTCAAATGTGACTTGGATTTTAAAATATTTTCGAACCCTCTGGACAAATAAAATAGGTTGTAATGGATAATTTACACGACAGGTAGGACATTTAAACATCTAGTACTTAGAATAAGGGTATTATTTATTTTCTGGAGCTACCAAGCCAGCAAGAATGTTATTGTCCCTTTAATGGTTTCCAAATAAAAAAGAATTTACACACATGTGAAATAGAAATAAATATGACACTACCGTTAAAGAAATGTGTAGAATTCGGATTCAAAAGTATCGGTATAAAATTGAATCCAAAACGACGTCACACCTGTGCAGAGCCAGAGGACAGCCGATCACGCCCCCCTCGAATTTCTTTCACACATTCGACTAATTTACGCTAACTTTATTACAAAAAAAATCGTCAATACTAATCAAACAACCAACAATGATCATACAAACAATACGATTAACTTTAGTACAAAAACATCTCTGATTCGATCTAAAATCAAATAACAAAATAGTACTATAGCTATTTCTTCCATTACGATTAAATTGTGTAATAATAATAATAATTTATTTATAATGCGCCTATTACTAATATAAAATACTGCTCAATGGCGCAGTTAACATTTTGTGGATATCAGTTATCACACATAGAAAAATAAGATTAAATTAAATGGATGATAAAATAAGTAAAAATGCCATACGATAACAATCAAAAAATGGTTATAAAGCTTATAATAAAATATGACATGTAAGAAACAAATTAAAATAGCTAAAAGTAATATAGGATAAAATAGAAACATAGCCTAAAACATAATAAAATAAACTCGAATACATGTATTAAAAGCCATAGTAGTCAACAAAAAGGTGTGTTTTTAAATTGCGTTTAAAACTTTCAATACTATCAGATAGTTTAATTTTGAGTGGTAAGGTATTCCAAAGAAAAGGAGAAGCATAGGAAAAAGAGCGTTTACCATAAGATGTGGAAGGATAAAAAGGTGTAAGAAAGTTGTTATTTTGAGATCGGAGTGTACGGGATGGAGTATATAGGGAGATGAGAGATTTAAGGTAATCTGGCGAATTATCTGAATATAATGTAGAGTAAGTAAGTGTAAGTATTTTGAAGGTGATACGGTGTGATATAGGAAGCCAGTGTAGATCATGTAGAACCGGGGTAATATGATCGGTTGGTTTACGAGTCTTATTCTTAGTTGTGGACGACGTCACCAATAGTTGTGGATACGATTAAATTGTGTACGAGTCTTATTCTTAGTTGTGTACGGGTCTTATTCTGGTTTACGAGTCTTATTCTTAGTTGTGGACGACATCACCAATAGTTGTGGATACGATTAAATTGTGTACGAGTCTTATTCTTAGTTGTGGACGACATAACCAATAGTTGTGGACGACATCACCAATAGTTGTGGACGACTCCACCAACGGGTGTGGACGACTCCACCAACGGTTGTGGACGACTTCACTGTGGACGACTTTGCTTGTGGACGACTTGACTGGTACCCATATTAGTTAGTAGCCTATGTACATTACATATGTACCAGTATTTATGTTTTTATGAAAAATCCCAGTATCTGTTACCTGTATTTTGCGAAAGTGACTTCTGGTTACCCCAAATTAGTCCAGCTCTGAATGTACATGTAGGTCTCATTACACTCGCTCTGTACGTCCAGGGACCGTGCTATCGGATCCTTGGTGAAAAAGTTTGACTTCCCAGTCAATTTTACTGTGCAACTTTTTACTGCTAAACGGTCGCGTGTCAGTCCCTGTTAATGCTTGACCAATGTAACTGAATATCTTAGTGAGAAAATAAGACCTTGCTTACTTCGCTTGAAACAGTGTGGGTGACATAACACGCTGTTAAAAAATATGTCACCCTCTTCTAACCGATTTGCCCGACTTCATTGAAAGAGTACCGGTAATGCAAAAAATTTACGAACTCGGGCACAAAAGATGAAACGAAATTTAGGTAAGTCTGGGGGAAAAAATGGGATTTTTGAATAAAAGCAATAAATGACTAAAGATTCTCAACTTTTCAAAGATTTCATCCCCCCCCCCCCAACCATCCAAAATTACATTGTCTCCAGGAACCTGTCAAATCCCCTCCTGCAAAAATTCTTGGATCTGCCCTTGCAATAGATAGATAGATCTACGGGAGATAAAAAATATTGATAAATTAGTACCGGTAGTTTAATGAAAACTAATTCGTTTATTGAACATTATTGCCTTATATATTCATTCGTAATGGCATACCACGAAATGATAAATTTAAAGGGACAATAACATTCTTGCTGGCTTGGTAGCTCCAGAAAATAAATAATACCCTTATTCTAAGTACTAGATGATTAAATGTCCTACCTGTTGTGTAAATTATCCATTACAACCTATTTTATTTGTCCAGAGGGTTCGAAAATATTTTAAAATTCAAGTCACATTTGAAAAGGTTTACGTTAGACTTTTCAAATCAATTGGTTGAATTTTTCCAATTTTTTAAATTAGGTGTGTTAAGATGAAATTTATATCATCATTTAATTGGAATATTCTAAAATAATATGATTTGTTGACCAGAATGAAGATTGGGACATATTTTTCAGTTACAACAAGAGTGTTATTGGGGCTTTAACTATGAATGAGAAGGCATGCAGTACATGAATTGTTCTGTTTACTGTTTGAAAAAGAAATGTACGTGTTCCTCATACATGTACATGTGTAATAATCAGGCCTGGACATAACGGTTTTAGATGTACCGGTACCTGACAAAATGTCAGGCAGTAATGAAATGGTACCTGACATTTTCAACTTAGTGCCGGACATGTATTAATAATATCAATTAAATAGACATATCAGTGCCGGACAAAATGACAGGTACCAGAGGTTTTGTGCCTGACAAAGCCTGAATCTGTGCCTGACATTGTCAGTGAGAGGTGCCTTATTTCCAGGCTTGTAATAATGTCACATTTAGCGACATAATTATGTTGTTAGGCAGTTCTGGAAAGTGGAATACAATGCAGTGCACATTCAACAATTCAATTCGTAATCATTCTTTCAGAATAGGTAAAATAAAATTTAATTCGTTTTTGTAAATATTAGACCAGTAATCAGTAATTTTATTTGAATTCAAAGTACAAGTTTTGGATTACTGGTAAACTACTGCTCCTTGGATTTAGGAAAGGGAATTGACTACTGAAATTTAGAAGCCAGGGCGGCATCCACCCCTACCCCACAAAAGTTACTCCTTAAATCAAACATCCAATCCATGTACATGACAAATCAATAACCAGTATCTAATTGGTTTATTTGATGCTTGGAATCTTTCAGTGTGAGAATTAGAAATATATGCAAAGAATATTGTTTTATGCAGACATTTTCATGTGTAAGCTTACGCGTTATGTTGTCACCCTTGTTTGACCAGACGAGACACCATTCACATTTAGTTTGTGGGTACTCTACAGGTGACAAAATTTAAAATATATGATCATATCCCTAAGATTTGGGTTCCTTTTAATATTGGCATATGGATTTTGCCCCTAATTGTACTGAAATTTCCCTTCAAAATGGCTTTCTTTTTTATGCAAATAGTGTAAAAGCATGTTATACACGTGTACTTAGGTTGAGGACCACTATATAGGTCATAATTTTTGACTGCAGTTGATCAAACTTTTAATATTCATTGTGTGTTAGTTATGGATGAACCAATCTTGGATGAGGGCGCATCGGACCTTCCATCTTAGATCTGTGCCCCTTGCCTTTGCTTTAATGCTAAATGTGAAATGTGTAGTGTATGAAACTTTTGGACCCATCAGAGGCAACATCTTTTGTCTGATTTGAGGGAGGTTTATGTCGACCACACAACTGAGAACAACTGGCTGGGAGAAATTGGCTTCAACTGACTGCAACTGAAAAAGGTTAACCTTGTAATAACTAGCTGTTTTCTTTTACTTCTCTGATAGGATTGGTCTGTTGTTCAGACTATATAGCAATATACTCAATAATGATATAGACCTTAGATTCATTAATGGCCATTAGAATGAGCATTGTTTTTCCTGTACCTGTAGCAAGATAACAGTAGGTAACAACTGATTGGTCTCCTAGTCTTATTGTTTGTCTCATCATTGTTGACAAAAACAATGTTAATTGAAGTTTTCGACATCATGCTGACAACAAAATGTATTTTGAGGTGTTACATGACAACGGTTTGTATGTTGTGGCAAAATCGTCATGTAGTGGTCACTCCACTTCAATTGCCTCAATATTTGTTGCAAACCTGTTGCTTAGGTTATTGCTTAGTGTGCACCAGACTTGACACTGTTTTAAAACCAAGTGTTTGTCAGCATATGTATGACATACAAGTACTAAATTATAATGGTAAAAATTTTATTTTTTTATTCATTTTCTCTGTTCTGTCCATCTTTTGTGAAATTTTGATAAATTTTGATTGTCAACTACCAATACTACGATAATAAACAAAGACTCAATTATCTATTGTATCATTAGATTATAAAATGGCTATGATAATCCATTCAAAATCTAAGCCATCCAAGAGTTAATTGATGTCTAATCATGTGAATAAATATCTAAAGAATAATTTATATTACATTTGAAGCCAGAAAAAACACTGCATTATGCAGATTATATATCTCTTGCATAATTTATCATTAAAGACCCTTTTGTTTGCAAAACTTGATGAGTAGCCAAACTGAAAGATATTTTGAATTGATGTGTCTAAATGTTGAATGTTCAAAGTGTCATGGTCAGAGTTTATCAATAGCCTACCATGACTTCCTAATCAAAAATACCAAGAAAACATAGTTATGCCCCATTGAAGGAGGTATGTTATCACAAACTGCCATACCCAACAGTGAACAATTTATTAACACTGATTTGATTGATTATATAGAGAATCTCATGCCAGTCTTTTTTGCTTTATCAACGAGTGTTGGTATTATTGATATCAAAAAAGATGAGTTGGAGATTTTAATTATCACCCAATCCTTTTATTACATGCACAAATAAATAAATACAATTCTTTGGTATAGATTTCACTTTTACTGAATCTGATTACATTACAGCATAGTGATGCATCATTTTTTGACAGCAGTTTACCTATTGCAAAGTTCTATATATTGAACCAGTATTTCCTTCAAGGTCAATTAAATAAACACAGTTTCTTTTTAACAAAAAAAAGAAGTTACTTTTTATTTGAAATCAGTGGTTTCTTTAAAATAAAATTTGACCAATCAAATTCATGTAAAGCGATATCTCCAGCGATATCGCAGTAGATTATGTAATTTATCACGTAAGCGATATCTACTGTCAAATGTGGATGATTAATAATATTATAGCATACTCTGTGTCATAGTCATATTAGTTGCAGTATGTACACATTTAAGCAGTGTCTGAAAATATTTTTTTTAAAATTAAATATCCATTTTTTGATTAAGGATGACAAAATGCGGAGCAAATAAACAGATGTCAGAATTGTAAACATTTGTACATTTTTCCATCTTAGCATCCGTCAATACACTGCTGCATTTGGTAAACTGGGTATAACTATATATGCATCCTGCATTAATAGTACTTTAATAAAGATTTTTTGACACATTAATCCTCGAAATTGAAACTTTTATTATAAATAGAAATTCTAGATTTAAATTGGTTTTTTTTTTAAAAGATTAGAGTATTTTAGATAATTTATAATTTATCAGTGAATATGTGTATGTCAGGACACTGAGGAGACAGAAAACCCCATACAACCGGCCTATATTTCTAAAAAAAAATGGTTACAAGCATTGCTGTTCATTAACCATTGCTTCATCAGATAGAAATTATAGTCAGTTGTATCTTCATTGGTCTGCTAACTGATAAAAACCACGGGACAATTTTGAGTGTCAGGTTTCATGGTTTTGAAATGCTCATAACCATTGTTTTTGGCATATGATAAGTCATATAGAGACAGGTTTTCGGTATACAAACATAACTGAAATTTATTTTGTCATGTTTCTACTTTGGGAATCAGACAGAAAATATCAGCTAAATTGTTAGCGTGTTAAATCACATCACATCCTTTATTTGAGTAACAAAAAATTATTCATATGATTGCATGGGAATGCATCACAGACTTCATCGGTACTCCAGTACCCAATGACTATACCGTAATTAATAGAAACAGCTGCATACTGAAGATTGAAGGGTTTGAAAAAGAATGAAACTAGTAACTTTGTGAGAGAAATCTTGGATGGCTATCCGTCACTGTATAGATTTTCTATTGCATTTTGTAATTTGTATCGTGGGATAACAGTCTGTCTTCATCCCAATAATAGGTTCATAAATAAAGCTGACATTGAGATTTATCCCGATAGTGTACCACAGAAAACATTTTTATTATCACAGTGTGTTTATTTCTTAATTCCCCATTTAAGTTAAGTCAATTTTGGCTTGTGTAGTGTGCTGTTGCCTCACATTTTGTCTCACATAGTAGTTATAAGCTTCCAAACTAAAGCCTGCTCTTAAACATTTTGAAGTTTATTGCAATTACATAAGAAAAGACCTGATTGAGAAAGGAATTTAAATTTTAAATATTATATTCTTTTTTTATATTGTTGTCACCCCTGTCCATCTGTCAAGCATCCACAACAATTTCCAATAATTACTGCCAGAGTTATGACCCTTTATCACTTTAGAATATCTTCTGGATGCTCTAGATCTAGAGGCTAAAGTTGCAAGATTCGATTGACTTTGAATTGATACACAGTGTTTAAAGTGGTAATTTCATATTTGTAAGTTATATTTTTAAAATAAAGCCTTAAGATAGATGGTAATTATAAACAGTCCTACCTTGTATAAGCATAATCCTATTAATCCTATAATTCACTATTGCCAGTCGAGAAATTGGCAAAATTGTCATTTTCAACTTCAAATTGAAGTGTTTGTGCCGTGGATAGCTACATGTATTGCATGGGGGAACAGAAAAACGAGGGAGGTAATTGTGTTATTTCCGGTGCTAGTGATTTATAAGTGTGGGAAATAATGCCTATGATTGTATAATAGTGTCTTGACAACCTTTTGAGCAAAAGACAAAGAAATAATTTTGTCTTGACTTGCTTAGAAAATATGAAATTATCGCTTTAAAGTCATGAGACGAAGAAGTCTCTTGATTTTCAACAATTTACAATAATTTATTAATTATTGCCAGAGTGATCCCCATTGAGCACTTTGAAAAATCTTATAGTTGATATCCGATTGACTATATTTGTATATCATTACAGGGGCGGATCCAGAGGGGAGGGTGGGGGATCCAAACCCCACCCCGCTCAGCTACATAAAAAAGAAATAATGCCTTGCATCAATGAAATTACATCACAAATGATTTCTCTGTTTGAAAAGCTCAGTTTGTATGTATGCCTATGTAATTTAGAGACGATGATGGCAGATTACCGTAACAGAAACTTGGCAAACCCCCTCCTGCAAAAATTCCTGGATCTGTCCCTGCATTGAATAAAGGTCTTCAGACAAAGAAGCCGATCAAATTTCAACGATTTCTTATGATTATGGCAAATGATATTAATGTTTTGTATGCTAAATGTTAGAATAGGGCAGAACTAAAAGCCAAATGGGTTGTTACTCGTTATCAGATTTTAGTGTGTTGTAAGTGTTTTCATTTCTGACAAAAGAAAAAATATGCAACAACCCTTATTGACTCCCTGTACAACTTAGCTGCTGTGCACTGGGCGTATGTTTTGTTACCGTTTCACCTCTCTTTGTTAGTGAGAGTGATAAAGATGCAATATGTTATTCATTAACAGAATACCACTCAAAGATTATGTTATCCACTGTTTGCGTTGTACACCTTCGTGTTAAAATTTGCTTTTCCTTTATTTTCTTTGACCTTTAACCCATTGAAGTCTGAACACATACTTAGGAAGTTAAATTTTTAGTCTTATAATTACCAATGAGAATGTCGCTCACCTTTAATGTTTCTATGACAGTGCGACTTCCCCAAAATTGTTTTTTAAGCCAAAAGAGATTATATTCTGACATGTCTAGTTGTATGATTTTCACTCACCAGGTTTTTGACATGTTTAAGATAATTTGTTAAGTCAAACGTTACATGTGACAGTATATATAGAAATATCACATGTTATGAAGAGATTTGTTGCATGGATCAACCTATTGTATTGTAGTTGGTTTTTCCCTGTCAATAATCTGTTAAAGATGTAAGCAGATACATGTGCACAGAATTTTACTGACCGCTGAAGTAAGTACGACTCTGATTTACTTTATGTACAAATGTGTGACTTCAGGGATTTTAGTATGTAGAGTTGGCTTAGGCTCGCATTTTGCATAAACTTTTACAATTACATGTACACAAATATTTGTAATCTGTTGAATAATGTGTCTAAACTACATGACATGTACTGAGAAAATACTGTTTATTGTGGTTTTGTCATATTGCTGGCTATCATTGATGTTCTGCATAAAAATAGCAGTTAAAAGTTAAACCTCATTTAATTTTATTTGTCACATTGCTGCCACATTTCAATGTTTTACTAGTTTTATAAACATATTAAAGGTTTCATTACAGGTTTCGATACATTCGGTACAAGTCATGTATTGTTTTCATAAGAGTTTTTATTTTTTTTTGTGGAATTTAGTCTTAATGTTGCAGCAAAACTGTGCATATTGCAAACATTCTGCCAACATAGATATTGTTGGCCTTCAGTTCATGGAACTATTTATTAAAGGTGTTAATCGCTAATATCTGAGACCTAGAAATCAGTTGCAACACGTAATTTAATATGAATGTATATAAACCGATTTACATTCAATCGCTTCAGTTTTGACTGTTATGTCAAATCAGTAAATGTTTGGCAAAATACACCAGAAATCTCAATCGAATGGCAATATCTAGCATCTGGTTATTTCAGTGTACACCAACAGTATTTATTGTTCATGCTCTCCAGATAAGAATAAGGTGTCACGATTTGACATGACTTGTAGAATATTTCTAGCCTCGTTCTTTGAGTTCCTTGTTACATATGGCGCTGAAATGCATTGTTACACGATTTGTGTACCAGTGGTAAAATGTTTTTTTGTGTCTTAAATATTGGATATCAGAAGCCCATCTTTTCCCGTTAAGATCACAACATCACTGTGAATTTAAATTGACAGATAAATTGTGTTTTCAATGTCGATGACCTTGGATCATATTGAGTTAGAGACAAACGGATGGACAAAATAATCTCAGATTGCCCATATCGTGGTTATTTCTCAACAGATCTCAAGAGGTATTGGATGTTACCATACTCAATACATGTAGTTCATCATGTAACTTGATTAGAAGCATCATATTTTGAGATAAATATAAGTTAAGGTGATGAATGGGTGTTACGGTCTAATGATAAAAACACTGTTACATGTACATGTTCGTGTCTGTGCTATGGTTAAAATTATGTGACACATAATGAGAAATAAGATTGTATCAGATGATTTATCAGGTAGGTTTGTGTGGAATTGTAAGCCTATGAAATTGCATACTCCTCGCAGTGTTCCGTTTGATTAGAGCTAATCCCACTACTCACTGCTGTAAATAGAGATAATTTTGTTCTAAATTATTATTGGTTAACAGTCCCATTAACAACCAATGGCTTACTGTCTAACAAAATCGTTAAATTTGAAACAAAGTTCCAAATTGGACCAAATATGTTTACATTATGCCCAATTAACCAGTGCGTTGCAGAATATTGTAGGAAAACTAATTGCATAAGGCTTATCAACAATGTAAACAATGCTGTATGAAGACGAACAATACTTTCACCGTTTTTAATACCTTAAATCACTGTTTTAGGGAAGACCCCATAGTAAACGAAGGGCTGTCATGTTCCTGTACATGGGAGAATACACACACTCCCTCAAAAGCTCAAGTATCAAAAATCAGAAGCCAATCCAGCCATGGGCAGAGAGGGATTTCTCGGACCATTGCTTCAGGAATTTGATCAAATTGATATATGGCATTTCTAACCAAACTGATTTTACTGCACAAAATATAATTATGAATATTCGTTAATTAAACAAATTATTCAATGAAGTTTAATTGTTTATAAGTTTTATTTTATAAGCAGACTTTACAAGACTATGGTAAGTGATCATTTTATTTATTGTTGTTTGTGTCCTAGCATGCTGGTATATTGAGCTTGAAATGTATAACTAGTGCAGGTGGACAATGATACCAATGTCATACAGTAGTTTGTTTGTGTGCATGTTATTTATTGGATAAAGATTTATTAAATTTCATATTGATTGATGATCGGTTTTAAAGCGAACTACTGTCATAACTGTATGACAAAAAAC
This sequence comes from Patella depressa, assembly GCA_948474765.1. Taxonomy (NCBI): domain Eukaryota; kingdom Metazoa; phylum Mollusca; class Gastropoda; family Patellidae; genus Patella; species Patella depressa. The sequence goes on along the minus strand of OX419715.1, from coordinate 54,301,691 downwards.
CTTAGTCTAAAATTTGACAATGTAAAATAATTGAGCAGCCATATATTATATAAAGTATGTCTGTATATAGAAGCCATACCAAACGATCAATATTTATTTGGCATTTGGCCTTTAAATATAATTAACAAGTTGATTAGATTATTAATAAGCTGTAGAATTTTGTAATTATTATGCATGCGTGCTACATGATATGTGATTAAATGATTTTTAAAAATACCCACCTTCAAGATGTATGCCCCTTTGCTATCTAGATCTTTACAGGCGCGGATCCAAGGGACAAAAATGTCAGGGTATCACTTACATGTTCTGACAACCCAATAGGTTGTTATTTCTTGATAGAATGGTTAGGCAGAATTTGCAATTAAAAGATGGAAACAGAAATTGTCAGAAAATAATTCAAGAATTTATTTAGGCCTCAACATGTATGGTAAATGTACAGTAAGTAATAACAAATACAACCTGAAATGGGCCCTTCCTCAAGTTAAGGTCAAATATGGCTTCTAAAAATCAATTCCTTTTATAATAGCTTGGGGTATCTGCTCACAAATACAATATTGTGAGAGGAAATTGAAGCAAATTTTCGATAGATTAATTACTTTGAATATGTTTTTAATCCAAATATATCATTAAATCACACAGTTTGTATGCAGGAAAATATCTTCAAGCTTTCTTTCTGAAATTTATGTCCCTTTGTTAATTTTAGAATTATTAAGCTACATGTATGTTTCTGATGGTAGTCGATCAAGAGACCTATAGTTATGATATCTTGTTAGTAACTTAGTGGATTTGAGTTAATCTTTTTAATATATATGTGGCTGCTTGATAAAATATTTTATTTATTGATTAACCAGATGTTTTATACAAGCACTAGATATTACCTGTATACTTACATGTACATATTAATCATTATAAAGCACACACTTGAGGTAAGGATGTCGTGATTATATTTAGTATGTCTATAATAATCAACGGGCACTATAAGAGAAAACAAGAAAAAATGGATAAAGTCTGTGCATTACCTTGTTTTTATTAAGTGTAGAATTATTAGAATGAATAAAAACGAGGGAATGTATGGGCTATTTCTATTTTACTCGTTTTATCTTATCTTGTGAATTTCAGTTACTTTTTTTGAATTATCAGATATCCTCTCACCGCCTCACATAACAAATTTTGGTCTTTGGAAGGAATTATTAGTGAGCAGAAATTTGCCTGTGTATCTGTTATTACTCATCATTTCACACAGTTATATAGAAGGATACTATCTGATTAAAATACAGATCTATATTTCGTTTTGTTTTTTTATACTGACAAGTTGTAATCAAAGGTCGTGTGAGGTGTTGTATGAGTGGCTTTTGAGTCAAAAGTCAGAGCTGGACTAGTAATTCATTACTAAGATTTTCGTCAATATTCTGCGGCCCGTAATGCCGTATGAGATGTTTAAAACCAATGTGAAATATATGCCGTGGATAATTATATATTTATCTTCATATCGAAGTTATTGTATTACAACTCATAATTATCCAGGTCGGTGTGTTTTCTATTGAGCACGTGGTAATTACATGTCGGCCACTGACATGGTTTTTCTTCAGCTATTTCGATTATTTAAGTAGCCAAAAGAGAATATTTAACTTACAAATAATTATCACAAGCCTTACAATAAATATTTCATTTTTAAGTCTAATATATAATTTTTTGTGTACCTCATGCTGACAAAGTGGTATAGACACATGAATTCACAATACCTGACCGTGTATAAAAAACATGAAATATGGATTTATTTTGCAAAGTTTTCGTGCGTTATCAAAAATGACCGGTAGTGAAAATTTTGAAGTGGAAGCCCTGCTTATGACCCTATGTCATTCATACATTGATTGATTAATCAATCAGCATTGATGTTTCTAGTGGTTTACCAACAGTTGTGTGCATGGCACAACAAGAAGTCCCTGTAACAGACTGTTTCATTTGCTAATTCCTCACAACTCTTCTAGATCCTAGTATAGTAAAGACAAGAAAACAAATTTTGAACTTAAAAAAACAAGTTTTAATCAGATTGAGAAAGATAATTCATGCTTTCCTTTTGCGTTGGTCACTTCCCTTTCTCGAAAGCTTCACAACACATCTCTTCTATCAATGAAATTTGTGTTAAAATTATTTTTGGAACATGTTTAACCAGCTCTATCACATATGTGATGATGACTGACACCAATATTGTCCTTTAAGGGCTACACTGAAAAACTGTTTGGTGCCATGGCAACCCTCTGTATGAAAGTGGTAGAGTTGATTATGGTATTGGGTATGTTAATAAATGTCTATAATTTATATAACATTTAAGGCCTAAAGTAAGACCCGCAATAGGCAAATTTAACTCTTACATATTGTATCTTTAATGTATCTTTCAAAAGCTTTTTTTAATTGATGCCATTCAGTTCAGACTGGAGATCTATTCTCAATTTAGTCTATTGTAGTCACATTTATTTTAGATAAAATAAGTTTTTATACGCCCACATTTTCATGTGGACGTATTATGTCGTCGCCCCTGTCCGTCCGGACGTCCGTCCGTCCACAATTTGTTTGTGGACTCTCTACAGGTCACAATTCTTATCCGATTTTGACGAAACTTGAAATATAGGTTTATCCCCAAAAGATCTCGGTTCCTTTCGATATTGGCATGTATCGGATCAAAACTTCATGGATTATGGCCCCTGATTGTACGAAAAATCACGTTTTTAGCTTGTGGACCCTATAGAGGTCACAATTTTGAACCGATTTTGATGAAACTTGACATGCATGTTTGTAACCCAAAGATCTTGGTTCCTTTCGATATTTGCGGCTATCGGAATGTAATTTCCTGAATTATGGCCCCTGATTGTCCGAAAAATCACCCTTTTTAGACTGTGGTCCCTCTGGAGGTCACAATTATTATTCGATTTAAAAAACCGTTTGATTATATCACCGTTACACCCTAAGGAAGGTTGAGTTCGAATTTCGGGAAAATCTGACGAAAATTGCCATACAAAATGGCCGCCGTTAGTACGCGAATACTGTTAAAAAATGGTATATCAAGGTTGTGGACCCTGTGGAGGTCACAATTTTGATTCGATTTTGATGAAACTTGAAATTCATGGTTATAACCCAAAGATCTCGCTTCCTTTCGATATTTGCGCATATCGGATCGTAACTTCCTGAATTATGGCCCCTGATTATACGCAAAATCGCCTTTTTTTTAGCTTGGAGGTCACAATTATTATTCGATTTAAAAAAACGTTTGATTATATCACCGTTACACCTTAAAGGAAGGTTGAGTTCGAATTTCGGGAAAATCGGACGAAAATTGCCATACAAAATGGCCGCCGTTTGTACGCGAATACTGTTAAAAAATGGTATATCAAGGTTGTGGACCCTGTGGAGGTCACAATTTTGATTCGATTGTGATGAAACTTGAAATTCAAGGTTATAACCCAAAGATCTTGCTTCTTTTCGATATTTGCGCATATCGGATCGTAACTTCCTGAATTATGGCCCCTTATTATACGCAAAATCGCCTTTTTTTTTAGGCTTGGAGGTCACAATTATTATCCGATTTAAAAAAACGTTTGATTATATTACCGTTACACCGTAAGGAAGGTTGAGTTCGAATTTCGGGAAAATCAGACCAAAATTGCCATACAAAATGGCCACCGTTTGTACGTGAATACTGTTAAAAAATGGTATATCAAGGTTGTGGACCCTGTAAAGGTCACAATTTTAATTCGATTTTAATGAAACTTGAAATGCATGGTTATAACCCAAAGATCTTGGTTCCTTTCGGTATTTGCGCATATCGGATCGTAACTTCCTGAATTATTCGAATTTCGTGAAAATGGTACCAAAATTGCCGGACGAAATGGTCGCCGTTTGTACGCGAATAGTGTAAAGATATGGTATATCATGGTTGTTGACTCTGTACAGGTCACAATTCTTATCCGATTTTGACGAAAAGTCACATTTCTAGGTTGTGTACCGTCACACCATAATCATTGTCGACTTCGAATTTCATGAATATCAGACTGGAACTGACCAACAAAATGGCTGCTCCCAATACAGTATGAAATACAGGACTTAATGATGTAGGAAAAATCACTTTCCGTATTGTTTGTTCTCTATCCATCTCTCGAAAATGTGGGCGTATCCTGCCTGGCAGTGCCAGCCTATCTTTTCGGTTTTTAAAATTAAATTGTTGACTCAAGTTGTAAGAGCTCTGATGTGGAGTTTCAGAAAGTTACACATGCTCAAATGGCTTCAACTGGCCATCGAGTCAAAGCCAGTTGCTCAGAGTTATATGGTCAACATAAGCCACGCTTTAGAGACAAACCATTGGAATATTCTTAAGAGCAGGGGCGGATTGGGGCCGAGAACCGGCCCGGGCTCCCGTGTAGGAACGGCCCCTTTTACTGACTGAGGAGCCCGAAGGGGGGAGGAGGTCCTGAGGCTCTCCCCCTGGACATCTTTGAAAAATGAACCCCAAATATGCGATTTGGTGCAATATCTGATTATAATCTCTGTCAAATAATATATTTCATAAATCGATTAACTTAGGCCAAAACCACGACCTGCAAGTAATTTACAACCATCAACCTGAGAAGTTATCATATCGTCATATTATTAATTAATGTATTATCATTGTATCGTCAAGAGTGAAGAGAATTTAACTGGTTAAAAAATGGGACAAGTTGAGAAAATTTTGACCATTTGATTAACCAGTTAGAAATATTGAATCAGTAGGAATATTTTCATTGAAAATGTCCCATTTTTGTTGCCGGGAGCGCTAGTTGGTTCCTCCTGTGATGGAAGGCCACGAAACACATTGGTACGAGTGACGAAAATGAAAATCATAAAAGCTGCTTTTTAATTTTGGATTCTGGCATATCCCCACAAACAGAGTGCAGGTGACTTAATAATTAGTAAATTTGCGGGAGACAATGTCCGATGAAATTTTCGGTTGAAATTCGCATCCCCATTGCAGGATTCTGAATTCTGACCCACACCCAGCACATCCGGTGCCGAAAGTCTATTATACCAGCCCATTCCAGACACCAGTGATGGTGTGGCGGCCCGTTAAAGCCACCGGCCACATACAATATGATCATCATGGCTACATGGTCGGTCCAATACTCCCTCTCCCATATAATGTTCAGCAGAAAAAGGTTGTTTTTTTTTAGACGAATTTGACCGACTGCCCCATCCGCACCTGATTAAGACTATAAGAACTACATTTTGTATTATTTATTATAACATATTTATTTATTAACAGGTGTTTATCAGAACAATCAATATATATGTATAGTTATTTCAGTGTTAAATAAAACCACAGTTAAAACTAGTGAAAATTATCTTAATGATGTATCGTAAACAAAATGAATCAATATACATTGAAAATGTGCAATATAAACTTGATATTATGGATAATACTAGTTTTCTCACTATTTTAATTTAATCGATTTTTTTTTTAATTCTTTTTACCAAAAGACTGAACACACACTAATCATTCTACCATCCAACACCACCACCAGCACCTCCACCAAATCGAAAAAGATAAAGGAATGAAATAAAACGAAACGAAATTAAGTAATTCTGGAGGTGACAAGTTGGTAATTCGCCATGCAAATTGTTTTACCGGTTTAGAGACTCTTGATTAAAGATACATTATGGGAAATTAGGTAAAGAACTGGCAGTTCTCACTATAATAGTTAAAGACTAGATAATGTAAAGGAAATTTAATGAAAATTTCACTTCAGTCCAATTGATCCACCCCGAACCAAGTATTTAGCGATTGAATTTTGGGCCTAGCCTTGATCATCATTACTAGAGTCGGTACGATAAAAAACATAGTCCCGATTATCCAATTTTAGATTTAATCACTGCAGCAGCAGACCGAATTTTAATCCAGTAAATATCACAGACCACCGATGACATCGAGAGTTTATTAATATATGGTCTGGATAAGTTAATTAATGTCTAAAAATTTAGATAACATGTCATGCCTAAAGAAAGACCTACAATAGGTGAATTTATTTCTTGTATAATCAATATCATTTAACTGACATTCTGGAGATGACCAGGTGGTAATTCACTATGCAAACCGTTTTACTGGATTAGAGACTGTCATGATTAATCAATAACATTTAATTGGAATAACAGTTATTGGATTTTATACATCTAAATGATTTTAATTTGATATCTTTTTGATTTAAACCTTAATAAATATTTTGATGAGAAGCGTTATTTCAAGTATATACCCATAAAATTCATATTAGATATTTGCCTAGTCTTTTTCTTTTTTAATCGAGAAAAAACTGGCAACCTTATTCTCCTTGTCATGGGCATGATTGGGATCAAACCAAATTTGCTTCTTTTGACCACCCATTACATTAAATGTTATTGACTAACAGAAGCCAGAGCTGCTATATTATTGATAGTTAACATTTATTTTGTATCATGAAGGAGGAAATAAGGTCAAGAATCCTACTATTTTATGCAAAATAAGAAATTCTTTTTATAACTTACGATAATTTTGAACTAAGAGATTAGGGTGAACCAGGATGTGTGGCTAACCCATATACCGGTATTTATGTCCTTTGTGTTACTAATCCCTTCTAATTTTTCATTGTAAGAGTTGCTTTGTCTTTATCAGTCTTCCCTCTTATTGAATTCTTGTCTTGTATTACCTGGGGGGGTGGAGGGCCGAATGGTTAGCATGTGCGCTCTGTATCATGTAGTCTGTCATTGAGTCAACTGGCATTGTTTCGATTCTCCTGTTGTACGTGACAAGGAGTAGAGTCGCCTGTCCTACCTCTCTGGTTTCCTCCCAAGTTCTCTGGTTTCCTCCCAAGTTCTCTGGTTTCCTCCCAAGTTCTCTGGTTTCCCCCCACTGCTAAAGACCCCTACGCTAGCAAATTATTGAAATAAAATTGAGCCGTGTTTGAGTCACTCTCGCTCTCTCTCTCTCTGTGTCTCTCTCTCGTATATGACCTGCTTTTCTGCGATCTGCTCACCATTTCTTGTGAACAATCCGCAATCGAAAACTTTACAGGATTTTGATTGGTCTAGAAAAATGATATGAAATCCTTTTTAAAAACACCTTTTCGGCAGAATAGGTCCCTTAAAGTTAACTAAACTTTTAATCATTTCAGTTAGTAGGCAATTTGCCATTTTTTTATGACCCTAACTGAACAAACTATTAATCATCATAATTTATAGGATTAAATATCACCTACACAATCTTTATCCTTCACATATATTTCCCCTTTGAGAGGATGCATTATCTTTAAAGCCCCAATAACACCCTTGTTGTAACTGAATAATATGTCCCAATCTTCATTCTGGTCAACAAATTGTATTATTTTACAATATTCCAATTAATTGATGATTTAAATTTCATCTTAACATACCTACTTTAAAAAATTGGAAAAATTCAACCAATTGATTTGAAAAGTCTAACGTAAACCTTTTCAAATGTGACTTGGATTTTAAAATATTTTCGAACCCTCTGGACAAGTAAAATAGGTTGTAATGGATAATTTACACAACAGGTAGGACACTTAAACATCTAGTACTTAGCATGAGAGTATTATTTATTTTCTGGCGCTACCAAGCCAGCAAGAATGTTATTGTCCCTTTAAACCACAGATTTTGAATTAAACCCTGACATTGTTTTGTTATGGTTTTTTTTTTTATGTCTGAGTTTTTCTAATGGGCACATAGGTAAATAAAGGTCTAATTAATAATTTCTGTAACATCTAAAGCCTAAATAAAGACTTGCAATAGGTAGATTTAGCTCTTGCATAATGTATCTTTAAAAATGTGCAGTTTACTCAGCTAATAATTCCTGTGTCCTTTTTATACGCCCACATTGAAATGTGGTCCTATATTGTCGCCCGCCCCGGCTGGCGTCCACAAGCTCTAGCTAGAGGCTAAAGTTAATTTCAGATTGACTTTAAATTTATACACAGTGTTGAAGGTCATGAGATACTAATTGACAGAGTTATGGCCCTTGATCAATTCAAAAAATCAGGCTAAAATAAATATCCGATTGACTTTAAATTTATCCACAGTGTTTAAGGCCGTGAGAAGCCTATTGATTTTTAGAAATGTCCGATAATTACTGCCAGAGTTATGGCCCTTGATCACTTAAAAAAAGTCTTGTGGATGCCCTAGAGGCTAAAGTTAATATCAGATTGACTTTAAATGTATATGCAATGTTAAAAGTCATGAGGTACAGAGAAGCCTAATTATTTTCAGCGATTTCTGATGATTACTGCTCAAGTTATGGCCCTTGATCACTTCAAAAAATCTTGTGGACGCTCTGATTGACTTTAGATTTATACACAGTGTTTAAAGTCATGAGATTTCTGATAATTACTTCCAGAATTATGGTCCTTGATCACTTTGAAAAATCTGGTGGCCGTCTAGAAGCTAAAGTTAATATCCGATTGACTTTAAATTTATACACACTGTTTAAGGTCATGAGACAAAGAAGCATATCGATTTTCAGCAATTTCAGGTAATTACTGTCAGAGTTAAGGCCCTTGATCACTTCAAGATATCTTGTAGACACTCTAGAGGTCAAAATTAATATTCGGTTGACTTTAAATTTACACACAGTGTTTAAGGTCTTGAGACGAAGAAGTATATTGATTTTCAAGGAATTTTGATAACTTTAAGAGCTAAATCCATGATATTAAATGTTTCGTATACTAAACGTTACCATGTTGCAGAACTTTCTAAAAACCAAACAAATTCTAATGATTTGTTACTCTTAATCAGATTTTAATGTATTATAATAAATGTTTCATTACTGAAAAAAGTAAAAATATGCGACAACTCTTGTTGACTGGCAGGACAATTTAGCTGCTGTGGGCATATGTTTTGTTGCCTGGCAACCTATCTTGAAATTGACAGCTCTTGTTTACAGTGTGAATGAAAATGTCAGCTATATATTATCATCATCATGCTCTTTTCTGTTTCTAGTCCCAAAATGGCGTGGTTATTGTCATCCCCATTTCCTTATTTATTTTCTGTTCCTATGTGGGTTAATATGGTATTAGGGATGCTGGTTACAATCGCAGCTAGTCTGCCATTTATGATTTAAATTATGCATTTTGTTCAGCTGTTTCCTGTGAGTTAAGGGGAGGCCTGTTAAGTTTGAAACTTAAAAGCTATGTCAATGAATAGTTAACTTTTAGAAGATGCATTACCTTGGAAGTCAATTTCATATATTAATTTTAGATATGCTAGTTTTCTGTTATAGTTAAGAACCACAAGCACATTTATATATATCAATTTGAATGATGGTGTAAAGTGTATGCATCTGTAGACAGTGGTGATTTCAGGTGATAATTGGGTACAAAAATTTCTGGCTTACCGGTAATGATCTGAGGCAAATTTTGTACAATTTGATTTTCATTCCAGTACAGTTTTTGAAAATCTTCCTGTTTCCAAATTTTACATAGGCTTTATTTTTTATCTGGCCAATTGTCCCTTTAAGAGACGACCATTGTCACGATCGGTTGCATTATTTCTGTTACCTCTTTTTTTTTTTTTTTTTTTCTAATCATTTTTAGTGAAGCCTGTACCATAACAGGCCCGGGACTGTACAGCGCAGTGGATGCTTACAGCTGGCCCCTGGATCCATTCACTTGATTTGATATTTTCCGCAGATTAATCTTATAGATTTTTGTTTTTCGTGTAGTGCGGTCCTCCTGCACTTACTATTAAGTCTTTTGTATATGATGACCAAATGTATGGATTGTATTGTATGTCTGCTTTATAACTGTAGTACTGTTTAAACAAATTACATTATAACTATCGTGTCATTTTTAAAGAGATTATAAGTGTACCTGACATAGTATGTACCTAACTGTATTATCCCATTTCTTTTTTATTGCTGATAAATACAATTCATACTATTGCTTATCTATTGATGATGACACTCTATTGTCATATGACATGTACCAAGGATGACAATGTTTATTTGACCCTAAGGTCAGTTTGTTTATTTTTTTTATCAGCCCTGTAATCTCACTTTTTAATGTTTCCCTTTTATTGTAATATTTTTCTATTTTATTCATTAATTTGGTAATAGTTGGTTTTAACTTGTATTTATGTATCTGAATATGTTTTGTGTTATATAATATAAATTATAATGGGATTTACTAGTCTTTGGTCAACACATAATTTGGGTTGTTTTGAGATTAAAGAGCATGTATAAGCTTGCAAATTTTGAGTTGTGATTAACCATATGTTAGTCCCATAATGACTTACTTTGAGTAGATGTTAAACCCTGGTTAAGCCAACACCAGAACTTGAATCTGGGAACTATAGTTAATCATACATTATGGAAGAGCTAAATCTGCCTATTGCAGGTCTTTCTTTATGCCTGAAATGTTTTCTAAATTATTAATTAGACATTAATTAACTTATCCAGGCCATAATCAGCTCTTGAGGACATCAGATTTCTCTGATATTAAAAAGATTAGAACAGTTCAGCCATATTTTGATTTAAGCTAAAAATGTAGGAGCGAAACTTAACTTCGAACAACCAGTACACGTCTTGTCAAACGTTCAAATCAAAGGCTAATATTTTCACTCGAATAGAGTAATTTGAATGAAATATTCAAATTATTCATTTTATGTCATCTATTTTTGAAGTATTATAGCAAGAATGACTAGTTCTTTATCTAAATCTTACATATAGTGTCATTAAATAAGTAGATTGTATAATATACATGTATTGTTTACATAGACTTGAGATAAAATTGTAACTATTTGATTTACAAGTACTTGACCAACCTACATGTACATTGATAGAAATGATTACACTAATGACTTGTTGCCTCACGTCCCCAGATGAACACTTAATGTTTCAACTTGAGCTTATCCTAGATTTCGTATTAACAGGTTGTTTAAGCCATCCTTCAATTCCAGGACAAAATCTTTACCAGTACAGGAGAAGAGCCTGTTGTTATCTTTTAGAGAGTGAAGGTGGCTAATATTTCATTTTGTTTCTTTTGTAATTTTCATGTAAATGTTTTTCAAAAAATGTTTTTATTAATTTTACCCTCAGTTCCCATTTTAATCTGTTCAAAATTCAAGATAGAAGGTCCATTGACCTTTTGAATATTACTAGCTACATTATATATTTCAAGAAAACAAGTAATTGGGTCTATTTAAGGTTTGGTTTTGTTTGAAGATTTTTATTTGGTTATTTTCTTGGGGTATGTTTGTGCTTTTTTCTATAAATTTTTAAATGTTAGATATATTTATTTTTAACTATAATTCACAATTCTATTTAATTTTTTGGAAAAAATCTTAAAATTGTTTAGCAATTACAACAGATAGTTACAAAAAAATTTCTATCTGATATTTCATCAATATGAGATTAAATTTTAATAAGTATGTATGCCCTTTGGAAAGTCACAGTTGTTTCTAGCCAAGGCAGTAGTTTGAAATTATTTACCTACTTTGTATGTGAGATTGGGATTAAATTAAGTACACAATTTTCTGTTTTATAAAGTCACAATGGTTTTTAGCAAAGGCTGTGGCTTAATACTATTCGACTATATTATGTATCTGTTTTATTTCGAGACTGGGCAAGACATTGGCATGCTAACCTGGAGGTCTCGTGTTCGATCGCTGCGTTGGTCAAGACAGTTCATCAGGTTTCTCCTTGTCAGTGGTGTAGGACCAAGGGCCTGGTAAGGGACAACATACATGTATAGTCATTCAGATGAGACAAAAAATCGAGGTCCTGTGTAGACATTGCTATACATATTATAAATCCCTTGGCAGTTTGTATGCGATATAGGTGTAGGTAGTAGCACCATTTCCTTCATCATATCAAACTGTTTGACATATGCCCGTCTTCAGTATCCCAGTTGGAGCAGAACAGATGGACATTATAAACCATATTTTATTCCATTTCATTTCATATCTGTTTTAAAGGTAAACAACATTCAAATCGTTATTTCGTTCCAGATAAGAATTTCCAGTCTGTGGAAAATAAATTTAATTTGTTCAGAGTGAGAGTTTAAAATTTACTTAGTGTTGTTCAGGAATGTGGTTTGTAGGTTAACTATATTTGATTTCTAGTTCATATACTAGTAAGCCTGTTTAAATACCACACACACCTTCCCTGTTCGCTGTTCACTGTGGAGGCTGATTGTATGTAATGTTATCTGTTATAGAATTCTTGTTCATACTAGTCAGTGACGATGTAACTTTTTAAAACATGCAGTGTTCACATACTTGTGTGCAATGTCATTGAAGTAAGAGTCTGTAGTGAAGGTTCATATTGTGAATTTGATCGCTGTGTACGCTTATCTCATGCATGAACATTTTATTCAGTGAGAGTCAAAATATTATGATTATTTAAATAGTGGCCGATGATTTAAACTACAGATTTGGGGAAAACTTTAAGTTTTATAGTTCGCTCACATATGAACCATTCAAACTGCTACGATTATTTGAATAGTGACAGATGATTTAAAGTGCATATATTTTGTGTAAAGTTGAAGTTGTCAAGTCTCTAGAGGGTTTAGTCTGTCTTGCTGTATGATATTGAGTTAAGGATTAACTGTCTTGAAACAACAAGAAACATGGTAGGTTATTTGTTTATGTGGCTTGACTATTTTTGACTGTGTGGGACTAATGTTGTTTTAAAACGGGACAAATGATTGTTTAATGTTTCCCTTACCCACTTATTTTTGGCTATTTTGAAACTGCGTTTCTATCCATAATCCTACCAAAATCAAATTAGGTTAATATATGTGCATGTACTTAATTCTTATATACTTGATTTTGGCAGTTTTGAAACTCCAGAGTAGTTAAGAGTGTTTCAATTCATCATTCCTACAAACATAAACATTTGGACCATTGGAATAATATGTAGCCTACTTTTAAATTTTAATAAGCCCACTATTTCATGTGGACGTATATTGTCGCCATCCCTGTCCATCCATACATTTTGTTTGTCGTCACCCGCCTTTAGAAGAAAGTGGGGAACTATTAAAATGGGTTTGTCTGTCTGTCTGTCTGTGTGTCCATCCGTTCGTTACACTTTTTGGGACACAATAACTCTCAATCTTATTGAGCTAGAATCTTCAAACATGGTGTAGGTCTTTATTAGGTCAATGCATTGATGGAGTTCAAAGATGAGCATTTTCTGCCTAGGGTAAGCAGAGATAAGCAATTTGATTGGTTGATGATTTGGGCCACTATAACTTAGGTCTAATAAAGTCAGAGTGATGGAACTTCGTGTATAGTTTCATTACATCAGTACCTTGATTAAGTTCAACAATGAGCTTTTTCTGTTCAGGATAAGCAGAGCGATAACTTATAAGCAATTTAATTGGCCGAGTCTTTGAAACACAATAACTCACCTAATAACTCTACTTAGGTTTATGAGCAATAAGGAATTTGATTGATCACTTTGGTACATAACAACTAGAATCTTTAAACTTGATGTACAATTAAACTTGATGTACAATCTTTAAACTTGCGGTCACCTCTGGCTTGCGGCTGTGGTTTCGAGCCCTGGTGTGAGCGTATGTGGCATGGAGATAGGGGCGCCTTCTCAACCTCGTGGGTTTCCTCCAGGCACTCCGGTTTCCTCCCACTGCTAAAGACCCCTACGCCCAAGCGAATTATTGAAATAAAATTAAACCATATGCTAGTCCCGAAATGACCTAGTTTGTGTTGAGTGGACGTTAAACCCCATTTCTCTCTCTCTCTCTCTTTAAACTTGATGTACAATCTTTAAACTTGATGTAGATGTTCATCAGGTTAATATCTTGACTGAGTCAATGATTAACATTTTGAGCTAAATCTAAGCAATTTCAATTTATTTCATTGGCCGATGCTTTGGTTACAAGATAACTTTGATTCTATCTGATAGAGAGTGATGAAACTTATAGTATAGTTTGATTGCTCGATACTTTTGAAAAAAATAAATGTGCGATTAATTGATATGTGTCATCTATTTATTTTGGGATTTCGGCTGGGGACATCAGTCTCGCTCACTGTTGGCTTGTTGACACTCTACATGTCACAATTTTTATTTAGTTTTGATGAAACTTGAAATATAGGTTTATATTTTTCATGCTCCAAAATCAATAGTTACCGTCCTTTGAAATCAGCGAAACATACCACAGATTTTTATAATACAGTTAAATACAAATGAGACCACTGGAGAAACAGAGTGGGATTACTATTATTAGACGGACACCTTATCAACAGAATTTTGCATTTAAATTTTAAAAAATGATCTCACATTAATAGCAAGATAGCATTACTTATATACATAAATAAATAAAAAATATGTCCAAGTAAAAAATTCTCCACTTTACTTCATTCTGACATACATTTAATCATAATATAAGCTAGCTATTATGTCTGGCACCTTATTAACAGGGTCACTCATTATGAACTTACATGGGTTCAATGTACATATACATGTTTATCTTTAACATGCTTGAGTGAATACATACGGCTTGGAGCATAATTTTAGTGGTATTCAACAAAGTGACAGGGATTTTATTTCCTGATGATTTATTATCATTTGTCATTTATTTTCTGACTTTTGGATGTGTTAACCCTCTAGTAAGTATAATAAGAATTGGTCAGATTTCTTTTAATGTGTTAACCTTCATTCGCTATTAGAATTTGGTCAGAATTTTTATGTAAATTATTAAAAAAATACTGAACAACACAGACAATCTAAAATGATGACATAAACATTGAGTTCACAAATTACCAGAATAAAACATTTTCCTGGTTTCTTGTAGGGTATCCTTAAATAATAAAAATATAGTTTCTGATTTAAAAGTAGTATAATTAAAGGACAGTATTGGTGTAAATCATTATCACATATGTGATATAACTGGTTAAACATGTTCCAAATATATATTATAATTTTAACACAGAGACTCAGAGATCAATGTAACGAAAGATGTGTTATGAAGCTTTTAAGAAAGGGAAGTGAAGAACTGAAAGGAAAACACAAGTCATCCTTCTATATTACTAACTGAAGTGACAAGTGATAACAAGTACGGTAGAGTACGTTTACCATGGGGTACATTTATCAACACTCTGTAGAGTGATTACAAGTACATGTAGAGTATGTTTATCAACAACCATATCACTCTGTAGAGATATTATAAGTATCATAGAGTACGTATATCAACAATAATTACAAGTACTGTAGTGTATGTTTATCAACAACCATATTGGTCTGTATAGTAATTTCAAGTAAAGATCAAACAAGAATTGAACATTGTAGAGTGAATGCAAGTACTGTAACATATACATTTATCATTCAGAGACAAAAACTCTAACCACTTCTGTGAAAATATTCAAAGTCAAAAGGGACAATCTTTACAATCTATAAAGTATTCCTGAAAAATTCATGGAAATAAGTGTTTGACCAATAACAGGGGTGATACAACCACATTATTACATGGGCCTATAAAACAAGTGAAATAGGATTTTCCTGCTTATACCCAGTACTTGTGATAATTTCATGTAAAGGAACAAAATTCATCAGATATGAACATGTTTTTCTTTTGTATCCTTAACATATTTTTATATGCCCCACTTAAAAAGTAAAGAGCTATTTTTAAAATTTACATCAAATAAGTGTAGAAAATTGTCATAATTTGTCAGATTGCTACCAATGTTTAGTTTGTTTGTGATTTATCCTGTCACCATTGTTTTGTTTAATGGATTAATTAACTTGAGATAAATGAAATGGAAGGTGGTGAGCATCACATGCAACAATACATAGTGCTCATTTTGAAACAAATAGAAATTTTCTAAAGTTAGGTTTGGAATTTTTATTGTCAACTCCACAGGTGCCATTCTCAAAGGATCATTCTCTACTAATGACAACCAACCTTGCAATATTCATGAAGATTTTTCTTGGTCTATGCAGAGAAATGAATCTGATATATCATGTTTCTGTATTGCCCTATATAAATAAAATCTAGGCAAGACAGCATACATGCAATGTCATATCTACTATATTTATATTGTCTGTGTTTTCAAATCTATATTTTGACAGCACTCAAAGTAAAAAAAATGAGAAAGATACATATACTTGGTTGTTTATTATATTCCATTATTTGTTTGTCTGGAATTGATTAAACAGGCAATAAATTCATAACATATAATAGGGCTATGTATTTTGTGATAAATCTACCAAGATTAGATCTGTCTTACAAGACCCAAAGTGGTTGAATTTATGTGACGGAAAAAACAAATAATTTTTATCATGATTGAATCGAAAGTTGTCCCCTGACCCTTAGAGAAACATGTTGTTCTGTAATATATTATTAGTTGTGAAGTTAAGTTCTAATATGCTCATATTTCCATGTGTATGTATATTGTCTTCGCCCATCCGTCCATGCATTCATTCACAATTTTTTTGTGGGCACTTTACAGGTCACTAATTTTATCCAATTGATTTTGACGAAACTTGAAATATAGGTTTATCTCCCAAAGATCTTTTGGAATGTATTGGATTGTAACTTCATGGATTATGGCCCATGATTGTATGAAAAATCTGATTTTTAAGGAACTTGAAATGTATGTTTATAACCCAAAGATCTTGTTTTTTTTCGGTATTCGTGCATATCAGATCGTAACTTCATAGATTGTGTCCCCTGATTATTCGTCTGCATGTCTGTCCTTCTGTATCTGTCTGTCTGTCTCTTCGTCACACCTTTTGGGACACAAGAACTTTCCTTCTTAATTCTTTAGTGGCATTTAGCGATTGGAGACATAACAGAATTAACACAGTTATATAGGAAAACAATCACTTTCCTTCTAATTGAGTTAAAATGTTCAAACTTGGTGCAGTGTTTTTTAGGTCAATGCCTTGATGGATTTCGAAGATGAGCATTTTCTGCTGAGGGTAAGCAGAGATAAGCAATTTGATTGGTTGATGCTTTGTGACACTACAACTTTAGTTCTAATTAAGTGAGACTGATGAAACTTTGTATATAGTTTCATTACATCAATTATCAATACCTTTTGACTAAGTTCAATAATGAGCATTTTCTGCTCAGCGTAAGCAGAGCGATATGCAATTTGATTGGTTGAGACTTTGGAACACAATAACTCTCCATTCGAATGGAGGTAATATGTTCAAACTTGGTGTGGGCGTCCATGGTGTAAATGTCATGATTGAGTGGAAAAATGAGCATTTTCTGCTTAGGGTAAGCAAGTTGATTGGTTGTTGCTTGACACAATAATTAAGTGAGATTGATGAAACATGTTGTATAATTTCATCACATCAATACCTTGAATAAGTTTGATAATTTACATTTTCGACTCAGGGTAAGCGGAGTAAAAAGCGGTTTGATTGGTCAAGACTTTGAAACATAACAGTTCTGCTTTTAATTGAGGTATAAATATTCATCAGGCAACTATAATTTGGGACAAGATAACTTTGATTCCAACTGATGGAGACTGATGAAACTTAAGTGTATAGTTTACAGGTACTTCAAAACCTTAGGTTGATTTTAAAAATTTTATGCTTAGACTAAGCAAAGGTGATCAGTTTGGTTACTCGATACTTTTGAAAACAATAAATGTGCATGATTTGATTAATATTTGTCATCTATCTTTTGGGGGAATTTCAGCAGGGGACATCTATCTCACTGTTGGCTTGTTCAGCTTGTTCTCTATCTATCGAATCTGATCAAAATATAGATCTATATTTCGTTTCGTTTTTATACGCCCACATTGAAATGTGGTCATATATTGTTGTCGCCCCCGTCCGTCCGGCGTCCACAATTGCTTGTGGACGCACTAGAGGCTAAAGTTAATATCCCATTTACTTTAGATTTATACACAGTGTTTAAGGTAATGAGACGAAGAAGCCTATTGTTTTTGTATTGGCCCTTGATCACTTCAAAAAATCTTGTGGACACTCTAGAGGCCAAAATTAATATCCAATTGACTTTAAATTTATACACAATGTTTAAGGTCATGAGACGAAGAAGCCTATTGATTTTCAGTGATTTTCAATAATTACTGCCAGAGTTATGGCCCTTGATCACTTCAAAAAATCCTGTGGAAGCTCTAGAGGCCAAAGTTAATATCTGATCGACTTAAAATTTACTCACAGTGTTCAAGGTCATGAGACGAAGAACTGAGCCTATTCGTTTTCAGCGATTTCAAATAATTACTGCCAGAGTTATCTCCCTTGATAACTTCAAAAAATCTTGTGACGCTCTAGAGGCCAAACTTATCATCCGATTGACTTCAGATTGATACACAGAGTTTAAGGTGTTGAAACGAACAAGTATTTTGATTTTTTCAATGAATTTTGATAACTGAACAGCTAAATCCATGATATTAAATGTTTCATGTATATACTAATTGTTAGCGTGGGGTAAAACTTTATAAAAAGCAATCAAATTCTAATGATTTTCTGATAATTACATAATGAGTTGTTACTCTTAATCAGTTTTTAGTGTATTACAAATGTTTCATTACCGAAAAAAGTAAAAATATGCGACAACCCTTGTTGACTGCCCGGACGATTTAGCTGCTGTGAGCGTATGTTTCTTTGCCTGGCAACCTATCTTTTTTTTATACAAAATTTTGAACTATTAAAAAAAACGTAATAGGATCTGTGTTATAGTTATAATCAGATTGCTATCCATCTCTTGCAAAATGTGTGCATATCTTGCACAGCAACAACTGATAGTTATTTTTGAATTGAGGCAGGGGGTACCGGCCTCACCATTTGATTTTTTTTTCTTTTAGGATTTGCATTAGCACTTTTACTTTGCTCGAAACTTAAGCTGTTATTTGATCATTAAAATTTATTTTCATTATCTTTGGATCACTTTGATGTGTTTTTCGATCAAACCAAACTTTCTATTTTATTAAATCCTTAAATTTTATTTTTCGCATATTCATTACATCTTATATAGAATTCCAAGCTATAGTAGAGGTCAAATGTGTATAAAGCTATTAAATTGTATGGTTTCTATCTAGATTATGAAAATGAAATGAAAAGGGGTTTTAATGTCCTATATTTCTGCACCGAATGGGTTTATCATTGGAATTTGGCTATTACAGCTGCACGACGGCCTAATCTTATATCAATTTCCAAATGATTCCTTTACAATTATGCCAATGTATACATGGGACCTTGGTTTTTCATCCCACCCAAACGCCTAGACAACTGTGTCTGTCAGGCCCTCTGTCGTGTCTAAACTATGAATAAAAGCGTTTTACTACTGTTTTGATAAAACAATATCTCTGTTTTAAATACAGTAGGGCTTCACTCAATATGTCTCATGATAAACTGGCAAAATGTGAATTCAAATTTAATAGATATTTAATAAGCTGCACTCAACAGTTATAGAATAGTGGAATAGATAAATAGTTTCTTCATAAAATATTGCTGTTCTCCCTCCCTGCTGAATAAATCTGTTTCACTTTATTATATCTGTCAATCACAGGATATTTTTGTCCCAAGTAGTTTCTAATGGGTCAATGATTCACACAGTTAAATAGGCATAGATATATTCTTTACATAAACTATAATATGAATGAAGTGATAATAAGTATAAATTATAAGTATTTATAGTAGATACATATATATATAGGCCACAGTTTATAGCTATCTGTGATAGACTTGCATTCTTTGGTCAGAATAAAACATGTCTCACAATAATATGTTGGACTCACAGGGACTTGAAGGGATTAAAATAAAACTTCTCACTAGTGAGTATTGTGAGATGACAGCAGACGATATATCATAAAAAAGTCGTAACAAAGATGGCGTCTGACATCCCTTTATTATATACTAATACTATACTATTATAGTCAAGCAGAAGTAAGAAGTTTTATTTTAATCCCTTCAATTCCCTGTGTATGTACATGTGACATATTTTTTAAGCCGGTTCCCAGGTGTTAGTGGTAGCACCTGCTGGACTGACAAAGAAAGGTGGGATAAAAACAGAGGTCAAGAACATGTAAAAGTGGAATTTGATGAAGACAGAAATGCTGCTATTCCGTCAAAATTCTTCTCCCTATCACACGTGAACTTATAAATGGGCATATTTTACTTGTCTCAAAGTGACAGAAGTGTCCTGGTGATCAAATTTAAAACTCCAATCATGTGATTCCTCTCTGAAGTATCATCTAATAAGACTTTCATCCTTTTGTTAATTTTCAGGATCATCATCACCACCATCATCCTGTACCAGCTATGAACATGAATATTTCGAGCATGACCACAATGGCCAATATGGTGATGAATCATTCTGCTCATATGAATATGAACACAAGTGGCAAGAATATGGATGACATGGGTGGTATGGATATGGGTCATGGTGACATGGGTGGTATGGATATGGGTCATGGTGACCATGGTGATCATGGTGACCATGGTATGCATCATGGCAATGGTAACTGCAGTGGAGGAATGATGGTAAGTTATCTCCTTTGTTTTGTGTTTGTAAAAATCTTTATTTGACAAGCTAGACTCTAATTATACAATAGTCAATTGATTGAAGACTATATCATGCTTTCCCAGCATACAGAAAAAATTCATTCAGTGGTCAATTACTTTGTTATAATATTATTAGCTCCCAGTTTGAGATATTGCCCAAGGCTGTATTTTTACATCACAATCCAATTATTTTCATTCACAGAACTCAATTTTTATGGTAAACAGTTACAGGATTTATTATAAGCACAATGTTTTGACAAGTATCATCTTATCATTGACTTAAAAATACTTAGTATTTTCATTCAGTTTGTTATTTTGTATCAGAATTTTCTGTAGTCCAATATGTACCTCAGAAACGGGAGAGAGAAGTGGGGTTTAACATCCACTTTATACCAACTAGGTCATTTCAGGACTAACATGTGATTAAATTTTATTTCAATAAATCGCTTGCATGTAGGTTCTTTAGCAGTGGGATGAAACCAGAAGACCTGGTGAAAACCCACGAGTTTGAAAAAACGACCCTAGACCCTACTACTTGTCAGGTACAGTGGGGAATAGAAACAATGCCACTTGACTCAATGTAGTCAATGACGACCTTCTGATCCAACATGAACATGTTAACTATTCGGCCACCCAACCCCCCAAAGGTTCATATGAGAGAAAGTAGTACTCATAAAATGGGTTTTGTACACAAGACGCAACAGAAACGTATAAAATTATATATTTTATTTCAGATGTTCTTTCATACTGGGAACTGTGAATATATACTGTTTGAATCCTTGTATACACAGACAACTGGACGTAAGTACATAAATTTCTCTTTCATATCTTTATATATTTATCTTTTACGTGCATACCAATGTGTACATGAGACCTCTTTTTTCTGTAACATCCCAACGTCTAGACACTGTCCTTATCAGGCCCTTCGTCCAACACCAAGGAGGAACCATACCTGAAAAGTCTTGAGGAGCTTGTCTGCAAATATGGGGAGCAAATCTGGGACCTCCTGCTTAGTGGACTAACGTCTTACTCACTGAGTCACTGTAACTCTGGTTGGCCTATATGTGATATCACTGGTTGAGAGTAGGAGGGCTAAGTTGAAGGTGCTATCATTGGATGAGAGGATTAAACAAACTGATCCTGCAGTGAATATTTGCTTGGCCGCTACAATCACTAATAAGCATGACATCGACGAGGCTTAATGAGTACGGCATATTAACTTTTTACGCCGACAAATTAAATTCTCAAACATTTTTTTGAGGTAAAAGAAAAATAAATAAAGACATTTGAAGTATTTGTAGTTAAAAAATATTTCCTATTTAGTGTAAATGAGTATTAAAATGAGTAAAATGCATCATTTTGCCCGAAGCAGTTAGGTAAACATTGCACGAGCCGTTGAGCCAATGACTAACGCCGCGCTGCAGGTAACGCACGTGTTGTGGACAGTCATCTGTTACAGAGATAATTCGTAAGTAATTCTCTGTGAAACAGATTGAGGATTAAATGATTGGCTGACTGGTGGTATCACTAGTTAAGAGTAGGTGGGTTGCCTTAAAGTGAGTACATAAAGGTGGATTTCCTTAAACCCTATCACTGGTTGAGTGGAGTAGGTGGGTAGGCTTAAAGGGCTATCACTGGTTGAGTGGAGTAGGTGGGTTGGCTTCAGGGTGCTATCACTGGTTGAGTGGAGTAGGTGGGTAGGCTTAAAGAAGGCGAAACATTTTTGATAGAGGTCAAGTATTGAATGGTCAAAGACATGACCCCTTTGTCGTAAGGCCTGAAGTAACAGGCTTGATACTGTGCTAGCACATAACAATAAGTAGGGTCACCAGGTACTCTAGTTTTCCTATGTTTCGTAAGACAAAAAGGTAAACACATGTGCAAGCCTATTATTGAAATATAGAAATACCACAGTGCATTTTTAACTTAACATCCCTTAATGATCTAGTTAGTTATTAGTAGATGTTAAACCCTATTTTCTGGTCTTCAGTTATAATAGCCCTGTACTTGAGGAAAATAAATAAAATATTGATTTTGTATACTGTATATTAGTTTCAATCTTCCCATGAATTGTATGGAAAATACAATTTATGAGGCATGTGCAAAGGAGGTTCCAATCTAAATATATTGATAATTGAATGACTTCGTCAATTCTTTTTTATTTAGGCGTTTTAGCATTATTCCTATTCATTTAAAGAAAAAATATTTTAGTCTCAGTTTTATCTTTAACATTAGACTTTCCTTTTCTTATAATTTAACAGATATCGTAGGTGCTGCCATTGCTGTGTTTTTCCTTGCAATTATATATGAAGGTTTGAAGTATGGTCGTGAAGTGTTAATCCAGAGAACCACATCCAAGAATAAATACATTACAACCACACTACCTAATGGTACCTCACAGGAAAATATTATTGTTGGTGGAACACAAACTGTTTCGTAAGTTATTTATTTCATCAGATTTAAACACTATAGAAATAAATACAAGTATGTTACCTTTGTGAACTCATCAAATGAGAACTGGTATAAGGTGTTCTCGAAATGAAAACATGGGTTGGTCCCAAAAGAATATGAAAAATAGGTTGCCAGGCAACGAAACATACGCCCACACAGCAGCCAAATCGTCCGGGCAGTCAACAAGAGTTGTCGCATATTAAGGAATTATCAGAAAATCATTAGAATTTGTTTGATTTTTATAATCAAACGTTTTTTTTTTAAATCAGATAATAATTGTGACCTCCAGAGGCACCACAAGCTAAAAAGGGTGATTTTTCGTACAATCAGGGGACATAATTCAGGAAGTAATGACCCGATGGGCGCAAATATAGAAAGGAACCAAGATCTTTGGGTTATAAACATACATGTCAAGTTTCATCAAAATCGATTCAAAATTGTGACCGCTATTATAGGGTCCACAACCTTGATATAACTTATTTTCACACTATTCGTGAACAAATGGCGGCCATTTTGTCCATCAATTCTAGTCCGATTTTCACGTAATTCAAACTCCCTCTTCATTACCATGTAACGGTGATATAGTCAAATGTTTTTATACGCCCACATTTTCATGTGGACGTATTATGTCGTCACCCCTGTCCGTCCGGACGTCCGTCCGTCTGTCCACAATTTGTTTGTGGACCCTCTACAGGTCACAATTCCTATCCGATTTTGACGAAACTTGAAATATAGGTTTATCCCCATAAGATCTCGGTTCCTTTCGATATTGGCATGTATCGGATCGGAACTTCATGGATTATGGCCCCTGATTGTGCGAAATATCATGTTTTTAGCTTGTGGACCCTATAGAGGTCACAATTTTGAACCGATTGTGATGAAACTTGACATGCATGTCTATAACCCCAAAATCTTGGTTCCTTTCGATATTTGCGCCCATCGGATCGTAACTTCCTGAATTATGGCCCCTGATTGTCCGAAAAATCGCCCTTTTTAGCTTGTGGTCCCTCTGGAGGTCAAAATTATTATCCGATTTAAAAGACCGTTTGATTATATCACCGTTACATGGTAATAAAGGTTAAGTTCAAATTTCGTGAAAATCCGACCAAAATTGACGGACAAAATGGCCGACGTTTGTACGCGAATAGTGTGAAAATATGTTATATCAAGGTTGTGGACCCTATAGAGGTCACAATTTTGAACCAATTTTGATGAAACTTGACATGTATGTTTATAACCCAAAGATCTTGGTTCCTTTCGATATTTGCACCCATCGGATCGTAACTTCATTAATTATGGCCCCTGATTGTCAGAAAAATTGCCCTTTTTAGCTTGTGGTCCCTCTGGAGGTCAAAATTATTATCCGATTTACAAAACCGTTTGATTATATCACCGTTACATGGTAATGAAGGCTGACTTCGAATTTTGTGAAAATCAAACCAAAATTGACGGACAAAATGTCCACCGTTTGTACGCGAATAGTGTGAAAATATGTTATATCAAGGTTGTGGACCCTATATAGGTCACAATTTTGAACCGATTTTGATGAAACTTGACATGCATGTTTATAACCCGAAGATCTTGGTTCCTTTCGTTATTTGCGCTCATTGATTCATAACTTCCTGAATTATGGCCCTTGATTGTACGAAAAATCACCCTTTTTAGCTTGTGGTCCCTCTGGAAGTCACAATTATTTTCCGATTTAAAAAAACGTTTGATTATATCACCGTTTCACCTTAAGGAAGGTGTAAGATCAAATTTCGGGAAAATCGGACCAAAATTGACAGACAAAATGGCCGCCGTTTGTACGCGAATACTGTTAAAAAATGGTATATCATGGTTGTGGACCCTGTATAGGTCACAATTTTAATTTGATTTTGATGAAACTTGAAATGCATGGTTATAACCCAAAGATCTTGGTTACTTTCGGTATTTGCGCATATCGGATCGTAACTTCCTGAATTATTCGAATTTCGTGAAAATCGTACCAAAATTGCCAGACAAAATGGTATATCATGGTTGTGGACTCTCTACAGGTCACAATTCTTATCCGATTTTGCCGAAAAGTCACATTTCTAGGTTGTGTATCGTCACACCATAATCATTGTCGGCTTTGAATTTCATGAATATCAGACTGGAACTGACCAACAAAATGGCTGCTCCCAAAACAGTATGAAATACAGGACTTAATGATGTAGGAAAAATCACTTTAGGTATTGCTTGTTCTCTATCCATCTCTCGAAAATGTGGGCGTATCCTGCCTGGCAGTGCCAGCCTATCTTTTTAAATCGGATAATAATTTTGACCTCCAGAGGGACCAAAAGCGAACAAAAGCGAACAAAAGCGATTTTTTGGACAATTCGGGGACATAATTCAGGAAGTTATGATCCAATGGGCGCAAATATCGAAAGGAACCAAGATCTTTCGGTTATAAACATACATGTCAAGTTTCATCAAAATCGGTTCAAAATTGTGACCTCTATAAGGTCCACAACCTTTATATAACATATTTTCACACTATTCGCGTACAAATGGCGGCCATTTTGTCCGTCAATTTTGGTCTGATTTTCACAAAATTCATACTCAAACTTCATAACCATGGAATGGTGATGTAATCAAACGTTTTTTTTAAATCGGATAACAATTTTGACCTCCAGAGGGACCACAAGCTAAAAAGGGCGATTTTTTGGACAATCAGGGGCCATAATTCAGGAAGTTACGATCCGGTGGGCGCAAATATCGAAAGGAACCAAGATCTTTGGGTTATAAACATACATGTCAAGTTTCATCAAAATTGGTTCAAAATTGTGACCTCTATAAGGTCCACAACCTTGATGTAACATATTTTCACACTATTCGCGTACAAATGGCGGCCATTTTGTACATCAATTTTGGTCCGATTTTCACGAAATTCGAACTCACCCTTCATAACCATGGAACAGTGATATAATCAAACGGTTTTTTAAATCAGATAACAATTTTGACCTCCAGAGGGACCACAAGCTAAAAAGGGCAATTTTTCGGAAAATCAGGGGCCATAATTCAGGAAGTTACGATCCGATAGGCGCAAATATCAGAAGGAACCAAGATCTTTGGGTTATAAACATACATGTCAAGTTTCATCAAAATCGGTACAAAATTGCGACCTCTATAAGGTCCACAACCTTGATATAACATATTTTCACACTATTCGCGTACAAATGGCGGCCATTTTGTACGTCAATTTTGGTCCGATTTTCACAAAATTCGAATTCAACCTTCATAACCATAGAACGGTGATATAATCAAACGGTTTTTTAAATCGGATAACAATTTTGACCTCCAGATGGACCACAAGCTAAAAAGGACGATTTTTCGGACAATCAGCGGCCATAATTCAGGAAGTTACGATCCGATTGGCGCAAATATCAAAAGGAACCAAGACCTTTGGGTTATAAACATGCATTTCAAGTTTCATCCAAATCGGTTCCAAATTGTGACCTCTACACTGTTCACGACCTTGATATAACATATTTTCACACTATTCACGTACAAATGGCGGCCATTTTGTCCCGTCAATTTTGGTCTGATTTTCACGAAATTCGAACTCAACCTTCATAACCATGGAACGGTGATATAATCAAACGTTTTTTTAAATCGGATAACAATTTTGACCTCCAGAGGGACCACAAGCTAAAAAGGGCGATTTTTCGGACAATCAGGGGCCATAATTCAGGAAGTTACGATTTAATTGGCACAAATATCGAAAGGAACCAAGATCTTTGGGTTATAAACATGCATTTCAAGTTTCATCCAAATCGGTTCAAAATTGTGACCTCTACACTGTTCACAAGCTAAAAAACGTGATTTTTCGTACAATCAGGGGCCATAACCCATGAAGTTACGGTCCGATACATGCCAATATCGAAAGGAACTGAGATCTTAGGGTGATAAACCTATATTTTAAGTTTCATTGAAATCGGATAAAAATTGTGACCTGTAGACAAACAATTGTGGACGGACGGACGGACGAACAGGGGCGACGACAATATACGTCCACATGAAAATGTGGGCGTATAAAAATAAGATTAATCTTTTTTGTCATCTAAAGATTTGCTGAAATAGAGTTTTCTCCCCTCTCATTGTCGTCCGGTTCGACCTGACTTCTTGCTCATATGCTGTTGATACCAGAGATCCATATGTATTTGAGTTCAGTTATACAGCTATATCAAAAATCCCCTGCACATTATGTCATTCTCTAAATAAATGATGTATTGTGTTTTTGAGAGCTAATTATTGATTAATAATAACTTTCCTTTTTGATTTCAGAGCGCGGATGTTAAGTTGTAGTCATTTTATCCAGACGCTTCTACACATGTTACAAGTATTCATAAGTTACTGTTTAATGTTGATATTTATGACATATAATGCCTGGTTGTGCATAGCTATTATTTTAGGGGCTGGAGCAGGTTATTTCATATTTGGATGGAGAAGAGCTGTCATAGTTGATGTCAATGAACATTGTCACTGATCTGTTCAAAATTGTAAAATGATAATTAATACCAGAAATATCTTCATACAAATGAATAGAATTTCCAAAAAGTTATTATATTTATTGGAATTTTATTATATTTACGTAATACAAATAGTAGACGAATTAATTTCTAATGCAAATACATATTTATATACAGTGTTCAAACTTGAGTAAATAAATATATTGCAAATACACTGTACTTAATTATTGTTAAATACTTTGATTCTAAAGTATTTATATTTACATACGAAAATTAAGTGAGTAAATTAAGAAATTTAGTATTTATTCTTCAGCGTCAATTAAGACTGATTTTTTGTACTGGAGTATTCATTATTCATTGTTAATTAAAAATAATGGTCTTTGATCAGTTTTTAGTGATATTGACCAATGCTATCACCAATATTTTGTATGAATAAATAGGTATGGAAAATATATCAATGCAAACATTGATTATGTGGAAGGAAACATTAAAAAAAATAATTTCACACATAATGGTCCCATTCATTTGGTCAAGAAATCATTTGGTTGTAATTTCTTTCTTTAAATGTACATACATGTATTAAATACTCCTTTGCTGTACACAGACATAATTATGCACTAATCGGACATATTATAAAGTGAGATTTATTTGTGGAATGATATTTTTCTAATGATTTTAGATGGCTAAAAAGTGGTAATGTTTACTTGGTATATGTCGGGGGTTTGGGAGTTGTTTTTACCATGAAATAAATGAGCCCAAAGGTTATTATCATCTTAATTGTTTTGTTTTAACTGTATCTAACTTACTGGGTATTATTAATACGTCTTGTTAGTTACATAACAAAGCTTTATATAATTATAAGGAGTTGAAATGATATCTAAGCATCATATAAACTGTTGTTAATGTTTATAAAAGAGGTTATATTTTAAAATCAAAACTATATTTATATTATTTTATTGATGAGTAGAAACATAATGATTTAATTTTGATATTGTATATATTCAAGTTTTAAAATTATCTGCTAACTGCTTCGATGAAGGACCGTTATGACTGTCACAGGATAATTATGAATGACTGCCATTGATTATTATTTGATGACTGTCATGAACATTTTTTGATTGTCCATCAAAATATTAAAGTATAATTATATCTTAAAATTTATTTGTGTTTACAAGAATAAATAATAATGGTTCATCAATTGAAATTGTAATCAGGTTACTCATATTTGCAACGGGAAACAAAGTGGCCTATCTGTGATACAAATGTCAGCACTGCAAAGACAGTAGTATGTCCTTTAAAAACATATGTGACTAGATGAATAGTAAGGATGTAGATATTATTAATCATAACAATGGTTTATGTTATTCATTTGTTATTAATTATGTTATTTTAATTCAAATACCAGTACAGTCATCTTTCATCAACAAATACAATTTATATTATACTCCTAGATTTTGAATACGAATTTTGATGCAAATAAGCGTCTATTAATTCAAAGTAAGTGGACAAAGCCTACTACTTTAAATAAAACCTGGATTATTGCATTTTGAAATTCATTCTCCTTGTGCATTAAGACTTGGCTCAATCAATAGATTTTAGCATTTTTCCTGTGTAAATTTGATTTGATTTTAAAACACAGCTGCTATGTCTTGAATGGATTTGCAATAATTTAATTTTTTGTTTTATAAGTGAATTACTGTATGACCCTTGTGGATGGTAAAATACTATAGAGAATGACATCAAGCAAAGAGGGAATATTACAATGATTAGTTAGTTACTGGAAAAACATTGAATACCTTCTGCAAGTATTCTCAACAAAACAAACTCTGACCTTATACTTACTAAAAATGGCTATATGTATCATATCAATTAATGCATATTATAGATAAGCTTACTGTATAATAGAAGATATGCATTATTGTAATAACCAAAAATAAATGTAATACATATTTTACTCATGTATAAAAACATAATAAATATAATTATTTTCAGTATAAAATAGAAAAGGTCTGTTTTTTATTTATTTTTATAAGTTCAGAACCATCAATAAATCTTTGACTCTTGAAGGCAGCTGATTTAGTGTTGATGGTAAATGCTCACTAAAGCACACTACACTCAAGGTTAAAGGAATTTGATATTCATGAAACAAGGATATGAATCAATCAAGGCCTAAGTTCAAACTATTTGAATAACCATTTTAACATGACAATAATTCTCCACAATATGATCCAGAGTCTGAAATGTCTGACTCTTCCTTATTATTCATCATGGCTATTTTGAATATTGTTGATTGAAGGGGGAGGGGGTTGGAAGATTAGGCACTGGTTGTTTGTTTTTGTGTCATTTGTGAAGGTGTATATTTCATTCAATACTCAAGCATCTATGGTACATAACTGGCATATTTAGAATTGTAAACAATATAGATTATTTAATATACTATAGTGTATTATTTAAGGTATTTTTTCCCAAAAAAAATTCTAACTACTGACTCTTCCATTGCAGTAACCATTATATTCTTACAACTTTTTAAATAAATAATCAGATCTCATCTGGAATATGCAACAAGTGTTCGAAATCAGGTAAACAAAAAGGGCTCGCAAGCTATTGAAGAAAGCATAAAGTGCCAAGCTATAAAAAGTGTGAAAAACATACAAAGCTTTGAATATGAGAGACACCTTACATTTTTTTGTCTGCCTTCTCTTCAGTACCTATGTAAACACAATGATATGCAAGTACAATGCATCCTCACTGGAAAAGATCAAATAGCTAACCATGAAATGGTAAGAATTAATAAGAAAACGAGGTCACTCTATTAAACTAGAAAAGATTATTCAAGACTACAAAAAAGAGCTATTTACAACTGGAATTCACTACACAAATATGTAATCAGTATCTATTAATTAATTGAAATCAAATTGAAACAAGGAATGGAAAGATAAAGAAATAAAATTTAACCCTACTTGCTTATAAGATACTAGATATACAAAAAGAGACCATTCCAATTAAGATAAACCAGAAATACATGTACATGTGTATTAATAAATACTCAAAATGTCACCACTTTAAGGAGGTAGAGAAGCAGTTTTGCTTAAAGCGAGAATTTCATATTTTCAAGTTGTAATTTTTAAAATGTATTAAAATAAAGCCTTAAAATGGATATTATCTACAAACAGTCCTACCTTGTTAAAGAATTTGAGAAATAGGCAGAAATATCATGTTAAACTTCAAATTCGAACTGTTGAGAAAGATAACTATTCCATGGAGGGGGGGGGGAGAAAAAAAGGGAGGTTATTATTTTATTATTTCCAGTGAGAATGATTTTTAAGTGTGGGAAATAATGCCTATGATCGTATAATAGTGAGTTGACAACCTATTGAGCATAGATATAGAAATATTTATGTTTTGACTGTCTTAGAAAATATGAAATTCTCGCTTTAAAAGAAGGCAGCAGTTGCAGTAGGTTAAACATGCATTATGAAGTAGGCTAGTCTAAAATTGAATCACTAGTTTATTGGTTCAGAGTGAAGCAATTTGACCCAAATTTTCAGCATATTCTGTTTTCACTAACTATTATAACGAGAACTGTCAGATCATTTTTAGGGGGAATTAGTGTTATAACTAAGTGTGCATTTTAAGAAAGTGCTTTAAAACTATTGAACAATTTCACAAATCCTGCAGTTGTCTTATTCGTGGAATAGTAATTTACGCATTAAAAACTATAAAAACTAGACTTTTTTCGTGTGCGCGCTGTATCATACTGCCTGCCATTGAGTCAACTGCCGTGGTTTCAAATCCCCGGTTGTACATGGCAACATAATGATGGCAAGGAGTAGGGTCGCCTGTCCAACCTCGTGGGTTTTCTCCGGGTACTCTGGTTTCCTCCCACTGCTAAAAGACCCCTACCCGCAAGCGAATTATTGAAATAAAATTAAACCACATATTAGTCCCGAAATGACTTAGTTTGTGTCGAGTGAAGGTTAAACCCCATTTCTCTCTCTCTCTCTCTCTCTGGTGAAGAGGCACCTTGTCCTTTTGTACATTGAGTTATCCCCCTTCGATCAACTGCAAAATGGCTGACCAAAGTAAAGTGTACAATTCTCCCGTTGATGAAGGGCCTTTAGACGATGGAACCAGAGATGCTTTGACAGAAGGTTTAGTAGATTTATTACGACCAGCAGTGGAAGAGATAGATGACAGAGTAAAATGTGTTCGGTAGGATGTTTGATAGATAAATACACCATGTAAACAATGCCACGCCCCCTTTTTGTTTTTGTATTTCACTATTTGTTTTACATTTGCAAATGTCAAACTGGTTTTATTACCAATGTTGATGAGTGTTAACTGTTTGTGAATGAAATTCCCGATGTATAGATGTTTAATTTTCACTGTCATGTATTTTCCTTTGGGAACTGTCCTTGAGCGAACGATATTTGCTGACAGTTCCTATCCGGCCTTATTAATATTAAGCTGCAATATGAAAATACGGTAAAATTGTTGAATCTTTATAAATGTGTGTCAGCTGTGGCAAGAATGATTCCTTTTGGCAAATAATGTAGAATCAAGGTGAAAAATAGAAGGTAAGGATACTAAAATAGCCTGGGGTGTTGGGATGGCCTAGTGGTCTAGAGTGCCGCGCTTCGACCTCTAGCTGGCCGGTCACCTCTGGCTTGCGGCTGTGGTTTCGATCCCTGGTGTGAGCGTATGTGGCATGGAGATAGGGGCGCTTTCTCAACCTCGTGGGTTTACTCCGGTTTCCTCCTATTGCTAAAGACCCCTACGCGCAAGCGAATTATTGAAATAAAATTAAACCATATGTTAGTCCCGAAATGACTTAGTTTGTGTCGAGTGGACGTTAAACCCTATTTCTCTCTCTCTCTCCAAAATAGCCTTTGAATATATGGGTTGGGAAGAATGGTATTTTCATACTGCAGCTATAGAAGGCCGGATAGGAACTGTCAGTGAATATCGTTTGCTCAAAGACAGTTCCAAAAGGAACTAGTATTCAAGGGTACCAGTCAAGTCGTCCACAAGCAAAGTCGTCCACAGTGAAGTCGTCCACAACCGTTGGTGGAGTCGTCCACACCCGTTGGTGGAGTCGTCCACAACTATTGGTGAAGTCGTCCACAACTAAAAATAAGACTCGTACACAATTTAATCGTATCCACAACTATTGGTGATGTCGTCATATTGGTTATTTGCATATTGCATGAGGGGTATACAGCATGCATGCACGAATAAAACTATCTTATTTGCATATTGCATGGGGGGTATACGATGTTCCATCAGGGAATTATATTCAATGATGATTTAAAATAAATTATAGATCCTAGTTAATCAGTAGCACAGAAAATAATGGAAGATATACTTTAAAAACATATGATATTAGATACGAGGAATGACTTAAAATTGATAATGTCCTGCATAGCATTTAAAATCATTATTTCTGTGGTATTGAGGAAATTAAAATACACAATACAAGAATTATACACAATAATTATTTTGTTTCATGTTTCAGAGAAAGTCAAATGGAATTAAGACAACAAATTGATAGTGTCGCAGATGGTTAGTATTGAAAAATATTAAATGTACCAGTATTTGAAAGTCATTTACAATCTGTAAGTTTTGAATAAAATGTGGAATACAATGCAACCTTTTGAGCAAAGCACAAGTCATATCATGCTTTTCTGTAATTGTGAAAGTCGATCAACTAGAGCAATGTTTCCATCCTGGACTGCACTGAATGGAGCTGTTACTGTTAGTGTAACAATAAACTAAGACTTTAAGATGGATGTGGGAAGAATCTGGAATGAAAGTAGTAGTTTAGTACACTAAAATTATATATTTTTTTTTCATTTAGATTTGAAAAAGATCAATGAGATTGAAGCAGTACCTGTAGATTTAGAACCATATGTCAAGAAATTAAATAATTCACGTAGAAGAGTTATGCTAGTTAATAATATACTGCAAAATGTTCAGGTGAATTTTAGTTGTTATAAATGGAATTGAATGGAGTGTAACGGCTTGTCAACAAAACACTTTGGTCGTTTTTGAGATTAGCAAATAGCATGCTAATTTTTATTCAGTGGTTTTGTGTGCAATGCAAGGAAGGAGGATTTTCCCAGACAGACACCTGTTGTTCTTTTATTTAAAACAGTCAATTGTTCTTTCACATGCCCTGCGAGCTTTTCAGTAATGATTAAAGGAGCTTTTCCTACAGAATAAAGATATACAATTACATATTACTCTTAACTTAATGTAGGATAAATGTGGTGTGAAATGATAATCATTTGATACATTTTGATACCAATTGTTTTCATTGTATTTTTGTTATCAATTTAACATCTTTCTGTTTCTCTTTTAGGACCGATTAAATAAACTACATACAAATGTATCTAAAGAAACGGCCAGAAAGAAGACATTGTTAGATCCAGGTGCAAGTTTTAAATAATGTGGAATATTAGTAACAGTCTTTTTAATTGACATTTATAAACTATTGTGAAATACAAATCAAATTTTGTTATAATTGATTGATGATTCCAGTGTAAAAAAAAATAGTACATTACCAAAATGTTGTACATTACCAAAGAAAGAAAGAGAGAGAGGGCACTACCATTTTACTCCATGCATTACACCGCTAGGCCATCCAACCACCCTGTAAGATGGGTGACCGTAGGAATGGATAATGGTCAATTCATAAAACAAGGGAACAACAATACATATATAACACAAAACACAGTTCTATGGATAACAATCACTATATTATACACACACAACGTTTCGACAAGAATTCACTGGTCGTTATCAAGCATACAAATTGGTATTTGTATGCTTGATAACGACCAGTGAATTCTTGTCGAAACGTCGTGTGTGTATAATATAGTGATTGTTATCCATAGAACTGTGTTTTGTGTTATATTATGTTCAATCGCTAAATGCCATTCAAAGATTATAACAATACATATCTTCCCGGTGATCATGTGATAAAATAATAGTCTTGATTGCTTCAGTTAAAATTTTCTCCATTATTCGTAATAGTCAACAATTTGGCTACAGTAAACAAGACTAAAAAAAATATTCCTTCAATGTAATGCTTTTAGCAATTTCCAATGTAGTACTTCATATTTTATAAAGGCCAGCATATATTTTAAGCAATTGCAATGGTAGTCTCGTATGGTAGTCCCTCAGACTAATGCTTGTTTGTATGCTGTTGTTGTTTTTCTATATTTCATTCATGGTATATAACTGTGAGATCTGGGAACACCTAAAAGCTATTCTGTTGTTATGTTGAGGTAATATATATGTAATTTTATTAATGACAATAAATATTATGTTATTGTTACTTGCAAATTCTGTCTTGTCAATTGGAAGGTAGGGAAAACTTGAGGTCCTTTGTGCATGTAAAAGAACCCTTGTAAGTTGTAATTTAATTGCTGTTCGAGCAAAATATTCATCATAGCACACTGTACGGTGCATGCCCTTCTACATTATCCCGCTTGGTGCAGAAAATGGTACGTTACAATTTATTCATTATGTGAAATCTTTGTCATTGTTTGTAGTCTTCTATGTACAGGTGCCATATGTACCTCTAAATATAATAAGACAGTTGGTCCATGGGTTGAAGCAGAAGTTAACCCTGTCTTTAAATCAAGTCAAGGTGATAGTTAGAGGACAAATGTATTTGGCTACAACTGGTTAGTTGTTGGAGAGAGCTAAATCTGCTGGTTGCTGGTCTTTTGGACTTCAGATGTTATATAAATTATTATTCAGCCATTTATTCATATGACCATCGAATGGCTAATATATTGAGACCTTAGATCTTTGTAAAATGTTAAAATGGAAAATCAATATTTTGTTGATTATGGTAGCAATCAACAATATTTATATGCAAAGGCTAGCAGATTTATATTATTTGGATTATGTAAGATTCCCGTCACCGTAACCATATGATCTTTTGACAAAAACACATTTCAGGAATATTCACATGTTTTGAAGAAGAATCTCCTGTAAAATAGGATTTATTAAAAACTTACCACTGAACAATGTCTTTATATCAGTTTATGAATCTATTGTGAATTACAGAAATGCATTATGGATGGGTTCCTGAAACCAAACTGGGTAATTTTACACTTTATTTAGAAGATATATTTGAATATAATAGTAATTAGTATTGTCAAAAAGTAATTACATGTATTTATACAAACAAATTTATTATATATTAAATACATTAAAAATATTATATAATTATTATGGCACATAAATAGATCATCTCTGCTGTCACGATATAGATATTATGAACAATATCGTTAGATAAATAAAAAAAAAATATGTATACAAATCTGAAAAGATCCGTTACCAGCACCAAAAATTTTATGATCATATTTTTCAATTTACATCATTCATGTTTGAACAATCATTTATATTCAATGAGCAATATAACCCTCATGTAACCGAAGGTCTTATGAAGGGGATGTTGAATATGGAGACAAAAACACAAGATTCTATAACATGTCAAGTAAGTCAATGCGGGGCTGTACCACACTGGTGAGAAATCCAATGAAAATTACATTAAGTTGCACTGCAGTTGATCACCAAGAAAATCTAGACGTTAATTTGCTTCTTGCGACATGCCTATGGTTATATAATTTTCACAGACGATGCTCTTCTCTCCCTGTCTGATCCCGGTAATATTTCTTGCACAGCAAAGAAATTATTTACTTTTGTTACCTGAAAAAACAGAATTGTATACGTATTATTTAATCAGTGAAATAAAAAAAAATGTAAGAAATATTACTGGGAGGGGGGATCAATCAGAGATTTTTTAAATCATCGCGGTTAACTTGATGTTCAAGCTGTCCTGTTTAATTTAAATAATGAATAACAAGGTTATTTCATCTCTTTTTTTTTTTTGCATATTTAAAATCTCTTCGTTTCTCACACCTTTATGTGATAGGCCATATTATACTTCAGTCCTGGGGCATAGAATCATGGAGTTGGTGCCGGGAATTGATAAAGCTCACTAGGCTCTGAATACTGCTTTGTCCACCTTCAATTGCATGCCTTTGTATTTACAAACTTTGAGTAGGAATACACTTCAGGATGGATTGTCCTACATTAATTGTATAAATATGGGTAAATTGGGTAGATATGGGTACACCATGCTATCCCTTTTGAGCAACCGCGTTGTTTATCCAGACAGGCATATGACACGCTTTTACCAAAAAGCTTACCATTATTAACGCCACCAACAATCCTAATATAAAGCCAGTTAGAACATCTGTAGGATGATGCCAATAGTCAAAGATTCTGGTTAAACCACAGTATAATGTAAGATATAAACACAGAACCTGTATAAATGGTTTAATTAACCAAACCGTGGGTATATGCAATCTTTGCTGTATATATAACTGTAAAATAACATTATATACAACTTATCTATAAATAATTAACATTTTAATACTGTTATTTTGTTTTAATTCAAAATGTAAATATATAGGCCTACATTTTTGTCAGTCTAGATCCCAAAGACATGCCTAGAAAACATATTCAAACCACTGAGTAAAATAAGTTTGTTGTTAAAACAAAAATGAGATATTTGAAAAAAAAACCATTTACCATTAGTCAGCAGTCTAATAGTAAGAAAATGATGGAACACTCCACTCCCTTAATTTAGCCTATACCATTCAGTGCTAGTTAATACTCAAATGACCAGATAAATTTAATTATGTAAGAGGTAAATCTGCCTATTGCAGGTTTTTATTTTGGCTTCAAATGTTATATAAAATATTATTTAGACATCTATTTAGATGACAAGTCTATAAAAGCTTATTATGCAATTAATTGAGTCTATATTTGTACAGTAAATTACTTAGTCAGACTTTGTAATATATATATATGACATCCTATAAGATCACCAAATAAGAATAAAATTACTGTATACTTATTTAAAACACTTGGCTATAAATATTAAACACTCACCACAAGATATACCATACCATACATAGACATTGCAGCGTGACCAGATGGGAAGGATAATCTGTAATTAAATGTCATATTTTATGTTGCTGATCTAATTTGTAAGTTGGCAGTTAAAATATTCTTGTCATTACAAAATATATATGTGAGTGAAATGAGACAATGATTAGCTCTGATAATTTCAGTACAAATGGGACTTAAATCCAAAACACAATTCAATAGATGCAAGCTATACTTTATTATCATGCAGGTGTAAGATATCTATTTCAACTTAAAAAAAAAAGCTGAAATTGTATATGAAGAAAATCTTGTTTTTCTAATGATTTAGAATGGAGCGGAAGAAGCCCACGTGAAATAAATGCGTAATAATTAGAAATATATATCCTATATTTATGAAATACAGATATAAGTATGTCTACCTTGCTTGTTTAATACCAGAATCTGTAATTGCACCACATTTAAACACATCAACATAATTTCCAGTACAATTATAATCCATAGGTTTACAAACGTCAAGGAAATGTGGCCGTAAACGTCCGACGGAGTATTTCATTATGTCCGACGTAAACTGTGTTACGGCTAAACCAAATAAGAAGGTGACGCACAGGTGAGAGATCTGTTCGCAGATTAATCTAGACCTTGATGATTTCATGCTTCCTACAGCTTCTCTTTCCTTTATTATAGACAGCGTATGGATTGTTTCTCCTATACACATCTGTAAATATAAAAGAACATCACAAATAAATGAAAGTGTACGACTATTTCAACTTGTGTAATAAAACAAAAGTGATAGTAGCTGCTACGTAACTGCAATATTTGTAGCCGTGGTAATTCTTATTCGAGGCTTTGATTAAGTAAAATTAAGTTCAATTGCAACACATATCATCAAAATAATTATGTTACAAATAGTGAAAAGTGGAACACCGAAATCTTAACAGGTGCGCATCCAGAGGGGGGGGGGGGTCCAGGGGGTCCGGACCCCCCACCCCCCACCCCCCTGCTCAGGCTTGAAATTTTTTTTATGCGATTTTATTGGCGATTTAGACCTGTGTTTTTGGAATTTACCTTCCGGAAATACGTCAGAATGAACCAAATTGAATCTAATTTACCAAATCATCGGTTGAGCGCAATTAGTTAAGCAATTATCAAACCTAGACCCCCCCCCCCCCCCCCCTGCAAAAAATCCTGGATCCGCACCTGCTTAATCTTATCATACCGAAGTTTTTCTGTATTTTCGATAAAATCGCGCGATTCTAGTTCGGCGGCCTTTTTAAAATGAACAGAAATTTTCCATAGTTGGATTTAATCAAATCATATAGTTATGCGGTAAGGTTTCGCATTTATTTCAATGGGAAATTAATTTATTATATGTTAAGATATGGATCAGTGTTCTGGAAATTAATGGCGTTGTAGACCAGCAACTTTTTTGTTGTCAAATGACTACAAAACTTGCTCAACGGAATGCCTTTGGGCGGTCAATCGGAAGACATCAGTAGTGGAACCATTTCTAGTGGCTACGATGCAAAGTAACACCAGTGCAATGAAATGAAATGGAGTTTAACGTCTACTCTTCTGTACCGACTGGGCTAATGACGCCGGGCATACAATGTGCCATGAGAGAAATTTTGCCCGTACAGCAGCGTTACACTATAATCTACTCTTTTCGTATTCCAGCAATAGTGGCTATGGTGTGAATTGATGGAATAAGCGGTGATGACAGGGACTAGCAGCTAGAATAGCAACATGCATAGACATGCGTGTAAAAGAGACTGTGGCGTAAATTAACAGCAATGATGTTTGAAAAGCGTCAATGTTTTAAACTTACAGCAAAGATAGGAAGTAGGTATAAAGTTAGTGTAAGGGGTAGAATATCAACAATATACATATTATGTATAGTATAAACTTAAAACTATTATTGGTAGATGAGCGGCAATATTTTATAAAATTCAGCTATAATCGGTAGAATAGCGGCATAAAGACGAGCGACTATGTATAGGTTAATCTTATAGCAAAGAATGGTTAGAATATTTGCAATATGGTATAACTTACAGCTATAATGGGAAGAATAGCTGCTATGGTGTAAAGGACCGGTATACTGATAGTGGATATTTTAAACGGATATTTAATGGCGTCATCATTACAGAAAAATCCTCGTTGGTGTGGATCCACAAACAAGTATAATACACCAGATCCCATAAAAACTGAAACAAACAAAACAAAAAATCCTTGGGCGAAAGAATTACTGACCAGTATAGCATTTCCGAAGGTGATGGTCTGACACCTTCTTCAGATATCCTTATAACAGTAAAGAGGATTTAACGTCCTACTGCTTCTGGACGTAATAATGAAGAGCATAATAATTGAGAGAGAGCCAGAGAGATGTTTTTGTCTTTATTATGTTGTTCCCCATCCTGATTCAGTTGAACCATTTGGACAATGGTAAAATACGGCACTGGACAAACTTCTGTGGTGTCCATGCTTAATTCGCCTAGTTAAACCAGGCCGACGATAACTATTATATTTTGTGTAAGCTACTGGCTACCCTTTCTTTACCAAAAGAATAGATAAATGTTTCATGAAACCATATGTTTGTGTTAAAATCGGTCAAGTGTTCACGAATTTCTATTAGCCAAATACCAGCACACATTTAATGTTGGTACGCTATTTAACCACATACAGAAAACAAATATCCCGTATTATAATTTAGTCTATACGTACATTAAAAGGGGTATATTATTTATAAAAAGACATTCATATTAATGGATACACTTAATCCTCGTCGAAATTATATAGTCATTATACCTTTTACTCGCGTGTGACCTTTTGTTTCCTGACACACTTTGTTTCCCCCCCCCCAACCCCTACAAATTGAAATCGAAATTTATAAATGCCTTTATTGGTCCAAGACTCTCCCGAAGGTTGCGTGGCACACTTTCTTGACTTTATACCCAGTAACGGATTAAAACTGCCGCCTCTAACAACACCCGCATAATGTTTTACGCATAAACTGCCGCCCCTCATCCATTATTGTTATTATTTGCTGGTCCTATTATGGGCCAGTGTTTGGATTAACGATATTTAAATTCATAAAAATCGCAAAGACATGCATCTGCTTTTTGAGTGAGAGTATACAATGTAACTTTAAAACGAATAATTTTAACCCATAAACGTTGAACTATGAAAACCTGTAAATAGAAACGCCTAGGGTAATATAATATAGAGGCTACTAATAGAAACAATTCAAAATCTGTCACTTTTTATTATTAATAAAAAAAACCCTTCTAGACCCATTTGAAAATACAGGTTGGGGGATTTTCGCCCGGGGGATTGAATTCACCTTGAGGTTTTATTACAGTTTTTATAATATATAAAATAATATCATTGCTGGCTGTTGGCACATCCTGATAGAAGATATAAAACAAAGTTTTATGTATGTTTTAATATGCCATATTTCAAGCCGTAACATATGTTTTAAAATCCCATAATAGTTACTACTTCTGATAGAGTTTTTTTCTGCTACCCAGTAGGCTGGCTACTCGTGTGGACATCATTTTCTGTTTAATAAAACCTTTTTCAACACAATCATTTTGCGTTAAATCCCCCTTTGTCACCATTTCCAGAAATATTCTTCTACCCATCCTTGTCTTCTTTATAATCTAAATCACTCCACCGTTGATTCCCCGAACATGATGTTATTTTGGGCCGGGTGGGTAAAATGAGAAATTGAGCCAGGTACCTAATAAATTTCTCATCTAACTGAAAGATCATATCAGATCTAAAATGACTTGTGAGTTTTTAATCGATTCAACTAAATTTATCTCCAAATTATGAAGTAAAAACATACTGAACAAACTGTTCAAATAAATAGTGCAAAATTTCCGATTTAAATGAAGTTTTAGGTGTTTTTTGGGTCTTTATCCAGGGCTACATAAGAAGCTCATAAAACATTTAAAATTCTGGTTATTGTTTGGGCTGCAGTATAATGGTGTTGCTTAGTGATTTTATACTCTTATTCTTAAATTGGTTTGTCCCCCGCCCAATTGTTTAATGGTAAAATGGAAGGAATAAATCTTTATAAATCTCTCGTTCGCCTTTATAGCAAGCTTTTTCATCCGATTTTTGACCATGTGTTTCAAGCAAATCTGGAAAATACCCACAAGAAATAATATAAATGTTTTCACGGAGGTAATAAAATATTGATAAGACTGGATACAAATAAATGCGTTAAATTTGTAATGGTGGAAGCTACATTCGATTACATTTTTATTTCGGTAGATACAGTGAGGGCATATGAATCTCAAAATTGTCTTTACCTGTAGACCTAGACAGACATCCACTTCCAAACACAAACCAACACACGAAACTTAAAGGAACTAAACTTCTTCTTTGATTATTGGGGAAAAATAAAGTATTGAATCGGGTGTGATATTTTGATTCAATTTTTGTTTCAGATGAGTAAGTGGGGTCTGCTTGTTTACTAATTTTAGGTTTTCTGTGTCCAGATTGGAACACAAAATCTGTTAAATCTCAACGCTGAGATACGTACATTTTTACATGAAGACAGACTGGCAACCCACAAAATAACCCATCATGTAAAATCAAATGTAATTGACAAATAAATTCGTTTATACCAGAAACAAAATGGTGTGGTCATTTTAATTAAATCTATATTTTAAATGTTTAAATAACGTATTACAGCCGAAAACACATAGATAGGCCTATACAACCAGGGCTAATACTCACTATTATTGTAGATTTATCTAGGTTAAAATGTAGCTTCCTCGTGTATTACATATACGATTATGAATGACTTCATTTTTACAATTTTATAGAATTATACAATGGCAACTTACCTATTACAAATAAGACATAATTAGAGAAATTCTGTAATAGACAGAGTTTCATGCTGTTCATCGTGGAGTATTTAAATCGCGTATTTGTATTAACTGTAGCTAAAGAACTGAAGACACGGACGAGGTCGTAACTATTAAAACCCGTAACCTATATTACCAACTAAACAAAATATACACAGTGTTATCTATTATAATGTTATCTCATATCCTTATAGGTTCTCAGGTGAGAGTGACATTTACAATATTTTAATTAAAACTTCCGTTCTATTTATACAAGCTCACGTTAAGACGCTTTAGTTTAATACGTTTGTTTTTTAACAGCCGTTTAAAGATAATGAAATGAAATGAAATGGGGTTTAACGTCCTACTCTTTTGCACCTAATCTGGGCTAATGGAAGACGGGCATACGCCATACAGTGTGCTATGAGGGAAATTTTTCCCGGGCAGCGGCGCAACGGCCTACTCTTATATCGATTTCCAACTGCCAAGGGATATTTTACGTGCACTCCAATGTGTACACGGGACCTCGGTTTTACGTCCAATCCGAACGACTAGGCAACTGTCCTTGTCAGTTAAAGATAATGGTGAAAGAGCATTACTAGGCGATTATGTTTGATCCGACTCCCGTTTTTCATTAACGATATTTCAGCAGATGATTTCGTGACATGAACATCTGTATCATAAACGTTGATAACTATATCCTAACCTATACTCTAACCCCTATAAATCTATGAATATTTTAGGGCGTATGAGTTAAAATGGGGGTTCAGTATTTTTTTAATTTCTTTTTTTTTGGGGGGGGGGGGGATTGCTGTAATACTGACCTGTTTTGTTTGTAAAACAGGTTTTGAGAACACCCATTTGGTAGTGTTTTTAAGATTTTTAAAATGTATCCATAGATATTGACCAAAAATCCGAATACTGTTCGACAGCCTCGTGGAGAATACTGTGGTCACTCTTACCATGAAATTCTCGCCATGATTATCCCCATTGTCCCATAATTATTGGAGTTGTGTGGCTCTTTGGTCTTCGCAATTTAATAAATGAAATATTGTATAATTGAACTCTAATTAATTAAGAAAATTCTGCATGCACCAAATCACTGTTAGGTTAAGTATGAAAATAAATGTCGGTAGTTGGTCATATTCCGGCATGCAGCAATGTTCATAAAGACAATACTCAATAACAAATTATTGTATTGATAAACCGAAATGGAAGATCAAAATGAAAGATATCCTTAAAATCATCAATATCTTTCAGATATATGTATTATTTCTAAACATATTACGTCACGTGCGGATAACCGGTAGTATTTTCAATGTAAACTAATACTAAAGTGTTAAGAAATGTGATTTAGAAGTCGGCGATAATGATGTGTAATGGTCAGTGGCCGGTTGCTCAGAGCTGAATTAACTTTTAACGATCCGTTAACACGCAGTTGAAAGTTCATTAGCTTTAATAGAGAAAAAGTCTGTTGCTGGAAGCCCCGTTACTTTATTTGCTGTTAACTTGCTATTATATTCAACGGAGGTGTTGGGCTCCGTTATATGTTTAATGCTGGCATTAGTGGGCTGTAGCAAAAGGTCATAGATTACCACCAGTGTAACTGTTGTATTTTTCTATAGAAAAACTTCCAGAGGGTTGGGAGATGGTTGGGGGTGGGGGGGGGCTATATTATTCTATATAATTTCGGGGTCTGTATTAGGAAATAATGGCCCCAAATATTCTGTAGCGCAAATCCCATAATTTTCCCTATTGATTTATGCTAAAAAAAAATAATTCTAAAGGAAAAAAAAATCTATAGTGTTTCTGTAGTATATTCTACGGTTATCTTTTTGTCTTTAATCAAGTTTTGTGAACAGACTGCACATTTGTCTCAACGTCTTCAGGTTCTTGTTAATACAATGTACTAACTTCTATAAAGTTGCAAAACATGTACATTGAATTTAAAAATCTAAAATTCAGCCAATGAATATTCTTCTCCTGGATGAACTTTAATCAGTCTGTAAGATAATGGATAATGAAATCATAGGCGTACTTTCGGGCAAGCTGATTTATCGGGCAGAGGAGTAAAGTGAGAAAAAAAAATATTTCATCTACTTGGCAAAATAAAGTACCCGAAATCTAATAAAACACTAATTTTACGGGCTGGAATAGCAATAAAACGCGTTTGCAGGTGTCAAATATTGCAAAATTTTCTTGGGAGGTCTCTACAAGGTCAGCTCCGCTTCTTCGCCTCTCGAGGAAAACTTGAATTTTTTTCGGGCATTTCTAGTTTTGCATCCCTAACTGCGAAGCATTTGTGAATGCAGCTGCAAAAGTCCGATTGGATGCTTGGAATTCGGAGTGGGATTTCGGTTACAAAAGGATCCTTTTGGAGTTAC
Source organism: Patella depressa (assembly GCA_948474765.1). Lineage (NCBI taxonomy): Eukaryota > Metazoa > Mollusca > Gastropoda > Patellidae > Patella > Patella depressa. Next base: position 54,257,032 of record OX419715.1, on the reverse strand, counting down.
TTACACGGACGAGAATAGCAGAAAACGCATTTGCGGTGGTTAAATTTTAAAAATGTTCTACGGGAAGAAATCGGGTCATCGGGTAGGCTGTATTGGACCAAATTGAAGATGCTGTATTCATAGGCTGGAATAGCAGGAAGACTCGTTTGCGGCCGTTAAATTTTCAAAATTTTCCGTCTTCGTCCACTGTAAACGATTGATTGAAATTCGAGTCAGCCACCTTAATTAAGCTATATTAGATCACTTTGAAGTTGTTCTGTTCACGGGCTGAAATAGCAGGAAAACCAAATTGAAGATGCTGTATTCTTAGGCTGGAATAGCAGGAAGACTCGTTTGCGGCCGTTAAATTTTCAAAATTTTCCGTCTTCGTCCACTGTAAACGATTGATTGAAATTCGAGTCAGCCACCTTAATTAAGCTATATTAGATCACTTTGAAGTTGCTCTGTTCACGGGCTGAAATAGCAGGAAAACGTGTTTGCAGCCGTCAAATATTCCAAAATTTTCTTCATGGGGTGGGGTTGGGCTTTGTCTGTAAACTCGAAAATTTTTTGGGCAATTCGGGTTCTGCCCCCCTAACTGTCATCGAGCCCGTATGCCTATAAATGAAATTGACTTTCCAGCAACAGAAATTTAACGGGCCGTTAACATACGACACGTTAGCAAGTTTTTTTTCGACATTGATTCAGTGGACAGTCTCTGAACGTTCAAGGTGAGTGTAATGAGACCGACAACATAACATTCCCAGAACACCCACCCATTGTAGAGAATTGACCCCCGATATCTCGAAAACGCCCCATCAAACACCTGATCACCACCCAGATTGGGAATCTACACAAAAAACTGGTCTAGAAAAATTCTGGTCTATTGAATTCACAACTCGGGTGGCGATTCTCACCCCCCCCCCCATTTCAGCCACTGGACTAATTGTGGTTTTTGTGAAAATGCCTTTGGTTTATACTGGACTTTTTTTTCTCTGTGTGGCTTTTATCTGTAGTTTTTAGTTGTGTTTTACTTTTTTCAAATTTTCTTTTAAATCAGCTTACCTTTTGTCGACGTGGCTTATATCCATATATTAGTCGTTCGGATGGGACGAAAAACCGAGGCCCCGTGTACACATTGGAGTGCACGTAAAAGATCCCTTTGCAGTTGGAATTCGATATAAGAGTAGGCCCGGCTTCCATTAGCCCAGGTTAGGTGCAAAAGAGTAGGACGTTAAACCCCATTTCATTTTATATCCATATGAGTTTTAGCCATGGAGTGTTTTAATCCATCAAGTTAAAAGTGAGACTTCCAAAATCTAAAAGAACGTAGGTATTCAGAAGGAAAAAAAAAACCTGCTATGCACTAGACTGATCCGATCCCTTGGTTAAGACTAAGAGCCCTCGGTCGTGATTAACTGAGCAGTCGATCTTAAACATTTCAGATTGGGCAATTTAAAAAAAAAAACACGACGGTATAATGTTTTTCTGACATTCTATAGTACATGTAGTTACTTTAGTCACGTAAATTTGTATCGGTTCCCCTCTCTAGCCGATACAATTTACGTTACTGAAGTAACTAATTCTATTGCAGCCTCTATAGCTCGAGAATTTAAACATTGATGCATACCAAAGGGAAATTCATCCAAGAACTTTTGATCCTTAACACATTGTTTAATTTTCATCTCATGAACCGGACAATTTGTCGCCTCATGAATGTTCACAAACGTCATTCATATTTCACATTTTCCGTGAAAGGCAGAGGCATAACTCAAGAATGGGTGCGCACCAAACTTGAACTCATCCATAACTAGAGATACTTAACACATCATACATGTTTTAAGTTTCATCCGAATTAAGGTAAAGGGTAGCGGCTATTTTGACGGGAAGTTTCGGCCCCTTGCCTTAAGTACTAGGATGGGAGCGGCTTTTTTGACGGGAAGTTTCTTCGGATCCCAAAATGAACATGAGCAAATAAAGTAAAATAAGTTTATTGTATACACATGTAACTGAGGATCTATCAGTAATAATTTATAATACATGTACCTGGACAAAAAATTACTTATGGTATTCCCAACCCATTTCACGATTCTTCTAAAAAAAAAATAAATCAATTTTATAAACACATTTCTTGGAAACTTTAATTGTGGCATGTAGACAGCAACTTTACTTGAAAATTGATTTTATTTTTGAGGATTAAATGATGTCATGATGAATTTTAATATGACCTTTTTGAAAGCAATCCTTACAATGATTAAAGGAGGAGTCTAAGTAAATTATGTGTGAAAGACCACTAGACACTTGTATTCAGTCCTATGCAATATCTCAAGCTCTAAGATACTTTTGCAAAGAATACAAATTCTGCAATATGCCAAGATAACAATATCTGTATCTTTGCACCAATTGTAGTTGCAAACAATCACCCTATCATTATCAAGTCTTTGTGAAATTCCTTAAATAAGTTACTACCCATGCTAAACAAATCTATCAATCATTTCTGAGTGGTTCAATATTTAGATTTGAAACTTTCAGAATGGTTAATTGGACCATTTTGCTACAATTTTGTATTTTAATTTGCATACTTAACCCACTTTTATCTACTGTGTCTTGTAAAATATAGATTTCAATTAAGTTTTCAAGAACTTTATTGTTTTTCTGTGATTTCAGGAATTTATGATGCTGATAATTTAAGATGAATGGATAATGAAATGGATTTTAATTTAACATACAGCTCTCTGAAGACCAATTATATGTAGACACACACTGGGATTTCCCTGTAACATCATTCATTATAAGGGAGTTAGTTGTCTGTCCAATGCTGGGCCTGGGATTCACCATGACACATAATAAAATTGTTTAACAATTTTAAGGCAGTCATCGGAGTCTAACAGGACTGTAAAGTAACAATATATGTAGAAAACAAAACATGCAAGAAAGTCTTCTCTTTTTCAACTATTAGTATTAGAGCCATATTCCCAAATGCTGACTTAGTTAAGCAGTAGTCTTTATTTTCCCTAGTCAGTCTCCAGAAATACAATATTTAATAAAAGTTCATAATCGACAAAAACAATATTATCGGTTTTTATTCTGGGCAGATTCTTTACGAGCTGCATCTTGTAATAGTTGTGTGTCACATTCATCAGCTGGTAACTGGACATACCGCACTACAGATCCCCTAATAAAACAATTCTTTACTGATAACTGGAAAACAAATAAATTAATAATTGAATGAAAGCAATATAAATAAAGCAGCCAGTTAAGAATATGTTCACCATGGAACAACAACCCCAATTTATACCACCTCTTTTTTTTTAAAACCAATAAATCAAAAGTTAAACATATATTATGCAGGAGCTAAATCTGTCTATTGCAGTTCTTTCTTTAGGCCTGAAATGTTATCTAAATTATTAATTAGACATTAATTAACTTATCCAGACCATAATCAACTCTCAAAGCCATCTAGGCTGCAATATCTAGCAGATTTGAATACCTTTTTTGAAAAATAATTAGAGGTAAAAATGGATAATTAAGACTTTGTTTTTATCGTACCAACTTTATAAATTATAATTGAGGCTAGCCTAAAATCCTAAAGCTAATATCTTGGTTCCGATTGGAGCAATTAGACTGAAATTTTCAGCATATTCTATTTACGTTATCCATTTTTTAAATTGACTATTATTTTATGAAAACTATCAGCTATCTAATCTCCAATAATGCCCTTTAAACATAGTCGTTTTTTGCTGGACTTACCATGTGTGGATACTTATCTGGATCTGTAACATTGATATCTGTTAATTTGATATTCAAAAACTGATCCACAGAATGCAAGGTTCCACATATACTGAAAACATTAAAACAATATTCAATAAATTCATCAAATCAGATCACGTGCAAAATTTTTGTCAGATCTACAAATCAATTCATAATATACATGTACATGAAAATGTGTTATGTTAATAAAATTGATATTGTTGATTTAAGTTTTAAGTATAGGACGCTCTATACTTAATCATAGGGTACTTTTTTCAATTCCTTCTTTGAACCATACATGCAACTGAAAATGTTGGCCCCAGTCGTGCCGACTGTTTCCACATCATTGTCTGATAGAAATTTGTCAGAATATGACATTATATCCTTATCTTTATGTATGAGTTTTAGTGTAGCTAATACCTTGGGATGAGTTGTCTTCTAACTTGGGATGAGTTGTCCTAAATTGGGATGAGTTGTCTTATATTGGGATGAGTTGTCTTATATTGGGATGAGTTGTCAGGTATTCACATGAAATTTCCTTAGCTATTATAGTAGGCTTGTAATGACAAGTTAATGGTATAGCATAACAGAATGTGACAGGATGCTCCTGATGGGAAATTAACCTGCAACACTGGGCATTACACCACTACTGCTCAGTGAATCAAAGGCAATCACCTAAGTCAGTGCGAGTGAACAATCTTGGCATACTAGTATGTATGAAATTTCAAAAGTCAGATGAAAAAAATGCTTGATTAAAGGAGCTAAATCGCTAATATTTGGGGCCTAGAAATTGACACAAATGTAATATGAATGTATATAAACTGATTTACATTCAATAGCTTCCGTCTTTACTCTAATATCAAATCAGTTATGTTTGGCGAAGTACCGTACACCAGAAGTCTCAATTGAATCACAATATATATAGTGTCTGGTTATTCCAGCCTACATAGTATTTATTGCGCATGCTTACCGTTTGAGATGTAATGTGGAGTATACCTAGCCTTGAGTCTAAATCCGCATGGTACACGTTTCGTGTACCAATGGTAAAAAGATAGGTTGGCAGGCAACGAAACATACGCCCACAGCAGCTAAATCGTCCGGGCAGTCAACAAGGGTTGTCGCATATTTTTACTTTTTTTGGTAATGAAACATTTGTAATACACTAAAATTAGTAAAATCTGATTAAAGTTCCAATAGCATTTCTTTAAGTTATATTTTTAAAATTTATTAAAATAAAGCCCCAAAATAGATTGAACCTATAAACAGTCCTACCTTGTTAAAGAATAATCCTATTAATCCTATAATTCACTATTGCCAGTTGAGAAATTGGCAAAAATATCATTTTCAACTTCAAATTCAAACGTTTGAAGATGGCCGTCCATGGAGAAGAATAGGAAAACAAGGGAGGTAATTGAGTAACTATTTCCTCAATCAACCAGTGTCACCCTTTCTAACCCCCCCAAAATTTTGTCCAAGATCGTATAATAGTGAGTTGACAACCTTGTGAGCAAAAAACATAGAAATAATTATATTTTGACTTTCTTAGAAAAAGTGAAATTGGAACTTTAAGAGTAACAACTCATGTAATTATCAGAAAATCATTAGAATTTGTTTGCTTTTTATAAAGTTTTGCCCCACGCTAACAATTAGTATAGGAAACATTTAATATGATGGATTTAGCTGTTCAGTTATCAAAATTCATTGAAAATCAAAATACTTGGTCGTATCAATCTGAAGTCAATCGCATATTAAGTTTGGCCTCTAGAGCATCCACCATTTTTTTGAAGTGATCAAGGACTACAACTCTGGCATTAATTATCAGAAATCACTGAAAATCAATCTGAAGTCAATCGGATGCTAAGTTTGGCCTCTATAGCATCACAAGATTTTTTTGAAGTGATCAAGGGAGATAACTCTGGCAGTAATTATTTGAAATCGCTGAAAATCAATAGGCTTCTTCGTCTCATGACCTTAAACACTGTGTATAAATTTAAAGTCAATCGGATATTAACTTTGGCCTTTAGAGCGTCCACAAGATTTTTTTTTAAGTGATCAAGGGCCATAACTCTGGCACTAATTATCTGAAATGACTGAAAATCAATAGGCTTCTTCTTCTTCTGACGTTAAAACAATGTGCATAAATTTAAAGTCAATCGGATATTAACTTTGGCCTCTAGAGCGTCCACAAGATTTTTTGAAGTGATCAAGGGCCATAACTCAGGTAGTTATTATCTGAAATCGCTGAAAAACAATAGGCTTCTTCGTCTCATGACCTTAAACACTGTGTATAAATTTAAAGTCAATTGGATATTAACTTTAGCCTCTAGAGCATCCACAAGCAATTGTGGACGCTGGACCGACAGACGGACGGACGGGGGCAACGACAATATACGACCACATTTCAATGTGGGCGTATAAAAAGTATTTCGTCTTAAATATTGGATATCAGAAGCCCATTTTTTCTTGGTAAGACCACATCATCAATGTTGATTTAAATTGACAAATAATTTGTGTTTTCAACATCGAAGACTTTCCATGATATTGTGTTAGCGACTTAGCTACTTTAATCGACACTTTATTCAGTATGGGATGGGGGGGGGGGTGCAGGCTGTTTCGTAACCGGAGGAAACCCATGAGGTTGAGAAGCGCCCCTATCTCCATGCCACATACGCTCACACCAGGGATCGAAACCACAGCCGCAAGCCAGAGGTGACCGGCCAGCTAGAGGTTGAAAGCTGATTGGGACCAAAAGTCAAAGCTGATTTGGACCACATTCCAGGCTTATTCGGACCACCACTAGGCTGATTCGGACCACACAATAAAAAAAAATACTAGAAACTGAGATTTTGATATTAACTATAATAGGTGCTTTTATGTATGTCAATTCATGTTTTATATTCCATTTTGGTATGTCACAGTGTCTGTATTAACAGAGATTTGGCCGTTATGACCAGATTTTTTGGCTGTTATGACCACACTGTTTGGCCGATATGATTAAAGCAGGGCCATTTTGACCAAACCTGTTTTTGGTCGTTATGACATGGGGCCGTTATGACTACATCTCATTATAAATCTTATGTAAATTATTATACGTTTTGTGCAATTTAAAGATGGCATTTTTATTTTATTTTTTAAACTTCATAACTTGTTTTGGAATTTATATTGTGTGTAATTATATGTTGTAAAAAGACTGTTTAAACCATTTTATGTTCAACTAATACTAGCATAACGGAAATCCGAATCCATTATACATATATTGTGTGTAATTATATGTTATAGATAGAAATACTGTTTAAACCAATTTATGTTAATTTCAATAAGTCATACAAATTTGAAAAGTAATACCAGCAATACAGTTAGTAGCATAACGGAAATCGGTTATTTCGAATATGATGTATATAATAATGTTTATCCTACCTTGTTCAGAAAATAAACATAATATAGGGTGACCCACCATAGATAAATATCTCCAAATATTTCGACAATTACTCCACAATATTTATATATATACCAAGCCTTAAATCAGTTGCACACATTTATAGTCACTAAATAAACGATCATGTTGTACTTAATAAGCTATGACCATTTAACCATCTATAAATAATAGACAGAAAAATGGTTCTGAGTGTCGTCCATAACATCCAGACACTTTTGAGTAAAAGATAGGTTATGTGCCCTTGTTTTGAAATCAGTCTTACTTAACCAGTCTACTGACCATTCTATGTCTGATTGACAGGTCGGGATAATCAAGATTACGATTTTACGAAACATAACAAAAAGCTGGAACAAGAAATTGCATTTAGAAATACGCACGTAAGACAACTCAACAATTGTTTTAAGAACCTTGTAGAAATAAAATCAAACTACTGCTAGTATCATGTTCTTGCTGACGAAATTTTTCAGAGATATTATTTGACTACTAAACCAAAAGATGCCACTCCTATTCCAAACGGTACAGTTAATAATAAAGCAATTCAAAAGATAGGCTGGCACTGCCAGGCAGGATACGCCCACATTTTCGAGAGATGGACAGACAACAAGCAATACCGAAAGTGATTTTTCCTACATCTTTGAGTCCTGTATTTCATACTGTATTGGGAGCAGCCATTTAGTTGGTCAGTTCCAGTCTGATATTAATGAAATTCGAAACCGACAATGATTATGGTGTGACGGTACACAACCTAGAAATGTGACTTTTCATCAAAATCGGATAAGAATTGTGACCTGTAGAGAGTCCACAACCATGATATACCATATTTTTACACTATTCGTGTACAAACGGCGACCATTTCGTCCGGCAATTTTGGTACGATTTTCACGAAATTAGAACTCAACCTTCCTCATCAAAATCGAATTAAAATTGTGACCTATACAGGGTCCACAACCATGATATATCATTTTTTTTAACAGTATTCGCGTACAAACGGCGGCCATTTTGTCTGTCAATTTTGGTCCGATTTTCCCGAAATTCAAACTCAACCTTCCTTACAGTGTAACGGTGATATAATCAAACGTTTTTTTAAATTGGATAATAATTGTGACCTCCAGAGGGACCACAAGCTAAAGAAAGGGGGATTTTGCGTATAACCAGGGGCCATAATTCAGGAAGTTACGATCCGATATGCGCAAATATCGAAAAGAACCAAGATCTTTGGGTTATAACCATGAATTTCAAGTTTCATCAAAATCGAATTAAAATTGTGACCTTTACAGGGTCCACAACCTTGATATACCATTTTTTAACAGTATTCGCGTACAAACGGTGGCCATTTTGTATGTCAATTTTGGTCTGATTTTCACGAAATTCGAACTCAACCTTCCTTACAGTGTAACGGTAATATAATCAAACATTTTTTTAAATCGGATAATAATTGTGACCTCCAAGCTAAAAAAAAGGCGATTTTGCGTATAATCAGGGGCCATAATTCAGGAAGTTACGATCCGATATGCGCAAATATCGAAAAGAACCAAGATCTTTGGGTTATAACCATGAATTTCAAGTTTCATCAAAATCGAATCAAAATTGTGACCTCCACAGGGTCCACAACCTTGATATACCATTTTTTAACAGTATTCGCGTACAAACGGCAGCCATTTTGTATGGCAATTTTCGTCCGATTTTCCCGAAATTCGAACTCAACCTTCCTTAGGGTGTAACGGTGATATAATCAAACGGTTTTTTAAATCGAATAATAATTGTGACCTCCAAGCTAAAAAAAAAGGCGATTTTGTGCATAATCAGGGGCCATAATTCAGGAAGTTACGATCCGATATGCGCAAATATCGAAAGGAAGCAAGATCTTTGGGTTATAACCATGAATTTCAAGTTTCATCAAAATTGAATCAAAATTGTGACCTCCACAGGGTCCACAACCTTGATATACCATTTTTTAACAGTATTCGTGTACAAACGGCGGCCATTTTGTATGGCAATTTTTGTCCGATTTTCCTGAAATTCGAACTCAACCTTCCTTAGGGTGTAACGGTGATATAATCAAACGGTTTTTTAAATCGAATAATAATTGTGACCTCCAGAGGGACAACAAGCTAAAAAGGGTGATTTTTCGGACAATCAGGGGCCATAATTCAGGAAATTACATTCCGATAGCCGCAAATATCGAAAGGAACCAAGATCTTTGGGTTACAAACATGCATGTCAAGTTTCATCAAAATCGGTTCAAAATTGTGACCTCTATAGGGTCCACAAGCTAAAAACGTGATTTTTCGTACAATCAGGGGCCATAATCCATGAAGTTTTGATCCGATACATGCCAATATCGAAAGGAACCGAGATCTTTTGGGGATAAACCTATATTTCAAGTTTCGTCAAAATCGGATAAGAATTGTGACCTGTAGAGAGTCCACAAACAAATTGTGGACGGACGGACGTCCGGACGGACAGGGGCGACGACATAATACGTCCACATGAAAATGTGGGCGTATAAAAAGGGTGATTTTTTGGACAATCAGGGGCCATAATTCAGGAAATTACATTCCGATAGGCGCAAATATCGAAAGGAACCAAGATCTTTGGGTTATAAACATGCATGTCAAGTTTCATCAAAATCGGTTCAAAATTGTGACCTCTATAGGGTGCACAAGCTAAAAACGTGATTTTTCGTACAATCAGGGGCCATAATCCATGAAGTTTTCATCCGATACATGCCAATATCGAAAGCAGCCGAGATCTTTTGGGGATAAACCTATATTTCAAGTTTTGTCGAAATCGGATAAGAATTGTGACCTGTAGAGAGTCCACAAACAAATTGTGAATCAGGGCCCATAATTCAGGAAATTACATTCTGATAGCCGCAAATATCGAAAGGAACCAAGATCTTTGGGTTACAAACATGCATGTCAAGTTTCATCAAAATCGGTTCAAAATTGTGACCTCTATAGGGTCCACAAGCTAAAAACGTGATTTTTCGTACAATCAGGGGCCATAATCCATGAAGTTTTGATCTAATACATGCCAATATCGAAAGAAACCGAGATCTTTTGGGGATAAACCTATATTTCAAGTTTCGTCAAAATCGGATAAGAATTGTGACCTGTAGAGAGTCCACAAACAAATTGTGGACGGACGGACGTCCGGACGGACAGGGGCGACGACATAATACGTCCACATGAAAATGTGGGCGTATAAAAAAGGCGATTTTGCGTATAATCAGGGGCCATAATTCAGGAAGATACGATCCGATATGCGCAAATATCGAAAGGAATCAAGATCTTTGGGTTATAACCATGAATTTCAAGTTTCATCAAAATCGAATTAAAATTGTGACCTCTACAGGGTCCACAACCATGATATACCTTTTTTTTAAACAGTATTTGCGTACAAACGGCGGCCATTTTGTATGGCAATTTTGGTCCGATTTTCCCGAAATTCGAACTCAACCTTCCTTAGGGTGTAACTGTGATATAATCAAACGTTTTTTTAAATCGGATAATAATTGTGACCTCCAGAGGGACCACAAGCTAAAAGATAGGCTGGCACTGCCAGGCAGGATACGCCCACATTTTCGAAAGATGGACAGAGAACAAGCAATACCGAAAGTGATTTTTCCTACATCTTTAAGTCCTGTATTTCATACTGTATTGGGAGCAGCCATTTAGTTGGTCAGTTCCAGTCTGATATTAATGAAATTCGAAACCGACAATGATTATGGTGTGATGGTACACAACCTAGAAATGTGACTTTTCATCAAAATCGGATAAGAATTGTGACCTGTAGAGAGTCCACAACCATGATATACCATATTTTTACACTATTCGCGTACAAACGGCGACCATTTCGTCCGGCAATTTTGGTACGATTTTCACGAAATTAGAACTCAACCATCCTCATCAAAATCGAATTAAAATTGTGACCTATACAGGCTCCACAATCATGATATATCATTTTTTTAACAGTATTCGCATACAAACGGCGGCCATTTTGTCTGTCAATTTTGGTCCGATTTTCCCGAAATTCAAACTCAACCTTCCTTACAGTGCAACGGTGATATAATCAAACGTTTTTTTAAATTGGATAATAATTGTGACCTCCAGAGGGACCACAAGCTAAAGAAAGGGGGATTTTGCGTATAACCAGGGGCCATAATTCAGGAAGTTACGATCCGATATGCGCAAATATCGAAAAGAACCAAGATCTTTGGGTTATAACCATGAATTTCAAGTTTCATCAAAATCGAATTAAAATTGTGACCTTTACAGCGTCCACAACCTTGATATACCATTTTTTAACAGTATTCGCGTACAAACGGTGGCCATTTTGTGTGGCAATTTTGGTCTGATTTTCCCGAAATTCGAACTCAACCTTCCTTACGGTGTAGCAGTAATATAATCAAACGTTTTTTTAAATCGGATAATAATTGTGACCTCCAAGCTAAAAAAAAGGCAATTTTGCGTATAATCAGGGGCCATAATTCCGGAAGTTACGATCCGATATGCGCAAATATCAAAAGGAAGCAAGATCTTTGGGTTATAACCATGAATTTCAAGTTTCATCAAAATCGAATCAAAATTGTGACCTCCACAGGGTCCACAACCTTGATATACCATTTTTTAACAGTATTCGCATACAAACGGCGGCCATTTTGTATGGCAATTTTCGTCCGATTTTCCCGAAATTCGAACTCAACCTTCCTTACGGTGTAACGGTGATATAATCAAACGTTTTTTTAAATCGAATAATAATTGTGACCTCCAAGCTAAAAAAAAGGCGATTTTGCGTATAATCAGGGGCCATAATTCAGGAAGTTACGATCCGATATGCGCAAATATCGAAAGGAAGCAAGATCTTTGGGTTATAACCATGAATTTCAAGTTTCATCAAAATCAAATCAAAATTGTGACCTCCACAGGGTCCACAACCTTGATATACCATTTTTTAACAGTATTCGCGTACAAACGGCGGCCATTTTGTATGGCAATTTTCGTCCGATTTTCCCGAAATTCGAACTCAACCTTCCTTAGGGTGTAACGGTGATATAATCAAACGGTTTTTTAAATCGAATAATAATTGTGACCTCCAGAGGGACCACAAGCTAAAAAGGGTGATTTTTCGGACAATCAGGGGCCATAATTCAGGAAATTACATTCCGATAGCCGCAAATATCGAAAGGAACCAAGATCTTTGGGTTACAAACATGCATGTCAAGTTTCATCAAAATCGGTTCAAAATTGTGACCTCTATAGGGTCCACAAGCTAAAAACGTGATTTTTCGTACAATCAGGGGCCATAATCCATGAAGTTTTGATCCGATACATGCCAATATCGAAAGGAACCGAGATCTTATGGGGATAAACCTATATTTCAAGTTTCGTCAAAATCGGATAAGAATTGTGACATGTAGAGAGTCCACAAACAAATTGTGGACGGACGGACGTCCGGATGGACGGACGGACGGACGTCCGGACGGACAGGGGCGACGACATAATACGTCCACATGAAAATGTGGGCGTATAAAAATAAAAAGAACGTAATTTCTAAAGCTGCTATAATAACCAATAAGCTAAATTTTACTGCTATTCAAAATCGTCAACAATAGATTTTTTTACGGCTGTTATTGTTGATCAACTGGTAGAGAAGTGCACTGCCATGGCTATTTATAGTATCATAGACTCCACGTCTGGCTATTCATAGTCAAGATCCAGCCACTGCAGCGTGCACATTAGCCGTATTGAGTCCAACTTTCTGTAGAGAGCATGGTTCACACTACATACATGTAATAGATTTATTATAGACTCAATTTTAACACAAGTAAACGGGTAGGTAGCATCTTGAAAAATGTACTATATTACTACATGAAAATTACTCAGATCTTACTGACAGAAAGAATAAGGAATTTGTGTGATTGGATCTGATTGTTTATTGGGTTACTAGGCTTGTCATTAATTAACAATAAATGGTATGATAATTAGGTTCTTGTGTATATTGCTACCTGAGTTTTATACTATCAAGTGTGATTTAATTAACTTTGTTTCATGTGTATTTGTGTATACTGCTAAGAAATATTGTCATTTTTGGCTTATTATCAAATTTATGTAAACATATTTTAAATACTCTCATTATTTACATAATGGTCCGAATGAGCCTTGTCGTGGTCCAAATCAGCCAAAAATCTTGTCCCAATCAGCCACAAATCTGGTCCAAATCAGCCATGGTCCCAATCAGCCGATTACCAAATTATTAATATCAAATACTGTAGTACTGGCTAAAAACAAAAGAAATAGGCCTACACATCAGATTTATTAACTAAATGTTTTTCGCTATTTCTCATACCCATTATATGTAGCTATCCTCAGGTCCGGATACAAAGTCACACAGCAGTGAAAGCACTGCACATATTTGCTACAAGAACGTAGCTAAAAACATTGAGATATAGTCTACTAGGTCTAGTACACTACTACTACTGAAAACACGGAGTCGGAGGGTTGAGAGATGTCAGTATATATTTAAGCACATGTCAGTATATATTTCCATTCACATATTTACATCCCTGCTACAAGAACAAACCTCAAATCATTCTTCAACTCCACAACAACTTCTTTTCCAACCAAAGACTTGAAAAAGGAATAAAATAACTGAAAAATAATCAGAAAATAAACGTTTTTGGGTTTTTTATTTTTACACACGCACTTGGGTTAAGTCATTTCATGTGATTAAGGGGAGGTAACTCCATTTAGAAATCGCGTTAAAAAATATCTCTCTGAGCATAAATACGAATAAAACCTAAGACATTTCAGCCAAATGATCAATTCAGTCATTTGTATTGAAAGACGGTATTTACTTTTAGTAAATGTTCAATTTAAAACATGTGTCACTGATGATGAATTTATATAAAAAGCAATAAAATTGACGACAAACATTACCATTTTCGACTTGATGCTCCCGCAAAATGCAACTCACGTGTTTCACGAGATTCCAAATTTCAATTTCCGATCTGTATGCGTTAAGGCATAGATAATACCTTACGCAAATCTTGATCATTAAAAATTAACTCTTATTATCAATCATTGGCGTTTCCTTGTCTGGTAATTAGACAATTAATATTTTCAATGATTGGTCACGTGATTTACAGCGAGATTTCATCCTCCATTACAGAAAACGGCAATCTCATCGTGGTTTTGTTTATCTTATGAAAAATCGTAGGAACCGATGACACAAGGCTGTGTGGCTTTGAAACAGAGAAATGGATTCACAGATGAATGAACTTTATGGAAATAATGGACCGAAACAAGTCCACTTCAGTCCGTATGCTTTCAATGGAGGGTAAAAACCTTTGAAATAGCCTAGTTGTTGAAATTAAAAATGAATAATCATAATCATCATCATAGCATGTATTGTATAAATAAGCCTAGATCTAGGCCTATAATATAAAATATCATTAGCCTAGGCCTATAGTTATAGGCCTAAATCTAAATTAAAATTAATATATAACATTAACAGGCCTTGCCCGAGTAGAGTGAAGCTGTTGTGATTGCTGTCAACTATAAGACTCCTTCATAATTAAGTTTCCCAAGTCAAGTGATACAAATATTGAAATAATGACAATGTTGTTAAATAATTTCATTTTTCCCAATTGATTTTAAAGGAGCTAAATCGCTTATATTTGGGGCCTAGAAATTGACACAAATGGGTCGCAAGCCATATAATAATTTAATAAGAATGTATATAAACTGTAGGCACTTGGACATTTTTTTTAACTTGATTAAATACCTTCAAAACGGCAACTAATTTGTCACATTTGGTTCACTTTTGCCCGAGCTATAGCATTTTGAAGAGTCTAATTAACAGTCAATTAAAGCAATAGAAATCCGTTAAAACAACGGGAAAAATTGTGATGGTAAACAACATTGGGCAGAAGAGCACGTGGCTAGTCAGTCATCAGAAGGGCCAATCAGAAGTGGCAATACTGGTCACGTGACCTCATGTCATCGTCGGTGTCGAGCAGACGCTTTCCTACTTCAAATCAAAAACAGATCCATCTAAGCTTGTTGTCTCACCAAAATCATCATTTAATCTATCAATTCATAAACTAAATTAATAATCTTCCACAAACAATTACTATTTTAAGGAAAATATGGACAGTGCTTGATATTTTCGAGCTTAAATCGCAAAGTTTCGATTGACAGTGGAAGCTACACGGCGGAATAAATTGGGTGATGTGCGGCATTGAATTTCCAAACAAAAAGGCCATTTTTGAGCTGTATAGAGTCTAAAGTAACTGTGCCGACCTTTTCAATCTCTCCACTGGCTTCCCATATCCTCAAGAATAGACTTCGAACTCCTCCTGCTCGCCTACAAGTGTCTCCACAACCTTGCCCCAGTCTACCTATCAGTACTCCTTCCTCTCTACCAGCCATCAAGGTCACTTCGCTCACAGAACCAACTTCTCTTCACAGTGCCTCGCGTCCACTCAACATCCTTTGGAAAAAGATCCTTCTCTTACTCTATTAAATGGAACTCTCTGCCACCCAACATCAAGTCCTGTCACCCTCTCTACATTCAAGACTCAACTGAAGACTTTCCTCTTTAAACAAAACTTTAAATACATGTAGATAACTAAATTCTACAGCTACTTTCACATCTACACCGCGCACAGAGCACTCACTTGGGTGGATGTGGCGCATTATCAAATGCAACATATTATTATTATTATTATTATGTGCATCAATCCTATGTTTGAGATGTAATGTGGAGTATACCTAGCCTTGTTCTTTGGGTTCCTAGCTGAAAATTATGGCGGTATATTAGTGCCAAAATTCTAACATGCTTTCGTCTAATTTCTTACTTCTATTCATGTAATTTCTAACCTCCATTCATGTAACTTCTAACTTCTATTCATGTAATTTCTTAATCAAGGCAATGTATAATTCAACTTCTTTATTTGTTCAGTGTAAATATCAATTCTATTTCATCTTATTTCTAATATTGGGGCGAAAAATGTCTACTTCATTGTGGTGTTACATGTTAAGCATGAACGGCAAACAAATTTAGAATTTTGATACATCTACCTAGCAACCATCATTATGACATCGTTTGGTGTCGCCACCGTGTGCTCAGTTTGGGAATTGAGCACCTGATCGGGACCATTCTATTGATAAAAACGACTCCCTCTTCGTCAGATTGAGTGGCTTGCCCGAGTGTTAAAATTGAAAACAACATCGGGAGAGAGAGATGGGGACATGGGGTTTAACATCAACTCGACACCAACCAGGTCATTTCGGTATTAACACTGTTCATTGTATTTCAATAATTCGCTTGCGCGTAGGAGTGTTTAGCAGTGGGAGGAAACCAGAGGACCCGGAGAAAACCCACGAGGTTGGAAAGGCGGCTCTGCTCCATGTCACGTAAAAACGGGAAATCGAAACCACGCCAGTTCATTCAATGACAGACCTTATCTTACAGCGTGCACGTGCTAACCATTCGGCCATCCTACCCTCTAAACAACATTGAACGTGATATAAATGTATGGTTTGCAAATATTATTTCGAATACCGTGGCTAAGTAGGTAAGACGCAGGCTCACTAGGCTGTGGGTCGGGAGTTCGATCCCTGCATTGGTCGAAAAAAGTTCATCCAGATTTTCTGGCGTGGTTCCCCTTTATTAGTGTCTTGTCGTTCCGATGGGATGAAAACCCGAGGTTCCATGTACATGTTGGCGTGCACGTAAAAGATCCCGTGACCGTTAGACTTCGATATAAGTCCACCTCGTAGATCCGCTCTCCGGGCAATATTTCCCTAAAGCACACTATATGGCGTATGTCCGTCTCCATTAGCCCGGTTCGGAACAAAACAGTAGGGCGTTAAACCCTCTTTCATTTCATTTCATTTTCTATTTCAAATATAAGCTAAACGGGATTTGGAGAATTTTATGACATCGTTTGGTGTCGCCACCGTGTGCTCAGTTTGGGAATTGAGCACCTGATCGGGACCATTCTATTGATAAAAACGACTCCCTCTTCGTCAGATTGAGTGGCTTGCCCGAGTGTTAAAATTGAAAACAACATCGGGAGAGAGAGATGGGGACAAGTTATCTCCCTTGATCACTTCAAAAAAATCTTGTGATGCTATAGAGGCCAAACTTAGCATCTGATTGACTTCAGATTGATACACAGAGTTTAAGTTGCTGAAAGGAACAAGTATTTTGATTCTCATTGAATTTTGATAACTGAACAGCTAAATCCATGATATTATATGTTTCGTATCCTGATTTTTAGCATGGGGCAAAACTTTATAAAAAGCAAAGAAATTCTTATGATTTTCTGATAATCACATAATGAGTTGTTACTCTTAATCAGATTTAAGTGTATTACAAATGTTTCATTACCGAAAAAAGTAAAAATATGTGACAACCCTTGATGACTGCCTGCTCGATTTAGCTGCTGTGGGCGTATGTTCGTTGCCTGGCAACCTATCTTATAAATATTTTATCATGAATAGTGTCCAACAGATCAAAGAATAAAATTACACTATACTGTGATATAACAGATCAAAGAGTAAACTAACAGGTAGCCCCTTTTTCGACGCGTGTTATCTTCATAGTCCTACCTGGCGGCTCAAATTCAAATAACCTAACGTTAAAATGAAATGAAATGAATAGGGGTTTAACTTCCTAATGTTCTGGGCTAATGAAGATGGGTATACGATACGCCATAGTCCATACACTGCTATGAGGGAAACCACTTCTATGGCCCACTCTTATATTGAATTCCAACTGCCAGGGGATCTTTAGTATGCACACCAATGTGTATGTGTACACAGGACCTCTGTTTTTCGTCCCATCCGAACGACTAGACAGCTGCCTTGACAGGTCCTCTGTCTTGCATAATTGACCAGACAAGAGGAAACCACACCGTAAAATCTGGATGAACTTCCTCTTACCCATTATTAAAATCATAATGTCAATTGACAAACGATACGAATTTACATGGATAAACTTATCACGAACATGATCGGTAATCTAAAAAAAAATCAAGAGTAAAACTATTTATTCAATACATGTATTTAAATTGTGTATGAGTCAAGTTTTAGTTTCCGATGACTTAACCATTAGTTATGAATCGAATTAACCATTAGTTGTGGAATACCTAACCTATTCCTTGTGGACGACTTTAACCAATGGTTGTGGACGACTTTGCTTAATGACGAGTTAACTGGTACCCTATTAATCGAGTAGTTTTATTTTAATTTGTTTTGAGTCGTCTTTAAATGTCTCATCAGACCGTATCTAGGTCCAAGCACTGACTTGGTCTTCTATCTCAGTCTGAGTAGTCTTCTGTTGTTTTGGTCCGAGTTGTCTGCTTACCGCCTATAAAAGTATCAGTTAGAGCTGGACGATATTAGTAAAATCAAATATCGCGATATTTCCCCCAAAAAGGACGATATATCACTATATCGCGATATTTTAGTTTTATTATAAAAAGCTAACGATATATCACAATATCCCGATATTTTAGTTTTATTATGTGATGTATTTTTAAATGAACGTAACAAGTTGCTGGTGTTGCCGCCTAGTGCAGCTACACACGCTTGCAAAATCTACATAAAACTTTTGTTTGCGCTTCATTGTTCTCATCAAAACCAAAAGCCATATGCGACTCGTGCAATGTTTTTTAGGCTTTATTATTACTAATGTTTGATCAGCTTGAGCTTCGCAATGTGCCGCCATCTTTCAAAATGTTGAATAACATGTGGGTATGACTATGACTCATAGTATGAGTACCAGATGTAATTTCCCCTATTCGGTACACTACAACAGCACGTTTGTCTAAATCTCGTATATCAAGACGCAATAAGGTTTTATTTACAAATAACATTTTATTTTTATTTAATTCGGCTACAGTTTAAAAATTGGCAAAAAAAACCCAAACACCCAAACACACGCACAAAATGATAGTTACCTAACAAACGGCATCATACATAAAATGATAATAACTGTTTCCAAACAGTGCCAATGATAAATCGATCGAAGACGGCAAAGAGAAGATATTACACCATGACTTACCTGGCTGGTTATTCGAGTGTTGCACAGCATTAGCAATGGGTTTGACATTATAATGACAAGTATAATAAGTTTAATAATCGAGAAAACTACTAGACTAGTCATGTATTTAGTAGGCCTTGTCAATGAACGAGTGACATGTCATCTGAGTCATCAATCGTGACATAATGTCGTAAATATCGTGATAATATCATGTAAATTGATAGAAAAACACAAGATACGATATATCAATATACCGCGATATTTTAGGTGGTTTATAAAATATCGTAATTCAAATTTTAATATCGCGATATATCGAATTACCGAAAATATCGTCCAGCCCTAGTATCAGTTATAAATAAGACGGTAGATCTACTTGATCAGATATATACCAATATAGGTCTTATTATGGGTCAGCTAATATCTATCAAAATTTCATGTCTTGTCTTATCTTTTAAAAGTTTATGGTTAACTATCAATTAAGATGTTGACCAGGTTCAACCTACGCGAAGCAAACTTAAAGTTTTGACACGTAGAGACATTCGTATCCTGGAACGGGACTCGAGCAATAGGAGGTAGCTTAAGTAATGCCCCTAGTAGTAGGCTACCCGCTAAGATAGCCTAATGTCAATCAAAATGAATTTTAATATACCTGGTGCCCTCTTTTTGTAGTTTGAAGCTTGTTATCAGAGGTATAGTCTGGTATAGGTGCCGTGCACTAATAATATGCAGTCAATATCGCAAGATTTACATCATTTCTCATAAATCTCTCATGTTAGGTGAATAAACTTACCCAATAAAAAAATCAGTGCTATGAATGACAATACTGCTACTTGTAGTTGTAGCACCTACAGACTACTTTCATTTGCGTTTTTGTTACGTCATTTTCACCATCGCTTTATGTTATACTTAGAGCTTATGAATATCCTATTGTACATGTATGCACATCTATATTTTTATTTTTAGAACTGTATTAGCTGTAGCTGGTGAGGATTTCGCTGTTGTTGCTTCTGATACCCGACTAAGTGAAGGCTTCTCAATCCATTCTCGGGACACACCAAAAACATATAAATTGTAAGTTTGAAAGAGGTATTATTCATGAGCTAGATTGCCTATTGCAGGTCTTTTTAAAGCCTTAAATTTTATATGAATTATTAATTGGACATTTATTAACAGACAATACCATAATCAACATAGTCGATGACATCGGATGGCTCTGATTTTAAGTAGATTAGAATGGTTCAGCAATTTATGATTTAAGTTAAATAAGGAGAAGCGAGGCTAAGACTCAAATAACCAGTACTCTTTTTACGATAATAAACAATCAATGCACACATCTTGTCAAAACTATAAACATTGTTAACTTTGATCAGAAAAAAGTAATTTGAATGAAATTTTCAATATATTCATTTTGCATTATCTATTTTTGAACTTAAAAGCAAGAACGGCTAGTTCCTTATCTAAATCTTACAGATAATTTATAATAATAGCCTTTGCATGGAGTAAAACATGGATTTGGGTTAATGATTCCATCATGATTATAGACAATCGTTTATTGATATTTCATATATTATTTTACAGAAGTGACAAGACTGTATTAGGTAGTTGTGGTTTCCATGGAGATGTCTTAACATTAACAAAAGTAATTGGAGCTAGACTAAAAGTATGTACTACACTTATAAATACACCATGTACTATAATAGATATTCAAAAATATATGTTTCCCTCCAAAGGCAACATACAATATCTAGTGCATCAGACACATACTTGTACCACTGTGAATCTTACTTATTGTCCCCTGCTTTTCATAGGGCAACGCACAAATCAACTCGGCCATATAAGACTAAACTAAATTGGAAATTTGTCATATTTGTGCTAGACGAAGCAGTAATTGACTGAAGTTTCTCAGATTTTCAAAGATTCTAATTTTTTCCCACCCCAGCATACCTAAATTTCGTTTCATCTTATATGGCCGAGCTACATATTAATCTGTACGCCACCCCACATCTAGACTTCAATGAAGTCGGCCAAAGCCGTTTGGCTGAAGGGGACGCATTTTTAACAGCATGTTGTGTTGCACATACGACTGTAGCGAGGTAAGCAAGGTCACTAAATTGTTCCTTTACATTGTTCAGGTGTTCACAGAGACTGACACACAACCCTTAAGCTGTAAAAAGTTGTCAATCAAAATTTACTGGAACCGATTTTATTTCGACAAGGATTCAATAGGACAGTTCCAGAACGTACAGGGCGATAATGAGACCTACGTTCAGAGCTGAACTATGTCTTCGGCTAACTCGGATCTTCGCGTAACTCAGATAAAATTGGTTAGTGCATTTAGATCTGAAGTTGACTGTAATAAAGTGAGAGCGATAAAACTCTGAATATAGATTCATTATATCATTACCATGTCCAAGTTCGATCGTAAATATTTTCTGCATAGGCTAAGCAACATAAGAAATTTGAACGGTCAAGACTTTGGAACATAACTCTGCATTTAATTAAGGTAGAGTGTTTAAACATGAAGTAGATTATCATTAGATGAATGTCTTTACTGAGTTCAATGATTAACATTTCGAGCTAAAGCTAAGTAGAGCTAACCAATTTCATTGGTTGATGTTTTTGGGACAAGTTTATCTGACATAGTGTATAGTTGATAATCAGTTTGATAATTGATTGCTCAATACTTTTGAAAAAAATAAATGTGCGATAAATTAATATGTGTCATCTATTTATTATTATTTAAGGCTTGTTCTTTAGAAAGTAGTCCTTCACCAAACATGACATCAATGATGTGTTAATAACCGACTGTTATGCATGCTTATAAAACTCTTACAGAAGTCTTGAGGAGAAATAGCCAAAGTAAAGATATGTTATTAAAGTATATTCAAAGATTTGTGCGATAATAATAACCCAAACGTACAGCATGTTGTTGATATACTCCCACATAACAAAACATGGAGTTTTAATCTAATAGTAATAAACTGGTTATTATAATTAACAAATTTCTTTGATTTTTTTTCTTCAGATGTTTGAACATAGCCATAATAAGAAGATGAGTACATCATCAATAGCTGCTATGTTATCTACTATGTTATATTATAAAAGATTTTTTCCTTATTATGTTTATAATATTATTGGTGGTATAGATGATGAAGGTAAGTACTTGGCCTAAGTCCATAATACTCTAAATGGTTGTTTTTTACTGACCTGAAAACAATGAACCTTTTACCTTTTTTTATGTGTTGTAAAGTTTCTATTCATCCTTTGTGAATGGAAAAGGTTATCACCAAAATATTAAAACAAGAAAAATTCAAATTGTTTAACTTGGTTTAGTGAACTCAGCGCAATATTATCTACCCTTACTCCATGGGGGATACTCAATTGAACGTTCTGAAAATGAATTCTCTCAATCCCCAAAATAGTGACAATTGACTCAAGTAAAAAGATGGATTTCGGGCTACACTGCATGCGTCGACTGAATAAGTAAACGTCCCAACCAACCATGCAGTCGAAACATTTTCGTTGTGTTTAATTATGTCACGATTCTACTCACACTACCTGCGTTGTCCGGACTGACAGACCTGTGACAGAACTGAATTCCTCGTTATTTGATTGCATTTCTGTCAAATCGGACGTTCTGGACTGTGAATCAAGCATCCCCATTATTATTTTGGTAAAACAAAAGGATGATTAAGTATTGATTTTTACAGGTAAAGGATGTGTTTATAGCTTTGATCCTGTAGGATCGTATGAAAGAGAAGCTTACAGAGCTGGTGGCTCAGCTAGTTCAATGTTACAGCCTTTACTGGATAATCAGGTACAGCTCAGTTACTTTTTATACGCCCACATTTTTATGTGGACGTATATTGTCGTCGCCCCCGTCCGTCCGTCCACAATTGTTTGTGAACATGTCTACAGGTCACAATTTTTATCCGATTTCAATGAAACTTAAAATATAGGTTTATCACCCTAAGATCTCGGTTCCTTTCGATATTGGCATGTATCGGACTGTAACTTCATGGGTTATGGCCCCTGATTGTACGAAAAATCACGTTTTTAGCTTGTGAACAGTGTAGAGGTCACAATTTTGATCTGATTTTGATGAAACTTGAAATGCATGTTTATAACCGAAAGATCTTGGTTCCTTTCGATATTTGCGCATATCGGATCGTAACTTCCTGAATTATGGCCCCTGATTGTCCGAAAAATCACCCTTTTTAGCGTGTGCTCCCTGTGGAGGTCAAAATTGTAATCTGATTCAAAAAACCGTTTGATTATATCACCGTTACATAGTTATGGGGGTTGAGTTCGAATTTCGTGAAAATCGGACCAAAATTGACAGACAAAATGGCCGCCGTTTGTACGCGAATAGTGTGAAAATATGTTATATCAAGGTTGTGGACCCTATAGAGGTCACAATTTTGAACCGATTTTCATGAAACTTGATATGCATGTTTATAACTGAAAGATCTTGGTTCCTTTCGCTAATTGCGCATATCGGATCGTAACTTCCTGAATTATGGCCCCTGATTGTCCGAAAAATCACCCTTTTTAGCTTGTGTTCCTTGTGGAGGTCAAAATTGTTATCCGATTCAAAAAAACGTTTGATTATATCACCGTTACATAGTTATGGGGGTTGAGTTCGAATTTCGTGAAAATCGGACCAAAATTGACAGACAAAATGGCCGCTGTTTGTACGCGAATAATGTGAAAATATGTTATATCAAGGTTGTGGACCCTATAGAGGTCACAATTTTGAACCGATTTTCATGAAACTTGAAATGCATGTTTATAACCGAAAGATCTTGGTTCCTTTCGACATTTACGCATATCGGATCGTAACTTCCTGAATTATGGCCCCTGATTGTCCGAAAAATCACACTTTTTAGCTTGTGTTCCCTCTGGAGGTCAAAATTGTTATCCGATTCAAAAAAACGTTTGATTATATCACCGTTACATAGTTATGGGGGTTGAGCTCGAATTTCGTGAAAATCGGACCAAAATTGACAGACAAAATGGCCGCCGTTTGTACACGAATATTGTGAAAAAATGTTATATCAAGGTTGTGGATCCTATAGAGGTCACAATTTTGAATTGATTTTCATGAAACTTGACATGTATGTTTATAACCCAAAGGTCTTGGTTCCTTTCAATATTTGCACCCATAGGATCGTAACTTCCTGAATTATGGCCCCTGATTGTCCAAAAAATCACCCTTTTTAGCTTGTGGTCCCTCTGGAGGTCAAAATTGTTATCCGATTTAAAAAAACGTTTGATTATACCACCGTTACATGGTAATGGAGGTTGAGATCGAATTTCGTGAAAATCGGACCAAAATTGACAGGCAAAATGGCCGCCGTTTGTACGCAAATAGTGTGAAAAAATGTTATATCAAGCTATAGAGGTCACAATTTTGAACCGATTTTGATGAAACTTGACATGTATGTTTATAACCCAAAGATCTTGGGTACTTTCTATATTTGCGCCCATCTGATCGTAACTTCCTGAATTATGTCCCGTGACTGACCAAAAAATTGCCTTTTTTAGCTTGTGGCCCCTCTGTAGGTCAAAATTATTATCCGATTTAAAAAAACATTTGATTATATCACTGTTACATTGTTATAAAAGATGATGTGGAATTTCGTGAAAATTGGACCAAAATTGACGGACAAAATGGCCGCTGTTTGTACGCGAATAGTGTGAAAATATGGTATATCAAGGTTGTGAACCCTATTGACCAAAATTGACAAACAAAATGACCGCTGTTTGTACGCGAATGGTGTAAAAATATGGTATATCAAGGTTGTGAACCCTATAGGGGTCACAATTTTAATACGTTTTTGATGAAACTTGAAATACATTTTTATAACCTAAAGATCTTGGTTCCTTGCGATATTTGTGCATATCGGATTGTAATTTCCTGAATTATGGCCTCTGGTTATACGGAAAATTGCCTTTATGGAGTTCAAAAACATTTGATTATATCACCATTACACTGTAATGAATTTTCAGTTTGAATTTTGTGAACATCGGACCAAAATTGATGAACAAAATGGCTGCCATTTATACACGAATAGTGTAAAAATATGATATATCAAGGTTGTGTACCCTGTAGAGGTCACAATTTCAATTCCATTTTGGTCAAACTGAAAGATCTTGGTTCCTGCCGATATTTGGACATATCTGAACTTAACTTCCTGAATTATGGCCCCTGATTGTACGAAAAGTCGCCATAATATTAAATGTTTCGTATCCAGTGGAGGTGACAGCTTATTCCATGATATTAAATGATTTGTATACTTTACATTAGCATGGAGCAGAACTTTATAAAAACCAAACAAATTCTAATGATTTTCTGATAATTACTTAATATGCTAAAACTCTTGTTGACTGCCCGGACGATTTAGCTGCTGTGTGGGCGTATGTTTCGTTGCCTGGCAACCTATTTTTTCTGTTGGGTATGACCTTATAAAAGTCTCAAAATGTGGGTCAAAGGTTTAAATTAATATAACTCCCTGTGATGGGTTGCCCAATTAAGAGAGCAGAAGATTCTGGCTGCTTTGGCAGAATTGTAATACAGTGTGGCATGTATGGAATAGAGACTAGTCAAAGTTCTATCAGTCTTGATAACTGAAGTGTGGTGATGTAAATCAACCATATTAAACATAATTTATCCGCTGATATTATTATATCGAATTTGTTTGTGCTTTGTTGGCCAAAGTTTCTCTGTTTGCCTGATCAGTATTGGGGGATTGAACAAGTATTTATGTAATGTATTTTATTTGCGATACGGACATAGATTGTATCGTGCATCATAGATGGTCAAAACATCGCGATTCATCAATTCATTGTTGCAGCCCTAGTTACCGTATATATATATATCTGTATTAATACTTTGTTTTTATAGATTGGTTTTAAAAATCAAGAAGGTGCCACGGTTGTACCCCTTAGTAAAGAAAAAGCTGTAGCCTTGGTTAAAGATGTGTTTATCTCAGCCGCTGAAAGAGACATATACACAGGGGATGCCATTATAGTCCAGGTTGTCACAAAAGACGGTGTAAAAACAGAACAATTTCCATTGCGTAAAGATTAGAATTCATATCATCCAGTCATCTTGGTCATTAAACATTGGTGCAGAAATTCAAACCATTAGTTATATATGTATTTGTTAAGACATTTCACTGTATATAATAAAAATTATTAATATCAAAATCTGTTATAAATCTAGGCCTTCAGTTATGTCATTAACACATAGAGATCT
Organism: Patella depressa; assembly: GCA_948474765.1. NCBI lineage: Eukaryota > Metazoa > Mollusca > Gastropoda > Patellidae > Patella > Patella depressa. Next base: position 54,230,549 of record OX419715.1, on the reverse strand, counting down.
TTGTCTGCAATATGCAATTTTCAATTTAGATACAACTTGTTATTCAAAATTTGAGCACTATAATCCCTATTAGTATTCATCTATATGTCAAATACTTGAACAAGAACTATGCTTGGAGTTTATATAATTGTCTGTAAGACTGCATACTGCTTTAATAGTGCATTGTAGTAGTAGGGAAAGCAAGGCAAGAGCCATCATCAATAGAAGTTAATCTCGCTTTAACTACCTCTCATCAAGGCCTTCATGCAATACCTGGGGGTCACAGTGGCTAAGTGGGTTAGACACTGGCTTGTTAGTCTGGAGGTCAAGTGCTAGGTCCCTGCATTGGCCGAGAAAGTTCATCCAGATTTTCCGGCGGAAGTCCCCCCTTGTCAGTGATGTAGGATGGAGGGCCTGACAAGGAAAGCTGCCTAGTCGTTTGGTTGGGATGAAAAAGCGAGGTCCTGTGTACACATTGGCGTGTACATACAAGATCCCTTGGCAGTTGGAATTCGATATAAGAGTAGGCTGTAGTGCAACTATCCAGGCAAAATTTCCCCGATAGAATACTGTATGCCCATCTTCATTAGCCAAGACGTTAAATTCCATTTCATTCATTTCATGTGAGCCTATCAGATTCTTCGATCGTTGCGAATTCCAAGTCTCGCACTTTCAAGCTAAAATGCCTACCTGTGATAATCGAGTTGCAAAGTTCAAGGTTCCTTAAATGTCAAGGTGTTCGTGGCGGTCGCTGTGTCCCCACCACTGATTGGATGCTATAATTTGGGGAATTGTGGAGTAATCTAGCAATGTCCAGATGTTGTAAAACTCGCAGTCGTTGCTTCAGGAACATGGGTAAAAGCATAACAACATTTTATGTGTCCAGGTTAATACATTACATTTACCGGTAATGTAGAAAATAATATCACATTACTTTTAACGCTCTAATCTGAATGCATTCAAACTAGAAATCAATTTAAAAAGCACAAGATTTAAGTTTTAGAACTGGGCATTAGTCTTCAGTGTTATAGACTTGGGACTACTCAGAAAATTTAGTTTCGGTTATGTGTTGTTGCTTTACAACCTATCTTTTCTTCTACTGAAGTAAAGAACAAAAATTTAAGTTGAGAGAGAAGTCGGGGTTTAACATCCACTCAACACAAACTAGGTAATTTCAGGACTAACATATTTGTTCAATTTTATTTCAATAATCTGCTAGCGCATAGGGGTCTTTAGCAGTTGGAGGAGAAAACCCATGAGGTTGAACCCTACACGTTGTCAAGCAGAGATTTGAAACCACACCACTTGACTCAATGACAGACTGTGTGATCAAATGCGCAGGCATTAAGTTGAAGTAGTTGCTTATAAATTTGCACTTCTTCTGGTAATATGTGGGGGATCACGTGGCTAAGTGGGTAAAACGCTGGCTTGCTAGCCTAGAGGTCGGGTGTTCTATCTATCCCTGCATTGGCCGAGAAAGTTCATCCAGATTTTCCAGCATGGTTTCCCCTTGTCAGTGATCCAGGACGGAGGGCCTGACAAGAACAGCTATCTAGTTATTTGGATGGGACAAAAAACCAAGGTCCCATATACAAATTGGCGTGCATGTAAAAGGTCCCTTGGCAGTTGGAATTTGACATAACGGTAAGAGTAGGCCGTAGCGCCGCTGCCCGACCAAAATTTCTCTCATAGCACACTAAGGTGTATGCCCGTCTTCATTAGCCAAGTTTAGGCAGAGGCGTTTTTTACCTGAGGTGCTGGAGGCACCAGCCACCTCGCGAAAAAAATCAAAGAAGTTGAAAAACTAAAATGGGAGAAAAATGCTAAATCCGATGAGAAAGATAGGTTGCCAGGCAACGAAACATACGCCCACAACAGCTAAGTCGTCCGGGCAGTCAACAAGGGTTGTCGCATATTGTTTCTTTTATCAGTAAGGAGAACATTTACAACACATGATAATCTTATTACGAGTAATAGCCCATTAAATAATTATCAGAAATGATTAGAATAGTTTTGATGGTTTGTCTCAAGGCCTTTGTCCACAAGATATTTCAAAGTGATCAACTGCCAGAAATTATCAGATATCACTGAAAATCAAATAGGATTCTTCGTATCATGACCCTAAACACTGTGTACAAATTTAAAGTCAATCGGATATTAACTTTAGCCTTTAGAGCATTCACAGGGTTTTTCAAAGTGATCAAGGGTCATAACTCTGGCAGTAATTATCGGATATCGCTGAAAATAAATAGGCTATTTTGTATCATGACCGTAAATAGTGTATATAAATTTAAAGTCAATCGGATATTAACTTTAGATTTTTCAAAGTGATCAAGGGTCATAACTCTGGCAGTAATTATCGGATATTGCTGAAAATCAATAGGATTCTTTGTATCATGACTTTAAACACCGTGTATAAATTTAAATTCAATCGGATATTAACTTTAGCCTCTAGAGCGTTCACAAGATTTTTCAAAGTGATCAAGGGTCATAACTCTGGCAGTAATTATCAGATATCACCGAAAATCTATAGGCTTCTTTGTCTCATGACCTTAAACACTGTGTATAAATTTAAAGTCAATCGGATATTAACTATAGCCTCTAGAGTGTTCACAAGATTTTTCAAAGTGATCAACTGATCAAGGGTCATAACTCTGGTAGTAATTATCGGATATCACCGAAAATCAATAGGCTTCTTCGTCTCATGACCTTAAACACTGTGTATAAATTTAAAGTCAATCGGATATTAACTTTAGCCTCTAAAGCGTTCACAAGATTTTTCAAAGTGATCAAGGGTCATAACTCTGGAAGGAATTATCGGATATTGCTGAAAATCAACAGGCTTCTTCTTATCATGACCTTACACACTGTGTATAAATTTAAAGTCAATCGGATATTAACTTTAGCCTCTAGAGCGTTCACAAGATTTTTCAAAGTGATCAAGGGTCATAACTCTGGTAGTAATTATCGGATATCACCGAAAATCAATAGGCTTCTTCGTCTCATGACCTTAAACACTGTGTATAAATTTAAAGTCAATCGGATATTAACTTTAGCCTCTAAAGCGTTCACAAGATTTTTCAAAGTGATCAAGGGTCATAACTCTGGCAGTAATTATCAGAGGTCACCGAAAATCAATAGGATTCTTCGTCTCATGACCTTAAACACTGTGTATAAATTTAAAGTCAATCGGATATTAACTATAGCCTCTAGAGCGTTCACAAGATTTTTCAAAGTGATCAAGGGTCATAACTCCGGTAGTAATTATCGGATATCGCTGAAAATCAATAGGCTTCTTCGTCTCACGACCTTAACAACTGTGTATAAATTTAAAGTCAATTGGATATTAACTTTAGCCTCTAAAGCGTTCACAAGATTTTTCAAAGTGATCAAGGGTCATAACTCTGGCAGTAATTATCAGATATCACCGAAAATCAATAGGCTTCTTCGTCTCCTGACCTTAAACACTGTGTATAAATTTAAAGTCAATCGGATATTAACTATAGCCTCTAGAGCGTTCACAAGATTTTTCAAAGTGATCAAGGGTCATAACTCTGGTAGTAATTATCGGATATCGCTGAAAATCAATAGGCTTCTTCGTCTCACGACCTTAAACACCGTGTATAAATTTCAAGTCAATCGGATATTAACTTTAGCCTCTAGAGCGTTCACAAGAAATTGTGGACGATGGACGGACCGACGGACGGACGGACGGACGGACCGACAGACGGACGGACAGGTCACCGAAAATCAATAGGATTCTTCGTCTCATGACCTTAAACACTGTGTATAAATTTAAAGTCAATCGGATATTAACTATAGCCTCTAGAGCGTTCACAAGATTTTTCAAAGTGATCAAGGGTCATAACTCCGGTAGTAATTATCGGATATCGCTGAAAATCAATAGGCTTCTTCGTCTCACGACCTTAACAACTGTGTATAAATTTAAAGTCAATTGGATATTAACTTTAGCCTCTAAAGCGTTCACAAGATTTTTCAAAGTGATCAAGGGTCATAACTCTGGCAGTAATTATCAGATATCACCGAAAATCAATAGGCTTCTTCGTCTCCTGACCTTAAACACTGTGTATAAATTTAAAGTCAATCGGATATTAACTATAGCCTCTAGAGCGTTCACAAGATTTTTCAAAGTGATCAAGGGTCATAACTCTGGTAGTAATTATCGGATATCGCTGAAAATCAATAGGCTTCTTCGTCTCACGACCTTAAACACCGTGTATAAATTTCAAGTCAATCGGATATTAACTTTAGCCTCTAGAGCGTTCACAAGAAATTGTGGACGATGGACGGACGGACGGACGGACGGACGGACCGACGGACGGACGGACGGACCGACAGACGGACGGACGGGGGCGACGGCAATATACGACCACATTTCCATGTGGGCGTATAAAAATGAAAATGTACCCTAGTTTGGGAGGCCCTAAAGGCAGACAAAAGGGCCCCTCTGGCTAAGGGAAAGGGCCTCCGAGTCTGAGTCAATCCACCACTGAATGAGAGTGCAGTCATTGCAATTGCACGAAAATCGTCAATCAAGAAATCACCTTTTCTGAAAACCTACTAATAAGCTATCCAGGAAAGAGATGGCTAGGCCGCCCAGTGTGGTCTGGCTTGGCGGAGCGATCATTTTTTGCTGTATAGATTTCCTGGCTAACGCGTGCTGCTTGCAAAATAGGCCCACTACACCATATTCCATTAAAGGGACAGTCCCGATAAGAACAGAGTCTCAAAAACTGAAGTCCGAGCATTTATTAAATTTATGGACCAAAACATAGAGGCATGGTGTATTTACCTTGTCTCAAAATTTCAGCTCAAAATATTGAGTCGTTTTGACGTTAACGTCAACACTGCTTATCCGGACACGTAACCCTTTTAAGATTTCGGGTCAATTTTTTCATTGGGTGACCTGCTAATCGATTCTCGTTTCTTGAGAGGTCTATACAGTGAATGACCCATGTACTGTAGGTAAATTTCACCTACATATTATTTTTATAGAAAAAAGTCTGGTTTTATCCCTACACTGTATAATACAACGGTCTCCATTTCCAGATGAAGACTGTTAGGTTTAAGTTATTTACAAGCATATCACAAATATTGGGTTAGTTGGTCGGCCTTAGGTAATGGGTTTTAAGGGATTTTAACACAAAATTAAGCAGTTTTATTCCACAAAAAGTTATCGGGATTGGGCCTTTAAGTATTATTTGATAGAGCTTCCGATCCGTACAAGTGATTTGTTTCGCATTCTGACTTCAGACGAATATCGAATTAGGCACCGGCCATCAGGTTAAACCGGCCTCGAAAGCTGGAGGACATGTCAGAATGTACCAAAATGGTTTCTATGCTGCAAAATTTCTCGTCCCAGGGGGTCAGGCATGCACCCAAAACAATAGGGATCCTCTTTAGGGTATAAGGAATGAGTATGCAAAGTTTCAAGATGATCGATTAAGAATTGTGGCCTGTAGACGACATACAGACACACAAAAAGAAAATGGGCGTAGCTCTGCCACTGGGGGTTGGGCATGCACCCCAAATGATAGGGATGTTCCTTAGGCTACAAAGAATAACTATTCAAGGTTTCAAAGATGATACGTTAAGAAATGTGGCTTGTAGATGACAAACAAACAAATACAAGAAATTGGCGTGCTTCTTTCCCAGGGGGTTGGGCATGCACCCAAAACAATAGGGATCATCCTTAGGGTATAAGGAATAAGTACATAAAGTTTCAAGATGATCGATTAAGAATTGTAGTCTGTAGGAGACACACAAAAAGAAAATTAGTGTGGCTCTGTCCCTGGGGGTTGGGCATGCACCCAAAACCACAGGAATGTTCTTTAGGGTACAAAGAATATGTATGCAATGTTTCAAGATAATGCGTTAAGAAATGTGGCCTGTAGATGACAAACAAATACAAAAAAAGGGGCGTGGCTATGCCCAAGCATGCACCAAATACAATAGGGATCAACCAGTTAAGAATTGCGGTCTGCAGGCGACACACATACACACCCATTCCCAAATACACACAGACTGAGGCGAAAGATGATAACTATGGTCTCTAAGGCATCCACAAGATTTTTAAAGTGATCAAGGGCCATAACTCTGTTACCTGTTTCTATTGATTGGAAGTTTCTCAGATAAAAATCTTGGTGCAGAAAAACATTGAATAAAAATTGTGACTTGTAATTTTAACCCTCTTTTAGCTGGCTTACCCCTTACACTTATTAATAAACTCCAACGAATACAAAATACTGCTGCTAGATTAATAACCCTGACGAATAAATATACAAGTATAGCACCTGTTCTCTTTCATCTGAACTGGTTGCCCATTAAATATAGAATAGATTTTAAGATTTTACTTTTAACTTTCAAATGCCTTCATACTTTAGCACCAGAGTATTCATCTGAACTTTTAGAATTATATACACCAGACAGAACAGTCTGTTCATCTGATAAATTACTCTTTAAGGCAAAAAGTTGTAAACCTTTCTAGTTACAGGGCACGTTCTTTTAGTTATCAAGCGCCTATTTTACGGAATCAATTACCTTTTAATATTTGAATTTCATCATCATTAGTTGATTTTAAAAAATGGACCAAAACTTTATTTTTAAAGGCTTATAACAAATTTTAACACCTATTATTTTGTCTATTGATTGTAGTTTTTGTATGTATTTTTTCGTAATAATGTTATTTATTTTTTTATAGATGTATGTATTTGTTACACTGTAAAGTGCCCCTGAACACATCTGTGAAAGGGGGCGCTATATAAATTTTGTAATAATAATAATAATATTACATACTTTTACACTATTTGTGAATGGGGGAGTGGCCACTTTGTCAGACTGATTTTCAAGAACTTCAAACACAATGTCATGGTAATTCATTATAAACTTTTTTTTTTAATTCGTACAATCGGAGGCCTTAATCCAGGAGGTTACAGTCCAATGTGCACAAATATTGTGGGGAACTGAGATCTTTGAATTATAAACATTCATTTCAAGTTTCATCAAAATGAGAACCAAAATCTTGGGTTGATAACCTATATTTCAAGTTTTGTCAAAATCAGATAAAAATTGTGACCTGTAGAGTGTGCACAAACAATTTGTCCACAATATCTGGTAATTTCAGAAAGTGTGTGCATTGGAAGCTTAAGAGGTATTGCAACTAATTAGGTTCCCTTCTTTGACGTTTTTTTTATTTCACTATTTATTAGTCATTCACACTACTATTTTTTCCAGGATATTATAAGGATGTCTGGGCTTTGTAATGGTACCATATTCAAACGGAAAACCCCAAGATATACTATTCAAAAAAAGTAGGGGATATTTGATTTTTAAGTGTTATTAAAGTCACCTAATGAAACTGACGAAGAAACAAATGACAAAATGAAATGAAGTTCACATTCATCGATTTATTCCAAATGATCGTTAGACTATGTAAGGCACAGACTGACCATTATAAGGGTAAAATGATACCCGGGGTCAAACAGCAAAGTTACCACAGCATCACAACAAAGTCAGTAACGGGTAAATCCTCCTCTGTTTGCCAAACAAGCATTGATCCGACGTGGCATACTCCTAATGAGACGTCTAAGGTCATTTTGGTCCAGATTGTCCCATTCCTGTTGCAACGCAGCAGCAAGTTCTTGGACATTGGCAGGACATTGTTGACATTGACGTAACCTCTGTCCAAGCATGTCCCAGACATGCTCGATGGGGGAGAGGTCGGGACTCAGTGCTGGCCAAGGTAATGTGGTGATGGTCTGTTGTTGGAGGTAACCTGTAACGATCCTGGCCCTGTGACATCTTGCGTTGTCATCCTGGAAGATGAAACGGCGGCCATGACTTCGTGCGAACGGCACAACATGGACTGCCAAGATGTTGTCCCGGTAGTACTGGCCTGTAACACGCCCTGCAACAACATGTAAAGCCGTTCTTCCAGCAACAGTGATGCCTCCCCACACCATAACAGAACCACCCCCAAATCGATCATGTCTGATGACGTTAACGTCTTGGAAGCGCTCGTTTCGACGACGCCACACCCTCCTACGTCTGTCCAAAAAATCAACAGTGAACCTTGACTCATCTGAAAACATCACATTGCTCCAGCGTCGATTATCCCAGTGTTGACGATCCCTACACCAACGACGTCTTGCCTGAATGTGATGATCTCTCAAACAAGGGATCACGCGAGGACGTCGGGCGCGAAGGTGACCCCTATGCAGTCGATTCCGAATCGTCTGGCCACTCACTCTCACACCAGTGTCTGTTTGAAGACGAGCGCTGATCTGATTTGCTGTGATGACACGATTTCTCAAGGCCAAGGTACGGATAAATCGGTCCTGGGCTTGAGTTGTGGACCTTGGTCGACCTGAGCGTGGTCTGTCCTGTACAGATTGTGTATCACGGTATCTGGACCATAGCCCGCTTATGACAGACTGAGAAACATTCATCGTCCGCGCCACAACCGCCTGTGTTGTGCCGATCTGTAGCATGCCAAGGGCACGTAACCTTTCATTTTGGGTAAGCCGACGCATATCAAAATTTGTTTTCTGGTCACTAAAACAATTAAACTGATGTTTCCACCCTGGAATTCAATGCCACAATGACTGTAACATTCAAAGTCAGAGTCGTGCAAATCTTGGGTTGGACCCCCATGATGATCCCAAGCATCACTTGCATTCCATGCGGTAGCTATTGGTGCGTTTGAACGTCACATGTAACTGTAAATGTTTCTTCTGTTAGGTTCTATAGTGACTTTTTTCGTAGTCATTTGCATATTTTAGTATTATGCCCATAAAATCAAATATCCCCTACTTTTTTTGAATAGTATAGTTTGTCAGTATACACAAATTACATTTCCTAAATAGTTTTATTTTACTAACCATTGATTTCAGGAAAATTGATCATCTTCTATCTTCATTCATCCAGACAGTGACAATTAGTGTTTCATACCCTTGTCAAAATAAATATATCTGCAACCATGGTAACACGCAATAAATGTAATAATATTATTTTTAAAAGCATTAGATTTTATTCTCAAATAATGCAAACATTCTTTCATAGACAGAACTGTTGGAAACAAGATATCCTCTTGTTAAAACAGAGTTACCTCTCCAATATGGCAAACATAACACATGTGGCTGTAGAGTGTCCAATAAGATTGCATTTCACTGTTTATCTTGTGAGAAAAAAATGAAAAAACCAACATCCCTTAATATAACACAATGAACCTGGAAGCCGAACTTGAGTACACATATTCTGATAATCCATGCTTAATTAATTAATTTGTAGAATTACATTAAAAATATCTCTCCAACTGTAAATTATGAAAAGTTTTAATCTAGATACAAGTATGTACGATTTCAATGGTCACATTTCTTCACTTCTTGGAGGCTTTTGGCTCCAGCGGCCTTCCTTTGTCTTTTCCACGCAGCTTAATTTCTGGAAAAAAAAGATTTGATTTTAAAATTAACTAGCAAATAATCAAAGTCGAAGATTCACCTATTTTCATTTCCTAACAATACACAGATAACAATTATAGCAACTAAAATCAACTTTTTAGATATCTCATTCCAAGATAACAATGATGACACTGGGAGAACCAAACTAGATTTCAGTTGTTGGAAAGGGTAGAAACGGTTGATATTTCTAAAGTAACAATGGTACTGGTAGCGATTGGATACAACCACATAAATAATGCAGCTATTTGTTATGGTTGTACAGCTGTACAGTTAGAATGATTCTAATTTTTGAAAATTGAGGTAGGGCAGGTATTGGAAAAATCATAATTAGCAAAGTAAATCTACCGAAGTCAAGGTCATGATAATATTCACTATAAAAATTAATAAGTAAAGCCATTTGTAAATTTCAAAATAAATTTGGATACCGTACATATAAATACCTACCAAGTACTTTCTCCATCTTGGCTAGAATACCTTGTGAGGGAATAGCTTTACCAGACTCATAATCATTCACAACTTGCTGTTTCTCATTGATTCTCTTATTAAGTCAAAAAATAAAAACATTCACTTATTGCAACATAATAAGCATAAATTAAGTCATTGGGGAAAATAATGGCATTGGATGAACTGTGGATGTGATTAATGAGAAATACATTTGTAACAAGAAGAAATTATCCATATTCACAAAAAGTGTCTAATAAATAACCTGTAAGTTCTGCTTCCTTAAAGGCATCGCTCAAGAGATGAACTAAGTGAACAAGTTTCAAGATAATACCAATGTAGACCAATTACTAAATCAAGTGGACCCTGTGTGTCAATGAATAGGAAATGGGGTATAATCACTATAATGTTAGAAGAAAGCATAGGTCTATTAAAATGGGTATATCCGATTGTCTGTCCGTGTGTCCATCCGTCTGATTGACTGTCCGTCACACATTTTGGGACACAATTACTCTTGTTCTAATTGAGCTAGGATGTTCAAACTTGGTGTAGGTGTATATTAGGTGAATGCCTTGATGTGATTTCGGACATGATAACATTAGTTCTAATTAAACATGCATTATGCAAGAGCTAAATCTGCCTATTGCATGTCTTTCTTTAGGCCTGAAATGTTTTCTAAAGTGTTGATTAGACATTAATTAACTGATCCAGGCCTTAATCAACCCTGGATGGCATCATATTTCTCTGATATTAAATAGATTGGAACGGTTTAGTGATACTTTGATTTAATCGAATATGGAAGACTGAAATTTTGCTTCGATCAACGGTAGTTGAAATTATTGCACACGTCTGTCAAAACTTCAAAGGCTAATATCTTCACTTGCTATAGAGTAATTTGAATGAAATTTTCAAATTATTCATTTTACATTATCTACTTTCGAACTATTATAGCAAGAATGGCTAGTTCTTATCTAAATCTTACATAATGTATCTTTAAGTGAGAATCATGAAACTTGAACACTTTCATTACATCAATGCCTTTTGACTAAGTTTGATAATGAGCAATTTTTGTTCAGGAAATGCAGAGTGATAAACAATTTGTTTGTTCTAGACATTGGAACACAATAACTCTCCTTGATGCATTGGAACGTGTGCTAAAATAAGGCATTAAAAAGACATTAAACACTTACAGTAGCCAAATCTTTTTGGTTAATTCCTTTTGATTGACGACCTTGCTGAATCAATTGAGCCACACTTCTATCGATATGATCATGATGAAGTTCTTCTGTTTCCCGATCAAGCTTAGCTGTGTTTTTGTCAGTGACCACATGTTTGTTGGTAGCTGCCGCAACTGAATAAAAACAATACAGAATATCACAATAAAACAGGTTATAATTTATCCCTTTGTTGGAAGGTAATTCCTTTTTAAAAATGAAATGAAATATCAATAAGACAGAGATCTTAAACAATGCCATGTAACAGCAAGTATAGTTCTCCAAAAAATAACAAGAGTTAAAGAGTAACAGAAAAGAACAAGGGAAACAACTCTAATAGACTAAGCTTTATACAGCGATCCAACAATCAATTGCAAAATGATTCATACAAGAATCCTACTACTGAAAAGGTGAGTATAAGAGAAACTGGAGCTGAGCTGGACATCCAGCATTTAACCAGAGTTGTACAAAATTGGAAGCACATTTCCTATTTGAATATCTACTCATTTCCTGAATTGTGATTAACGTCCTACTCTTTTGCACCTAACCTGGGCTAATGGAAGACGGGCATACGCCATACAGTGTGCTATGAGGGAAATTTTGCCCGGGCAGCGGCGCTACGGCCTACTCTTATATCGAATTCCAACTGCCAAGGGATCTTTTAAGTGCACTCCAATGTGTACACGGGACCTCGGTTTTCCATCCCATCCAAATGACTAGGCCGTTGTCCTTGTCAGCAGTGCAGAATAGACTTTCTCAGACTATGGTAAGGGACAAAGACAATAAGGTATATTTTAATTAAAGAATCTTTCATTTTATTTTAATATATCAAAAACTAACATTTCTTCTTGGTATCCACTGTTCCACCAGATTGTAAGGCTCGATTCACAGCCTGAAATATAATTTATTGTTAAGAAAATAAAGGTTAATTTCAAATCTTGCCTAAATTACATTGACCTGAACTTTACAAAGTTTTCTCAAGTTAAGAATTAACAACATAATGGCAGTATGGAGTTCAGGGGTCAAAATTCACGACGGCAACCACGGCAATTGTCGTGGTATTTAGCGAAATTGCTGTAAAAAATGAATAATAACTAAAGCATCGTTTGCCTGTTTGTCACTAGTTTATAGCATTATGAAGTACATGTATTTATATCAAAATAAATAAAACACATACCCCCCCCCCCCCAAATTCAAGTCATCTGACCTACTTATACTGGAATGGAAATGCACATGGCTCGTTGTCTGGCGTATTTATTCATTTAACAAGTTCAAAACAATTTCCAGAAATAAAGGCTATGAAGAATTTACAGGAAAAATATGACCAAATAAAATATAATTTTTAGCATAAAGCCATAAATATAGACGGAATGTAAGAAAGGCATTCCAGGGGACGTTACATGTCCACCGCATGATGTTAGTGTAATAATGTCATGCACGGGTGTGAAGTTGTCTTTCGATAATCAAATTACGGTACTACGTTACGGATATTATATAATCAGAATTCCACACCTCAACGGTGAAGTATTCATTTAAAACGCAAATTATGTGCCATGATATACTTTACTTATATTTGGTGAAATTCACGTAGATACGGATTATATAGAATTGCACGAATCTTTGTGTCGCTGAGCCAAAGCAGATTCGCGGGCTTGCAATAATTTTTATACCTCCTAATTTCGGAGAAATAAAACAGATTTATTACGATATTTATATGGATATGGACTGCGGTTGACGTAAAGTCCTAAACATTTTTAGGGTGTTTGTGGTGACCTACTGTTATAATAATATACTAAACACACATTACAAATGAAAACATATATATACTTATAGTTTATTTATTATTTATCAATCAAATTTATCAGTTTAAAAAAATGCTGTAGTGATGAAAGTCAAATGAAAGTTTTGCCTTAGTGTACACAAAAACTGCCGTAGTGAAGAAGGGATTACTGTGGCATTTTTTGAAAAAACCGCCTCAGTTCCAATTTCATGAATTTTGACCCCTGGAGTTTCATAGAACTCTGATAAATTGATAGTTCATCCGGTTTGATGCAAAAGTAGACCTACATGTACATGCTATTTTTTGCAGGTACAAATTTGTGCTTGGTACTTTTAATTTTTTTTTTTTTACTTTTACATTTAAAAAACGATATCACAATTATTAAGTAATGAAAGTGGTTGTTATCCACTACCTTCAATGTGAAATGTAAAGAAAGTGGGAACCTACATGTATGATAGCTTTAAATAGATGGGGATGCTCGAATCACAATTCCGGAATTAAATTCCAAAACTGGTGTCAATCGAGTGAAAAGGAGAACTTCGGAGGACAACGCATATGCCGACTGTATAAAAAATATTTCAACCAATCATGACAGCTGAAACATATTTTTTACTAGTAATTTAGGAATGGAATTATACCATAAACGAAAAATCTCGCTGTACATGAGAATAATACATAGACTATTTAAAATATTTCATAATGCATTGTTATATTTTATAGATTTTATGTAATAATTACTCATGTATGTTGAATAAAAAAAACTTTAGCGACCGTGTACAGGACAAATTTTCATTTACGGTAAAATTCTATTCCTAAATTTGGAATAGTGGCTGAGCGTTAGTTTGAAAATGGCGGCTCCATTCAAATGAAAGTTGTTTATATATTTGCATCGCACAATTCTACATGAAAATAGTGTTGGATTTTTATAAATTTGTGTAGGATGTGGCAAGAAATGATTCCTTTTGGCGACCAAAGATGAATCACAGCGAAAAATAGACAGTGAGGATTCCAAAATAGTCATAGAATGGAGATGGGGGAAAATCTGGGAAAAGCCTTATTTTCATACTAGTAATGTAATGGAGAGCAGAGCGAACAAGTTTTACGTTACCGTACTTATAGTAACTAACTTTCCAATGGAGTTACATAGCCTACTACCAGGGAGATTTAAAGTAGCTAAGTCTCTAACTCAATATCATTGAAAGTCTTCGACGTTGAAAACACAAATTATTTGTCAATTTAAATCAACATTGATGGTGTGGTCTTACCAGGAAAGAATGGGCTTCTGGTATCCAATATTTAAGTAAGATGAAATAATTTTTTTACCATTGGTTAACGAATCGTGTACCATACAGCATTTCAGACCCATTTTCAGCTAGGGACCCAAAGAACAAGGCTAGGTATACTCCATGTTACATCTCAAACGGTGAGCATTCGCAATAAATACTATGTAGAATGGAATAACGCTATATATATTGTGATTCAATTGAGACTTCTGGTGTACTTCGCCAAACATAACTGATTTGATATTAGAGTAAAAATGGAAACGATTGAATGTAAATCAATTTATATAAATTCATATTACATTATTATATGGTTTGCGACCCATTTGTGTCAATTTCTAGGCCCCAAATATTAGCGATTAAGCTATATATTGCCCCTTTGCTGTTGCTATGGCTCAGAATAAGTAATTTTTTTTATTATTGTGAATGTTTGGGTGCTTTACATGCCCTTGGTTTGTGAAGTGGGACTCTCATTTCCATCACAACATGAACAATTGTTTTGTGAAATGGGTATTTATTACTTTTAAGTTATTAGGTTTACAAATAATATCAATGCTGATTTTGTATTGCACAGATTCCAATATAAATGAACCTTTTTCTTTTTTTGCCATCACTAAAAGTGAGAAGGCCTATGATGAATATGATTATGATGTACAATGTTACACTATGTAGGCAGTGAAGAATGAATCAGCACACGACACAACAGTGACAACTGAGTCAGTGACAGCAGATCAATTCAATTCAGCACTTGTTTTTGCTATTTTAAAATCAACACATTAACTGTTACTTTAAAGGGACAATAACATTCTTGCTAGCTTGGTAGCCCCAGAAAATAAATAATACCCTTATTCTAAGTACTAGATGTTTAAGTGTCCTGCCTGTTGTGTAAATTATCCATTACAACCTATTTTACTTGTCCAGAGGGTTCGAAAATATTTTAAAATCCAAGTCACATTTGAAAAGGTTTACGTTAGACTTTTCAAATCAATTGGTTTAATTTTTCCAATTTTTCAAAATAGGTGTGTTAAGATGAAATTTAATTGCAATATTCTAAAATAATACGATTTGTTGACCAGAATGAAGATTGGGACATATTTTTCAGTTACAACAAGAGTGTTATTGGGGCTTTAAATTACAGTTGTGGTGTATTGCAAAGATAAATGCCATCCGCCTTATGGATACAATGTTGCGTGCATTTCCTAAATAATTTAGGTTTAGAATATTCATATTCGGCTTTCCACGTTTTTATTTTCTTACCCCCGTAGCTCTACGCTCCTGGCCTTTGGGTTGTGGTTTTCTCAAGTAAGTGACTTCGTTCCAATCAGCCATTTTGTTTTCAAATTTAAAAACCTAATGTTATTTTCGCTACGTTAAAAAGCTTCGCATTAAATATGTGTTCAAAATCTAGAGTGTATTGCGTGTGATTATGAAATATGGCGGAGCAAGTGAAATAAACAGGAGCTTTTTAACCGTTGTCGTAACTTTGTTTACGATTTATTATTTACGCAATTTTAAAAATGTACAGCCTAGTAACAAATTCTATTAATTTTTTGTACGAATTTGGTATCTAATGAACCTTGTTTTCTCAATCGTTACGATAACTGCAAGTGTTAAGTTGCACAAAAATGTTAGCTACAATGTAATGTCGTAATTGTTTTCGCACTTGATTCCCAATCACACTATGAAATGGGCACTGCTGCAAATCTGAACATATTTTATTTTATTTATTTTTTTTTATTATTTTTTTTTGAGGGGGGGGGGGGGGGTGCAGTAAATATTCTATTATGAAATTGATTCCTTTTTTAAACATATATATTTAATGACGTATATGAAAAATACATCACAAAGCAAGATAGTAATTTTATCAGATTGTGTTGCTGTTAAGGCACGTGTCCAATCATAACTAATCAAGTTAGCCAACCGGAAGTAGAGCCTATCAGTTTTATTTATGGAAAGATTGAAAAGAAGTTTTTGTCAACCTAAATCAGTAATCAAGCATATTTAGGAAGTGTAAATGTTTATTTCATTTGGGATACACTATGTAAGATATCCTGGTTTAGGTTTTTATAAAATTCACAGGAATACTATTGAGATTTTTAGGATTTTGTCCATGTAGAACACAGTCATATTATAAAGTTTTACTTCTGGCGGAGTTAAAAACGGTTTCAGTTGTACATGCAGTCTTTCTCATATTACAAAATTACATTATTATAGACTAAAACTTTATTGTTTATAAACTTAATTCAGTCCTGTTTACCGTGATTAAAAGCTTAATACAGTTGTCAAAGACCAGTTATTATGTAACCTTGTCTCGACTTTGTCTTCTAATTCTATAATAAAATAAATATAATTAATTCTATATATGTATATTATATAATATGATAGATATAGTAATAGTATACATGTAAGCATATCATCCCGCAGCCAACTTTCTCACTGTCTATTGAGTAGTAATAGGCCCTATAGATTTGAAAAAGCAGTTCTTATAAAACAATTAGACCTTTCAGGGTCTGTCCACTAAATTTCTCCAACAGTATACCTTACCTGATCTCATGTAACCAGGATCTTCACACAGCGTGTTAACTTTATACATTCATCTCTACTACCGCTGCCATTATTTGCTCACACCAAAAGTAAAGGGTACTTGAAAGGAATTGATTGTAACTGTAATATAATTGTGCTTTTGATGAATGGAATAGATGAAAAACAGATATCCACAGCCAGGCCTGGAAATAACAGTTTTAGAAGTACCTGACAAAAAATCAAACACTTATAAAATAGTACCTGACATTTTCAACTTAGTGCCGGACATGTATTAATAGTATCATTAAAAAAGACAAATCAGTGTCGTACAAAATGCCACAGCAAACATGCAGACTTGATCTAAGATTTTATTTGTATGAAGTTGACTTAAAGCAAAACTTATACAAATTTATTGTGCGACCTTTTTTTTAGTTCAGTTTATTTTGTTGCTTCCGCATATGGTAAACTTATTTGCTTTAATTATTTAGATTAAATTAGTGTAAGGCTTTGCTGAATTGAGTAATAAACAGAACTCACATCGGATTTCAAATCACGCAATGTTTTTCATGCTATAATACTATTGAGTCTGAGGGTGGTGTACTATTTACTCATAATCTTAAAGGCACTTTACTGTGACAATATTTTACTTCAATAAATTTAATAACAACTAAAATTGATATCAAGTGGCTTCTTGTTAAAGTTTTTAAAATTATGAAATAACCGTACTTTGGGTTGAATTCACGGTCAACTTTATAACAATGTATTTGACACATCACATATAGACCAACTCTTTTTCCATTTGTTTGACTCTAGTATTATAGCATTATCATGACATAGATTTTTATTTTAATTTCCATGACATTTCACAAGTTACTAAACCTGTGATGTAGACCTACTGGCATGTCAGTCGATGATGACAATTTAATACTTGGCCATGCAGCCACTTTATATGTATTTCCTTTCCTCTGATTGTTCTGCACTTCACTTTGAAACTACAATTATTATTATTGGTTGGGCCTGCATGTCACCTGTTGGAACCACATGATCATTTGTCACACAGATCATGTGGGCCTGTGCTTTAAAAATGTTTGTTTTGCACACTGAGTACATGAGTGAAGAGAAATAGGGAATCAATTCAACATGGCTTAAGTATAAATGATGCTAAGATTGTGTTTGTTCAAATGAAAATGAAGTTGTCAGACGAGATAGAGGAACTGAAGGGCAGGGTAGGACCAGCTTGACATACAGAACTTTAAATGATTCAACATAATTTTCTTTAGATAATAATATGCTATTTATGGTGTTTTTGAAAATATTTGATTGTCTCTTAGGTTTATTCTGGGAAAAACAATGATAAGGCAGTCTTATGTTGAAACCATTCATACTAACGCTACACAAACCCATTAGTGATGAAAACACTTGACAAGTTAATCCATTGCTATTAGACTATTAAATGAAGTATTGTTGTTTATTTACAGCAAAGATAACAAAATGGATGTAACAGTCAAAACCTTAGATGGACAGAATAAAAACTACAATGTCGCAGAAGATGTAAGAAAACTTAATATTTAATCTGTATGACTTCATATTTATACCCAGTGTTTATGTTCATTTCCAATTATTACTGTTTGTGTTAGTGTCCTTGACAACTTTAGAAAAATCTTATGGTCGAGGCTACTGTTATCAAGTGATTGACATGAACACTATAGTGTTAAGAATAAGCAGCCTGTTAATTTTCAATGATTTTCTCTAATTTGTTACCGAGTTATGGCCCCTATTACTTAAATCTTGGGGATGTTCTAGCAGCTAAATTTATCATCCAGTTGACTTGAAATTGATAGGAAATGTTTTTACCCAAAACAAAGAAATCTTTTGATTTTCAATAATTTTCGTTGAGTTGTATCCTTCTGTCACTTTGTAAAATCTTGTCTGTGAAAAAATTACATCAATGATAATATTCATACATGTATATCTATTAATTGACTTTTACTTTTTCTTTTCTAGATGACCGTTCGACAATTTAAAGAAAAGATAGCAGATTCTATTGTAAGCAAACATAATTTATCTAAAATAGAATTGTATAAGAAATAATGAAATATTCCCTTTGGCTATTTAAAAACCTTTAAGGCATTTTTCTCACATTTATTGGTTTTCGTCATTACGGATTGCAGAATTGTGACATAAATTCTAATATTTTATAATTAATTCAAAGGACAGACTAACTTCACAGCTAGTAAAACTACTACACCCTATGGTTAATCGTTCATAATAAGAGTTAACATGTACACAATGTGTGGATTATCAATATTGCTATTAGCACTGGAATGTGTAATTTTCTTAATGTTTTGGAAAGTAAGTTTACTAATAGATAGCTTTTATCTCTACAATAAAATGCTGCTGTATACATTTTGTAATACATTTCTCCCGACATGTTGTTGAGGATTTACCTAATTTCCATACTGTTGTTTGGATTCGAAGAACAGAACTTTATATCTGCTTTTATTTTTTTCAAAGATCATAATAATCTTGTTTGCGCTGTGTGTGACTGTGTAATAGAGGCTTTGTTTTAGTTTTTAGTAAATTCTTATGACACGTGGGCAATATGTTTCTCGTCATTGATAGATTCCCACCTAACAATTAACTTTTATTGTTCTACTACCAGACATTCATCGTTTATTATCAACGCAACACACCCTATAATCTGTTGACAACTCTTATAACACCAGTTATCAAATTAGGTCACTTCTATACATGTGCAATATTCTGTACTAGTCGTAGAATTTTATAGTTACATTTAGGATGTAGATCGTAGCCATGTTTGAAAATTAAGTTTGGGAAAAAATATGCTATTTTTCCAGTGTGCATAATGGCATATGGGTCATTTTCCTTAGCCCTCAGTGATGACTATCATACATAAGGCTGATATGGAACCCATGGTTCATATACGTACGTGCAAATGTATAACTTAGTTTTTTTTTGTTTCTTTCACACTTGACGTGTAGCGTTGGTGCTTGAAAATTACTGAAAAGTCCGATTGAGAGTACAGTGCCCTGACAGTTTGACTATTGTGGTTGCCCTATGATGCAATGACAGATATTTTAATATGTGACAGAGTCACTTACCGGGATTGTGTTGGGTTTCTTTTCTTCAACTCAAAAGAGAAATTGTGGGAGATTACTAATATTTCGACTTTCTGCCTTCTAAATAAGATGTTCAAATGAACATGTTTAAGTTTAGAGGTAAAGGTTGAGATTGTCCATTTATATTTCCAGAATATCGAAGCAGATACCCAAAGGTTGATTTTCCATGGACGAGTTTTACAAGATGATAAACCATTGAAAGAATACGGTAAACTAATATGAAATATAGGGAATTGTGCATTTGTAATTTGAAAATGTTTTTCTGAAGGTTCATATTACACTCAGAATTATATCTCTTTCAAATAGTGTAATTGGTATAAATGTTTGTTACAGTGTAGGTGAATGTCATGGTTGAATTCAATGTTGAGCATGAGTATCATCTATTTACGATGGGGCACATGCCTTCTCATAGCTTTTCTGTATTTGCCTTTTTGACTTGAATATTACTCCTATAGATTGCTTTTATTTCTTTTTTTATGAATTACTTAATATTGATTTTTGTCCCCCGCCTTTCGAAGAAAGTTGGGGGACTATTAAAATGGGTTCGTCCGTCTGTCTGTCTGTCCGTCTGTCCGTCCGTCTGTCTGTCCTTCTGTCTGTCCGTCTGTCTGTCCGTCACACTTTTTGGGACACAATAACTCTCTTCCTAATTGAGCTAGAATGTTAAAACTTGGTGTATGTGTTTATTAGGTCAATGCCTTGATGGAGTTCAAAGATGAGCATTTTCCGCTTAGGGTAAGCAGAGATAAGCAATTTGATTGGTTGATGCTTTGGGACACGATAACTTTAGTTCTAATTAAGTGAGATTGATGAAACTTGGTGTATAGTTTCATTATAGTAATACCTTGACTAAGTTCGATAATGAGCATTTTCTGCTCAGGGTAAGCAGAGCTATACACAATTTGATTGGTCGAGAATTTGGAACACAATAACTCTCCTTCTAATTGAGTTAAAATGTTCAAACTTGGTGGATATGCTTATTAGGTCAATGCCTTGATGGAGTTCGAAGATGAGCATTTTCCGCTTAGGGTAAGCAGAGATAAGCAATTTGATTGGTTGATGCTTTGGGACACAATAACTTTAGTTCTAATTAAGTGAAAGTGATGAAACTTGGTGTATAGTTTCATTATAGTAATACCTTGCAGACCTCGTCAGGAGGCGCGAGTCATTACTCGCGCGCACGCTATACTCGCCTGAAATGTTATTCGCGAGAGTAAGGCATTACTCGCGCAATCATTTCTGGAAACTTTTCTTGAATAAAAATTCAAAACTATCTAAGGCTATAGTCATTTGATTTTTAATTCAATTCAATATCCACGATAAAATACAAGACAGCAGACCAACAGGCGATAAGAATACGATTTCACAATGTTACTAAGAATAGAATAAAGTAAACATAGAAGGCGTCTATTGATTGGACAATAAGGAAGTTGTATTCCGGGCTTGTAACGTAGAATTTTTATGATTGGTTAATTTAACTGAAACCCAAAGTAGAATTCTCGCGAGAAATATTACGAGATATGAAAATTTGTAGAATGTTGTAACGTTATATATTATATGTCATTTTCTAGTCTTTATGATTAAATTTTGAATGGTGGTTTCATATTAAAATAAATATTAAACAAGTTATAATATAGTTAGAAATGCCGAGAAGTATTTGGATTGCCGCATTTACAAGTGCTAGTGCTATTAAATTACTGTTATTACATAGCAGACAATATCACGGTCAACATCGTGTGGCGACAGTTAGTTGAGTTAGTTGCTTTCTACGATTTTCGAACATCAAATGCACATTACAAATGCCGATGGGTAGGGACGTATTTTTGAAAACTTTCAGATCTTGCTAAACAGGATAACGGAAAACATATATCTTAAAGATGAATATGACCTCAAACGACAGGGTTTTTACATAAGACTTTACACACCGTGACAAGGTTTTTACATACGACTTTACACACCGTGACACGATGACTACTTTTTTTTTCACCGGTTCTCTTTTTTTTCTTTGATATTGTGGGGTTTTTTTTGTTTTTTTTTATAGTAAACTACTATTATTTTCACATTAAGCTAAAATAAATTGGACAAAATATTCCTTTATTATTCTTTATTAAATTAAGCTCTCCCTACGCGAATATGAATAATTCAAGTATTGAATTAATATTAGTAATATTTAATATTACAACTGACAAGAAGGCTCACTTCTACTTCTAGTGAAGAACGTTAGAAAACAGTCTTACATCTCTGGAATGGCAGTTAATTAATGCACTGTTATTTGCCAGAGTTCTTGGTCTCTATTATAATTTTACTCTCCTAGGAAAATTTTGCATGAGTAAGTCAGTTACTCGCCTAACTCACGCAAAATCTTTTTTGCGTGAGTAATTGAGTACTCACGCAGAGATTCTTCGTGGCAAGCACTGCCTTGACTAAGTTTGATAATGAGCATTTTCTGCTCAGGGTAAGCAGAGCGATACGCAATTTGATTGGTCGAGACTTTGGAACACAATAACTCTCCTTCTAATTGAGTTAAAATGTTCAAACTTGGTGTATATGCTAATTAGGTCAATGCCTTGATGGAGTTCGAAGATGAGCATTTTCCGCTTAGGGTAAGCAGAGATAAGCAATTTGATTGGTTGATGCTTTGGGACACGATAACTTTAGTTCTAATTAAGTGAGAGTGATGAAACTTGGTGTATAGTTTCATTACAGTAATACCTTGACTAAGTTCGATAATGAGCATTTTCTGCTCAGGGTAAGCAGAGCGATAAGCAATTTGATTGGTCGAGACTTTGGAACACTATAACTCTCCTTCTAATTGAGTTAAAATGTTCAAACTTGGTGTATATGCTTATTAGGTCAATGCCTTGATGGAGTTCGAAGATGAGCATTTTCCGCTTAGGGTAGGCAGAGATAAGCAATTTGATTGGTTGATGCTTTGGGACACGATAACTTTAGTTCTAATTAAGTGAGAGTGATGAAACTTGGTGTATAGTTTCATTACAGTAATACCTTGACTAAGATCGATAATGAGCATTTTCTGCTCAGGGTAAGCAGAGCGATAAGCAATTTGATTTGCCGAGACTTTGGAACACAATAACTCTCCTTCGAATTGAGTTAAAATGTTCAAAATTGGTGTGTATGCTTATTAGGTCAATGCCTTGATGGAGTTTGAAGATGAGCATTTTCTTCTTACGGTAGGCAGAGATAAGCAATTTTTGGACGACACTTCGTGTTCAGTTTGATTGGGCGATACGTTTGAAAAAAATAAATGTGCTATTAATTAATATGTGTCATCTATTTATTTTGGGATTTCGGCGGGGGACATCAGCCTCACTGTTGGCTTGTAATGTTTATATTCTGTCAGATGTGAATGGTAAAGTTATCCATGTTGTACAAAGAGCACCCCCATCATCCAGATCTGAATCATCATCTAATAATACAACCACCACAACATCTAGTAGTGGTGGAACTCCACGTAGTGTAGTGGTTGGATCATTTACATTGCCTACAGATATCCTTGATCCTAATCAAGTTCAGGTTTGTTTATGTATATCAACTACCGTATTTAACCATATGAACTGAAAAATTTCTAACTCATAATACTATCATCATTCCTGTTACAATGAAAGTATTACAACTGACATCCAATGACCAAATAAATCTTTATGATGCCATTTTAGTTAAGTATGCTGTGTAAGACTTGTATTAGTAACAGTAAAACATTACGAATAGGCAAGGCAACAATTTATATTGGGATGAATCTAGTAGTTAAACATAGATTATGCAAGAGCTAAATCTGGCTATTACAGGTCTTTCTTTAGGTCTAAAATGTTATCTAAATTATTAAATAGACATTAATTAACATATCCAGACCATGATCAACCCTCGATGGCATCGCTAGCCTGTCATTGAATTATTAATTGGATAATCGAGACTATGCTTTTTATCATTGTGACTTTAGTAATGATGATCGAGGCTAGGCGGAAATTTTCAGCGAATTGCCTTTACATTATCTAGTTTTGAACTGCTATAGTGAAAACTGCCCACTCTAATCTCCAGTAGTGTATCTTTAAATAGTCCCGAAAAAAGGAATTTACTCAAAACTTGTTCTCATGTGACCTTGACTGATTGTTCTATTTTCCAAACCCTTGAATTATGATTAGACAAAATAGGAAACTATATCATAGCCAAGTCGATAGTATAGACTAGTTTAATGCTTGTCTGAAAGGGCACTTGTTTGTAGTGTTAATACTAACAAATCATTACAATGAAATACCTTACTATCAACTCTAAACAGTAATTTCAACAAATTATTTACTCTGGATAAAATGTATATAATATATTTTGATTAATGAAATTAATTATTAATGTAACTTTTTTTTTGAGAAATGTTTATTGAATTTATATTGTGCCATATTTTTTTTTTTTATTGATATTAACAGAATATAGTCCAGAATGCTGTAGCAGGAATGGGAGATCAGTGGAGAAATGCACGAGTTTCGACCAGTGCCTCTGTAAGTTTACCAATATCTAAATCAAAGATTTTAACTGTAATTTGAAGTGTTCAAATGGTCAAAGAAAGATTTTCATTGCACAAGACCAATGGACATATCAAATTGACTGTTTTATTTTTCATACAAATTGAAGTACCTGTTCCTTTCTTTCATATGTTGTGTATTTTTTTCAAGGCCGATGGATCGCCCATAGATGTAAGAATAAACTTAGGTCAGATTCCACAACAGGCAATGGATCAGGGTCAGATACAAGTCAATAGTATCAGAAGAATTATCAGACAAGTTCGTCGTCTCATAAATTTGCTACAGGTAGGTTTGGTTTTTAGTAATTTTTACTGTTTAAAAGACTGTTTCACAAAATACAAATTTGACATGATTAAAGCTGTGGGTAGATATTACCAGTCAATGACGTCTATACTAACACCAGCGGATAGAAATCAAAACAAAACAAAAGTAGATTTTGAAAAGCATGACGGTCGCTAATTGGTTAATCGAATGACTGACGTTATCGGGTCAAATGTCCTGTGCTTGATACCTGACGTCATTGAACGTGAGCTCCCACTATAACTTGTTAGATCTACATGAGTGTAGGCCATCGAAAGTATAAAAAACGAAACGAAATATAGATCTATATGTTGCAATGTTACAGTGTAAGAAAATGTACAATGATTGTAAATTCATTTTTTAAGAATCCCCCTTCAGAAACAGCCACTGGCGGAGCTTCTAGTTCTGAAGAAGCAAGTATGAGTTCATCACCAGATGAACCTTCAACACCTACTGACCCTAACCCAGAACCAACAACACAAAATACTACTGATGGTGCCAGTAATTCAACTCAAACTGGGTAAATTGCTATCATTCTTTTCTACACATCTGGTGTCCACAATTCCTTGTGTACACTCTAGAAGCAATAATTATCATTTAGCCTAATCTCTTAGAAAGAAAATTGCAGGTATGCTATGCCCTTTGATGCCTTTGCCACAGAGTTTATGGAGTTAAAGAGCCTTTCTGTATAGTTATATGGTTAGACAGTTAATTAAAGAGTAACCATTTGTTTTATGACAAACCATAAAATTGCGATAATGTTGTCATACAAGGACAAAGCTGTTGACAACTGACCTAACATTCTTTTGCATAAAGAGGTATTTTTAACATGAATATAATTCTGGCTATAGTTTGATTCTACTTTCATTTTTGTTTTCTAGACGACCAGGTATAAATGTATTAGCTAACTTATTGGAAGAAGTACAATTACTAAATGCTGATTTACAGCCATTCCTAGATCGATATAGACAAGTTTTACAGGATGATGCTCCAGTAGAGGTAAGTGTTAAAGTTAGATGAATATAGACCAGTTTTCGGGGCTGGGGCCATTACATTACCAATGTAATTAATTACATTACCATTACTTTTTAAATGTAATCATTACAATTACTTTCTCATTTTTAGCAATGTAATTAATTACCATTACCCATTACATTGAAAGTAATTAATTACCATTACCCATTACTTTATGACTTTTCACATAGAAATTAAAAAGACAACATTGTTTTCTGCCATGAAGAGCCTACAAAACCAAACTTAAATAATCCTTTTTTCACTTAAATCAATATTTATGTATGAATTGTTATTTCTGGGCAAATATATTCAAGTGACGGTTAGTGGTTACAAAAACTGCTGTACTTCGTCAAACATAACTGATTAGAAATTACAGCCAAAACAGAAAGGATTGAATGTTGATCAGTTTATATACATTCATATTGCACTATTATATGCGTTGCGACCCATTTGTGTCAATTTCTGGGGCAAGAAAATTAATGATTTAGCTCCTGGCAGTTTTACAAGAGATTATATCTCTGTATTTTGTTGACCAGGGTTAGACTCACATTCAGAGATGCTTTATCTAGCTTTGAACAATAAATTATTTATAAAATCATTTTGAAGCATTCTCAATTTAAAATTCCAGGAAACCCAATCAACCCAGAGAATGTGTAATATGGTATCAGAAGCTATGCATGCGATGAGTCATGTTTATCATGGTATTAGTGACTTTATGGTAGATATATCAGCAGCACCTCCACGCCACCTTTACAGTCCTCCATCTACTATGATGGGAATGTTCCCAAGAGTACAAAGGGTGAGTGAAAAAATAAAAAAAAACAGGGGTCACACTATACGTTTTGAAGCTGACATCAATAATGCAAGATATTTTTGTATGAAACATTTTCATACCTTTTCTTGTTACTTGAATATTTTGCATGCCTTACTGATAACAGTATTAAGAATTTCACTAAAACACCATGTATAAATATCACTTATATTCAAAAATATCAATGAATCATCAAGTCAGTTGTATTAAGTTGTCCATTTCCATCTTTTACTTCCTAGTATAGTCCTGACTACTATGACCCCCAATAACCTAGATTTTGAGCTATATGTACAAATGCTAGGATAAACAAAGCTAGAGGAAGTGTAATATTGATACACAAATAATGTCATTTAATTCAGCTATGGTTTACATGATAGTTGATAATAACCAGATTGCTTTAGTGTGGATGACTAAATGTAGCCTTGAGAGAATAGGAATAAAACAAGTTGTCCTAGTTTTTGGAATCTGCATCTTAATGCCTACAAAAAATGCATAAGCTAAGAGAGAAAATGGGGTTTTACTGTTTAACATTCACTCAAAAAAGTCTAGTTAATTTCAGAACTAACATGTATGTTAACCTTTATTTCAGTAATTTGCTTGTGGCTTGGTGTTGGGGTCTTTAGCAGTGGGAATTAACTCATATTTCTGAGGCAATGGCCCGAGAAATCCCTCTCTGGCCATTGATGGATTAGCTTCTGATTCTTGAACTTTTGCGCGGTGTATGGAATTAACTAGGCAATCCTATTCCTTGTCCTGTTCAAGCCTTGAATCAAAACCATGGCTGTAATTTAGCGTTTATTATGTTGTGTGGGAATTTTGATATGTTTAGTGGCTTGAATTTTTTGTCGTCATGTTCTTGGTCAGTACTAACAAATTTTATTTATCTGTTGCACTAGCTGTACCAAAACACTAAGGACAAAGCAAGTAGTTGTTATGTATATTTTATATTTGTAGACACAAATTAATGTTGGCAATGGAAGAACAGGCAGACCCAGTACCCAGAATTCATCATCCAACAGAACTACTAGTAGCCAATCATCAAGTACTACTACAACCGCGCCCAGTTCTACAGCCACGCCAATGTCAACATCTACAACTCCAACAGTAGTATGTATTGTATATTTCACAGGCTTATCAATAAAACTGATTGTTTTATTTTGTTGATTACTGTGCAAAACATTTTTACCCTAATATAATTGGGTTGAATGGATTAAAACGAAATTTCAGCTTTTCTGTTATTTAGCCGATTTGTATATTTGTCAGCCTTTCCAAAAATGTCAATGAAAAAGTCTGACATGAAAAACTTAAGAACATCTACAATATTATTTTTGTGGAAATTTTCAAGTGTTGAATTAATTAATAATGATGCATTAAAGGAAAAAAATTCATGTTGGTTTTCATTATATACCCGCTAAATCCATTCCTTTTTCCTATTGAAACTTGTGAGTGATTCATGGCTTTATTATTTCATCTACTCTACATTCTTGATTTATATTTATAGACATCTGCTTTAAATGGAACAGGAAGTAACCTACCACCAGGTGTCTCTGTAGCTGGTAGTAGTGATCCATATGTGTATGTTGAAGTTGGTCCTGACTCGGTGACCTTAAACAGCATATCAGCCCATGTTATAACCTCAACACATGATCCTTCAACTCCTATAGCTTCAGGTAGGTGCCTAGAACCTTGGTACTCGCAAGTAATGTTATATGTAATGTATTTGTATGCCTAGTGAAACAGTTCAATTAAATGCCACCAATATATAATAACAAAATTTGTAAGTCAACACATCAGTTTTTTAAAGTCTTACTTCTGGTGGTACATGATTATGGGCTAAGGGACTGTACGGAAATATATAGGTTTGAAATACTCAAATAGGCCTATATATTGTTTGCATATATAGGAAATATATGGGTTTGATATAGACCAATAAATCATTTGTATGTTTTACTGTTAGAGGCAATGTGGGTCTCAATCATTGAAAATAAGACTATATTGTGATAAAAAAAATCCTAAGAAAATTCCATTTATTTCATTTGTAGCTGCCTCTTCAACAACTATGGACTCAAATCAAACTGGACCACAAACAACTCCTGCTACCCCTAACCCTGGTCCAACACCTACATCCACACCACAAGCTAGTGGGAACATGCCTGATATAAATGTAGCGGGTGTACAACTACCCCCTGGTGCCCAGCTACCCCCAGGATTTATACAGGGTCTAGTAAACTCTGTTCTACAATCACAGGGTGGTAAGCAATAGAACTCAATTTTTCAAAAAACTTAATCTTTTTAAAGTTTTTTTTTTTTCTTTATTGCTAAATTGACCTCTACTTTACCTTGTGATTCCTCTCCAAGTACACTGGTTTTATCCCTTGTTTATAGACCCAAATGCACAAGTGAAATATTGAAATGAAAAAATGCCCTGTGTCAAGACAATAATGAACACAAACCCATATTTGTTACTCTCTAATAATATCTCATTTTGTCACTCTTACAGGGGCTAGACCTCGACATCCAGTACAGATTAATTTCATACCATTAAATAGAGCTGAAGGTCAGATGCGAGTAGTAGGAATGAGACCTCCATCTGTTGATATCAGAATGTCCAGTGCAACAAGAGTGCCTACACCATCATCCAGTACAAATCAGACATTTACAACTAGTACGACCACATCTACACCCAGTGCTCCAACATCCAGTACCACCACATCAACTAGTACCAACACTTCGACATCTAGTAGTTCTGCGACAACTACTAATAGTCAGACTAGGTTACCCAGACAGATGGATATAGCCGATGATTTGAATGCTATGTTCGGAGGAGGTATGCCAGGACGTCCAGTAGATCCATACTTACCTTGTTCTTCCAGACATTACTTGACACAACAAGCTCGGAATACTGCAGGCCCAAGAGTGCAGGTAAGTCAATGTATATTTTGTAGCATTAAATACTGTTTTCCTCATTATCCAGATACCATCAGAATATTTGGTTCAATAAAAATTCAAATTTTAGATTGTTTTGGTGTGTTTTAAGATTTCATTTTTATACGCCCACATTTTTATGTGGACGTATATTGTCGTCGCCTCCGTCCGTCCGTCCACAACTGTTTGTGAACAGTCTACAGGTCACAATTTTTATCCGATTTCAATGAAACTTGAAATATAGGTTTATCACCCCAAGATCTCGGTTCCTTTCTATATTGGCATGTATCGGACTGTAACTTCATGGATTATGCCCCCTGATTGTACGAAAAATCACGTTTTTAGCTTGTGAACACTGTAGAGGTCACAATATTGAACCGATTTTGATGAAACTTGACATGCATGTTTATAACCCAAAGATCTTGGTTCCTTTCGATATTTGCGCATATCGGATCATAACTTTCTGAATTATGGCCCCTGATTGTACAAAAAATCGCCCTTTTTAGCTTGTGGTACTTCTTGAGGCCAAAATTATTATCCGATTTGAAAAACCGTCTGATTATATCACCGTTACACCGTAAAGAAGGTTATGTTCGAATTTCGTGAAAATCGGACCAAAATTGACGATCAAAATGGCCGCCGTTTGTATGCGAAAAGTGTAAAAATATGGTATGTCAAGGTTATGAACACTGTAGAGGTCACAATATTGAACCGATTTTGATGAAACTTTAAATTCATGTTTATAAGTCAAAGATCTTGTTTCTTTTCGATATTTGCGCATATCGGATCATAACTTCCTGAATTATGGCCCCTGATTGTACGAAAAATCGCCTTTTTTAGCTTGTGGTACTTCTTCAGGCCAAAATATGGTATGTCAAGGTTGTGAACACTGTACCAAAAATCACGCTTTTAGCTTGTGTTCCTTCTGAAGGTCAAAATTATTATCCGATTTAAAAAAACGTTTGATGATATCACCGTTGCTTGGTAATGAAGGTTGAGTTCGAATTTCATGAAAATCAGACTAAAATTGACAGACAAAATGGCCGTCGTTTGTAAAGATATGTTTATCAAGGTTATGGACCCTATAGAGGTCACAATTTTAATTCGATTTTGATAAAACTTAAAATACATGTTTATAACCTAAAGGTCTTGGTTACATATTTGCGCATATCGGTTTGTAACTTCCTGAATTATGGCTCCTGATTGTCCGAAAAATCGCCTTTTATTGCTTGTGGTCCCCCTGGAGGTCGCAATTATTATCCAATTTAAAAAAAACCATTTGATTATATCACTGTTACACTGCTGCTTGTACGCGAATAGTGTAACAATATTGTATATCAAGTGGACCTGTAGAGGTCACAATTTTAATTTTATTTTGATGAAACTTGAAACAGAGTTTAAGGTCTTGAGACCAACAAATATATTGATTTTCAATGAATTTTTGATAATTGTACAGCTAAATCCATAATATTAAATTTTTCGTATACTAGACATTAGCATGGGCCAGAACTTTATAAAAAACCAAACAAATTCTAATGATTTTTATACGCCCACATTTTCATGTGGACGTATATTGTCGTCGCCCCTGTTCGTCCGTCCGTCTGTCCGTCTGTCCGTCCGGACGTCCGTCCGTCCGTCCGTCCACAATTGTTTGTGAACAGTCTACAGGTCACAATTTTTATCCGATTTCAATGAAACTTAAAATATAGGTTTATCACCCTAAGATCTCGGTTCCTTTCGATATTGGCATGTATCGGACCGTAACTTCATGGGTTATGGCCCCTGATTGTATGAAAAATCACGTTTTTTAGCTTGTGAACAGTGTAGAGGTCACAATTTTGAACCGATTTGGATGAAACTTGAAATGCATGTCCATAAACCAAAGATCTTGGTTCCTTTTGATATTTGCGCCCATCGGATCGTAACTTCCTGAATTATGGCCCCTGATTGTCCAAAAAAATCGCCCTTTTTAGCTTGTGGTTCCTCTGGAGGTCAAAATTGTTATCCGATTTAAAAAAACGTTTGATTATATCACCGTTCCATGGTTATGAAGGTTGAATTCGAATTTCGTGAAAATCGGACCAAAATTGACGGACAAAATGGCCGCCGTTTGTACGCGAATAGTGTGAAAATATGTTATATCAAGGTTGTGGACCTTATAGAGGTCACAATTTTGAACCAATTTTGATGAAACTTGACATGTATGTTTATAACCCAAAGATCTTGGTTCCTTTCGATATTTGCGCCCATCGGATCGTAACTTCCTGAATTATGGCCCCTGATTGTCTAAAAAAATCGCCCTTTTCAGCTTGTTGTGCCTCTGGAGGTCACAATTATTATCTGATTTATAAAAAAAATGTTTGATTATAAAAACCAAACAAATTCTAATGATATTCTGATAATTCCTTAATATGCGACAACTCTTGTTGACTGCCCGGACGATTTGGCTGCTGTGTGGGCGTATGTTTCGTTGCCTGGCAACCTATTTTTGATAATTACTTAATATGCGACAACTCTTGTTGACTGCCCGGCCGATTTAGCTGCTGGTGGGCGTATGTTTCGTTGCCTGGCAACCTATTTTTCATGTAGGGTATATATAGAAGTTTTAATTGGTTTTTTTCTTAACATCAAATATTGAAATGCAAAAAATCTATTTGTGGTATTACACTGGACTTGTGAATACTATGGCATTCTGTGAAATTTGTCATCATTTTCATGTCCTGAATAATTCCTTATTACTTCAGCCAAAAATGTTTTGAGTAATCTGTATTCTGAATATTACAAATTACGACATTAATCACTGGTCCCGTCACTAGATTTACATTGTATAATCCAGCTTCCAATACGCCGTTGATAACCTTGATATCAATATATCAACATAATGATGCACAAGTGGTTTCAACATGAAAGCCTTTAAGTATTTGGCCAATTCTACAAAGCCTGTCGAGATTTGTCAAATGAGATCTAAAGTTAGTGGCGAAAGTGCGAGTGTTGTTATTGGTACTGTTGAAGAATTCTGCATGTGCATTATGTCTAGTGAAGTAGTATTGAAAGTTTTTTCCTGAAAACATTTTTGATTGTGATGAAGCCTTTCTGTTTATTAGGGCATTACCCGACCGATTATTGTGAAATAAAAATAAGATTACACTTTCGCTATTCAAATGTACACCAATACTTCCGGTAGTGAGTATTCTGCCATGCTCTGTAATCCAGCATATCTGAATAATCTTTTTTGATGGCGGATGTCACAGAGTCCACTGTAACGATTTTATTTGTAGCCTAATCCTGAAGCTGGTTTAGCTGATATGGTGTCTGGTTTAATGTCAGGATTGTTAGGTGGTGAAGGAGGAGCTCAACCTCACATACATAGTAAGTATCAATATCGCATACGATACATAGATAAAGTTGCGTTCTTTAATATCTACATGTTTTATAAGTGAAATGCATCGATTACCAAGCGATTGATGCCAAGCAAATCATTGAAAAATGTTAGTTTCGAAATATGTTACCACCGAAATGACATAGTTTGTGATGAGTGGATTTTAATTAAACCGCATGTCTCTCTCTCTCGTATTTAAAAAAAGAATAACTGAGTATTCTTTATTTTTCAGTTCATCGAGGACCACCACCTACAGCAGCTTCTACAGCTTCTAACACTGCTAGAAGTAACACAGAGTCAACACCATCTGGTGGTCCACGAGTCCCAGGTCCTGATCCATCACATCCGTTTGCTTCATTGTTTTCACCTTTAGGAACCCCAGGAGGACCGATACCCCATACTGATAATACACAACAATCAAACGCCTTTAGAAATATCTTAACTAATGTATTTGAAACAGCGGTGAGTATATTCTCTTTCATGAACGTAGTACACTGTCAAATCTAAAACCTTTTCAGACCAATATTGTCAGATTTAAGGGCAATTAATGAATTTGTGATCTTGAGATATTGATCTCTTATCTTTTACAATTTGTAGTGGTGGTGGACGGACGGACTAAATGCAAGAATGGAATATAGATGATATAAAGTCTATGCTCAATTATACAACAAACTAAATTTGAGCCACAAACATTGAGGCCAGGACAATATCTAACCTACCATTTGTGTAATTTCATCCCTTATTTATATTAGATTAGGAAACAATGAAAATGTTATTCACCTTCTAGCATGTTACAATGTTAACAGACTTTCTATATTTTTTTATCGTGTTTCATTATTAATTTATATTTTGATTTTAGCTTCACTCAAATACACCACCATCAGCTACCAACAGCACAGGTACTTCAAATACAACTTCATCATCCACAACAGCACCTCCTCCTCCGGCAGGTGCCACAAATCCAAACGCCATGTTTTTAGATTTATTTGGTGGAATCGGTCAACAGTTATCTGCTGCGGCAGGAAGCAGAGAATCTAACACTACAATATCAGACTTTGTTAGCAACATGTCTGCCACTCATAATCTTAATCCAGAAGAAGGTTTGTTCTTTTAAAATTTGAAATCGGATGAAAATAAATCATAAGCATTGTGTCAACTAATTGACCTCACATAAGAAATTAATTTGTTCAAAGTATTTATCCTGAAAATAATAATAAGGCATTTGTCAGGGTTGTATCGCATGTTTTAGGTTAGTAACGTATTAAAAGTAAAATGTCACAAGAGAAGGGTGTTAGTCTCAAGTTTATCAGATTATTTTATTACATGTTATTCCTTGTGTTTCTTACAGTTACCGATATCTGATGTTTTTTATTATTTATTTATTTTCCAGGTTTTGTCAGTGACATGTTTCAAGTTATATCTCGTCACCTAACCTTCACAGATTTATTTGGAGTTTTCTCCGGACGATCTGAAAGACTTGGACAGCTACAGGGACCATTAAAAGAGTTTTGCCGTGAGCGTGTATTAAAAGGACGAGAGTATAATGAAGACAATCTAAGAACAGCTATTGAAGAAGTTATTGAAGAAATGGAACCTGAATTACAGTCTTCTATTGTAAGTTTTTATACCATCAATTTCTGAGTCATGAGCATATTGTGGTCCACAGTGATTGTATGTGAACAGAATTGGCGTCTTTGCCAACCACAAGAAAAAATAGATAACTCAGTATTTTTCTAAAAATCCCAATTAGAGGGATAATTGTAACATTAAACGTTTATTTCTAGTGGGACTAAAATCTAAGAACTTTACATTTCAAATGAAGAAGGATTACTAAATTTAATTTTTTGCCACACAGTAAGAATTGAGTATATGAAGTTTAGTGAATATAAATCACCTGTGTTCTTTATGACATGGACATTTTATCATGAACTATCACAATATCATGATCATAAATCAAACTGTTTCTTTCCTGTATTATAAACATGAGTGTCTGTATTGTTGTTGTAAATTATATTCCTCTCAGGATACAGTAGAAGTTAAACAAGGAATTGATTTAATGGCTACAATTAAAAACTTTCTACGTCAACAACTTAGAGCCACCATAAGATTGATACTCAATTCTAAAGGTATGAAGAGATTACAATATTAGAAAACGTTTTACTTTTCTTTGATTTGAAAACATAATAGCATGATTAGACCATAGTTTCAAATTAAGAAAGTTTAATGCAGTTATTGGTATATGATAAATACTAATTAACTGTTATTCTATATGGGAGCTAGGATATAGAATGATATTTGTAATGTTTGAGCTGTTAGTTCGGAGTGTTATTGGTAATATTAAAGTCTGGGATGTTATTAGCGACAAAGAATACTAATTGTCAGGAGTTTTATTGGTACATGTAAAATGATAACTTTTAATCTAGACCAAACATTTCTGGTTGTAATAGTGATTAGTTTTATAGGTAATATCAAAACTATTTGTATAGAGTGTTATTTGTAATATCAGAACTATTAGTCTAGAGTGTTATTGGGAATATCAGAAACACATTGTAGTAGTCTAGGCAGGTTTAGGGTGTTATTGGGAATATCAGAAATACATTGTATTAGTCTAGAGTGTTATTGGTAATATCAGAACTATTAGTCTAAAGTAGGCTTGTAGTTTAAGCATTACCATAGATAAAGGTAGTGATGGTGTTTTCCTCTCAAGAGAAAGATGATATACTATCTAATATAGATCAACCCTTGAGCTCAAGTCGCATCGCACAGTTGAACTTTCCAAATATATATTGCAAGTTAACTAAATATATATTGCATATTAATTTAACTTACTTTGTTTGTATTTGTAGCAATATATGAGAACTGAAATATATGGCCTTATTTCGTTGTCTTTTTTAGATGGGGATAGTAATTTTGGAAAGAATATTTATGAGCGAGTGCGTCGTCTGCTAGGGGAGTTTATTACTTTGACACCAATATGTTTAGTAGAAGGTAATGCCGCTTTCCAACGAATGTTACAGCACAGATTGGTAAGTTTTTATTATTATTTTCAATTGTATGATTTCTGAATAATGTTTGAAAACAGGAATATTGGATGTAAGTTCCTAGTTCTTATACCTCTTGACACTAGTAAAATTAATTCAAATAAAGCCATGACCCAAAACAAATTGTCATGATGACTTAAAGATACATTATGAGAGACAAGATAAAGAGTTGGCAGTTCTCACTATAATAGTTAAAAACTATATCGTGTAAATGTAATTTGCTGAAATTTTCAGTCGAATTGATCCACTATAGGCCGAGAACGGAGCGCGTGAAATTTCCGAATAGCCTTGGTCATCATTACTAAAATCATTAATAAAAACAGTGTAGTCTCGATTATCCAATATTGTGATTTAATTACAATGGCCGTTCAGCGGCATATTTGAATCTAATCCAGCTTACATCGAAGGCTAGCCTTGACATCGAGAGTTTATTATGGTCTGGATAAGTTTATTAATGTCTAATTAATAATTTCGATAACATTTCAGGCCTAAAGAAATACACGTAATAGGCAGATTTTGCTCTTGCATAATGCAAGTTTAAGCTTTTGATTGTCATTCAGTAGGATATTCTGCATGTACGAACCATCTAAACAACAGCTAAAGCATTCATTTTAAACCATAAGTATGTATTATGGACAGATAAAAACATGTGCCCAAAGAATTTGAAATATTATGTCAAATCAAGTCTTGTGAAATGCTATACGAGAATACATAGATTTAAGAGATTGTTCACCATCTAAATATATAAACTTATGAAATAATTAATCAACTCTGTATTAACTGAGAACTTGTACATATGTATTTATTTTTTATATTTATTGTACTATATATATTGTATTGTGTAAGATAATCAGACCCTTTCAAAGTGTCCAATTTTGGGAGACTTTTGTTCATGATGTAGAATACTCTACTGAATGATAATCAAAAGCCAAATTTTGCGTTGCAATTTGTTTTTGGTGCTTTTCAGCATTTACTAGTCTGTAATGTCATGTCTGTATTTTATATATGATAAATAATATAATTTAATCAGGCACATAATATTTTTAGCATGGTATAACATCTTCCATGAACCCCATGATACAACAGTGGATGATAACCATGACATCACAACACATTCAGACGTTCCGACAGTCCTATGTCATAACAGAGGCTGAAGTTCAACATTATATCGTCAAAACAGGGGCAACAACTCCTGCTGGGGCAGCTGCTATTTTACGTGCTGAGAGAACAGAGGTTCCTATGGACGTGAGTTCACCACCTGCAACAACAGCGATGCCCAGAACATCACAGACAAAAATTGAACAGGTATGTGGTTATATATCCTTTGATTTGGGCCTAGATATTTAACATTTTGCCAGAACAAAATTTTGTTTGATCAGCTGTGTTCCTCCTCTAAAACTATCTGCTTAGTCTCTATGATGTCAGCAGAGTTTAAAATTGGATGTAAAACATTATCCGTCAATTTCGTTTAATGTTTTGTGTATCAGTTTGTCGTAATAGTCAGCCAATAAAAATTTCAATCATCAAGGATTGTAGCTACATTTACAAAAATGTGAGTCAGCAATCAGGAATTTTGTTAGTCGTGGCAGTTTTTATGGGAGCTCAAATGTGCTAAAACACAAGGTTTGACTGTGTAGTAAAACTGTGTTTTGAATGGTAATAGTCTGCAGTCAAAAATGAAACTAAATGTAAAGAACATAACTTTCAGTAACTATTGGTTCAGAAGTTGCACTTTTACTTTTACTAAAGTAAAAAAAAACAACAAAAGATTAAATATTTCTTCATGCAAAATCCATTATCCACCATAGATACATAATTAAATGAAATGATTTTTCTTTCTATTTTTTTGCCAAAACTAAGCCAATGTTTATGCAAAATTGAATATTTTTGTGCTTTCCACACCATGTAATTCTGTAACCATAATTTCATTTGCCATATCTTATTACTTCAGCCCCAAAAAGCCACAGCAGTAGAAAGTAAGCCAAAGTCTTCAGAAGTTCAACATGCAGCAACAAGAAGCAGTGCTGCAATGAATGGGACTAGCAGTTCAGGAGTAACCTCTCCTATTCCTGGTGCCACACCCAAATCAGTTAATATAGCAACCAATGGGGAAGACTGGAGAGCTGTTGTGCCTGAGGTACATATTATAACATATAATAGTTTTGGTATTTTTATGAGAAAGTGATCACCAAACAAACTTTTATGATCCTGCCAAACAGGTCCTTTTTACTCTGTATCTTCAAAATGGATGTGTATGCCTCTTAAAGGTATCTTTATATTTTGCAGGAGTGGGTTCCTATTATCAGTCAAGATATTCAACGTCAGAAGCAGAATCGTCCACAGCCTCCATTAAGTGATGCATATTTACAGGGTTTACCCGCTAAACGCAGAAAGGTATAAACAATTCCACAATGTATTTTGTTGGTCTTTCAGTTATAGGAATTATTCCATTTCCTTTTGAGATGAAAAACTGAGTTCCTGTATATAAATTGGCGTGCACTTAAAATATTGCCTGACAGTTGAAATTTGATATGCCATAGTGTCGCTGCCCTCATAACAACACACTGTATGGTGTACGCCTACCTTCAATAACCCAGTTGGAGCAGAACAGTAGGATGTTAAACTCATTTTATTTCATTTCATTTGCAATCAAAACTAAAATACAGCAGTGAATAATAACTCTGATCTTAAAGATGCATTAGGTAAGAGGTAAATCTGCCTAATTCAAATCTTTCTTTTGGCCTCAAATGTTGTATTAATCATTAATTACACGTTTATTCACATTGCCGGCCGGGAAGTCCTATATCAGTATGGGCGCCCCATTAAGTGAGATTGGCAGAGCAACCAACAAAATAAATGTCAATTGCTTTTATGGGTACTTCGCCAATCAGTATGTTATAGATGAATCACACGATTAACACCACAACTTCATTGATGGGACCCCCAAAACAGGTTGATCTGTCAGGAGCTTTATCCCAGTGGGGCACACATAATGACATGATTTTGTAGAGCGGCGTATAATGACAATGTATAATTGTCGTAACGCACATAATGCATAATGCCAAGTGAGATTGATTCAAGTCGTGCTCTAACCTGATTCTGAACTTTTCATTATTGAATTCTCATAAATTGTTATAGGTACGCTAAAGTCATATTCCTTCCTTCAAATTTTTATAATGTTCATATCAAAATATAATACTCCAATATTGCAAATTCAGCCTCAAAATTGAAATTTTCCAACATTTTCATAGTTCCGCTTCCAAAATTTTTGGGGGGGAGAGTCCCCTAGAGCTTTCTCGGCAGGCAGTTCTGTTCGCTGTAGACTGTCAAGTGTAGGTACATCTGCGCCACCAGAAGCCACATCAGCACCCCAGAACCCCTTGCCCCCTCACCCTAATCAGTTTTGGGGCAAGTCCTTTATCAACTATTTAGTTCATCAAATGCTTTTGATTTTCAACAGATTTAAACACTATTGACACTTAATGATTTAATATTAAAATGGAAAGTCTAGACCACATGGTTCTCCAAACAGTCATAATGAATGAAGTAATTTGACTGAAATTCTCAACATATTCTCTTTTCATTATCTATATTTAGCTATTGATATAGTGAGAACTGTCAACCCTTAATCTATTCTTACATAATGAATCCTTAAACTTTCTTTTTATACCCTATTCAATCTTTTTAGAATCGATATATGTTGTTCACCTCAATGTACATCTGTTCGGTTTGAACTTTATAAGTACTTTCCAGACCAGTGAAACAAGTGCTGGTTTGATATTATACAGAATACAGATTTTGCTTTTCATTTACCTAGATATTTACAATGTAACAACCAATCAATAGAAACCAGTGGATTGATTTTGAATAATGTTTGGGCCAAAATATTTTTTTATTGAAAACCCAACAAATCTCTAATTTATCTTGTTGGGATTTAATCTTATTTTTGTTTAACTGTATTATTTTCAGGTCATGACCTCTGATCGACCATCAAACAGTTTAGCAAATATGGCTGAATATATCCCAGAATCCATCAGACACGCAGCAGCAACTCTAGGAGTGGAACCAATCAGTAGTTTTGAGAATTTATCACAAGAAGCTTCCACAAATAGTGACTTACAAAATGCTTTGAATGGAGAAATAGATCGTACAATTGTAAGAAGACTAGAGAAGGATTCAGATTATATATCAGAGAGATTTCCTAATGCTGAGCAGTGCTACAGGCCAAAGAAATCTGAGCGTTAAACCTAGTACTTGAGTTTTGACTATAGACCTATCCAATATACTGTTCCAGAAAGTCTTATCACTCATAGAACATGTTTTCCATAGAACCAGTTGACTTTCCATAATAAATCAGTCTATAATGTTACCTGCTTGTAGCATATATATATTATTATTTAACACAATGTCTGAAGAACTGCAATTGTGGTAAAAACATTAGTATAAAAATGTAGTTTTATTTTGCCATCTTTAATTTCAATTATATCTTACCAAAGAGCAGATTGATTAACTATTCTATTATATAGATAAATATATATATATATTTATAAACGATATGATTAGGAGCAGTGATGTGGATCCCAAGAACAGACCATAAATGATAAAGTCATGCTCTGAACTTTACCTGTTCCGATTAGTAATGCTTATCCTGGCATCAAGTTGGTTATATGTGTAAATATGCTTGTACAAAAATTGTGACATTTCATCTCTGATAATATTTTATCACTATTTCTTTTAGCAAACCCTTCTTGATTTTATTTCTCTTAATTTTTATACGCCCACATTTTCATGTGGACGTATTATGTCGTCGCCCCTGTCCGTCCGGACGTCCGTCCGTCCGTCCGGACGTCCGTCCGGACGTCCGTCCGTCCACAATTTGTTTGTGGACTCTCTACAGGTCACAATTCTTATCCGATTTTGACGAAACTTGAAACATAGGTTTATCCCCAAAAGATCTCGGCTGCTTTCGATATTGGCATGTATCGGATCAAAACTTCATGGATTATGGCCCCTGATTGTACGAAAAATCACGTTTTTAGCTTGTGGACCCTATAGAGGTCACAATTTTGAACCGATTTTGATGAAACTTGACATGCATGTTTGTAACCCAAAGATCTTGGTTCCTTTCGATATTTGCGGCTATCGGAATGTAATTTCCTGAATTATGGCCCCTGATTGTCCGAAAAATCACCCTTTTTAGCTTGTGGTCCCTCTGGAGGTCACAATTATTATTCGATTTAAAAAACCGTTTTATTATGTCACCGTTACACCCTAAGGAAGGTTGAGTTCGAATTTCGGGAAAATCGGACGAAAATTGCCATACAAAATGGCCGCCGTTTGTACGCGAATACTGTTAAAAAATGGTATATCCATGTTGTGGACCCTGTGGAGGTCACAATTTTGATTCGATTTTGATGAAACTTGAAATTCATGGCAATAACCAAAAGATCTTGCTTCCTTTCGATATTTGCGCATATCGGATCGTAACTTCCTGAATTATGGCCCCTGATTATACGCAAAATCGCCTTTTTTTTAGCTTGGAGGTCACAATTATTATTCGATTTTAAAAAACGTTTGATTATATCACCGTTACACCCTAAGGAAGGCTGAGTTCGAATTTCGGGAAAATCGGACGAAAATTGTCATACAAAATGGCCGCCGTTTGTATGCGAATACTGTTAAAAAAATGGTATATCAAGGTTGTGGACCCTGTGGAGGTCACAATTTTAATTCGATTTTGATGAAACTTGAAATTCATGGTTATAACCCAAAGATCTTGGTTCCTTTCGATATTTGCGCATATCGGATCGTAACTTCCTGAATTATGGCCCCTGATTATACGCAAAATCGCCTTTTTTTTTTAGCTTGGAGGTCACAATTATTATCCGATTTAAAAAAACGTTTGATTATATTACCGTTACACCGTAAGGAAGGTTGAGTTCGAATTTCGGGAAAATCAGACCAAAATTGCCATACAAAATGGCCGCCGTTTGTACGCGAATACTGTTAAAAAATGGTATATCAAGGTTGTGGACCCTGTAAAGGTCACAATTTTAATTCGATTTTGATGAAACTTGAAATTCATGGTTATAACCCAAAGATCTTGGTTCTTTTCGATATTTGCGCATATCGGATTGTAACGTCCTGAATTATGGCCCCTGGTTATACGCAAAATCCCCCTTTCTTTAGCTTGTGGTACCTCTGGAGGTCACAATTATTATCCCATTTAAAAAAACGTTTGATTATATCACCGTTACACTGTAAGGAAGGTTGAGTTTGAATTTCTGGAAAATCGGACCAAAACTGACAGACAAAATGGCCGCCGTTTGTACGCGAATACTGTTAAAAAAATGATATATCATGGTTGTGGACCCTGTATAGGTCACAATTTTAATTCGATTTTGATGAGGAAGGTTGAGTTCTAATTTCGTGAAAATCGTACCAAAATTGACGGACGAAATGGTCGCCGTTTGCAGCGAATAGTGTAAAAATATGGTATATCTAGGTTGTGTACCGTCACACCATAATCATTGTCGGTTTCGAATTTCATTAATATCAGACTGGAACTGACCAACTAAATGGCTGCTCCCAATACAGTATGAAATACAGGACTTAAAGATGTAGGAAAAATCACTTTCGGTATTGCTTGTTCTCTGTCCATCTCTCGAAAATGTGGGCGTATCCTGCCTGGCAGTGCCAGCCTATCTTTTGTAGTGTCTAGGGGTGCTTCAGGCTATCCTGTGGAAAAAAAAAAATTTCTAAGAAACATTTTGTCATTTTATGATATATGGTTTTTGGAAATTATTGTGCTTGCTAAAGTGATTTTTGTTATCTTATAAATATAAGATTGTTATTTTTACTTGTCTTCTGGTTTCTGTTCTTTAGTCAAACTAAATGTCTTACCTACATGTGTATATGTATTCCTTTGTCTACTTCAGGAGGGGTGGGGGCTAGGCTGGACTAGGCTGGGCTGGGCTGAGCTATCATATTCTACCATTCAGACCACTCGACTAGAATATCCAGAGTTTTAATTTCTAGTGTGACCTGAGATAAAACCTGGATTTATGAAGTCTGACATGCAGTAAGTGTTGGCACTTTCAGGGAGGGAAAATTAAGTATGCCCAGTGGTTTGGAATGATGGAGCAAAAAGAAAAGGTCCACCTGTGCACACATTTACAAGCATGTAAAAGAACAACAGTTCCAAATCAAAAAAAAGTAGGCAGAAATTCAAAGAAAAAAATCAAAGCTCTTGGGGATTTTACTTTTCCACCAGAAGAGTTATATGTACAATTATTTAATTGATTTAAAAATGTGTGTCCTTGAGATTAATTGGATAATATGGGGTAACTCATATTTTAACAAAAAGTATAACATTTTTTTTTATTTAGAAAAATAAAATTATAGATTGACAATAAGATGAAAATGCACAAGTTTTGTGTTATATTTGGTGTTAGTATGTGATGAAATCAGGTTTCCAATTCAGAGCTTGTTAGATATCCCTAGTACCAATCAGTGGTTTTGCATCTGATTGTAAAGAAGATATAGCTGTAAATATTTTAGTGTATTTCCAAGTACTCAGTTTATTCCTGTAATTACACATAGTATGACTACGCAATAGAAATAGCTTTTAACAGTGTAATATATTAAATCTATTATCTACATTTGTTATAAGCATGTTATTCTCTCTTGTAAATATAGCACATCCCAACATTTCCTAAAATTGCCATTAAAAAAATCCCATTAATTATTAGTTTTAAATTGATAAAATGAATAGCTACTCCAATATTTAGAAATTATTTTATCTTTACTAAATCCCATTTGTTGAGCGCTAGTGATTTGCATACAGTTCTTGTGTTGTATTTATTTCCCTTTCATATAATGTTTGCGGATTCAATATGCTGATGGTATTAGGTCTCTATTTTAATAAGATTATAAATGGATGCTATGCAGTTGTATAGTTTGTTTGAAAGTTGTAGAGTGTAGTGATTGTAAAAGTAGTTAATAGAATTTTGGAAAATTTATACTTCGTAATTGCAGTAACTAAGAGTTTGTCCTGTTTAATGGGGTTAGTTAGAACAAGAGTCATAGTTCATGTCATCTTTTCACCTTTGGTTGAAAAACCTTTATTTACCTTAGAATTTACAGACTAAAATCAGAAGAAAGTGAATAAACATTATCCTTATTAAAATTGATCAGAAATAAACGGCTGATAGTTTGTTTTTAGATAATAAACGAAAAAGTGCAGAGATTATATGTTATCTTGACCCTTCAGTTATTGTTTATAAATGAAGTTTAGATGGCTATATGGATAAAATAATATTGATAAATTGTACAACAAAATGGTATTTGGTACCTTTTATTGTGTAAAGTGTGACAGTCTATATTTATCCTGCTGTTTATGTGGAATATCGGGTTTAAAAGTTAGTTTGTTCAAATAAATCAATTAAACATAGCAAGAGCTAAATCTGCCTATTGTAGGTCTGTCTTTAGGCCTGGAATGTTATCTGAATTATTAATTAAACATTAATTAACTGATGCAAGCCATAATCAACTCTCGCTGGCATAGGATTGGTCCAATTTGAAATAGATTAGAATGAGTTCAACCATATCTTGATTAATTTAAAAATGGACGAGCAAGGCTTAGCTTCG
The DNA here is from genome assembly GCA_948474765.1 of Patella depressa. Lineage (NCBI taxonomy): Eukaryota > Metazoa > Mollusca > Gastropoda > Patellidae > Patella > Patella depressa. The sequence goes on along the minus strand of OX419715.1, from coordinate 54,186,059 downwards.
AACAACCAGGACGTGTCTTTTCAAACCTTCTAAGGCTAATATCTTCGCTCACAATAGAGAAATTTGCATGAAATTTTCAAATTATTCATTTATCTATTTTCAAACTATTATAACAAGAATGGCCAACTATTAACTAATGTATCTTTAATTCAGCCCCATATAATATTGTTCATTGCAGCTACAAATGTTTATGTTAATAATATTAACACTAATATGCATGTGAAAATACCAAATAACTTTTTCTATTGGTCAAGAATACATATATATCTAAGAATTTTTTATTGAACATCATTTCTTCAAATATTTGAATATGTTAATAATGTCAACTAGAATATGCATGTGAAAATTCCAAATATATTTTGTTTATTAATCAAGAATGGATATAGGAATTTTTAACTGAACATGATTTCTTTTAATATTTGAAGTTTGAAGGTATTCTATGTAAACCGACTTTTCATATTGTTAACTTATTATTTTTCTGTTCTGGTGCACTGGTAGAAAATATGATTACAAAAAAATACATTCACATGAAATTGTTGCAAAATGCAGGATGTAAAAAAATACGAAGACCTCAAATCCCAGAATATCTTAACCCTTATGTTATAAATTATTTAACATCAGTGAATCTTCTTAACAGTTTCTAAAGTGAAATTAGGAAATAAAGCAAAAGACCAAATAACAGTTGCCTAAGTTTGTTGCACTGTCAATATAATAATGGTGCCAATAACTTCTGGGACAGCATGTGGAAAATATTAGTGACATAAGAATAGCAGTGACATAACACTCCACAATTAGGTTATGCTGTACTAGTTCAAACTTCAGTTAATAAATGTCTCTCTGTGACCAGATGACATTTGCTGCTTTGTAATAATTTCATGTATAATTATTACAAAGAATTCATGTAATATAGATAAGGAGTCTTTATTAAATTGACGAGATTAGATATTAAGAATGTAATTAGTGATTTTACAAAGCAGATGGTTTACACGTAAGTTTGATTAACATATAAAATATGTAATCTAGTGTGTGTATATAGATAAATATTGTTTTTATTATTATTTATCTTTACTTCAAATTTAAAATAAGTAAAATAAATGGATTATTGTTGAATTGTTTTTAAATTACTATGTTTTTCAAGCAATACCCATTTTTATACGCCCACAGTTTCACGTGGACGTATAATGTTGTCCCCTCTGTCACTCGGTGAAACTTAATGGATTATGGCTCCTGAAGGTTAGAAAAATCACGTTTTTGGTTTCTTTCGATATTTGCGTATATCGAATCGTAACTTCCTGATTGTGGTCCTTGATTTGACAAAAAGATAGGTTGCCAGGCAACGAAACATACGCCCACAACAGCTAAGTCGTCCAGGCAGTCAACAAGGATTGTCGCATATTGCTTCTTTTGTCAGTAAGGAGAACATTTACAACTCATGCAAATGTTATTACGAGTAATAGTCCATTAAGTAATTATCAGTAATGATTAGAATTATTTTGATTGTTTGTCTCAAGGCCTTCGTCCACAAGATATTTCAAAGTGATCACTGAAAATCTAATAGGATTCTTCGTCTCATGACCCTATACACTGTGTACAAATTTAAAGTCAATCGGATATTAACTTTAGCCTTTAGAGCGTTGACAAAGTTTTTCAAAGTGATCAAGGGTCATAAATACTCATAACTCTGGCAGTAATTATCGGATATCGCTGAAAATAAGTAGGCTTTTTTGTATCATGACCGTAAACAGTGTGTATAAATTTAAAGTCAATCGGATATTAACTTTAGCCTCTAGAGCGTTCACAAGATTTTTCAAAGTTATCAACAAAGGTCATAACTCTCGCAGTAATTATCGGATATTGCTGAAAATCAATAGGCTTCTTTGTATCACGACCTTAAACACTGTACAAATTTAAAGTCAATCAGATATTAACTTTAGCCTCTAGAGCATTTACAAGATTTTTCAAAGTGATCAAGGGTCATAACTCTTGTAGTAATTATCAGATATCGCTGAAATTCAATAGACTTCTTCGTATCATGACCTTAAACACTGTATAAATTTAAAGTCAATCAGATATTAACTTTAGCCTCTAGAGCATTCACAAGATTTTTCAAAGTGATCAAGGGTCATAACTCTTGTAGTAATTATCAGATATCGCTGAAATTCAATAGGCTTCTGCGTCTCATGACCTTAAACACTGTGTATAAATTTAAAGTCAATCGGATATTAACTTAAGCCTCAAGAGTGTTCACAAGAAATTGTGGACGACGGACGGACAGACAGATGGACAGAAAGGGCGACAACAATATATGACCACATTTCCATGTGGGTGTATAAAAATCACGTTTTAGGGTGTGGTCCCTCTAGAGGTAACAATTTTTGACACTGTTTGAATATATCACTGTTACACCATAATGCTGGTTGAGTTCGAATTTCGTGAACTAAAACTGCTGGACAAAATGCCTTCCTTTTTATACGCCCACATTTTCATGTGGACGTATTATGTCGTCGCCCCAATTTGTTTGTGGACTCTCTACAGGTCACAATTCTTATCCGATTTTGACGAAACTTGAAATATAGGTTTATCCCCATAAGATCTCGGCTGCTTTCGATATTGGCATGTATCGGATCAAAACTTCATGGATTATGGCCCCTGATTGTACGAAAAATCACGTTTTTAGCTTGTGGACCCTATAGAGGTCACAATTTTGACACGATTTTGATGAAACTTGACATGCATGTTTGTAACCCAAAGATCTTGGTTCCTTTCGATATTGGCCGCCGATTGTACGTGAATGCTGTTAAAAAAATGGTATATCATGGTTGTGGACCCTGTATAGGTCACAATTTTAATTCGATTTTTATGAGGAAGGTTGAGTTCTAATTTCGTGAAAATTGTACCAAAATTGCCCGACGAAATGGTCACCGTTTGTATGCGAATAGTGTAAAAATATGGTATATCATGGTTGTGAACTCTCTATAGGTCACAATTCTTATCCGATATTGATGAAAAGTCACATTTCTAGGTTGTGTACCGTCACACCATAATCATTATCGGCTTCGAATTTCATGAATATCAGACTGGAACTGAATAACTAAATGGCTGCTCCCAATACAGTATGAAATACAGGACTTAATGATGTAGGAAAAATCACTTTCGGTATTGCTTGTTCTCTATCCATCTCTCGAAAATGTGGGCGTATCCTGCCTGGCAGTGCCAGCCTATCTTTTGCAAATAGTGTAAATATATGGAGTATATCCAAGAAATTTTGATCCAACACATGCCGATACCAAAAGGAATCAAGATTTTTTGGAGATAAACCTATATATCAAGTTTCGTCAAAATCGGATAAGAATTGACGGACAGGGGCGACAACAATATATGTCCACATGAAAATGTGGGCGTACAAAAAACATAAAATATGTGTTTATTCATGGTATATCCATGAAATTTGGATGCAATACATGCCAATATCGAAAGGAACAGAGATTTGTTGGAGATAAACTTTTATTTCATCAAAATCGGATAAGAATTGTGACCAGTAGAGTGTTCACAAACAAATTGTGAACAGACAGACGGACAGGAACGATGACAATATACGTCCATTTGAAAATGTGGGCGTATAAAAACATGAAATATGTGTTTAGGTATAGCCCCAAATTTTGGTTCCCTGCGATATTGGATCGCAATTTCGTGAAGTATGGCCCTTGATTGTACGAAAAGTCTTGTTTTTAGCTTTTGGTTCCTCAAGAGGTCACAATCTTTATCCAATTTAAAAGATAGGCTGGCACTGCCAGGCAGGATACGCCCACATTTTTGAGAGATGGATAGAGAACAAGCAATACCGAAAGTGATTTTTCCTACATCATTAAGTCCTGTATTTCATACTGTATTGGGAGCAACCATTTTGTTGGTCAGTTCCAGTCTGATATTCATGAAATTCGAAGCCGACAATGATTATGGTGTGACGGTACACAACCTAGAAATGTTACTTTTCGTCAAAATCGGATAAGAATTGTGACCTGTAGAAAGTCCACAACCATGATATACCATATTTTTACAATATTCGCGTACAAACGGTGACCATTTCGTCCGGCAATTTTGGTACGATTTTCACGAAATTCGAACTCAACCTTCCTTACGGTGCAACAGTAATATAATCAGTTTTTTTTAAAATCAGATAATAATTGTTCGAGAGATAGACAGAGAACAAGCAATACCGAAAGTGATTTTTCCTAGAATCAAAGGCCATAATTCATTAAGTTACAATTTGATATGCGCAAATATCGAAAGGAACCAAGATCTTTAGGTTATAAACAAGCATTTCAGGTTTCATCAAAATCGAATTAAAATTGTCACCTCTACAGGGTCCACAACTTTGACATACCATATTTTTACACTGTTCGCGTACAAACGGCGGCCATTTTTTCTGGCAATTATAGTCCAATTATCTCGAAATTCGAACTCAACCTTTCGTAGGGTGTAACGGTGATAGATTCAAACGTTTTTTCAAATCGGATAATAATTGTGACCTCCAGAGGGACCATAGGCGATTTTTCGGACAATCAGGGGCCATAATTCAGGAAGTTACGATCCGATATGCACAAATAACGAAAGGAACCAAGATCTTTAGGTTATAACCATGCATTTCAAGTTTCATCAAAATCGAATTAAAATTGTGACCTCTACAGGGTCCACAACCATGATATACAATTTTTTAACAGTATTCGCGTACAAACGGCGGCCATTTTGAATGGCAATTTTGGTCCGATTTTCCCGAAATTTGAACTCAACCTTCCTTAGTGTGTAACGGTGATATAATCAAACGATTTTTTAAATCGGATAATAATTGTGACCTCCAGAGGGACTACAAGCTAAAAAGGGTGATTTTTCGGACAATCAGGGGCCATAATTCAGGAAATTACATTCCGATAGGCGCAAATATTGAAAGGAACCAAGATCTTTGGGTTATAACCATGAATTTCAAGTTTCATCAAAATCAAATAAAAAATGTGACTTCTACAGGGTCCACAACCTTGATATACCATTTTTTAACAGTATTCGCGTACAAACGGCGGCCATTTTGTATGGCAATTTTCGTCCGATTTTCCCGAACTTCGAACTCAACCTTCCTTAGTGTGTAACGGTGATATAATCAAACGGTTTTTTAAATCGGATAATAATTGTGACCTCCAGAGGGACCACAAGCTAAAAAGGGTGATTTTTCGGACAATCAGGGGCCATAATTCAGGAAATTACATTCCGAAAGGCGCAAATATCGAAAGGAACCAAGATCTTTGGGTTATAAACATGCATGTCAAGTTTCATCAAAATCGGTTTAAAATTGTGACCTCTATAGGGTCCACAAGCTAAAAACGTGATTTTTCGTACAATCAGGGGCCATAATCCATGAAGATTTCATCCGATACATGCCAATATCGAAAGCAGCCGAGATCTTTTGGGGATAAACCTATATTTCAAGTTTTGTCAAAATCGGATAAGAATTGTGACCTGTAGAGAGTCCACAAACAAATTGTGGACGGACGGACGTCCGGACGGACAGGGGCGACGACAATATACGTCCACATAAAAATGTGGGCGTATAAAAATCGTTTGAATATATCACCGTTTCACCTAATGCTGGACAACATGGCCGCCTCTCGCACACAAATAGTGTAAACATATGGTATATCTAGGCAGAGCGGATCAAGGTGATGGACCCTAGGCAGCTCAAGGCTCTTTGCGGAACTGGTTTCAGAAATCACTCCCTCCTGTCGATTGCAAACTCATTATTCTCAATATCATTCGTGTTTTCTTCTCCTATCCACACCTTTGCTTTTGACTCATATCCACGGCAAACTGGCCTAAGTAATTAAAGAAAACATTTCAGGCCTAAACGAAGATCTGCAATATCTGTTCCCACACATGCAGACATATTTAAGACTGGTGGATGCCACGTTGGCCCTTTGAGGTTGGCCTTGGCTCTCTAACCTAGAAGTCTGAGTGTTGGCCGTAAAAATTCATTTTAATTTTCCGGCATGGTTCCCCTTTGTCAGTGCTGCAGGATGGAGGTCCCACAAAGCGACAAAATAAACAACATAGTTGTTTGGATGGGACAAAAAGACATGCATATAAAAGAACCCTTGGCAGTTGAAATTCCAAATAAGAGAAGGCTGTTGTGCATAATATCCTTTATAACACATGGTATGGTGTATGCCTGTCTTCATTTGCCAAGTCGGTGTAGAACGTTAAACCCAATTTCATTTAAGATTGTGTGCTAAAATGTCAAATTCTTAGTTGTAGCAGTGTCAAAGGTAGTAATGAGTGACCTGTGATGTGAAGATGCTTTTTCTTGCACTAACAAAATGTCTGAATGAAGTCACTTCAGGGTCAAGTACCACCTCTGACAAGTGAATATCTAGTTACAATTCTGATCCCTAAAACCATTCTCCTGAAGCTAATGAAATTTAATAACAAAAGAAATATTTGGGGATAAAGTTTTATTTCAAATTGCCACAGAAAACACAGAGAGATCAAAATAAGATTCAAATAATATTACAACAGAGATTCAAATAATGTCATGTTTTCATTAGGCAGTGATACACAACTTCTATTTTTCTAATTATAAATAATAATAAACACAGGTGTAGAAATAAAATATAAAACATCTCTTTATTGACAAATGAACTATTCCATTTCCTTCACGAATCTGTCGAATAAAGGAAAATTCCATTATCAAAAGGGGATATTTTATCGTATATTTCATTTCTACTCATGAAATTTATTTTCAAATGCAGTAAACCATCACATGAACACCCACATAATCATTCCGCCATAGTTATAAAGTAACTTCCACCAAAAATCATGATTCTAATAATATCATAATAACAATTAGCCATATCACAAGCTTATTAACTATACATTTCAACCCAAAACCTTGTAGTATGTCAAAGTTCAATTTGTGACCTTTTTAACTCGCTGAGAATATGCAAAACAAATAAGAAAAAAAAACATGACAATAGGGATAACAGATAATTAATTTTTTCCTGTCTAAATATTAAATTCAAAAGGTTTGATAGATTATCTGAGCAAAAGAGTTCATTTATTATTTTTTTGTAATTTTTTTAAAGATGATATCCAATTCTTTAAGTTACAATGTACTTAAAATGTAAAAGTAAAAATTATGGAAAAACAGACCTTTTCTAACAGCTAAGATAGTGTAATAGGTTTGATCTCCTTCACCCCCTAATCCCAATGGAGAGAAAATATTAACATTTGACAAAAAATATTGAAAGGTAAAGCTAGCAATATGAAACAAAACTTATAAACACACAACCAGATTTAACTACATGATTAAGTACTATATATACCTATATATATTATATATAATAACTATGACAACAGTAACTATTGGTAACCAGTAACCATGGTGATTTCAGCCAAACAATAATCAATAATAAAATATGGAATGATTAATATGGATACATCAAAAAAATTTAAATAATATGTTTTTACTTAAGGAATGTGATCGTTAACTGTTTCAAAATTTTCAAATTTAATATTTTTAAGAAAATAAAACTGTTCCCATGACAACCCATTACATCTTTAACAACAACCTTTCATAGGTCATATAGTATATTACCCATTGGATAATTAACAGGAAAACGGCACTTGCAATTATCTGGAACCATTTTTTTTCAATATGCAATAATGCAATCCAGTTATCGGATGTCCAATTTCAAAACTGGGCAACTTTGGAATTTATCATACAAAAGAATAAAGCTTGGAATTAAAAAGGAAGAGATAATTATAATTTTTTTAATTTATAAATGATAATTTTGGGGGAATTCATTGAGTAAATGTTTTAAAACAAAGACTGAATGGAATTTATCATACAACAGATTCAAGCTTAAAACAAGTTAGAATTGTATAATTTATCCAACAGGTAATACTATACATATATATAACTATATACATTTATTTCCATCATACCTTAAACTTGGCATGGTCCGTTCATTATTGCACGTTAAAAACAAATTAAAATACATTAACAGGGTAATTACACATAAAATAATCCTGTCAGAATAAAATTATTCTTTTTTCTTATCCATATATCACAAATAAAGCAAGTTCATAGCGAAAACAGGTGGAGATTTGTGGCTTCTAGCAAACATAACTTTCACAGCCAAGTTGGTTTGGTAATTAATTAAGAAAATAAACTTTATACGGAAATCTAATAATCAATTTAACAATATTCAGGGAGTTTTAAAAGTTAGATTTTTATTCCAAGAAATGACTTTGAAATCTAGGATCGAACTGATATCAAAGATACTGTCTTTTTTTAATGGCTCTGAACCAAAATCTGTGCTTAGATGCAAATGCAAAGATGTTTTAAGACCTTAAATAATCCAGAGAAAATTTTCAAGAAAAATTATATCATAAATTACTAATATATTTTTGAAATGATCCCTGAATATCATCAACTGATTAATAGCAACAAGAAAAAAAAACAAAATTCAATTTTTGATTAACTTTTTCTTTAACTAGTTTCATGTCATCGTTTTTCAATAATTTATGTCAATTTTTCAGGATGTCTGTTTCAGAGAAATGTTTATCATTTAAGGAATTCTTTCAACATTATCAAAGAAATGTTTGATAGTAATCGATTTAGGATAAAAATGATTACTAGTTTTCATGATTTGAAGACATAACTTCCAAGACAGACTCTCCTCTTCAAAGACATTTAATATGAATATATGTATACATTGTTAGTTAACAAGTGTTTAGAATATGTAAACAAACTTATCTCCTGTTGAAAAGTTGAATATTAGAGGAAATAATTATGCTTCAACAGATTGATATGAACACTCATCTTTTATTCTGGTTATTGTAAAAACAACCATAAAGGAGATCCAATTAATAATCTAAATAATATATGAACACAGTTAATCCATAATTCATCCCACTGATATTTAAATAAATATACCTGATACCTTCTTGTTGATTAATACTTTAGTTTAGTTAATTATTTATTAGTTTGTGCCAATATTAAGGAACATTATTATTATAATAAGATAGTAAATGTTGAGAGAAACCCATGCACTATCTCGTATCAGGGTACATTCAAGTAATACAATCCGTACTATGTTCACAAATTGATTGGATTTATGCTGATTAAATACAAATTAAATCACAATATTTACTGTAAAATATTCAGGAGAGAGAGCATACATATATTTACTATTCAAATTTATCGGGACACACTGTATATTATGAACAAAATATTATGAACTCAAGCCCTGATTTAACAACTTATTATTATTATTACTTAACCATAAAACATATATCTATTATATTCAACAAAAACTTTACATAATAAAACCCTTTATATATTACTTACAAATAATTAAAATTTAACAAAGTGGAGAAAGAACAGTATTGAAACAAAGCTGCAGCATAGTCTTTAAGAGGTAAACATCTGAGAATATATTTTGGCATTAAATTCTATTAATCTATATTGCATTTTGTCAGTGTCAAAATATGAATTTCAGCAAATAAGAATTTATTCACTCAATTATTTTAAAATGGATGAATTAGCTTGAGCAATTTAAACAACCGGGAGCAAAAGTGATTAGTCAAAAAAACTATTGAGTTTCTTATTCCCGCAGAGAATAGATATGTGAAAAAGATTTATGTATGTACACGCATTAAAGGGTAATGAATTCAGATAAAAGACGGGACCTTTATTAATGTCTGTTTTATCTATTTCTAAATTGAGAAACCAAATTGAAAAATTAACTACACATTTATAGGAATATGTATTTATTTACATGTTTGTACGGATAACAAAAACAGTCTGGAATAAGAAACACAAAGATTTTTTTGCCTTACCAACCAAACAGGTGATCCTAGTCCTAACATGCAGTAACAGAGATGTGCTTAGATTTGTTTTCCTAAGATTCTAAATGATCAAGAACCTAGCTAATTAATCAAACAATAACTTATATACAAAGCAATGGTGGTTTGTGTTTTTGCATTGTTATATTTCTTTAATATTATGTATAATTTAATCAAAATATATTCAATAAATATCATTTATATCTTTTCTTTTAAAAATAAGATTTTATCATCTATAATTTATTTAAATATCAATTTTGAACCTCCACAAATGTTCAGTATAAGAATCAGAAATAATATAGAGCTGAAATATCAATTTAATTCAATATCAATTTCGAACCTCCACATATTACTTTTTCAAAAACAACAAGTGATACTCAGAATAAGAATCAGAAATAATATATTGTTTACTGTTTGCAAAATTATTTTTTTAATGTCTATTTTGTAAGGTCCTAAAATAAATATATTTTTCCGATATCTCATTTAAATATCAAAGAGAATCAAGGTAATAAGTTCCAGTTGTTAAATTCTGCTATATAAAGCAGCAATTGTTAATAATTACACACTATTTTTTTTTAAGATTTTTTTATTTTTATAATATATTACTTTTTATATGTATGTTAAAATCACAGTAAAGGGAGACAACACACTAGCACTAGACAAGGGAAACGTTAAAATATGACAAGATTGACTAGAAACATAGATTAGAGGAGATCGTACATGTTATTAATCTTGATCTTTGTGATCGTCTGGTCCTGGGGCAACGGGTGTGTCCTCACTGAACAATGGATTTTTCACCTCCATTTCTCCAGTCTGAAAGTAAAAATAAATACAGAATAAAACTTTAAGGTTAGTTGTAAGAAAATAACTGTCAGTTTAAGTATATGGAATATTAATTAAAATGAAAGCCATTATCTGTACAATTGAAGATTACACATCTAATTACACTCACAATTATTAATAAACGTGTAGACTCTAAATTCAGACTATCAATGGCAGTATTTGAAAGGATTGACAACCTCATTGATTGATACAACTGGACATTAAGCTCATTTTTCCTAGCCTAGCGTGACTATCAATATATGGATAGAAATAACTAGTCATTTAGAAGAATAATTGACACACCAAAATCTTTAGTAATGTAATGTAAGTGATTAATGCTTATGTCTTACACATTACTAATGTTAACAACATGCTAATGTTTTATTTAACATCCAAAAATCATTCAATTTTACTTCAATTTCTTTTCCATCTTAGTCGATTTTAAACTATTTCCTAACGTAGATACAGGGCTTGATTAATTTAAAACAGGGTGTCCTGCCATCAAATTTTGCAAAATCAATTTCTTATGTCTATTTTTTAGATATTAGATGTGACTTACTGGGGCGAGTCCGGGACATTCATAAACTGTGTAATCTCCTTCTTCATTCTCTTCTTCTGATTCATCTTCAGAAGCATCGTGTTTCATTTCACCATTTGCCCTACAAAAATAACATTCATCCATTAAATAAGTTAGCATTCACATTCAATATTCCATTATAACAAACTTTCAAATCTTCCTTAGCCTTGTATGAAGACATTGATAAATCGTTTGCAGAAATTGTTGAGCCAAAAGAAAATGCCCCCTGTGTATATCAAGGTTTTTTGTAATTTTTAAATCCTATCAGGGAATCCTTATGATAAAAAAATAAATAGATATTATGGAATAGAAGACGAAAAACTCACTTTTCCATGGCAATCATTTGTTGTTTCTGATGTTGATAATGGTACATCTGAGCACTCTGAGCTAATTTGCGATCTCCAGGAGATGGAACACGATCTTTGTTTGGTCCAGTAACACCGTAAGCTGGATATTCTACATCACTGCTAGCTTTTGCATTTCGATTCAACCTGAAAATACATAGACATTCAGCTTATTGTTTATAGTAATAGTATATTAAACTCTGAACCTTTGTGATCTCAGCCAATAATGAAATTATCATAATCATACATAGAATGATAAAATTCATAAATAACACACTGGTGTCCCCAGTGACACTTATTAATTACTGCCACATTTACCTTTTTCTAAGACTTGAACCAATAAAATTGTTTATCATTCTTCTCAACCTGAGCAAAATATGCTCATTATCAAATTTAATCATGCTATAGATGTAATGAAAAAATATCCCTAGTTTCATCTCTCGCACTTATTTAGAATCAAAGTTATCATGTTCCAAAGCATTGAAATATCAAATTGCTTATTCGATAATGTTTGTAGCATACAAGAGCATGAGTACAGTACATGTATAGCAAGACTTGAACAAGAGCATAAATTTGTAGCAAAACTCGAGAACTGGAATGAAAGTTTGTGGACAAAGGGCTGATTCAGTCATTAATCTTTTGATATTTGATACTTTCAAAACAAAATGTAAAGATCAAGTGGTTGTAATGTTTTGATTTAAATAAACAAAATATTGAATAAGTGACATATTTATTGCAGTTATTTAAGTCCCAATTACGGGAAATCAGACAGATTAATTGCAAATCTATCTACATCTTAGATCATACAAATTACTTTATTTATGTTCCCTAGTTTCATTTCCAAGTTATTCAAATTACAAATATTTCATTGAATAATAATATATCGGCATTCTTATCAACGACATCACCCCACCCCATTTCCTCCAGTTTGGTGTTATATTATGTATAAAAATTTCATAATTTGTAAATAACATAATAAATAGTATTGTTAATTAAGTGCACTTGATTTACAAAAACCTTGATAAATAAAAGACTGACATGTACATAAAGATAGAATTATTACTTTACTAATTTAAAGGTCAAAATGTAAAATAAATAGAAACCAATGTGAGCTTCAAATGAACATAACACTACCAATGATTGATTTAAATGGACCAAAATATTTGTTAATAGCAGCACTTATAATATTCGGGGTTGGGAATTTAATATTGTTAAATCAGTTGACTGAAATATTGCAATCATTATCATGTTTTGTCATATACTTTAATTCACCAAAAATTTCATAAGACTTCAACTTTGAATATTATACAAAATAATTAATTTAATCTTAATTGAATGATAAATCTTGTTAAGTATGTTGCATTGAATATCAGTTGCTCTATAAATACATTATTATTTGCTGGGTTTAGCTGCAGGAGGAAACCAAAGGACCGAGAGAAAAACCACAAGGGGAATCGAAACTGTGTCACTTGACTTAGTGACAGACCTTGTGATTTTACGTGCATGTGTAAAACCACTATATAGATCCCCCCCTCCACGCTTCAAAACCAGGCTGGGAGTATAGCTAATTCATCATCCTTTAAATAAATCAAATTATCTTCTCCAATGAAGACAGCTTCATCTTCTTTTTCAAGTCTATAAGTCATAAATCTTCAAGAAAATATTCATTATTATAATGACAGTTTATGCTTAATCAGATTCAGAGCTTGAGTAGGCCTACTTTTAATTTTTCATAAACAAAAGAGCAAAAAAGGTCAAACCAGGACAAAAGCAAGTACCTACCAAGCATTGATATAATTATGTATATAGGTGGATCTATTTGATTCCATCATGGTAGATCAAATTCTTACAAACAAGCTGACAACACAATTTGATGGTTGAATAACCCAGAGAAGACTCTCTCTAACAAAGATATTTCGCTTAAACCAACTGACCCCGTTCTGACCCTGAATGCAAATAAATGCACATTCTCAAATATTTAAGGGTTTTCAGTGGCTAGATGCTGTGGACAATATATTATAATATGTCAGTTACTATGTATATTTCACTGTAGGGGGTATAGGCCTATACATCAGACAGCTGAGTATTAATGTCTAAATGTCAATACATGACACCCATCAATATACCTAAACATGTAGATTACACAATATGACAGGCTACAGAGAGGCGGTTTTAATTTACTCATTTGAAGTCCCAAAAGCCTAAGTTAATGTTTGTAATAATTTCTAAAGCTAAATACTATCAATTATAACTTGTTATATTAGCCAGGTGTTTTATTTTGAATAACTATCAATAAGGCACAATTATTCACTTTTAAAAAGTTAATATCTTCAGAATTCCCTCATTCATTTATTTATATTATGTATCCAAAGCAGGCTATATCTTTGCTAAGAATAAGTATCTAACTGTAGCTTTTCTGCTAGGCTGTTTGTATTGTCCTTGCATTTATCTTGGAGATTCGTCCGTTATACCACACTCGGACTACATAGTCATAACAAGGGTTGTGAAATTAGAATCAATGAATGAATGTCTGCAAAATATGAGACAAATGTCAACTCACAAATCATCCACATAGCATATAATGTTTTTGTTTTTAATAAGTTCAACAGTCGGCCTCATTCCTAATGCTTGACCTCAAATCCAGAGCTTAGATTTTTCATAATTAAATGTATGACATTATTTTTCATGTTGACTCCTGAGCCTGATTTGAGTGACTACTAGTAGACCTACTATATAGTAAGCACTGTGAATCTTTTATAATAGGAATATCAGTCCAAAAATGGTTCAATTCCTTTTAATATTTTCAAAGATACATGAACTTTATAAATTCCACTGATCTAAACTGCTCCCGTGGTAAACAAACAAACTGCAATCTTTATATTTTTTGAAATTTAATTTATGGGCCTGCTTCAATCTGATTAAAACCAAACTGGGAGATTATCAAACCTTGATATGTTAATTGTTATTTGTATTTCCAAAAACAAAAATTGAACAATCTATTATTTCTTACTAGAAACAAAATAGGGCCATACTTAATTTAATTCACTATTATCTAACTAACATACAAGACTTTTAAGAAATAGTTCTTACCACATGCGGATATCTGTTAAATTTTTAATAAATTTTCCTCTATTTTTCCGTAAAGATTCGAAATAAACAGCCATAGTTATTTAAGGAGTCAATGAGAGTGAATAATGACAAAGAAGTTATGACAACTATAACTCACTAGCAACATAATAACATCTCTTGGGGTATAAACAGATTATATAGGCCAATATTTTAGGTGTAAACAACAGTAACAGTTATTTAACAGATGGCTTATATTTAGGGTATATGATTATTATTCATTAAGGTATAAACAGATGACCAGAAGGCCAATACAAATAATATATCGCTGTGCATCAAAGATTTTGAAATTTGTGAAACAATCACTGTTTTTGTTTATTAACAGAACTGCTACAAATAGAATAAATAGATGGTTATTAATAATATTATTATAGAATAGAATTTTACTGAATCGAAAACAATTTGATCCCAGTTTATATATTAAAATATATAAAATGGACTCAAACTCAACCTCAATCGAATTGAAGCCAAATGTTTTATTTTTTATCTTGTATTACATTAATTATCTGACATTGCATTAATCAAAATGTCTGTTTGTATACTGGACAGCATTTTCTGATGAATTACGTAAATTAGTCAAATTAAATTCATTGCATTGATAACTAATTATGATAAACAAATATTATTATCCTTGTGGCCTAGATTTTCGTGTACTGTATATATAGTTATCAATAACGATTATCACTGTATTTAAATGTAAATGAACTAATTATAGGTTTGGAATTAATTAATACCACATCATTTCATACCAGCTGTCATACCATTGTTCACTCTAAAAGGTGGACATCTATCATAAAATAAATATGACTCTTGTGAAAACTTCAGAGCCTGCATTATATTTATCAAATTTCATTATACATTCTTTCCTGCTAAGAAAATATATAGAATCAATAAAAGTAGACTAACTCTTTAGTTCTGGATTAATACATATATACCAATAAAATCCTTTTTAAAACTGGTTTTAAGCTATCCTACATGAATGGGAATATTTGTCTACTATCAAAATTTCATTATGTTAATAAATGTATAGAGCTATAGAGGACCATGTGAGTATTTAATGATAGAGAAAACACTTTGTCAAGTTGCAAAGTTGTGACACATCCAACACCCATTCTCTATGATGGTTTTATTTACCTGTTTCCCATGCTGTATAGTAATTATATAATCTTTCACTCTATCACTTAATCCAATCAACAGAGTCTTTACAAATCAACTTGGTGGATTAATCATAAATCCCCAGTTTCTTTATAAATAAACTAGGCGCTAATTTTATGACGCCAACCCCAAAAAATACATCACAGAGTAACTTCCTTCATACCATATATATATTCCTCTTATGTAAAATAAGCTTAAAATATTGTCTCAATTAATCTTCCTCATATAATCTTGACATTTCCTTGTTTGAATTCCTATATAAATAATCATAGATTAAGATAACGACATTTGAAATTCCAAAATGTATTCAGTCTCATCAATTCCCTATCTTTCTTTTACCTATTTTTTGTTTAAACAACAAAATTCACACATGTCAATAATCAATATGCTAACTTGTAGGTAATAATGTATTCTGTAACTTTGGTCCTTTTTCATTTGTCATTTCATTAAATTCTTCCAAATGCTTTTTTACAAATTTTGTTTCAAATGAGAAAACCAAATGTTCTTGAATACCAAGATACCCAATTATCCGATGTACATTCCTTCATTTTCATTGCAACAGAAGATGCAGTCTCGGTTTTATTCTATATTTTGACATCTAATTACTGTCAATGACACATTTCATTTATAAAACAAATCTACCTTTCATCTTACTGTGTAACGTCCTTTTTTTAAATATCCGCTTATATCCCTTTAAAGCACAATCACATCCCTTTTTTGACCGAATCTAAGACAATTAAGATTTTCAGTAATTAACATCACTGCTGATCACAAGTCACAGTCATCACAAATCCAGAATTTAAACTAAGATTATGTAAAGAAGCTAAATTTGAAACAAATTTGACTTCTTAATCTTTTTATCAAAAATTTGAAAAAACATTAGGCTTTTTAAGTCTGATAATAAACAAGCCAAATTTGAAATAAAACAGGCTTTATAAAGTTTAAGATTGAAAACTAAACAGACTCAGAAGCGTATTTGAAAGAAATTGAAATTTAACCAGACCTAAATCTGTATTTGTATTTGATTCTTCCAAATCCAAAAGACAACTCCAAGTAACTGATTTTTAAACATCCATAGAAATTTCAATGTAGGAATCGAATAATTTACAAATACATGTGGGCCTATGCAATGCAGCAAAACTAATACTATACAATAATCTTCTTCTGTCAATCTATTGTAAGAACTATCTGAATATTTGATTTCATTATATATGTGATTTCAATGGGCGTGGACTGAACTGAAACAGATGACTAATCTCATAATACACAAGTAGTGATTGTCATTTCAATTAAATTATACTTATTAAATTTATTCTTGTGGAAAATTTACTTTAGATCTGTGTGTATGTATGTAGTGGATAATTGGGAGGGTTACGCAGGAAATGACATACTATAAGCAAATGCCCCACCATGTTAGCCAATTGGATACACATATACAACGTATCTCACACCACAGCTGTCTGCTTGTGTAGTTGTCTTATACACAATTAAAATGATGCCCTTCTCTAGACCAACATACATAAATAATTACTAGCTCCATAATTTAATTTTTGGATGACAGATTAAATTGCAGATTAAATTATTAATTCATTCCAGTGAATATCTTTTAAAGGCCACCATCATTATGAATGATTAGATGGTCCTCACTGATTTCCAAACAAATCATCATTACTACCTATCATAGAGATAACATCTTAGTTTACACTCACTCACATCATAACCCTTCAAATTATGATGTGGCTAGGTCAGGTGTGTATGGTGCTTGCTCATTAACCATTTAAACTCAAAGGTATTATTTCAAAATGAATATCATCCGAACAAATGCTTGATATCTGACACTATAGGCTCCTTCATCATCAGATTTTTTTTTAATGTTTTACATATACATGTGGATGTTCCATGTTAGAAAATATACAGGGGAACCTCTTGATGATAGACATTAGCCAATACTTAATATCTGACACTATAGGCTCCTTCATCATCAGTTTTTTTTTGTTTTTTTTAATGTTTTACATGTGATTGTTCCATGTTAGAAAATATACAGGGGATTCTCTTGATGATAGACATTAGTCAACACTGAGGGTTTAAAGTACCTGGTAATGGTAGTGAAACCTAACATCAACTTTCACCAAAGTTTAGAATAAATGTTATCATTTTCCAAAGCTGAATTCAGTCAAGACATTCAGCTAATGAAAATCTACACCAAGTTTAAACATTCTACCGCAATTAAAATCAGAGTTGTTATGTTCTGTAGTCCTGACCAATCACATTGCTTATACTAGGCCTAATCAGAAAATTCTCATCATCGAACTTAGTCAAGGTATTGATATAATGACTCTACACACTGAATTTCACCACTCTCAAACAATTAGAACCAAAGTTGTCTTCGAAAGGCAGGGGGACAATTAAATATATTTATATTTTGTACTTACTTGAACCAACAGACACCTGCCATTATTAACCCTACTAAACCCGCTACACTACATGCAGCAACAATAACTGAAAAATATCAATTATACATATTTAACAAGTATTATCTATCATTATTAATACTTAATACTAATAATACTATATTCTAGTTCAATTTGTCATATCTTGTAACTTTTCAATTTTTAAAAATCTATCATAAAGGAATTTCAAATTCATAAATTAGGACAATACTGACCTATAAATAGAACTCCACTAGTTGGTGTTCCAGTACTACCGAGTCCAGCATTTCCGTCACCCGGATGTTGTACTTGTGGTTGTGCCTGACCAGGAACAGGAGGCTTGTCTGTCTGATTAACCTTCGGACTGTCTGTATGTTTCACCGGGTCCGCTTCTGTATTTCCATCTGTATCACTAGTTCCGGGTTCTAGGACATCTTTCTTTATTTCTTGTATACTTGTATGACTTGCACCAGCTGTAAAAATAAAAGTTGAACTTTGGTTACCCAGAACACAAAACATACGTTCACACTAGCTAAGTCGTCAGAGCAGTCCTTTAAAGCGGGAATTTCACATGATTGCATAGTGTTTCAGCATAATACCCTATTTTTAAATGACAGAATCTGTGCAAAAGTTTCTGGTATTACTAACAGCACACATGTAGTTTGTATGTATATTTTCTAGATTTACTCATTGTAAAACATACCGGTTGTCTGAAAAGAAGGTAGATTAGTTAAGGGGAAATAACTCCATTTATCTCTTCTAAATCGTTCAAAAAATTTTTGCTTTCATGGTTGTTTATGCTGGTGGGATATGAAATTAATGAGCTCTATAAAATATTTGGACACACATAATAAGCTTACTTATATCCATGTCAGCATATTACATAGATAAAGCTGTGACCATGGACATTGCAGGGTCGATGCTATATCAACTCAAACTCAAAGGATGAAGTTTGAATTTGAAGCTCTGGGAATGCTCACAAAATTAAAATGAGAATCTCACTGATCTATGTTTTAATCAATGAAAAACGTAAAACAACTGTCCCATTATCCAAGGTAAAAAAACAAGGTTGCCAGGCAATGAAACAGCCAAATCGTCCGGGCAGTCAACAAGAGTTGTTGCATTTTGAGTAATCATCAGAAAATCATAATTCAAACTCACCCATAACTACGGTTTAACTGTGATATAATCAAACATTTTTTTAAATCAGATAATAATTGTGACCTCCAGAGGGACCACAAGCTAAAAAGGGTGATTTTTCGTACAATCAGGGGCCAAAATTCAGGAAGTTACAATCCGATATGGGCAAATATGCAATGGAACCAAGATCATTATATTAGGTTATAAACATGTATTTCAAGTTTCATCAAAATCAGTTCAAAATTGTGACCTCTATAGGGTCCACAACCTTGATATAACATATTTTCACACAATTCGCGTACAGACAGCAGCCATTTTATCCGTCAACTCTGGTGCGATTTTCACGAAATTCAAATTCTCTCTTCATCACCATGAAACCATGATATAATCAAACGGTTTTTTAAACTGAATAATAATTTTGACCTCCAGAGGGACCACAAGCTAACAAAAGCGATTTTTCGGACAATCCGGGGACATAATTCAGGAAGTTATGATCCGATGGGCGCAAATATCGAAAGAAACCAAGATTTTGGGGTTATAAACATACATGTCAAGTTTCATCAAAATCGGTTCAAAATTGTGACCTCTATAAGGTCCACAACCTTGATATAACATATTTTCACACTATTCGCGTATAAACGGGGGCCATTTTGTTCGTCAATTCTGGTCTGATTTTCACGAAATTCAAACTCAACCTTCATAACCATAGAACGGTGATATAATCAAACGGTTTTTTAAATTGGATAACAATTTTGACCTCCAGAGGGACCACAAGCTAAAAAGGGTGATTTTTCGGACAATCAGGGGCCATAATTCTGGAACTTATGATCCGATGGGCGCAAATATCGAAAGGAACCAAGATCTGTGAGTTATAAACATGCATGTCATGTTTCATCAAAATCGGTTCAAAATTGTGACCTCTATAGGTCCACAACATTGATATAACATATTTTCACACTATTCGTGTACAAACGGCGGCCATTTTGTCCGTCAATTTTGGTCTGATTTTCACGAAATTCACACTCAACCTTCATAACCATGGAACGGTGATATAATCAAAGGGTTTTTGAAATCGGATGATAATTTTGACCTCCAGAGGGACCACAAGCTAAAAAGGGTGATTTTTCGGACAATCAGGGGCCATAATTCAGGAAGTTACGATCCGATGGGCGCAAATATCGAAAGGAACCAAGATCTGTGAGTTATAAACATACATGTCAAGTTTCATCAAAATCGGTTCAAAATTGTGACCTCTATAGGGACCACAACCTTGATATAACATATTTTTACACTATTCGCGTACAAACGGCGGCCATTTTGTCCGTCAATTTTGGTCCGATTTTCACGAAATTTGAACTCAACCTTCATAACCATGAAACGGTGATATAATCAAACGGTTTTTTAAATCGGATAACAATTTTGACCTCCAGAGGGACCACAAGCTAAAAAGGGCGATTTTTCGGACAATCAGGGGCCATAATTCAGGAAATTACGATCCGATTGGCGCAAATATCAAAAGGAACCAAGATCTTTGGGTTATAAACATGCATTTCAAGTTTCATCCAAATCAGTTCAAAATTGTGACCTCTACACTGTTCACAAGCTAAAAAACGTGATTTTTTGTACAATCACGTTACAGTCCGATACATGCCAATATCGAAAGGAAACGAGATCTTAGGGTGATAAACCTATATTTTAAGTTTCGTTGAAATCTGATAAAAATTGTGACCTGTAGACTGTTCACAAACAATTGTGGACGGACGAACGAACAGGGGCGACGACAATATACGTCCACATGAAAATGTGGGCGTATAAAAATGGGTATAATATAATAATAATAATAATCTATTTACCGTCATCTATGAGTTGTTGTAAAGTCAAATATTCTGGAACCTCTTCTGAAAACACAAAGCAAAACAAATTAAAATTTTGCAAAAATATCTGTAACTAAACTACATCTTGAAACTACAAGTTAGTATTTCAAGTGACAAAACTACAAGTTAGTATTTCAAGATTCAGCTAGTTGTGTCGAAAAAAAAATAATAATCATCATTTTTCTGTAGAGCGAACATTCAGTTTGTCTGACTGCATACTCTGTGGTAAAGGATAAAGGTTTCTAAATTGGGTCTTCTACAGAAAATTAACACCATAGATTCATTAAAAATATATCTATGTATTGTGTCTTGGATGGCTACTTTATCTTTATAACTGAAGTAAATGATAGTCACGATTAAATTGATTATTTGATTATTATACCATCATTTACCAAATGTAAAAATGTTATTCAAGCAGATTTGCATGACTATATATATGAGGTCAATGATCGTCATTTGACAGATTTTGAATTCTTCATTATAAACTATCAAATGTTTAAGCACCTTGCCTCATTTTAGAGTTGCATGTAATGCTCTCAGTCACTTCAGGAAATGTTGCACTTTTATTGTGAAATCTCAAATTCTATTATTAAGTCTAGCCTGTTTAGGAGCATACAGAGACAGAATGTCATAAATTGGGTTGCCTATTTATAATTAACCATTGTATTGTTCTCTACAATTATAGGTGGATCCAAGAATTCCAAGCACACCAGAATTATAAAGCTGAAGTAAACAGACCATTTTACAGGCTTACCCACAAAACCCAACAGAACACAGTTTAAACATTCTTCCCTACAGTAAGTAATGAAAACATAAAATAAAAGGAAATCCTTGTTTTATTCTGATTGATAAATTAAGTGGACCCAATACAACATCATGTATCAAATTATTTATCAAATTTAACATTTCCCTACAAATGCTTGTACATATATCATGGTGACATTTTATTATCAAAACTAACAATATTCACTTTGACATATTAAAATTCTCTCTCCACTTAAGCATCTATATTGGACTGAGTTTTTTGTTTCAAATTCCCAGAGGTATTTTTCTCTGTGTATAGACATTTCAAAATAGCACTGCAATTAATATGATTATAGTTCCTGATACATAATGCCCACCAGAGTGATGCTTTAGAGGCCAAATAGAACTTTTACTCCAAATACCCTGATTCAGACAATTCAATACAGTACACATAGACTACAAAATAGTCTGATGTGTGTAACAGTCAAATGTTGTTTTTTTCTAATTCCTTCTAAAGCTTGATCTACATGTATAAATTGTTTGAATTTAATAATTTGTGATGAAATATTCACTCAAGATCCACATTTGTCATTCCTCATGTAATTTTAAAATTATCAATTAATCAAAAAAAAATACCTAAAGGAAGGAATAATGTGAGTTTTTAAAATACAGACCAAGCCAATAATGCTGTCATTTCTAAGTTCTATCAAGTGGGAGTATAAAAAAGTCATAGCATTTTTCTGTTTATTTTATTCGCCCACCTGGACTTTACTTTCTGTCGACATGGATTGTTATAACACATAAATATCACTGATAGGCCACAATTATAAAATTGTCCAAGTTCTGATTAATCAAGGATCAGTCTATATATCATATACATGTATTTTACCATAAGCTTTCTCATTTGAACCACAGCTGTGCCATAGTTTAAAATGACCATACCTATCTTTCAGACAGAAATGATCATAAGCAATCATTTTGAGTTTTAATCTGTCTACACCATTCTGACAAGAGGGGTAAGAGGTTAAACCCCATTTCATTTCATTTAATACAAACATAAAAAATAGAAACATATTAGGCCCACCAGGCTATTTTATAAAACTGTCAAGCAAATCCTTAAACAAGAGAGACATATATTTCTGAGATCACATTTTCATGTGGTTAAAAACAAGGTCATGTGTTTTACTCTACAGGTCACAGTTTCTATCTGATTCTGATAAAACTTGGAATAGAGGTTTATATCCCAAAGGTCTCATAAATATTTCTTACGCTTGGCCTAAGAACCATATTGATTAGAACTTCATAATGCCAGGCAACTTAAAGTAAATACCATGGCCTTCTGGCACAATGATGGTTTTATAAAATAACAACCAAAACAGCCCCCTAAGTTCTTTATCACGTCTGGGAATGCCAACAATATATCCATTAAATAAATAACACACCATCCCACATTAAAAATATCTTTTTACAATTTATTTAATCTATTTCACTAGTTTGATGTTGACACTGAGCTTTTCGAAAATAATCAGCTTTCATAATCTAATGTTGACCATGGCCATGATAATCCTTAGATGGCTTTTGAAATCAATTTGCAAATTGAAATGAGATGAAATGAATTAAGACATTTCCACTGAGGAAAAAAAGCTATAATTTTCACGGAGAAGATTAGTGAAAATGATGGTTCAGGAACCGTAAATCATCAATGCAAATGAAAAAGGTGGATTAGTTTCATATGCTGAAGATAAACTGAGGGTCAAGCTATCTTCAGAATAGGTTTTTTTGCATTAAGATTTTAATTTGCTTAGTACACTGAATGTTTTATTCATGGAAGACTAGGTTTGACTTAGGAAGGCAATAAAGTAGACTAGAAAGTAGAAACAGGGTACTAGGCGTATTTGTCCCTGAATTTTATTTCCATTTTCAGTATACTTAGATGCTTCTGATCTTTTTTAGTCGTGGACAACATTGTATTGATCTGCTATTTAAGCTCCTGTGTCTAAATGTCTGATGTATTTACAGTAAGACAGATCAATTTATTACTAGAAACAAAAACACCCCAGAGGACATATTTTATCTACAAACTGTATCCAGAGAATAACAAATAATTACTGTTCACAAAATATTTTGTTTATAGATTCAGTGAGTAAATTAGGGAGCCTGGTCTGTTATATATTCCAGAATCCAGATGTGAGACTGTTCAAATTTCTGTGACTGTATTTCATGGTTATCTAATTCCATTCAGCAAAAGGAAATCTTTCTACTCAATGTTTTATGTGCAGTATTGTTTTCAGAATTAACATATCAACTAGTGGCTGCTAGGCAGGATACACCCAAATTTTCGAGAGATGGATAGAAAACAGGCTAAAAAGAAAGTGATTTTTCCTACGATCAAGGGCCATAATTCGTGAAGTTACAATTCAATATGCGCAAATATTGAAAGGAACAAATATATTTGGGTTATAAACATGCATTTCAAGTTTCATCAAAATCAGATTAAAATTGTGACCTCTACTGGGTCCACAACCTTGATATACCATATTTTTACACTATTCGCGTACAAGCGAAGATCATTTTGACGAACAGTTTTGGTCCGATTTTCACGAAATTCAAACTTAACCTTCATTACGGTGTAACGATGATATAATCAAATGTTTTTTAAATCTGATAATAATTGTGACATCTGGGGTGACCACATGCTAAAAGATAGGTTGCCAGGCAACGAAACATACATCCACAGCAGCTAAATCGTCCGGGCAGTCAACAAGGGTTGTCGCATATTTTTTCTTTTTTTGGTAATGAAACATTTGTACTACACTAAAATCTGATTTAGAGTAACAACTCCTGTAATTATGAGGATAAAGTTTTACCCCACGCTAACAATTTGTATATACATGAAACATTTAATATCATGGATTTAGCTGTTCAGTTATCAAAATTCATTGAAAATCAAAAAACTTGTTCGTTTCAACACCTAAAACTCTGAGTATCAATCTGAGGTTTGGCCTCTATAACGCCACAAGATTTTTTGAAGTTATCAAGGGAGATAACTCTGGCAGTAATTATTTGAAATCTCTGAAAATCAACAGGCTTCTTCATCTCATGACCTTAAACACTGTGTGTAAATCTAAAGTCGATCAGATATTAACTTTGGCCTCTAGAGCGTCCACAAGATTTTTTGAAGTGATCAAGGGCCATAACTCTGGTAGTTATTATCGGAAATCGCTGAAAAACAATAGGCTTCTTCATCTCATGACCTTAAACACTATGTATAAATTTAAAGTCAATCGGATATTAACTTTAGCCTCTAGAGCGTCCACAGACAGACGGACAGGGGCGACGACATACGACCCCATTTCAATGCGGGCGTATAAAAAGGTGATTTTTCAACAATCAGGGGCCATAATTCAGGAAGTTACGATCCAATGGGCGCAAATATGGAAAGGAACCAAGATCTGTGGTTATAAACATGCATGTCAAATTTCACCACAATCAGTTCCAAATTGTGACCTCTACTGGGTCCACAAGCTAAAACCGTGATTTTTCGTACAATCAGGGGCCAACCCATAATCTATGGAGTTTCAATCCGATACAAGCCAATAGCGAAAGCTGCCGAGATCTTATATTTCAAGTTTCGTCAAAATCAGATAAGAAATTGTGACCTGTAGAGAGTCCTCAAACAATTGTGGACGTCCGTACAGACATGGGCAACGGCAATAATAATATGTCCACATGAAAATGTAGGAGTATAAAAATCAAATGCAATCTACCATTAATTTTTATTAACTCACATTTTTGTAAATCACAACTTCCCCAATCAGGTGGCTACATTTGTTTTACAAAATAAAATACACATAAATCAAAATAAGGGGTGAATAAAATGGGTTCTTTTGCTTGCAATAAAGACAATTCAGACATTGTATGCTACAAATCCTTGATAATCACATCTATTTTTTAGTATGCAACAATGTGGTTACTGGAATTGAGAACTATTAATCATTAAGCACACAAGTTAGAGTGTGGGCGTTAGATAATGTTGGCATGAGGCTAACAATAGTAATATCGATAACCCTGTTATTAGCTACAGACTGGAATCTGGTAGCAGCGCTATATCGCATCTGGTCATGACAGTCAATAAATAAACGATTAGATGGCTTCAATGGCATAATAGCATTGCTATGTCCATACACATATGAATGAAACAGAATCTGATCAATTTTAATACAGATTATTTGTTGCCATGGGAGGGAATAAATTTTGTCTTGATAGTTGTCAGGGTTAATCCCTATGAAATTCAATTCTCCCTTTCAACATTTTCAGGATTTTGTTTACTGTCCATTACAATACGTATGTTTGGTTATTGTTATGAAAAACATAATAGTCAATATTGCAATATATTCACTTTCAGAAATTAATGTCACAATAGGGTCATACAGTTTAGGCAAAACATATTGCAATCTATCGATATACCGATATATTTTTATTGAAAGTTTGTCACTTCCATCACTATCATAATTGACTTTAAAACTCATTTCATTTCCATCTGTAATACATTTAATACAGTGTTTGACAAATGAACTGTAATTAAGATTAAATGTTTGTCTTTTCTTCCCAGTTAACACTAACTTCATTTACTCGGTACATTCTGTACCACTTGGCCTCAAGTTATTAATATTTATAAAAAATTATTTTGAAAGATATTTTCCCTGGATGACTGTTAAGTCTGTAATAAATAGAAGAATCAAATAATAAGTAGTTATTTCTGTCAACTATTGAAATGGCATCCATTTGTAGTACCCAGATCGAGATTGGGGTATTCCCTGGCCCCCTTTTTTGTTTAATTTTTTACTATGTTACTATTGATGAGTTCTTGTGCGTTTTAATATTTGATCCATAATTTGATGTCAAGAAGTTTTGATTACATCTCAAAATAATTCATTTCCCTTTTTAGTATAAAAAATCTCAAGTTTAGACATGAGATAAGTACAAATTATACATTTGTGCAAATATAGTCCCTACAAAATTTTTAAACAACTTTCATTTCTTTTGCAACATAAAAAGATTTGATACAAATATTATTGCAATGTAACCATAATTCCTTGATATCAAATTTGGATCATTTTTCAAATCCAATTTGGTGGCTTCTAGTGTATTTGATGATAGATTTTCTTTACGAAAACTGAGCAATAGCAAATGGTTAGTTGTTAAACAATTTATATCCAATATTCAAACTTTAACAGTTTATACCGCCAATACCTGTGACTTTGTTTCTAGTCAATACATATCTTTACCCAACAGACACAGTAGCTTATTTTTAATGGCAGGCCTTAATTCTCAAAGGGATTTTAAATGGTGTTAGTTTTAGTTTCGAAAAATCTGTTTAAATATCAAGCTTCAGAGACATAAATTGCATGAGGCATGCACAAATATGTATTTAAATAAAACTCAATACCATGCTATTTATCAAGACTGACTGTCAGTGCCATAATATTCTGTAATAAAACTCAATAACAGTTATTTAAAGTTGGTTTCCCGGGTACAAAATGGGTGATTTGATGATATATTAGGACTAAAAAACATATTCAAACTAATTAATTTATCATAATTTTGCTTAAAATCCTTCTCAAAACACTGCAATTGCCAATTATATTC
This sequence comes from Patella depressa, assembly GCA_948474765.1. Classification (NCBI taxonomy): domain Eukaryota; kingdom Metazoa; phylum Mollusca; class Gastropoda; family Patellidae; genus Patella; species Patella depressa. Next base: position 54,158,305 of record OX419715.1, on the reverse strand, counting down.
CACTATGAAAATCAATCAAAAGAGGCCATGTTTGCGTCAGGGGATTACCCTTGTCCGTCCCTATGGCAACAGCGGGCAGAGACGGGTGAGAATTCATTGCATACACAAGACGTTGTTGTCTGTAATCGCTGACTGTTTATTACAAATATCGAATCCTAATTAAATTCTCGGATTATCCACTGCCTGCGTCTTTTTCCGTGATTTTTATCTCAGAAAGTGTTTTAGGTCTAACTCTTTATAGAGTTTATCAATATGTACACAAAGCGCTCAATGTGCTCGTGCAGCATTCGACATCATGCGTGGGTATAGCCCTAATCTTCGGGCTGTCAATTAGGGGAACCCTTACATTTTTGTATGTATACGATCAATGAGTGTTTTTCAGGGAATCCAATATTTTTCTAGTAAGATAGGATATCTCTACTTATACACCAAAATTGCCATACTTTTATTGGCAATAACCACCCGATAAATACTTTGCTGGGAACCCATCTTTAAATTGCTGGTAATTGTTTTTACATTAAAAAAAAAAGCCAATATAAACAAACAAAAAAAACAATCATTCACTTCAAAAATTTAAACTGAATTCAACAACTTGACATTTCATTCTAGTAAAAATTGAAGTGTCTTATCAAATATTAACATGAATATTCAGGAAAAATATATTTACTCAAAGTAGCCATCTTAAAATACAAAAACCTTGACTTCAAAACATACCCATACTACAATGTACAAAATACTAAAAAGCTTTCTTGAATACGGGTAATAACTAGTAACCCTTGTGAAAAACCATTGTGCTTCTCTAAAGTTGGATAGGTTTCCACCTTAGACATATAGGGAGTGTTTATAGGGGCTGTAACTCTGTCCCCTTATTTTTCATGTAGAATATCTGACCATCTACCAATTTAATACACACTAAAATTACATCGATCTATCTATATCATGGATACTTGATCGTACAGCTTGAATGATTATTTTCTCTCAAGGGATCTGCCATTAAACTGTCTCGTCTAATTTTATCAATCATACCAACGCAATTTAAGTCCAGTAGCCTACCATCTCTCAATCAATATTTCACAATTAGTTTCTCAAGTATCTGATGAAAATTCTACAAGAAGCCCATATTCCGGCATTTACCTTAGAAGCCATTTCTATACAAATTTCAATTCGACTGACCGACTTTCATTGTTTTCTTATAATTATGCCAAAAGGTTTACATGTAAGTACAGTATTCCCTTATTAAGTAATATGAAGGAAAAGGGCATTTTGAAAATAATCAGTATATTTTCCAGTTATATGACTGGAGCCACAAATAATGTAAGTCAATCGGTAAAACTCACGTAAAAACACATTATCAGAGATTAGGTAAAGAGCTGTCAGTTCTCACTATAATAATAGTTAAAGATAGGTTGCCAGGCAACGAAACATACGCCCACAGCAGCTAAATCGTCCGCGCAGTCAACAAGGGTTGTCGCATATTTTTACTTTTTTCGCTAATGAAACATTTGTAATACACTAAAAACTGATTAAGAGTAACAGCTCATTATGTAATTATCAGAAAATCATTAGAATTTGATTGCTTGTTATAAAGTGTTACCCCACGCTAACAATTAGTATATACATGAAACATTTAATATCATGGATTTAGCTGTTCAGTTATCAAAATTCATTGAAAATCAAAATACTTGTTCGTTTCAACACCTTAAACTCTGTGTATCAATCTAAAGTCAATCGGATGATAAGTTTGGCCTCTATAGCGTAACAAGATTTTTTGAAGTTATCAAGGGAGATAACTCTGGCAATAATTATTTGAAATCTCTGAAAATCCATAGGCTTCTTCGTCTCATGACCCTAAACACTGTGTGTTAATTTAAAGTCGATCGGATATTAACTTTGGCCTCTAGAGCTTCCACAGGATTTTTTCGAAGTGATCAAGGGCAATAACTCTGGCAACAATTATTGAAAATCACTGAAAATCGATTGATGACTTAGTCTCATGACTGTAAACACTATGTATAAATTTGAAGTCAATCGGATATTAACTTTGGCCTCTAGACCATCCACAAGATTTTTTGAAGTGATCAAGGGTCATAACTCTGGCAGTAATTATCAGAAATCGCTGAAAATCAAAATGCTTCTTCGTCTCATGACCTTAGACACGGTGTATAAATTTAAAGTCAATCGGATATTAACTTTGGCCTCCAGAGTGTCCGCAGGATTTTTTGAAGTGATCAAGGGCCATAACTCTGGCACTAATTATCGGAAATCGCTAAAAATCAATAGGATTCTTCGTCTCATGACCTTAAACACTGTGTATAAATTTAAAGTAAATCGGATATTAACTTTGGCCTCTAGAGTGTCCACAAGATTTTTTTGAAGTGATCAAGGGCCATAACTCTGGCACTAATTATCGGAAATCGCTGAAAATCAATAGGCTTTTTCGTCTCATGACCTTAAACACTGTGTATAAATTTAAAGTCAATTGGATATTAACTTTGGTCTCTAGAGAGTCCACAAGATTTGTTTAAGTGATCAAGGGCCATAACTCTGGCACTAATTATCGGACATCGCTGAAAATCAATAGGCTTCTTCGTCTCATGACCTTAAACGCTGTGTATAAATTTAAAGTCAATCGGATATTAACTTTGGCCTCTAGAGCGTCCACAAGATTTTTTGAAGTGATCAAGGGCCATAACTCTGGTAGTTATTATCGGAAATCGCTGAAAAACAATAGGCTTCTTCGTCTCATGACCTTAAACAGTGTGTATAAATTTAAAGTCAATCGGATATTAACTCTAGCCTGTAGAGCGTCCACAAGCAATTGTGGACGCCGGACCGACGGACGGACGGACGGACGGACGGGGGCGACGATAATATACGACCGCATTTCAATGTGGGCGTATAAAAACTACATGTAGATAATGCAAAGGGAATTTGCTGAAACTTCAACCAAATTGATCCACTTTGAACCAAGATTTTAGCGATTAGCAATTAACTTTACAGTCTAGCCTCGTTCATCATTACTAAAGTCAGTACGAAAAAATTTCCTGATTAAATCATGAATGAAAGTTGAGCAGCAAATGAGATCCTAATCCAATAATATTTCAGGCTAGCGTTGACATCAAGAGTTGATTCTGGTCTGGATAAGTTTATTAATGTCTAATTTTATAATTAAATTTTTAACATTTCAGGACTAAAGAAAGACCTGCAAAAGGCAGATTTAGCTCTTGCATAATGTACATGTATGAAGCCACCAAACAAATATATAGAAGACGAGATAAAAGACATTTGAACCTTCCATTTATCAAAACAATTTTAATATTCCTTACATACATGTACAACCCAGACTAAAACCATGATATTTTGATTATTAAAGAGACAAAATCTTTTCAAAATATTAACCTTCGTATTGTTTGCTAATTCTAGTCTTATATTTTTGCATTAAACTGTCAACGACATAAGACAAAATTAACTACACATCTTCGTTCATTCGTTCTTGGGGTTTAACGTTTAACATCTGTGCACTTTTAACTTTTAAATGTAGGCACATGTACACTTTACAAAGCAAATCAAAACATCAAATTCAATTAATTGTTACCAAAATGAAAGAGATCAAGTAATTTTGACTTCAGCAAAGGGGACTACAGGAAAAATACAAGGAGGACTGAAGGATTGAGTTCCCCCACCCACACTAATGAACTGCACGAGCTTTCTTTAATGGTCCTTTTTTAATGGTCTCTGGGGTATTGCTAAGAATATAAGCTGACATCTCTTAGCTAGGCACCAATTAAATGCACCCTTGCACAATTAATTGCAGGTTATACATGTAATTAGTTTAAATTCAACTTGAGTATCAAGAATCCAGGGCCGTTTGTTTACAAATCATGCTGGTAATAACTGCTGTACCCTTTTCTGTTGTATGTTAAATTGGACGTTTAAATTTAATGTTCCATGTATATATGTATATAATAATATGTATAATTTAGATAGAAGAAACATCCTAGTCTATTGATATTTAAATATCTATTAACACAGTTTATGGCAATGTGCCAATTACAGATATCAAACATTCAATGAACCATATATTATATACAGTACTCAAAAAATAGATCATTATAACTACCATTGGTGACTAGGATACCTACACAACTAGCATAAACAATAAGCTTAAACCTACAATCTGCTTTAATTTCATACACACACATATCTTGAAGATCTCAAAGTGAATAGAAATACTTGTTTTAAAGGGAGTATGGCTCTGTTTTTTTAAACATTGAAATAGATGAAAATGGCATATTAATGTAATATGAATGTATGTAAAGTGATTAATATTAAATTGTTGAAAACAATAATAATATTGTAATTTCTGAACATATGTTCAGTGAAATGCGGAAATAGTTCAAATTGAAAGGCAGTCGTTTACGCCTGCTTAGTTTATTCTTCACATTTTTCTTAATCAATATTTTGTCGTTTGTGAATCCGTCTTTACTAATTACTTACAAATTGTTTTTATCTGATCATTACAAAATGGCACTAGAAACCAATACGACTAATGTACTAATTAATTGCGTCTCACATAACATTAGATATTGAGATCCTATATTTTCACGTCAAAATAACAACATTAATATTGATTAAAATTGACCAATATTGGCTTCTCATTCTTTTTTTTTAATTTCCAATATTATGTAAAATATTGAGTTAGAGACTTAGTTACATGTGGCTCTTTTGATACCCACTCAACAGTATATATCAGGATTAATGGTATATTTTTATTTCATTCTTTCACTTTCACTAGAGAGTCTGTTAAAAACATCGGATCAAAGTAAATACAAATAGATGACAGCCCTTATTATCCCCCTCAGCCCCCCAAAGTATAAATTTGACAAATCTCAGATAACCTTTTAGTTTTAATTTAAACTGACACTTTTATGAAATTCAAACAAAAACAACAATTAATACTGGTTTGGATGTGTCACAAAATTTGATTTTAGCTTCGAATTCACTATTATTATTCATAGAATCATGGAGCTGTACTTTGCGATCTATGATAGGATACTGCAGTCCCAAGGCTACATAGCCTACTTATTTTAACAAGAAGTAATCAAATATCATGGTTCTTTTTCCACTTTACATCTTACTTTAATTTGTGTGGGGTGAGATATAAGAAATTACTAAAATGAAATGTTGGAAAAAGACTTTATACGAAGAACACAAATGTATGGTTATATTCCATTCAAATGTGAAACAATAGCATGGCTGAAAAACAAAGCACATGGTTTATTACCTAATAATAACCATAGATTGAAAAGTGCTATTGAACAGACAAATAAAAACATGAATTCTCAATGGATATATTTGCAGAAAAAATATCTGTTTCCATGAAATTAAAACTATAAATGCGAATCAATTTCTGGAGGCCAATATTGTGATTTTTGTGTATTTTTCAAAATCGAGGAAAAACAACTTCACTGTCTACAGTGATTAACAGCCTTTCCTTAAGTTTCCAACTCCGTGATAAAACGAAGGTGTACGAAATAGTCAACTACTTTTCTGATTTAAAATACTACAATAAGAACAAATATAAACCCTGAGAGAACAACATTATTGCAGCTGATCCTCTCATTTTTTCCTTTTTGTTTAAGAGTTTTATTGATTATTTTGTCTTAAGTCAAAGTAAAACAGAAGTTAATGGCCCTAAAGAAGAAAATACTTTAAAAACCAACAATCTGTCTTCAGCTTCCAGACAAAGAGTATCTGTGCTTGAAGGTTACCACAGACCATAGCCATTTATCGATTGGGATCAGTATCAGATTCAATGTTGAAAGAAGCAGTGATGCAAAAGTTTGGCTTATATTTTACACCAAATCATTATAAATTAAACGAGTATCAACTCTTTGTAAATGATTCAAAACTAGGTTGATTTATGATACCACTGTGTCCAGTTTATTGTTTTATCAATCATCTATGTAGTAGGTTACAATCAGCTGATTAGTAGCCCTAAATGAACATGGTAAGAATTAAAACATGTTAACAACAAAAATTGACCAACATGTACACTGTAGCACTTTTAATAGAATAAAATAATTTGTAATATCTAAAAATAATAAAAAACTCAATCTGAATTACCGTACATATTTCAAATGTCAATTAATAAATATAAATTCCTTTCAATTTTTTTAATACAATTATCCAGATGACTATAGAAAGTCATTAATTTTGTATATAAGCCATCTTTCGTGCATCCTACACAATCACATGCACATGTAGGCGTCACAAAAATTTGATAAATAAATAATACATCAAACAAACATTTCCTGGTACAGTAGTTTTTGAAGATAATCAACAAAACACAGCATCTTGATATCTTCCTACGCAATGAGAATGACAGGTAAAGCTGTAGGGGCCAGAAAAGCTATAGTTATAATCATTTAGAATTAGATACAGAAGTAGATTTCATTTTGTAAATAAATATATGTAAAATAATTTTAAATGGATTTAAATGGATTTGTGAATTTCTATCAAACAAAATGGTTTCAATTACATCATTTCATTACATGAAAATGTGGGTGTATAAAAGCTCCTACTGTGCTTCAATTAATAGACTAAACTGGCAATATTGATACCAGTTACCACTGTCCACTAAAGCTTTTGTATTTAACATACATAAACAACTATTACATAAAATGATCAATTTTATACATAATAGAAGTGTAGCAAGAATTTTTGTTTGTGGTAACATTCCATTCCTAGATTTTAAATATTGGCTGACAATCGCCACGAACATGTGACCAGGCCTCAATAAAAGTTGAGTGTGCCTGCACACACACTTGAAAATGTGCCTGCAGGGTCATACTCAAAAAGAGAGTATTCAATTGCCAGGTATATAGTATGATTGATTGTTGGAGTGCTTACGAAAGCTTCTTGGGTTGGACTGGGCAGAAGAAGAAATTATAAATAATTTTTAGTACCTTTTTTATTATGGTTTCTAAATTGTATTAAAGTATTATAGATTACTTTAATAATAAAGAATATGTTTGATGTGCATATTGTTGTTGTTTGGGGTTGATATAAACATAGAATAGATGCCTACCGGCTTCATACAAGTTCATTAAATCCCTTTGCGCAGCCAGTTGTCATTCGTTAAACTTAACTTCCGGTATAATTCGGTTACTAACTTGATACTCGATAGGAAGCCATCTTTATAGAATTATCAGGTGTAAGTGTGGTTACGGGTCGCCGAGGTCACAGGTGATAGTTCATACGTCGCGTGCTATTCTTTTAATCATCGACTGGCATTCTACTAGAATTGTCACTAAATTAAGCAGAGATCACAGGTGATAGGTCATAAGTCACAGGTGGAATCGCTAACGTCGCATGCTGATGTTTTTATCATCGACTAGCTTATTCTAGTAAACAAGCCAACAGTGAGGCTGATGTCCCCCGCCGAAATCACAAAATAAATAGAAGACACATATTAATTAATCGCACATTTATTTTTTTCAATGTATCGAGCAATCAAACTGTACACGAAGTGTCATCCAAAAGTGTTTTATAAAGAAAAATGCTAAAACCGACGAGAAAAATGAAAATGTACCATAGTTAGGGGGACCCTAAAGGCAGACAAAAGGGCCAAGGGAAAGGGCCCTCGTGTCCAAGTCAATCGTTTCTATACACTGTTACTGTCGAATCGATTACTAAATGAGAATGCAGTCATTGTATTGGCATAAAAATCATCAATCAAGATGAACCTAAGTTATCTTGTCCCAAAGTATCAACCAATCAAATTGCTTATCTCTGCTTCTTACCCTAAGCGGAAAATGCTCATCTTCGAACTCCATCAAGGCATTGACCTAATAAGCATATACACCAAGTTTGAACATTTTAACTCAATTAGAAGGAGAGTTATTGTGTTCCAAAGTCTCGACTACTCTCGACCAATCAAATTGCGTATCGCTCTGCTTACCTTGAGCAGAAAATGCTCATTATCGAACTTAGTCAAGGTATTACTGTAATGAAACTATACACCAAGTTTCATCACTCTCACATAATTAGAACTAAAGTTATCGTGTCCCAAAGCATCAACCAATCAAATTGCTTATCTCTGCTTACCCTAAGTGGAAAATGCTCATCTTCGAACTCCATCAAGGCATTCACCTTATAAGCATATACACCAAGTTTGAACATTTTTACTCAATTAGAAGAAGAGTTATTGTGTTCCAAAGTCTCTACCAATCAAATTGCGTATCGCTCTGCTTACCCTAAGCGGAAAATGCTCATCTCCGAACTTCATCAAGGCATTGACCTAATAAGCATATACACCAAGTTTGAACATTTTAACTCAATTAGAAGGAGAGTTATTGTGTTCCAAAGTCTCGACCAATCAAATTGCTCTGCTTACCCCGAGCGGAAAATGCTCATTATCGAACTTAGTCAAGGTATTACTGTAATGAAACTATACACTAAGTTTCATCACTCTCACTTAATTAGAACTAAAGTTATCGTGTCCCAAAGCATCAACCAATCAAATTGCTTATCTCTGCTTACCCTAAGCGGAAAATGCTCATCTTTGAACTCCATCAAGGCATTGACCTAATAAACACATACACCAAGTTTGAACATTCTAGCTCAATTAGGAAGAGAGTTATTGTGTCCCAAAAAGTGTGACGGACAGACGGACAGACAGACAGACAGACAGACAGACAGACAGACAGACAGACAGACAGACAGACAGACAGACAGACGGACGGACGAACCCATTTTAATAGTCCCCCAACTTTCTTCGAAAGGCGGGGGACAATTATTATATATGGTAATCAAAGTAAACAAAAAAACAAACAAATAAACAACAATAAAAATAAATAGTATTCTTTATCTTACAGTAATAATTTTTAAAAATGTGCCTGCAAAATATTTTTTAAAGCAAATGTGCCTGCGCACACTGTGCACAGAAATATCGATGCCTGCATGTGACCTTCGCTCTGCTCATGCATGGGTTTCATCATGGCAGTACAATTCAAACAAATTTGTTTGTGTTTTTAAATCACAAAATTCTACTTGAAAATAGTGATGAATTACTAAAAATTTGTGTGAGATCTGGATCACCATGATTCTTCTTTGTTTGCCAAAAGGAATCTGGAATCCTTTCTTGAAAAATAGACAGTAAGGATTCCTAAATAATCTTAGATTTAGAACTGAGGTGGTGTAAAGCATTATATTCATATTACATGTATATAGGGACAGACAGTAACGATGAGACATTGTAACTAAATGTGGGCATTAAAAAATATATAAGGAAAACAGAATATAATGAAAATTTTAGTCATTGTGTTTCAATCCATTAAAATCATGACCATTCGATTGTGTAAAGAGCTGATTATGTGTTTGTCATACCAATGCCTTCAAAGTTATATAACACTTGAAGCGAAAAGAAAGACTTGTATAGACAGATTCAGCTCTAAAATAATGCACCTTTAAGCTGCCATCAATATCGACTGAGATAAAACAAAAATTTTCTGATCCAACACATCCATCATGACCCTCTTTTTGAAAAATTGATTGAGACAAGTTCCCAGTTCAGTTTGTTGAAAAATCCATGGAAACAAGAAAATGTAATAAAGGGGAAGAAAGACACAATTCAGGGAAAAGTTTAGACAGAATAAACACAATTTGCGATTTGCAATATTGATTTTTCTCGGTCACACAAGTCTTAAAACTTTTCTATGTCACAGAAAATTTATACTGAAAAATTTACTTAGAATAACTATAATATTATAAATCAATACATCTTCATATTATGATTCCCAAAAATCTGTTCAAATATTTTTAATATGAAAAGACATTATATCTACCTACTATATGTTTACATGTTACCTGTTTCGTTATCTTTTTTATTGTGGTTGCATAATTCGTTTTACGGATCCAGGTGTATAAAGTAGAGAACATGTATTTTATTCTAATACAACACATGGATCTTTAGTTTATGGTTGAACATTGTGAAATAATAGGATTAAGTAACAGTATGATCGTCTGCTGATGACAATAACAATGACGATAATTAGATTTAACTCTACTCCAGAAGCAATAAATGTTACAGAGTAATTATTACACAATTCTAACATATGGCTTCGATGGAGCTATGTTTAAATATGCAAGAGATATAATGTATTGTTGACACTTTACTTAGGTTATTTTGAGACTTTATTTAGGTTATTTTGTCCATGATTTAATGTGACCGGGAAAAGGTTGTATAGTCAGCACCATTTCCTCCATCCCTCCTCAAATTCAAACTGCTACATGGAATCTTTCAAGTGTACACTCACTTTCTGAAAGCTCCCATTTTCCATACCATCTGAATACATGTAAAGCCAGTCGTCCACGAGTAAATTTTCTTTGACAAATGGAGATTTGTCAAAGAAATGTGCTCATGTACGAGAGGAAATTTGCCCACATTTTCCTTTGCCATATGAGATTTGACAAAAGCTGGCATGCATAGCTTTTGGTCAAATAAATGTGTCAAAGATTGGAACTTATGCTCGTGTACGATAGTACGTCAAATAAATTTTCACAAATCTGTGCACGCATCTAATGATTTCACTTTCATTTTTCGACGCAGGGGCGGATAAGTGCAAAGAAAAAGAAGTTGAACTCTCGATTATCGTCTCGTTGATGAAACTGCAAATATGCCTATTAATTGGACTGATCGAATGGTAGAAATCCTGCATCAACAACAGGACACCTATTCCACAACCCATGGTCGCTTTACTACGCGTCAAATACATCGTAATCACGCTCGGAAATCACTATTCTGAATTTTTTGTACACAATCTGGCTTTCTTTTTGTTCAATGATTTTGGTTCCTTCAGGCGGAGAATCTCCAGTTCTGACCAGCCATGTGACGTGGCACTGCGATCGTCAAATTTATTTGTTGGCTTTGTACACTGTCAAAGACATTTGTCAAAGAAAATTTGCTTGTGGACGACCGGCTTAACTATACAAACTTTCGAAGATAGCTAGGTTCTTCTAGTTGTTTGTTGTGCCTTTGTCTTTATAATGTAATTTATGGGTAATCATACAACCAATAAGTTAATTTTTCATGAAAAATGAATAAGACCACCGACCACGGTCACCTCAAACTTTGATTCAACACACATCTATCACATGATTAAAAGCAAACTAATGAAACAATGATATTAGGAATCAGACCACCCTTGGAATTGAAAGAATTAAAAGACATCATTTATTTAAGATACATCATTGGCGACTAACTGATGTGAAGCTCTCCAGACATCAATTACCGTACATGAAAACGTGTGAATTAAAGAATTCAATCAATTCATTCTACAACTCCCCCACAATTTCTTGATGCAGAACTGATTAAAACTAATAAATCATGATCCATTTTCCTGATTTTTTTGTGATTCTAATAAAGATGAGTAGCTTTAACTACATGTTCATTCACAATGGGAAATATCATCTGATGACATTTAATGTTTCAGTAAGTCAGGTTGTTAATTCCCCGAGACACATATCTAGCTGTGTGAAACATCAGAGTATTTTTATATAACACATGCGCCTACATTCTTAATCTTTGTGAAATTCTGGAATCCCTACAGAACAGATCCAAATACAAATTTGCTAACTACTAGGCCTGGAAAAAAGGCATTAGTGTCAGTGAAAATTCATGCTTTGTAAGGCACAACCATTCTGGTGGTTATTATTTGTCAGGCAAATTTAGATTTGTCTTATTATTTCAGTGTTTATACATGGATGGATACAATGTACATGTACCTTCAATTAATGCCCACCACAAATATTAAAAAAATCAAGTACGGTACTTGATCACTAGATCCTGATATTTTGTCTGATGCAACTAAAACCAGCCTACACAAAAAGATAGGTTGCCAGGCAACGAAACATATGCCCACAGCAGCTAAATCGTCCGGGCAGTCAACAAGAGTTGTCGCATATTTTTACTTTTTTCGGTAATGAAACATTTATAATTATAATACACTAAAATCTGATTAAGAGTAACAACTCATTATGTAATTATCAGAAAATCATTAGAATTTGTTTGCTTTGTATAAAGTTTTGCCCCACACTAACAATTAGTATAGGAAACATTTAATATGATGGATTTAGCTGTTCAGTTTTTCAAAATTCATTGAAAATCAAAATATTTGTTCGTTTCAACACCTTAAACTCTGTGTATCAATCTGAAGTCAATCGGATGATAAATTTGGCCTCTATAGCATCACAAGATTTTTTTGAAGTGATCTGGCAGTAATTATTTGAAATCGCTGAAAATCAATGGGTTTCTTCGTCTCATGACCATAAACACTGAGTATAAATTTAAAGTCGATTGGATATTAACTTTGGCCTCTAGGGCGTCTACAAGATTTTTTTAAGTGATCAAGGGCCATAACTCTGGCACTAATTATCGGAAATCACTGAAAATCAATAGGCTTCTTCGTTTTATGACCTTAAACACTGCGTATAAATTTAAAGTCAATCGGATATTAACTTTGGCCTCTAGAGCGTCCACAAGATTTTTTGAAGTGATCAAGCTATTTACATGTAAATGTGGGTGCATTTCATACAATTTGCAACATGATTTTAACATCATCAGACGGCTAACAAAATAATTGTTTATCACATGTAAGTCAGCACTTTAGGTAATTCTGTCTTTGCAGTGGCAGTGCTTGATCTACTTCTTCTACTTATGTCTATTTATTCGTTCAATCCATCAACCCACCCTTTCAAGTAATTATCTAATGTTAGCCCATCAAGATTTATGAAGCTGTCAGTTATTTTCAACCATGACTCAATTTATTTGCTACTAATTCTTACTCCACCCATTACAATTCTACCTATATATGTATCTATACATTACAGCACCTGAATTATCCAGCAATCAATAAATCAATCAATCATGTAACAAACCTACTGTATCTAGGCCAATCAATAATTGCTATGTGTTAAGCTTGGAGTGGGTACATGTAGGTCTTCATTACTTAGCCAGGTGCCCACTGTCATGCGATGCATTACAAGATGGTCTCTATTGAGTCGCCGATCTGCTATGTTCGCACTCAGCAAACCTTGGCAGATTCCGGAACCTACATCTAGCCTCGGATGTATGACAGTAGTAACTGTAAGCGATATGTACCTATGCCTATACAATTGCGATGCGGTGCCAGTTTACTTATTAGGAAAACTTGCCGCTTTTAGAAACAAGTTCTCAAAATTGGGTTGTTTAAAGGGTGTGTAGAATTTTCAGTGAAAACTTGTCCTTGTCTAAAGAAAATCGGATAAACTTGAAAGAAAAACGGCTTCAAACTTTGAAAACTTTGTAAGATAAAACATTCTTCAAAGGCATCGTCATGGGCAACACCATTGGTAATCCGGGAACTTGAAAGTAGTTCTAATGCCGACTTCGTCATACAGCCGAGGCTAGATGTAGGGTACTGGAATCTGCTGAGGTTTGCCGAGTGCTACGCTCCGACACATTTTGATACGTCAACACGATTGCTACGACCCTCGATATATAATAAGACTGGCAATGATAACCACGATTACTCCATGATTAAAACCTTGATTATAACTGTAGCACAAATCGTGATAGCATAACCTCCATATTATTTTATTCATTAAAAGTATAGCACATCATTAACACTGACAGGTTTGTAAATCTTTTCCCATCTCAGATCTACTTTAAAAATTAACAGCATATAGAGACATTTGAGAATTTTAGAAACTTTTAGTGCAAATTATTTGCACTTGCAATACATGTATGTATATTCTTGTTTATCTGATTTGGCCATTGCTAAAATTGACTTATTGTATATCCTTTCAAGAACACCTAATATTAATAACACCATCTTTTATTGTTTGGAAGTCCATACATACAAAGTCGGAAGATCTGCAATAGGCAGATTTAGCTCTTACATACTGACATACATCTTTCAGTCGAATTTCAACACAAATACAAGGTTTTGCTTTAACCTGCAACCCATCAATCAATATAATAGAATTCTGGGACAATAATAATTACTACAATTATTTCAAACTTGAAATAACTTGTTTGTTTTGTTATCTATTTATAACCCAACATTGTCAAACATAACATGATAAAAAGAATAACTGATATTCTAGATAACTGGGTATAGATTTATTGACATAATTTCTAGAAAAAATAATGTAATTTGTACATGCCAGACATTGATTATACATGTAAATATCTAGCTCTTAAAACAATGAACTCTTTTTCTGTCTTCATTATCTATATTTCACAGAATCTTATTCAAAACATGATTATTATATAGAAATCAATCAATTGATATAAATCTAAAGCCAACAGGTTCTGCAAAAAAAAACACGAAAAAAACCCATTGCATAAAAGATTAAAAGCATGGATATTATATATATAAGGTACATGATACATATAAAAGTGACAGTTTGAGACAACTTTAAAAATCAAACACAGGAAACTGAAGTCATGAGGATACTTTTCCACAAGACATCAATACATGGTTGAAAAGGTCAGCTGTTTTGCTTTATTACACGGCTAACTTCTTTAAATTTACAGGGACTATGAACCAGGTCTCAAAAATAAAAGGCTGAGGAATTACTAAATTTAAGCGCCAAAAGATAGAGGAATGGTGTATTTACTTTGTCTTATAATTTCAGCTCAAAATATTGAGTCGTTTGGGTGTGAACGTCAAAAACCGCTTATCCTGACACGTAACCCAAGTTTTAAGATTTATTTTTTCATTGGATGGCCTGATGATTGACTCCCATTTCTTTAGACGTGTATACAATGAATGAATTTCACCTACACATTATTTTCATAAAAAAAAATGTGGTTTTATCCAGACATCGCATAATAAAGCTTGGGACACTGGTCTATAATTCCAGATGACGACTAAACTAAAAGGGTTTAAGTTGTTTGAAAAGGTATTACATATGTTGGGTCAGTTGCTCGGTCCTAAGGTATAGGATATTTTAAGGCATTTTAACACAAAATTAATCTGTTTTATTCTCCAAAATATTATAAGGATTGCACCCTTTTAAAGACACACACATATTTTAGAAGTAAATATGTGAAATAAATTTAACAAAAAACCAATGGATACTCGAAAAGAAGAATAACAAACTTTCATTTTTTAACAGACATTAATCAATATTTTGTCAATGCATCTTGACGTGATGACACTTATACCCAACAATAGCTCAATAACAGATTTTTGGTAGATAGTTTACATAAATTTTGTGTTATTAGCGCCAAGGGGACAGCAGAAAAACGCATGGGTTAGGTAGACAAACCTGTGACCGGTGAGCATTTTGTTATTTTGTAACATTTTAGTGTATCCCTTGTTATCCTAGGTGAACCCCCTTCATGTTTTATGTTTTATTTTGAACTATGATCCACATGTACATGTATACATGTACAGCAGATGGTAAAACTAACTAACGCATTTATGTGGATCGATTCGGTTTTAACACATAAAATAATTTCATAAAACAGCTTTTGAATCACATGAAGATCAGTATTAATGTTTTAAATGAAAACATTAAGAAATATTAAGACTTAGTGAATGGATGGTATTGATTTGTATGGATTTTTTATACCAGGCGTTGAGAGAGTAGACAGCTGATAAAAGTGATGACGACTATGCGATCTGTTTGTCCCAAATACCAGCAGTAGTCTACTGTAGATGGATTATTTATATCCCTGAGACTAACCTACATAATAATCAGCTGTCACATGAAATATCTGCTGTGTTTATATAATCTAAGTTTTATATTGTTCCCAACCAACTGTGCTTACTTTTGAAGACAACATGAGCTTGCTTCTACAGAAGCATAGACAGTCTTGAGAAGAGGCTTAATAACCATTTTAGACAAACCATTAGGTATTGCCTAATGCACTCTTCCTTGTGACTCTCAGAAACTTTCGGATGTACATGTGTGAGATCTGTCTTAAAACAGTTTAGTTATGAATTCATGCTTCATGGCAAAAAAATTTCTGTTCACCGGGATGCCAAATACATGTAAAGTCCACTAAAGACATCTAGTTTTCTGTGTTTCAGATTATAAGAACGTTTTTTAGGACCCATAAAACCATTTTTACTCTGCTTCAAGATGTATTCCTTCAAAGTAAATAGGACCAAAACCATATTTATATGTTAGCTATGAAAAATGAAAATATTGCAGATGGAAAATAACTGCAGGTTTGACTAATGAATTATTGTGCTATCAATGGCTATACATGTAGCTAGTAGGCCTACTATTTCATTTATAAAATGTCAAGTTATTTTTCTGACTACAGCCTACAGGGTAAACCAGGTACAGAGATTAAGCCAGTTCACGAGACCATTGATCTGTATACCAGTGATCGCTTGTTTAATCAGTAATCCTGATCTACAAATTAAAACACTGTACACAATTCCTTTCCTTTGTTCTACAAAAACAACTGATTATTTACAATCTGATGGTTTAAAGTCACTTTGCCCACATTTGATTGTTTCGATAAAGGATTGGGAGGTTACTAGGCTGTGGGCGTTGGATTATAGTCTGTTCTAATTAATTAGTATCACTGGTGTAAACTGCTCACTCCAGTTATTGTTACTGGTGAAAACTTCCAACTATCAATAGATTGGGCAAATTGGTGAAGCTAGTTTACTAATAGTAATAAACAAGCCAACAGTGAGGCTGATGTCCCCCGCCGCAATTCCAAAAAAAATAGATGACACATATTAATTAATTGCACATTTATTTTTTTCACAGGTATGGAGCAATCAAAATATACACTAAGTTTCATCACTCTCTATCAGATAGAATCAAGGTTATCTTGTCCCAAAGCATCGACCAATGAAATTGATTAGCTCTGCTTATCTTACAGCTTGAAACGTTAATCATTGAACTCAGTCAAGACATTCACCTAATGAACATCTACATCAATTATAAACATTCTACCTTAATTAAAAGCAGAGTTGTTATGTTCCAAAGTCTTGACCAATCAAATTGCTTATCGCTCCTTAACCTGAGCAGAAAATTCTCACTATCAAACTGAATCTAGGTAATGATATAATGAATCTATATTTTGGGTTTCATCGCTCTCACTTCTAAACACCCTTTGTTGATTAATTAGTCATGGCCTGATGGAACCAGACTCTAAACAATAGATGTGGGGAAAGTGAGGTGTCCCCAATCTGATATCAACCATTCTGATAATGTTTACAAGACATGTCAACGTATTATTTATATCACATAACTAACCAATTTCTAAATTCCTTAATTAGTAAGGTACATAACTCTTGTGGTGTTGGAAGTTCATGACATAGAACACTTTTTTAACTGAAATTTTCAAATGAATCCAACTGCAACATTGATTTGCCAGGCGTCATGGTCAAATGACTTGTGTTCATGTTTTGCACTAAAATACATAGTACACACAGTTTTATCACTCTCACTGAATTAGAATCAGTCAAGTTATTGTGTTCTATAGGGAGAGGGGTTTTATATAGGCTAAGCCTGTTCCCTAATCCTATTAAGAAAGACATCCTGAATAAAAATATTGTTTAAAAAACAAAACAAATCAAACTGCTTTTCTATGCTTAGCCTTAACAGAAAATATTAATCATCAAACTTAGGCATGGTATTGACATCAAGAAACTATACCAATTTCATCGCTCTCACTTAATTACAATCAAAGTAATCCTGCCATATAGCATGGACATCAAAATCAAGCTAACAATGTGATTGGAACAATTCTATTAGGGAGGGCAGGCCACCATTAAATTTCACCATCTCATTACCAACAAACTGTAGTTTATCTATTCATAGCAATTCTTTTATCGCCTTTTGCATGCCCATTTTTGTTGATATTTTGGTCTAGAATGGATGAAGAGGGTTTGAATTAACATTTTCTGTCCGGTTTTGGTAAATATTCATGATCTAGAGGCCCAAGGATAACAGGGTTATCAGGTTGGTTACAGTGAAATGTACCACACCTGGTTACATGTTTTTAGTATGCTTCTTCATCTCAAGATTTTGGTTATCAACCTCATGCAAAGTTTGGTGCAAATACATGACCATTTGTTTCTGTCTGTAGTGAAAAGCATTCAGCCTAACAAAAATTTGAGAAAAAGTTTGAGTTGAACAAAGAGGCCAGAATTAACATTGAAATCAATGAGGAAATTAATGGTGGTCTGCCTCCATAAATAATGTATACCAGTACTCGTGTCCGAGTCAATCGTTTCTATACATTGTTACTGTCGAATCCATTACTGAATGAGAATGCAGTCATTGTATTGGCATAAAAATCATCAATCAAGATGAACCTAAGTTATCTTGTCCCAAAGTATCAACCAATCAAATTGCTTATCTCTGCCTACCCCAAGAAGAAAATGCTCATCTTCGAACTAAATCAAGGCATTAACCTAATAAGCATACACACCAATTTTGAACATTTTAACTCAATTCGAAGGCGAGTTATTGTGTTCCAAAGTCTCGGGAAAACAAATTGATTATCGCTTTGCTTACTCTGAGCAGAAAATGCTCATTATCGATCTTAGTCAAGGCATTACTGTAATGAAACTATACACCAAGTTTCATCACTCTCACTTAATTAGAACTAAAGTTATCGTGTCCCAAAGCATCAACCAATCAAATTGCTTATCTCTGCTTACCCTAAGCGGAAAATGCTCACCTTCGAACTCCATCAAGGCATTGACCTAATAAGCAAATACACCAAGTTTGAACATTTTAACTCAATTAGAAGGAGAGTTATTGTGTTCCAAAGTCTCGACCAATCAAATTGCGTATCGCTCTGCTTACCCTGAGCAGAAAATGCTCATTATCGAACTTAGTCAAGGTATTACTGTAATGAAACTATACACCAAGTTTCATCACTCTCACTTAATTAGAACTAAAGTTATCGTGTCCCAAAGCATCAACCAATCAAATTGCTTATCTCTGCTTACCCTAAGCGGAAAATGCTCATCTTCGAACTCCATCAAGGCATTGACCTAATAAGCATATACACCAAGTTTGAACATTTTAACTCAATTAGAAGGAGAGTTATTGTGTTCCAAAGTCTCGACCAATCAAATTGCGTATCGCTCTGCTTACCCTGAGCAGAAAATGCTCATTATCGAACTTAGTCAAGGTATTACTGTAATGAAACTATACACCAAGTTTCATCAATCTCACTTAATTAGAACTAAAGTTATCGTGTCCCAAAGCATCAACCAATCAAATTGCTTCTCTCTGCTTACCCTCAGCGGAAAATGCTCATCTTCGAACTCCATCAAGGCATTGACCTAATAAACACATACACCAAGTTTGAGCATTCTAGCTCAATTAGGAAGAGAGTTATTGTGTCCCAAAAAGTGTGACGGACAGACGGACAGACAGACAGACGGACGGACCCATTTTAATAGTCCCCCAACTTTCTTCGAAAGGCGGGGGACAATAAGAATTCAATTGTTAGCTACTTGTTCTAGAAAGTAAGGTCTCATTTTCTGAAAATATTAAAATTTCCATTGCTTAGTTATAAATATTGTTATTTAATAACAATTCAACGATAAATTTTGCCCAAATTTTTGATAAATGAATTCTGTCATATCAACCATTTTGACCATATCAAGTTTTTATTATCTGTGTAAACGGGATTGACCAATTTTCGGACAGATATTCATTTTAGAAATTCACAAAAAACAATATTGTAGTTTTCACTGTACATGTATTCAAAATCCCTCAAATGATCATCTGAGACTTTAACTACATGGACATGTACCAAATATGATTAGGGTTAGGGTTGGGTTAGGGTTAGGGTTAGTAATAGATTATTGTTTACAGCACTATGAGAATTACATAGGCCTACAGAGATTAAAGGATTTCTGTTATTACAATACATGTACATGTAATTTAGCAATGGCAGCATATCCTCACTCATTATCAGAGGTAAGGAGGGGTCATGACAGAAATAGAATATAAATGTAGTTTTGTACTATTTGTATAGCTAATCCTAATTCCATAATTAAACATGTACACTTTGTAAATAACACAACTTTTCAACACATTAACAATTAATCCTTTCAAATAAAGCTCTTGAACCTACAGTTTTTGGAGAAATTTTGACAAACTTTATTCTGTCAGATGTAACAAATAATCAATAAATGCATACTGACACATTACATGTACTGGTGGACTGAGTCTAATACAGTTTTAGTCTAAAATGGAAATCATTACTACTATACTAGCGGTACAACATACATACCCTCAAGGTACATGTACAAAGCCTGTATAAAATCAATAACATCAAATTTCTGTGTTACTATTCAAATATCTATCCTAAAATGTAAGTAACCAAAGTAGAAATTCAACAAATATTTAATTCTCAGTCAGGATAGATGTAAACTATAATAATTCAGGCAGAATAATGTTGATAATGATAGCAACAAATATATAACTTGAATGCAGTAATAACAGTTTCACCGGTGCCATGTCACCCTTGAACTTTTAAATTCACTTCCACTTGCTTGGAAATGAAGATAGAGTACCTTCTCAACCTTGTGGGTTTACTGCAGTAATGACAGGTTTCACCGGTGCCATGTCACCCTTGAACTTTTAAAGTCACTTTCGGTGGCTTTGCAATGAAGATAGGGTACCTTCTCAACCTTGTGGGTTTACTCTGGGTATTCGGTTTCCTGCCACAGCAAAGACCCCTACGTCTGCGCTTAGATCATTAAAATGAAAATAAGACAACTTGTCTGTGATATCACCTTCGGTGGCCACAATAGATGAAATTGATGTACATGTATTGGTTATCCAAAAATGTTGGTAATGGACGGTAAATGAAATGGTCCCTCTTTCTAGTAAACCTAATATTACTTCACATTCAATGCTTAGTCAACAATGCTTTATACAATAAAACTAACAAGCCAACAGTGAGGCTGATGTCCCCCGCCGAAATCCCAAAATAAATAGATGACACATATTAATTAATCGTACATTTATTTTTTTCAAATGTATCGAGCAATCAAACTGTACAAAGTGTCATCCAAAAGTGTTTTATAAAGAAAAATACTAAAACCGACAAGAAAAATGAAAATGTACCCTAGTTAGGGGGACCCTAAAGGCAGACAAAAGGGCCCCTCTGGCCAAGGGAAAGGGCCCTTGTGTCCGAGTCAATCGTTTTTATACACTGTTACTGTCGAATCCATTACTAAATGAGAATGCAGTCACTGTATTGGCATAAAAATCATCAATCAAGATGAACCTAAGTTATCGTGTCCCAAAGCATCAACCAATCAAATTGCTTATCTCTGCTTACCCTAAGCGGAAAATGCTCATCTTCGAACTCCATAAAGGCATTGACCTAATAAACACATACACCAAGTTTGAACATTCTAGCTCAATTAGGAAGAGAGTTATTGTGTCCCAAAAAGTGTGACTGACGGACGGACGGACAGACAGACAGACAGAATTCTAGCTCAATTAGGAAGAGAGTTATTGTGTCCCAAAAAGTGTGACTGACGGACGGACGGACAGACAGAATTCTAGCTCAATTAGGAAGAGAGTTATTGTGTCCCAAAAAGTGTGACTGACTGACGGACGGACGGACGGACGGACAGACAGACCCATTTTTTTAATAGTCCCCCAACTTTCTTTCAAAAGGCGGGGGACAATAAAAAATAATTACTAATTTATAGCAAAATATTAATTTCTTATTCATATCAATAAGTGAATATTTATTTGTATCATATGGTAAGTCAATTAAATATACTTTTCTCTCTCCCACATAAATAATTTATGACACGTCTTGCATTTGAGCCCCTGGGAAGTTAATGTAATTCTTGATTGTAAGCTTTGACATTTAGTAATTATTAACATTTCGTCATGAACTCATTAGCCTGCACAATTTAGCTTTCATACATTAATGTTGAAGTATAAAGACAGAATAACCCTACTCACTGGTTACTAAGCTTTCATATTTCATATGAAAGCTTATTGTTTCTGTTAAGATTATTATTATTTTTTTTGTGTGTATTTTCTGCAAATCGGATGTCTCAGAATCTAACCATAGGATCGTTCTGATCTTTGACCTACCCCCACCTCCCTAAAAATGGGGTGCAAATCCGAAATCACTGATATTTACGAACGACAAATTGACAATGCATAGTCGTAACTTTGTGGTTTTTTGACCGATTTTACTAATTCTTTGAGTAGTGAGTACCTTGAAAAAAAATCATTTTCATCTGCAATTTCTAATTTTCGAATTTCAAAAATTCGTTGCTGTGATTTTGAACCAGAAGTTTGGACCAACTTGACAACTTCTTTATTAGTTGCACGATTTTCATGAAATTTAGTATGTAAGTAGATCTTACTAATGCTACTTGAAAAATGCCTTTACTTTAAAAATGTTTGAACTTGGCGAAATCAAGGATCAAAGTTTTCAAAAAAATCAACGAAATATAGGTCAGATCACCTTGAATTTTTTTTCTGTATTAGCTACGTGACCACTGAAATGGAGTTTGTAGCTCAATCCAGAAGTGCCACATCTTGAAATGTGAAGAATCGACAGGGCTTTTTTGATATTTTACTTACAGACACCTGAGTTATATTTTCTGAATCCTTGAAGAAATGCCTAAAAAACTTCAGAGCAGAATTTTGATTTAGAGCAACTGGTAGTCACCATTTTGGATTGAATATGAGAAATGGCGAAAAATCTACATTAACGGGCATGTAAATAAACAGAACTGACCGTAGTCTGTTAAATTCGTCTCATAATTCTGACATTAATACATTTGGGGATAGTTCGGCTCATGGTCGAATTTTGAGTGCTTGAAAATTTCAAAATTTCTAATATCGCCTTTGATATTTTCCGTGCCTGATTCAAAAGTTGTCTCATTTATTTTTCGATACTTTTCTGCCTTTTCTTTAGTTCTTTCCCGCCCGTTTTTAAAGCGCTTGATCCATTTTTCTGGAACGGGAAGACATTCAGATTACAGCAACACAAGTTTCAGTTATTTTCCTTTAGTTTTCATATTATTTCTTTGCCCGGGTGCAACGTTTCTCACTATATTTAGACTTGTAACTTTGCGACGTTTTGACCAATTTTGATAATTATTATTTCTTCGGGTTTTTTTTTAAGATACTTGATATAATCGATGACAAGTGATGGTGAATATGAAAGTTTTCATATCTGTATGGAACGGTAGCAGATCTAGTTTACCTTGAGTTGAGAAAGCATTAGGTTTTTCTTTAAAGCCAACTCCTGGTGCAGCCCCAAACACTAAACATAAGAAAAAGTTCAATAGTCTGTCAAAGTCTTTTGACATGTGACCCAAGGGACCTTACATGTACATGTACCTGCCCATCTGTGAAAGAGTACATGTACCGGTACATGTATGTATGCATTGATGATTTTGCTAAACCTGAAAGTCAAAACAAGATAACAAAACGGTCAGTTACATGAACATGTTGCATATTAGCCTAGTAGTGTTCTGAAAGAATAACATATCCTACCGTATGCACAATACCCATTGACACACCCACAACTAAGCATACAAAGTAAATTGGAATCATAATTATTTGAGAAAAAGAAACAGTCTAATCTTATTGTTATTGACAAAATGATATTTGAACCTAACAACTGTACATTAAACATTTCCTGTCTATTCAATGAAAAGTATTCAGATGTCATTAGACAATCAAATCCTATATTTATATTTATATCCCCATCATCAATGTTTTCAAATCAGTTCTGTCATACATTGTAGATAAGACAACGTCATGGAAGTATGATACATGATTACATGATATACATGTATGTATAATAATTCAATCTCCAAATATCTAGGTTTTTGGCTTATAAAACTGAACTGAGCAACTCGCTTGTAAAACAAAAAGCGATCCTTTCGTGTTGGCTCTTAACTCCACGGATCGTGATAAATTGACACTCTCTTGTGAGAAATCAATATTTCTATATAAATCTCTATATTTAGGCTTTTCTTTCACGCTTGTAGTCATGATAAAAAGACCTCCATTATATCATACTGGTCCAAACAATAAATATATTAATGTATGGTTTAATAGTTTGTATAATCAGGTAACAGCTTCTTTGTTAAAACTATTACAGTAATTGAAAAATGTATAGAAATAAACAACATTCATACAATTCTTTAAATACAAACAGTGTTTATGGGTAAATTGTATCCATGACAATCTTACTTGTTCTTGATACTTGAAAATTAACTTAAAAATTTATTCTTTCTTCAATATTTAAAAGTGGGGATGGCGCGAGGGACCAATAAAAGTTCTGAGAATATTATTAATAATATTAATGTTTAAGAACATTTTAGCCTTCTCTATTTGAACTGAATATAATGAAAATTGATCACTTTTGAAGGTTGACCTTTAGAAGTTAGCAGCATAATATAACTGGGACGAACTTCTTTAACAAACTTGTATCCACACTGAACATATTTAATGAATTCTTAAAAGTACAAATATTGTATCTACATGTACGTGTAAGTATTATATAACCGTTGGGTTCATAATTATTACTATACAGTACATGTAGGTCTGATAAGCACTGTACACACCACTGCCAGTTTTGAATTAAGGGGTACAGGTTCATGTAGATCACCTCATGTAGCTCTTATGAGGGTTTCCCTGTGGGGTCATTTTCTGATGAGTATCTTTGCTGGCCGTCTGTTGGCTATTGTTACTGAATTGTTGTTGTTTTGACAAACTCAGATATTTCATACAAATTAAATCATTAATGCCTTTTAAAACCAGAGAGGTCTCAAAAAAGTAACCAAAGTTGGGGGGGTAAGATTCAACTGACTCAATGTTTTTTAAATGATCGTCCTTTTCAAAAAGAAACAGATTACCATACAAAACAGATCCTGTGAGCAGATTTCAGCAAAAGCCAATAAAAGATTTGAGCCTTATTCACATGGATAAACGAAATCAATTATACGTTTTCCAGTCATCAAGATGTACACAATTTACTGAATATGGTTGCAGGTATTTAACAAACATGTTTGATACATGTAACTCTTCAAAAAGCAATATGGATCAAAATAATATGTCAACTACTGAATAGTTATTTAAAATCATTTTCATATGAAAGATAGGTTGCCAGGCAACGAAACATACGCCCACAGCAGCTAAATCGTCCGGGCAGTCAACAAGGGTTGTTGCATATTTTTACTTTTTTCGGTAATGAAACATTTGTAATACACTAAAAACTGATTAAGAGTAACAACTCATTATGTAATTATTAGAAAATCATTAGAATTTGATTGCTTTTTATAAAGTTTTACCCCACGCTAACAATTAGTATATACATGAAACATTTAATATCATGGATTTAGCTGTTCAGTTATCTAAATTCATTGAAAATCAAAATACTTGTTCGTTTCAACACCTTAAACTCTATGTATCAATCTGAAGTCAATCGGATGGTAACTTTGGCCTCTATAGCGTCACAAGAATTTTTGAAGTTATCAAGGGAGATAACTCTGGCAGTAATTATTTGAAATCGCAGAAAATCAATAGGATTCTTCGTCTCATGAACTTAAACACTGTGTGTAAATCTAAAGTCAATCGGATATTAACTTTGGCCTCCAGAGCGTCCACAAGATTTTTTGAGGTGATCAAGGGCCATAACTCTGGCACTAATTAATGGAAATCGCTGAAAATCAATAGGCGGCTTTGTTTTATGACCTTAAACACTGTGTATAAATTTGAAGTCAATCGGATATTAACTTTGGCCTCTAGAGCGTCCACAAGATTTTTTGAAGTGATCAAGGGCCATAACTCTGGCACTAATTATCGGAAATCGCTGAAAATCAATAGGCTTCTTTGTCTTATGACCTTAAACACTGTGTATAAATTTAAAGTCAATCGGATATTAACTTTCACCTTTAGAGTGTGCACATGATTTTTTAAAGAGATCAAGGGCAATAACTCTGGCATTAATTATCGGAAATCGCCGAAAATCGATACGCTTCTTCGTCTCATGACCTTAAACACTGTGTATAAATCTAAAGTCAATCGGATATTAACTTTGGCCTCTAGAGCGTCCACAAGATTTTTTGAGGTGATCAAGGGCCATAACTCTGGCACTAATTATCGGAAATCGCTGAAAATCAATAGGCGTCTTCGTCTTATGACCTTAAACACTGTGTATAAATTTAAAGTCAATCGGATATTAACTTTGGCCTCTAGAGCGTCCACAAGATTTTTTGAAGTGATCAAGGGCCATAACTCTGGCACTAATTATCGGAAATCGCTGAAAATCAATAGACTTCTTCGTCTTATGACCTTAAACACTGTGTATAAATTTAAAATCAATCGGATATTAACTTTGACCTTTAGAGCGTCCACAAGATTTTTTAAAGAGATCAAGGGCCATAACTCTGGCACTAATTATCGGAAATCGCCGAAAATCAATAGGCGTCATTGTCTTATGACCTTAAACGCTGTGTATAAATTTAAAGTCAATCGGATATTAAGTTTGGCCTCTAGAGCGTCCACAAGATTTTTTGAAGTGATCAAGGGCCATAACTCTGGTAGTTATTATCGGAAATCGCTGAAAAACAATAGGCTTCTTCGTCTCATGACCTTAAACACTGTGTATAAATTTAAAGTCAATCGAATATTAACTTTAGCCTGTAGAGCGTCCACAAGCAATTGTGGACGCCGGACCGACGGACGGACGGACCGACGGACCGACGGACGGACGGGGGCGACGACAATATACGACCACATTTCAATGTGGGCGTATAATAAAAATATGAATATTGTTAAATATTCTTCAATATTAATAACAATTAGAATCTAATTTTACGACAAAACAAAAGATAAACTTCATTTAGTCTTACAATCTCTCATACAAATCGAAACAAACCAAGTGCAAATTGTAGATGTACATGTATGATATATAATATATTAATTACTTGTGTATAGGAAGATAATTTTATACATGTCTGATTTAATTGTTGTTTGTTTCATCATTCCCTGGAGATGAGGATTACTACAGTTAATTAAACACCACTAATTAAGGATTATGTGATGTGTATTGCATTAAGCTGACAGCAGTAAGACTTTATTGTTTAATACCATATTGTGTCTAACATGTTTATGATTAATTTGATAAATATATATTATATGATACATATTATTTTGCAAACAATTCAAAGATCAGAATAAATGTATGGTAATCAATGTACATGTATATCTATACATATATCTGTGACTGTCGTTTCTCTCTTTGTTCAGAGTTGGCAGTTACACTAAGACTGTCCTACAGAAGCTCATATTTCTGAATATCTTGTAATTACAAGATAGGCTATCTTGTTATTACAGGCTTCTCTGTATCTTGTAATAGGCCATCTTGTAATTACAAGATAGGTCAGAAAAGGCTATCTTGTAATAACAAGATAGTTATAAAAAAATGGCTATCTTGTAATTACAAGATAGTCAGAATATTTTTTTTTCATTTGATTGACCCTTATGGTCTTCTGTACTGTCCCACTGATGATGTCTACAATAATATAGTAAGACTGACCATGCCTTTGTGTGACTTCTTTTCAGTTATCCGCCATTTTGTTGATCACATGATGAATAAATTAACAGTCACGTGTTGAGTGTGATCGCTATCAGTTCCGAATTCAGTTGTCCTCAGTTGCTGATATGGTCGACATAAGCACTCTTGCAACTGACTGCAAAGTCGACATAAGCCCTGCTGAACGGTAGGCTCCTTGTGATTTGACTCATACTAACCTATTATATTGTAATCTAGAACATGAGCCTTGAAGAAAGAGAGAGAGAAATGGGGTTTAACGTCCACTTGACACAAACTAGGTCATTTCCGGACTAACATATGGTTTAATTTTATTTCAATAATTCGCTTGCGCGTAGTACTAGTAGTAGTCAGGGGAAAGTAGGACCCACGAGGTTGGACAGGCAACCCTACTCCTTGTCGCGTACAGTCAGGGATTCTAAACCATACCAGTTGACTCAATGATAGGCTTTATGATAAGCACGCTCATGCTAATCATTCTCAGCCATCCAAGGTCCTTTCTATATGAACTATATGTATTTATCAAACTTTTATGTACGCTTAAATTATCATTAAGTCTGTAACATTTTCTTATTGTTAATTTTGTAGTGATGGATAAATGAAAAATAACATGATGAAGGATCACTTTCCAAAATGGTTATCAGTCAGTTATAATGAAGGATAAATCATGTTTGTCCTCACTTCCCATTTACTCAAGTGTTTGTTACACATCTCCGTAGCAATGATTTTTGTAAAAAAAAATTTGGAGTGTATTTAACCAGTTCTATCAAATATATGTAATAATGACTGACACCAATAAAGGCCAGGGAGTGGTTAGAAATACTCCATGTAAATTTGGGTTCAAATATGTATACCAAGGGAAATTTTGGATTCAATTTTTGCTATGTGTGTATACTAAATAGTCACACACCAAGACCTGGGACTATTCCACACCGTCACACTGGGTGATCCGCTAGTCTTGAATATTTTAAAGCCAAAATAGATAAATAATTATCATTGTATACAGATATTGTTAATTGATATTTGTTAAGGTCACTGACCATATATATGTGTACTAGTATAGTCCAGCTTATGCATGATTACTCTGAGTAAAAGTAAGCTTATAATTTTATTTTTTAATAAAGCAAAATAAGATTATTAAATATTGCTTTGTTTCCTTTCTCTCTTCATTCCAATGTCATTATGTAAGGTTTACAAAATAAAACAAAGTATTAAATATTGAGTTAGACAGTCAGTAAAGCTCGCTAAAATATGAATCATACTTATGTTTTTAAAAACACTTATTATTTATCTTTTTTCGTGAATAATACCTAATTGTGTTTTTAGATACCATTAGAATGTTCTTCAAGCAAATGTGGGAGTGTTGGTGGTTCCTTTGATGACTGTACAAGTACCAGGAATTCCGTGCCAAGACTACCAGGCACTGATTAAAGGTGTATTATTAGCACATAGGGCATAGCACTGTTACCGTTATGAACAACATAGTAGCCACACAAATCATGGATATTGATATTCGTCGTCCAACACAAGAAATTTAACAGTCAAATAACGAATTATAACTTACTTGACCGGGAAGCAAAATTTGCCCCTATACCCGTCAAACAATTGGGTATCGTCAGCAACAGGCCGGCCAAAATTAGCTGCCAAGACATCGTAAATAAATCCAAAATTCCTTAGATATTTTCCTCTGCCATACCGTCATCAATCTAGTGACATATTGCTCCTACCACGCGAAGTCTCGCGGTGTACGAGATTATGACGTCAATCTCACAATAATAACAAGCATGGAGGCTGAAGAGGACGTAGTTTTTGAGGTGAGCTGTTAATTTTATTTATTTAAACTCGTGATAATTGCCAACTCAATGAATCTACACTACCAACAAGGCATTAGATTGTTTATTATACGTTGACACAACTTCTAAAACGACTGTCTAGATCAGTGTCCATTACAGGAATAGAAACATCGATAAGTAGAACTGTCAAACTTAAAAAAATAAAGATAAAAAATCTATTAAGAAGTAAGACTAAGAGGGATTGAATACAATGGAATGTCAGAAAGTGTTGTTTGGTTGATATTTTTTAGGGTGTGTTTTTTTCCCAGTATGTAGTATTCAGTGATTTCTATACAAAAATGATTATCAAAAAAACCCTTCAAGGACACAAAAACAAACTTATTTATTTCTCTGAGTACTCTGACTGGAATAGGATCTATTGTGAAATTTAATTTTAATGCTACCCATGTAGGTCTATCATTTAAATAACAAGTTTAGTCAGAATACTGACAGTGCCCATTCACTTATTACTATTAGTATGAAAATGTAAACATCAGTCTTATCAATGTACTTGTTAATTATTCACCTGCAAAATAGTGTGAGGGTTTGAATTCCAACAAGATTTAAATCAATCAGTAATCAGAAATGTATTCTCTCACATATCCATATTAAATAGGTACCAGTATTTTATAGTCTACAAATGACCAGAGTATTCGCCTAGTGTTTGTTGTTTGATTAAATCATCAGTTGTTCAATCCAATTGTCAGTCTTCCAATCTAGTGCTGCATGTAACTACCAGTAACTAGTAATTATTAGTGTTTATTATGTTCAATATTTTAAAAAGTATTGAGTGGAATGAAGATGAAATACAGAATAAATTTGGAAAATGTGACAGGTGAGCTTATCATAGCTTGTAGGGATTCCAAATATGAAGAAATATCCTTGTATGATACGGTACATGTACATGGTAGAGAATACAAATAAATATTGCTTGCTTACTGGTTTCATAAGATTAGATGTAGGCCTTCTCTGAAAATTAACATGTTTACAATCCTGATATTACGCTGTGAGTAATATAATATAAAATTTAGTTAGTCTTATTTAGTTCATAATATACCAGTATTCTAAGTGACAATCTAATAATAAACCATACATGTATGTTACTTTCATATAAATACAGTATAAGAATTCAGTTTTTCTGTTCTCTGCATAATGTACTGAGATCTAAGGAAAGGCCTAAAGAAATAAGACAAGATGCCAAATGTAAATGTAGATTAATTCTTCAGTCCTATAAAATTGGATCAAAAATAATGTCTTACTTCCAAAAAAATCCTGTTGTTTTGCAGTGTCCAATTATTTGTGTATTATGCTAATTGTCTACACTATGAGAATTTATGATAGTAATGCAGTAATAATTTAAATTACACTGATCTTTCAGTGATCAGTATAGTGTTATTACACAATTGTCACTTAGTTAGTTATTCTTAATCCTAAGTTACCCTAGATAACCACAGCTCGCATGATTTAGCCTTGAGCAAAAGCTATTTTAGACCATTTCTGATACTTTTAGGTGATGTTCAACATCAGTGAACTCAGTGTAACATTACCTAGTAAATGTTTAACAAAATAGAGTTCTTCTGCATTAAGCCTATATTGCTGCAAAATGGCAACATCTTGATCGTATTGTTTAAATATCTAAGTCAATAATTAGAACTGTGATTTAAAAATTGTTAATGTTAATTATTCAGTTAAGCGGTTTGAGTACCCTGGTATTAAAACAATATCACAAAGAATGGACAGAAAATATTGTAGAAAACACACAAAACTGTTCTATAACTTGCATGAGAATAAATCAATATGAATTATATTTGGATCAAAATATTTAAAATAAAAATACCATTGGTGGTGTATTGTCTTAAATTCAACTATTTCACTTTGCTTAAAGAATGAGTATAAAGAAATAAAAATTTCACAGCATTCTGCATTCTCTAAATCTTATAGTATGGTGAATACTAACTAGGGTTGTTACAATACACTGTTACATCATGTATCACAATATTTTTCCCAATGAAACAACGGAGGGGGCCAGTGCATGGGGTTTAACACTTGCACGTTAGGTCACAAGATCTGTCATTGAGTCAAGTGGTGTGGTTTCGATTCCCATCTTGTACGTTACAAGGAGTTGGGTTGACTATCCAACATGGTTTTCTCCATCCTCCGGTTTTCTCCCACAGCTAGAGACCTGTACATGATAATGAATTATTGAAATAAAGTTGAACAATATGTTAAACTCCCATTTCTGTCTCCCGATGATACAAGATGCGCAAAGTTGACAATGATCAATTATATATAAATTACTTTTCGTCAAGGATAATCATAATATCAAATTTGATGTTCCAAGAAATGTTTAGTAGATACATTGATGTATTATTTCTCTCTGAAATCCCCATAAAACAAGTTCACCTACATGTAATGGTATTGATAGCAGATTTATTTATAAAGCTATTTTCTATTGGAGATAAGAAAAGATGAGAACTGATCACACCAAAACATATTGGGGTTAAATAATATTATGAGGATAGTTAGTGATATTTATTGTATCGCGAAGATGAGGTATCCAAATACTTGTAGATAATACCCACAGAACTGTTTGCTTTGAATTAATAGTGTTTTAATACTACTTTAATACTGTATAGTAACCTATAGAAATTGAAAGTAGACATATCCTTCATAGTACATAAAAACAGGATATAAAGCATCCTTTCACAACATGGTTTAGCATATTATGATGAATAAATTAACATAAGACTTCTTTTTCAAGTAAATGATATATGAGTATGACATATACTGTAGCAGGAAGTAATTGAGGATTTATCTGCATCGAAACATGTATCTTTTTTTATTTTATTCATTGCTACATTGTACTAAATTGTAGAGATATGTTTTTATCTTCCCTGATGAATCAAATTATTTACATTACATGTACATGTATATATTGCGTAACTCCTTTACTAATGATTAATACTACATCTTTGGTACAGTTACTGGTTATGACAAATCCATTATAAACATGTGCCTGTACTCATCATAGATCACAACTTGTGCCAAATTCTGATGATGTGTAGGTACATGTAGGTCTACTCTAATTGTATCTGGTAAACACCCTAGGCTGAGTAAGACAGTTAAAGTCTAATTTCATTAAACTGTGTTTAATAGCCCAGGAGTACATTCTCCGCATACCTATATTTACCACTAACTGACGCCAATTAAGTAAACTTATATCATCATCATCTTTTAATTAGTTAACCATCTATGCTAATTGCTGATTAACTTTTATACATCTAGTTGATGAATCATCACTCCTGTTCCCTTAATTTACATCATTGATTTAATGGGACAGTTTGAATTCATTGCCAAACCTCTTTAATTTAGGTCAAAATTTTAAGTATTGAATTTTGTTGATTTGATCTGTGTTATTACAATCAGCTCTAATCAATTTTAAATAGTTTTTCCGTTATAAATAAGAAGTCAGATTCTTTATTTAAACATACATTGTACATTATGCAAGAGCAAAATCTGCCTATTGCAAGTCTTTATTTAGTTTTCCAATGTTATCGAAATTATTAATTAGACCCTTATTTACATGACAAGCTCAAAATCAACTATGTACATGTAGACCCTCCGATGGCTTGGATACATCTTGGAATTTTACTGTCATCCATTTAAAATCAAATCAGTAATTTAAGTAAGGCTGACCAAGATACTGTTAGTCACCGATGTCACTAATGGAGTCTGGTGATGA
Source organism: Patella depressa (assembly GCA_948474765.1). Classification (NCBI taxonomy): domain Eukaryota; kingdom Metazoa; phylum Mollusca; class Gastropoda; family Patellidae; genus Patella; species Patella depressa. Next base: position 54,125,133 of record OX419715.1, on the reverse strand, counting down.
AAGGCCTGGCAATCGAGGGTATCATTGCCATTGACAATGTTACCTGATAATCAAGATAATGCATGGAGTTATTGTCTGTCAATCAAGCCTGGAAATAAGGCACCTGTCACTGGCAATGTCAGGCACAAATTCAGGATTTGTCAGACACAAAACTTCTGATGCCTGTAACACCCACCCACCCCCCAACCCCACCGGAAAAAAATAGTCAGTCGCAAAATCAGTGCAGTCAGTCCCAAAATAGGAACAGTCGGTATCAAAATAAGTGGTCACTGCATATGACACGCTAATAAAACAAAACTTTAGTACAAAATAACCTTATCAACTTATCATGTTTGAAAAGATATTGTGTTTCACGCTTACCGTATTCTGTTGTGAGAAAAATACTCGGTCTCAAAATAAGTGCAGTCACTGCAGCCGGTCTCACAAACAATGCCAGAATAGATCCCAAGTACTATGTATTTGCGTGAATCTGTGAGCCTAAATTGCATGTATGTCACTCTTATTCTGTTGTGAGTATGTTGGTCTAACAACAAAATTTCACCCAGAGTGAAAAATAATTGGTCTCAAGTGCAGTCACTGCAGTTGATCAAAAACAATACCAGAATAGATCACAAATACTATGTATATTGCGTGAATCCGTAAGCCTGAATTGCATATGTCATACAAAACTATAGTATAAAATAACCATGTCTGCTTGTCATGTATGAAAAAATGTATGTCACTCTTATTCTGTTGTGAGTATGTTGTTCTATGAAATGTTTTCTACCGTGGCAAAAAAATAGTCGGTCTGATAAAAGTAATCATAGTCGGTCTCTGCAGACGAAATGAATTAATGGGGTAAACAAACAATCTCAAAACAGGCAAAAATGACAGATAAGCCTCAAGATTCTGTCCCATTTCTTATCCTCTCATTAACGTAAAGTTGTTTCCATTTGCCATGAACAGCTCTGTTACATGTCTGAAAATTTTTCATGCCTGCGGTGCTCGATTCCATTATATTTATAACATCATTCTTCTACTCGCTTACATATCTGAATTTTTTTTGCATCTGCTATGACGGGGGATTTGACTCAAAAGTCAGTGCTATCTTGTTAGTTCTATTACATGTCTAGTGTTGCAAATGTTTAATGTTGGGTGTAAATTAGACAAAGTCAAATGTAAAAAAATCTTACATCGTGTAACTTGACATCTAATTTTTGTCATTTAACATTTCACATTAGACATTTCACAACAAACCTAAGTCCATCTACACAGAACTCTGACATCTTCTCATTTGACACTCGCGCTATGTATTGTAATCTTCAACATATGTCTTTTGCATCGCAACACAGAACAAGTAATGGAATCAGATATGCAAATTAGTTCACACGGCACCAAATTTTAATCACGTGAGATCTCGCGCGAAGAAATAACGGTCAAGCGTGAAACCAATGACGTATGCACTGATGTTTATTATACTGCTCTTATCGTTCCTACTAGTCTGTAATATAGGTCATCAAGACTATATATTATGTACGCTTATACATTGTATTGTATACATGATGTTTATATAATAAACAGTAGGCTATGTCCGTTCCATGTATCTGAAAACAGCCATATACAGAATATTTGTCTGATTAGATAAATCCACTGTGACCCTCATACTCTAATAATCAAATAGAAATTAGTTAAAAGAAAACATTGTTAATTAACTGAATTCAGTAATTTTAATTTCTTAGACTGAATCTTCCAAGACATTCATTCATGTACCATTAATGAAATTCTATTTTGAAAAATGCTTATAAATACGGCAAAGAACGGAATTGAATAAATGCTGATACAGAGCTATATATCAAAAACTGATTAATACGGGAAAGTCGTTTTTTTCTTCTACTTTTCGGTAAAACACCTTGTCCAAACGTACAACTCGGAACTGTTAAAGTGATGCAATGAAAACAAAATTAAATACCGTAATGATTACATTTAAGTCTCCAAATGAGTCGAAAAAATCGAACTGCCGACAGCCAAGTCCCGAGTCTATCAAATACAGTTTGAAGAAGAGTAGGCGAGACCTATGTGATATACTATAAAAATGTGATTTAATTTATTAATCTTCCATCAAAAGCCCCCAATTTTCGTCAAGAGAGATAGAGAGAAATGTGGTTTACGTCCATTCGACACTAGGTCATTTTGGGACAAACATATGGTACAATTTAATTTCAATAATTGGCTTGTCCGTAGGATTCTTTAGAAATGGGACGAAACCAGAGGACACGGAGAAGAACCACGACGTTAAGCTGGCAACCCCACTCCTTGTCACTCGACCCAATGACAAACCTTATGATCTAAAGTACACACGTTAGACCACTCGACAACCCAACCTCCAAAAAATATTAACAGATAAGAATAAATCCGAGTTTTCATTTTTACTCTATGCAAAAAACGAAAACCAGAGTTTTCCTGTGCCGAAAACTTTTTTTCGAAGATTTAGGTAAAATGTCGAGTCGAAATCTAGAACTCAGAACTGTTAAAACTCGTAAAATCCTTTCCGGGTTTTCGGTATGGCCGATTTGGACTGTGTAGGAAGTTGTCTGCGGGATTTAAAATAGGAGAGAGAGTGAGAGAGAGAGAGAGAGAGAGAGAGAGAGAGAGAGAGAGAGATGGGGTTTAACGTCCACTCAACGCAACTAAATTCTTCGTAAGAAATTCTGTGAATTCTACGAAAAATATCTTGGGTTATATGTGGAAGCCGAGACATTTTACTTTCCTTTTTTACTTTCACTTTATGCTAAAAACAAATCCTAAAATCAGCATCTGGTTGAAGGTCTCATGTTGGGGAATTCCCTGCTTGAAAATTAACATATCACGTGATGAACTAATTTGCATATTGGCCGATTTCATTACTTGTTCTGTGTTGGGATGTAAAAGTGAAATGTTGATGGTTACAATACATAGTGCGCGTGTCAAATGAGAAGATGTAAGAGTTGAAAGTTCTGGGTAGATGGAGTTAGGCTTGTTGTCATATGTCTAGTGTGAAATGTTTAATGATAAAAAGTAGATGTCAATTTACACGATGTATTTGTCAGTATTACAGGATGTTTTACTCGTGACCTTGTTCAATTTACACCTAACATTAAACATTTGCAACATTGGACATGTAATAGCACTAACAACATAGCATTGACTTTTGAGTCAAATCCCCCGTCATAATCTGCAGCCCTCAATTCCATTATAACATCATTCTTCTAATCCTCTGTTGTCTGATACCGTCTCAGCACTATCATATTCACGATTATAGTTTGTAGTACCACTGGTGTGTGGGTCGTGGGGCATCAGATTGTACAGAGGTTATGTCGACTTTGTAAAACAGATCTCGAGATTCTGTCCCATTGACTGACATTTCTGGTCCACTTGTCCACAAGAATTTCTCCCAGAACCTCAAATGCCTGGATATTGAATCAATTTTTCAACCTTTTTCTCAAATTACCCAGTGTTATACTATAGGCACAATCATCATATATGACATAAATGTCATACACTATATGTGAAACTGCTTTCCGGCGAGACAAAGATCAGCAAACAACTATATAATTATACAATACTATATATGTTCTACGCTGAATGTTATAGCCAGTATTTTTGACATTCATTGTGGGGTGGGATTGTGGACGGTGCCCTAGATTTGAAACCGCCCCTACCCCACCCCATGTTCCCTAGAAAACTCGAAGCTGTATTGCTCAGCTACTGGGGGGGGGGGGGAGGTATGTGCATCAGTCGGTCTCATTTTGGCTAAACACTTCCCCAAACAAAACCGTTATGTATGCCCCTGAATGCAAATCAACACATTAAATTTAATTAAATCTACACTTTTATTTTTTACCCCAATTAAGAGGTAACTTTTAACATTTCAATTTCATTATATTTTTTTGGCATTATATACCGGTACATGTATCTGGGGTTTTTTCATCTTACAGGAATATTTCTATAAATACAGTAAAAGACAGAAATTATTTCTTGGAAAAAGAGATAAATGGAAACAGAAATATTTTATTTTGAGAAAATGTGGAGAAAAACCAGTATTAGAATATTTTAATAAAAAACCTAAAAATAAAAGTATTTCTCCAAAAGGTAAGTCAGCTATTGTTAATTAAAAAATAACTGTAAAAATTGAAAAAAGTAATTCCACATAAACAAGGTCACAAAAATGAAATACATAAATGTATGACCATAACAAAGTCAATAACTATTCATGTTCGAAGAAAGCAGGTGACTATTAAAATGGGTCTGTCTGTCTGTCCCTCACTCTTTTTGGGACACATTAACTTTTCTTCTAGCTGAAGACATATATATAATGTATGCAATAAGGACTCTCGACTTTGGCTCTTGTGAGTAAACTTCGCCAAGGTTGGCAATTTCTGTTTGTTTGACACGTAATCTTGACGATCTGTGCCTGAAATACTGCAAGACTGCATTTCTAGCAGCCTGTTTTTCAAAAATTTCTGAGGGAGCCGCCCCTCTTTTATAGTTAAAGCTTGTGCCTGTGGCAGCCTATGCCCCTTCAACCACTGGTCCCATCACTAATTATATTAAAACATATTAATCCATATTAAATATTTTGGCCAAAATCCAATATGTTTAGCTCCTTTAACTCATCGGGTCCGATAGCTTGAATATACGGGCCAATTAAACCCCTCTCCTATACCGATAGCTTGAATATACGGTCCACTGATTATTAGTGGCATCCCCGAGCGACTTAAATTCGCGGTCTATTTTTTACATTGTTTCCTGGAACCATAAATTGTTAAATTAAAGCCAATTGACTAACTAAAAGTAGTTAATCTAATCAAATATAGTTTTAACTAACGAATGATCATAAAAAATGCACACGTCACAACAAAACTTCAGGGGTTATAAGGTCGTGAGCTCACGAGAATATTCTGTTCATATCGGTCGCCATTTTGGACGGTCGACCGCTTTGATGTACTGTTTAATTGACCAATAAAGTTATAAAAAAAAACGCTTGACATTCCAAAAGTTGTAATTCCCTAAAACAATGGCTTCAACTAATGATTGGTATCATAAAATGTCTAGGTCACAACAAGGTGTTAGGTGTTATAAGGTCGTAAACTCACAAAAAAACTTTCCCGGCAACGACTGCTGTCGGTCTCTTTCGTATGTACGTTTGATTGATCAATAAAGTTTTTAAAAAACGTCGATTCGCTTTCCAGACGTAATTAGCTAATAAATATATAGTTTTAGCTAATGATTGAACTTGATTGAAGTCGTAAACTATACGTCACAACACAGGTTTTCGGGGTCATAAGGTCGCGAACTCTAAAGGAAAAATATTTTCAGGGGTCGCCATTTTGTTAAATGAATGTCAGTTTTGTACGCCTAGATTGTTAATAATTTCGTCGGTATGGACAATGATTCCGACTCAGACTCCGAAGGATTTTTACTGGAAGATATATTAGACGCAGAAATTAGCAATAATAATATCCTGGACAGCGAATTGAATGACAATTCGAGTGAGGAACACGAAGGCTCCGAAATAGCTAGTGACGAAGCGAACCAAAATGGCGGCCAATCTTCGAGATTCAACTTTCAACAAGGATTTTATTTGGAATGATGCACTGAATTCCGTTAGATGCCCATCATTTTTAGGAGATGGCTAGGCCCATAATACATATTAGAACGCGAGAAAAACAAATTTAATTTTTTTTTAGTTTATCTTTTTGACCAAACTTGCTTGACGAAACCAATGGGCAATAGATTAAATAGATATCACATTGAGAAATTCAATGGGGTTCGAAAAAAAAAAATGCAGGAACATAACGGTTGACGAAATTTGAGATTGCCAACATTATTTACAGTGCCAATCCTAAAAACTGGTTATGGACTAAATTAATCAATTGTGCTTACTGTGTGATGCATGGATCAGTAAAGTGTAACTTCATACTTCATAATTATTAAATTAAACGTACCCGGTAATGTTCTTTTACATTCATAGTTCTTTTTATGATAAGGAATAACTTTGTTATTATTTGGTATTTTTGTTTCAAAAAAACACCCTTGTAAAGCTTGTTTTTAATTCTACATTTGGTAATATAAATATTTTTTGATTGGAGTAATAGTTTTGGTTTTGTTTTGGGATATCTGCAATAGGTGAGATTAGTGGATAATCTTTTAATTAACACTAGGGATAGAAGCCATAGTCTGGTTAATTGGCTTAGGAGATTAAGCATTAATTAACATAATTAGCTCTAGGGGTCAATGAGTTAATTTTAAATGTATATTGTCCTTTAGATTTCTGCTTTAATTCAACAAATTCATAAACACATATTTTGTATTTTACTTATCAATGTGAGTAAGGCCCAATATCTGGATAATTAATAGATAACATTATCAACTCTTTCACATACATGTAAATATTATGTTTAAGGTTTGTCTTATACATGTATGATGTATGTAAACATTGAATCGCAAGTATTATCAGACCAAAATTATTTTCAGTGAAATATCGCAAGGTCACCAAATTCATCAACAACACCCCCCCCCCCTTTTTGAGGTTATTATCATTTTCACAATAAAGTTCATATTGCATAATAACTGACTCATTTATCTGCTAAAGTCTGTATTAAACTACAACTTTATCTAAAAAAGACTTCCTTTATCATAGATTAAAGAAAGATAACCATTGGTAACTACTTCATTGTTTGTCAAGTTCATTTGACAATCAGTTTAAACACAATAAATTTTGTATTATAAAAAATCATTGTTTATAAAAATTTGTTATTTAGTCCCTGTGTTACATATAACTTGGAATAACTCTATTTTAGGGAACAATTATAGTCTTATTTGTACGCCCACATTGAAATGTGGTTGTATATTGTTGTCAGCCGTCCGTCAGTATGGCGTTCACAATGGCTTGTGGATTCTCTATAGGCTAAAGTTAATATCCGATTGAATTTAAATTTATACACAGTGTTTAAGGTCATCAGAGGAAGAATCCTAATACTTTACAACAATTTTCGATAATTTCTGCCAGAGTTATGACCCTTGATGCTCTTGAGACTAAAGTTAATATCCATTTAGCATACATAAATTTATATAGTGTTTAAGGCCATGAAACGAAAGAGGCTAAGTGATTTTAAATGATTTCTGATAATTACTGCCAGAAAAAATCTTGCATGCTCCACAGGCCAAAGTGATCATTTGATTAAATTTAGATTGATTATGGTCCTGAGACGAACAAGTGTATTGATTGATTTTCAATGATTTTTGACCATTTGAACAACTAAATCTGTATTGGATGTTTTGTATACTAAATGTTAGCATGGGATAGAAGTGAAACAAATTGATATGATTTTCTGATAATTTACTTACTCGTAAAAAGATATTACTGACAAAAGAAAAATATGCAACAACTTTTGTTGACTGCCTGGATGACTTTGCTGCTATGGGCTTATGTTTAGTTGCCTGGTATCTTCTATTTAGGGTTTTATTCTAGAACACAACAAAACTTCAAACATGAATCCTTGTGGTTTAATGGCATTCAATTTAAAAAAGAAATGTATGTCAAAAACTCCTTGCTATGAATATTTGTCCCCCGTCTTTCGAAGAAAATTGGGGGGACTATTAAAATGGGTTCGTCTGTCTGTCTGTCTGTCCGTCTGTCCGTCACACTTTTTGGGACACAATAACTCTCTTCCTAATTGAGCTAGAATGTTCAAACTTGGTGTATGTGTTTATTAGGTCAATCAATGCCTTGATGGAGTTCGAAGATGAGCATTTTCCGCTTAGGGTAAGCAGAGATAAGCAATTTGATTGGTTGATGCTTTGGGACACGATAACTTTAGTTCTAATTAAGTGAGATTGATGAAACTTGGTGTATAGTTTCATTACAGTAATATCTTGACTAAGTTCAATAATGAGCATTTTCTGCTCAGGGTAAGCAGAGCGATACACAATTTGATTGGTCGAGACTTTGGAACACAATAACTCTCCTTCTAATTGAGTTAAAATGTTCAAACTTGGTGTATATGCTTATTAGGTCAATGCCTTGATGGAGTTCGTAGATGAGCATTTTCTTCTTAGGGTAAGCAGAGATAAACAATTTGATTGGTTGATGCTTTGGACACGATAACTTTAGTTCTAATTAAGTGAGAGTGATGAAACTTGGTGTATAATTTCATACAGTAATACCTTGACTAAGTTCGATAATGAGCATTTTCTGCTCAGGGTAAGCAGAGCGATACGCAATTTGATTGGTCGAGACTTTGGAACACAATAACTCTCCTTCTAATTGAGTTAAAATGTTCATACTTGGTGTATATGCTTATTAGGTCAATGCCTTGATGGAGTTCGAAGATGAGCATTTTCCGCTTAGGGCAAGCAGAGATAAGCAATTTGATTGGTTGAAGCTTTGGGACACGATAACTTTAGTTCTAATTAAGTGAGAGTGATGAAACTTGGTGTATAGTTTCATTACAGTAATACCTTGACTAAGTTCGATAATGATCATTTTCTGCTCAGGGTAAGCGGAGCGATAAGCAATTTGATTTGCCAAGACTTTGGAACATAATAAGTCTCCTTCGAATTGAGTTAAAATGTTCAAAATTGGTGTGTATGCTTATTAGGTCAATGCCTTCTAATTGAGTTAAAATGTTCAAACTTGGTGTATATGCTTATTAGGTCAATGCCTTGATGGAGTTCGAAGATGAGCATTTTCCGCTTAGGGTAAGCAGAGATAAGCAATTTGATTGGTTGATACTTTGGGACAAGATAACTTAGGTTCATCTTGATTGATGATTTTTATGCCAATACAATGACTGCATTCTCATTCAGTAATTGATTCGACAGTAACAGTGTATAGAAACGATTGACTCGGACACGAGGGCCCTTTCCCTTGGCCAGAGGGGCCCTTTTGTCAAGCATGGGGGCCCTTTTGTCTGCCTTTAGGGTTCCCTTAACTATGGTACATTTTCATTTTTCTCGTCGGTTTTAGCATTTTTCTTTATAAAACACTTTTGGATGACACTTCGTGTACAGTTTGATTGCTCGATACGTTTGAAAAAAATAAATGTGCGATTAATTAATATGTGTCATCTATTTATTTTGGGATTTCGGCGGGGGACATCAGCCTCACTGTTGACTTGTAATTCATAATATCTTGATTATTTATGCCTTTGATTGACTTTGTGTTGAGGTGAATAATTAAACTGTTGTATTTTTATCTTTATAAAGATAGCTAATATGTGGAACCCAGAAATTGACACAAACGGGTCTCGAATGCAAATAATAATGTAATATGAAAGTATAAACTGATTTACATTCAGTAGTTTTTACTATAATTTCAAATCATTTAAAAGTCTCAATCAAATGTCAATCTCTAGCATCTGGTTATTCCAGTCTACACTGATAATATTTATAGTGCTTGCTCTCTAGATAAAAATATGAGGTCACTCTTTGACATGACTTGTGGAATATATATCCTCGTTTTTCGAGTCCCTTGTTAAAAATGGTGCTGAAACACATTATACATGTGCCAATGATAAAATGTTTATTTTGTCTTAAATATTGATATCAGAAGCCTTCCTGATCAAGGTAAGATAACAATATTAATGTTTATTTAAATTATTAAATCGACAAATGTTGAAGATATTGAGTCAGAGATTTGGCTACTTTAAGTTATGTTTTACAAACAATTAATTTTACAGGTCAACTGATATTATGGCCGATATTTCGAGTGGAAAAGGGCATCAACATCAAAAACCGCCAGATAAGTTTCGAAATTACCACTCCAGATGAACAGCTGTGTTTGTCAGGCAACTCAAAAAAAATAGCTGATGTGTTTGTCTTCCTATTACAGATTCAGTCAACACTGAAAAAGCACATACAAGGTGAGTAAAACGTCATTCAATATATCCAATTTTGAAAAAAAAATCAATACAACAAATCTGAATAATGTTCATCAAAGCATGAAATCGAAGATTCTTTGGGATGTCATATCCCGGATATGGGGCGTACTTGATTTAATCATCGGTATACACTGGGTACACGTAACCTAAATCAGTACTCAAGAATATTGCTCCAAACTATGTCCCACTTACTCGTCTGAGGTGGTGCAGAGGGAGCAGGACTTATGTCTAAGATGGAATTTTCAAACATGGTAAATTTGGGAAATTTTCAATTTGGTGTCAATAATTGAAACCTGTGTCGCTATTGATGAGTTTCAAGTGACAGTAATATTTTAATAACTAAACATATTATCTGATATGTTTTATATATATTAAAATCTAATAACTTTTAATGAGATAGTTCTGTTAAATTGTTCATACACAGGTTACACACTATAATTAATGCTCAAAGTTAGGTAACTCTGCCATTTCATCATTATCTTCAAAATCATTAATTATCTACATCATCATCGGTGGATAAAAGGGAGATTTCAAGTTCAGATGAATCCTCATGAATATCTGAAATTTCTGTGCTGGAAGGATCTTTGTCAGCTTCGAAGAGTTTCAAATTTTTTTGTATACCTTTGAGAGCAGAATTTACATAAATTTATCTCTTTAGAGATAGTTTCCCACCCTTTGCAACCCTAAAGATGGTTGACATCGAAAATGTTTACTCATTGTGAAAATTTCTGTATAATTTGTTTTCTAATTGATTTGTAACATATGTATTATTAATTATTGTTTGTGTTTGATTATACATAGCATCACACTTATTATTAATAACAATGTACATTTGTAGAGTGCCAAATCCATCCAAAAGCATGCTCAAAGTACAATGAGACAATAGTTATATATATATACACACAGTGAACAGAAAGTCTGATTCTCATAGCATTCTCAAAATAAGTGAGTCTTCAGCTGTGACTTGAAAGTACCGTAGTCAAAGTTTCACTTTTTCAGTGGTAAATCATTCCACTATTTAGGAGTAACTACACCAAAATGTTTCAGTTTTGTCTGTGAAACAGCAAGAGTGTTCTGGTTATAAGATCTCAAGGACCGATTTGGTTGATGTAGTGTTTGTTAGTAGTTTTAGTAAATAATTTGACTTATTTTATTATTTTTCCCAACGTGACAGTTTCTCAAATACTGAAACAACAAAGGGAGACAATAAATGAAATAGAAGGTATTTTTGATGATTTAATTGTTTTATCCATGCAATATGTGGATTTAGTTTGACGATACAAAACAATAAGTAGGCTACTTCTTAAGTACAGCTCAAATCCAGTATTTGTCTGAACAAAACCAACTAGACCTAGATATTGTTTCATTTATTGCAGTAATGTATATTTCATTAAACCTTTCGGTGGACGAAATGTTATTGCTTAACATATCAAACCTTTTGATAATATCATTTCTGATCTAGAAATGTGGCATGCATTTAATTTGCTATTGTTCTGAAGCTATATAATCAGTGTAATGAACTACAAGACCTTAATTTTTTAAAGCTGCACTGTAAGAGCTAAATCTATTGCAGGTCTATTTTTTAAGTTTTACTTAATTTTTTTTTTTATTTAGACATTTATTCACATGACACACCCCACATAAGAAGGCAGAGATATTGAAAGGATTGGAGTGTCTGTGCCATAATCAAAATTTTGTTTATTTTCATAGCAATGGTACGTGACAATCAAGCTGGTCAAAACTTAAGTACTGGTAGATTCACTCAGAATAAAGTCATTTCACTGAAATTTTCATTTTTTTATACGCCCACATTTTCATGTGGACGTATATTGTCGTCGCCCCTGTTCGTCCGCCCGTTCGTCCACAATTGTTTGTGAACAGTCTACAGAGTACATTTTTTTATCCGATTTCAATGAAACTTAAAATATAGATTTATGACCCTAAGATCTCGGTTCCTTTCGATATTGGCATGTATCGGACTGTAACTTCATGGGTTATGGCCCCTGATTGTACGAAAAATCATGTTTTTTAGCTTGTGAAACAGTGTAGAGGTCACAATTTTGAACCGAGTTGGATGAAACTTGAAATCCATGTTTATAACCCAAAGATCTTGGTTCCCATTTTAGCTTGTGGTCCCCATGGAGGTCAAGATTGTTATCTGATTTAAAAAACCGTTTGATTATATCACCGTTACATGGTTATGGAGGTTGAAATCAAATTTCGTGAAAATCGGAACAAAATTGACGGACAAAATGGCCGTCGTTTGTACGCGAATAGTGTGAAAATATGTTATATCAAAGTTGTGGACCTTATAGAGGTCACAATTTTGAACCGATTTTGATGAAACTTGACATGCATTGTATGTTTATAACCCAAAGATCTTGGTTCCTTTTGATATTTGCGTCCATCGGAATTATGTCCCCTGATTGTCCGAAAAATCGCTTTTGTTAGCTTGTGGTCCCTCTGGAGGTCAAAATTATTATCCGATTTAAAAAAAACATTTGATTATATCACTGTTACATGGTAATGAAGAGAGAGAGTGAATTTCGTGAAAATCGGACCAGAATTGACGGACAAATGGCCACCGTTTGTACATGAATAGTGTGAAAATATGTTATCAAGGTTGTGGGCCCTATAGAGGTCACAATTTTGAACTGATTTTGATCAAACTTGACATGTATGTTTATAACCCAAAGATCTTGGTTCCTTTCTAAATTTGCACCCATCGGATCGTAACTTCCTGAATTATGTCCCCTGATTGTCTGAAAAATCGCTTTTGTTAGCTTGTGGTCCCTCTGAAGTTCAAAATTATTATCCGATTTAAAAAAACGTTTGATTATATCACCATTACATGGTAATGAAGAGAGAATTTGAATTTCGTGAAAATCGAACCATAATTGACGGATAAAATGGCCGCCGATTGTACACGAATAGTGTGAAAATATTTTATATCAAGGTTGTGGACCCTTTAGAGGTCACAATTTTGATCTGATTTTGATGAAACTTGAAATACATGTTTATAACGTAAATATCTTGGTTCCATTGCATATTTGCGCATATTGGATCGTAACTTCCTGAATTATGGCCCCTGATTGTACGAAAAATCACCCTTTTTAGCTTGTGGCCCCCCTGGAGGTCACAATTATTATCTGATTTAAAAAAATGTTTGATTATATCACAGTTACACAGTAGTTATAGGTGAGTTTGAATTATGTTTTTCTGATGATTACTTAAAATGCAACAACTCTTGTTGACTGCCCGGACAATTTAGCTGCTGTGTGGGCGTATGTTTCGTTGCCTGGCAACCTATTTTTCATTTTCTATTTTGAGCTCTTTATCTAAATTTACATTTAATGCAAAAATACTGATAACCTTAAAAGCCTATTCTTTCATTGTCATGACACACTTGCATTTGGATGTACTCAATGCATTGAAAAGCTAGTTTTTCAAATAGATACCCTCAGTCTGTCAATGATTTTCAATGAAACTGCTGTAAATACAGAGTATTTTCAAGTTGTTATACATGTACATGGATGAAAGTTCCTGAGGATTTCCAATTTTGCCAATCTATTGCCAGACAGCTCTAACTTTGGTCTGCAAAAAGTAATACATATCATATATCTCTACAGAATTGTTTGTCACAATGCTGTATGAATAACCTAATGACTCTGTACATGCACACAAACAATTATGAAACTTGCTCGTTCAACTTTAGACAATAGACGATTACAATAAAATTTTTGTTTAAAGTTTCCATGAATAGTTTATTTCGACAAATTTACGATAGTGATTATTTCTTGTTGTAAAATTATCAATGGACTGGTGTGTTTACTCCTTGCTGATAGATTTTGAAGCTAGTGTTAACACTTATTTACATACATTTATTATTGTCAGAGAAATTGATTCAAATCACTTTCAGATTTCTGCAATTTCTTTTTACCATATTCAGATTTAGTAAGCTTATGCTTCAATGGCCATCTGCTACTAATTTTTGAATTTATTAAGATTTTTTCAAAAGATATTCATATGAATTTATTCAGGAGAGACTTATAAACACATTTCTCCTGTTAATTCATAACTGAATGATCATTCAAAGGAGTAAAAACAAGTGTGATTTATTCAATTTATGCCAACTCAGATCTGAAAGAAATGAATGTCTCTTCAGACAAACTCAGTATAGTGTTTTAAAGAAACTTTCCTGGATTCCTTGAAAAACACCAAAGGTACACGCACACAGGACAAAAATCAGATCTGAAATGAATGTCTCTTCAGACAAACTCAGTGTTGTGTTTTAAAGAAACTTTCCTGGATTCCTTGAAAAACACCCATGGTACACGCACACAGGACAATAATCAGAGGGTGTCACTGATTGGCAGCATGACAATTAAATGCTGTCTGCTTAAGTGTCTTCAAAGGTTACACGCAAAAATTGTCTGATCTTTCAGCGTTTAAAAGCATTTGATGTATATGTTGATAAATTTGATGCTGAGTGGACTACGAAAAAGTGGAGACTTTAACCAACAACAATTTGTGAGTCAAAAAGACGTGGGCAGTGGATAATCTGGGAATTTAATTTGGCTTCGATATTTATGATAAATGGACAGTGATTAAAGACAGCATCGTCTTTTATATGCAATGAATTCTTCTCCGGCTTCACACCTGTTGCTAGGTACAGTGACAGCCAAGTCACGTGACACAACATTACTTCTTTTAATAGATTTTTTTTATATATTGTGGTATTTCTTCACAAATACAATGTTTTGAGAAGGATTTGAAGCATAGTTAGTTTGAATATGTTATTAGTCCAAAATCACCCAGTTTGTATGCGGGAATATATTATATATCTTTAAGTACAGAATTTGTATGATGTGAATTTTGAAAACAGAATCTTTTCTAAAAGATGAAATGTATAATGAGTAAAAGTAAGCAATTGACTAAAATTTTGTCTATGAAATGATTATCAATTTGTTTTTGAGCTTTTGGCATTTAAATATTTCAATGAAAATATGACATTAGCATATTTTAAAATCTGTCTTAAAATATGTTATTAAGACTTGACATATTATAATCTAGTAAGTAGTTACAGGTATTCTAATTTGCAACCGTTATAATATAAAATATCATGCCTTAAGGGTAATGAACTGTTTGAATGAAGTCTTAAAATTGACACAAAATATGATGAATGAATACTTAAAAGTGTCTGAAATAGATCTTATTTATGTTTTAACATTTAAACACTTATGTCATATTATTAATAACTCACATAATTGTATGTATAAGTCATTTGCATATATTTAAAGGTAAGGTTCCAGATTTTAGAAGTTAACTGTTGACAAATGTGAAGAATTAGTGGAAATAGATTGTTTGAGATTCATTTGGAAGTTATAGCTAGAATTACTTAAATATGGGGTTACCGGTATTCTTGTAACTCTCATAAGAAATTTCATTGTTTAATTGTATGAATGGCTTTGAACCACTATAACCTATGCTGTTATGAAGACATAGCTAAATAGGCACTTAGAAATATCATGGGAATTAAAAATTTGTATTTATGTAAAGAAATATCACGTATCTGTATTCTCATAAAACTCGGAAAAAAGAGTCTCCCATGATTCCCTCAAGTCAAATATGTCTGGGATGACCATGAAGTTTGTGTTTTTTTACAATTTCATAATAAACTTCACAATGAATAAAACAAGTTTTAAAATTAAAGCCAGTGTTGTCTCTGCCTTTATTTAAACATTACAATTACACTGGTCTAAATAACACACGTACTCATCCATTTATCATCTTCTCCCGTGATCTGGAAAAACCTAGTAACACTGTTGAATGTAGATTTGAGAAAACAAAGGAAAACTGTTTTGTTACAGAATTAAGCTACTGAATATAAAACCAATTTTTATTTTGTCTTTTAAGATGAAGATAATTAGAAGCCCTTTCAGTGAAGGAGAGAAAAAAAAATTATTAAATATACATGCATGTGTACTAAGTCCAAATATGGGGCTAACTCAATTTTAACCAAAATTTGACTTGCTAGGTTTTTCCAGGAGTCTTGCATTTCAAATGTATTACCAGTTACCAGTGCATATCATGGCTGCTTTAGAAAATGTACATTGCTACATAAGTCTACCCGAGTTAAGTATTTATTGGGAAATATAATGTTTTTGTTAACAAATATATATTTTTGTTGGCAATGGAGAGTTTTATTATCTTGACTGTGGAGAAAATGTAGTTGCATTAAATTAATTATTAGTGTGGATAAACTAAGGCAAACAAAATGATGGGATGTATACTTATCAAAAGCCTCATAATTTGGAAAATACAACAGGTTATGTCATAATTAAAGATATATTCTCTCAAAAGTATTTATAAGGTATATTTCCAATAAAAGTATGGAAAATTTGTGTTACATAATGACAGATATTATAGACGCTTCTGCCATCTTGACATATCAACCTGCCTGCTATCGACACCCCTGAAGGTCATTATGTCATTATGTAACCTTAACTTGTTTTATTTAACTGTCTGATAAGCAAACTCTACTGAATGTTAAACCTGATATGATACATTAGCCAGGTGTCTAATAATAAGATCCTTTGTCTTGAAGGGTTTATAAACCCCGAAGGGAAACAACATCGGCAGTTGAGTCTAGGCGGGGACGTCTAGAGGTGCAGGTCTCGAAGAAATGAATCGAGGTGAGAGCATCTAAGACAAGATTTGTTTTGGGGTTGTTAATAATAAGATGTTTGTACTTGATATATAAGAAGCAGAATAAAAGTATTATAAGATGTTAAACCAGTGTTGTCATCAATAACCAATACTGTCACATTTGGTGTAGATGAAAAGTAGAGATGCCCAATATATCTGATTCTCTGAATAACACTCATAAGGCAAGCACTGAGCAGAAATGTCAGGGTGTCACTAACTGGCAACCCAACAGCATATTGTCTGCTAGCCTGACTTTGGGAATGGTTGTTATTTCTTGATTGAATGGTAAGCTCGTTTTGGGAATATTTAGGAGTCTGCAATTTAACAGTGAAAAAAGAAGTTGGCAGAAGATAATCCAAGAATATACTTAGGCTTCAATATATTATAAAATGGGCCCTCCCTCAATCAAGTTACATGACAAACTGGGCTTCTAAATATAGTTTTTTATTTCTTGGAGTATTTCCACTTGATAGGCATTTGACGGGATAGGGATTTGAAGCGAATGTTGGATAAATTAATTAGTTTGAATATGATTTTAGCCCAAATATATAATTAAATCAGCCATTTGGTACGCGGGAAGGCTCTTTAAACAGTATGTCACCAGTTGCTATGGAAACAACTTTAGATGAAATAAACATGCCATGTTATTTGTTACATCTTAAGTTTTCTTAGACTCTCCCTTTGATTAATACACAATAAGAACCAGAGTATTTTTCTTGTCTGACCTACATGCTATAACCTGACTTGAATATTACAGGATATTACTATTCAAAAAAAGTAGGGGATATTTGATTTTGGGGGCATAATACTAAAATATGCAAATGACTACGAAAAAAGTCACTATAGAACCTAACAGAAGAAACATTTCCAGTTACATGTGACGCCCAAACGCACCAATAGCTACCGCATGGAATGCAGGTGATGCTTGGGATCATCATGGGGGTCCAACCCAAGATTTGCACGACTCTGACTTTGAATGTTACAGTCATTGTGGCATTGAATTCCAGGGTGGAAACATCAGTTTAATTGTTTTAGTGACCAGAAAACAAATTTTGATATGCGTCGGATTACCCAAAATGAAAGGTTACGTGCCCTTGGCATGCTACAGATCGGCACAACACAGGCGGTTGTGGCGCGGACGATGAATGTTTCTCAGTCTGTCATAAGCAGGCTATGGTCCAGATACCGTGATACACAATCTGTACAGGACAGACTGCGCTCAGGTCGACCAAGGGCGACAACTCAAGCCCAGGATCGATTTATCCGTACCTTGGTCTTGAAAAATCGTGTCATAACAGTAAATCAGATCAGCGCTCGTCTTCAAACAGACACTGGTGTGAGAGTGAGTGGCCAGACGATTCGGAATCGACTGCATAGGGGTCACCTTCGCGCCCGACGTCCCCTTGTTAGAGGGATCATCACATTCAGGCAAGACGTCGTTGGTGTAGGGATCGTCAACACTGGGATAATCGACGCTGGAGCAATGTGATGTTTTCAGATGAGTCAAGGTTCACTGTTAATTTTTTGGACAGACGTAGGAGGGTGTGGCGTCGTCGAATCGAGCGCTTCCAAGACGTTAACGTCATCAGACATGATCGATTTGGGGGTGGTTCTGTTATGGTGTGGGGAGGCATCATTGTTGCTGAAAGAATGGCTTTACATGTTGTTGCAGGGCGTGTTACAGGCCAGTACTACCGGGACAGCATCTTGGCAGTCCATGTTGTGCCGTTCGCACGACGTCATGGCCACCGTTTCATCTTCCAGGATGACAACGCAAGATGTCACAGGGCCAGGATCGTTACAGGTTACCTCCAACAACAGAACATCACCACATTACATTGGCCAGCACTGAGTCCCGACCTCTCCCCCATCGAGCATGTCAACAACGTCCTGCCTATGTCCAAGAGCTTGCTGCTGCGTTGCAACAGGAATGGGACAATCTGGACCAAAATGACCTTAGACGTCTCATTAGGAGTATGCCACGTCGGATCAATGCTTGTTTGGCAAACAGAGGAGGATTTACCCGTTACTGACTTTGTTGTGATGCTGTGGTAACTTTGCTGTTTGACCCCGGGTATCATTTTAGCCTTATAATGGTCAGTCTGTGCCTTACTTAGTCTAACGATCATTTGGAATAAATAGATGAATATGTGAACTTCATTTCATTTTGTCATTTGTTTCTTCGTCAGTTTCATTAGGTGACTTTAATAACACTTAAAAATCAAATATCCCCTACTTTTTTTGAATAGTATATCTTGAACATATTTTCTTTAAATGTTGGACTTTGAGTAAATAATTTACTTAGTTTCATTTTCTAATTAGTTTGTTTAATTAGTTTTTATAATGATGTTAATATCTATATTTAGAACTGCTATGAGAAACTATCTTACTTAAATCATTATAATCATTGAAGCATTATTAAATTATATTGATTTTGTTCCAATGTCTTTAATTAAACATAACATTTAATGTTGTTCATTGTAGCAGATTTCTTTCGATATAAAAAAAAAGTCATTGAATAGTTGGAAAGGTGTAATAAAATTTTCTATAGAAACAGTTCATTGAAATGGGAAAAGGAGTCCATAAAAATTGTTGCATAATTTATTCTTTTGTCTGTAATGTTGCAATTAATCTACACTGAAAACTAGAGTAACTACCCATGAAGTAATTATTAGAAATATGAAAATTTGTGTATCGGAAATTGTTGTTGATAAATATGTAACTAGATCTATGATTCTTCATTTCTTGAACATATACACAATAAATTTAAAATCAATCGAATAACATTAAATATATTACATGTATACACCAGTTGACTATTTTAATTCATTTTTATTCATTAACATGGGAAAATATCATGAAACCATTATTGTTTATTTCAATTATCTAAATTACCATCTTGAAGAAAGCTTTTCAGTTCATGTAATACAAAAACTAAATCTGCCTATTGCAAGTCTTTCTTTAGGCCTGAAATGTTATATAAACTATTAAATAGACATTAATTAACATGATAAAAACATTAATCAACTCTTGAAGCGATCTTATTATGTCTGATTGTCATTGGATTTGAATCCGATCTCCTGCTCAACGCCCATACATGATTAAATCCAAAACTGAATAATTGGACTATGTTTTATATCGTACCCACTTTATTTATGATGACAGAGGCTGTGTCGAAAAATCAATCGCTTATGTCTTGGTCCAGAGTCGAGTAATTTGACTAAATTTTCAGCATGTTCCCTTTACATTATCTAGTTTGTAACTATTAGAACTGTCAGATCTCTGATCTTCATAATGTTTCTTTAAGTTTGCATATTTTCTCACGTTAAACGATGTATAGAAAAAGAGAGATATTGAAATACATGTAGACTGTTCGTTTGCCCCTGTTTTGTTTCAGTGCATATTACAGGCGCCATTCAAGATATTGTTATGAAACTTTGTACACAAAGCAACCTATTACAGTAATTATGTATTTTACTGATTACAAATTTTGAAGTTGAATAATTTTTGTGGTTCAACTGAAACAAATTTTTGTATAATTGTGGGATGTCAATGACCAAAGAAAAGAATTTGTGTCTGTGTCATATTGGACTTTCTTTGTGGAAGAAGATTATCTATTCTATAAAATCAATATTCTTAATAAATAGTACAGTTTAAAACTTGATGAATTGGTGTGTTACGATTCTCAGAAAATATCAAGCACCACTTCACTGTATACTCTAAAAGCTGACTTGAATGTTAACAAGCCAACAATCAGACAGATGCCCCCCCCCCACTCACAACCTAAATTTCAGATAAATCAACTGCACTTATTAATTACTTATACATAAATGCCAACATGTGAAATAGATTATCTTTATTCTTTATACTTTCGATGGCCTCTGGACACTAGATGAAGATCTGGCTGGCTGTAGTGATCATAAGGTCTGTCATTGAGTCAACTGGCGTGGTTTCGATTCACCGGTTGTATGTGACAAGGAGTATATAAGAATATTGAATTTATAGAATAGATAAATCTTCTTGCACAAAGAAAACCAAATATGACACAATTTTATTTCAATAATTCGCTTGTGTGTACATTGAAATAAAATTGAACCATGTGTTAGTTCTGAAATTACCTAGTTTGTGCCAAGCCCAAGTGGATGTTCAACACCATTTATCCCCCTCTCTCTTTACTCCTCTCTCTCTCTCTCTCTACTCTTAGTGTGATTGGAATAGCTATTTTTTCATTGGCTTTTTAGTGTTTACCATAAGGAAGCAAAAACAGATACAGGATTATTAAACTTGTCAAATGTAAAGTAAAATTGAGTCAGAGAAAAGAAGAATATAACAGAAAAAAAGCGAAATAAGAGAGGTCTGATTTTAATTCGATTAAATGCTTGCCTATAAACTGGAAAAAATGATCATTGTGTCTCATTTATATGTTTCGTTTCATTGTTTTGCAATGTTTTTTAGTACATGAATTAATAGTTGTTTTTTTTTTAAATTCTATTTTGTTTGAAATGTTCCTCATCTGTACTGTATTCATGCATTGTTTATTCCACCTAAACAAAATAATAAAATGTTTTACCTGTTAGTTTCTTTACAATTCAATGTTATGCGATTTTCATTAAGACAGAGTTAAGTTAAATGTTGAGTTGACTTGATATTGAGTAAGTATGTAGACAGTGTTGATCTATGGTGTTATTCTGATTTTTTATTTATATTTTTTGTGCAGAAAATTGAAACATTATTAACTTTGACCCAAACTTGAAACACCACAATGAATTGAGACAAACATTTTGGTTTTATGTAGACAGTGTTGATCTATGGTGTTATTCTGATTTTTTATTTTTATTTTTTGTGCAGAAAATTGAAACATTATTAACTTTGACCCAAACTTGAAACACCACAATGAATTGAGACAAACATTTTGGTTTTTGTTGTTTTGACAAAAGTCATCATTTATTATTATATGCCCACAATACTATCCAGTTTTGATGAAACTTAAAAGATATGATTATTTCCCGAAGATCTCTAGAGGCCACAATTTTTTTGAAGCTTAACATATATTTAAAGGGTCAAAAGAAGTTGGATGAGTTCAATTCTGTTTGTCATCAGACCTTCAGTTTTCAATTCTGGAGTTATGTGATCATGATAATTTGGTTTGAAGAATGAACAGACAAAGTCTATCAATAATCAGTCTTCTGTGACATCACAGTTTTAACAGATCTTTTTTTTTTAGATTTTGTGTGAAACATTTGGTTCATGAGAGGATGACGGATGAACCCTATCGAAATTGAGTAATCGCGAACGTCTGTTCTGGAGTTACCCCCCTTTGCAAAAAAGCTGAAGGCAATAGAAGTCACAGTTTTTGCCGAATTAATTCAAATTTGGTGGGGGTTCATGAGAGTACAAAGTACGAACCCTGTCGATAATCTGCGATCTTTTGCATTCTGTTCGAAGTTACACCTCTTTTCATAATACCTTGTGAACATGATAGAGGCTAAATCAATTGTTCAACAGATTTATTTTTTTTTATAATTCGATGTAAGTCATTGGGAAAATGAGTGAATGAGCTATATTGATTTCCCTGTTCTCCATCCATCTATTCCACAATTGTATAACACAAACAAATCAATATTATTGGAATATGTGTTTTATTGTTTCAGATGATGTATTCTACATTCAACCAGAAGAATCAGATGCAACAACAAGTATAGGATGCAAGGGAGCTAACTGTATATTACATGTTTCACCCTGTGGTCTTACTTTAGCTTTACAGGTAAGCTTGAAGTTGAAGGCAGGCCTAAAACTTCATAATTTTTTGTTCTGCAATCTGTTAGAATTAGAAATTGCACTACTAAGACTATTACAGAAAATTGGGCTTAATAGTATAGCTGAACATTTTTATTATAAAATCAAGAGTTTACTGAGTATTAGCATAACTGAATGTTGCACAGGTGACAGGGAAATTTGGAAAAAAAATCTTCTGACCTTGATTTATTTGCTGTAACATTAAGTAAGGTTTTTAAGTTGTCATGAGTCTAGCATGTTTGGATTTATTAATATTAGTCATAAGTCATTCTTGTTAGAAGTTATTGGTCATGAGTCATTCATGTTATAATTTATCAGTGATTAGTCATTAGTGATTAATTGAGTTATAATTTATTAGTGATTAGTCGGAAGTCATTGATGTTATTATTTATTTTCTAGGAATCCCGTGCAGTATTAGCTCAATGGCCATTAAAAAGTATTCGATGTTTTGAGAGTTCTGGATTTGGACAGCTGACTTTAGAAGCTGGTCGAGTGGCCCCGATGGGAGAAGGAATTTATAATTTCCAGTGCAGAAATGGAGAAGATATCAAAATATATGATATATTAGATAAATATATAGTTGATACATTAGATAGAGCAAAGGTAAGTAATATTTCGGCCAGTGTCTCTGTTAAATATTAAATGTTAGCTCCAACTGCTTTTTCTCTATCTCCTGAGAATATTACTAACGACAAGAAATTATCACTAGGATAGTTTTTTTTGCAGAAACTTTACTGAACAACTATGAGGAATATCTGATTGAATTGAAAAGGTTTCCATAAGCAGATTTTCGCAACTTGCGTTAGTATTTAGCATTCCTTTTACCTATGCACTCTGCATAATGCCAAATTCATTGCCGGGTGAAGTTTACTTTTTCTCTTAACAAATAGTAAGACATATGGAAATCTCCAAGTGACATTTGTAATTATATATATTATACACAATTGATGGTAAATAGTGCCCATACAAATGTTCTTGGTAGGCAGTAAGAGCTGTAGTAATTGATACTATAATGTATGTCCTCGATATTAACATCTGTAAATAAATTATTTTTTTGTAGCCTCACAGGAAAGGTACTACGGAAGAAATCTATGATTATTTAGAAGAATTTGAAAAACTCCATTCTTTAACTGTAGTGTCTGCAAGGCTTATGCATTCACCTGATATACTGAATATATTACAAGAAAGCTGGGATTATTACCCACCTAAAGCTGGTAAGATACAGACAATATCTGACTGGCTTTTATTTTATTCAATTCATAGTTACATAAAACAATACAAGACAAGTTTCCTTGGGATATATTCTACAAAAGTGAAATAGTGATCTGTGTAAAAAAAAAAAAAAGAAAAAGTTAAAAAAAATGTGTCAAATTCTTCTTTTTCAAATAATTAAATTGAATGCTAAATAGCTTTTTTTACGTCGGCTGAAATTTCCAAATTGAAATATTTATTGCGTTATTTGATTAACCTACTTAATGAATTTCTTATTCTATAGGTTCTGTAATATGATATCAAATGTTTCGTGTTTTTTCAGAAAAAAATGATAATGTAGATAGTAGTGAGCCTACAGTTGTCAGACGTCAAACTAAAGTCAATTCACGAGACCATACAGCATCTATTGGGTAGGTATTTCCAGAAGATACCCAAGATTTTTTAATGTTTTTGGTAAAACATCGATAAAATTGAAATTTGGTTTCATATTGCTGTGGTCTTTGTTGTTGCGTCACCCTCAATTTCTTTGGAATATTCTACAGACTACATTAAATCTGATATTTTTAAAATTAATACCATATTGAAAATTACATTTAGATTTAGAGTTTTGCATTATCTTTTGATTACCTTTGCAACAAATCTGATTAGAATCTGTATGTATTGTTTATGTTGAAATTTTTGATTATTGCGATGATTATAAATTACGATTTCTGGTATTACAATTAGAGTTACTGCCCTTTAATGTGTCGTAGTGGATGCTCTATTGTCAGTCCAGAACCTCCCTAATTGACGTAATAACAATCGAGTGATGCAGAATTCAGTCCTGTTGCAGTTTTGTCAGTCACAGCGGTGGTGTGAGTAATTAAACACAACGAATATGTTTCGGCTGCATGGTTGGTCGAGTTATTTTCTTATTCAGTCAAAGCATGCCCGAAATACCCCTTTTCACTTGATTGTCAATATTTTGGGGATTAAGATAATTCACTTCTAGAGCCTTCAATCAAGTACCCCCATAGAATCTAGTCTTGGTGTCAATGATGTTATACTGTGTTATGTTATACAGTATAAATAATTTGCTTCATATAATATCTTTTTTAAAATGTGACAATCTTTATGGGTGGTTGTCCATAGCAAAGCAATGACCATGATAGTCTTTTTGATAGAGGCTACAAAATTTGTATTTTGAAAAATTATTGACCTCTCACAATTTTTATTTTCTTAATTTTTCAGTCTTCGTCAGTCACAGTATAATCCTAAAAATGTTCCCACGCCTACAGTGCCAAATCCTCAACCTGCCATGGTTACTATTAATAATACATTTGCTCAGAATAATTCGCAAATACTAACAGCCCGACCCCCGGCACCACCTCCCAGGCCAGGATCACAGAGAAGTCATGGTTCAAACGGTACAACTACAAGGCCTCCACGTATCAGAGGACGAAGGAGTTCCAGTTCTTCATCAGTGAATAGTCAGGATGTTCAGGGAGATCATTCTAAATCTACATCAGAATATTTGACACTCACAGGCTCTGCCAGTGACTTGCCTTCTCCCCCACCAGAAGCTTATGCTCCATATTTAGACCCTGTTTCTACTTCCTCTTATTATGAAGGAACCCAGACCACTGGGCGTGTCAAATCTTCCCAGGAGAAAAGACGACGTGCAGAAAGTATTGGTAGTGAATCTCAAAAAGCCACGAGTTGTGAAGATCTTAGTTCTCATATGAAGACAGTCTTATATAAAAGTCAGGAATCTGTTCACAGCTTAGAAGACCTGGTCAGTCACCCAGATGAAAATATGAACAATGCCAAACCTCCTGTTCCATTTCCGAAACTTAAGGAATTTAGGGCAAGTGATGACAAACCTGACTACGAACGAAGGCGATCGTTAGATTATCACCAAAATCTTAGAAGAGATTCCAATGCACTTCGCAGTCCAAGTCCTAATGCCAGACATATTCGTAAATTACTTGCACAGAAACGGCAGCATCCACATGAGCCTCTACGTAAATCAAATTCTAATCCAAATTTTTTAAATCTTGGCAGTAAGCAAGACCTGCATGTAACCCCAAATGGTATTGTTTCCCAACCAAATGTGTCACCAACTCTAAGTCATAAAAACAAACAAGCTAGTCGATCATTGGTCAGTATATTACCAGGAAACCTGCGTAAAGCTTTGAGTCGAGAAAAAATCCGCTCAGATACACCAGATAGGGGAGATAATTCTCGTAGTCGATCAAACACTCCATCTCGTAGTCGAGCAAACAGTTTAGAGAGGTCCTTTCGTCGTCGAAGATCAAACTCAATCCGAGGTCCAGACATTAGAAATATCAACTTCACAGAGAAAACGCGATCGTTCCGTAAAGTTAAATCGGATGTGCAAAATGGCCATGTAATATCAAATCAAAATGGAGGAACTGCAGTTGAACTAGAATCAAACGTTCAAGCAACTAACAAAACAAATGTTCAAGCAACTAATAAATCAAATTCAAAATCAGTATCAGCTGATATAACCAATAATAATGTACATCGACCTGGTCGTAGAATCAAGCATAATGAATCGTTTGGTCCGGCAGACCGTATAATTAATTTACCAAGTCATGAACGAGAAGAAACAAGATGTTAGTTTCAAATTTGTTTCTCATATCATCCCATCACAAATTTAAAGTATTCATATTCGCAAATACTGAATATCCAGTAAGGTTCTAAGTGCTACAAAATTGAAAGTCTGTGTTGACTTATGGCAAAATTTGCCCATCATTCGACAGTGAATTACATTTAGTTTAAATATCTTGGACTTTTGAAATTACTGTGTTTAGTATGTTAGGGTATAATAGGTGTGAATTCGTTCATAGAAAGTTCTGACTCAACTGTATCTTCTCTTCTCTCGTACAATAAAAAATAGTTTTTTAAGAAAATAATCTAACGTATGTTATTGAAAAAATGAATAATGTAGGCTTAATTGTTGGAAAAAGCCATTTACTTACCCCTTAATATTTGTTCCCTTCTCATACCATGAAAAAGTCAGACAATTTGTTTCTAAAGCATTATTTATCTTGTATAATGAAATGGCTAATTGTCCTTGTTTTAGATATCAAAAGATTACGAAAATAACATTTGTATTTTGTTACGCAACATTTATCATTATTTTGTTATGTATATATATAGTTTTATTAGCTTTTATTAGTATTATTTAGCTATTTATTTTTGTGTCCTTGTATACTCTGTATCCTTCCCTTTTATGGTTGTTTGTAAGATAATAAAATAGTTTTGTATTTATGTTTTAATTCTAATAGAAAATAATATTTTTTTACAGTTTGTAATCTGTTATATAGTAAAGAAATGTGCATATTGATATCCATATATTTAATATTGAATAGCTGTGAATTAAAAATTTGATGACTGTCCGAAAGATTGCAATATTTCCGACCTAATTAATCAATCCTCATGTAAGCTATGACCATTTTAAATTCACATTATTTTGTATTAAATGAACTTTGTCATATTCATTGTCTTGAAAACGTCTCTCGTTGACTTAACGGTTAGGAAGCCATTTCTGTAAATGAACATTGAGATCAAGTTAGATTTTTTTTTGTTTTAGATGGATAATTACTGTCTAAAGAAAATTTTCAAGGCTTACTTTTGGTAAATGTAAATAAGGAAACACACAGCTACTGACTTTCTGACACATTGGAATTTAAATATGTAAAAACAATCCGTCTTGAAATTTTTCCTCTTTTCAACTGATGAAAAATTATGTCATATATTAGGATCTTTCTAGTAATGAGCCTATTTTCTTCAATTAACAACTCGAGTTGTATTATATTTTATACTGCATGTTAATCTTTGTGAAAAATTGTATTCTTGTTTTTTCTGATGGACTCACATCAGTGTATCTCTAAATGGCTCATAATTTGCAATATTTTAAAAATTATTTGAGCCTTTATATAATTTTAGGCAGTATGCTATTGTGCAGAAAGTTTGCTCTCTTGCAAGCTTTGTCAAATTACCTCACTGTATAGGCGGTTGTGGTCATGGGATTTATGCTTTTAGTGATCCCTGCGTTCTCTTAAAGAAAATAATTTCTTTGAAATTGGAATGACAGTTGTAAGTCATGTGAAGCTTGATATGTTATAAAATACTGTAAAGGCTTAAAGTTTTGAATCTCTTTGTATACAGAAAATGAATATGAGAAAATTATTTAAGTACAACACAACTATTTGTATTGCATTAATTAACCCAGTGATTTTGTCTTTCATAGTTAATATTCAATTTTATATTGTATATATTATGGTATTTTATAGTTTATATCACAGGGGCTTGCATCGATTGATGGCAATTGTGTTGTTTTATTTTCAGTCCAGTAATAACGTACAACAATCTTGTTTCTATGCAAATTCTAGCTCCCAGACAGCATACTTAAATATCGAAGTAGAGCCCCCTGAAATTTGATTTAGAGCCCTGTATATGTTGAGGTCTATGGTATTTTATGATATATGCATAATGGTAGTTTGACTAGGGTCATTACCTATTTTTGTAAGAAACACTGGAACTGAGATTATTTCATAATAACACCAATTGATTTTAAATCATTCAAGAACTTGTGCTTTATATCTTGCCAAAATTTTCATTGCCATGTACTTAGGCATAAATGGTGATCATGGTTGTGAATTTTAAATGTTTTTTTAAAAAATAATATTTTATATTCAGTTTATAGATGATTTAATAAATAAATTCAAATGTAATTATTTTTTGAATTTTTTAAATAATTCATTATAACATAAAAAGATCATAATGCCTCTAATTGCTTCAATATTTTCCCTGAACATGATAGAAGAAAAAGATATATATTTGGAGATACTCAGATCAGCAATTTTCTTAGACTCATTGTTTTAAAGCACACATCACTTCTATGTTTCATATCTTTCCAGGATTAATAATTCAAACTTTGGAAATTTATTGATAATTCCTAGTATGTATAGAAACCAAATATATATATATATATATAATGTTAGAGAAATTAATACTGTTTGCTCATTTCTACTGTTAAAGCATAATTTTTACATGAATTTACTACCCTAGCTATTCACGTACATGTAATACATTGTATATTTACAGTTGCAAAAAAAAAAAATAATAATTTTGAACATAAGAGAGATCTATGATCATAAAAGTTAATTATATAAATTTACTAATTGCACATATTGGTAATTAAAATTTTATATAAACATGCTATATTTGGTTTACATTATGTTTTATAATGTAAGTATTAGAGAATAATCAAATTATTATTTTTCAAGCATTAACAAATTATCTATTAATAAAATTGATTATTTTGAGTGCCAGTTCTTCGTTTCTTAAAATTCCTTTTTTCAATATTTTTTTTTTTTACAATGAAATACAATGTATGGTCACTAGTAGGTATAATTCATTAATTTGTTATTGTTGTATTAAAAAGTCATAATGTTTAAATGTGAGTGAATCTCTTTGAAATGGCTAAAAAATGAAATTGTTGTTTTAGAGTTAATTTGATTTGTTACCAACTATTGATTTTGAGAAATGGCTATCTGTCCACAGATGTAGTCATTGTTGAGATTTGGCTGATTTTGTCTTCAACAGCCAGTAGTTTAAAGAATCGAAATCTGAAACAAAACATCTAATCATATAGTTGTTTCCAAAACAATTAACTAAACCTATCAGATCAACCTCTATTCAACATTTTATTTTAACCCAACTCAAAGAAATTTAGCTCCTTTAAGTCATGTTTAAGTTTTTGAATATTTGATTTACTAGAATATAATAATTTATAGAAATATATATATATTTACTTGTGTTACATATCAGCTTTTTAAAAAATAATACCTAGTTTATTTGCCATGTTTTCAATTTTACGCAAAAGTGAAATATTTTTCAATTGTTTTATTTTAAATAAATTTTTACGTAAACATATTGCTTACTGTTGATTTATTTAAAGTGGTTATTACATAATTATTGATACATTGATAATTATATAGCTGTTGTAATGCTATCAGTAGTGCATAACACTTGTTTATTCCATTATTCTTTGTGGCATGATGGTTATTTACTTGTGTAATGCAATCATTACGGTACATTTGAGGACAGGCTGGAAAGTTCTAAACCTGAAAAAGTAGATCAATTGACATAAAAACTGCAACCGTAGTGTTATTATTGTCTTCTTATGAACCTACCCATTGAAATCACCAGAAATGGACAAAACTGGCTAT
This sequence comes from Patella depressa, assembly GCA_948474765.1. Taxonomy (NCBI): domain Eukaryota; kingdom Metazoa; phylum Mollusca; class Gastropoda; family Patellidae; genus Patella; species Patella depressa. The sequence continues at coordinate 54,095,276 of OX419715.1, read as the reverse complement.
AGGGCGGACAGCCTTCAAGTACCTGCAACTGAAAGGAAAGGAAATGAAATGAAATGGGGTTTAACATCCTACTGTTCTGCTTCAAACTGGGCTAATGAAAACAGCCATACAGTGTGCTATGAGGAAATTTTGCCTGGCCAGTGGCACTACGGCCTATGTCAAAGGATCTTTAACGTGCATGCCAATGTTTCATCCCATCCAATGACTAGACAGCTGTCCTTGTCAGGCCCTCCGTTATGTATCACTGACAAGGGGGAACCACGCAGGAGAAGCAACTGAAAGGAATAACCCCAACACAGATACATACCGACATGGTCTCCACTTTCGGGCTGCAGAATTTAACCATGACAGAGAGAGTCTTGACGATGACTCCCGTCCTGAAATGCAGAGACAGTTGGTCATCAATAAATCTTGTTCAGAGGAACGAGGGGGTGGGATGTGTTCTCAGGGGTGCTGTAAAATTGACGGACAACATATATCTATTGCTTTTATGGTCAACAATTATTTAAAATTCATAAGTGCATCATGCATGGCTACACTTCATACCACGCTCTATGTTATCGTTCTGAATAGCCATCCGGGTCCCCTCCTGTTAAATCACTGTTTGAACCATCTTAACTTACTGTAGTAGAGTGGCTATTTTGCCTTTTCCAACAAAACTAAAAATCCCAATACAACCAAGTTTATGTTTATGAAACGGTGGTCAACTGTAAAGTGTCTAACTGTGTAGCAGCACGTGGCTGGTGCCATCAAAACAATAGCTGGCACAATCTTAATATTTTTGATGCAATCAGAGTGTCCAGAAAGGAAATACGGGAAGAGAAAAAGCATTGAATATTACAAGTGGCCTTAAATCAGTGACTTTAATATTATTTTAGGCATGGTATTTTTTTCTTTTTGATTATTTGGTTGACAGAATTTGTTTTATTTGGCCTTGTAATATTTCTAAAACTGCACCATTCACTTAGTAAGTTTGGATTGTAGGTGATGTGTGTATGTAATCAGCAATTATAAAGAAAAAAAACATGTTCCATGTACCTGTTGATGTTTGATGGTTTTGTACTTGATTCAACTGTATGTTTCTTACATGTCAATCAATATAGATAATTAGCCTGCATACAATACAAACATACATGTCAGTGATTGAAGAAACACTTCAACAGGGTATAAACTAAGTACTATTTATTACACATGTACCCCATTCCTTAATTAGGTGTGACTGTAGAGGGATACCTAGCTGGGAACATAACAGACACTCTGCTACATTCCAGGGGCGGATCTAGAGGGTGGGAGGGGGGCTGCTCAGCTGCAGAATTTTTTTATACGCCCAGATTTCTATGCGGACGTATATTATCGTCGCCCCTGTCTGTCCTGAAGTCCATCCACAATTTGTTTGTGGACACTCTAAGGCCACTAAGGGTCACAATTTTTATCCGATTTTGACGAAACTTGAAATAGGTCTATCTCCCAAAGATCTCGATTCTCCTCGATATTGGCATGTATCGGACCATAACTTTATGGATAATGCCCCCCTGTTTACGTTTTAGCTTGTGGACACACTGGAGGTCCCAATTTTGATCCGATTTTGATGAAACTTAAAATGGTATGTTTATAACCCAAAGATCTCGTGTCCTTTCCATATTCGCGTATATCAGATGGTAACTTAATGAATTATGGCCCCTTATTGTACAAAAAGTCGCGTTTTTGCTTGTAATCCCTCTAGAGATCACATTTTTTTCCGATTTAAAAAACAATTCAGATATATCGAAAGGAACCATGATCTTTGGGTTATGAACATGCATTGCAAGTTTAATCAAAATCAAAATCAGATGAAAGTTGTGACTTCTAGAATGGCTACAAGCTAAAAAAAAAATGCCTCTCCTATCGCCCCTTTCTGGTTCGGTGCCTGTCCCACCACATGTGACATTAGAGGGTTCGTTTTGATCGCCCGTTCAGAAATGTGTGTTAGGGCGTCTAAAAAAAATCAAGTGAATATATCCACAAAATGTCCTTGTTGGCATGCGTTGTAGTGGAACCAAGAATAAAGAGTGTGCTCTGACGAAAGTTATACGTCATCACCCAACGACAGCACGTTATATATTCGATGAATGATTGACAAAGTGTAAATAAATAAGTCTGGGTTAAAATAATGAAATGATAACATGTTCTGTCAATAGTTTTAGCATGTCTTTTCTTGTAGGAATGATAAGTGAAAAGGCATACTGGCTCTCTCTCACTGTACAATAATACATTAGGTATTGCTTATGTTACAAACTCTCTAATTCAACAGCTCGTAGAGAAATGCACCATGCCCCTTTCTGTCTACCTGAATGAAATGCATGTTTCTGATTCTCAGTCAAGAGCTTTGGTACCCTTCTTGCAGACACCTTTGTCATTTCTAACTCGTTGGCGATAATGTGCCCAACCCTCTCCTGAAACGATGCCCCCAACACTGGCAATCATAATATTTCGAGAGGGCAATAATCGATCAGCCATTACCACGTCATGCACCTGGGTAGTGTTGTCTTGAATGGTTGCTGTTGATGGCCTTCCAGGACGCTGGCCACCTTAAATTCTCTCCCTGCCACACTTAAATTCCGCAGCCCACTTCTTTACTGTGGAGAACGAGGAGGCATCATACTGTGGAGACCGTGGTGGCATGTATCTGTGTTGGGGTTAGTCCTTTCAGTTGCACGTACTACATGTAGATGACTGTCCTATAGCCAGATATGTCCATAAACGGTGAGTTTAATGAGTAAGTTCACAAGATGGTCTGGTTTGAAGACAATAATGACACTACAGTCGCAGTTCTTATATATATGATTCATTCAACGATTGTACTTGTTGATGGTAACAGTTGGTGTCAATCATATTGATCAATCCTTTCCAGACTTAGAACTTTTCAGCCAATCCTCACAGTTGAATTCCAACTATCAAGTGTTCATCTATATGTACACCAATCGACACGAGAGAAGGCTCTAAAATCCAAAGCTACATTCTCCGCTAATATCCCATTTAGTGAGCCAGCACCTTATTTGGCCACTGTGTCTCCCTGGTGTATTGAAGAATATAGTACATTTTAGAAGATTACAGTTTCTTGAATTGTATCATGCATTAACGGATTTCTATTTTACCAACACGTTTGTATCACACTACAACCAAATCTAGCTCATCGGCTGGCGGAGATGTAAACCGATTGAAATACAATCGCCATTTAATGATTTAATTTAAAGATAGGTTGTCAATACACCCACAGCAGCTAAATCGCCCGTGTAGTGTATCAATCGGTAGTCATTCGAATGATAAGTTTGGTCTCTAGAGCGTCACAAGATTTTTCAAAGTAATCAAGGGAGATAACTCTGACAGTAATTATTGGAAATCGCTGAAAATCAATAGGCTTTTCGTCTCATGACCTTAAACACTTTGTAGAAATTTAAAGTCAATCGGATATTAACTTTGAGCTCAATGGCGTCCACGGGATTGGATGGCCGAATGGTTAAATAGCACGTGCGTGCTGTATCATGAAGCCTGTCATCGAGTTAACAGGCGTGGTTTCGAATTCCCGGTTGTACGTGGGTTTTCTCCAGGTCCTCCCGTTTCCTTCCGCTGCTAAATACCCCTACGCTCAAGTGAATTATTGAAATAGAATTAAACCATATATGTTAGTCCCGAAATTACCTAGTTTGTGTCGAGTGGACGTTAAACTCCATTTCTCTCTCTTTCTCTCTCTCTCTCGAGCGTCCACAAGATTTTTTGAAGTGATCAAGGGCCATAACTCTGGTAGTGATTATCGGAAATCGCGTCTTTGTCTCATGACCTTCAACACAGTGTATAAATTTCAAGTCAGTCAAATATTAACTCTGGCCTCTAGTGGCCTCTTGGAGTGATCAAGGGCCATAATTCTGGCAGTAATCATCGGAAATCATTGCTATAGATGGCCTTCCAGGGCGCTGTTCACCGTCAATTCTCTCTCTGTCGTCAATTTCACTTTTCCATAATTTTATGTAATATTTTTTTTTCTAGTATGTACGAAGTTGATTTTTAACTATTAAACTAGTATTCACTTAATACAGGTTGATGTATTAACTAGACAGCTGATTTTCAACTGTTAGTAGTATTCATTGATCACGGTTGCTAAGTGGGTAAGGCGCTTGCTCGCTAGTCTGGAGGTCGGTGTTCGATCCATGTATTGGCCGGGAATGTTCATCCAGATTTTCAGGAGTGGTTTCCGCTTGTCAGTAATGCAGGACGGAGGGCCTGACAAGGACATCTCTCTAATCGTTCGGATGGCACGAAAAACCGCGGTTCCGTGTACACATTGACGAGCACGTAAAAGAGTAGGCCGTAGCGCCACTGCCCGAGAAAACTTTCCATCATAGCACAACATATGGCGTATGCCGGACTCCATAGGAGCAGAATACTAGGACGTTAAACCCCATTTCATTTCATTTCGTCTATTTACTAAATCGAGTTACAAATCTATTAACTACTGGGATGAATTTAAACTGTACGCATTGGATACAGATTGTTTTATTAACTACACTTGAAAACATTTTGATATATCGAGTAGACGGAGTTGATTTTAAAGAGAAATTTTTATATTTTCTAAGAGACTCAAAACGTAATTATTTCTATGTATTTTGCTTAATACCAAGCCTACTGAAAAACCTGAATATTCAGCTGATGCGTATTCCTGAAGCAATGGCCTGAAAAGTTCCTATCTGGCCATTGCTGGATTGGCTTCTGATATTTGAGCTTTTGAGGGAGTATGGCTATTTTTCCCGTGCAATCAAATTCCTCCCAAGTACAGCCCTTTGTTTAATCTGTGGTCTTCTCTAAAACTTTGGACAATGATTTGAGGTATTAAAAACGGTGAAATTATTATTCGCCTCCAGACAGTATTGTTTACATTGTATCCGTGTTCATAGCCTCGTTTGTCACACAACGATCGCGCTCCAGTTGATCTGATGTGATTTGTGCAACTGACCACCACTGGCACAAGAGGAAACACTCATTAAGGTCGAGAGGCATCTCTTACATACACTCTTTCACAACACTACCCCATTTTTTTCAGATCACAGTTTCCAAGCACGTTCGTTCTCCAAGGCACGTTATTTTCGGCCCTGCTATAGGAATATAAAAACGTACACGATAAGTTTGTGTTTTGTTCTTTATATTATAACTATACATGTAAGTTTTGACAAATTGGTGAACTACAAATAGACGACAATTTATATAAAATAAACCGTTGTATATACATTTAGAAAATATATGAATAACAATAAATTATAAGAAATAGATAAACAGTACATAGAAAGGGAAATGAAATTATCCATGATTCTTTTCGTCAGACGGTTTCCGTCAGACAAAATAATTGACTTAAATCGACATGCACATAGCCGATTGTGTGGACAACAAGAGGGCCATAGGTCGGTACTTTGTCTACATAGGCCACGGACGAGTATCATCCGAAACGGGTTTGAAATAAGTACGATATAGACTTAAAGACGCTTAATTTATAAATTTTAAGTATCATTACACGTTAATTAGAAAAACATGTTTTTATTCAGTTTGATTAAAATCATTAAAGATACATTATGGGAGATTAGGTAATGGGTCGGCAGTTCTCATTATAATATTTAAAAATTATATAATGCTAAGGCAATTTCAGTCAAATTGATCCATTCTGAACCGAGAATTTAGAAAATGAATTTTCGGCCTAGCCTCGATCATCATTGCTTAAGTCAGTAGGATAAAAAAACATAGTCTCGATTATCTATTTCATGATTAAATCATGAATGAAAATTGAGTAGCAAATCGGATCATAATCCAGTAAATATCGCAGGCTAGTGACGACACCGAGATGATTATGGTATGGATAAGTTAAAGAATGGCCTGCAATATTTAGCCCCTGCTTAATGTATATTTAACCATTTGGTTGCACATTGTAATTCTCATTTTGGCTAAAAGAACTGTTTTCGTTCGCATGCAAATAAAAACCGCTTTCACATTTGGTAAACCCTAAGAACACCTCCTTCTATATCTACACTCTCTTCACGTTTCTGTGGTTACCAGACCTTTGGCGGGAATTGCCTTGATCATTTCAAAGTGTAATAAAGCCAACATCGGGGTAAATTATAATTCTGTAAGGCAAAGATGTTTGCATAGGCGTTCCAGAATATCCAAGAAGTTATCCTACAACATACCTGAATTATTTTTATCAGAACCTTTTTGATCATATTAAAAAATTTGACATTTTCCGACAATTTCGCAGTTGCATGCTATTTCTTTACTGTGTGATAATTCGTCTAATTCTCACCGAAAATTTCAAATTCTGAGGAATCTTTACTGAATTAATGGCAATATAATATAATACAATGTATAAGAATTTTACATGTTTTCTTATTCATGGGAATACACAATAAGAAGAGTTGCATAGATCAATGTTCAAAGTTATTGCAATTATTTTGATGTTAAGGTTTTGGAGATGATACAGGCTAGGAATCCACCACGTTTTAACACATTTGTTTTAGTAACAGAAATCAAGAAAGTCGTTTGAGGTATTTATATATTTAGCGATCCTATGTATGTAATGCTGCATGGAAGTGTCAAGGGTGAATTTCCACCCTCTCCGACAGTCTCCATTTTTCTTTGGCCTTTTGGTTTAGACATCTTGACTGTTATCTTTTTTCCCTAAAGATGGTGGTGGCTCTATAACGACAAGCAATGAAGTTTATGCCATTGGTGAAAAACCAATAAAATAAAATACCCCTGCTGACGCAAAAAGTCATGTGACACATAAAAACACATTATCCATTCTTAAACAAAATCACATACACACAATTATTTCAGTAAAATGCAAAAGACAACCACGAAAAACATCGTATATTGGATATGTATACTTTTACTGCCACTTTCTAATTCGTCCACAATAACTTGTCCAATGTTACCGCCATTTTGTCGGCTATCGTACTTCCGAGACTGACTTTCTGCAGTACAGTATTTATATTTTTGGTCTCCTATTAAAGCTCTTTCAATGCGTCGATCACAATAACCCAGGTCCAACCTTTTGGAGCAGTCACAAATATCTACGGCATTGAGAAACAAACGACCAGCAGCGATCAGTCGTAGTTTCATAACGATATAACCACCAATATCGCCATTTAAACATTTGTGTTGGCGAACCATTTTCACTGCCTGTATACATGTATCGCTACACTCTAAGGTTGTCATATTTTCGTTGTAACATCTCTGAAGAATGTTTGGTAAAATAGTCACTTTTCCTTCGGTTAAAAATCGTTTCCAATGACAACCGTCTATTGGTCCGTTCTGAAACCTTGGTAAATGCCGTTGACATGACTCAACGGATCTGCGTGTAGTGCACCATGGTCGCAAAAGGCGATGTATTGGGTAGTAGGTAATAAACCCGTAACACATCTCATTCTGTGTTCCGTCACCAAAACATACTGGATCGCCATCTGTTGGTGAACGATAGTTACATTCGGTACGTATTTCATCTCCTGGGAGGATTTCTATTGGTGGATTAAACCTTCAAATAAAACAAAATAAAGTGCAACCAGTTATCGTCAAGAGAAAAACTTTCAAACCAACAACAATCAACTGTAAATAGGCCTTTTGAGAACTTTCAGTGTGAACCCCCATGCTTTAATTCACCACAGATATAGTGATTATGAGTTGCCCCAGAAAAAGTGAACTGCAATAGTCGTGAGCCACGGCATGTCGACGAGAACGCGCTGGATCACTAACCAGGTTATCAACACCTGGGTTGACCGAGCGTTCCCTCGGCATTAAATTGCCATCCTGATTTCTATTTGTCAGTGATGCAGGGGGGAAGGCCTGACAATAAAAGAGGGCGACTATATAAGCTGGTAAGATATTTTTCGAAATTTCAAGATGACCCTTGAATCGCCCGTTTTCAAAGCAACTCGTACATGAAAAGCATTTTTGCTACAGGCGATTAACGCAAGCTTGGTAACCGCGCCATGGTCGCATTAAGAATTCCATGAACGCAGCAAGATCCTCGTAACATCGCCATAGGCGCAGCGGTAGCCCCGTGAGGTGCAATAGTGCAACAGTGGTATAATCATCGTAACAACGCCATAAGGACCCAGAACGCTTGGTGGGGTCGCGGCCGACACGTGAGGGTTGTGGTGAAGACGCCATGAAGGCACCGTTGCAAATGTTATAATTTTCGCAGTCTTTGCCACAGGTGCACTGCGCGTGTGCTACGTGCATAGAGGTGTTACCACGCATGTCACGCGACCTTCACTGCCCCACCGCGTTCTCTTAACTTTCCAGGTCATATGGCAGAACCCGGGTGTTTGTGAAGATGCTCAAAGCAAACGCCGTGACTCGGCGATCATTGGCTACTATGGAGACCACAGCACGATATCGGCGTTTCCACCACGCTTTACAACACTTATGGTACTCAGCGCAGTAAGGACCTTCCTTCACGTTTTCGCAGCTTTCCAGGTCATATTATGGCAGAATCTTGGCGTTTGTTTTGGACATGCTCAAAGCAAATGCTGTGACTCGGCGACCATGAAGACCACAGCACGATATCTCGCGCTTCCACCACACTTTTGCCACACCTATATGGCGATCTTGACGCACCCTGAGACAAATATTCGTCGGCGTAGCAGCGCAGTGAGGACGCCAACCGGTCTGATGGGGGTATTAGAGCTCGTAGCGTCATTTCCAGGGCTTTCTTTTTATCATAGTACACTGCATGACGTTTACCCGTCTTCATTGTGGCCTTTGGTGTTGAAGTATGGCGGGGGAAAGCGGCAAAAACCTAATGCTATGTAGAAATGTCTAATTCAAAACACACATGTAACATAATGCCATACCAAATACCTAAAACGTCTAATGCAAAAAACAAAATACAAGAAACCTCTAATACAAAATACCTCATACGTCTATTGCAAAAGACAAAATACAAGAAACCTCTAATACAAAATACATATAACCTCTTATGCACAATTAATTTTACAATCTGAAACATCTACCATAAGCATTAGATGACATATCTCGTTGTCATTACTTACATTTCTCCACTGAATTATCTTTATTTAGGTCAATGTCAAGGTCACCGAACACAACTTGGCGACCTATTCGGCTAGCGAGCTATTCGACCGATCCAGCTGGCAACCTGTTCGTTGGCAACCTATTCAGAATTAAGACAACAGTCGCCCAAACTCATCTATTTTTAACAACCAATAAAATCCAACGCTACTTCTATCAAATGAAAGTAGAATAATATATTATTTTTATCAATTCCTTTAGCTCAGAACAGAGATGTAATTTCGCATTATCGTACAAAATTCTAGACATCCAACTAAATATATTCCGAAAGGTAATTAAATAGGCTATCTAAGTATTATCAGTAAAAATTGGCACATTCATATTAAAGGGGTGCACTCTCTTCCTAAACATGACCAATTTTTAAAAAATTTTAAAGGGAAAAACTGTTAATATCCCGTGTCAAAATTAGGACCATCGTACAAAATTCTGATGATCCAACTAAATATATTCTAAAAGGTAATTGAATAAGCTTTCCAAATATTATTAGTAAAAGTTGGCACAATCATATTAAAGGGGTGCGCTCTCAACCTGAACATAGCCAATTTTTCAATATTTTAAAGTGAAAGAACGGTAATATTTCGAGTCGAAATTCGGACCATCGTACAAAATTCTTAGCAACCAGCTTCTGAAAGGTAATTGAATAAGCTTTCTAAATATTATTAGTAAAAGTTGGCACAGTAATATTAAAGGGGCACGCTCTCAACCTGAACATAGCCAATTTTTCAATATTTTAAAATGAGAGAACGGTAATATTCCGAGTCGAAATTCGGACCATCGTACAAAATTCTGAGCATCCAGCTATATATTTTCTGAATGGTAATTCAATAAGGTTTTTAAATATTATTAGTAAAAGTAGGCACAATCATATTAAAGGGGCGCGCTCTCAACCTGAACATAGCCAATTTTTCAATATTCTATATGTAAAGATAGACCGAAATTTTTTTTCGAAGTCCGAATTTCGACCATCGTACAAAATTCTGACCATCCAGCTATATATATTCTGAAAGGTAATTAGATAAGCTTACCAAATATTAATAGTAAAAGTTGGCAGAATCATATTAAAGAGGCGCGCTCTCAACCTGAACATAGCCAATTTTTCAATATTTTAAAGTGAAACAACGGTAATATTCCGAGTCGAAATTCGGACCATCGTACAAAATTCTGAGCATCCAGCTATATATATTCTGAAAGGTAATATGATTGTGCCAACTTTTACTAATAATATTTGGAAAGCTTATCCAATTACCTTTCAGAATATATATAGCTGGATGGTCAGAATTTTGTACGATGGTCCAAATTCGGACTTCGAAAAAAATACCGGTCTATCTTTAAATTTTTTTAAAAATTGGTCATGTTTAGGAAGAGAGTGCACCCCTTTAATACGAATGTGCCAATTTTTACTGATAATACTTAGAAAGCCTATTTAATTACCTTTCGGAATATATTTAGTTGGATGTCTAGAATTTTGTACGATAATGCGAAATTACATAAAATAATATATTATTCTACTTTCATTTGGTTGTTAAAAATAGATGAGTTTGGGCGAGTGTTGTCTTAATTCTGAATAGGTTGCCAACGAACAGGTTGCCAGCTGGATCGGTCGAATAGCTCGCTAGCCGAATAGGTCGCCAAGTTGTGTTCGGTGACCTTGACATTGACCTAAATAAAGATAATTCAGTGGAGAAATGTAAGTAATGACAACGAGATATGTCATCTAATGCTTATGGTAGATGTTTCAGATTGTAAAATCAATTGTGCATAAGAGGTTATATGTATTTTGTATTAGAGGTTTCTTGTATTTTGTCTTTTGCAATAGACGTATGAGGTATTTTGTATTAGAGGTTTCTTGTATTTTGTTTCTTGCATTAGACGTTTTAGGTATTTGGTATGGCATTATGTTACATGTGTGTTTTGAATTAGACATTTCTACATAGCATTAGGTTTTTGCCGCTTTCCCCCGCCATATTGAAGAGTAAGATCGTTGCATTTACTTTTTTTTCGGGCAACGAGTTCGTCAAATTAGCGGCTGTGGTTTACTCGCTACCCTCGGTTACTAATTTCATATAAGCAATAAATATAACACTGGTTAATCCCGCTTTTGTTGACGTAATTCGAATAGTTCTGTAAAGTTTATTATCTATAACGGCGCCCAATCAAGCAAATGATCTATTGAATTTCGTGCACGACACCTTCCTTTTAGTTAATGAATGAAGGAATGGTTAGATTTTTAGAAATATATATGTGGACGGAATACTTACGTATTGATAATAGGACTATCGTAACTATAAACTAAATCATTAGTTATATCTCTAACTTTACTACCATTTCTATATAATGATATTATCTGTGATATACCTATAAAAATAACACAAATATTTAAACCTTGCCAGGAACAATTATTCACTCACACTCATTTGTAGAATTAAAACTATTCCCAATGTTATTTCCATTTCGTTTTATTCTGTTGTGTCTTCCTACGCTGATCTACTTCGTATGTAAATGCCCACAAACAAACATGGACTGTTTTTAAATATGCTAAAATTGTGTAACTGTTTTTATGTAAATTTCTCCAAGATAGTTAGATTTTAAAAGAAGTAATAAACTACAATCGTCAAAGTAAACGCTAACAAATAAACTACCCATCTTTATGGATTGCACCTTAATTCTCCCTGAGAAGTAGACATATTAGTGTATAAATTCTGTGAAAGTCAGAACAAAAAAATAACCTGAGCTGTAAATCGTTCACAATAGGTGCGGTGTTGTCAAACGGACGACCCAAAACCTGGGTCTGGCGGAGTTCCCCAACATCCAATTTGATTTTTTCTGAATAGAAGTAATTCGTATAATTTTACTTAAAGGTGCAACCCATGGAAATATTGATAAAATCCAAATTAATTTCTTACCGTGATAATGCATATGATTAATGGCAGCTGTTATATAGATGGGTGTTTTAAACATTTCTTTGGTACATTTAGCTGCACAGACAGACGTGACTTGAACGGGTGGTGAATCGGCTGGTTGAGGGTTCAGTTGTATAAAATCCTGACCAACCACCAACATACCGGCATCGTTTGCTCTCAGGATCGGTGTATAATACAAGCGTAGACCCGAGGCGTCCATTAGGGTTGATAGCTCTTGGGGGTTATTCCAATGAATCTGAAACAGTAGATAATGACCAGCCTTAATGAGAAAGCAATCCCATTACAACATGAGACACTTAGGCCTTATCGCCGCCCATGCTAAAGAGTTCGAAAGAAATCCATTTTGCCCCACGACGATGCATATGCCTATCCGTCACGCGAACAACAATATCATATGATGAAATCGCATTAAACATCCACCTGGCCATATACACCGTGCACCCTTGGCAGGGTTAACTACACCCACCCCGGGCAGACGACAGGCTGAAGTGATGACATAATCGGATGGAAGCCCCAAAGAGCCAAGTGTGAAGCTGGGGGCTGTGGTAGTCGAACGTTGTTTCAGATTAAACTAGGTCGAAGTCTCGAATCCCAGCGTGAGCACAAAAGGACCCGTGATATTTGTTTCTTCTGTGTGGAGACATGGGCAAGGATATTGTGCTTTGTCATTTTGGGTGAGAAAAACAAACGATTTTCACCATAGTGAAACTATAAATTTCTCCGGCTTGAGCCATATTAATCAATAGATCTGTTTTTTATATATACCGGTACTCTCGTGAAGACAAATAAAAGAAAATTAAAGCAAACAAAACGAAAAGAATCATGATTGGATTTTAATGGCATAGGAGGTTGTTAGGAAATAGGAAAACTTGACTTTGGTATACCTGTAATGCGACTTTCTTATACCCATTTTTTCCAAGACGGAATCCAACATCTGGGTTAGCACATTCACCGGCACTTCCTAGCGTCCATGTGGCTATTATCTCCAGACAATTCGGATGAGCTAACATGGCGCATGGATAGGGAGTAGACGGAATCTGTTGATTATCTGAAAAAAAGTAACAAAATTGGACAATGTCTAGTTTATCCATATTAAATCAAATTAGATATGTTTTAAAGTGAAATCCACAGATAATGATACCTTATATTATACGAAAAACCTACTGTGCAAAATCAAGTTTCAACCGGATGTGACGTTGACCATGGAAATCTTGAGGGGTGACGTCGTCGCATACTATGATCTATCTACGTCATACTTAGAGAATCGAAGCTAGCTGTAAACATATAGCCTAAGTTTGGGATGGCTACATTGGTGCCGGTTAATTAGCTCGGAATATTACCTTTTTTGTAGTATTAGAAAAATAAATAAGGGTGTTTGAAGTATATTTGGAAAAAAACATATTTTCTATTTAGTGTGAATGGGTGTTTAATGAACAAAAACCGCCATGCAAGAGGAGTTTAGGGGAACGAAAGACTATAAATAGAAAGAAGATATCCATTTGTATGAAATGTATAATGGCTGGGATCCTGGTGTGTGCATATGTATGTTGCTGTATTAGTAATAGTAATTAAAAAATTATGCATGTATTTTCGTTTTCGTTCCTGTGCTATTTGTAATATAGAAGAAGTGAAATTCACATTTAGGTTTATTCAATCAGTTACTGATTATGTTATAATCTGTGCACACCGTGTGACCAATTACTTGATAAATTATCTGATCATATTGTTACATTTTGCCAAATTTTCTAGATGGATACTAGTTGCTGTGCTTGGTTAAGCTGGTGGGGGTTGGTCCTACTTTTAAAGCAAGTGTAAAGGAACATGTCAAAACGCGTTAATAACCTATCCGAACTGACTTTTATAAGTGGAATGGAATGGAGTCTCGTCGACACATTTTGACACTAACATACGTTCTTTTTTATTTAAATTTTAAGGAGACAGCGGTGTTTTCGCCTACGCCTTTTGGTAATCAAACTACCGAGAAACATGAAATAACAATTGCACTAAGGGTTTACTTCCCGTCCAATCAACTGGACACTTTCCTCGTTAGTCGTGGTCGTAAAAACCCGAAGGTTGATTTCGACATTCGTACCTGGGACATTCAGTGTCCCTACTACCACACGACCATCATGGTTAGCGATAGTCGACAAGGAGTCAGTATATCAATATGTTACAGGCGACAAACTAACTGGTTAATTTAAACCACTAGAGGTTGTAAAACTTTTTATATATTTACATAACTCTCTCCACATTCTTCAAAAAACAAATTTTGTGCAAGTAATTCCATATTTGCATGTAAACCTGTAAATTATTATAATTTATCGGTAAAAAATTATTATTTTCTTTCAACGGGAATATGTTTTGTTATGAATTTTTTTATTACAAGAAACATATGTTTGTATATTTTATACAAAAGTTCGCCCTTATTTCAATTTTAGAGATCTTAAAAATGGCATTTATGTTCAAAAGAAAGTGTTGAATATTTGATTAGTTTCTCTGCAATAAAAAAATAACAATTCACAATTGCCACAACGTTTTTAAAAGAGCAGTGCGGATATTTTTTAGTTAACCAAACGAGTTAATTCCACGTGAGCGGTTCTTTTAGAAACTTTTATCCTAGTTTTGTACTGCTATTTGCATGTATATTTTCGCAATTTTGTTGATGTGTCTGGCGATAACGACACAAATTAGGTCATTTCAGGACTTATATTTTGTTCAGTTTTATTCCAGAGAGAGGTAAACGTCCACTCGACACTGATAAGGTCATAGCGGGACTAACATAAATGGATCAATTTTATTTCAATAATTCGTTTGCGCTTGGGGTCTTTAACAGTTGTAGGATGGGATGGAAACCACGCCACAATGACATAAATGAAATAGGATTTGCCAGAGGCGGATTAACCTATAGGCAGTGTAGGCCCCAAGAAAAAATAGGACCCATAACATTTTTGACGACCTTTTTAAATTTGATTTTTAACATTATTTAATTCACTTGACTACGCTTCCGTAGAAGGCCCACATGGTCAGTGAAAGCATAGAGCTTGAGATGAGCTTTAGTGTGATTGATCACTCCAACTGGAAGACTGGTCACTCGTTCGCCTCGCATTAGCTTGGTACCCGGTTTCGCTTACATTTGTAAAAAAAGTTTTTGCGATTTTCTCCTGGAATTTGTCTTTCTTTCATTACGAGAAAGCCGCGTCATTTCAACGTTGGCCGGTTCTCGCTGTTGATGTGGCCCAGAGGCAAGAGTATGGAATGAGAAGAGAGAACAGAAAAACAATAAAGCTGAAATGCTGAAAAAAGCAGCAAAAACTACGCCCAAAATCATGAATGCTATTATCGAGATAATGAGTTAGCGACCGACCAAAAAGGTGTGATTTCTGAAAGTGATGATGTCAGCTTGGCTGACTCCGATTTTCTTTTATCCAGCAATTGGTTGTTGCTGTGCCCCTCTGAGCATCTATTGCTTGTCACTGACCGATTGACATGGTAATGTTTGACTAATTTGTAGTGTGTGACATTATTCCATCAGTATATCCTTGAAATGTTCGTTTCTCTTACAGTGGTCTTCGTTTTACTACGACTATAGTTACTTAAAGGGCCCAGCTGCCTAGGGCCCATCGGAGCTTTGATCCGCCTCTGGGAATTACTGTCCTTCTGTGTTAGACTGGGATAATGAAGAAGGTCATACGCCATACAGTGGGGGAAATTCAGTTTTTGGTCACATCCGAAGGACTATACACTGTCCTTTGCCAGGCCCTCCAGAACCCTGATTTAATTTCTCGCGACAACTTGTTACTCACGGAGCCACCGTGGTACTCGGCTCAATGACAGATATGATCTCAAGCTCACACGCTAGACCAATCTCGTCAAAATCACCGTATGTTTGGCACTATACGGCCCGATTGGAGCTGATGTGCCATAAAACTCCATTTCACTCATTCATTCCACTCCACCCACACTCCCGTTATATCTTGCACTATACAGTATACCCCTTTAAACGATGACATACTAAACGTGTGAGTGGTTATGTTATGGCATTTAGTTATTCACATTTTATTTTCTGAGTAATTTTAAACTTTTAGATCTTTGTTCAGATAATTGTAATTCGTCTGCTTTTAATTTTAAAAATATCAAAGGGCGTTTTGGTACGTTTTATTTTACCAGGAAAGGATAAAAAAAAAGAAGCAATAACCGGGTTTCGTCTATTATCATTAAATTAAGATGAAATTTTATCAATTTAATTTTTGTCGAATATTCCGTGTCGTTGAGTTCATTTTAATCAATTCCAATTTCGCGAGAATATCTGATATATGCCTGTATTTTCGCATCTAAATTGATCTAATTTAATGAGATAGTGGCTATACATTTGTATACGGTAGGGTGCATGCAATGATTTTGGGTTACAAATAAATTAGTCTCTTATCATCCATACAAATATTCAAAGAATATTCTGGATGGGTCCTCAAAATTTGACGGAAAATAGGTCATTGTCTGGATTATGTTGTCTTTTAAGTTACCACGTACTGAATCTATCAAAACAATGACACACTTTAAAATTTTGTATGTAAAGGTTTCAATTGAAATGGTAATTTTCTCTCGTCATGAATCAGACGTATGGCTTCTCACAATCTTCTTAATTCTTCGTCGTCTCTATTTTGTTTATAATAATAGATGTGCCAAGTAAATTGTGGGATATATTTCAACCACGTTTTATAGAATCTAGCAAAATCGGCCCGGCTTCATAAGATCTAGCACTTACCGAGACTTAAGCCAGAAGGTTCCATTGCCCATGCGTAACCAAATGTTTGGTTTTTTATTTGGTAGATTATCCAGTAATTTTCGTCAAAATTTGAGAACCGACCCAGACCCTCCGTGCGTTGAAGACTAGGGGGATCTGGGTGACCGAGACTACAAATAAGTATATTTTAGACTGCAAAATTTTTGGCCGGAGGGAAACAATTCTGGTATATGTTAGTGGTTGATATTATTATATATATTTTTCTGCACAGTCTGTTTGGTTAAAATTTGTTTCGGGTGTATAGTTGGCGTTAAAAAAGATGTGATGTGATCACCGATGGATATGGGTTTGTAGGGTGGGCAAAGCGTGGGATTGAGCTAAGCGGGTGCTTATAAATATTATGAAAACTATCAACTTGCTTGTAATTCTACTTGAGTCACTTCAGAAACTGATATAACACAACCAAAAACTAAATGCAACTTTACACTATGTGCAATATTGCCGGTTGTTCGACGGTCTGTTGTGGCCTGTGGGCTATTAAAGATTAAATGTGTGAACATATATTTTACAGTTCCAGTTTCTAGGGAGTAATCCAGCGATAACAAGACGAATGTAAAACACCGAGGAAGAAATAAAATGCGAAATGGTGATAAAAATTAAAGAAAATAGTTAACCCATTCGGTATCGGATGTTTGAAAGTGGACCATCTACTTTAAATAGTATATTATTAAGTTTGCCACTGTTATCGGCATGACACGATTCAATATATCGTTATGTCAGATAAATATATGATAAATCACAAAAGACGAGGATGTGAAAACAATGATACAGCTTGCTTATTTCTTAATGATATCTGATTTCTTTAACACAGTCCATAGTTTCACTTTTATTTGTATACAATTTCAAATCAGGAAAACGTAAACGTCCTAACACATTTCAAACTTTGGCGTATTTAGTAAATACTCCTCGCGCCGTGCATTTGAACACCTGTAAATCTCAAAACGATAAAAGATGAGGTCAAGATGAAGTTAACACCATGGAGAGGCGAAACAAAATGGTATTTATATGATAAAACAGTAAATTATACCGTGCTACTTGACAACAACACGTGTGTGCTATCACCGATACAATTTTTAACACACCATAATTATTTACTGCTTTAAAATATAATCTTTACTGTTTCCTCGTTTTAAAACCACCTATTTTATCTTAGAAACTCAGATGCATTCTGGGGTTTCTAGTTTATTTTGTCGGATTAAAAAAACTCTGGATCAGTTTTAAGCAATTCCTGTTGTACTGATAACCATTTGTGAGTGAAAAGTGTTTTAAAGACTGGCAAACGTCATCTTCCGGCATCACGTTGTAGATGAAAACAGGTGAAATTCGCCATATACGAACTTTCGATGAAAGCGTCTCTCTCAGTAACGCTAGGTTTCCACTATCACGCTCCGTGCAGCGATTAAAATCGTAGTTTTAATGGTGGAGTAATCGTGGTGATACTGTCAGATCTTATGATATATTGCGGTCAGTCGTAGAAATCGTATTGACCTTATCGAAACATATCCGAATGTATCTGGACAATCCTATCGTAACGTATCGCAAGACAGTGGGGGACTAGCATTATGCTACTGCTAGGTTCCCACTATCACGATTCGTGGTTTTAATCGTGGGATAATCGTGATGATCGAATAAGGTCTTGAGGTCAGTAAAAGTATTAAAAACGAAACGATATAATAACGATCTGTATTTTAATCAGATTGTAACTACGCATACAATTGATTAGCGACACTAATTTTCCGTAGGGTTCCCACGAAGGTTTAGCTGAACGATACCAATATGGTTTCATTGACATGCAGTGTCGGACTAGGCCCACGTGACAGGTGGGCCTAAGCTCTTTAAGAAAAAAAAGGACCTAAGCCGAAAAAGAAAAAAGAAAAAATAGAATGAAAAAAGAAAGGAGAGGGAGGGATGGGGTTAGAAAAAATGAAGACAGGACACAGGATAGGAGACAGAAAAGATAGGAAGCTATGTTCTGAAATGCCCCCTCGGACACTCGTAGGCCTTGGGCGAGCTTGTGACGCGTCTTCTGCGCGTACATGTGTGGGCCTTGGTCAATGATCGGACGGGTAGGCTTACGGCCCGCCAGTCCGGCTCTGTTGAACAATTATTCTGCATTGAAGAGCAACACGATAGGGTTCTCCGTTAAGCAAATCCTAAAATATATCCCATTTCATATCTTTGCCGTAGTGGTTCTACAATGTTAATGAACTTACCTGCAATATCGCAACCAAAGGCTAACACGTGGTGAACAACTTCTCGGTTGTCAATGACAGGTTGGGTGGCAACCAGATGGTAATCACGATCACTCGGAATATCAAATATCATACAAAAGTAATTGGTTTCTCTCGGGGGTACCAACATTCTTTGTGGGAACTTCAATGTTAAATTCCGTACATCTGTAAGAAAATTAACCGTTATCATTTAAATACATATTTTTAAAATTGAGTACACATATTCAGAGCGATCAGGCTGTTACGACATTGAACTCATGTACTTGGCAATATTTTCAAACCCAACTACAACATAACCAATAAAACATATTGCTCAGAAAGTTGACCAATGTACATGTATAGTATATTATTATTATGTGTCTGAAATATATGTCTCTTCTCTTTTCTTCTTTCGAATCAGCTATGCAGACTTTTGTTTTTATCAATTACCGGATGTAAGAAAAACAACATGTAAAAAAGTGAATAAATTGATTGTTTATATTTTAAATAGCTCCGAGAAGAATGGTAGAGGCATCAAGTTAGTATAACATGTATAACATACAGCTGGTATAAATGTTTACTTAAACATGGAGATAACACTTAAGTTTAACACAGTAATCATTATACTCAATGTTTTAAAAAATATACTCGCTGCATGTGGCGCCTGGTTATTTTCAGGTCGATAGTATCCTTATTAATAAGGACCGATAAAGATCTACACAAAAGGACTAAAAGCTAACAGCGCGTATTCTTTAATACAATACATCCCTTTATCCACTTTTTCAAGGCTTGTGGCAAAATTATAATGCCTTGATTATCCAGATAGTTCTGTGACATTTAATAGTTCCTCATATAATAGTTCCTCCCATTCCATGTAAATTGAGAAAATGTTCATGTTCTTAGGTATGGAACACTGATTTTGTCCAGCTTTTCACAGTGTGACAAATGGTTCTTATGTCGCTCCGTTGCGGTTTCGTGTCAATTTGTTACGTTCGATGACGCCTTGTTTGCGTCAATAGATTAAATTAGTAGTGAGATATAAACGACTTTGGTGTTCTATTGTTAGCCGAAGATTAAACTTTCACTCTGTTGTTCTAAGCAAAAATATATCTTTAGAACTTGTTCCATCAGTAATCGAAATACGACTTCAGATTGTCTAATTCAAAACTTTACTTTGACCAGATTAAAAGAGATTGGGTTTCTTCAAATTAAATATTCGTTGGTTTAGAAAAATTGAAATAGCTTACTAGGATCTTCTAATCCGTGACAATTTAATTTTCTTTCTTCACATGACAACCATTTGTTCTTCTCCTGACAGAATGTACTGTTCCATGGCTCACAAATTCCTAGAAAACAACCCAAACTTCTCAATAAATAATATTCATCACTCACTCACTATTTCGTCGGTGGTTGTATTTTTAGTAGGCTACAGTGGTCCCGAAAGCTTTGCAAGTAAATTGTTGCAGTTTCACCCAAGTGGCATTCATAAATCAATACCGGTACAAAGTCAAACCGCGACATCGACTTAAGCCGAGATGAGTCTTCCTTATATCCTAAACCGGTTTTTTCAATTGTCTAGAAAGAAAGCGTGTATAAAGTCGGGCCCGTATCTACAGGGGGGGGGGGGGGCGGGGGGGAGGGGGATGTCACCCACCCCCCGCGTGAAATGCTCGCCCCCCCCCCCAACTCAGAAATTGCTAACAATCATTAAAGTATACACAGTCCCTTATATTAACCTAAAAAAAAACATTTTTTTTTGTATGTACTAATCTAAAATAGTTTTTAATAAATTAAAAAAATCACGATTATTTTTTGTTTGAATACTTATTTTAAAATGCTTATTAGACGCCTAGGTAACTACATAGCATGATGATTACGACAGTCTGTTAGAATGACCTTTCCGAAAAGTTCCTCAAAATGTTCGCCCCCCTACCGAAAGGAAAGGCCCCCCCCCCCCCTTCCGCTTAATGGTGTCTAGATACGGGCCCATATATATAGTCGTTCGGTAATGCGCGTAAAAGATCTCGATTGGTACATTTATCTCAAACTGAACTTAGTAGGCTAGTGTGTCAACGAGACGCTAATCACCATCCCATCCCACCCCTTTAAACTGTTCGTGTACTTTTAAACGATTAAATACTACCCCCAAATTCTTAGCGCGTCGGAATTTCAACCACCCCCTCCCCAACAAAGCCCCCGACCCCGCATGCATTGCAGGCGAAAAATGTTCACTCCTCTACTATAACTACTAACTCTGCCACTTGTGTAACATGACTACCGCCGATGTAAGTTTTCACAAGGAAGCTTTTACACCAACAGTGTGAAATAGTTTGCAAAAAATAGACTAAATCTAAAAACTGTGAATGTTGAATCGACGACAATCTGAAGGACAAAACAATCACGACACAGCCTACCGATTGCTTGTACAACAATTCTATATTGACGTCAACGTTATTATAGTTGAACATAGTCTAGACAAAATTTGTATATACAAATTAAAAAAAAGATAGGTTGCCAGGCAACGAAACATACGCCCACAGCAGCTAAATCGTCCGGGCAGTCAACAAGGGTTGTCGCATATTTTTACTTTTTTCGGTAATGAAACACTTGTAATACTCTAAAGATAGGTTGCCAGGCAACGAAACATACGCCCACAGCAGCTAAATCGTCCGGGCAGTCAACAAGGGTTGTCGCATATTTTTACTTTTTTCGGTAATGAAACATTTGTAATACACTAAAAACTGATTAAGAGTAACAACTCATTATGTAATTATCAGAAAATCATTAGAATTTGATTGCTTTTTATAAAGTTTTACCCCAAGCTAACAATAAGTATATACATGAAACATTTAATATCATGGATTTAGCTGTTCAGTTATCTAAATTCATTGAAAATCAAAATACTTGTTCGTTTCAACACCTTAAACTCTATGTATCAATCTGAAGTCAATCGGATGGTAACTTTGACCTCTATAGCGTCACAAGAATTTTTGAAGTTATCAAGGGAGATAACTCTGGCAGTAATTATTTGAAATCGCTGAAAATCAATATGCTTCTTCGTCTCATGACCTTAAACACTGTGTATAAATTTAAAGTCAATCGGATATTAACTTTGGCCTCTAGAGCGTCCACAAGATTTTTTGAAGTGATCAAGGGCCATAACTCTGGTAGTCATTATCGGAAATCGCTGAAAAACAATAGGCTTCTTCGTCTCATGACCTTAAACACTGTGTATAAATTTAAAGTCAATCGGATATTAACTTTGGCCTCTAGAGCGTCCACAAGATTTTTTGAAGTGATCAAGGGCCATAACTCTGGTAGTTATTATCGGAAATCGCTGAAAAACAATAGGCTTCTTCGTCTCATGACCTTAAACACTGTGTATAAATTTAAAGTCAATCGGATATTAACTTTAGCCTGTAGAGCGTCCACAAGCAATTGTGGACGCCGGACCGACGGACCGACGGACCGACGGACGGACGGACGGACGGACGGGGGCGACGACAATATACGACCACATTTCAATGTGGGCGTATAAAAACTGATTAAGAGTAACAACTCATTATGTAATTATCAGAAAATCATTAGAATTTGATTGCTTTTTATAAAGTTTTACCCCACGCTAACAATTGAATTAGTATATATACATGAAACATTTAAAATCATGGATTTAGCTGTTCAGTTATCAAAATTCATTGAAAATCAATATACTTGTTCGTTTCAACACCTTAAACTCTGTGTATCAATCTGAAGTCAATCAGATGATAAGTTTGGCCTTTAAAGCGTCCACAAGATTTTTTGAAGTGATCAAGGGCCATAACTCTGGCACTAATTATCGGAAATCGATGACAATCAATAGGCCTCTTCGTCTCATGACCTTAAACACTGTGTATAAATTTAAAGTCAATCGGATATTAACTTTAGCCTCTAGAGCCGACGGACGGACCGACGGATCGAGAGACGGACGGAAGGACGGACGGACGGACGGGGGCGACGACAATATACGACCACATTTCAATGTGGGCGTATAAAAATGACCTTCAACTATGACATAATTTGTCGGCGATGGATTGATTGCCAGTATAGTGCCCATACAACCAACGACGTCTATTTAGAGGGCCGTATAATGGTGAACACAGTGGTCTAATAATTAAAGAGGAATAGACAGATGGTATGTGATATGTGATATAAAACGGAGAATTCGTGACAGAAGCCAGGCCTTGGGGAAAAGTATTATTTCATTCGCATCACTTACAGTTTAGAAAACAACATGATATAATTATCTGCTCTTTCGCAACATTTCGAACAAAACAATTACAACGTGTAAGGATATTTATAAATCAGAATCAGAATGAAAGATTACAACTCCGCGGCCTCTAAGCTAATGATTTCAAAACTAATTGAGATTAAAAGATATTTACCAGGGTGTGATATTTTCTTTGCCTTTGGTGGAACCATTCCAGGCGCCCAAACGCATCTAGGATCCCCGAGTTCTTCACCATTTGTCATACCGTCACCATCAGAATCTAATTTACATAATCTTGTCCATAACTGTAATACAACCAATAACATATAGGTCTAAATACATTTTCTCAAACGATTTAACTTCAATAATGTAGGCTAGTAAGTGAAAAACGTACGCCTTATATTATAAGGCCCCTTCCAAAACAAAACATTACACAGAAATGTAGTGTTGAGGAGATATTGCTGGGACGCCTATTTTTACTTTCTATGACGACATGGCTTTTACCGTCCCCTGTATGCAACAACGGACTAATGAAGACGAAACACGGAGAAGATAAAGCAATGATAAACCGCGCATACGTTGTTGTCATGTTATCATGTATGCTTGCCGAAGTGGTTCGCTGACCTGGAGGTTCCGTGTTCGCTCCCATCGTTGGCCATGAAAGTTCATCGGAATTTTTCCGGCGTGGCCTGTCATTGTTAGTGGTGCAGAACGGTGGGCCTAGCATGGAACAACGTAATAATCGATCGAATGGGTCGAACACAATGGCGCGGATGTAATAGAACCCTTGACGGTTCGAATTCCAAATAAGACCCGTGACAGTTCGAATTCGAAATAAGAGTATACCATAGTGCCAGCCCATGCATATCTTTTCCCGCATAGCACACTGTATAGCGTTTCCCCGTCTTCAGTCGGTGCAAAACAGTAGGACGTTGAACCCCATTTTAATTCATCTCATGTTATTTGTAGAACTTGGGATCCTAACCTAATTTGAAACACCTTACCTTTCCGTGTTTTTCAAAATCAACACCAAAAGGGTTTCTGGCCCCACCACCATCTGCCCCAAGATGACCGACACCACGCCATATTTTACTTGGGTTGCAGGGATCCGGAACTTTGTCACCATTTGGTATCCTCAATCGATAGTTTCCGTACCCGAGTACAGAGGTAAACAGCAGAAAAGTGACGTAGAAAAACATGGCTCTCTGAAAATACAGTAGATGGAATACATAATATATGTAGATTGGAAATTTATAAACGATAAAATAGCATTCCTCTGTATTACACAGTTTGGGAGATATCATACATTATTCGTATACATGTGCTTTTGTATTGGCATATATTTATTGGATACCGGCCTTCTCCAAATCATACTTTTCCTCTGTGAAATTCTATAAGGAACTACATTTCAGATGTCAAGGAGCCAGACAGTGTTTCGTATAAATCAAAACACAAAAGTTGACGATTGACGGGCATGTTTAGTTTTAATGTATTTTACGTCTCCACGTGGTTTCAATGCGGTTACACGTTTCCCATCACGTACTACAACCAAATGGAATCCCTTCCGTTCGCCTCATTACTTTTTGTTTAAAATCACACACACACGTTAAAGGGAAGCTCAGATTTTTATATAATGGGTAACAATTTTGACTACTCGGAGCCCATCAATAACACGCTGCCACAGGTCTGAAGTTATGAAGAGTAGTCAACGAGGTTTGTCACATATTTTTTTCCTTTTGTCAATAAGGAGCTAGAACGTTTATAACACATGAAAATCCTATAATGAATAATAACGTACTTAAAAGTAAATATCAGTATTTGTTGTTTCGACTGTTTGTCTCATGACCTTGAAAAATTTGTATTAATTTTAGCCTCCAAAGCATCCAAAAGATTTTTCAACGTAATCAAGAGACATAACTCTGGCAATAATTATCTGAAATCGCTGAAAATCAATAGCATTTTTCGTCTCATGACCTTAAACACTGTGTAGGCTATAAATTTAAAGCCAATCGGATATTAACTTTAGCCTCTAGAGCACCAAGGGCCATAACTCTGGCAGTAATTATCGGATATCGCTGAAAGTCGATAGCCTTCTTCGTCGCATGACCTTAAACACTGTGTATAAATTTAAAGTCAATCGGATATTTACTTTAGCCTCTACAGCGTCCACAAGCAATTGTGGACGCCCGACCGATGGGCGGACGGGGGCGACGACAAAATACGACAACATTTCAATGTGGGTGTATAAAAACTTGAATTCTTAGATTCATTCACTACAAAAATAACGTTTGTGTACATGTAGTGACGTTATGGCAATAATTGTGGGCATTAGTAAAGAATATTGAATGTATAGGAGCCTCAACAGTTACATGTAATTCCTAAACCATTACAATGCCTAAATTAATGTTTTTACGCAACATCTAGTGTAATATTAGAGGTTGATTAATGCCAACTTATTCTGACTTGCATGGACTTACTGCCACTTTAAATAATTAAGTAGTTTACGCTATGATATATTGTAGTAACGACATATGTGTTGACATTATGTTTATATTTAAATTCTGGTAAATTAAATGAACCATATTAATATCATAACAATATTTATGTACTCTAAAGACCTCCATAACGAATAATGCATTTAACAACATATACGTTCATTCCATGAATCATTTTCGAAATTCCAAAAAAGGCATTAGAATATCTGGGTGAGTTTCTTGAAAAATTGTACGTTTATCTTTTAAGTTTAACTCGATACAGTTTTTAAAATCTTTTTGTTACAATTATGTATCTTATCTTCCTATACAGTAGTTGCGTTTTTTTCGTGGGGAGCTTTCTGTCAAAGTCCTATGACAGATTAAGCTGTTGATTTGCTTGTTTCATTTCTTTTTATACAATTGTAAAATTGGGACATAATATTAATTACATTTCTTTCTTTATTTTCTGTTTTATTTTTTGCTGTTGGTTATTTTAAACCCTAATTCTAATCAATGGTTATTTACGCATTTGGCTCATTCTCAAAAGTAATCATCGACCATGATGACTTGTCCAGGGGCCGTTTCTTATCTCCCACGACCAGCCGAGGAATTGACCATGAACACATTTCACCGTTTAAACTATTAAATACGAAAATAACGATTTCCCTTTTTTTATTTTATACGAAATTAAATCTAATTACAAAGATTTGATTGTTCTTCCAATCCGCGATTCTCCTTAACCTTGGGTTGATCTCTATCTGGGTTTTTGATTTACCTCTGGTTATTCGTAGATAATATATATCACAGAAACATGTAATTTTATTAATATGTGTGTTTATGTAAATGTAATTAAAGTACAACAATAACTCAAAATGCATTACGCAAGAGCTAAATCTGGCTATTACAGGTCTTTATTTTGGCATGAAATTTTATCTGAATTATTAATTAATCATTAATTAACTTATCCAGACCATAATGATCTCTCGATGACAACGCTAGCCTTCGATATTGACTGAATTAGAATCCTATATGCTGCGTTACGCTCATTGATAATCAGATAAAAAGAAATGGATAATCGAGACTATGATTTTATCGTACTGACTTTAGTAATGATGATCGTGGCTAGGCGGGCATTTCAATCGCTTAATTCTCGGTTCATAGTAGATCAATTTGACTGAAATTTTCAGCAAATTACCGTTACATTATCTAGTTTTTAACGATTATAGTGAGAACTGACAACTCTTTATCTAATATCCCATAATGTAACTTTAAAGGAAAGTGAAAAAGTGTGAATGGAAGTATATAATTACCAATGAAATGTATAACTAGGAAATCGCGGGATTTGGTATATACACAGAATCTGCTACGAGTCTTTTTTGATTTCCAAAAATATCCACACTCGTCAACTAGTGTACATGTATAGACGAGGTTAATGTACCCATACACACGATGCTGGTGTACCAATATAGACGATGGGTAAGGCGCTAGCTCGCTAGTCTGGAGGTTGGGTGTTCGATCCCTGCATTGACCAAGAAAGTTCATCTCGATGTTCCAGCGTGGTTTCCCCTTGTCAGTGATGCAGAACGGGGGGCTGACAGGAATAGCTGCCTAGTCGTTCGGATGGGACGAAAAACCGAGGTCCCGTGTACACATTGGAGTTAACGTAAAAGATCCCTTGGCAGTTGGAATTCGATATAAGAGTAGGCCGTAGTGCCGCTGTCCGGGTAAAATTTCCCTCATAGCACACTGTATGGCGTATGCCCGTCTTCCATTAGCCCAGGTTAGGTGCATAAGAGTAGGACGTTAAACCCCATTTCATTTCATTTCACCCGTATAGCCGAGGCTAATGCGCAATGCGCACATACAGTCGTGTCTAATGTCAATGTGCCCATAAAGACGGGGGTTAAAGTACCAACATACATTTTTAGATACTTTCACAAGAAATAGAGATTTATCAAATTGCGAGGCTGTATATTTAGCCCTGAATCCTGAATAAGTTGTAATTTAACAGACCAAGATACAGCCTTGTTTTATTTCACGATTTCATAGACATTCTTATCTGCCAACAGTTTAAATACCATGTGAATTATGTTACAGTTAATTGCTGTCTGCATGGGGAAACATTTTTCTCTTTCAGAAAAAATATGCGAGATCGAAAAAATTGTAATAAACTAAAATGTTCTTACTAAACAATATTCTGAAAGCCACCAGGCGTACACAAAATAACCTGTAATTGATTTAGACATGTTTGTATCTCTATATATCTACAATTAATTTAGGGGGTAAAGATAAATCTTATATTTTATCTCAAACTCAAATTAAGCATTTCATTTTCTTTTACATAAATTTTCTTTCAGATTAATACTGTTTTATTAGCAGTAACATAGTTTCTTCAATTATAATTCACTTTTTTTTTCTTTTTTTTTTTTGCATCTTGCATTCCCCAACAGCTCACCAATCGTAATCACCCATATCATGTTTTCCAAATTTCGATCAATTAGGATATGAATAACATAATATACGTACCTACATTTTATTACTAAAACATAATTATATATAATAATTAAGAGGTTTTTTTTGTGTTTTTTTTTTTTTTTTTTTTTTTGCAGTACTACTTAAAGACAGCAGGCGTGTTTTAATATATGTGTTTAGGGTATCAAGTTATCGTTAAAACAATTTGAAAGCTTTTTCGTGTTCATCTTGTTTCTAATCTACTGTTTTTATAGAAAGCATAAATCAATTGTCGAGCGTATCTGAAGAAATCCGTTTTACAATTTATTAGTTAAAGGTACATTATCCTTATTGTTATCAACAAATTATCTTTATACACGAGATAAATCTCCATTTCGTAATCAAATCAATACACAGAAATGACTAAAAGTATATGCGATGTATATGATGCAGAACTACTTCAAAATCACGTAATATCCATACATCCATATTCCTGAAGCAATGGCCCGAGAAATCCCTCTCTGGCCATTGCTGGAATAGCGCCTGTTTCTTGAACTTATGCGGGAGTGTGTCTATTCTTTCCGTTCAATGAAAGCTATCACTTAAGTACAGCAACATGACAGTCCTTCGTTTAATCTGGGTCTTCCCTAAAACTTTGGACAGTGATTTAAGGTATTAAAAACGGTATGTTCGACTTGATAGCCTCGTTTGTCACGCAATTAGTTTTACTGCAGTATTCTGCTATGCACGGGTTAATTACGCATAATAAAATCGTGAGCCATGTCGTAACGTTATGTAAACATATTTGGTATAATATTGGCACTCGTTTTAAATGTAAAGCTTTTGTAGGGCAGCTAGTGATTGGTTGGTAGTCGGACAACTGACCAATCAAAATTTAAAACAACAATATCCATTCATAATAGCAGTGTGTAGTGGGATTATCTCTAATCAAACGAAACGCTGCGCGTAGTATGTCATACATCATAACTTGGGGATACCTCTCTATAAAGATAGGTTGACAGGCAACAGCTAAGTCTTCCGTCCAGTCTATAGAAATTCTCACCTGGCTCTTCTTTTGTAATAGAAGCATTTTACAAAACCCAGTTATAATAATGGCACTAATCGCATTAAGAGTGTCCACACGATTCCATAAAAGTGAGACAAGATCCATAACTATGGCCTTCATCATCTATTCTTACGTTTGGAAAAGATTGAGTGATAAAAATAGTCTGTAGAGTAGATTCACAAGAATTTGTGTACGGGGACCAACTGACGGCGTACAGACTAGAGCGACATTAAAAGTGCATTTTTCTCGGCAATTAATAGAACTAATTAGATTTATTTAATTTTTGACCTTTGATAAGAAATGATATCAGTGGGCAAGTTCCCTGTTATTTATACATCCATTGATGTAACACTCATCATAAAACTGAAAGCGAGATCGTCCCTTTAACCGAAGGTCTAGAATTAATGAAGATAACTTGAATGTGTTTTTCTAAATAGATTTATCTTAGTTTTATAGTTTGTTGATGATGAAAAAATGTTCAAGTTGACTTCCTAGAACATCAATTTTCATGACAGGTACATAATTAGAAAGCTGGAATCAACAGACACTTTAATCTATTTTCCAATGCCTAACAGCGGAAAGTGTTGATATGAGGAAGTTTTACATGTGGGGCAATAGCAGGGCAATAGTAGTGGTTACTAAGTCTTAGAACATTAAAATGTAATAACTAGGGTCCAAGAAAAGATGACGTATACCAAGACAGAACAAGAGACGCATATAGGGTAGAATAAACGAATTCTCTAATACCAACTGTACGTCATTTTAATAAAGGGAAGAACTCCCATTTAAAGTCGATCCATGACTACGTTGTGTCATTGTTAAAGATAAACAAACGCGACACTAACCCTGTTTCCATCGTCAATTTCATTTCAATTTACGCGCTTTTGGCTTTGTAGCTATGCTGCGTCTGTTTTTTCGTCGAAAAATCGGTGTTTTGCATGTAATGGAATCGTCGCGAAAACGCGTACATATGGAAAACGGATTTTATTCTTTTCCTGTTTCATAATTGGCGTTTTATGTAATAACATGTGTCTTATCTTATGTCAGCCACATCACTAAAGTTGCGATTGATACAGCCGTATAAAAAAACTTTTATTTATCCATAAACACAACATTCATGGCCAATCTGATTACCTATAAAATTATATTCGGACAACTTGAGACAAAAAAAGGTTGAGCCAGAAAGTAGCAGATAGGTTTGTTGATCATAACGATACCATACATTTACATCTATCAGTGGAAGTAACCACGCCCTCCAATAAAAGCTTTGTAAAATTCATTCATTACATTGAATAAGCACAGGTACATGTAGACAGGAAAGCCCTTCTTACCTGTATATGATTTTTTCACAAATTTTGATTTTGATTTTTTCTTCTTCATATTTTTCAAAAATTTTAATCTTCTTTATTTTTCTTCCTATCTGGTGCTACGAACATGTTTGACAGTAAATATTATATGATTTAGTACCAGATAGGAAGAAAATAAAGAAGATTAAAATGAACGATAAACTATACCTGCTACCAGAGACTGCTTTACTGCGAGTTGTTAATGATTTGCGATGTGCCGTCGACAGCGGTAATGTTGCCTCAGTTGTGATGCTCGATCTCTCGGCAGCCTTTGATACCATTGACCACCACATACTCTTTGATAACCTGTCTGCAAGGTGTGGCATCGGAGGAGCGCCCTTAGAGTGGTTCAAATCATATCTACATGGTCGCAAACAGTCTGTACTTATTGGTAATGAGTTATCAGAAACAACCCCATTAGCCTGTGGTGTACCTCAAGGCTCTGTGTTGGGTCCTGTGCTATTTGCCTTGTACACCAGTCAAGTTGCATCCATTATTGCACATCACCGACTCTCTCACCACTCATATGCCGATGATACCCAGATTATCGATGCCTTCATGCCAAATCAACACACTAACGCATTCAAGGTGACATCATCATGTACACAGGAAATTAAGTCTTGGATGACGTCAAGCATGTTAAAATTAAATGACGACAAGACCGAAATCATGCTTGTCGGAACGAAGAACAACCTTAAGAAAATTGATACGCCTACAGTGACCATTGCAGACGCCGATATTCAAACACAAGATAGTGTAAAAAATCTTGGTGTATTCCTCGATTCCAATCTTACAATGGAAAAACACGTTAATCATCTGTGCAAGATATGTTACTTTCATTTGAGAGCTATTGGCAATATCCGACATCTCCTAACAAAAGACTCGGCACACTCACTCATTAGATCATTAGTCTTTTCTAGACTGGATTACTCTAACAGCATTCTCACTGGTCTAAGTCGCAACCTAATTGTAAAACTACAAACTATTCAAAATACAGCTGCAAGGATAGTCAGTCGCACTTCGAAACACGTTCACACCCAACCGCTATTAAAAGATCTTCACTGGCTGCCTGTCCATTCAAGAATACATTACAAAATCCTCTGTCATGTGTATAGATGTCTGAATGGAACTAGCCCAACATATCTGTCTGATCTAATTTGTGTGTATACTCCTCAACGTAATTTACGATCCCAAGATCAACATTTACTTGAAGTTCCCAAATTTAACCTTCAAACTTTCGGATACAAATCTTTCCGGTTCACAGCTCCAAATTTATGGAATTCATTACCATTAAGTGTAAAATGTGCCCCTTCATTGGAATCATTCAAATCCAGATTAAAGACTCACCTGTTTAATTGTGAATACAGTTGTATTTGACCGAATATACTGTTGTGTAAATAGTGAATGATACACAGTGTACATAGTGTTTGGCGCTTTGAGCATGCTTACCTGTATGGAAATTTGCGCATTATAAATATACACTATTACCTTCTGATTAATTAATTACTCATTTGCATGTAAGATTAAATATGTATTATGCAAGAGCTAAATCTGTCTTTCTCCAGGCCTTAAGTGTTATATAAATTGTTAATAAGAAAATAATTAACTTACTAAGAACATAATCAACTCTCGGTGCCATCGGATGGCTCCGGTATTAAGTAGATTTAATAAATAAGTTTGGCGGTTGATGAATTGTCGTAGAAATGGATAATTGAGAATTTGTTTATTATCGTAAGAACGGTAGCAATGGCAATCGACGATGCATGCACTGTATCGCTGATAACCCGGTTCAGGGTGAAGTAATGTGAAATTTTCAACACATTCATTATCTACTTTTAACTATAATAGCTAGAACTTCAGATCTTTATCTAATCTTACATAATCCCCCTTTAAGATTTAAAATACAAATTGTCCAAATATAAACAAGGTCAAAAAACCACGAATTTTGCAACTACTAACTAACTACGCTTGCATAAGCAGGCGTGTATCATGCTATTTGAAAACAAAATTCCAATTTAGCATATCATTTATTTCTACCATAAACCCGAAAGGTCAAATGGTGTTCTTGCATTACAAGATAAAGATCAACTTTAAGTTTGATTTTAAAAACATAAAGCCAAAACCCGAAAGCTTCAAGTGCATCTTAACAGGCACCTGCTCTTAAAGAGAAAATACGCCTAGTAAAGAAAATGAAAATTATACCTCTTTATATTGTGCCAATGCAACACTATTCAATCCACTAGAAAGCATGTGTGCTCGTTCATGAAATGGTAAAGAATTAATGACGATTTTGAATACGTGTTGTAGGCGACCCGATTACTGAACATAATTCTTGCTACATAGAGTGCAGAAAAAAGTAGCGGAATCTATCTTTAACAGATCATTTTAAACATGTTTTTAACAAAATGAATCCCAAAAGGTCAAACCAAGCCATTGATGTGATCAGTATGTTAATATGTGGTGTTCACATGTAAACAGTTCATACATATGACACGGTAAAAATATATTGTCTCATCTAACGGCAATGACGTTTTTCCTTGGGGCGAGACGGTGGAGATCTTTGGTAAAAAAAAACCTTGATAACCTGGCCAAGTTGTCAGCTAACTTGATTCCAACCTACTGCCAAACACCACTGTATGAAATATCTCATCATGGTTACAGAATTCAACAATGATCATCGTAATTATTCTAAGACTTTTAAAGTGCTGAGTGGAGAAGCGAAAGCTAATTATTACTACATTAACAAAACACTTTACACTCCCAGCCCTTCCGAATGTTTAAGTGACTGGATAAGATTGCTGCGTTCTGGTTTGGGTACGTTTTATTTATTCTTTCAGGAGACTTAGGAATAGAGTATTATCTAGACCTTTCGCGAAAGAATTTACATGAGCTGTAAAACATGGTTTTGATTCTCATCAGCCGGCTAAACAATGAACGAGATTGTATATATCAATTACTTGGTGTGAATTATACTTACACCAAACGTGTTGGGCTACATTTGAAGTCTTATTATACCGTTTTTTTGGGGGGTTTTTTTGAATGACCGAACACTTAATAATAACAAACCAAACTTCTAATTCTCGTATTCACTTAATGAGCACCGTCTATTTACTCATTTCATGGAGATAATTCTTTTTAATAAATGGTTATCTTTTGTTATTATTTCGTTGTGTCTTGATACTTTGTTCATTTCACTTCATGTTTCAAATAGTTTTTATAAGCCCGCATTTAATTGTGGGCATGTTGTGTCGTTACCCATGTCCGTTGGTCCGCCCGTCAACATTCGAAAGTTAACGCGATGGAGGCTTCAGTTTTTGACAGATTTGTTTTAAATTTGATTTGAAGAGTGCCCGAAAACCATGTTAACGCGATAGAGGGTGCCGTTTTTAACTGATTTTTTCAGATTTGGTGTGAAACATTAGGGTCATGAGAGGATGAACAATCATGTCCACAAGTGTATGCAGGACTGTCTGATATTGATAACTTAATTCAGATTTGTTTCACAGATAATATGGCATTTCAGGAAATAGAAACATATCTTAAAGGTTTGGTTATCTGAATAGCATGCACAATAAATAACAGGTCTATACAAACTGGAATAACCAGGCGCTAGAGACTGTCATTTCGCCGAACAAAATTGATTTGAAATTAGAGTAAAATCGAAAACGATTGAATGTAAATCAGTTTGTATACAATCATATAACATTATTATACGCGTTGCGACCAATTTGTGTCAATTTCTAGGTGCCAAATATTAGCGATTCAGCTCCTTTAATCTGTTCTTCAAAGAGCAGAGTATGTTTATGTGTTGGCTAGAGAAAGTGTCAAATGCTTTTATATTGGTGCTAAAAGTCGGGTACATACTATAATAATTCACTGAAATCACAACAAACGTATATTCAATTTCCTAAATTGATTCTAGCTATCGTCTTTCACATCTATTTCTAAATTTAGACCTCATAGGTTCTTCTTTTTTTAATGTCTTCAGACCACGTCCGACTTAAATATATTATGTCAATACTTCGCATATTTTCGGAGAAAAACGTCAATAATTCTACTGTTCCCAGGACCACGTTTAGACAAAAAAAAAAAAAAAAAAAAAAAAACTCCAACAAAAAACAAAAGCAGATAAGCCATATCAACATTGGTGTGTTTAAATTACATTTAAAGACAATTTTACACAAAGTTTAGGAGATTTGAATCTAGGTGTGGCGGTGTTGCATATCTACATTATCTAAACACTTTTACATATAAGTATCTTAGAAAAAACAACACAATTTATAAGGAAATAACAATGACTGGTTTATACACATATAGCACGACGTTTCAACAACTATCCGCTTGTCGTTATCAAGCACAAATGATCTTGTGTGATATATATGTGTATAAACCAGTGCTTGTTATTTCCGTATAAATTGTGTTGTGTTTTTTAATTTGCTCAATCGCTAAATGCCACTCAAGAATTATGTAAGTATCTCTTGTAACGATAAATTGATCTAAATAGAATAATATGATTATAGAAGTGTTAACCTAGAACTGTTACTGCAATACTCAGATAAAAATACCGTTTCCTTGGTTTCACATTTCAATAAGTATAGTTTTCTGTAGTTAGTTTGTTACAGTAGTAATTATTCATCATCAGTGCTTAAATTCGCATTTCTTAAAGTTTATTTTTAAGCATTTACATTTCTTTTAAAGAAAATTATTATTATTATAATTATTTTAATCCTAAGCTTGTATAACATACATGTATGTTCGTGTTAGCTACAGCGAGACTTTTATGGGTTATTCTTACTTTACTTTTTCGTTCCAGCTCTAGAAAGGGATTGACTACTCAAACAGTGATCGTCTTTATCAAAGATTCTCGTAAACCTATCATATTATGCGCTCGATAAGGCGTAAATAAGACGCAGAATGTGTCAGAGTTACATTCATTTTATCACCCATTTTAATTTTCTGAATTGCACCCATTACATCTAATTGGCGTATTTTAGCTAATAAACTGCATGTTTGTTATTTACGAATGTAATTTAGATAGCAGGAATCCTTCCTTTTTCGTTTCATGGATTCATTTGGGTCTTGCGTCGATTTACTTCTGGAAATGATCTACCTAGATCTACAAAATATTTTAGTACTGGAATTGTCAACGGATATTCTGCTCTGAAATTTGCCCGTTATTTGTTTTCGTTATAAATTATCCTAATATGCGTGAAATTTATGACAGTCTTGTTTTAACTAAGCCGTGTAAATAAATAGCATCGAATCCAAATGAATCCATGAAATACAGAATCGTTTAAATCTTCTGTATGGGCGAATTCGTAACTATCTCTATCAAACCTGTGATAATATGTTAGAATATTTATCTCCAGGTGGTACTCACTTTAAGATGTGTATATTTTCGAAACTGCACCGATTTCATATGATGTATATAGTTGTCCTTTGAGCAAATAATTGAAATCAATGGGTTTTATCGACAGCGAAAAGAAAATAAGAATATTATCCTTACATAAATAAACATAGATAATTATTATATCACAATAAATCATATAAATCAAAAAGGTTTTTTTTTTTACTCTTATTTTATCTAGAAATATTACTTGGTCCTAATGTCTGTTTCTAGAAAAATAACCAAAAGTCGTTTCTTTGACTTATAACAACATGAACATATGTTCTACATATCATGTATTAAAACACGAATTTAAAGCTTAAGTTCAACAGGCTGCAGATTAAGAAAAATATGAAAATACATGAAATGAAATAAAAAGAAATGAAGCGAGGTTAAATGACGCACTATCCTGCCCCGACTAGGCTAATGAAGACGGATATACGACGGATATTTCGGTCTGTTATGTTTACTATTATTGAACTATACTTGGCAATCTGATTCACGCTACCTTGTTTACGGTATCACGTAGACGTACTGGGAACGAAAGAATAATTCTCAATAAAACCCTTGATCCTACATACATATAAACGTAGGCGTGCCGGGAACGAAAAAATGATTTTCGATAAAACCCTTGATCATACATAGATATAAACGTCCGGTCTTCATTAATAAAATATTATATAACTTAATAAATACGTAATTAGAATAATTCGGACTTCTCTTATTTAGAGTAATTCCTAACCTTGAATCATAATGGTTACCTCCCTTTGCCAATTTCCTTTGCAATTAACGATGTATCGGATTGGTCGATAAAAATAGCAAAATTATCAAGGGTAGATAATTTGAAAACGTGTCTCCCCCATAGATTGACCCACGGGTTAGTGGGGTAGAACAGAATGAAACCACTGGGAATACCGGGGTTTATTTTAGGTGGCTTGGAGAAGATGTAGTGTCTATAGACTAAATTAACACGAGGAATAACCTATGTCTCACTAACGTATTATACAGTGTACATGTATATACATTTCAACATTTTTCGGATTCAAAGATTTTTTGTGCACTTTGTCAAATATGTATCTTAGCCTTCTTTTCTAAATTCTAAACAGACAGGATAAAAAAATGTTCAAAATAACTAAACACTTCCTGTGTTTTTAATACCTGTGGCCGCTTTTCTAGTTGTTTTTGGATGAAAAACTAAATATGATATAAAATAATAATCATCAGAATAAGAGGCCAAGAGCATGTAGACCACACAACACGCTATGATTACAAACACATAATATAACCGGTATTCAAGGTAGACATGTTTAGAATTCAAAAATATATTTTTTTAAATGAGCATAATGCATTCAATACTTCTTTCCTAATGATATTTGTCATCAAAATGAAGTATGAATTACTCAAATATTTCTATAAAAACGAAATAAATATATCTATTATACCCAAAGCATTTGCAATCAGCGTCACTTGTTGATTAGAATGTTTACAAAATTAGAAAAAGAGAAGAAAACAAGGTTGCACTTCATATTTATAATTACAGAAGCCTTTTTTTTTAATAAACGCTTTACATTTAGAATGAGAGAAATAATGTTAATCATTAGAAGCGAAATAAGAGAACAAGTAATCAGAAAAGGGGACTAATACCAATATCATTCATCTTTTCTGTGCTCCAATATAAAACAAAACATGCCCATGTGCATACCGACGCGTAGCTGCGATTTTTAGTCGTAATAATTCTTATCTACGACTGTAATTGATACACTATATTCGAGGGTTTGAGCAATTAAAATTAGGCTCAATTGCAAAAGTTTCAACACATACCCCACAGTTCGCATGGAAATAAGTAATTATAGTTAAGCTCCGTACAGTGCAGTTTGGGATCAGTGCTTTCGGATTTTAATGGAGTTGTAGGCCAGTAACTATTTTATTGTCATATGACTACAAAACTTGCTCAAAGGAAGGCCTTAGGATGTCAAAAACTCAATCTAATTAAAATTCAGATCTATATTTCGTTTCGGTTTTTATAATTTCGATGCCCTACACTACAGGTAGATCTAACAAGTTACTGCGGGAGGTCACGTTCAGTCAGTTCAGATGTCAAGCACGCGACATTTGACCCAATAACCTCAGTCACTCGATTAACCAATCAGAATCGTTGTTGCTTTGTTTTGATTTATAACGCTGATCATGCCTACCCACAATTCCGCGCAAAAAAGGGTCAAACTCTCGATTCGACAGACAATTTGATTGGCTGGCCCCTCATTTCAAGCAGAACACGAGTTAAATAACAAGTCTTACGGGTCCTAATGTAGTAAAGACAAGTAAAACGAAATTTTAAACTATAAAACGAAATGAAATAGCATCTGTATTTAAATCAGATTGGTCAAATACTGTGGCTGGAGCAAGACATCAGTAGTGGCACCATTTCTAACCAGCGTGCAACATGAGACATTCTAACGTTAGCCCCCCCCCCTTCCACCAATAGGACGAATCATGCTAGGAAATTAGTGCGTGGTAGTAATAGCCACACCGTAATGAGAACGCAGTCAATGACCATGTTCAATGCATTCGTGTTATATTTTATTCCGTGGCCTCTTGACTAGAATGCCTTGGGTTCCTATCTCGTCGTAGATCGCGTGTAGGGGTGATGCCTAGTCGGGAACACATGAATATTCTTAGGTTCTGCGCCCATCTGGCGAATCATGTCAGGTCATAAATCCCCGGTGGTTATTTTTGTATCAAATCTAAATTCCTAAACATTACCAAGAACAGTCCGCAAATATGTTTTATTTCAATACGAACTCATCTTATTAACACCCCTTGCACTTATTCTTTGATAAAGTACAATGTCAGGTTTATTTTAGAAATACCATTGAAGTGAGCAGCCAAATTTACAGTCTTCAAAGTAATTTCTTTATTTGTTATGGGGTATAACATACTGGCATTTTATATTTTCGAGGCAAGAGTGTGCATTGCCTGTTCATTCAGTAAATATTATCACCTCAACATCTAAGTTAAACTGAACAATTTTCTACACTATGCACCTCTTTGTAGCACAAGCTATCTTCAAATAACTAATCGTATTGAAAAGACTCCACATGATCTCTCCATGACGTGAGTGCTATTCGACTAAATACTTTTCCATCGCTAGCAGACACAATCTCATGCAATAAGATCAACGTTTTGTACTCTGTAAAATTGACCTATAATATTTGCATAATTTGAACCTTTTTATTTCCATAAACAGCTTTTTAAATTTTCGTTCAATGGATTTCTCATTCGCGAGTTTGCGAAATCGAAACATATTCAATTTTAAACCTCGCGTTTCGTATAATTTTTAAATGAGTGACATTGTAATATAGCCCCGAACCACCGGTGATAAAGTCCGTCATGAAAGCGATCAGGGCCCTGTTTCTCGAAATCTTAACTAAAGATAAAATCCAAATTTCTAATAGATACTTCAATTTTGATTGGCAAAGCACTAAAACCAATCTAATTTTATTCAATCAAATTACAATAATTTGGATTTTATCTTAGTTAAAATTTCGTGAAACAGGCCCCTGAAATCATTTTTATACTGGAAGGCGATGATCTTACACACCATGATGGATCATTTCTCAGCAATATTTTCTTATAGACTGAATTTAATAACATTTGCGTTTGGTTGTTTACAATTTCACTTGCACTTTCACATCCAATTGTCGACTATCGACGACAGGAAGCCATATTGTCGTCTTAAAACATATCAACAAAAAAAACCCCAATCTAAGCGACTTCAATAATTTCAATAATGTAAGATTTTGAGTTGATAATAGTGTCAGAATGACATGGTCCTGTATATCTTTCATAATAAATTCAACAAAAAGATCGGATGTCGTTGTTTATAAGGCACCACCCCTGATATAGATTACCATACTGTTAACAGGACTGTACTATAGTCTGATTGTTAAAATATAAGATCTATATTTATTTTGTCTGTTAGATATCTCAATGAGCGCGTTGTACTCTATATTTGAAAAAGAAATATAAAAACAGCAGCCCGACTTCCTTTTCTGAACACAAAACAAAATTTAAAAATCAGGATATAATTTAGAAAATCCACATTCTAAACATTTCTGACATCAGTTAGCTTAATAAAATGTGCACATATTTCAACTTTTGACCCGATATAAAAAGCCAACGCCAAATTAAATTTATCTAGGAAAAAGTTAAAATTCTAACAAAAATTAACAAGATTTCTTTACAAACTTACATATATAAGACAAACCTGTCAGATTTGATATCGTCCACACAGAAACGAAAACCATATTTGAAGAATCGGATTTCTTCAAGAATCTATTTTTTTAACAAATAAAGTAATGTCTTTTATTTCAAAAATTTAAAGTATTTAAAATTCAGAAAAACAACAATGAATATATAGCTGTGAAAACAGCGGTCTATAGACATTTCTGTGTGATTTTTTAAAACGTTTTCTTAACTCGAAGCAGATTAAGGACGATTTGAATAAATGAAAATGTACGTGGATATAAAAATAACAAATTATTCGTATTTCTGAAGTTCCAACATTCGGAAGGCTGTTCCGGTATGATGTGACGAAGTACAGCGCTTGAATTGTATAAAGGGACTACCGGACTAACGGTATATGGTTTTTGACGCATCAGGGTTATTTTTGTAGGATCGGACTAGCCTCTCCCTGCCTGAGAGGAATGATATTGTACAAACAAGATCATGCTGTTATGTGTTAATCCATTTGTCACATTAAATCACACCTGTTCTTAAGAACCCTGTTTGATTAGGAAGCCTGAGTTACTATCTTATTGAAACCAATGAAAAGTGTGCCAAAAATTTACCCCGACACTGTACAGATGACTTGACGTCCATATTGTTTTAATTATAACAACATTTTGAAAGGGTGTA
Source organism: Patella depressa (assembly GCA_948474765.1). Lineage (NCBI taxonomy): Eukaryota > Metazoa > Mollusca > Gastropoda > Patellidae > Patella > Patella depressa. Next base: position 54,054,353 of record OX419715.1, on the reverse strand, counting down.
GCTGACATTTCAATTACCGATCTTCAGGAATTTTTATATTTACCACCCAAAGACAGGACGAAAATAAAACTCGTTAGGTAACTTGAACTACGCTTATATCCCTGTCATCAGAAATCTTGACATCATACTTTTGTAATTTATACCGAAACTGTTAGGCTATGTCCCGTGTTCGTGCCCAAGAGGAGTAGATTATGCGAACATGAAGTATTCCACAGCAGATGTTTCTAAAATTTCTCTAAAATAAACGTATTCCCTGTCGTTTTTAAAAACATATCGCAGAAGCCCTTTAGGGGAGTTAGCATAGTGTACAGGTGCGCAAACAATGGATAGGAAGGTAAATCAAAAGCTAAACATTTTGAAAATAAAACACCATCAATATTCTTTATAATTGACAAATAATTCATGTTTTCAATGCCGAAGACGTTCGATGATATTTAGTTTGCGATTTCGTAACTTTAAATCACGATAAACCATATCAAAATATATCTATATAGATTCATAATGCTCTTAAACACATCATTATACGAACAATATCAATAAATTATATCATTTATTTCTTTAAACACACGGGAATCCATTTTATATCATTCATCATGATGAATGCTTTTAAGGGTAAAAGTGGTAGTTTTATCGAAAAATAAAGTATAAAATGTTTTATGTAGACAAGGTTAGAACATCAGCTGGGGAGAGGGTTTGATAGAACTCTTGAACAAGATTATTTCTTAATAAATTTCTTTTTACTGATAACCTCCCTCTGATTAACATTTAAACCCATTTATTGAATATGTAACACTATATTTACATTTGAATGTAAGGCAATTAAAAAGATAGGTTGCCAAGCAACGAAACATGCGCCCACGTCAGCTATGTCGACGTTGTCAGTCACATTTTATCCTTTGTTGGTAAAGACACTACATACATAATTGGTCAGTGAGTGAGGGTGAGCCTGAGATATTTAATGGATTTGAATACATTTTGTGATGGATTATTTAACGAAAAAAATGAATAATCGAGACGACCGAGGCTCCAGAGCGTAAAATTAAATCCCTAATGTCTCAGTTTCCCTGTAATCGTTTTTTTTTTTTTTTTTTTAACACGCTTTGATATCATTTGATTATTTTCTGGAATATCTCGTTGAAACGAAATTCATATTGTGGGGTGGGCGTAGCGATCCAGAATGAGGTTCTGGAATCGGGTTGGTCAGGACAATTTACAAATTGATTTGGGCGTAAAAAATCAATCACGAGCGACAACCTAAGTTTCAAACAATTATGTCGGTACTATAAACAATGTGTGTCAATTTCAGATCAATCAGATGATAACTATTTGCCTCTAGTAATATAAACTATCAGAAGTCTAGAGAGGGAGGGGAGGGGGAGAGAGGGGGTCCTCCCACTGCTAAAGACCCCTACGCACAAGCGAATCCACGCCACTTGCCTCAATGACAAACCTTCTGATTCAAAGCTCCAGCGTTAATCCTTTCGGCCACTTAAACCCTCGCCTTCCCTTTAAGTATCTCGAAAGACACATGGTAAATAATTGATTATTATTTTAATCCACGGTTAAAGTATTTAGGATCACGATTGTAGAGAAAATTAACTTTTCAAAATCAATGTTATTAAACAATACCCTATTTTAGACATAAAATATGATGGTAAACTGATCAACCCTTTTTACGTAAATTTTACTTAAATTTAACATCATAATGATATGTGGGTATAGTCCAAAGCAATAGTTTATAATGCTAAGCTTTTGTCAATTCCCGGAAGGGTTGTCTAACTTTGGGTGGAACCCATCTTTGATGTATAAATTTGGCCCTAGTTGACCCTATCTTATACCACTTTCGATTCTATCATATCCGATACGCCTCGAGGTCTTTTGGGTTAAATCAACGTCCAAATATGAAAGCTTGAGTGTGTCATTATGTGGGATGGAGCTATTAAATAAGTACGGATCATTTTGGTGTATATATCAAAATCGTATAATTTTTACTATAATATACAAAACAGACCCCCCCCCCCAAAAAAAAAACCATCACAATTCTAAGACATTACGAGAAGGTTTAGAGTCTGTACACAATCTTTACATCAGTATCCGGTGTGCCCACCGCGAGTGTCAATAACAGCAGCACAGCGTCTGTACATGGAGTTGACCGGAGGGGGGGGGGGGCGAATGGTTAGCGTGTGCGCGCTGTATCACACGACCTGTCATTGAGTCAACTGGCGTGGTTTCGAATCCTAGTTGTACGTAGCAAGGAGGAGGGTCGCCTGTCCAGCCTTGTGGGTTTTCCTTCGGTTACCCCGGTTTTCTCCCACTGCTAAAGATGCCTACATGCAAGCGAATTATTGAAATAAAATTAAACCATGTGTTAGTCCCATGTGTTAGTTTGTGTCGAGTGGACGTTAAACCCATTTCTCTCTCTCTCTCTCTCTCTCTGGAGTGGTCCGGACGATTGACAATCTGATTAAAATACATATCCCATTTCGTTTCGTTTTTATATTTCAAAATTTCGTTTTACTTATTTTTACTATACTAGGATCTGGAAGATTTCTACTTGAAATGAGGGGTCAGCTATTCAATTGGTCTGTCGAATCATAGATACAGTTGTATGCACAGGCACTTGAAGGGATTAAAAATAAAACTTCATACTACTGCTTGACTATATAGTATAGTATAGTAAGAAGTTTTATTTTAATCCCTTCAAGTGCCTGTGAGGCCTCTCCATGAGTCTCGTTATATTGGTCAGAACAACGTTGGACACCTCGACGTCATCTTCCTGTCATGCCATCTGTAGTTGATACGCACTACCGGTGAACAGAAAAGTTCTCCATTGTCCGTGTCACCAGTTCTGGTGTTGTTGGGCAAACTGTAGACGTTCACGTCGATGGCGAGGAGTGAGGATCGGTCTACGGTAAGGTCTGGTGAGATGTCGGCGCACTGTATCGATACTGATGGGTCTTCCGTGTGTTCCCACTGTCTGCGTGCTGTCGCAGATGCCTGTGTGAAGGGATTCTGCACGTATTGTTGCACAACATGGCGCTCTTGTCGCCTTGTGGTAACCCTTGGTCTACCAGTTCGGGGGCGATCATCCGTGATGTTGGTGGCCCGAACATTGACCTGGAAGGGATTGGAAACGGCTTGGGAAGTGTAGCAAGCGTCGAGTCTTCCAAGCGCATGGTTCCTCCGAGCTGTCGGGAGTCGTGGCATGCTGCTGACGTTATAGTAGTGTGAGTAACTCAACCAGGTTTGGGGGTGCATTTTATAGGACTGGTTCTGGTGAACAACACGTGCAGCATGAGTTACATGAAAATCATGGAGAACACATTACCACTTCAGAAATCAAGTTGCGTTTTTGAAAACATTTCCTGGATTCAATTCTGTGTATGGGAAGGGGCCTTATTGATCAGATGAAGTTGAAGATGTGGTCACAAACATAAACTAAAAATATTTGGCAAGTTTTATGCAATGCGACAAACAGAGTAACATAACAACCTGGCGTTTCTTTTGCTGCTTAGTATATATATATGTGTGTGGGCTTTAAATATAACATTCTACAAGAGGTAACCCTGTCAGATGACCCAATAGATTTGGGGAATAAAATGTTATATACATGTAGGTGAAACTTGTTCTTAAATTGCATAATATTCAACCTTTGAAGCAAACATGTTGAGATCGGGCGGGGCAAAATATTGTCACATATTCATACCATATACCGTAAGAGTTATAGTATATACCCCACGAAATTGCATTCAACAACATAAAATTTTGTGTGGGGTGGGGTAATTATGTAGAATAGTGTTCAACAAAAATTCCTAGTCTAATATTCTATTATTTATGCTATCTTTTACTTTTCCAAAACCGTATTCAATACACATTTAAATGAGCTGTACATCTTTTGATATTATTAAAATCGAATTAATGCTATTGTTTATAAAACAAAAAAAAACAAAACAAAAAAAACCCGTTACCCTTATCAATATGTCATAACACGTGACATTTAATTCCAATGTCTTCAATAAAGTGATAAACACAACAAATACATAAAATGGAGAATCTATTAACCGTAGACGTAATATTTATTTCCCCAACATTTTTGCCAATACTTAGTTTATTTACATAATAAGTAAAGCCGCTTACAATGTGTTTCAATTTACACGTGCAAATGTAACCGCCGACAAGATGTAAGAAAATAAATATTTCATTTTTTATGCTATAACAACAAATTTTCGTCAAACCTACAACGCGCATTGACCCGGGAAACTTTTGTAATAGGAGAAAAGGCTTAATAGCTCCTTATCATATTAAACATACTGTGTGAGCTCTTCCAATACGAAGCGGTATGGTATGAGGCGTTCTACATTTAATGAGAATGTCCTACCGTGTGCACAACACTACTTACTGGTTTGAAACCAGATATGACAAGTCTGGGGAGAAGTGATACAGCTACAGTGTATTTAGCAAGTAATAATAATAAACATAGATTCAAGTAGTCACTACATAGATCACTAACCTAATCTGTTTTCAACATTAAATAGAACTATAATGGCATATTGTACGCAGATATCAGTTTCGGAAATTTCAAAATTTGAAAACCTTTATAACACTGCGTGAGCTTTTTGCGCTGTTTGTATTTAATTTACAAGATCGGTGTAATTATTTCAGAAAAGAGAGTGCACCTCTCAACTCTATTTTAAAAAAAAACCAACTATTGCAATAGAGACTGCATGCGGCTATGTTCCCCTCGGTGGTGGTTAAAGTCTCTGGATCGCAGTGTGGGAGTGTATGGAGTTCAGATATTGTTTATTGGCGGTTTGTTATTTCATTGGTAGAGTATTTGAAAGTAACAGAACGAAGTGTTTCTCTAAAACAAGCACAGAATACCAGACCATCATCTCTGAGTAAAGACGGCAGGCTGCATTGACTCTTGTTTGAAACATATTTCCCAGCCCAACCCAAAACAAACAACGCACACCCTTTAATCACCAAAATCCTTCTATCATCGGTGAGTGTGTATCGAATAAAAACATGCAGATTTCATTCCTGTGCATCGTTTGTTCTCCTGTACCAATTCCTGGTGGTATGTGGTTAGATCTACAGACAAAAGGTTAACAAATTTAAAGAGAGACGTACATGATCTGTGGCCGATTTTTTGTGTGACTGAAACATGATGTGTTTGGTTGAAAACACTTGTAACTATGACATAATTTACAATAATAAACCCACGTGCATGCGGAAGCCTACAACAAAGCAAATGATAAATGACAAAGGTGAAAAGCATCTCTCGAGATATACAAATTGGTAGTTGCTACCATAACTTTGGAATTTGAAAATTTAACTCAAGTGACTTATTAAAGATACATTATGGAAGATTAGATAAAGAGCTGACACTTCTCACTCTAATAATTAAAGATAGGTTACCAGGCAAAGAAATATACGACACAGCAGCTAATCGTCCGGACAGTCAACAAGAGTTGTCGCACATTTTTACTTTTGTCGGTAATAATACATTTATAATACATTAAAATATGATGAACAACAACAACTCATTAAGTAATTATCAGGAAATGATTTGAATTTGTTTGGATTCTAGTTTTGACCCATGCTTACTTTTAGTGTACAAAACATTTAATATCACGGATTTGGCGGTTCAAGTTATTATTAAAGATGAGCTACAATGTCGGCGTAAAAAATCCAGATCATGTGAAGGGAATATGATAAAACATTCAGTCAAATTGTTTCACTCTATAAACCGAGAAAATCATTATAACCGCTGTCACAATAATCAACATAGTCTCGATTATCCATTTTTGCGGTCAATCATCAATGGATATTGAAAAGCAGATCGGATTCAAATTTTGTGGTTAATCATCAATGGATATCGAAAAGCAGATCGGATTCAAATCCAGTGAAAATCGGACACATAAAATGGCATCGGGAGTTGATTATGATCTTTCCATGTTAATAAATGTCTAGTTAAAGGACAATATTGGTGCCAGTCATTATCACATATGTGATAGAACTGATTAAACACTTTCCAAATATAATATTAACACAGAGATCATTGCTACCATAGAGGAGTAATAAAGGATTCATGAATCGGAAGTGACGAACGCCAAAGGAAAACACGAGTTATTCCTCTATATAACTAACTGAAGTGACTAGTGATAACAGATACATGGGCGAATATCTGCTCACTAATAATTACCTCGAAGATCTAAAATTGCTGTGTGACAGTAGTGACACTGTGAGAGAATATCTTACAATTCATAAAAAGAATTGACTGCCACTAGATAAGAGAACAGGAAAGAAAAACAGATTAAAAGTCCGTGCATTACCATGTTTTTATAAGGTAGGGGAGACCGGGACACATTGAACCACCATGGATATATCCTATATAAATAATACTATACAACCCAACGCTGTACAGAAGTGAGATAACTTCTTAGACCCATTTCTCCATCAATAAGCCACACGCTGTCAATTATTTTCTTAGGCAGTGAATTTTTCAAAAAAGCGCTTAAAAGAGAAACATTTTCCATACATGTTAACTTCTTAGCCTAGGAAATTCTTGTACTTAAGTTCATATATGTCTAATCTATACAATCCAGATAAACCGGGATTTGCTCCATGTAAGAGGGCATATTTTTTTTAAATTTTGATCATGAAATAAGAGATCTTCTAATGAAAACATTTGATATGAAATGAGGACAAACATGTATTTCTATTTTTCCCGTGTTCTGTTATCTTATGACACTTAATTACTTTATTGTGTCGTCAGATAACCTCTTGCGGTCCCATATAACAACTTTTTGTCTTCGAAGGAAATATTAGTGAGCAGAAATTCGGCCGTTTGTCTGTCATCACTCGTCACTTCAGTCATTCACATAGAGAGATAACTCGTGTTTTCCTTTGGCTTTCGTCACTTTCGATTCATGAATCCTTTATTACTCCTCTATGGTAGCGATGATCTCTGTGTTAATATTATATTTGGAAAGTGTTTAATCAGTTCTATCACATATGTGATAATGACTGGCACCAATATTGTCCTTTAATATAACATTTTGGGCCTAAAGAAAGAACCGCAATAGTCAGATTTACCCTTTTGCATAATGCATGTTTAACCTTAAACGACGGTTCTAGATCGCTCTCGGAGATTTTCAGTCAACATAAGTATAAACCGAAATATAACGTTTCACCTGTCTAGACAGAAAATTAAAAGATGCTTAAAAGTAGATAATAAAATGTTTGTCTGTCACACGGTGTTCATAATGATAGAATGTGTTAAAACGGTTCCGAATGGCAATTTGTGTACATGTTGGTAACAAAAGGTTAATTCTTAGGCATCAATCAGAACCATTGACCTATGAACTTGACATTTTATATACACCAGTAATGATAGTGATAAAGTTGATAGTGCAGTCCACCTGGTCGATTAGCTTATATACATGTATTCAGGTATTAAAGGTTATATTAATTTACAGGCATCATCTGGCATACTTCGTTCAATTCCACATTACTTACTTTGGATGACAGATAAGTGTAGTCCCATTTCGACCATGCAGACGCAGAACTGTTAAACGCATTACTTACGGTTGAGTGACAGATAGCGTAGTCCCATATCGTATGCAGATGTTCTATGTGAACTCCTCGGACAAAATATGAATGATTCGGAATATACAATTCCTTGTTTGGAAGTAATGGAAGAAAAACCTTTAAAACCTGGCACTTGGCACAAATCTCGTTTAACAATTTTTGCAAATCTGGGGGCATTCAGGCACAAATCAAAATGGAATGGGGTTTAAAGTCCTATTTTTCCGCACCAACCGAGCTAACGAAAACGCAGGCATACGCCATTCAGAGGTGGGGCGGTATAAGGGATATTTTGCGAGGACAGCGGCGCTGCGACCAATTTTTATTTCATGTGCACTATAGACTGTTCCTGCACCACGTACACGATAGGCTGCTCCTGCACCACTGGACAATAAGAAACCATGTCTGAAAATCTGAATAACTTTCTCGACCAAGACCGGTCGAGCTAAGCCCCTCCCCCCTCCCAAAATCCAATTAGCCCCCCCCCCCAATATTTCGCCAACAATAATGATTTTTTAGGGGTGTTCTTAGCCGACCACATCCTCAGACCCTCCAAAAAATTCTGTAGCCCCCCCCCCCCCCAAAAAAAAAATCAAAAATCAAAAAAAATTATGAGCTGGTTACGGGCCCGCCGGTACCTCCAGGTTAGTGAGCCAGCGCCTTATTCACTGAGAAACCATGACTTCCGTAAAGGCGCGGATTTATTGTCTGTGGTATCATACATGTACCTGCAGTGATCAAGACATGCGAACGCTTTCGATACCCAATATCATTTCCCGTTTGAGCTCTTGAAATCTGTGATGACAAAAATATATATAATGCCGTCATTTCCCCTGTTACATAAACAATTCTTTCAACAGTGTTCCATTAATAAGGAGGTAAAAATCTACCCCAGAGCAATAAAATACGATACAAGAGTGCTCTTTTTATTAAAGAGATTATTATAGCACACACTGTTCACTAGTATGAATAAACAATAGACTGCTGAATAAAGATAAAGCTATGAATGAACAAATGAATGAATGAATTCGCGAACTAGTTTTTTTTTTATACAATACTACAAAATATATAAAAAGCCTTACCGTTTATAATAAAGCTTCTGGTATTAATCTCATCAAGCACTGTGGTTATTCTTCACTACACTCAAAATATCACTTCTTTAGCACCGTCTGAAGATTACAAACACGACATTAAACATAAACACAGCTTCGAAAAACGACCTTTAGTAAACGATTTTCTAATTTCGTATAAACAAACTTTCTTGAGCGCATATTATAAGTTTGTCAAACCTCTCACTATATATTCTCACTTCTTACAAATATTTTTTTTCATAATTCTAAGAAAGACTAACAAGCACGCGTTTAAAGGCGCGCGTTCTTGACACAGCATAGACACAACTCACGTTCGTTTTCTCTCAATCAGTCTGTTATAAGTTGAATTGTCTGGGAAATGGACCAATCCGCTGTAAAAGGGTTCATTCCACATTTTTTGTTGTTTCAATTATCAAAGAGGTTTTTGTATCCACCCATGTCTTGTATATACAGTAAGTGATACTCTTTATATTCAATTCAATACTTGAGTAAGTGTTTTATTTTCCCCCATTGGCGACGTATACTTTTTCTCGTTTTTATCAGTAAAAACTTATTTATGATCTTCAAGTATAGACTAATTATACACCATTAACGTCTTTTCAGCATATCGGAAATATCTGTCATGAACTGCATTTTGTTTCTGGCTTCAACTGTTAAATACATTATATGTTAGACATCTATCCACAGGGAAAGCCAATAATCAACTCTCTAGTTCTTCTGGTCGGTAGATTTTGAATGGATTAGACCATCTAATCGGTTAACGTTATAATGGACGTCCCACAATAAAGGGACTGATAATCGAGACTTCGTTACTTGGCATTCAGCTATTTATTGTTAAATCTCAAAACTCGTAACCAGGTAATTTGATTGAAATTTTCAATATATTCGTTTGTCTTTGTCTTAATCTTACAAATGCATGTTGAACATGGCAATAATGCTTACTTCTCGGCGTTACATCCCCATCACCCCCTCTCCACGTGACAATATTTATAAAGATACTATGGAAATAAATCAGGGAACAGGCATAGCATACTACAACTTTAACGCCCTTCCCGTAGAATATAATCTTATCTTCGTAATGTAACAGATATATACATGTATCAGCTCTGTGATTCATATATATCAGCAAAAACTATGGGCATGTAACGTTTATTCACGTGCAAAAGGGTTCAAAAAATCAAATTTTAAGCTTTCTATTCTCCTACTTTTTCAGCAGATATATATATATATATATATATATATATATATATATAGCTATAACCAGATCGTATAATGTTCTTGTAACAAGATTATTTTCCTTTTGATTTGCTCAGTCTTTTTCTTTTTTTACATGATTCAGTCATGTATTGAGATACTCTCTTAAATTCCAGAAACATTTAACAGTAATAATCTCTGTTTTCACAAACATAGATAACTGTCTGTTCTATATCCCACTGATGATCCTAGCTCGAAATATTCCTTGAAAAGGTTAAATATAATGTCTTGGATTCTTTAATACTCTGCAAAGACTTCGTCTTTTGGATGATAAATTTCTGTGAAATATCTACATTTATTTAGCAATGTGTCGGTTCATCTCTTTAATGATGTTTTGAAATCGTCTTTGTAAAATAATTCTTTATTTTCTATTGTAAAGCATGCATCTCCATATTTCATTCTGAGATTTTTTGAGTGGAACAATACGAATATTCTTAACAATTCTTTTCTCGTAAAGAAAATCAATTTATTAGAAATTGGACACTTACTACAACCATCAAATAAGTCGTCCTGGGCCCTGTTTCACGAAATTTTAACTTAAGATAAAATCCAATTTTAGTAGATACTTCAATTTTGATTGGCTAAGCACTAAAATCAATCTAATATTATCCAATCAAATTACTAAAATTGGGATCTTATCTTAGTTAAAATTTCGTGAAATAGGCCCCTGATATCTGAAAAAATGAACGGATGTGCGCAATTCAATATCAAGACAATCGACTAAATTAATAGAGAATAATAATATAAAACATTTAGCAAAGGTTTCGCGGGAAGCTTATTTATAAGAAAATATTTCCATGTTTCTACAATCTCAACAAAAAACAGCACAATAAAATAAGAAAGACCGGAGGTTCAGTGCGGAGGGATGTCCATCAAATGGGCACAAAACCAGACCCAACTTTTCTAGAGTAAAATTTTGCGTAGAATACGATGCCGAGTATAGTAATTTCAGGGCCGTATCTAGCGGGAGTGCAGTGGGTACATTGCATCCCCAGAAAAATAAGGCGCCCGAGAAATGGCGACCCTCAAAACATTTGACAACTTTTCAATTACAAAACAATACACTTGATTATGATCACACAGTGATACTCTTAAGGCACTGATCAGTCGATCGGTTTTAAGGGTACCCACGCACCAATGGGTACCTGATTCGTTTGCCCTGATCCAAACTTTCTTATATCACTTATGTGGAGTCTATGGGGCGATACCAAAGAAAAAATGCCTCTCCTAATAAGTCTGCCACCCTTGAAATATGGCACCCGTGAAAGAAAATTAACCATATTAAATACAAAATCGACTGTTAGGTGGTTTAAAAAAGGTGTTTCCAGCAGCGGAGCCGCCCCCATCGCATTAGATATTCTCGATCTGGTTGCCCTATCCACATGGTGTTTCCGACTAGCTCTAGTTTAGAGGACAAGAAGTTTCTCTTTTTGGTGTGTTTAAAATCAAAATGAGAAATAGCGCCGCCGAAATTGACACAAGGAATCACTTGCTAGTGGCTGCCAGACCCCCTATATGCAGCCCCTGTGAAATTCCGATGCATAAGGGATGCTGACCTGCTGGGATATGTCCGAGCAGACGGTAATCGAGCAGCGAGTGAGGAGCGCGGAATGCCGATGTTAGGCTGGTGTGTCCGCGGTTAGCCCATCCTTCTACTGGATTGTCAATTACATATTATGATATAAGTATATGTCGAAGTCAAGCTTGGGTGCTGGCTGTTAGCCCTCCCACAAGTGGCGTTTAGTTATTCTTTCATTCATTGTCCTGAGATGAAGGTCTATAGTAAAGTCGTGTGAAAGATGAGAATTCTACTAGATCTAGCAACTCAATATCAATAGCAAGTATTTTGTAAAGGTGACATTTTTAACGAAATAAACTTCATTATACATAATAACATGGGTCACTGGTAAACTTAGACTGAGTTCACTGGGCCCTACTTGGCCACTATATTTAGGATTCAAAGAACTCTCTGTTATTCGTTCTTGGCATATCCAAGGCCAGGGGCGTGACAGTGATTTTGATTGCGGCTCCAGGTGTGTGGAAAACGCTTTTGTGGCAGTCTAAATTTTAAAAAAAATCCACCGCTGCCGCAGGCGCTCGCTCAGTAACTCAGGCATTATATTGCATTGGCCCCTCACCACAATGCTGCACCCCCACTTTTAATATCCTACATACGGCTCTGGTAGTAATCAGTCCGTCGTTGGGGCGTTTTCGAGATATTCTGGGTCAAAGGACAAATGAGTTCATTTGCACTGAAAGTGAATGCGCAGCCATTCTTGTATCATGAAAATATACTGAAAATAATCGAAAGTAATCGCTCTTTCAATAAAAATGTAAACTTGCTAAATTCATCTTTGTTTTCGGTGACGTTGGAGGTCAAATTTTCCGTTTTTATCACTAGGAAGATTTAAAGCAATAAAATGTCAGCGTTAAATATAAAAAAATGCGAAACCTGTTTTAATTAATAGTAGGAGCATTTAAAACTTATCTTTAGGTGGTCTTAGTACCATACATTTACTTTGGAACGTTGAAACGATCTTGCATAACAGAACAGCACTTTGATGGACACCTCCCGCACTGAACCCCCAGACTATTATTTGTTTAAAAGTGAACATATTATTATTTTGTCCTAAGTCTAGTTCTAGATAATAATATCTAGTTTTTTACTATATACGATAACATATGTTTTTGAGAAATAATCATTTTATTTCCTGTTGATTGACACCAACAGTTTTAATTCGTGCTTAAATTGACAGATTGTTATCAGTTATTACATCCGATTATTACATATCTCTTTCAAGATAATACATTATTATGCTTTCAAATAATTGTGACACAGCTTAAATCTTGAAAATATATTTTTCACGCCAATGTACGAAGTCAGTCAAGAAACTAGGGTACGCCGCTCTGATACCCTCATTGGTTTTTAAGAGCCACCCATTACATTTTTGCGACTTAGACATTGTGCAGTTTCCACTGTTTCCGGCGATTGCAGGAACAATTATTTTTGTTCAAAGGCGCATTTTTAGTCCCATAAAACTGGGGTTTTTTTTCTCCCAAAAATCAATTTCTTGCAACCACTGCTTATTGCTACTTACTTGGGTGCAAGGTATCAGTATTCTACGCATTCTTACAAGAGATTTAATTTTTCAGAATATTGGAACAATGCCCGTTAATCTATCTAGGTTGGGGCGTGGCAGTTTTGGGCGTATCTGTTAGGGGTCATTCATGATTCCTATAATGGTGGTACTGAACAACTTCTACACAGTTTTAGGTGGTGAAGATTTCGGCTAACCTAGATCTGGAAAGCTTGTCATTGATTCTCTCTCACTACAAATGTCTGAATATTATATAGCTCTGTTAGTGGTACCCTATATACCACTAGAAATGCCTGTCAGTATGTTAATCTTGCCTGGGGCCATTTTGGGCGTGAAATACCACACCCACCATCAGATACCCGAAGACTTACATTCTGATTATTCCAGATATGCATGCATTGATACCATATAGGCGGCAATTGGTACATTTTTCAGCTAGGTTGTCCCCCAGCTGGGTTCCATGTTTGTAGTGCACCAGTGTCGTGAATGGGATGGGTGAGTACACATTACATACCCATTCTAGCAAACGAGATATCATTTCGATTTGAGCACTTCGCACAGCTAATACTACACATATTTGCTGTCCTTATATATTCATAAAAAAAGTTGCGGATGTGTTTTCAAGCAGAGAAGCAATGGATTATTTAATATGCACACGCCCACGTGTAATGTCACATGTTCTAGTTGAAATATAAAAAGTTAATGGCTTAGTTCATTATATAATAGCTGAAAACATTTTCAAGTGTTTCTAGATGGAGAATTCAACAACTGGAATGAATTGACACGGGACCCCCCAAAAAAACATAACATAATTACCATTCGTATTTCTAAGTTATTTTTCTCTTTTAATAGAATAAATTATATGATTCCTGTTTCATTTAACGGAATAACTAGTTTATTTCCGCTTTAAAAATAATCAAAACGGTTTGTTCAAGTGTTTGGGTGATGAATAGTTTCTTTCTAACAGACATGTAATTAAAGAAAAAAGGAACATGTATATACATATGTAACGGCCGCGCAATCTTGCAAATTATAAATGCTTTTTCCTCGTCTTTTCAAAAGAACCGCATTATAAAGTAATTATCAGAAAATCATTAGAATTTGTTTGGTTTTTATAAAGTTCTACCCCATGCTAACACTTAGTATAAGAAACATTCAAAATCATGGAATTAGCTGTTCAGTTATCAAAATTCATTGAAAATCGATATATACTTGTTCGTCTCAAGACCTTAAACTCTGTGTATCAATCTGAAGTCAATTGGATGATAAGTTTGGCCTCTAGAGCGTCCACAAGGTTTTTTGAAGTGACAAAGGGCCATAACTTTGGCAGTATTTATCAGAAATCACTGAAAATCAATAGGCATCTTCGTCTCATGACCTTAAACACTGTGTATAAATTTATAAAGTCAATCGGATATTAACTTTGGCCTCTAGAGCGTCCATAAGATTTTTTGATGTGATCAAGGACCATAACTCTGGCAGCAATTATCAGAAATCGCTGAAAATCAATAGGATTCGTCGTCTCATGACCTTAAACACTGTGTATAAATTTAAGGTCAATCGGATATCAACTATTATCGGAAATCGCTGAAAATCAATAGGGTTCTTCGTCTCATGGCCGTAACCACTGTGTATAAATTTAATCGGATATTGACTTTGGCCGCTAGAGCGTCCACAGGTGATCAAGGGCCATAACTCTGGCAGTAATTATCGGAAATGGCTGAAAATCAATAGGCTTCTTCGTCTCATGGCCTTAAACACTGTGTATAATTTTAAGGTCAATTGGATATTAACTCTCTAGAGCGTCCACAAGATTTTTTGAAGTGATCAAGGGCCATAACTCTGGCAGTAATTATCGGAAATCGCTGAAAATCAATAGGATTCTTCGTCGATCATGACTTTAAACACTGTGTACAAATTAAAAGACAACCGGATATCAACTTTAGCCTCTAGAGCGTCCACAAGATTTTTTGAAGTGATCAAGGGCCATAACTCTGGCAGTAATTATCGGTAATCGCTGAAAATTAATAGGCTTCTTCGTCTCATGACCTTAAACACTGTGTATAAACTTAAAGTCAATCGGATATTAACTTTGGCCTCTAGAGCGTCCACAAGATTTTTTGAAGTGATCAAAGACCATAACTCTGGCAGTAATTATCGGTAATCGCTGAAAATCAACTGGCTTCTTCGTATCATGACCTTAAATACAGTGTATAAATTTAAAGTCAATCGGATATTAACTTTAGCCTGTAGAGCCTCCGCAAGCAAATGTGGACGCCGGTCGGTCGGACGGACGGGGGCGACGACAATATGCGACCATATTTCAATGCGGGCGTATAAAAAGCGGCTATTCAGAGCAGAGATCTATTCTCGACGTATGAAGTAGACGAATTTCTGTGTGCATATGACAAACGGGTCCGGGGAGAATCGGTGCCGTTTACTAATTTTATGCCTTGGGGTACTATTTTATGTACCGATTTACACTAAACAGGAAATATTTTTATCATGATATACTTCAGACACCTTAAGTTAGTTTTCAGAAAAAAAAAAAATGGTTTCAGGATTTAATTTGCAAAGTAAACAAGTTAAAGGACCTTAACCCCTAACTCAATATTTGTCTTAACAATTGAAATTAAAAACACGAATTAGAATTCCGTGCCGTATCCTAATATCTCCAATTCCAATACTTAAGACACGGTGACCATTTTATTCAGTACAGGAGTCGTGGCTTCGGATTCCATTGGCAATGAACAAGGAATAGCACATCCTTTAAAAAGAAGACATTGCGGAAGTATTTAGTAATGGCTGATTCACAACCGATAAAATAATGATAAATAAAACCGTGTACATACAGAATGAACTGATAATAAATATTTAAAATTGTATATAGATCACTTTGTATACATTAATAATATGTGCTTTTACGCACATTTTCGTCCATTTTATGATATCAAAGAATCGAGCCATACACTCTTTAATATTGAGAACTAATTAACCCGCCCCGATGTCAATCGAATATTTACTGCTGATCAGTTTGAAAACAAGTGTCAATTTTGTTAATATGCAACGAATACCAAAAGTCGATTTACAAATAACAAATGTCGAGTTTTTGTATGAATAAAGCTAAAGGCTATATTGGGTAAAAGTAATGATCAAATTAGAATTTAGGATTGAGAATCAAGAGTGAAATGTGCCCCAAACACTCACCGACACACACTCTAATATTGATTGGTATGTTCGTGTCTTTATTAGAAGTGGGGTTTAAGATTCATTTACAGAAGTGGATCTTGTCACTTGACTTGGTTTTAGTGGCGTTCCATTTGTTCTTTTCTTTTGTACATTAACCTCGTCTAAATAGTTCCTGATTAGAGAAAACTTTTCCCGCACTGAATTTCTTTCGGTCTTTATATTCAGTGACCTGTGTGACCACCGTGCCAATTTAATAAGGGCCTTCAATTATTTGCTTCACGTTAATTTTCGAAACAAGAATTGAAATCATTTAGCAATTTGCTATTAAGCACTTCCCTGGTAGCTTAATCACACAGCTAGGAAACATATTACTCCACACCCTACGGCCAAACCACAAGGACTGGCCATTTCACTGCATCTTATTTCATTATTGTAAACCATATTTTAGCCTGTCTATGTGATCCCACTTCTCTATTAAGGGTGGGGGGGGGGGGGCTAGTGGTCTGGAGTGCCGCGCTTCGACCTCAAGCTGGCCGGTCACATCTGGCTTGCGGCTATGGTTTCGATCCCTGGTGTGAGCGTATGTGGCATGGATATAGGGGCGCCTTCTCAACCTCGTGGGTTTCCTCCGGGCAATCCGGTTTCCTCTCACAGCTAAAGACCCTTACGCGCAAGCGAATTATTGAAATAAAATCTCTCTCTCTATTACGATACATGTACAAATAGCCTATACACACGAAATTTCATAAATATAGAACATAAAATGGATAATATTGGGCCATTTTTAAATAAATATTTGGATGGGGTAAAATGTATTGTAAATGTGTGGTATTGTTTGGTCAGGTATGATACAGGTCTGCACATCCAAATCTCCCAGCTGAGAGAGACGAGGATGTAAATCTTTTGTGTATGAATGAATAAATTGTTGAACTGAGTTCATCTAATATTTAAAGAATTATTTGTTTAGACTCCTTCATTAAACACTAATAATATTATGTCCGGATATTCTCCTTCACTTGCTGTATATCAGTAGACGAGAATGAATGCTTCTTTAATAAATAGGGCCTATATAGGCCTAGTGACAATCTCATTTGAAGAGCTCCACAAAGGTTATTCAAACAGATCATTATTTATACATACCGTCACATCGTGGATATCTTGGCGGGAAGCATAACTCATCTTCCCGCCAAATTCTATTGTATCCTCTACTATTATTATTTATCTCTGAGTAAGTCTTATGAAAGAACACCCCCGGGGAGCAGTCTCTAAATCCTATACTCACTTTGATCCCCTCTGTCAAAATTAGATGATCAGAACAGAAGACCCCCCACTGCTAAAAAATAAAATAATACGCACCATTTGTAACTCATAGCGTGGAATGGGAAAACATATCTAGCCTTCTCGCTTGTGCATCGCCAAGACAACACACGGCTTCTAAGACTTCTGCGAGCGGGTCTGGCACCAAACCGCCATGTTGGAATTATATTGGAATTTTACTACTGCGTTGAAGTCTGCTTATTGATCGCGGCCGATTATGTCTGGTCGTCCGTGGCAGCGGTAGTCAAGTACAATGAACCTGACTTTAATTATCAAGTTCCATGATCGCCCATAGCCTATGGCCTATGGTGAGGTATTAGGCCATTTTGTGAAACAGAAAATGAAAAACATTTCAGCCATTCAGAAAAATATCAATAGTCTGACTGACGTCTTATAATTCATAAAAAAACGACGTTATTTTTGTTAATTTTCTCTTTTTAGACCAAGAAAAAAACAAATAAAAATTGCTCAAAAACACGCAGAATCAAATAATAGTTTTTACATGGATGTAATCGTTTATTAAACGATTTGCAGGGGAGAATTAAGGACTATGAGAATCTTAGCACTAATGTAATCAATGAATAAAAATATTAGAAACTATGTCAAATGGGGTTTTTTTTCAAAATTTAGAATGTTGCATTATTCTTGTATAAATTAATTCCATATTCCAGCTATCCGCCATTAGGGGATATTATTCAAGCCTGACTATAACAAAATCGCAGGAAAAGGATTGTTTGATAAAAACTGATATGATCACGACGATCAAAACCACGATTTCAATCGTAGCACGAATCGTGATAGTAGGTTCCCACCAGCAGCCGTGTTGACCGTCCCACCAGCAACCGTGTTGGCAGTATCGAAACGTATCCGAATGCACCCGTATGTAACTGATCGTGGACTCATAAGGGACAATCCAATCGTAACGCATCATTGGCATCAACCGACGGTGGGGACCTGAATAGGGGGTTGATAGCCGCTCCAGATTATTAGCCTGACAACGACAATGTACTTTTATAAAAAAAAAAGAACGCCGAGAGACAGAATTATCTGTGACGTTTGTTTTCATGGAGACACATGCAGTCTATTGAAACTATTATAATGAAGTGGATACAATATTTATCTCAGAATTTAACAATAATGAACTTGCTTGGTCAACAGTGTTTATTTTTCCAGAAATATAGCCTTCTTTTAACCCGTTCGCGATTTGATCACCACTGGAAAGTTATGTCTTCATTATAGTCGGTCTAGCGAATTCAACCGTAATTGTTATTGACACTAATACGAGACCGAACACAATACTGATGTGATTATTTTATCTGTGTTAAATTGTAATCACAATTTTCACAAATATAAATCTGGATCAGTCTGAACAGTGAATTTGATGCAAAATCAGTACTTACAGACGGTTACAACTGTAAGTGAAATATCGATTAATGGTGTGATAATTGTTTCACTGAGATTGGGGCATCGTCCCTTATATCTATTTTGATTTATTTTGTTGGGCTGTCAGTAGATGAAGCTAATAAAATGGAATTTACATAGTTCAGCACGCCCACTTTCGTTTGAATCTTTCGATAGAGCCTGTCCCGTCATCGGTCAATGTAACACAATATACCTCTCATGCCTTGTGTTATACGAATGGAATTTTGACCAAGAGTACAATAATTAGGTAATACTTGAAATGGATATATTTTTCGAAGCAATGGTTAAATTACAGATATAGCCTGTACTGTGTATAGGGTTCATATTTATACATTAAACAATCTTCTTTTTAAAAAAGAAAATGATGATACAGAACCTTCTTTCAAAACAAAAATGTGTTGAACATGTAATCATAAATATCATTCAGTGCAACAGCTCAATTGAGACATCTTACAGGCGCGGATACAGTGGGGGGCGCACCCGGCGCACGCCCCCTCTATCTTTAGAGGTGGCGAACAATTTTTAGCTCCATATATTCTCGCGAGAAAGGAGAACAAAAATAGTTTAGGTTGGAAATCGTAAGTTACAGTACTAGTATAAATTTAGTCCCTGTGAGCATATTTTACACTCAAAAATCTCAGTTACGGGCTTCGCACTCCCAAGTTGGTGCAGCACGCCCCCTCTTTCTGAAAATCCTGGATCCGCCCCTGTCTTAAATATCTCAAATGAAATAAAAATAGTAAAATACCAGAAAGGGCATAAATGAAAATAATAAGAGCGGTTGGGTACGATTCGAGTTGATATTTGGCTTACAAACAGAAAGGAAAGAAACATGTGGTGATGTTATGCTAACCGTGGTGGAAATATTCAGGGTGTTGTCCTGTTGTAAACATAACGTATTGTGTAGTACAGGTGTCCTTCCATTAATACGCCCATTTCAGTCTGGTTTTTCCCGTTCGGGACAAGACGTACGTTGTGCCTTAACCCCATTCGCCCAGAAACCACCAACACCACCACTCAAATACTTAAAAGAATAATGTCGTGTGTTAAAAGGGAGGCAAATTCATTCTATACCGTTAACAACAGGATTCACACCACTTTCATGTTTCAACAAATTTAATCAAGCCGGTGTATGTAAGTAATAGTTATTAACACACTTTCCTCGGTGTATCGGTGAATATCAGGACAGTTTTGGTCGGAGGCTCAGCCGAGGCGGAGCCGAGGCGGCCCACGACCAAAACTGTCCTGATATTCACCGATACACCGAGGAAAGGTGCTAATAAGTTACTTACATCACATTTCTATCGAGTATTGTGAAGCAAAATGTGAAAAATAGTATTTATTATCGAGTCGTTTCAACCGAAAAGTGACAAATAATTTCAGCTCTTTTATTTATCCCTTTCTGTGCCTCACGTTACATTTCATGGTAGTATTTACACGTGCGTCTTGTTGTGAAACCCCGAGCGTGAAACAGCCACGTGTTTGTTTAGACCACATCGTCAAAACAACTTGTCTATGGTGTAAAGGACTGCGATGATATTAAATGTAGTGTAAAGGAAATTCGAAACGTGGGTTATTGATGGTCAAAGTATACATTGGCGCATGGTTCGTCCGTTGAAATTTAATTGTAATGAAATTTATAACTTTCTGGGCGTTTTTTTATATCCTGCTTATTTTCAAGGCTTGCGAAGTGTCTAGCAAGAGAATCACAATTAGTTAAAATAATTATTCAATATTCTCATTTATATGTTTTGCATAATAAATCAAACCAAATTATGGAATAGATGCCAATAGATATGTGTAATAATTGTTTTTCGCAATATGTTGTTATGTTGATTTTATGTCATTGCATATATTTTTGCACTGCCATGTAGTTCCTACCGGTTTGTTTTGTTACTATGATTTTGATTAGTTGTCTCATGTACCTTAGCCTATTGCAGTATGAAAAAGTAGTTATCATTGCGATCTGGGTCGGACTAAACGTCCGCTTCTTATTGCTTGATAAGTTTCTTAAACGGTGTGAAAGTATCCGTGTATCAGAAATGAACAGTACTCTTTTTAAAAAGTGTCCTGTTCAATTCTGATACACGGCTACTTTTACTCATGTATTGGAAATGAACAGGACAGTTTCATCAAAGGTTGCCATTGGCAACGAGTAGAAGTGGGATGTAATAGATATTAGTACACTTTCAGGACAGTTTTGGTCGGGGGCTCTGCCGAGGCGGCCCACGGCCAAAACTGTCCTGATATTCACCGATACACCGAGGAAATGTGCTAATAAGTTACTTACATCACATTTCTATCGAGTAATGTGAAGCAAAATGTGATAAATAGTATTTATTATCGAGTCGTTTCAACCGAAAAGTGACAAATAATTTCAGCTCTTTTATTTATCCCTTTCTGTGCCTCACGTTACATTTCATGGTAGTATTTACACGTGCGTCTTGTTGTGACGCCCCGAGCCTAAAATAGCCAAGTGTTTAGACCACATCGTCAAAACAACTTGTCTATATGGCGTAGAGGACTGTCAAAGTAAGCATCGGCGCATGGTTTGTCCGTTGAAATTTAATTGTAATAAAATTTATAACTTTCTAGGCGGTTTTTTTTATATCCTGCTGATTTTCAAGGCTTGTGAAGTGTCTAGCAAGAGAATCACAATTAGTTAAAATAATTATTCAATATTCTCATTTATATGTTTTGCATAATAAATCAAACCAAATTATGGAATAGATGCCAATTGATATGTGTAATAATTGTTTTTCGTAATATGTTGTTATGTTGATTTAATGTCATTGTATATATTTTTGCACTGCCATGTAGTTCCTACCGGTTTGTTTTGTTACAATGATTTTGATTAGTTGTCTCGTGTACCCTAGCCAAGTATCCGATGAAACAACTAGTGATCATTGCGATCTAGGTGGGACTAAACATGCGCTTCCTAATGCTTGATAAGTTTCTGAAACGGTAGAAAAGTATACGTGTATCAGAAATGAACAGTACTCTTTTACGAGAGTGTACTGTTCATTTCTGATACACGGCCACTTTTATGCCATGTATTGGAAATCAACAGGACGGTTTCATCAAAGGTTGCCATTGCAATATCTTAATAGGGTTTGACGTATAAGGTTTTCTCATAAAATGCGTGTTTACATTCTTACGATGTGTGTGTGTATTGGAATGGACAGTACAGGGGAGGGGAGGGGGGCGATGTCGTAAGCCCATAATGCCACTCCCCAAACCCGCCAATGATTTGCAGGAATTCTAATCGATCTCTTTTTCTATTTCCTTAAACAAGTTAAGGTAAGTGTGTCAGTGTGATATGTTAGTATATTAGATCTACAAATCTATTATTTATCCAGTTAATTTCCAAACAACTGACAGCTGTCACTGACTTCATTTTAGAAATATTTCGATTTGATTAAAATTCAATAATTTCTTAGCATATATTTGTAAAAGTAACGATATATACTTATTATAGCACAATAATATAGTATTAATCGTGGCGACGACGTGCTGAAATTTTGACGAGAGATTAAAATGAAAAGTAACCAGAACGCATCGGATGTGTAATATTTAATTTTATGAAATATTTTAAATGACCAATCTAAACATTTAATTACAGATGTATTATTACTATTAGAAAAGAATATACACTGAATGAACTTAAATCTTTCTTTTGTATTAAAGAAACTGTTTATTTTTCTTATAAAACAGTCCTAAAACGGATATTTTAAGGACTGAAGTGTTTTAGTTTATGCAATGGAAAAGACCCTAACTGGATTAAGAAGTGGATAAGTATGAACGTGTTTGAAGACATATGGTTTAGAAATGAGTATGACAATTTACTTTATCTATTTTATTGCTTATTAATATACAAGTGTCGCTCATCTATGTACTTGTGGATTCAGTGATACCGCATTAGTTGCCATCCGTCGGAAGTCCTAAGGACCCCCTTAATTCGTCATATTTTCGACTGGTATCCGTGTTTCTTTTTTGTTTATTTACTGGGAAACGTCAGAATGCGCTAATTTTGTGGCAGAATTGTATTTTTTTCAGGGGGAGATACTTCTAAATGGCTCCGACACAAGTGCCTTAAATGCCAGGAAATCACGTTTCCGACCTCCAATTTCTGAAAATTTCCAGGGCTGAGACCCCCCCCCCCGACCGACTCGCGGGGTATCACGCCTTCGGCTCTCGCGGGGCATCACGCCTTCGGCTCTCGCGGTGGCCCGTTTAGCTGTCCATAGCTCCGCGATTGGGGATCAGGGGCCCCTCACATGTTCCAGGTCCCAGGGCCCCCCACCATGGTTAATCCGGCGTTGGATCTAGCTTTGAATTGGTTTAGAAATAGTGATGAATTAGTTTGGTCTGACTAAGGTGGTATTTTGATTACTTACACACTTCTATAACCTGTATCCTACAACAGATTAGGACGATAATCCCTTTCATTTTATTTCATTTTTATGTCGATTAGTGACAAGCTCTAAATAGTTGGTTTCGTCTCGAAAGATACAGCGGAAGTAGCTTTACTTACTAATTTTAGTTTCATTTTTACCATCAAATTTTAATACAGACGATCACCCACATTTCAAAACATGTATGAGCTCGTCAAATAGAACAAGAACAGCAAAGTCAAAGATAAAAAAAAAGCATGTTCATTTCGTCTGTTTTGCCCTATCCAATTTGTCTTCTTTCTTCGCATGGTGTTCTGCCCAATTGATCACCAGAATCTGTCAATTATATTTTTCACAACCACCTGGTACAATTTCCGTATAGTTCTTGAGCACACCACCATATTCCTTGGTATGTGTAATGTGTAATGTAATTTAGTGTAATGTGAGTTACTATATCTGATGACTATTTATTTTCAGATCATGCCATGCATTTTTTTTCTTTTTTACCCAAAGAGTGTTTAAAAGTCCGAAAAATTGTATTAAAATAGACTTGCATTGTAATCCTTGTATCTTTTCCTCCATATTTCAGTTACTCAGATGATGATTATGCTTATGGCCATTCTGTTGCCAGTGACGTTGTTTTTGCTGCTCTTGGTGTACTTTTACGATGAACTAGACGGACAATCACAATCCCAACAGGGAGCCCGACATGGTGCCACTCTAGTTTCTGTACGACAAGAGCTCCCAGCTTGCTATGGGAACACGGGGACGCCAAATACAGCATTTTCCTCGAATACGGGACAATTTCATGGCGCCCGTACGTGTATTAATACTGGTGTGGCTAATCCACCAAACACACACAGCAACCCAAACACAAGTACAGATGTGGACGTCCCAAGTTCGGTTGAGCATTCATCAGCTAAAAGACAACCCGAGCCAAAGCCACCTGGAGAAACCGCACAACAGGCGGGCGGTGAGCCACCCGTAACAAACCATAGCGACGATCCATCCTCTGTGAATGGTCAAGGAGCAGATCAACAGAAAGACATTGATTTGTCTCCAACACAACCAGATACTAATGAAATGGAACCTTCGGTACCATATCGTGAAAATTTAATCTAAAGATAACGCGATTTATTTATCGGTTGCTAAGTGTAAATAAATGTTCGGATTTCATTTTAAATGTCTTACATGTACTTGCCAGGAATTTAATAATAACAGTTACCCCTGTATTATTCCGGCATAGCGGATCCGACAAGGTAATTGTAACCGGTTAATTGGGGTTCAATCAATTTATATAACCTATTTATAAATACGTATTTATGTGAATTCTTCAAAGTGTTGTAATTACATGTAATTGGAACGTAAAGTTTTATACTTGAACCTGATTCAATTGACACAGAATTCAAGTGTTTCGTTTGATTTGACCTAATCCCACTGGTGACTGGACATTTCTCGGGTTTCTGGAATATGCAGAATTTACGATTATTCGAGGAGTGTGTTTAATATTGGTGGGGCACAATACTCCATAAAATCAATTAATTAAAAAATCTGTCGATCGAATCGAGTTATGTCATTTTTGTGCATGCTTATATTGGGATGTGGTTGGTGACACAGTTATCAAAAATAGTGTTTCTTTTTTCAGCATTACCGAGTAGTGTACTGTTATGACCGGTTGAAAGTGGATACAGGGATTTCACAGAATTTCTGTGCGCTTGTTTACAGAGAGAATTTCCGTTTAAGGTTATAGGTTGTTTTAAACAAAACTGTTTAGACAAAATGAATTATCGAGCATTTCCGAATACCAAGTGGCCTATTGTAAAATTCTATTAAAGTAAAGCTAGGGTTACACAATAATGGTGAAGATGTAAAGTCTACATACACAAATTTATGTCGACAAACAGGCCAGAGAGTGGGCCATAATACAATACACTAGGTTAACTGATGAAGTATGACACGAAAAGATTCATTTTGTAATATTAGCAGGGGCGGATCCAGGGGGGGGGGGGGGGTATACATTGTCTTAAATTAGAAATTACATGAATGGAAGTTAGAAATTACATGAATGGAGGTTCGAAATTACATCAACAGAAGTAAGAAATTAGACGATAGCATAGAGAATTTTGACTCTAATATACTTTCAAAAGTTTAGCGTAGGCTCTATATCTGCCATCCCACATTTCAGAAGGTATCCGTTGATAAAAAAAGAGAAAAAAGTAGCCTAAGTTGTCTGAAGATTTAAGCTCAGAATATTGTGCCCTTTGCTATAACAGCTCATAGTTCAGTTGTTTGCGAGTGACGATTACTTACCATTACAATTTCATGCAAGTATTTTAAAGCAGAAATTACTAGGCACTTGGGAAGTTGGGAATCGCGTGGAATTTGGGGATATAATTAGCCTACCACCAACCACATTTCTTTTACTACAAACAGTTCCAAGAGTCAGATCGTTATACTGATCTAGGATTAAGATTCGCGCACGTAGAATAAACCACCGTTTGATTCACAAAAATATATAAATAGATTTGGAGGTTTCTTGTAACAGGTGAAATTGGGCGTGGAAATTTAAACTGTTATTATACCACAGAAGAAATATTACACGCAATACTCTATATCTACAGGAAATCACCTCTCCTATAGCAGGAAGTAACATTATAAAAGGCCTCTATGTATTATATATACCGATATCTATCCTATAGGTTACTCAGCACTATATAATAATAGTGTCCTTGTTGTTATATATTAACAAATACAAATCTCATTAAAGCTATAGTTTGTTGTTTTATTAGTTCTTTTTATTTTGATGGTCACGACATAGTGGCGTAAACAACCAAATATTAAAATAATTTTTTTTTTTTTTATCAAAGATGCATTATGTAAGAGCTAAATCTACACATTGCAGATCTTTCTTTTGGCCTCAGATGTGATATAGTTTAATAAGACATTTATTCACAAGATATGCCAATAATCAACTCTCTAGATCATTGGTTGGTTGTGGGCTTGAAAGGATTGAAACATGCATGCAATTTAATTTAAAACGGGATAACCAAGACTTTGTTTATTATCGCAATTTGAGACTAGCTATTCTTCAACCAGTCATAACTTTGCTAAGTATAAAGTAGTTTTGACTGAAATTTTCAATAGATCCTTTTTTCATTATCTATATTCAAACTATTATTCCTATAACCAAAACCTCTTTATCTTATATAATGCTTCTTTAATTTACAGCAGTGGACTGAGAAGGAGCCTCTAAGTAGCCTATTGTATTTTCTCGCACCCTGGGGTGCGGGACAGGGACGGGTATCCCTGGAATGAATGGCCTCTCATGGGTCAGGGCCCACATTCTGCCTCTGGTATCTTAGCTATTGTTTCCGCAAACCCGTAGTCCCATTCCTGCATCTATACTAATATTTGTGAATGTCGTTGTCTGTATTATTATTATTATTATTATTACAGCATATTTATAGTGCACCCTTTCATATAACATGTTCAGGGGCACTTTACAAAGTGACAATGTAATCATAAATAAACAACAAGATGTTAACGATTGCATACAGAGTCAGTTAAAAGCCTGATTAAATAAATCTGTTTTAAGTTGTTTTTAAAAGAATATAGAGATGTACAACATCTTAAACTAAATGGTAGATTATTCCATAAAACAGGTGCTTGATAACTAAAAGAGCGCTGACCATAAGAGACTAGTTGAATAGTTTTGGGCTTTAAAAGTAGTTTATCTGACGTACGTAATGTTCGGCCGGGTGTATAAAGTTCTAAAAGATCTGAGAGGTAAACAGGAGCTAGATTATTTAAGCATTTAAAAGTAAGCAACAAAATCTTAAAATCATTTCGATATTTAACAGGTAACCAGTGTAAATTGTATAAAACAGGAGTTATGTGGTCACATTTTTTAGTTAAAGTAACAAGTCTAGCAGCAGTATTCTGTACTTTTTGTAATTTATCTATAAGCTTTAACGGTAAACCAACTAAAAGTGAATTAAAGTTATCTAATCGAGAAGTGACAAGAGAATTAACAAGTGACTTAGTGGCCTCTTCAGTTACAAATTTACGTATTTTACCTATATTTCTAATATTAAAATAGCACAATTTACAAATATTATTTACTTGAGCTCCCATAAGCATAGAACTATCAAAGATTGCGCCAATATTACGAGCAGAATCAGATGAAAATATATCACAATTACCTATTACAACAGGGGGATTACCATCTGCAAATTTCCTTAAGTGATGTCTTGAGCCTAATAACAAATATTCAGTTTTATCATCATTTAATTTTAGAAAGTTCTTTGACATCCATTTTCTAATTTCACTAATACAGTTCTCAAGTTGCAGTTTTGATAAATTGAAAGAGGATGGACAATTAGGTTTAAATGAAATATATAATTGAGTATCATCGGCATACAAGTGAAAGCTGAGACCATATTTTCTAACAATATCACCTAATGGCGACGTATAGAGGGTAAATAAAATCGGTCCAAGAACTGAACCCTGGGGAACCCCAGATGACAAAACAGATTCAGAAGACGATTTACAATTAACTAAAATACACTGTTTTCTACCCACAAGATAGCTTTCTAAAAGATTTAATGCAGAGCCACAAATACCGAATTTAAACTGTAGTCTACGTAGAAGAATGGGATGGTCCACTGTGTCGAAAGCAGCAGATACATCCAATAAAATTAAAAATGTACATTTTCTATTATCAATTTCCATCAAAATATCATTTGAAACCCGGGTTAAGGCTGTTTCGGTGCTGTGGAATTGTTTATAAGCACTTTGAAATGGTTCATACAAACAGTTATCATCTAGATGGGCCTTTATCTGAGAAGCAATACATTTCTCTAATATTTTAGAAATAAAACTTAAGTTAGAGACAGGTCTGTAATTTTTAAAAATATTAGGATCCAGTGTAGACTTTTTAATTAAAGGGGTAACATAAGCTTGCTTGAAAATGTTGGGAGCAGTAGAGGGTGATATACAAGAATTAATAATATTAGTGAAAACTGGAATAACTTCGTCTAGACAGTCCTTAAGAACAGGAGTCGGAATAGGATCTAATGAACAAGATTTAAGAGCAGACGATTTAATTAACTTTAAAACAAAAGATTCACTAACCAAATTAAATTTTTCTAAATAAACAGAGTTTTCTAACTTATCAAAATCATGAGCGTTAAAGTCAATAGTTTTATTTAAATCATCAAGTTCAGTTCGTATTTTCTGTATTTTTATTTGAAAGAAATCAGAGAATAAATTAGCATTTTCAGCATCATTATCATTATCCGGGAGAATAGTTCGCTCAGCATTATAATCCAAAAGGGAATTCACAACTTTATAGAGGTCTTTTTGTCTGTTTTCGCCATTTTCTATTTTGTCAGAGTAAAATTTAATTTTAGTGTCTTCAATTAATTTATTCACATTGTTTTTTAAAGATTTATAAATCTGTTTATGGACATGTAGATTTGTTTTACGCCATAGATGTTCGGCCTTATTACGATCCCTTTTGGCTTCTAAAATAGACTCATTAAACCACTGCGTATTGGGACGAATGGTAAATGTTTTTGTTTGAAGAGGCACAAGTGAGTCCAAAATTTCAGCAAGTTTAGAGTGGTATTGGGTTGCCTTCTCTTGTACATCTTGAATATGTTGAATGTCATTGAAGTCCGAGTTGACTATTTCCGTTTTAAATTTAGTAATGTCAAGTGATTTAAACCTTCGATATATTACAGTCTTTCTTGTTGGTTGTGGTTTCTGGATCTTTAGATTAAAACTTGCCGGGAAATGATCAGGTATTAATTTGTCAGAGACAGAGAGATTATCCAGTTTAATATCACATGGATTAGTTATAACAAGATCGAGAAGACGGACATACACCATACAGTGTGCTATGAGGGAAATTTTGCCTACACTTATTTCAAATTCAAAGGGATCTTTTTTGTGCACACCTATGTATACCTGGGACCACAGATTTTCATTCCATCCAAATGACTAGACAGCTACTTACCAGGTCCTCCGTCCTGCGCCACTGACAAGGGGAAACCACGACCGAGAAACTTTCTCGGCCAATGCTGGTATCAAACGCACGACCTCCAGGCTAGCTAGCCAGCGTCTTACCCACTTAGCCACTGTGGGTCCAAAATTGTGACAGTGATAATTTTAATGCCAGTAAGACCATTAATCCAAACAATTATAGACCCACCCTAAACTATTTCATGGACAACACCATCATTTTGCAGTGGAAGGAAACTGATGAAATGGAAATAACCCTTGCGACTGGACAGACAACCTTCACATCTTGTCGTGTAGAAGCATGAAATGGATATCTCGCCTCGTGACTCAGTGATAGACCCTATAATCTAAAGCGCACGTGTTAAATCAATCGGTCACAAAAAACATAATCGGCGAGATAAAAAAAAAATACGCTGTCACTTGATTTTCCCATTAAACCTGGTTTCATCTGTTACCAACATAGTGTGCCGTAGACAGTTTTTCTGGAGCAGCACAATTTTAAGATGTGTAAAATTTAGATAATGTTTGAAGCCAGAAAAAAGGCAATAGGCAGATATAGCTCCGACAAAATGCATCTGAGCAATTCTAGCCTAAGTGATTTCACATCACGATTTTATGTGAGGTTGGGAAACAAAGTACAGTAATAATAATTTTGCATACAATTTGTACAAATCAATCCAATCTCAATGAAGCTATTTTACTAGGATGTGCAAAATAAAAAATAACTACTTAAATTATAATAGGCCTTACACTACATTTTTTTTTTTTACTTTTGGGATATATGTTACTAGCCTGGCATATTGTAATTAGTATATCTTTATTTATTATATTCTATATCACCCAATAATAAGTCTCTATATACTTAAATACACTATATATAGCTCATTAATTACAATAATCCTAATATAAACACACACTGACATTTCAAATGTCAAATTTTCTCATTGTACTGTATTGCTTGTGTATCTGATGTGTAGGCTTATAATTTAAACCTAATTACTTGAAGATTATTTTATGTTCAAAACTGTATCGCCTATAGCCAAGTTAATGAGGCATTTGGAAGCAATGTATTTTTTAATATGTGTAACATTTAAATATACTGAGCGCCATAGAAAACGCATCACTTAGTTTTTTGTATAACAAAATGATCATGTCTTATTTGTTTTGCTTCTTCTGGTGAACAATATTCACGTGGGAACACATCAATAACAACACATTTGTATACTTATGGATGTTTAATCTGTAATCAACGGTACAAAGTCAGAGGGGTCAAAACCAAGGTGACATGAAATGATCTTAATTGTCCGGTTAAAGTAAAAAGTGGGCAATATACATTGACTATATTTAGCTGCATACACCATTGAGTGGGGCCATAGTTCTATTTGGTTGCAGGGAACAATATGGCCTATAGTGGTGACCACTGAAACCGGGAAAGTCCATGTGAAATGAGCAGTTTTAAGAAACATAGAAACATATTATTGTTTGCACTGTTTGCTCATCAAATTTATTCTGTCTGGATGTTTCCCCTTGATCTATTGAGGTATCATTCAATTGATGCATGCTTTCTGATCTGACATACAGCATTGGGGCCATGCAAAGATGTTTTCGAAAGTCAATGAGTACCCTAAGAAGAATCAATGAGGCAGGTGAAATTGGTGGAAGGGCAAAATATTTACTATGATTTGTCATTTAATTTTGTGATAGTTGGGTTCAGTGCAAAGTAAATAAAAACTTGTCTCACATAGCATACAATCAGGCCCACCTTTTAAAATTTCTGGGTTTGTGATCTCGTGCACATACCCTACCTCCTTCACCAGACTACACCTTGGTGAATTACATATTATCACAAAAGAAAAAACCTTGGTGAATTACATATTATATTTATTCACATACATTCAGCTGTTCATTGAAAATATTGTAATAAATGTATAATATTAATAACATGATTATAGTACATATTCATGCACTTACATATAAATATAATGGCTCACCTGTACATTTAGTTTTGAATCAACAATTGTATTGTTAGTAACTTCTTATATATACTTATATATACCAAGACTTGGAAATGTGAAACAATAAAATCTGTTTATAAATTTTATCTGGTAGGGTTCTACTAATCTTGTTATCTTTTGTGCTTTTAATCACGCAAATATGAAACTACATAGAATTATAGTTTGTCAGACTACTAAGAGTTAATATTCTTTTAGACATTAGGTCATGGTTAAGCAAAATCAGTTCTTCTATATTTCGATAATTAGAAAAAAGTTAAATTTTCATTGATTATTACATCTGTTATGAAAATATCTTTCCAAGTCTAAAAAGTTGAATAATAATTTCAGTATATTAATTCAAGTGTATACATAAGAATAATTTATGTTTTATTTCAATAAAAGATTATAAGAAAAATATGGATTTTTATCAAAATAACTGGTATGAATGTTTCGATAAATATATGGAATTTAATAAAACATTGTATCTGATGATACCACGATTAAGCCACTTTTAATACAGATCTTTTTTGACGCAAAACTGCAGAATATTTATACAATTTAAGATGGTGGTGTAAATTGAGAGGGAGAGGGAGAAATGGGGTTTAAAGTCCACTCAACACAAACTAGGTTACTGTCTAAATTTTTACTTATATCTTGGCATGTTAGTTTCATATTGTTCACAGGATATAAAAACAAATATTCCTTATAATTTAGACTCAAAATGTATTGTACAACAGGAAATTCATAAAATTATTAAACGTTATTAAACAGTTCAATCACTAGACAATCTGATAAAAAATATAAACTGGGCCCATTAAGCCCACATATTCAGAATTTTATATTACAAAATAGTTAAATGATTGAAAAAGCTGTACTTGAATGTTATTTTTTCCTGTCTACGTCAGAGAAAAATCTGTTCACAACCATGATCAGTTTTATTCGTCGTGTATAAAATATGTTCGTTTAAAACAATAATTAATGTCACAGGTACTAGAAACTTAATTCGTGGTGGTATATCTTTAACTATAAATAAAGCCATACTACCAAGATCATAATTTCTTGTCTCTTCCATATTCCTTGGGATTCATCTGTAAAGAAAATTAATTAACTGCCAAACAAAAAATTTGGGGAAATTAAATTAAAACTCTAACATGGTGAATAAAACCAATATAATGAATTGTAAGAGGAAATAATTTAATTTTGTTTTTAGCTTGTTAATACATGTAGTTTCATTGAACAAACAAAGTAAAGGCATTGCTAGTGAATACAGTTGGTATTACATTTAATTGACCTTAAAGCTTATCCATTTCTAACAGAAAGGAAACTAATCCTTAACAGGCTTAGCATATTCGAGCTAAACTTTATACAACCTGCACTAATGATCATCTTCTGGGAAACATATATTTCTCTGATGTCATTAGGACTATCAAGATTGATGTCAGCCCCCAACCTTGTTTTCATGTACGTTTTTAAATATAAAACCATTCAAGCACATTTTACAGTTCTCTTTCTTTTTATCTAATGATTTATATATAAAATCCTAAAAAAATACAGAACTAGAAAAAATAGGTTGCCAGGCAACGACACCTACACCCACCAGCAGCTAAATCGTCCACAACCTTAGTATACAATATTCTTACACTATTCTCATACAAGCGGCGGCCATTTTGTCCGGCAATTTTGGTCCGATTTTCACGAAATTCAAACTTGTGTTACGGTGAGGTAATAAAATGTTTTTTGGATAATAATTGCGACATCCAGGTGGACCACAAGCCATAAAAGGCTATTTTTCGGACAATAAGGGGCCATAATTCAGAAAGTTACAATCCATATGCGCAAATATGGAAAGGAACCAAGATCTTTGAGTTATAAACATGCATTTAAAGTTTCATCAAATTCGGTTCGAAATTGTGACCTCTACAGTGTTCACAACCTTCACATACCATAGTTTTTACACTTTTTGCGTACAAGCAGCGGCCATTTTGTTCATCAATTTTGGTCCGAGTTTCACGAAATTCGAACACAACCTTCTTTACGGTGATGTAATCAGACGTTTTTTTTAAATCGGATAATAATTTAGGCCTCAAGAGGGACAATAAGCTAAAAGATAGGTTGCCAGGCAACGAAACCTATGCCCACAGCAGCTAAATCGTCTGGGCAGTCAACAAGGGTTGTCGCATACTTTTACTTTTTTTGGTAATGAAACATTTGTAATACACTAAAATCTGATTAAGAGTAACAACTCATTATGTAATTATCTGAAAATCATTAGAATTTGTTTGCTTTTTATAAAGTTTTGCCCCACACTAACAATTAGTATAGGAAACATTTAACATCATGGATTTAGCTATTCAGTTATCAAAATTCATTGAAAATCAAAATACTTGTTCGTTTCAACACCTTATCAATCTGAAGTCAATCGGCTTCTTTGTCTTATGACTTTAAACACTGTGTATAAATTTAAAGTCAATCGGATATTAACTTTTTATAAAGTTTTGCCCCACACTAACAATTAGTATAGGAAACATTTAACATCATGGATTTAGCTGTTCAGTTATCAAAATTCATTGAAAATCAAAATACTTGTTCGTTTCAACACCTTATCAATCTGAAGTCAATAGGCTTCTTTGTCTTATGACTTTAAACACTGTGTATAAATTTAAAGTCAATCGGATATTAACTTTGGCCTCTAGACCGTCCACAAGATTTTTTGAGTTGATCAAGGGCCATAACTCTGGTAGTTATTATCGGAAATCGCTGAAAAACAATAGGCTTCTTCGTCTCATGACCTTAAACACTGTGTATAAATTTAAAGTCAATCGGATATTAACTTTAGCCTCTAGAGCTTATTGACGCAGGATGGAGGGACGGACGGATGGACGGACGGGGGCGACGACAATATACGACCACATTTCAATGTGGGCGTATAAAAAGGCGATTTTTCGTACATTCGGGGGGTATAATTCAGGAAGTTACGATCCGATATGCGCAAATATGGAATGGAACCAAGATCTTTAGATTATAAACATGAATTTCAAGTATCATCAAAATCAAATTAAAATTGTGACCTTTATAGGGTTCACAACCTTAATATAACATGTTTTCATGCATTTTTTCAGTCAATTTTGGTCTGATTTTCACGAAATTCAAACTCAACTTCCATTACCAGATAACGGTGATATAATCAAAGGGTTTTTTTTAAATCGGATTATAATTTTGACCTCCAGAGGAACCACAAGCTAAAAAGGGCGATTTTTCGGACAATCAGGGGACATAATTCAGAAAGTTACGATCTGATAGGCACAAATATCAAAAGGAACCAAGATCTTTGGGTTATAAACATGCATTTCAAGTTTCATCAAAATCGGTTCAAAATTGTGACCTCTACACTGTTAACAAGCTAATAATGTTATTTTTTGTACAATCAGGGGCCATAACCCATGAAGTTACAGTCCGATACATGCCAATATGGAAAGGAACCGAGATCTTAGGGTGATAAACCTATATTACATTGAAATCGGATAAAAATTGTGATCTGTAGACTGTTCACAAATAATTGTGGACGGACGAACAGGGGCGACAACAACAATATACGTCCACATGAAAATGTGGGCGTATAAAAAAATGGTAAAACTCATATATTTATCTTATCAGATTCTCCCTGTGAATAACGTATTATGTGAATAACACATTGTTAAATCGTATTCTGTGAATGAAATTTAAATAAAATATTATTAAAACCGGTACTAAAACCAATAAAACATTATTATAATCTTTCCTAATTTGAAACTATTATACAAGATTAGATAATAAACAGAGTTAATTATAATTGTCTAAAACATTAGTCAATAAACCTTGGTATTCAAGTTCTCTCAATATTAATAATTTTTCAAACTACATGAATCATAATGCGAAATCTCTACACGTTCTTCCCCACCAGTAAATTTATTATATCTCCCAAAACATTATACTCACAAATTTTGGGTTCAATTCCATGTCAGTTTTACAAAAGTAGAAAAGGTAAAAAACATTAAAGATGGTCATTCGGTAAGACATAAGTCCATTTGCCCACAACTAAAATTGTTACCATAACAAGAGAACAGAATGTTTCTTCTTACATCTAATATATTACATATAATATTAAAAGTTAAACTACATATTATTGTATATCATAGAACAACTACATTTAATTTTATCTACATATAAAATAATTGGTATTGTAAAACTAAAATAACACAATTTCAAACAACTACAATGCTTTCATTTACCATTTTTGCTGTTAAAAATATACTGAGCGCCATAGAAAACGTATCACTTAGTTTTTCGTATAACAAAATGATCCTGTAAACATAACTTATTTATTTTGCTTCTTATTGTGAACAATATTCAAATGGGAACACATCAATAACATCTTTGTCGTACTTTTGGTTTTGACCCCTCTGACTTTGTACCGTTGATTCCAGATTAAACATCCATAAGTGTACAAATGTGTTGTTATTGATGTGTTCCCATTTGAATATTATTCACAATAAGAAGCAAAATAAATAAGATATGTTTACAGGAT
This sequence comes from Patella depressa, assembly GCA_948474765.1. Lineage (NCBI taxonomy): Eukaryota > Metazoa > Mollusca > Gastropoda > Patellidae > Patella > Patella depressa. Next base: position 54,018,416 of record OX419715.1, on the reverse strand, counting down.
CATTTTGTTATACGAAAAACTAAGTGATGCGTTTTCTATGGCGCTCAATATATTATATAGATCAGCCACTTTAAGTAAGGTAACAAATAAACTTGCACAAAAACTGATATTTCAGCAAATTTTGGTCTGTATGTTTTGACCAAAATAAAAGCCGATAAAATATTCCTTCATTTCTAAGAAAAGTGATCCTACTAACTACTAAGGGGGAAATGGATTACCATTCAATAAGTAATTATAAAACAAAGATAATCCTGGCAGTATTATGCAGTAGAACTGATACATTAAATACACTGATCTAATACAATTAATATACATTAAATGCATTGATATCTGATATATAAAACATAAAATGTATAAATGACAGTCTCACTTCATTTATTCAAAGAAAGAATTTCTAAATGTAGGGGTTATTAAAAATACCTCTAGTGTCTTCTAATTGTATTTTGTGAAAAATCAGGGGTATTGCCAACAACTTATTTTTTTTATTTGAAAAAGAATGTAACATATTATCATTACTATACAAATAGCTCTCCAGCCCAATTAAACTAGCAGTTTCCATGCAAGATACGCCCAAGAGATTTTTCGTACAATCAGGTGTTATTATCCAAGATGTTATGGTCAGAAATGTACGAATATTGAAAGGAAATGTAATCTTTGGGTTATAAAGATGTATATTTCAAGTTTAATCAAAATCAGACAAAAATTGTGACCTCTAGTGGCTCCACAACCTTTGTATTACATACTTTCTGTCCAATTTTTACTAAATTCAATCTCAAACATCATCAGGGTGTAAAGGTGATATATCTAAACAATTTTTAAAACTGGATAGAAATTGTGACCTCTGAAGGGTCCATAAGCTAATACCATGACTTTTTTCTGTACAATCAGGGGTCGTAATCCAGGAATATGCACCAGTATCAAAAGGAACTAAGACCTTCGGAATATAAACACATATTGTGACCTGTAGAGGGTCCACAACTTGGTATTACATAAGTTTACACTATTTGCGTACAGGGGTCAGTAATTTTGTCAGGCAGTTTCGTCTCCGCTATTCACGAAATTCGAAATTCCAACATCAATAGGGTGTAACGGTGATGTATATAAACGATTTAAACTTGGACAGGAATTGTGACCACCGAAGGCTAAAAAGGCTAAAATCATGATTTTTTTTTCATACAATAGGGGCTATACACATGAAAATGTGATGTATAAAAAGACCAGGTAACTGGATGTTGATAATGTTCTGTTAAGCAAAGATGATAAAAGATCGGTTGCCAGGCAACAAGCCCACAGCAGGTAAGTTGTCTGGGCAGTCAACAAGTGTAATGAGAACTTTTACAACACATGAAAGACTGATTACAAGTAATAACCCATGAAACAAATATCAGAAAACATTAGAATTTGTTTTGATTGATTTTCTAATGACCGTAAACAATTTATATTAACTTTAGCCTTTATAAAGTCCACAAGATTTTTCGAAGTAATATAAGGGCCATAGTCAGAAATCGTTGAAAATGAATAGGATTCTTTGTCTCATGACATTAAACACTGTGTATAAGTTTAAAATCAATCATATATTAAATTTGGAGTTTCTACAAGATTTTTCACAGTAATTATCTAAAATAGTTGAAAATCAATAGGCGTCTTTTATATGACCTTAAACATTGTGTGTATAAATTTAAAGTCAATTGGATATTAACTTTAGCCTCTAGAGTGTCCGGCAGTAATTATTGGAAATCAATAGGATTTTGCATCTCATGAGCTATAACTATGTGTATAAATTTGAAGTCAATCTGATATTAACTTTAGCCTCTAGTGTCCACAACAGTTTTCAAAGTTTTCAAGGGCCATCACTCTGACGGTAATTATCAGAAATCGCTAAAAATCAATAGGATTCTGTTTCATGGCCGCAAACACTGTGCATAAATGTGTATAAATTCAAAGTCAATATATAACATATATTAACTTTAGCCTCTAGAACAGTGGTTCCCAACCTGTGGTACGCATACCACTGCTTTCCAGGTGGTACACAAGCACTTTCAACCATTTTTAGTTATTTTATACTTCACAAAATTGTTTACAGCCTAACACAAGATCATAATATCCAATATTTTCTCAGTGCGTATGTTACTATTAATTGTTATTTTGAGAGGAAGCCGATACAGCCCTCGCATGGCGTTGAGGTTTTTTTTTTAGTTCACTTGTAAAATTATGCAAATAAAGTGATATTTGACCGAATTGAACCAGGTGGTACGCGGACCTCCAAGTGGTACTGTATCTCAAAAAGGTTGGGAAATCATTGCTCTAGAACATTCACAAGATTTTCCACAGTGATCAAGTGCCATGTCTCTTTCAATAATTATAGGACATCAATAGGTTTCTTCATAGCATTACCTTAGACACTGTGAATACATTTATAGTCAATCGGATATTAAGTTTAGCCAATAGAGCATCCACAAGGACTTCTTGGCGAGGTACTGATGGACCAACAGCAATAGACAACCACATTTCAACGTGGGTGTATAAAAATAGCCCCTTGTATCATATTCCAAAATTAGTAATACAAAATTGACAATCTTAGATCATTAAGTGGCAATTTAAGTAATTGCCTTGAAGACTGAAAGCAACCTCTGAAGTGTAGCAGTATACATGTATGTTAAAAAGCAATCTCATAAACTATTCAAAATAAAATACATCTGATACTGAACTCACTTAAAAAATTAAAATAAAATTGCTTTAAGAAATGAACCAAGAACATTTTGGCAATTGGCAATATGTACAATTTAGTAGGGTTTAATTTATAAATATTTTTAAGATCAAATTTCATATTCTTTCAAAAGCATTTTTCTCCTATAGTTTCTTGTTTGATTAAAACTCAAGACTAGCACACCAAACTTTTACTTTGTTTAATTCATTTAGGAAAGTAATTTGATGTGCAACTTTCATTCAGTTTGATCAAAATAATCATTGATAACAGCACATTATGGTTAGGGTTCCCTATTCAATGCCACATTTTCTGCATGAAACACAAATAATAGCACCTGTTTCAGCAGAGTTTTTTCTAATTATTCAGCAATATATGTGTATCCAATTAAATTTTTTACCCATATATAAATAAACAGTACTATTTTTAACTACAAAATTATTGCAAGTACTAAAATAATTTCAGTTTGCACAATGATTCTAAAATCATGTGTTCTGACTGTTTGTCGACTAAAGCACAATACACTTTCATTTAAAAACTGGTAAAACAATGTCCTAAGTGTCTTTATAAAAAATCAAAACAACACAAATTAATCAATAAAAACTGAAATCTTTCCAGTTGTCGAGAACTCTTGTTGTTGCTTTATCTTATGAAAGCTAACGGTAGTTCTGGTTGATGCTGAACCCATCTTAATTCTTAAAATACTAAATTCAGTGGAATATTATTCAGATCTCTTTCATTAGTTATTCTAGTCATACACATATATGTAATCGTTATAACAGTATAAAATGTCAGGATTCAAAACAATAACAGATCATTTCGCCTATTAATGAGGCTTCTTTGGCACTGGGGGAGGTCTGTCAGCCTCAGGTAAGGGTGGTTGGGGTTTATTTTTGATAGACGGTGTTGCCGACGGTCTGCGAGGCAAAGATTGAGGATCCACATCTACAGTATTAGTATAATCTGCGTAAGCCGACTTTTCAGGAAGTGGTGGAGGTTCATCTGATGAAAATGCATCACTAGTATCTGATGTAGCTGTTGTGTTTGAGGCAAGACTTAAAGAACTTGTACTCAAATTATCACCCCTGAATTGATTACTTACAGGACGACTATTTTTATCCGATTCTGGTCTAGGTGGTCTTCTTGTCACAAGTTGCTCACTCAGTTCTATAGGTTGTTCCAGTGAGGTGCGATTATCTGTAATAGAGTCTGCTACAGCAGATGCCCTCTTGATAATGTTACCCATCTTGGATTGCAGACTTGTCTTTCCTGGTGACACTGACGTTTTGTCTGGTCGTACCCAAACAGATTGTGTTCTGTGACCTGAAGAGTATTTGTTTGGGGTTAAGGAGTTGATGTCAGAAGATGACGAAGATGATGTGCTTGTAAAATAATCACTAGTCCTGCCTATTGCTGTGTTAGGAAGGGATTGATTTCTTCTTAATGATGCACTAGCAAATCCTTTGTCAGCAACCTTGATGCCATATTCTCTTTCAATTATATTACACATTTCAGCAAATCTTTGTTCCATGTGGGTGTGAAATGGTTTCAAGTTTTCAGGGGCCTTCCTTCGATGAATCATTAAAGCATCCCTTAGTAATGTTACTTGCTGAAGTGTGAGCTGTTTTAACTTCTCTACCAGTTCACTGTCATGCTGGCATTCACTGTGTAACAGATATTCTCCATTATAAAAAACTTTGTACATAGAGATTCCACCATTTACTGCTGGATCAACAACACCATTCAGTAACATCCCTAATGGATCGACACGAAGGTTGGGATCAAGGCGATGCTGTTCTATCGTTGATAATATCTTCTTGTTTTTGTTCTCTAGTGTCTCGATGGCACTTTCTAGAGGGCTGACTGCAAATGTGCTCATTGAAACAACAGGGTACCATCCAACAATACCAGGTAGAGGATAAGACGTCACCAAGTTGGTTCTCTCTAGCCACATCTTGGTGACATCATTTGGACTTTCGTCAGATTTTCTAGAATAGGTGAATTTTTGGACTTCATTGACCATGTAATATTTCAGAATTTGTTCCCCAACTTGTTTATTTTTGAAAGGTTCTTTTAACTCCATGATTGGACTGACAGCATTAATCTGCAGATGCTGTCTGGGAGATTCTTTAATTTCGTGAGTTGGAGGATCAAGAGTCTTCATCAGCTCAGCATTAGGAAAGAGAATTTGCATTCTGGCATTGAAGTCCACCAGCCTTTCGTATTCTTTACCTCTGTAGATAAAGGCCTTGTTTTGTAAAAATGAGGGAAAACCATAACCGTAGTAACCAACCCTAAAATATTCTGGCTCTGGTCGCATCTGTCTCATGATATTGTCAAAAAGTTCAGCAAGACGCTTATGAGTTTTGCTCAGGCTCACATAATCAAAGAGTTCTTTTTCATAGAGCTGAGTCAGTTCTTTACAAAGTTCAATGCCCTTTTCCCACATTTTACCTTTATCGAAACATGATATGATGTCATAATACAGGTATTCCTTTAGCTCTCGATGTGTTATGGCTTCTGGGTATTTGTTATTGTGCAACATAGGTGGCAGTTGTTCGTCTGACCAGTTCAACAGTTTGGCATACAGGATGAGTGTGTAACCTGCTTCAGTGAAGTTGTCGCATTCCATGTGTAAATCATGTAACTTGTGAAGGTAGCGGATATACATTTCTTGTCTGTTGATGGTATGATAGAAATCCAACAAGTTGACAATGCAGCTCATACGATGTTCCTTAACTTCATCTTTCATAATGAGCCTGTATTCTAAAAGTCTTTGCAATAACTTTTGAATCATTTCCACAAAAGATAAGCCTTGCTCTCTCATGGTTGAGTGACCATCACACTTACTGTAAAGGATTTCATACATCAGTTCTTGATACTCTGGATCTCCCCGTCCTTCTTCTACTAAAACATCCAGCTGTGTGATCATTTCATTCTCAACAAAGTTAAAATTTCCCTGGATTCTATTGGATTTAGGAATTGGTTGCCCAAATTCACACTGCATCATGTCAAAGAAGATTGGTATAGTTGCTTTCCTGAGCTCTGTTTCTGGAATGAGTGTGACTTCTAGAATTGGTCCAACTAAATCAGGAATGAAGTGAATTTTGTTAGGACCCAGATTAAACCACATGGATCGAATCTCAAACCCTGCTTCTCTTCTCATATCTTTGTATTTTGTGACAATTTTGTTTCTTTTCGTTTGGGTGAATCGCTCCAGTTGTAGGGCATCTTGAGTCAAGAAGTCTTTGGCACAGTGGAAGAAGTTATTCCACAACTGCTGTTCAAAAGGATTTGAAAATTTATCATGGATCGTATTGGCAAAGAATCGCAATGCTCGTAAGATGATGCTGTTCTGAATCATTACCATTTCAACCCAATCTTTGGGAAAGACATTGTGGCCAACCAAGTCCTGGAACACCATCAGAATTTCCATTAGAAAGTCTAGGAGGTCAAAGGTTGTTGGGAAGCTTTCGATATAACTCAGGTAGTGGTTTTCACTCATCTGGCGTAAAATACTCAACATAACTGACACACATTTTCCAACAGCCGTTGACTTTCTATCCATTCCAATAACTGTCTGTATGACTGTCCTTAAGATAGCTTTAGTGACAATAGTAAGATCACTATCATGGATCCCTGTTTCTGGTAGATAAAGGCAATGCATGATATCACTCAGAACATCAACACATGCTTCTATCTCAACATTCTTTTCCATCATTTCTTTTGTGTGTTGAAAGATGGCTTTAATCAGTACTTGGCGACATTCGGCTCTCTTAAACAAATCTGTGTGGATAAGATCATCGATACATTTCATCTTTTGTCTGGCAAGACGGTCTTTCGGAACATTAGCGATAAATTGGACCATAATTGTCGCAAGTTCTACAGGATCGAAAACAGTGATGACATCTGCCACAATAGAACTGATGTACTTTAAAGCAGCACCTTGGACTAAGAGAGTCTGGTCACTAGTGTACATCATCATACCATTTATGGACAACAGAAGCTGCTTAAGTGTCATCTCGAATTGTTGTTTTCCTCGACCTTCATTAATCATGGCGAAGAGTTGTCTTGATTTAATCACAAACTTCAAAATGTACTCCAAAGATTTCATGGCTCGAAGGAGAGGTTGTTCATGATCTGATTTTTCATTAGCATTATCTACATAATACTTGAGGATGGCCATAAGTTTGTTGTAGGCCATTGCAAAACTGAAGTTGGAATCAATGTAAGCATCCAAGACTGGTCTAAACTGATGATATTTTCTGTCTGATATTAGAGCAATGATGTAAACAAGTGCATCAAATACCAGATTGTCACAAAGTTCAGAATTTGTGTTCTGCATTAGGATGTTAAAAAGGGAGTCCAATAAATCCTGTAAAAATTTAACAATTTCTTCTCCTTCTTCTTTCATAAGATGTTCTAAATGTCTCTGGAGAGATTTTGTGTCAGATAAGACTTCCTGCCACTTCAATAATCCGAGCAGATCCAGGTTATTTGTCAACTTTGTCGAGCAAACATATGTTTCCATTGTAAAACTATCTTTACTGTTGTATACAATGCTTCCCGATTTTGACTGTACATGAATCTTACCCGAGGGATGATTGGCATAACGATGCTCCAGTTCTTTTTTATTTGTGGGTAAATTCAAATATCCACGATCTTCATGCTTTTTGCACTCTAATTTGTACACAAGAAGCTCATGAACACAATCCTCCATAGTTGTTCCATTTTCATTCATTAATCTGATGTAAGACATCGCAAAAGGTTTTTCAGATCTGTCCTTTGCTTCAGCTGATGATCTATGCTTGAAGAGGAATTTAAGGTGAAGTCCGCGGAACTCTTCTTCAGTGGAACTGATGGTAACTTTGAGTGTTTCATGCCATTTTGGTTTGTCTTCGTGATAGTAGACCATAGACTTGTATTCACCGCACATCTCTTCACCACAACCATGGCTAATGACCTCTTGTAGAGCATCACCTCGACTATTACAAACCAAGACAGTAACCTCTACATTACGATCAGTCGTCTTTGTTGCACTCTTGTAAAATTCTCCGCTCATAATTGTTATGTAGATATCATTGCGTACATCCCCTGGCATGATAACTTCTGGGAAACCAATCTTGCGTGCAAATGTACACCCTTGACTAACGACATGGGGATAGTCCTCCTGGACCTGCTTGAGGTCCCCAGATAACACTTTCATTGAAACCCAAACTCCCTGACCCTTATGGTTAATGTCCTTAGCTACAATTACTTTTTTAGTCACAGTTTCCATAAATTCTTCCCCACATTGTTGAAATGGAATAAAATGCTGTTGATCTTCGTTGTATTCCTTTGTTCCCTGAATTAGTTCAGATATATCCATTGCTGCTACTCCAAATGGTCTTCTTATTCGCTGTGTATTTTTAGGACTTTGGGCTTTAGTGTCCATTACCCCAATACGAATGATTTGAAAAACTAAAAAGACCTTTTCACGAAGTCTGTCTTTTGTTCCCAGATCAGTGAAAACAACTTTAAAATTATTCAACATTTCAATGTCTTTGGGTACTCCTTCCTTTGTCCATTTTACAATATAATTTTCACTAATGAATTTTCCTTCCTTAGAGTCATATAAATTCATTAAAATATCAGCATCTTCTCCAATCTTAACAACAAAGTTTCGTAACATCACAAAGAGATTAAAAGTACTTGGCCAAGCAAATTTTGATTCGCTTTCCACTTCAATACCTGAAGATTCTAATTTGATATTTTTAATAGTTTCTGCAGCAGTCACATGTCGTCGATACACTTCAATAATACTTGTGTGGTCTAAATTAAGCACATTTCCGAAATTATCCCTTACCACCAAATCACGGTTTAATAAAGCATTTCCATAGTCTATTTTCATTGTTACCTGTTGTTGTAAGGCTCCAAGTTCATCTATTGTTAGTTTGCGTGAGAGGGCTTTCTGTCGCCATGCAAATAGATCTGTAAGCATGTCTTTTACACGGTCAAAATCTTTACCTCGTATGACATACAACATTTTCCAAATGTCATTCCATTCCTTTAAAACTGATGAGATTTCTTGTGCTACCAATGGTTCTTTAGGCGTGATAATTTCCATGCCTCCATGCATCTCAGACACACACTCTTTGACGCAGACAAAAGATTTGGGGAAAATTCCATGCAATCGCTTGTTTTTAATCGCAAAACCTCTGTACCATTCTTCACATTCTTCAATAATTTGGACAGCATCTCCGACATCCAACTGAAGTTTGTAATCTCCGACGCCATTATAATTATAAATGGCGACACAAAGTTTGGTCTTTGCGTCTGTTTTTCTCCAGACCGTCATTTTACAAGTCTAACATTCCAGTGTCAATACTATATGGTGACTAATTGTGGTTATCACATCAAATATACCCTGCCCTTCTCTTCGGAAGGAAACCATTACAAAGTCACGTGACTTAGCTGTCAAGTATTAGCGTAATCTAAACTTTCGACCCGGAACAAACTATTAACTACACAATTTGAATGCACACATTTGATTGATTTGATGTTAAAAGGGGGTATCGGTTTAAATGTGCTTTTTATTCTTTAAAAAATATCTGTAATGTTTTGACACATGAACGATTTACAATAGCACAATTTTCCTAAATGGTGTAAATATATCCAAATCTATCAACTGATATAAAAATAATTTATAGTTGTATTTGATAGTATTGTTATTTAATCATAGAAATATGTTTTAATTGAAAATGGTAACGTTTTTCTTTCCAAAAATATCAAAATATCCCTGACAACTCGGACCAAAGACCAGTCGGATTAAGACCAGTCGAACCAATTGATAGGTCCTAGCTAGGATCCAATAAAAAAGACCGTTTGGAGTAACAAAAAAGAACACTCGGACCAAACAAAAGATCGCTACAGTGTTGTTTTGATAAATTGATAATTGTGTTTGTTTTATTATAGCTGTTTTCTTAAAAATATTAAAGTGCTGTGTACTTACCCGTGTTATTTTCTCATCAAAGAAAATCAATTAACAAAAGTGGTGATGAATTCGTATGCACTTGTATACACTCGGCAAACCCCGGCTGTTTCCGGTATAATGTAAATGCAGGGTACCGGAATACCCGAGGTTTGCCGAGTGCACTTGTGTACTCCCCGTGTTACAAGCTAATTAAATTGATGAAGCTCGTCAAAGAAAAACAATTAAATTTTAATTGGACTGATTTGAGTAATGCCAAAGCGCTGATGTTGAATGTAAACACGGGCTTTACACTTAAAATAAAATATATCAGGCCGATGGGGCTTCTGGGGGCGCCGATGTACCTACATTTGATGGTCCACGGCAAACAGTACCGCATCATGGAAGTGTCAATATGGTGCCACCCATACGCATACCATGGGCGGATCTAGGAATTTTGAAAGGGGGGGGGGGGCGCCGTAAAGTGAGGGCACTGACCGTGGAGACGGGGCACACCGCTGAGAGTGGGGTTTCGGGGGGTGGGGAGGGTCTCACAATATCATTATCCGTCATTTCCTTGCATCTGTAGCCTTTCCAAGAGCTATCTGGGTGATATTTTCGTCTACGTAAACGTTCGGAACGGACATAGTTTTATTTGGGTCTGAGAAAAGGCACTTTCAGCGGTAAAAAGGGCACTGTCGAAAATTAGGGGGCGCGCGCCCCTTGCGCCCCCCCCCCCCATTGAATCCGCCTCTGCATACAGGATCGATGAATGTTGTGGGGGGGGGGAGAACTTGAAATTTCGGTTTAGACCTACAGACGTCTAGGGACACCCAAAGCCCTGTATACGGCTTTGGGGACACCCACCCCCGAGAAAATTTGGAAAATTTGACGACCTCAAACGCGTCCCTGAATACAGTAGGTGGTCTAACACAGCCTAACTTGTGTGTCTGAGTCGAATACCAATCAATCAATCCTTTATATTCCACGCAGACGGGGCCTTTGGGAGCAAATTTTGACTGCCGCAAGGCGCAAACGTGTTTTCCTGCTATTCCAGCCCGTGAATACAGCAACTTAAATGTGATCCAATATGGTCTACCATAGATGGCGTACCATACTCCTCGCAGTGTTTTGTTTGGTTATAGCCCTAATCCACTTAACACTGCCGTATTTGTAGCAAATTTATGTTCCATTTTATTACTGCTCAATAATCCGATTAACAATCAATAGTTAACTGCATAACAATATCATTACGCTTTAAACAGAGCTCCAAATTGGACCAAATAATATGTCTATATAACGTTACGTCATGGCTCACTGTTTTCGTATACCCAATTAACCAGTACATAACATAATGTTACAGAAAAAGTAATTGCGTGACAAACGAGGCTATCTAAATGGATATACAACTTAAATCACTGTTCAAAGTTTTAGGGAAGGCCCCATATTAAACGAAGGGCTGCCATGTTGATTGCCAGCTATGACTAGAGAGGGATTTCTTAGCCCACTGCTTCAGGAATATGGTGGCTTACCTGAATCCCAAACAACCGCCGCATGTTTTTTGTTTTGTTTTGTTTTTTGGGCTTTTTTTTTTTTTTTTTTTTTTTTTTGCTGTTCTAACCCAATAGTTAAACAACTTTCATTTTTTAATCGTTTTGTAACCGAAGTCCCACTCTATGCTGACCTGAATTCCAACTATCTGATCGCTGCAGATGCATTCACAAATAATAATAACTGATGCCCGAAAACTGTGGCAAAAAGTAGAGTGGCTCCAGATAGAATGTTTTAATTCAAAGTCAATTTAGTACAAATTCGCGGTATTCAATTAAAATAAAAGAAAAATAAATGAACCGGGTTAGGTAGGATGCCACTTGTTTGAATTTTTAAGATTATCACACAGCCTAACAAATCTCACTATCGTTATATTATGGGATCCCTTGAACCCGACATTAAGGGCGCCCCTCCGGGATGAGGCCATCACAAAACATGCGGGTTAGATTTTGTAGATTATCTCGCCGTTTTGGGGGCCCAATTCATTCGTGGGCGCCAAACCAATCTGATTCGGCATTATGCACTAGTCGTGAAGGCCCCACCAATCATCATGTGCGTCTCTCCGGGATAAGGCGCCCCACAGATCACGTCGCGCCCCATCAGTTGTTAATTGACATTGGTTGTGCGCCAATCTTTTCGTGGGCGCCCAACCAATGTCACTCGGCTTTACGAGGCGCCCATACTAATATGGAGACGTTGGTCATTGGCCTGGTATTGTGTCCTAACAGGCAAAGGGCGCCAAAATTTTCCAGGGGGGGGGGGAGCTGCCCCCCTTGCCCCCACCCCGCTAGCTACGGACCTGTATATACTTCACCGAATTCAAAAACTTTTAAGTACGTGCATTATCCACGCGTCCAGTTAGTTATGTGTTTTTTACCGCGAGAACTTCGCTTTTCCACATAAGCAAGCGGATTCTTTACCCCACGGGGTTGTTTCTATCCGCACTGATAACGCCAAACATCGGTCGATCAGTCAACTGGACCTCCTGTTTTAGCTTGTTTTTATTATGACAAAGTTGCAAACCACTTTAAAGGACCTTTAACTTTATGCAACTTATATATATATATTAGACGAACGTATATACAGTTTTTAATGCGTAAAAACTAAATGTAGTAAGGGGGCTAGGTTCGCGTACAAAATTTCTACTATGCTAGATAGTGGATAGCGGTGCCCCATAGGCTACTCTGAGACTTATTTTAAGTTGCGGGTCCTCTTCGCCTATCGCCATCGGGAATAGGAGTGCGACAAAACGTCGAAATTTCGAGTTTAATTCGACATTGATGGCCTGTATGCAGATATGACAAGTTATAGCGGGAGTCAACGTCAGGAGTCAAACGAGCAGCTTTTGACCCTGGCTATGACGTTGGACATTGATTAATCAACCAGCCTTGACCATATGGGTCTACACAGGTACGTCACCAGTTTCATTGACGCCCTTTGGGCTAAAATTCAAAAGCTAATTCTCGGTTCAAAGTGGATCAATTTGACTGAAAATTGTCCGCAAATTCCCGTTACATTATCTAGTTTTAAGCTATGGCTAGGCCTATTAGTAAGAACTGTCAACTTTTATTAAAGTTTTATCTGATCTCGGCCTTTATTTTAGGTTTTGATGTCTAGAAATATGGTAGCATGTACCAGTAACTGGGCTATTAAAACAATGGGCTTCATCGTATTCAGTACATAATTTACACTGTCTATAGTTACAAGCATTAAAGGACAATATTGGTGCCAGTCATTATCGCATATGTGATAGAACTGATTAAACACTTTCCAAATATAATATTAACACAGAGATCATCGCTACCATAGAGGAGTAATAAAGGATTCATGAATCGGAAGTGACGAACGCCAAAGGAAAACACGAGTTATTCCTCTATATAACTAACTGAAGTGACTAGAGATAACAGATACATGGGCGAATATCCTGCTCACTAATAATTCCCTCGAAGACCTAAAGTTGCTGTGTGACACTGTGAGAGAATATCTTACAATTCATAAAAAGAATTGACTGCCACTAGATAAGAGAACAGGAAAGAAAAACAGATTAAAAGTCCGTGCATTACCATGTTTTTATAAGGCAGGGGAGACCTGGGCACATTGAACCACCATGGATATATCCTTTATAAATAATACTATACAACCCAACACTATACATCAATAAGCCACATGCAATTATTTTCTTAGGCAGTGGATTTTTCAAAAAAGCGCTTAAAAGAGAAACATTTTCCATACAGGTTAACTTCTTAGCCTAGGAAATTCTTGTACTTAAGTTCATATTTGTCTAATCTATACAATCCAGATAACCCGGGGTTTGATCCATATAAGAGGGCATATTGATTTTTTTTTAAAATTTTGATCATGAAATAAAGAGATCTTCTAATAAAAACATTTGATATGAAATGAGGACAAACATGTATGTGAACAAAGTGGTTCAATGTGCCCCGGTCTCCCCTATAGAAGAAATAAAAACAAGAGGCTGTACGGAGTATTTCTATTTTTCCCGTGTTCTCTTATCTTATGACACTTAATTACTTTATTGTATCGTCAGATAACCTCTTGTGGTCCCATATAACAACTTTTTGTCTTCGAAGGAATTATTAGTGAGCAGAAATTCGGCCGTTTATCTGTCATCACTCGTCATTTCAGTCATTCACATATAGAGATAACTCGTGTTTTCCTTTGGCGTTCGTCACTTCCGATTCATGAATCCTTTATTACTCCTCTATGGTAGCGATGATCTCTGTGTTGATATTATATTTGGAAAGTGTTTAATCAGTTATATCACATATGTGATAATGACTGGCACCAATATTGTCCTTTAAGCGAAAAACTACCAGAATCGCAGGTTCTATTTGTGTTCACAATCACCGATTGTTGTAATGATCCCTATCTTGTTAAAGATACAACCGGAAAGAGGGAAATCCGAACTTGTTGGCGAAGAAAATTCTGGACGAGTTCACATGTTGTTACCAGAAACGTTATTGTAGTTCAAAGAAAAGTACTGCTACTGTGAATTTTATATCTCCAGTTTAAATCTTTAATTCCCATCTTATTTCGATACAATGTTGGCAGTTGAAGAGGTGCGTATTTTTCTTTGAAATGTCTGACAAAATTTGTAAGACAATTCAGAACAAAGCTTATGCTTATCCTTATTCTTAGTAAGTCACAAACCAATCAACAATGGGAAAACGAAACTGGAACAGGTACACTCAATAATGGTATAGTTGTTATTTAGCGTCATTTGATTTTATAAATAACATATTATTGATGTAAGATAACCGTATGACACTGGGGCGTATACGTATGGCTTATTTAATTCTAATCAGTTATATATTCAGTGAAGTACGTGAACATATCAACAAATAGTAACTATACTTGTTACCTTAAACTGTGTTTAAAGTTCCAATTTCATATTTTCTAAGAAAGTCAAAACATAATTATTCCTATGTCTTTTGTTCAAAAGGTTGTCAACTCACTATTATACCATCATGGGCAAAATTTTTGGGGCATTAGAAAGGCTGACACAGGGTGATTGAGGAAATAGTTATTCAGTTACCTCCCTTATTTTCCCATTCCTCTCCATGGACGGCCATCTTCAAACGTTTGAATTTGAAGTTGAAAATGATATTTTTGCCAATTTCTCAACTGGCAATAGTGAATTATAGGATTAATAGGATTATTCTTTAACAAGGTAGGACTGTTTATAGGTTCAATCTATTTTAGGGCATTATTTTAATACATTTTAAAAATATAACTTAAAAATATGCTATTGGAACTTTAAGGTAACAATTGGTACAGTCTTAGACCCCTTACGCAAGTTCAAATAGGTTCAAACGCACAATTGTCAACACACATCATTACAGTTTGTATTAAGATAAGTAATTCTATCACAAATGCCAAATGGTGAAGACTGGACCATTAAAATAGTTACCGAACAGTTTTTCTCTGCATAGCGCTGTTTATGTTGTAGGCCTAATGACGTATTACGCAACTTGCGGCCATGACGGTCGGCCAGTTGAAATTTCGCGTAGGGAGATGAGTTTCATCAAATCATATAATTATGCGGTAAGGCCTCACCTTAATTTCAATAACAATTGATTTATTATATGTTAAGCTGTGTGCAGTACTGTTTTGGGTCAGTTTATTTGTAAATTAAGCGAGCTATAGGCCGGTAAACTTTTTGTAGTCATTTGACTAAAAAACTTGCGCAAAGGAACTCGGTAGGAAAAACCACTACTGCGACTGAAGTAAGACGGAAGACAGCAGTAGTGGAACCATTTCTAATCAACAAACTGGACGGCATTCTAGAAGTTTTTTTGTTTAAATTATTCCTTTGTCATTTGTGAATCAACCTTTCTTTACTAATTATTACTAATTACTTCCACATTGTATCATACAAATAAATGGCACCCGAAACCATAAGGGACACAACCCGTGTTCTGATATAAAGTTGTACACATATGCTAATGCTCTCTGGTATAATAATGTTGATAATTCATTACATTTTTCTGGACATATTCATTTCAAGATTTTAACTTCAAGACTTTTTGAACCGTAGAAAATATTTTCATAAGAGTTCAAATTCCAGATTTTTTTTAGATACTTTCAGAAACCAATGAATTGATTTCTTTGTCGTGTAAAATTAAGAAATTATTTTTTAATTTTAATATTTAATGATATATAAAGGTTACTAATAAAATGCCGAAAATGAAAGATAAAATCAATTTTTTGTTCAAAATGTTGATTTTGTGCAGGAAATATTGACATAAGAATGTAGAAACAAGAATCATTAGTTTAGAATGTTGCGTTCGTGTCTAAAATGTTCAAACTTGAATGTAGAAACAAGAATCATGAATATCCATATTACCGAAGCATGAATGAAGTGATGCAACATGATGTCACAACCATTTATGATGTATTTATGAAATAATAAGTTAAGAAAAAACTTACATCAGCCTTTATGAAACTGCATAAATAATTTGTAGTGACTTTACTACCAATAGAGATTCCTCAGGGACTAGTATCCGACCTAACCATGCTAAGTCATCATCCAGTTGTTGTATAAGGAGGGTTGTGTCATTCATATTTCATAACGATTCCTGCATTGTTATCTTACTTTATGATTATTCATCTTGTAAAATATAATGTTTTAGATATATTGTATTAAGGATCTTTAATAGAACTACAAATTTAGTTTGAATTTAAATTTTATGTTTTTCAGTTAAGAAAAGATCTTCAGGAATTGGAGAAATTCAACAATGAGGCAACACGGCAAAAGGTTAAGAATATTTTATCAGTTGAAATAAGAAAACTTGAAACAGAGATAAAGACTAAAGCTGAAGCCTCCTTATTAGAAGCTAAACCGATAACTGTTGCATCAGATTCTAAACCAAGACTTTACAGAGAAAAAATTACAAAATATGGTATGTTGACCTGACTGCAATATTTTATCTTGCATCATTTAAGTACATGTAAATGTGTCATGACCTATCTAATCAAATCGTTTATATTCCTTTGAACACAGAACCTGTGATACCATGGTGTCATATAAACTCATGGAGTGAGTTAAACACCATAATCCATGCTTTACACTATGGCATGGAGGGTTAGGTGACCAAATGGCTAAACGAGCATGCTTTAGGTCATAAGCTCTGTCATTGAGTCATGTGTGATTTCAATTCCCTGCATACATGTATATGTGATTGGATCCAAGGGGTGAGCATTAGCATTCACTGTACTGAACAGCCCAAGGTTCGATTGCTCAAGTTATTTTAATGAGCCGTTAAACTCAATGGATCGTTACCTTGTTAATGGTCCGTTAAATTTCTGTTGCTGGAAAGTCAATTTCATTGTCGTTAGCTAACAGATTGATTGAAGTTCATCAAAGAGAAGACTGTTCATTGGTTGAATTTTAAATTTTTAAATTCAATGTACATGTATTACAACTTCATAGAAGTTTGTATTAATAAGAAACTGAAACAGTTGGAGAACTAACTGTGCAGTTTGTTCACAAAACTTGGTAACTGTGCAGTTTGTTCACAAAACTTGGTGAAAGACAAAAGGATAATTTACTACAGAAAACACTGTAGAATACTTTATTTTTTCCTTTAGAAATTTTAGCATAAATCTGTAGGAAAAAATATGGGATTTGCACAACAGAATATTTGGGGCCAATATTTTCAACAGACCCCCATAGAAAATGGAATTGCCCTCCAATAGCCCAACCCTCTGGAATGTTCTATAGAAAATTACACTGGTAATCTACATGACAATGTATGACTTTATGATACAGCCCACTAATGTCACCGTTGAACACGTTAAAGTTAACAGGGCTTCCACTAACAAACTTTCTCTTTGTTTAAGTTAATGACCGTTTAACTCCATCTTAACGGCTCGTTAAAAGTTAACAGAGCTTTGAGCAACCGGCCCCAGACCTGCAGTGATGCAAGCTTACAAGGGAGGCAACCCAAAACACATGGTAAAGAATATATATAGGCATTTTCCAAACATTCTACTGATTATGACACTCTACTTTAAGGAAAATGATTTAGATCTATTCAATTAGTAGAATGGAGCGTTTCCATGAAAGTGAAGCTCAAAACAAGGGAATTAGTGAACAGGGTTAAACATTTTAAAGTTGTTAAATATATACAATAATCTGTTTTTGCAGGATGGGATGAGTCAGACAAGTTTATGAAACTCTATATAACATTCAATAATGTGCAGTCATTAGATAAGGATAACATTAAATCAGAATTTACTGACAAGTAAGTGATTCAGTTTGGTGTCCTGGGAAATTCATAAATTCTATTAATGTATTTATAAAAACCTACCATTTCAGAATAAACAATACATGTAACTAAAGCATAGTTATCAGCCTTTAAATTTCTTCAATTTAATGTTTTAGCCTTCTACCACACTGCATCTTTAAAGGAGCTAAATCTCTAATAATTGACACAAATGGGTAGCAACGCATATAATAATGCAATATGAATGTTTATAAACTGATTTACATTCAATCTTTTTCATTTTTACTCGAATTTAATTTATTTTGAAAGCTGTTTGAATATTTACAAGTTTAGTTAGTCTCATTTGGAGATGCTTTTAAGGCTAAAGTTAATATTAAGGTTATGACACTAAGAAGCCCTTTTCCATGATTTCTGATATTTACTGTCAGGGTTATGGCCCTTGAGGACTTTGAAAAATTTATGGTCACTCCAGTAGCTTAAGTTAAGTTCCTGAGACTAATAGTAAGTGCAGGGGGACTGCACCACACACAATTCTACACTAAAACAAATATATGGACAAGACATCATACTCAGAGACCACAAACATAAACAATTCAAAAAGAGTGAATGGTTCCGGGGGCTAGCCGTAAGCGTTCACTGCGCTATACAATCCCGGGCCTGTGGTGACACAGACTTCACTCATATTTGAAAACAATTGGGAATACAATCCAAAGAATTAATTATCTAATGTCAGCATGAGTCATGATCTGTCATATGTTGCAAGAATTACGAATGCTAGCATATTTTTGTATAAATTCCGCTATACAAATAACCACACCGTTAAATGTATCAAAGAAGTAGGCCTAGTTCCAAAAAACTAGATGCACTAAATCAATAAAGAAGAGGATTGAACAATATTGATTGCATTCAGGACACACATTACAACTGTCACAGAAACAAACAGAACTGAATACATTGAAGCAAAGGAATGTAGACCGTCTAGGGAGACAGCCATTTGCTGACTGAATGTCGGGACATGAATCTGTCGTTATAGCTCTGATGACGTTGTGGCTTAGAAGGTGCAATTTCCCGATTAAAAAAGGGCGATAATCCAGATGAAATAATGTTAAAAACTAAAGAACTATTGGTTTTTGAGACCATGTAATTGTACAAACCATAGCATAAATATTATATAATACCCCACGTAAGAAATGCAAAACAGGAATGCTGAAGAAATTGTAGGCTATTAGTGTATTTATAAAGGCATAGTATACTAATAAGGGCGATAATTCTGACAGGACTAGACATCCATAGAAGAAATTTAATAAAATTTATATTGAATCTTTTTAACGATTCCTGATAATTACTGCTAGAGTTATGCCCCTTGATCACTTTGAAAAACTTTTGGATGCTCTAGAGGCTAAACTAAATATTCGATTGACTTTAAATTTATACACACATTTCAGAGTTATGGCCCTTGATGTTAAATGTTTTGTATGTTAAACATTAGTATAGGGCAGAACTAGGAGCCACACAGATTTTAATTCTTGATATGTCTTAATGGGTTGTTACTCATAATCATGTTTTAGTGTGTTGTAAATCTTTTCAATAAATAATGTTTCTTTTTTTGTCTGTATTTCAGATCTATGTATCTGAGTGTTGACGGCCTCAATAACAAGAATTATGAAGTACAAATTAACAATTTATGTGACCAAATCGATGCTTCAAAAAGCTACCATAAGGTTTGTTTTTGTTTACAAGCATATTTTATGTAAGGTGTCATTAATAGATAGTGGTTTGCTTCTTGCATATAACCCAGTAAATCCTAGTCAAGAGTCTGTGGGTGCATTTCATGAAGTGGAAGCATATATAAAGCTGTGTACACCTAAATGATTAGAATTGTAAAGGGGTTGGTTTATATAAAAACATGTACTTCTTGACGACTGTGACTGAGGTACATGTATGCTGCCATGGTTCATATTGATTTTGATATATACTCATGTCTACATCAGTCTGAAAGTGAAAGTGTGTCTGTTTTATTTTAGATTAAGTCGGACATGGTTCTAGTTATGTTGAAGAAGAAAAATGAAGGAAAAACCTGGTCCCACGTAACTGCTAGCGAAAAGAAAAAAGCAGAGAGTGCAAAGTAAGTCTTTACTTTATAGATAGCAATATGCCATTATTTTCGGCTATTCTTTTACCGTACTTGGCATGAATTAACTCAACGAAGTTGTTTATTTACGAAATGAGCCGAGAAAAGATTAAAGGGACAATCCCGATAAGAACAGAGTCTCAAAAATTAAAGTCCGAGTATGTATGAAATTTATGGACCAAAATATAGTGGCATGGTGTATTTACCTTGTCTCAAAATTTCAGCTCAAAATATTGAGTCGCTTAGACGTGAACGTCAACACTGCTTATCCGGACACGTAACCCTTTTAAGATTTCGGGTCAATTGTTTCATTGGGTGATCTGATAATCGATTAATGTTTCTTGAGAGGTCTATACAGTGAATGACCCATGCCCTGTACTTGATAACAAAAGGTAAATTTCACCTACATATTATTGTTATAGAAAAAATTCTGGTTTTATACAGATACTGTATAATAAAACGTTCTCCATTTCCAGATGAAGACTGTCAGTTTTAAGTTATTTACAAGCGTATCACAAATATCGGGTTAGTAGGTGGGCCTTAGGTTATGGATTTTAAAGGACTTTAACACAAAATTAAGCAGTTTTATTCCCCAAAAAGTTATCGGGATTGGCACTTTAACACTGAAGGTATTCATTGCATTGATTGACTCTTTGATGGGTTAATTAATCGACGAGTAATAATTAACTCTTTGTAAATCAGCCGAAAGTAGATTAATATATGATACCATAGTGGCCTGTTGTTCATTGTTTTACGATTCGGCTAGATTAAAGATCAATCGGCTAAAGCCGACAAAAAACAGCCGATTAAGATCCCTGCCTGTATGCATCTCCTGGTCCAGTGGACAGGAACAAGAATTAAACTCAAAATATGTGATAAAAACTCAAGGTCTTTAATCACCCAAGTCCACCCAAAGTTTCCTGACACACTCTCTTGTGGAACTAGTCATCAGGAAATTGTTTAAATGACATCTGGTAATTGAACTGGAACTACCCACAACACAATTCTCTCGAATACTTATTTTCCATCAATCTTACGTGCAGATACTGTCTCTAGCCCCAAAGATTTGAAAGCTGATTGATGTATGTTGTATATTCGTTGTTTCTGAAAATCATTAAAAAATTTGATTTGCTTTTAGGCCTAATCCTGATGATAAAGATATGGAAGATCCACAAGCTGGTATGATGAATTTACTGAAGAAGATGTATGAGGAAGGTGATGACGAAATGAAACGAACAATAGCTAAATCTATGTCTGAATCACAGAATAAAGGAGGAATGATGATGTAACTTTAGAATTTGGAAAAATTTGTATATTGTGTATAAAAGTAGTGTAGCTGTCAATTGTTCAATATTGCCCCATGTCCAAAAATTGTGATTATTCCATCATCCCTGTAAATCAAGAAATGTCACTCGTATGACAATGTTAAATTTAAAGAGAGAGGTCAATTCAGGACACAATTTGTATACTCTTTCAATTTTTTTGTCTGCAGAAAACCCACAAGGTTAAGCTATTTGCAGTAAAATAACATGTCTTGGTATCTACTGTACATGTTAGACCACTTAGACACATAACCATCATGTTCATGTGACAAAAATTATGATACATAGGTGTTGTATTAATTTAATTCACATATACGTTAACATGTTTAGATTTAATTTTAGGACGCATAAATTTCTTGATGATATGGTCATGGTGACCAGAGATTTCAATTGATTTTATGTATTAATTTCACGAGGCCAATAGGTAATTTAACTGTATTTTATTTAAAGTACCTTTAAAGTGGGAGTTGTATTCTAGACATAACACTGGGAATTATGAAGAAGGATTACCAAATTTCACTTCAATGTCTATATTGATAATACATATTGCTGTGAATTATGAGACAACAATATGCAAGAATAATTCTGAGTAATTATGAGTAATAACTATTTGAAATACCACTATATTGATATTTATCTGCAACATTACTGATGTGGTTATGGTGAACCTCACTAGAATAATATCTTGTATCTTTTGAATGCAGATGGCTTGAATCATGCCCCCACTTTATTCATCCCTGTCAAATTTTACTTGATATGTAATCTATTGTGTATACTGTTGCTCATAATCTTAAATGTTTTACACACAAAATGTGGTAATAGATTTTTTATAACTGTTCAATATTTTATGTGTTTCTATATAATAAAAATAATGCTCCATCTAATTCGAGACTTAGTTATTTTGAAAAATTATAAAAAGAGTTCATCATATATAACATCATATTCAGAATAAAGCAAATTAACATAACTTAAGCCTGCATAAATTTGTACTTGTTTGATAAATCTGGTAAATCTGCCTAAATTTTGCATACCATCTAATCTGAACAAACAATGTGCTTCAATGTGATCAATTTAAGGTGCATTACATGATATTGAAAGTAAATTTTTATTGCAAAAGCAATTTTTTCATGTACACATTAAACATTTGCAAATACATTTTGCCAAAACCATTTAATTACAGTAGAGAATTTCAAAATTGAATTGATTTTCAATGGAATATAAACTTTGCTAGATTTTATGTGAGTAATGAATTGAAAATTGTATGACATTTTTTAGATGCCGAATACATCATATTATTTTCAAAGCAGAAATATGAAACACACACAATATGCTTCATTATTATCAAGGTTCTAATTCAAGGCGGGGTCACATAAATTTACAACTTATATGTGGACATATGTCAGTATTTTATTTTATTATGAAAAATGTTTGTTATATTATGTATTTTATACCACAAAATCTCATATCATCAATAACAAATTATCACTGGACATAAACCTTTTTTATGTAATTGTATTCAAGCATAAATTTTACAACTCGTTGCATTCTGTAGGCTGTTTGCCCACTTTGGGTGAATGCAAAAAATCTTGATTGATCTATTATTTGAATCAAAATAAGTGGTAAAAAAATGGTTTTACTGGTTAACTGTATGTATAAATTGAAAATAGAATTTTTAAAAAATCAGATAAATTTTGTCATCCTTTCTTTCCTTTATTCAACAGTCTGATAACTATCAGCAAATGAAATACGGTAGTAATTACTGTCATTATCTAGGTTTCCGCGATTTATTGTGCATCTATTCTCTCCTAAAGTGCGCTTAATAAATGGAGTTGTCTCTCTTTGTTTATTTGACTTCGGAAAACCCCTTTCATGACGTCATAATTCGCCTTCAGAATTCAGCATGGCGACGACTTCACTGTTTCGACCTTGTGTCGGTCGAACAATTTTAGGAAATTTTCGGTCGTTAATTGCAGTAAGTGATGTCCCAAGAGATTCCGCAGTTAATTTCTAACGATCATTTTGCAAATAATAGAAATTTGAAATAATGGCACCATTTACAGTAGTTCAGCTCTGAACGTCGGTCTCATTACACTCACCCTGAACGTTCAGGGACTGGCCCATTCAATCAATGTCGAAAATAATTTGACCCCCAATTTTACTGGGCAACTTTTCACTGCTAAACGATGGGTGTCACTCCGTGTGGACGCGTGTACAGTGTAAAGGAACATCTCAGTGAGAAAATAAGACCTTGCTCATTTCGCTAGAGTCAGTATGAGCATCACAACACGCAGTGTCATGGTGGCGAAAGGATAGTTTGATAGGAGGGGACGTATTTTAAACAGCGTGTTGTTTCGCTCATACTGAGTCTAGCAAGGTAAGCAAGGTCTTATTTTGTCACTAAGATGTTCCTGTACATTGTACAGACGTCCACACGGATTGACACTCCGATGTTTCGCAGTGAAAAGTTGCCCAGTAAAATTGACTGGGGTTCAAATTATTTTCGACATTGATTGAATAGGCCAGTCCCTGAACGGTCAGGGTGAGTGTAATGAGACCGACGTTCAGAGCTGAACTACATTTACAGTTACAGATTTTCAGATGAAAATCGAGCAAACTCCAGTCAGTCACTTCAGTGGCAGTTACTGAGTTAGTCCAGTGGTGTGCACATAAAAGATCCCTCCTTGACAGTTGGATTGATAAAAGTGTAGGCCATAGTGCCACTGCTTGGGCAAAATTTCCCACATAGCACACTGTGCTTCATTGGCCCAATTGGAACAGTACAGGACGTTAATAATAATAAACCCATGCAATTGATTTCATGTAGGTAAGCCAAAAGTGGTGCTAAGAACCATTATATCAACAAAGAAGATAGTTCCTTTAGTAAAGGGAACTGTCTCTGAACGGACAATGTCTACTGAGAGTTCCTGGGGCTGTAATAAATATGAAAATACCACTCTTCCCCACCTCTGTCCAACGCTATTTTGGAATCCTTACATACTATTTCATGTGGACGTATTATGCCGTCGCCGCAGTTCGTCGGGACATATCCGCCCGTCCACAATTGTTTGTGGAGTCCCTACAGGTTACAATTCTTATCCGATTTAGACTAAACTTGAAATATAGGTTTTTCCCCATAAGATCTTGACTGCATTTGATATTGGCATGTATACAATGGAGACTTCATGGATTATGGCCACTGATTACCCTAAAAATCATTTTTATACGCCCACATTTTCATGTGGACGTATTATATCGTCGCCCCTGTCCGTCCGTCCACAATTTGTTTGTGGACTCTCTACAGGTCACAATTCTTATCTGATTTTGACGAAACTTGAAATATAGGTTTATCCCCAAAAGATCTCGGCTGCTTTCGATATTGGCATGTATCGGATCAGAACTTCATGGATTATGGCCCCTGATTGTACGAAAAATCACGTTTTTAGCTTGTGGACCCTATAGAGGTCACAATTTTGAACCTATTTTGCTGAAACTTGACATGCATGTTTATAACCCAAAGATCTTGATTCCTTTCGATATTTGCACCCATTGGATCGTAATTTCCTGAATTATGGCCCCTGATTGTCCGAAAAATGACCTTTTTATACGCCCACATTTTTATGTGGACGTATATTGTCGTCGCCCCTGTCCGTCCGGACGTCCGTCCGTCCGTCCACAATTTGTTTGTGGACACTCTACAGGTCACAATTCTTATCCGATTTTGACGAAACTTGAAATATAGGTTTATCCCCAAAAGATCTCGGCTGCTTTCGATATTGGATCGGATCAAAACTTCATGGATTATGGCCCCTGATTGTACGAAAAATCACGTTTTTAGCTTGTGGACCCTATAGAGGTCACAATTTTGAACCGATTTTGATGAAACTTGACATGCATGTTTGTAACCCAAAGATCTTGGTTCCTTTCGATATTTGCGCCTATCGGAATGTAATTTCCTGAATTATGGCCCCTGATTGTCCGAAAAATCACCCTTTTTAGCTTGTGGTCCCTCTGGAGGTCACAATTATTATCCAATTTAAAAAACCGTTTGTTTATATCACCGTTACACCCTAAGGAAGGTTGAGTTCGAATTTCGGGAAAATCGGACGAAAATTGCCATACAAAATTGCCGCCGTTTGTATGCGAATACTGTTAAAAATGGTATATCAAGGTTGTGGACCCTGTAACGGTCACAATTTTAATTCGATTTTGATGAAACTTGAAATTCATGGTTATAACCCAAAGATCTTGGTTCTTTTTGATATTTGCGCATATCGGATTGTAACTTCCTGAATTATGGCCCCTGGTTATACGCAAAATCCCCCTTTCTTTAGCTTGTGGTCCCTCTGGATTTCACAATTATTATCCAATTTAAAAAAACGTTTGATTATATCACCGTTACACTGTAAGGAAGGTTGAGTTTGAATTTTGGGAAAATCGGACCAAAATTGACAGACAAAATGGCCGCCGTTTGTACGCGAAAAATGATATATCATGGTTGTGGACCCTGAATAGGTCACAATTTTAATTCGATTTTGATGAGGAAGGTTGAGTTCTAATTTCGTGAAAATCGTACCAAAATTGCCGGACGAAATGGTCGCCATTTGTACGCGAATAGTGTAAAAATATGGTACATCATGGTTGTGGACTCTCTACAGGTCACAATTCTTATCCGATTTTGATGAAAAGTCACATTTCTAGGTTGTGTACCGTCACACCATAATCATTGTCGGTTTCGAATTTCATTAATATCAGACTGGAACTGACCAACTAAATGGCTGCTCCCAATACAGTATGAAACACAGGACTTAAAGATGTAGGAAAAATCACTTTCACTATTGCTTGGTCTCTGTCCATCTCTCGAAAATGTGGGCGTATCCTGCCTGGCAGTGCCAGCCTATCTTAATCTGATTTTGTTGAAACTTTAAGCATTTTTATAACCCCGAGATCTTGGTTCCATTCGATATTTGTGCATAGATCTTAATTTCCTGAATTATGGCCGCTGATTGTACACAAAATCGCCTATTTTAGCTTGTGGTCCTTCTGGAGGTCGCAATTATTATCCTATTTAAAAAAAACCATACGTTTGATTATATCACCGTTACACCGTAATGAAGGTAGTTCGAATTTCCTGAAAATCAAACCAAAACCGCCAAACAAAATGGCTGCCGCTTGTATGCAAATAGTGTAAAAATATGGTAAAGTTGTGGACCCTGTAGAGGTCACAATTTTAATCTGATTTTGATGAAACTTGAAATGCATTTTTATAACCCAAAGATCTTGTTTCCTTTCAATATTTGTGCATATTGAATTGTAACTTCATGAATTATGGCCCTGGATTGTAGGAAAAATCACTTTCTTTTTAGCTAGTTCTCTATCCATCTCTCGAAAATGTGGGCGTATCCTGCCTCGCAGCCACTGGTTCATATTGATTCTACTTCATTCGCCAAAGGAATCAAATTTTCCTCAGCTGACACACATTTATAATGATTCAACACTACTGTAGAAGAATTCTGCAATTAAAAACGTACACAAAATACGTTTTGAGCTGATCAGCCATTGTGAGACTGCATGTTTACCTCATTGCTAAATTCTATTTGAAAATGGGTTTTAATTTATATAAATTTGTGTCAGATATAGTAAGAAATGATACCTTTTGGCAGAAAATAGAAATGGTGAAAAATAGAAGGTTGAGTTCTAAAACAGCCTGAATACAGAAGGGGGGAAGATCAGTATTTTACCGTATATTCATATTGCAGCTATATAGATATAGGGCCGGATAGGAACTGTCAGTGGACATCATCCGCATCAGAGACAGTTCCTAAAGCAACATAAATTATAAATCATTTCTTGGCAGTTATAGAACAGGAATAAAAGTAAACCTACCGGTAACTGATCGCATTTTCACATTCCTCCGATGGTTGTTCCAGCCGTGTTTGTGTCAGAGAGAGAGCTAGAGGGATTCGAAACCACGCCAGTTGACTCAATGACAGGCTTTATGATACAGCATGCACATGATAACCATGGCCATCCAACCCTGTTTGTGTCAGACTTTTACCATGCACATTGTGACTTGTGTACTAAATAAAATGTTCTCTGTTTTTTGTCTATGTCAGTTTTTATGGATTAATGTGTTGGATTGTTGTAATTTTAGATATTTGTGGTATTTATGTAAAGCGTCCGCCCGAGAGCAGCTTGTTGAGTTGAATTGTTGCCGCTATGTAAATTAATTATTATTATTGTTATCAAGGAACTGAGCCAAACTGACAAGCCAAAAAATACAATAGCTAATCCTATGGTGGTACACATTATAAAGATACTTGAATTCCTGTTTACCATTTACTTTAATGTTCTAAAGAACATCAATTAAAAAAATCAAGACATTTTGGACTAGTGAAATAATTGTTTTAATCTCTTACAGCCATGTGGAAACACTCAAGTCAACAAACAAAAATATCATGAAACAACAGTTTTACTCAAGGTAAGAGAATTCATTATATGATATTGGACTAGGTAGTAGTAGATGTATGATGTGTTGTATTGTATAAATTACATACAGGTACATGTATTTACTCATTATATAACCATATATATAATACACTGTAGCATGTCATTTTATTTTTTTTAAAAAATGGAATGGTCATCTATGTAGGTCACTTAGAAATCAGTAAAATTTACATTCATAGTCATATATTCATCTTAATCTTAAAGCCAGTAGTAAGTGAATGCATTACTTGTCTCAGTACCGGGGTCACAGTGGATAAGGCGCTGGTTCGCTAGCCTGGAGGTCAGGTGTTCGATATCTGCATTGGCCGAGAAAGTTCATCTTGATTTTCCGGCGTGATTTCCCCTTGTCAGTGATGCAGAAAGAGGGCCTGACAAGGACAGTTGCCTAGTCGTTTGGATGGGATGGAAAACCGAGGTCCCTGTACCCATTGGAGTGCACGTAAAAGATCCCTTGGCAGTTAGAATTTGATATAAGAGTAGGCCGTAGCGCCACTGTCCGGGCAAAATTTCTCTCATAGCACACTGTATGGTGTATGCCCGTCTTCTATTAGCCCAGGTTAGGTGCAAAAGAGTAGGACGTTAAACCCCATTTCATTTCATTTAATTTGTCTCCGTACCTATATCAAGGAGGCAAAGTCGGAGGAGAATTCATTGCATACACAAGACGATGTTGTCTGTAATTGCTGACTATTTATTACAAATATCAAATCTTGATTAAATTCTCGGATTATCCACTGCTGGCGTCTTTTTCCGAGTTTTTTATCTCAGAAAATGTTGTACGTCTAACTTTTCATAAAGTTTATCAACATGTACACAAAGCGCTCAATGTTCGGTTGCAACCTTCTACGTCACATGTGCAGATATTCCTAATCGTCAGACTGTCAAATAGGGGAATCTTTACATTTTTGTTGTGTATACGCTTGAGGGTTTTTCAGGGAATCCAGTATTTTTCTAGCAAGATTTGATATCTTTAACACATCACGCGTGCAGATTTTCCTGATCGTCGGGCTGTCAAATAGGGGAATCTTTACATTTTTGTTGTGTGTACGCTCGAGTGTTTTTCAGGGAATTCAGTATTTTTATACGCCCACATTTTTATGTGGACGTATATTGTCGTCGCCCCTGTCCGTCTGGACGTCCGTCCGTCCACAATTTGTTTGTGGACTCTCTACAGGTCACAATTCTTATCCGATTTTGACGAAACTTGAAATATAGGTTTATCCCCAAAAGATCTCGGCTGCTTTCGATATTGGCATGTATCGGATGAAAACTTCATGGATTATGGCCCCTGATTGTACGAAAAATCACGTTTTTAGCTTGTGGACCCTATAGAGGTCACAATTTTGAACCGATTTTGATGAAACTTGACATGCATGTTTATAACCCAAAGATCTTGGTTCCTTTCGATATTTGCGCCTATCGGAATGTAATTTCCTGAATTATGGCCCCTGATTGTCCGAAAAATCACCCTTTTTAGCTTGTGGTCCCTCTGGAGGTCACAATTATTATCTGATTTAAAAAACCGTCTGATTATATCACCGTTACACCCTAAGGAAGGTTGAGTTCGAATTTCGGGAAAATTGGACGAAAATTGGACGAAAATTGCCAAACAAAATGGCCGCCGTTTGTACGCGAATACTGTTAAAAAATGGTATATCAAGGTTGTGGACCCTGTAGAAGTCACATTTTTTATTTGATTTTGATGAAACTTGAAATTCATGGTTATAACCCAAAGATCTTGGTTCCTTTCGATATTTGCGCATATCGGAACGTAACTTCCTGAATTATGGCCCCTGATTATACACAAAATCGCCTTATTTTAGCTTGTGGTCCCTCTGGTGGTCACAATTATTATCCGATTTAATAAAACGGTTGATTATATTACCGTTACACCGTAAGGAAGGTTGAGTTCGAATTTCGGGAAAATCGGACCAAAATTGCCATACAAAATGGCCGTCGTTTGTACGCGAATACTGTTAAAAAATTGTATATCATGGTTGGGGACCCTGTAGAGGTCACAATTTTAATTCAATTTTGATGAAACTTGAAATGCATGGTTATAACCTAAAGATCTTGGTTCCTTTCGTTATTTGCGCATAACGGATCGTAACTTCCTGAATTATGGCCCCTGATTGTCCGAAAAATTGCCTATGGTCCCTCTGGAGGTCACAATTATTATCCGATTTGAAAAAACGTTTGACTCTATCACCGTTACACCCTACGAAAGTTTGAGTTCGAATTTCGAGAAAATTGGACCATAATTGCCAGAAAAAATGGCCGCAGTTTGTACGTGAACAGTGTAAAAATATGGTATGTCAAAGTTGTGGACCCTGTAGAGGTGACAATTTTAATTCGATTTTGATGAAACCTGAAATGCTTGTTTATAACCTAAAGATCTTTATTCTTTTCGATATTTGCGCATATCAAATTGTAACTTAATGAATTATGGCCTTTGATTCTAGGAAAAATCACTTTCGGTATTGCTTGTTCTCTGTCTATCTCTCGAACAATTGTTATCTGATTTTAAAAAAAACTCTGATTATATTACTGTTGCACCGTAACGAAGGTTGAGTTCGAATTTTGTGAAAATCGTACCAAAATTGCCGGACGAAATGGTCACCGTTTGTACGCGAATATTGTAAAAATATGGTATATCATGGTTGTGGACTCTCTACAGGTCACAATTCTTATCCGATTTTGACGAAAAGTAACATTTCTAGGTTGTGTACCGTCACACCATAATCATTGTCGGCTTCGAATTTCATGAATATCAGACTGGAACTGACCAACAAAATGGCTGCTTCCAATACAGTATGAAATACAGGACTTAATGATGTAGGAAAAATCACTTTCGGTATTGCTTGTTCTCTATCTATCTCTCAAAAATGTGGGCGTATCCTGCCTGGCAGTGCCAGCCTATCTTTCTAGTAAGATTCGATATCTCTACCAAAATTCCCTTACTTTTGTAGGCAATAAACCCTGATAAATACTTTTCTGGGAACATATTTAAAGGCAATAATATTATAGTGACATAGTGTCTTTTAGAATGCATGCCTGAAAATTAAATTAGGTATTTTTTATTAAGATATTGAAAACCTATTTTTATACGCCCACATTGAAATGTGGTCGTATATTGTCGTCGCCCCCGTCCGTCCGACGGACCGACGTCCACAATTGCTTGTGGACGCTCTACAGACTAAAGTAAATATCCGATTGACTTTAAATTTATACACAGTGTTTAAGGTCATGAGACGAAGAAGCCTATTGTTTTTCAGCGATTTCCGATAACTACCAGAGTTATGGCCCTTGATCACTTCAAAAAATCTTGTGGACGCTCTAGAGGCCAAAGTTAATATCCGATTGACTTTAAATTTATACACAGCGTTTAAGGTCATAAGACAATGACGCCTATTGATTTTCGGCGATTTCCGATAATTAGTGCCAGAGTTATGGCCCTTGATCTCTTTAAAAAATCTTGTGAATGCTCGAGAGGCTAAAGTTAATATCGGATTGACTTTAAATTTATACACAGTGTTTAAGGTCATAAGACGAAGAAGCCTATTGATTTTCAGCGATTTCCGATAATTAATGCCAGAGTTATGACTCTTGATCACTTCAAAAAATCTTGTGGACGCTCTAGAG
Source organism: Patella depressa (assembly GCA_948474765.1). Classification (NCBI taxonomy): domain Eukaryota; kingdom Metazoa; phylum Mollusca; class Gastropoda; family Patellidae; genus Patella; species Patella depressa. The sequence goes on along the minus strand of OX419715.1, from coordinate 53,986,864 downwards.
GCCAAAGTTAATATCCGATTGACTTTAAATTTATACACAGTGTTTAAGGTCATAAGACGAAGATGCCTATTGATTTTCAGCGATTTCTGATGATTAGTGCCAGAGTTATGGCCCTTGATCTCCTCAAAAAATCTTGTGGACGCTCTAGAGGCCAAAGTTAATATCCGATTGACTTTAGATTTATACACAGTGTTTAAGGTCATAAAACGAAGAAGCCTATTGATTTTCAGCGATTTCCGATAATTAGTGCCAGAGTTATGGCCCTTGATCACTTCAAAAAATCTTGTGGACGCTCTAGAGGCCGAAGTTAATATCCGATTGACTTCAAATTTATACACAGTGTTTAAGGTCATAAGACAAAGACGCCTATTGATTTTCAGCGATTTCCGATAATTAGTGCCAGAGTTATGGCCCTTGATCACCTCAAAAAATCTTGTGGACGCTCTGGAGGCCAAAGTTAATATCCGATTGACTTTAGGGTTTGCTGTTAGTTCGAGATCAATTTTGTTTCTTATGTATGCCATATAATGTTCGTTAGAGGGAATTTTTCCTATACATTTTAATTTGAAGATAAAATATTTTGTAAGAAGAATTATATAATTGATAAAATCTAACTGGGATTTGTTTTCAAATTCGCCAATATCTTCATGTAAACTGTAGTATCCAAGATGAATAACAGAAGGTGATAGATTACTGTATATTCTATTTCTAATCAAGATGTCATTAAGAGTATTCCACAGACTTTGAGAATAAGGGCATTGAATAAACAGATGCTCGACAGTTTCCAGCGTGCTGTTACAGAAATCGCATAGACCTGAAGCCACTTTTCCAAATTTAAGTAATCGATTATTTGTGTATATTATTTTGTGTATATATTTGAACTGGAAATTTCGGACTTTTATATGTGTACAAATATTATGACTTAAATTAAATATGGATTTTATAGTTTTTCCATCTATTATTCTACCTAAATATTCTTCCCATTTTTATATAGCAGTTGGTTTAATAAACTTCGCATTAATTCTTTTTAAATAAATATCCTTTGGCTTTAAAGTGTCTGAGTGAACATTATAAAATAGATTCAAATTATTTAATATATCAGTATATATTCTTAGTTTATATTCATCTTTATTCGCACTCGAGATATCTATTATTTCGTTTCCAATCTTTAAATTGTGATCATTGCATAATTTACTTATCGCTAGTTTCAAACCTCTGAAAAGGAATTTTTCGTTGGACTTAAGTGCCGATGCTGGATAGTTAAGGAAATCTTGTATAAATATTAAATTTCTACTTAAGAAATGTAAGGTGTCACTGGTTGTTTTTTTTTTGACTTTAGATTTATACACAGTGTTTAAGGTCATGAGACGAAGAAGCCTATTGATTTTCAGCGATTTCAAATAATTACTGCCAGAGTTATCTCCCTTGATAACTTCAAAAATTCTTGTGACCCTATAGAGTTCAAAGTTACCATCCGATTGACTTCAGATTGATACATAGAGTTTAAGGTGTTGAAACGAACAAGTGTTTTGATTTTAAAGGAATTTAGATAACTGAACAGCTAAATCCATGATATTAAATGTTTCATGTATATACTAATTGTTAGCGTGGGTTAAAACTTTATAAAAAGCAATCAAATTCTAATGATTTTCTGATAATTACATAATGAGTTGTTACTCTTAATCAGTTTTTAGCGAAAAAAGTAAAAATATGCGACAACCCTTGTTGACTGCCCGGACGATTTAGCTGCTGTGGGCGTATGTTTCGTTGCCTGGCAACCTATCTTTTTGAAAGTATTTGATTGATTCCTGGCAAAATGTTGTCTTCTGTTGTAGGCATTTACATTTACACAAAGTAAAATCTTTTAATACGCTAATATAGATCTTAACTCTTTGAAAGTATCAGTGTGTAAAGAAAATTAACTATCAGAACATAATATGTAATTGTAATCTAAATTTACTTTTGTAAGTAGAAATATGCTCATAAATATATATTAAGACATTATATATTAAGTATTCCGTAATCCTTATCTCTATTACTATTATCTACTTTGTCCTATTTAAAACTGTAGCCAGCTTTTGACAAGGTAAGTTCAATGTTGTAACAACAAGTGTTTTAAGTCTAGCACACACACGTCAACTTCGAAAAATACAAAAATTTGTCTTGCATTGACAGTTTTTGAAATTATGCAAGTCTTCGATTTTGCAACTATTTTTAGTTTATTTAATTGTTGTTTTATCAAGTTGGATGTTATACTACTTCCCATGATATAAAATTATTATGGGTCAATAATTATGTAGTTTTGTATTGTCTAAGCTCGTGTTGTGATTTTCCCTATTGAGTTCACAATCTGCTATGTGCAGATACGTTCAAATATGTTTAGATTGCTATGACTGACCTCAATATGTCATAAGACCTGATAGAATCACCATTGGTAGCATGAATCGTGATATTGGGAAACAAGTATAATGCATTGTCAGTTGAATTTACGTGTAATAATATATGTCAAAGTATATGGTTGGGTCTTTATTGAGCCTACATTGAAGGCATGTTTTGCTTTATCACATATGTAACCAAATGGTATTGAATGTTACATGCTGCAATCTGTCTAAAATAAATCCAATTTTGTTTCTCTTTATAATTTATAATATTCAAATTTCATTTTTTTAAAAATAAATGGTATATGTTATACCAAGCTTCAGTCAAGGTGTACTCAGACATCTTCAAAGCAGTATAATGTCTACTAGTACTGTAGAAAACAAAACAAAACTTAGAATAGTTTGCATCATTCAGTCCAAGTTTACCTGTGTTATCTCCCTTGCAAACTGTTACGATCTATTTGATAGTATTTTAGTTTGGATCAGTATAAAAAGTATAAAAAAACCCAACAAACAAACTGAAATTTCGATCTGTATGTTAACTCTTAAATGACCCAGAGGTTTGACGTCATAATGTCATAAAAACCCACGTCATAATATATTGTCAATGGTGCTAAAATATAGGTATGCATTTTCAAATCATACCATTAAATATAACAACTGAAAATAGCCCCTTCATGTAAATGGATTAAATAATCTAAAATGCCATTTGCATAAATATGAATTTTATACAAAAAAATTAATTTAGACATTTCATGCAAAATTCATATAGGCCTATCTAGATCTTATGGTTATTGCTTTTCTTTTTTTCTTTTTGCGTTCGGCCTTCATGAACTAAAAATCATTTATCACGAATCTCTTTAAACTTATTAAAATTTAAAAGTGATTAAAATTTTGGTTGATTAGTCTAGCGTCTATCATGTTCTAAACTATAAATAACTACACCACCGATAAAATCTGAATCACTGTAGGGGTGGTAATCCGTCGTAACGAGAACGTTGTCGTATAGGCCAAGACATAACACCGTTTTACTATAATTTTTCAAGAAGAAACAGTAAGATTTTTAACTGTCAAAATAAACAGGAAGTAAACAAATGAGAAAAGGCTGTTAGTTTATAAGGGAAGTAACTCTCATTGTGCTAGCTGCATTCGGCTAACTGGTTTTGTCGACAAAAGTCGCCATGGGTACTTAACGGTAACATCATGGGTGTCGACAAAAGTCTCCGTGGGTCAGTTATTTGTTAAAAGTTAATTAGATTTATAAATGTACGTACACATTTAGTGCATGTGTTTGCTATTATTATTTGGTTTCAATTGATATATGCAAATGATCCGGTTCTGATGATTCAACAATTCTTGTGAAGTTGTGATGACTGATACATAAGATAATGACAGTACCTTTTACACAATGTGGGTTTTACAGTCAAGATCTTGAAACTAGTGTTATGTTATAGACATGACTTGCATCGTCAAGAAATGACTTCTCTAATTTCTGCTATGAGAAAAGGAAAAAGAATGGCTGATTTGGTACAGTATCATGCCAGTCTATTCTAACACAGTAATACAAACACAGAAAAGAAAGAAATTGCAACCGACATATAGGTACATGTAGTTTCCTGACAGTACTTAAAAGCAATAACTACCAAACTTTGTTAACATTCAAGAATTTCGTATTTATTGATAGCTTTACTATTGCACTAAATGAAGTAATTAACCTTGAGTTAACAGACTGTTTCTTTGGCTAATTCCTCACTTCAACCAGTATAACAACTCTTCAAGATCCTAGTGTAGTAAAGACAAGTAAAACGAAATTTTAAACTTTAAAAAAACAAAACAAATTTGGATCTCTGTTTTAATCAAATTGTGATTAAAGTGTTCATGAAATAATGTTTGTGTTTCTAGCCGGTAGCTGAACCAATATCTCATCCTGCTGGTCGTCATACCATCACTATGGTACCAGGAGATGGAGTAGGACCAGATTTAATGGCAAGTGTTCAAGAAGTCTTTCAGTCAGCTGGAGTACCAGTGGACTTTGAAGAAATTTTTATCAGGTTAGATAAATTTGGATTTTATTCCTTAGAACAATTCAAGCCTTTCTATATGCCCACATTGAAATTTGGTTGAATAGTGTTATCACACCACACCCCACCCCCACACCCCCGGCATCCACATTTGCATATAGACACTCTAGAGGCTAAAGTTAATATCCGATTGACTTTAAATTGATTTTATATACACTGTTTAAGGTCACGAGACAAAGATGCCTGTTGATTTTCAATGATTTCTAATAATTACTTGTGGACGCTCTGCAGGCTAAAGATAATACCTGGTTGACTTAAATTCATATACAGTGTTTTAAAAGGTCATGAGAGTTCTGGCGCCTTGATCACTTTGAAATATCTTGTGGAAGCTCTTGAGGCTAAAGTTAATATCCGATTGACTTCAAATTTATTCACAGTATTTAAGGTTGTAAGATGTTGATTTTCAACGATATCCGATAATTATTGCCAGAGTTACAGTCCTTGATCACTTCGAAATATCTTGTGGACGCTCTAGAAGCCAAAATTAATATCTGAGTGACTTGAAATTTATACACAGTGTTTCTGTCTATTAATTTTCTATCATTTCTAATGATTATGCAATGGATATTATTTTTAAATGTTTTGTATGCTAAATGTTAGCATATGGTAGAACTAGAAGCCAAATGGGTTGTTACTCGTAATCAGATTTTAGTGTGTTGTAAATGTTTTCATTTCTGACAAAAGAAGAAAAAATATATGTGACAGCCCCTGTTGAATCCATGGACAACTTAGCTGTTGTGGCATATGTTTCGTTGCCTGGCAACCTATGTTCTTTTCTTTGAAAGGATTACAGGATACATTCTGGAATTGAATTCTGAAACTAAGGACTTTGTCTAGAAGCATGAGACACAAGATAACCACAACAACTTAAACATGATTACTGTGTTTGATTATATAAATATCAATATTCTATTCACACCAAATTAGTTAATGGGACTGTAAAGAACTGTTACAGGACTGAATTCTGTGTCATATATTGCAATTAAATTAAGTCACAGGAGAACGGTCCGAATAACATGTAAGGAAAAGAATGAGTCCAATCCATTTCAAACTATTTTAACCACAGTTTTGTGTGATACATGTAATTAATATGTTTCATTTTTTAAATCAATTTTAGTGAAGTACAGCCTGGTCAGAGTGCTACGGTAGGTTCTGTAGTCGAATCATTTAAACGAAATGGTGTTGGATTAAAAGGTATTATAGCTACACCGTCGAGTTTTAAAGGTGGTGTTCTCCAGACATTAAACATGCAGATCAGGTAAAGATATAAACGTTGCTTTAAATGAAATATTAAATTGGTGTTGTCTTACACTCAGGGTTCCCGCGGTCCTTGAAAATCCTTGAATATCCTTAAATTTAGAATTTCATTTTCAAGGTCTTGAATATCCTTGAATTTCGCGGAAATAGGAAAATATCCTTGAATTTCAGTTAAGATCCTTAATTTTGTTGGTAATACTAGTAAGTTGATCTGAAAATCCCGTTTAGATTATAAGTAATGCTGGTTATACTATAAACAATAACTGACGTATACCTGTCAATCAACTGATCTAAATAAACAGCCGTGTTTTGTCACGTAATAACAAGATAAGCCAATGACATTTACCGTAAGGCTACCAAATAGTCTCACGTGACTCCATTGTCCAATTAACATACTAGAAGCCACTACACTGACTAATCAAAATCGGTATTAGTAATTACATTAAACAATGCATAATGACGAAAAGGGAAATAACTCTGTTTTAAAAATGGCGGGAGTTTTTCCCGGTGTGCCGAAAGTCAATCTGTAATAATAAAAAACAGTTTATGTCTTTAATTCCTTTTAAATATGAGATTTTAACGATAGTTGGTAATGTTTTGGTTGTTTTTCAGATGAAAAATTGTAACTTTAGGCTAAAAATGTCCTTGAAAATCCTGGAATTTGACGTATATTTATCCTTGAATATCCTTGAAAAAATGTTAGACGAAGCCGCGGGAACCCTGTACACTAGGCTAAGATTTTTAATTCGGCCCTTGCCACTTGGATTAAGTTAACTGTTTTAAAAGATTCGTTATGACAAGAGTTAAATCTGGCTATTACTCGATTTGAGACTGTCAAAGCCTGAATCAGTGTGACATTGTCTGGGACATGTGCTGGATTTCCAGGCTTCTTATGGATGCCTGCTCTAGAACATTGGCATATGATAGATAGACATAGGGGCGGCATTGATGTAATGTTATTTGCTTTAGAGAAATAAAGTATTTTGAATCTGTATTTCAGACAAGAGTTAGATTTATTTGCCAATGTTGTGCGAATAAAGAGTTTAGCAGGTTATAAAACAAAGCACAATAATCTAGATTTTGTTATTATTCGTGAACAAACAGAAGGTGAATACAGTGCTTTAGAACATGAGGTAAGGCTAGATACAAACTCTATACATTCCAATTGTTTATAAATACCCTATTTGCAATATCATGTAAGGGATTTTTATCATGTGAAGATTGATGGTTAGTAAATAATATAATAGATAAGTGATATAAGGCGCTCTTTTGAAAACTCAGTACATGTAACTGATACAGGATTGAGAATAATTAAGAGCATACAGGCTACAGTTGTTATCCAGACTATAATATTGATGAAGTTTAATTTCTGTTTATAATTAGAAAGTTACAGGGTGTTTATTTTGCTTCATCTATTATTAGACTAGAGCTCAGGTGTTACAGAGTGTGTATTATTACAGTTTAAAAATTGTTTAATTTGTTTTTATGTATTATTAGAGTGTGTCTGGTGTTGTAGAGTGTTTAAAGATTGTGACAAAGGAGAAATCTCAGAGAATAGCAAAGTTTGCATTTGATTATGCAATGAGATTAAATAGAAAGAAAGTCACAGCTGTCCATAAAGCTAACATCATGTAAGTCCTCAATTTCTTAGATTTTTCTTTTAAAATTGGGGGCATTGCTGCTTTTGCTGGCCCAACTTTGTTCAAAGTTTGTGCTGATATTGTAAGGTGCTCTGAAGCCAGCAACTGACAATCAGTCACTTTAAGTTTAAGAGAGACTGATTGATACAATGCAGTTTTAATGTATAGTGAAGTAAATATGATTTTTTCCAGGAAGCTAGGTGATGGTTTGTTTTTAAGATCATGTGAAGAAATAGCCGAGCTTTATCCTAGTATAGAATTTGAAACAATGATTATAGATAACTGTTGTATGCAGGTTAGTGTTTACGCTACTTTTTGCTAGAAATGCATTTAGACTAAAGAGGTCATATTGACATCATGATATATTATTTCAATTTTTTGCACACTTGAATTAAAACCTTTTATTATTATGTTAATATTGATATCATTACATAGCCCCTATGTCATGTTGCTTAACCAGTATTGTTTCTTCTTGGTTACTCTTAACAGCTTGTGTCTAATCCACATCAATTTGATGTAATGGTGATGCCCAATCTCTATGGAAACATAGTTGATAATTTGGCTGCTGGACTGGTAGGGGGAGCTGGTGTTGTTCCTGGAGAGAGTTTCAGTCATGATGTTGCCATCTACGAGCAGGTAAGAAACGGCGGCCAATAATAGCTTTCTCTAATAAATGCTGACCGGTAGATTTTTCTAATGAATTTTAAGAGAACAAAGTATCAAAGTACCTCTTTATCTTCTGTAAAAATGTCAGACAAGGAAAATTTTGAAATCCCAACACTGGTACCACCCGTTAAAACAATACAATAATCAAGACTTATTGTTATCTGGATCACATTAATTTCAAAATGCATTCATGATTAAGTTAAAATGGGTGTGACCTAAGGGCATCATAAAATTATCCAGGTCTGAAATGATTTTGCACAAAATGTCTACCAATCCAAAATCAATCTGTTTCACAGAGAATTACTTACGAATTATCTCTGTCACGGATGACTGTTTTCAACACATGCAATGACATCATGGGGCGACAATCATTGGCTCAAAGGCTCGTACATTGATTACATAAGACATAACTGCTCCGGGCAAAATGATGCCTTTTACTCATTTAATACCCATTTACACTAAATAGGAAATACTTTTTAACTACAAATACTTCAAACGTCTTTACTCATTTTTCTAATACATACAAAAATTTTTTTAGAATTTAATTTGTTGAAAGAAAAAAGTTAATATGGGGGACTAATTAAGAAGCGTCGATGTCATCCTTATCAGTGATTGTAGTGGCCTAGTGAATATTCACTGCTCATCAGTGTGATCCAAAATAGGTTTGAAATAATACACCAAAACTTTTATATCCTGTATTTCATCTTTCTTTATTGTTTAGGGTGCTCGGCATTCATATGCGGAAGCTGTTGGTAGAAATATAGCGAATCCAACAGCCACCATTTTGGGTGCATGTAATATGTTAAAACATCTACATTTAGAATTTCACTCTCGTTTGATAGAAGATGCTGTTTATAGAGTTGTTAAATCGGGCAAGGTAAATAACTTAATTTATAGTTGTAACTTTTTAAATGATTGTTTTTGAATTGAATTATATCAGTCCCTTGAAAAATGGCAATTCAGTGAACATGCGCCAACTAACTCGACCAATAACCATATCTGAAAAGTCTGATTATGTCACGACTCTGCTCACAACATTTCTGTTGTCGGGTCTAGCAAAGAATCCCCTTTCTCATGTGGACGTATTATGCCATCGTCCCTGTCCGTTCGTCCACAATTTGATTTTGACCAAAATTAAAATATAGATTTATCCCCATCAGATCTCTACGCGAATATTGTGAAAATATGTTATATCAAGGTTGTGGACCCTGATGAGGTCACAATTTTGAACCAATTTTGATGTAACTTGAAAAACATGTCTATAACCTAAAGATCTTGGTTCCATTGCATATTTGGGCATATCGGATCGTAACTTCCTGAATTATGGCCCCTGATTGTACGAAAAATCGCCTTTATTAGCTTGTGGTCCCTCTGGATGTCACAATTATTACCTGATTTAAAAAAAAACGTTTGATTATAAAAACTAAACAAATTCTCATGATTTTCTGATAATTCCGTAATATGCAACAACTCTTGTTGACTGCCTGGACAATTTAGCTGCTGTGTGGGTGTATGTTTCGTTGCCTGGCAACCTATTTTTTTAACTTGGAGTGGCATTAATAGTAGCTATAATTTGATATTTATTGAAATAAACATTACACTTTGCATTTGGATCTGGTAGGATAATCTGAAGCTCTATGCTTAGACACTTGTGCCTCCCACACGATTGATATCTCAATCCTAGGAGGAGGAAGACCTTTCTAAGCCTGTATTCCAACACTGCTATAGAGTTGCAGAGCTGTGTGATCTAGCATATGTACTTGTGTTAATTTGCTGTTAAATCTCGGTGATAGTCATCCCTCTAGGTTTTTTTTTTTTTTTAGTAACTTTAATACTGATTCTTTTGTATTTTACAGTTCCGAACTCAAGATATGGGAGGCTACACATCAACCAGTGATTTTACTCAGGCTATTGTAAATAATTTACATACAGGATAAATAAAACTTTATATTGAAATTTTTTTATTAAAGTATAATGACAGGATCTGTTGGCCAAGAATAATTTTCTAATACAGCTAAGTTTAAAATACTCATTGTTTTCATAATATTTCATTACATTTTCTAAATTTAAGGACTGTGACCTGACAATCCAAATCATAGTTCCACAGTCTCACTATTTTGATGAGCAACTGTGCTAGAAATGTGACTTGCTCTATTGTGTCATAAAAAAAAAGATTACATTTGATGACAAGTCCCTTCTTCATATTTAAAAACCACAATGGGACAAGTTGAATCCGCAGTCACCCATTTATCCAATAATGGTCCTTTTAATGTGTGCAATCTTTTGTTTTTCTTTGAAAAATAGGAAATGATTTCAATTTAATTAAAGACTTAGAATTGAGCTAGGAAATATTTATTGGCCATATTCGAAGACTGTCACATAAATCCTGGCTTTATATTTTAGAAAAGAATTTAATTACAAATTTTTATCTAATATTTAAATGAATCTCTTTTCTTTTGAAGAACAGAGATTATCAAAACTACTGCCATTTTGTGGTGAAGTCCTCCTGCTTTTACAGCAGATATGTTTAAATTTTCCACTTATGATTATCACAGAAAATTCTTCAGTCTACATTCACACAATTATTTTATTTGCTCAAGAGCTGATGGAGTATTGTTGGACTGTACATTTTTGTTTTCATAATATATTTTTGTGTTAAAACTACATGTATTTTTAATGGTAAAATGAAGTCAGTATTTAAGTACATCCCCCACCCCCACCCCTCAAATCTTTGTCCATCCACTAGATTCATTTCCAGATTTTTGTTTTTATTAAGGAAAATTTGATAAAAGACCAGGTTCTGGTATTAATGAATTATTATAGCTGTACATATGAGAGTGTTAATTTAAATATATATATATATAGATATAGTCAGAGGGCATTTAGATAATGCGTTGTTTTCCAATTTTGTATGATGGGCATTTTAAACGCCTGGTTTGAGAAATCTACCTGTCAGTCAATTAGGATGACATGAAATTCAAACATTTTACTCAATTACTATTCAATTACATTAAAGTTTAAAAAGACGAGTATAGAATCCAATTTAAAGTGTACTCTTCAAAAAAAGATATGAATTGTGATATTTCGTCGTAAGTATACCCTCACTCTGCCATTGCTTTGTTGCAACAGGTACCGAGACCGTCGCTGAGCGAAACGATTCTTCAGCGTTGCTATAGCCATACCCTGTGTGTCTTGAACCATTTAAGTCGGATTTGATGGTATTGGCATATTTCAAAATGGCAGCTTTAACAGGACATCCGGCTCGTAACCCGGGTTCACATAGCCCTTTACAGACTGTCTGGTGTGACATCCTACATAATCAAGAATTTCTTATATCCTTATATAATGACATTAAAAACATGTAAGATTTATGGAAGCAACGATCCCGTTTAAATTAAAAAAAATGATGAAAAATGGGCTATGTTGTTTTTTTTCATGAGTGTATTTTACTGTAAACAGAAACTGATTTGACTTGAATTCTATATGTATTCCTTAACTCTTTTACTGCCAAGATTGTACACAGACAATCTAAATTTATTAGTCATAAATTGCCCAGATCATACATTTACAACTTGTTTTCTTCCCCAAGCTCTATGTAGATGATATATATATAGCTGCTCCACTGGTGTCATAGACAACAGACAACATGAATCACCTGCTAGTGAATTAGTCTGCTAGTGAATAAGACAATTTTTTATATGATTCTAATAGCAGGGAAGACTATATTTTCTGTTAGATAATGAGTGTGAATAGCTTGGAAATGTCTTATTGCCACAATGTTAGATAGAGCTCTGTAGATAGGAATATGTAGATGTTTTACTGTAAGTATAGCTAACATTAATGATATTATGTTGGTTTCTGTGTGGTATAAGATTTAGATCAGTCACAAACCAAATAATCTAGTACAATTTCCATATTTTAATTTGGTTCCAGTATAAACTCAAACACTTCTGCCTGTATATAAATGTAAAAAAAAAGCTGACATGTTAACATGCTCGATTGAAACATATGTCCATCTTTGTGTTTGATTGAGAGTCAGGGAATCTTAAATGATGATATAATTGCTGTTGATTACAACGAGTAGAATTATAAACAAACATGACAGACATGATTTGGCTGTGGCAAAAATATGATTGCATGCTTATGTCACATGATCTTCTTATGTTAACTTGATCATAGTCATTGATTAAATACCGTCGATGGTTTTCAAATTCCACAGAATGATATCACTTGTTGCTGTTGTGAATGAAGAATTTGTTACAAGTTACCTCTCTTTTGTCTTTCTCTTTGTTGGGTGGTTGAATGGTTAACATGAGCATGTTGCATCATAAGGTCTGTCTTTGAGTCAGGCGACATGGTTTCGATACCCATCTTCAGGCTTGGAAATAACGGTGTATGTACCTAACAAAATGTCAGACACTAATGAAATAGTATTAATAGAACACAATTTTTATGGGAAACAATCACTGATAACGATAAGAGGATACTTGTCGAAACGTCGTGCTTTTAGAATAAACCAGTGATTGTTTCCCATAAAAATTGTGTTCTATTAATGTGTTTTCCAATCGCTAAATGCCACTTAAAGATAATGAAATAGTACCTAACATTTTCAACTTATGTATGTTAGTCCCAAATGACCTAGGTTGTGTTTCTAGATCTCTCTTTTGTCTTCAGACTCAAATGACCGGAACTTCTCTTGCTTGCTTTACTCACAGCTTGAATTGTTGATTTGAATTGAGATAGCTACAGTAGGTCTTTGCTACCAAAATCCCCGGTTGTACGTGGCAAGGATTAGGGTCGCCTGTCCAACCTCGTGGGTTTTCTCGGTCGCCTGTCCAATCTCGTGGTTTTTCTCTGGGTACTCTGATTTCCTCCCACTGCTAAGCGAATTATTGAAATAAAATTAAACCACATGTTAGCCCCGAAATGACCTAGTATGTGTCGAGTGGACTTTAAACCCCATCTATCCCTCTCACTTTGTCGACTCACCTGTAATATACATATAAATATTACTTTTTATTTATAAAGAGTCACAATGAGATACGGACTGGCAACGAAAATTGTATACATATTACATTGGCTTGCATGTAAAAGAACCCTCGACAGTTGGAATTTAATAGAAGGCTGTAGTGCTGCTGTCCAAGCAAAATTCCCCTCATTACACATTGTATGAGTATGCCCATCTCCATTAGCAGTCGTAGCAGAATGGTAGGACGTTAAACCCAATTTCATTTCACACCAGATGACCTTTATGGACTTCTCTAGAAAACTTGCCTGCTTTTGGTATCTGCATTTATGTTGCATGGCAACCTGTCTTCAGATTTTCATTAAAGTACATATTAAAAATCTGTAGATTGCTGAAGTCAAAAAAGAATAATATAGTCACCTTTTGGACCACAAAGATCAAACACCACTTGTGCAACCCTGCATGTGTTCATTGTCTTTTTATATACAGTGACATATGCATGTGGTCGTATTATGCCGTCGCTTCAGTCCGTCCGTCCACAATTTGTTTGTGGACACTCTACAGGTAACAATTCTTATCCAATTTTTCTGAAACTTGAAATTTATGTTTATCTCAAGTGATCTTAGTTCCTTTTAATATTGGTATGTATTGGACTGAAACTTCATGTATTATGGTTCCTGATTGTACGAAAAATCACAATTTTTGCTTGTGGACAAGCAAAATGTATCACTGTTACACCATATAATAATGATCAAGTTCAATTTAGTGAAAATCGGACCAAAACTACCAGAAAAAATAGGTTGCCAGGCAACGAAACATACGCCCACACAGCAGCCAAATCGTCCGGGCAGTCAACAAGAGTTGTCGCATATTAAGGAATTATCAGAAAATCATTAGAATTTGTTTGGTTTTTATAATCAAACGTTTTTTTTTAAATCAGATAATAATTGTGACCTCCAGAGGCACCACAAGCTAAAAAGGGTGATTTTTCGTACAATCAGGGGACATAATTCAGGAAGTAATGACCCGATGGGCGCAAATATCGAAAAGAACCAAGATCTTTGGGTTATAAACATACCTGTCAAGTTTCATCAAAATCGATTCAAAATTGTGACCTCTATAGGGTCCACAACCTTGATATAATATATTTTCACACTATTCGTGTACAAACGGCGGCCATTTTGTCCGTCAATTCTAGTCCGATTTTCACGAAATTCAAACTCTCTCTTCATTACCATGTAACGGTGATATAGTCAAACTTTTTTTTAAATCGGATAATAATTTTGACCTTCAGAGGGACCAAAAGCGAACAAAAGCGATTTTTCGGACAATCCGGGGACATAATTCAGGAAGTTATGATCCAATGGGCGCAAATATCGAAAGGAACCAAGATCTTTGGGTTATAAACATACATGTCAAGTTTCATCAAAATCGATTCAAAATTGTGACCTCTATAAGGTCCACAACCTTTATATAACATATTTTCACAATATTCACGCACAAACGGCGGCCATTTTGTCCGTCAATTTTGGTCCAATTTTCACAAAATTCATACTCAACCTTCATAACCATGGAATGGTGATATAATCAAACGTTTTTTTAAATCGGATAACAATTTTGACCTCCAGTGGGACCACAAGCTAAAAAGGGCGATTTTTTGGACACGCAGGGGCCATAATTCAGGAAGTTATGATCCAATTGGCGCAAATATCGAAAGGAACCAAGATCTTTGGGTTATAAACATGCATTTCAAGTTTCATCCAAATCGGTTCAAAATTGTGTCCTCTACACTGTTCACAACCTTGATATAACATATTTTCACACTATTCGCATACAAATGGCGGCCATTTTGTCCGTCAATTTTGGTCCGATTTTCACAAAATTCGAGCTCAACCTTCATAACCATGGAACGGTGATATAATCAAACGGTTTTTTAAATCGGATAACAATTTTGACCTCCAGAGGGATCACAAGCTAAAAAGGGCAATTTTTCGGACACTCAGGGGCCATAATTCAGGAAGTTATGATCCAATTGGCGCAAATATCGAAAGGAACCAAGATCTTTGGGTTATAAACATGCATTTCAAGTTTCATCCAAATTGGTTCAAAATTGTGTCCTCTACACTGTTCACAACCTTGATATAACATATTTTCACACTATTCGCGTACAAATGGCGGCCATTTTGTCCGTCAATTTTGGTCCGATTTTCACGAAATTCGAGCTCAACCTTCATAACCATGGAACGGTGATATAATCAAACGGTTTTTTAAATCGGATAACAATTTTGACCTCCAGAGGGACCACAAGCTAAAAAGGGCGATTTTTCGGACAATCAGGGGCCATAATTCAGGAAGTTACGATCCGATTGGCGCAAATATCGAAAGGAACCAAGATCTTTGGGTTATAAACATGCATTTCAAGTTTCATCCAAATCGGTTCAAAATTGTGACCTCTACACTGTTCACAAGCTAAAAAACGTGATTTTTCGTACAATCAGGGGCCATAACCCATGAAGTTACATGTTTTAAGTTTCATTGAAATCGGATAAAAATTGTGACCTGTAGACTGTTCACAAACAATTGTGGACGGACGGACGGACAGGGGCGACGACAATATACGTCCACATGAAAATGTGGGCGTATAAAAATGGACGCTCTATGCACTCAAATAGTGTATGTAATTACGATGTTGAGGACTCACTAGAGGTTAGTTTTGATCCCAATTTTGATGAAATTAAAAACATATATATGTGTTAATGTCTCGTGATTTTATTTTGTGGACCATCAATAGGTCACAATTTTTATACGCCCACATTTTCATGTGGACGTATTATGTCGTCGCCCCTGTCCGTCCGGACGTCCGTCCGTCCGGACGTCCGTCCGTCCACAATTTGTTTGTGGACTCTCTACAGGTCACAATTCTTATCCGATTTTGACGAAACTTGAAATATAGGTTTATCCCCAAAAGATCTCGGTTCCTTTCGATATTGGCATGTATCGGATCAAAACTTCATGGATTATGGCCCCTGATTGTACGAAAAATCACGTTTTTAGCTTGTGGACCCTATAGAGGTCACAATTTTGAACCGATTTTGATGAAACTTGACATGCATGTTTGTAACCCAAAGATCTTGGTTCCTTTCGATATTTGCGGCTATCGGAATGTAATTTCCTGAATTATGGCCCCTGATTGTCCGAAAAATCACCCTTTTTAGCTTGTGGTACCTCTGGAGGTCACAATTATTATTCGATTTAAAAAACCGTTTGATTATATCACCGTTACACCCTAAGGAAGGTTGAGTTCGAATTTCGGGAAAATCGGACGAAAATTGCCATACAAAATGGCCGCCGTTTGTACGCGAATACTGTTAAAAAATGGTATATCAAGGTTGTGGACCCTGTGGAGGTCACAATTTTGATTCAATTTTGATGAAACTTGAAATTCATGGTTATAACCCAAAGATCTTGCTTCCTTTTGATATTTGCGCATATCGGATCGTAACTTCCTGAATTATGGCCCCTGATTATACGCAAAATCGCCTTTTTTTTAGCTTGGACGTCACAATTATTATTCGATTTAAAAAAACGTTTGATTATATCACCGTTACACCCTAAGGCAGGTTGAGTTCGAATTTCAGGAAAATCGGACGAAAATTGCCATACAAAATGGCCGCCGTTTGTACGCGAATACTGTTAAAAAATGGTATATCAAGGTTGTGGACCCTGTGGAGGTCACAATTTTGATTCGATTTTGATGAAACTTGAAATTCATGGTTATAACCCAAAGATCTTGCTTCCTTTCAATATTTGCGCATATCGGATCGTAACTTCCTGAATTATGGCCCCTGATTATATGCAAAATCGCCTTTTTTTAGCTTGGAGGTCACAATTATTATCCGATTTAAAAAAACGTTTGATTATATTACCGTTATACGGTAAGGAAGGTTGAGTTTGAATTTCGGGAAAATCAGACCAAAATTGCCATACAAAATGGCCGCCGTTTGTACGCAAATACTGTTAAAAATGGTATATCAAGGTTATGGACCCTGTAACGGTCACAATTTTAATTCGATTTTGATGAAACTTGAAATTCATGGTTATAACCCAAAGATCTTGGTTCTTTTCGATATTTGCGCATATCGGATCGTAACTTCCTGAATTATGGCCCCTGGTTATACGCAAAATCCCCCTTTCTTTAGCTTGTGGTCCCTCTGGAGGTCACAATTATTATCCAATTTAAAAAAACGTTTGATTATATCACCGTTACACTGTAAGGAAGGTTGAGTTTGAATTTTGGGAAAATCGGACCAAAATTGACAGACAAAATGGCCACCGTTTGTACGCGAATACTGTTAAAAAAATGATATATCATGGTTGTGGACCCTGTATAGGTCACAATTTTAATTCGATTTTGATAAGGAAGGTTGAATTCTAATTTCGTGAAAATCGTACCAAAATTGCCGGACGAAAGGGTCGCCATTTGTACGCGAATAGTGTAAAAAAATGATATATCATGGCTGTTGACTCTCTAAAGGTCACAATTCTTATGTGATTTTGATGAAAAGTCACATTTCTAGGTTGTGTACCGTCACACCATAATCATTGTCGGTTTCGAATTTCATTAATATCAGACTGGAACTGACCAACTAAATGGCTGCTTCCAATACAGTGTGAAATACAGGACTTAAAGATGTAGGAAAAATCACTTTCGGTATTGCTTGTTCTCTGTCCATCTCTCGAAAATGTGGGCGTATCCTGCCTGGCAGTGCCAGCCTATCTTTATAAATCGAACCAAAATTACCTGACATAATGGCTAATGCAAATAGTGTATTAGTATGTATTACCATGGTTGTGGACCTGCGCATATCGGACTATATATAACTGCCCGGATTATGTCTCCTATTTGTTCAAAAAAATCGCTTTTTTATTTTTAGCCTGTTTTCTGTCCATCTCTTGCAAATTGTGGGCGTATATTGCATGGCAACCGCTTGTTAATATTTTATTGAACATAAAAAATCATCGACATTTAATTAAGACTTATGGAAGATGCTATGCATGGTTGTTTTCGTAAATAAATGGTATCGGGTCTTCTTGGAGAAATGCATATCCTTCCCCAAACAATTCTCAGTACTGGCAGGTTAAAGGGACAATCCCGATAAGAACAGAGTATCAAAAATTAAAGTCCAAGTATTTATGAAATTTATGGACCAAAATATAGAGGCATGGTGTTTTTACCTTGTCTCAAAATTTCAGCTCAAATTATTGAGTCGTTTGGACGTGAACGTCAACACTGCTTATCCGGACACGTAACCCTTTTAAGATTTCGGGTCAATTTTTTCATTGGGTGACCTGATAATCGATTCCCGTTTCTTGAGAGGTCTATACAGTGAATGACCCATGTACTGTACTTGATAACAAAAGGTAAATTTCACCTACATATTATTTTTATAGAAAAAAAGTCTAGTTTTATCCAGATACTGTACAATACAACCGTCTCCATTCCCAGATGAAGACTGTCAGGTTTAAGCTATTTACAAGCGTATCACAAATATCGGGTTATTTGGCCGGCCTTAGGTATTGGATTTTAAGGGATTTTAAGACAAAATTAAGCAGTTTTATTCCCCAGAAAGTTATCGGGATTGACCCTTTAATGAAGCGTGAGTTTGGCTTGAATTTCAAACACTGAACCACTGGACTTCATTTTTGCTGTACAGCCAGATTTGGTTTAATCAACAGGTCTTCAACCAACTAAAAACTAATATGGAATGAAATGTTGATATAATTTTAAACTCCAAATGACTAACATCATCGTCATGAAAGAAGACTTCTACATGTGTACACTTTTATTTCTCACAAGACACGTACATGTAAAATGGAATGAATGTTCATAGTATAGACAAATCACAAATATTTCTATGACATCAAACTTCTGAATTCATGTCACCTGGCTTAACAAGAGGAATATCCCTGGCCAATTGAAATCATATTTCTTAAGGTACTACTATTATTATTCTTAATTGGCTGTGGTAAATCTACAATTTTTAAAGGAACTGTCCCATAACTAACTTAGAGAGTATATCTTGAAAAAAGTGATTCTAAACTAAAGTATGAGTAGAGAGTAGAAATGCTTTATTTTTTTGATCTGTGGTCAATATATTTTAATGACTCTCGGCATTAAATGTCATTCACAAATTAATTAATGGAGAACACTCATGACTCACTAATCCACAATACTATAACATATAAATAAGTTTTCAATACATACAGCTAAATTAGAAATCCAACAATATGTTAAGCCTATATATTTGAATTCAATATACTACCTTTTGTTATTGTAGGCTTATTGACAAGTTAACCCTGGCATGGCATTCATTAAGAAATTTTATCGCCAGCGACACATAAAAACTGTTTGATTTCATCAAAAAAAAGTATCACTGAAATGTCGATCCCTCGTGGAAGAGTACAAGGATAAAGGTTTATAGAATTAGCAAGTTTTATTTATCTGTACATAATATATGGGACTGATCATTTAATGGTACAAAATTCATACTTTGTCCATTTCCCAATAATATACAGAAATGTGTAAATGTAAAAGCCACATCCAACTAAATATTACTGCAATCTAAGATGTTGTTTACCTTTAATTCAATTCCCCATAATTACTAAGTGAACTGACTGGTAACTATAGCAACAAATAAATAAACACAACTACACTACAAAACAACATGGCTATTATCTACAATCAAAGAGGATTTCGTAATGAATAACAAATATAGGTGGTAATTAAATTGAAGCGATTCAAGTCATACTAAATGTAATGAATAATATCCAAGTTGGTTTAACTACTTTGTTAATTAGTCATACGAGACCTCTAATTGATACTCATACAATAATGAGGTGACAAGTTTGCAATATTCCAACAAAGCCAATATCATATTACATCTTGAATTAACAACATCATTAATTATCTTTTTGATTTAGGGATACACCTGGCTAGGTATCCGATATTAGGTCAGTAATATGAAAATACTTAAATAATTGTTCCTCGTTAAAAAAAACCACAAAGTTTGATCAATTATTCTTTTTCTGTTTTATATTCAATAATCTTTTAAAATTTGGACGGAAAAGCTGATGTTTTTGATATGAATAAATCACAAAATCCCTCAAAAAATAATTCATTTTATAAGTTGATCTAAATACAGAAGAATAATATAAGATTGTTA
This sequence comes from Patella depressa, assembly GCA_948474765.1. Taxonomy (NCBI): domain Eukaryota; kingdom Metazoa; phylum Mollusca; class Gastropoda; family Patellidae; genus Patella; species Patella depressa. The sequence continues at coordinate 53,966,653 of OX419715.1, read as the reverse complement.
TAATTTAAATGGACGGATAAACATTTATAGATTAATGGGGTATGTTTACAAGTCTAATGAGGATAAAAAAAAATGGAAATATAGAATTTCAGCTCCTGAGATAACAAGCCAACAGTGAGACCGATGTCTCCCTTACGAAATAAATAGATGACACATATTAATTAATTGCCTATTTATCTTTTCAAAAGTATCAAGCAATCAAACTGATTAATTATACTTAATCGAAGCATAAAATGTTCACAATCAAACTCAAAGTTTTTAAGTGCCAGTTAATGAAACTATACATAAGTTTCATCACTCTCCATCAGTTAGAATCAATGACATCTTGTCCCAAAGCATCTACCAATCAAATTGCTTAGCTCTGATTAGGTTTCGTGAGAAATGTTAGTCATTCAACTCAGTCAAGACATTCACCTAATGATCATCTACCTTAAGTTTAAACAATGTTCTCTCCCAATTAGAACCAAAGTCATCATGTTCCAAAGTTTCAACCAATCAAATTGCTTATCTCTGTGTAGTCTGAGTGGAAAATGCACATGACTGAACACTGTCAAGGCATTCACCTACATCAAGTTTGAACATTCTACCTCAATTAGAGAGTTATTGTATTCCAAAGTCTCCATTTATCAAATGAAGTCTCTACTTTGTCTCAGCAGAAAATATTCAGTATCGAATTTGGTCACGGTATTGATGTAATGAAATTATACACCAAATTTCATCACTCTCACTTAATTAGAACTAAAGTTATTGTGTCTCAAAAGCATCAACCAATCTTATGGCTTATCTCTGCTTACTCAAGAATTCACCTAATAAACACCTACACCCAGTTTGAACATTCTATCTCAATGTGTCCTGAAAAAGTGTTGACAGACAAAAAAACGGACAGATCCATTTTAACAGCTCCCTGCTTTCTTTGAAAGGTGAGGGACAAAAACAATGTCATTAACAACCAAATGGAGATTATTATATAAGCCTACACCTTATGATATATTTTTATTTCGAAGCCTAATACTATAATTTTAATATAATTTTCCAAACAAATTAGGTTGTGGGTAGAACTGGTTTAAAAGCAAAACAGATATATTTTAGTAAGTTCAAGTAAAAGTAATATGTGGTATACCAAACTCTTAACCTTCTAAATCTAAATGACACATTGCATGCCCAATTATGGACAACACTCTCAATGTACAACTATCAAACTTTTGGTGGGAATAACTATTCTGTTAGTATTTAAAATCTTCAATGATTAAAGAAGCATTTTTAAAAGTGTTAAACTTAAAATATTAATTCATCCTTCCAGTGAAATGTACAGAAACCTATGAAAACATACACAATAGAAACAAATGATTATCATGATGAAGGAATTCATAAAAAGTGTGAATAAGTTTATTGTGTATTGAAATGAATGTGACAAGTGATAATAATTCATATTTAACATCATCATGTGACCAGCTCTGTCTAAATAAGACGTATCATTATCATGTACATCTCCTTTATTATTTGAGATGCAGTACAAAATGTAAAAAAGTTTTATACCACATACATATAGATTGTCTAAATTAGGTAGACCAAGTCACATAAAAACTTATTTTACAGTATCTTCAGTTTCTTGTTATAAATAAATCACACTTTTCCTGATTAAATAACCATACAAGAAAAACGATGGCTAATCAGTTTTACATACTCGCAATGCCTCATTTCATGTCCAAATTCAAGACATACTCAAATACCGTAGTTTAACTAGTTTGGTTTTTGTTACAAACATGTTTACAGCAAATAGCTATATGACTGTATCCAGTAAATAAAAATCATTACTTTCTACAATATTGACACAAATATAAATGAGTGATGATCCATGTAGATATAAGAAGATATTGTAGATATATTATATTATACTAGAGTAAGCTAGTATCTTTATTTCTTTTTACTGCATGCTTTAATTAACCAATCTATACCATGCTGTAAATAAACAAAATAAATAAACATATAAAATAAATAAAATCAATTAATACGAACATAAGTTATGGTCATCTCAACTTCACACAAATTTAAATTAATCTAACATTTCCATCTTTATTCCTATCCATGAACATTAGTTTCAAGATAGTACCTAAACCAGTTTGTTTTTAATTGTATAAATTAATACTTTGTAAATAACATTTAATAACTCAAAAAATTTTGTTACATTTATATAAGGAAAATGATCATTGGCCGTCTTGAAATTTGTGACTTTTGATTGATGACTTTTCCAAGAACCCGAAAAAAAAAAACCCACCCCAAAGAGTGCTATGTATGAAGTATGTACCTTAACACCCTCGCCTGTCTGTGCTGAACAGGCCTGTATATGCCATTCTCTGTCTCGTATCTGATGTAGATTTAAACCTTCTGCAATATCACAAGCAGGTGCAGCCGTTACTAAATCTTGTTTATTAGCAAAAACCATAACAGGAACTCCACTTAACTTTTCTTCCTCTAATAATTCAGTTAATTCCTACAATAACAATAAATTCAAAGAAATGTTTTTACTGTGTACCAGTCATTGTTGTTTGTATTTTAGAGGAGGGCCGAAATGAGCTTCCCCCCCCCCCAATGAACAAATTAAAAAAATCACTCCCCTAAAAACATACATGTGATTGGCCACAAGTAAAATGTCAGGAGATTTTTGTAAAAATGTCAGGAGAATTAAGGTCAAAAGAGGGAGACTTTATCACCACGTTAAAATTAACCATCCACCATGAATAAAAGACAAATTAATTCATATATTTTACTATCATTTGATTGTTATAATTACACAAACTTAACAAAACACATGAAAACACACTGTCACTGTGTTCTCATTTAAACATTAGAAATATTTGTTCCACTTCTCTAAATCGCTAGATTTTAATATTTCTTTTATCAATCGGTTCCAAAAATAACTAAATGGATTTTCGTTTTTATAACATATTTGACATTGAAGACACTGCATACATCTTTCATAAATACTACTACTAGTACTAGACTTGTCATTTGTAATCTTTTTTCCAAACACGTAACATGAGATAGCCTCAATCATAGGTAGCGACCGGTTGACAAAATTAATAATATTTATTAACCACGGCACTCTACAAACAAAAGCTCAATCAAAAGGAAACATAATAAGTTATAGTTTAATGTGATGAAAAAAGTATTAAAAAAGACAGGACAGTAAAATTGTTTACATCAGCAGTCAAGTGTCTAAGTGATGCCATGTGTCGGTTGGGGGTCAAAGTTGACGACATACATACGGGTCATTGGTTTTCTGTGGTACTACCGCACAGCATGGCTACAGTGAAAAGAACATGTGTACTGCGTAGTAAATTCTTTGGAAATATAGCTGACATGTTCAAATATTTATGACATAACTAACCATTTAAAGAATCAGGACAGGGGTATTTTTTAAATCATTTAACCTGCTTGCAACTGGACAATACGTGATGTTAAACTGATGTCAAAAATATGTGATCCGTCAAACTGAAAGTAGGCCTACCGGTAAGACTGATGGAGAAAATAACATACCAAGAATGAATGAATTGAGTTGTGCTGTATAATACAAATACTAATAATTTAAACCTGTGTTGTTTTATTTCGACGCTATTTGATTACAATTTTGACTACCAAAAAATAAAATTACAAGAATTGAAAAAGCGGGAGTATTTGTCGCCCGATCGGGAGCTCGGGAGATCAGGGGTGAAATCTGGAGACTGCCGCGAATTGCGGGAGGTATCACAAGTATGCTAAAAAGCTCTTCCAGTTTTGATAAGAAGAGTGATTTAGAAATTAAGGAGAGTGATCTGATATTATAAGCAGAGTGATTAGTTGTATGTATAGGAAATGGTTCTGAAGATCAATAACTGCGTGTCAGGGGTCATTCTTGGTTACATTATAAATGATAATAAACATTGTCTGCTAAATAATAGCCTTCCGAGTCAAACAGTCAAGTCAAACTTTTGCTACCTCCAAAACATCTCAAACTATATACGTTATTTCAATTAGAAATACTTGTCAACATTTCTAAATACATATAGCTTATATAAATGTTGTGTAAAACATAACCCGTACAAACCTGGAAATAAGGCACCTGTCACTGACAATGTCAGGCACAGATTCAGACTTTGTCAAGCACAAAATCTCTGGTGCCTGTCATTTTGTCAGGCACTGACTTGTCTTTTTTAATGATATTATTAATACATGTCTGGCACTGAGTTGAAAATGTCAGGTACTATATCATTAGTGCCTGACATTTTGTGAGGTACATATACCGTTATTTCTAAGCCTGAACCCGTATTCAAATTATAATCATAAACACTTGAAAATTCCATCAGGTAGAAGCTGTGATAAATACACCTTTCTAAGAGGGGGGGGGGCTCCAATAAGTGTGAAGTGCATTGCGAAATTTTTACAAAGTTTTGATTACTGTAGCCAACACAGAGAAATAGATAAATAAAATTCACACAAACCTCCCCTGTTTCTTCCAACCGTTTTCTATCTGCACTGTCTATAACATAAATCTGAAAAATAGAATATTCATTTAAATCACTCTTAAAAGTACTTCGACAAAATTTTTTAAAAAGACATAAATTGCTACACACTTCAGCCTGAATGGAATCGGTTAAAAAAAACTTTGAAAATTTATATTTCATATAAGCTGCAATGAATATTGTGCTATACTTTAAGAGTCTGTCCATAATGCATGTGTACCCCGGAAAAGATACATTACTAATTAGTACAAATTAGTGGATAACTTTTATGATGAGCACTCCATTATCAAGAACAATACAAATACTCCAAATGATAGAGAGAGAGAGAGAGAGAGAGAGAGATGGGGTTTAACAAACTAGGTTCATTTCAGGACTAACATATTCAATTGTATGTCAATAATTTGCTTCTGCATAGGGCACTTTAGCAGCGGGAGGAAACTAGGGGACCGGAGAAAACCCACGAGGTTGGACAGGCGACCCTACAATTCAAATGAGCTGTTGGACAATGTTAATACAAGAATTCTAGTACTTAATGAAACCAAATGCTGAAAGGGTATAGTAATTAAACCGTATTACCACATACCAAAATGTCTGTATTTTCAAAATAATTTTTCCAATATGGGCGAATTTTTCTTTGTCCACCTATATCCCATACATTTAAATGGAATCCTGCCGATTGCACTGTTTTGATATTAAAGCCCTGAAAATATATTTGTAAAAGTTAAACAATGATTTTAAATCGTATATAGTGTGGCTAAAGCAGTGCTTCAAAATGAAATGAAGGAAAAAAACTATAGATCTCATTCTCCTAGACTCACCTAAAATAAAATTTGGGAGAGATTTTTATTATCGCGCCATATAATGTAGTTAGAAAATAGGGTTAAATAGCTCTCCTATTCTAAGTTACTTTCACCTGCTTTTAATAAGCACACAGTTTTAAAATTGACCAACTGAGTCATTAGAGAATCGACTGTCATTACAGAAACTCTTTGAATACAATAACAAGTGGTAAGACGGTGAACAGCATCTTCTTGTTGATCGGATAGGCCAACAAACCCCCCAAATTAGGTCCTGCTGTAGCAGTGTAAATGTTACATAAAGAAACCTTGGCAGTTGGAATTCAACAAAGAGTAGGTGGAAACTGTCAGGGGAAAATTTCTCTTCATTTTCACTGTACAAGTGTCTGTATGATCATGTGACAATGATAGTCAGATCATTATTCAAGAAAAGACTATTTTACTGTATTGAGTTGAAATGTGTAGTGAATACGCTGTAAAAACCTGTTTCACAGTTTGTAGAGCAACAAAAACGTTTTTCATGAGGAAATAGTATCCAGTCAATATGAACAATTCCCCCCTGAGTCAGATCAGTGTACCCTGGTATACAATGCAAAGACTTCAGTATAACAGTTGAGTTTTGACCTAAACTTAAACCATTTAATACTAACCTGTGTAGGTGTTATATGACTGATATCTTCAGATGCCAATGACTTTAATAAGGTCGTTTTACCAGCATTATCTAAACCCAATAATAAAATTCGCAATTCCTTTGCTTGTGTTCCTCGTATTCTTCGTAGTAAAGACAACAAACCCTACAAAAGATTGAAAGTTGTTTAAGCTTTGTACTCAAATCTCATTAAAGAATTGGTAGGTTGTCCAACACCATATATTCCTGAAGCACTGAACCAAAATATCCCTCTCTGGCCATTGCTGGATTGGCTTCTGATACTTGAACTTATGAGGGAGTGTGTCTTTTCTTCACGTTCAATCAAATCTATCACAAGTACAGCAATATGACAGTCCTAAGTTTAATCTGGGTATTCCCTCAAACTTTGGACAGTGATTTAAAGTATTAAAAACGGTGAAAATATGTTCGTTTCCAAACAGTATTATTGTTTATATTTTATTTGATTCGATAGCCTCGTTTGTCACGCAATTAGTTTTACTGCAATATTCTGCTACGCACTTGTTAATTGGGCATAATAAGATCGGGAGCCATGATGTAATGTTATGTAAATATTCCCTGAAAAACACTCATGGAGTGTATACATGTACAGGACGAAAATGTAAGGGTTCTCCTAATCAACAGCCCGAAGATTAGGAAAATCTGCATGTGTGACGTCGAAAGCTGCACAAGTACATTGTGCACTTTGTGTACATGTTGATAAACTTTATGAAGAGTTATACATACAGCACTTTCTGGGATAAAAATCACGGAAAAAGATGCAGGCAGTGGATAAACCGAGAATTTAATTACGATTCAATATTGGTAATCTAATAAATAGTCAGCGATTACAGACAACATCGTCTTGTGTATGTAATGAATTCTCCTCCGTCTCTGCCCGCCATTGCTATAGGTAAGAGAGGGGTAATCCCCTGACACAAACATGGCCTCTTTTGATTGATTTTTATACCAGGGTATACTTGGCAATTACAATACAATGTTTTGAGAAGGATTTGAGAAACAAAATTATGATGAATTAATTACGGTAGTTTGAATATGTTTTTAGTCCTAATACATCATCAAATCACCCAGTTTGTACCCGGAAATGTAACTTTAAAGGAGCTAAATCGATACTAATGGTAAAATGTTTATTATGTCTTAAAAATTGGATATCAAGCTGATCTTTCCCGGTAAGATCACACCATCACAATGTTGATTTAAAATAAATTGACAAATAATTTGTATTTTCAATTCAATAAATGTCTTAAAAATATTTAGATGATATTATATTGAATTAGAGACTTGGCTACTTTAAATAGATACCGGTACTGTTGAGTCTACGTAAAAGTATGGTAAGTCACTAATCCAACTAGTAAGATGTTACTCTTTGATATTCTGGCGACGTAACATCTAACATCCGAACAGTCAAAAGCTCGTGACAAATGTTGGTAACTAGTTTACTTTGTTCAGCGGACAGCAAAATTCACAATTTTCAGTTATCTGCACTGCTACACATTAAACTTACAATCTTAAATATCATGAATCATATCCATCTATGTTCCGAAAAATCCTTTTCGCGGTCTATTTTTAAAGAGATTTCACAAAAATCTTCGCCTACAACCAATAAAACATAGTGAAACAGGAATTACCTACATTGGCAAAAGGTGAAAACCTGGCATGGTGCACATTATGAACGGAATTCTTTAAACGAAACAAAATCATGAGACTATAATTTGAAGATGACCATTTTAAAATTGTTTTTAGTGGCCTATCAGAAGAGATTTTGCCGATATTCAGATTGTAAACGAATAATTCTCTTACATAAAATGGCACTGATCGGCCCTTTTATTTTAATCACCGTATGTGTGATGCAAGACTCGACGGATGCCGAAAATGTAGGGATTTAGATTGTAATTAAACATTTTATAAATAATCTTGATTACCACAGCATATGGTAAAACTGTCCTAAAAAGTAAAAGATAAAAGTTATGCCTTTATAAAACTTTTCAATATGAAACAGTCCTTCTGGGGCAGTTGGGCTTGGCATTAGGTCAGTAATTCAGACACACAAGATTTATTTGTTAATAGTGTCCTGAGCCTACAGTTATAATATATTTTTTCATAAGAATGCTCACTTTCTAAAGTACAGTAGTGCCTTTGTTAAAGAGGGTTATGGCACAGCCCTGGGAAATTTGATGAATAAATTTCATTTATGGTTGACATGATGGTATAACCTTTGGGAAAACAAATAACTAAAAGATCGAAAGGAAAACAAAATGCACGTTCCGTGACGGAAAATGACAAATGACAACTGTATGTGTTAAATATGAAGAAAGGCAGTGGTGCCTTGTCAGCTAAGTTTAACTATGCTTACAGCGTTTGGGAATTTCATGCTAAAGTATACAATTAGGTGAAAAATTTAATTAGGTGATAAGTGGACAAAAATAGTGTTATATTTTGAAAACAAACTTAAATTTTGGTGGAAATTGTTCCTAATTTTTTTTTATTTGTCGAGGTGTATGTTGTAAATGTTGCATATTTACAATTTTTATGTATTTTCTTACTTTGTGTTTGTTGGATAATTCTGAGTCATAATGAATGATTTGGCATTAGTTATCTGACAATGTATATAAACATGATATTGATACATTAAAATATGACAATAACATATTTTTGTGAAAGTAATCAACATTGAAATATATCGCTATGAGAATGTACGTCCGTTACCAAATGTTCACATTTTTTCTCTCTCATTCATATTTATGAATTGATTTGAATTGTTTAAAATTTCATATTATCTAAAGCTAAAATATAACCCATTATATTATAATGACCAAAAAAAGAAAAGATTGGCAAAAATTCTCAGAATAACTTGGGTTTTCATACATGTACGTCCGTTACTTTTTATGGTATTTCATTTCATTTCGTCTTGCATGACAGACATTACTAAATATGGACGTTGACCTATATTTAGAGTGTCATGGCCACGAAAAGTTAACTTGATAGGAGGGGACATATTTTTAACAGCGTGTTGTGTCGCTCATACTGACTCTAGCAAGGTAAGCAAGGTCTTATTTTCTCACTAAGATGTTCCTTTACATTGTACTGGCGTTCACATGGATTGACACCCCATCGTTTAGCAGTGAAAAGTTGCCCAGTAAAATTGACTGGGGGTTCAATTCCGTTCGAGGTTGATTCAAGCGGGGACCCCCTGAACGTTAAGGTTATTGTTGTTAAGAGGTGGATCACACAATAAGGTAGGGCATGTAGTTAGAATTTATCGACTGACACCTTTCAGCTCGTCACGCTCGTGGCTATTTTTGGTGTTGATACGTCAACAATTCACTACTAGTACTAGCAGTTCGTCGGCACAACTAGCGAGAGAGAGAGAGAAATGGGGTTTAACGTCCACTCAACACAACTAGGTCATTTCGGGACTAACATAATATGGTTTAATTTTATTTCAATAATTCGCTTGCGCGTAGGGGTCTTTAGCAGTGGGAGGAAACCGGAGTGCCCGGAGGAAACCCACGAGGTTATGTGTGAACGAAACCTCAAGACACTCTGGAGTAGGTAAGTCACTATCAATCATTATCATCGCTAAATGAAATAATGCCACGACACCAATTCACTTCAATAAACTCGTCCATGTCACAAAGTGGGCAAGTGTCGTAATTCTATTCACTTTAGGCCTAGTTGAAAAGGAACCAAGCACATATAATAATAGACATCACATAGCATTCATTTCAACAACAATTTTCAATGTTTAGGGTGTATACGTTCGAAAGACGCACGTTTTCTTACCATGATTTAGCCGGCTGGAGTTATTTACTGTCTTCGAGGTAACTACGTGTGACGTCACTCTGCAAGCGAATCTTTCTCAGACAGTCGAGAGCCGCAAAGGGGGATTAACTCTGAAATGTGTTGTGTGGGAGGGGTCAGACAACAAATGATTTCTAAAGTGTGGAAGATACTCATGTATTGAAAGAACTACAATTTGACACTGTAACTGTAAGTAAGTAGCTTCCATACAAGAATAAGGGCCAACGAATAGTGTCTAATTGGGATAAACCATTGGTCCTATATTGCATTCTAAACCAATAATTATTAAACAGACAACAAACAATGTCATTGATTGAAATCTGACAACAGAATAAACGTTAGCCTACAGTACATACATATCGAAGCAATTTTCCACAATCCACTCATAATATATTTTGAATCAACTAAAAGCAACAGGAAAAAAATTTGGCATTGACTGTACATATTATATGCAATGGCACATATTCTCAAAGAGCCCCACTATTAAACCTCGGGTGTCGCATCTTTCAAATACTAATAGTAATAATAGACAAGGTTAAATTAGAATCATTGAGAAGTAAAGTTATGTAAAATCAAAAGTTATAGACCGATTGTCCTGAAATTTGGTGTGAGATTATCATTAGTGACCCTGTGAACACCCTCAGCAAATTTCAAGTGTCTAGAACAGGCCCAGATCCAGGATTTTGTCGAGGGAGGGGCATACATTGGAGCAAAGGGTAATAATCAGGTTTGGTGTAGTCACCAGCAGAGATAGGGGGGTTGGGATGGCCTAGTAGACTGGAGTGCCGCGCTTCGACCTCTAGCTGGCCGGTCACCTCTGGCTTGCGGCTGTGGTTTCGAGCCCTGGTGTGAGCGTATGTGGCATGGAGATAGGGGCTCCTTCTCAACATGGGTTACATCTGGGCACTCCGGGTTTCCTCCCACACCGAGGACCCCTCCGGTGGAAGCGGACGTTAAACGCTAAAAACAACATTGTCTCACATTAAAGGAGCTAAATCTCTAACTATATTGGAAATTAAAAACACAAATCTGAATTCATTCTAATAATGGCCCATTTCGATCAATATTGATGCTAGGGTTGGGTAAATATGAACTTTTTTCCATGACTTGTGGTTTCTATGCCCATTTTGGACACTGAATAAGGTTTTTGACCTAGGATGACCTTTGACCCTGGATAATTCAATTTTTTCAAAATGGCGGCCAAATTTCACGGTTTGGGTCAAATATATCATAAACATACCGTCAAACACCTCTATATATAGGTTTTAGAGGTAGGAAAGAATGAAAAACAACATTTCAAAACAGAATCCGTTGGAAGTTTTGACCTAGGATGACCTTTGACCCTGGATAATTCAATTTTTTCAAAATGGCAGCCAAATTTCACGTTTTGGGTCAAATATATCATAAACATACCGTCAAACACCTCTAGGTTTTAGAGGTAGGAAAGAATGAAAAACAACATTTCAAAACAGAATCCGTTGGAAGTTTTGACCTAGGATGACCATTGACCCTGGATAATTCAATTTTTTCAAAATGGCGGCCAAATTTCATGCTTTTGGTCGAATATACTGTCTAATACCTCCATATTTAAGTTTAAGAGGCAGGAAATCATGAAAAACAACATTTCAGAACAGTTGAGAAGTATCTAAGCTTTCAAATTGTCATTTTGTAGCAAAATTTGACAGTTACATTTAATATCAATACTTTCCAGATTCATTAACTCTACATGTAGGTTATAGAGGTAGGAAAGCACGAAAAACAACATTTCAGAACTGTTGTGAAGCTTCTGATCTTTCAAACTATATCAAAACTACGAAAAATCATGAGAAAAAATGTCATTTTGCAGCAAAGTTGACATTTTTTTAAAACAATACTTTCCAGATTCATATGCTTGACATAGTAAACAAAATTTCACCCAATAGTTCAGTTTACATCACGAAATACTCCTCTCAGAAGTTAATCATTGTAAATAGTAATGTCACTTTCTGGCCATAAAAAATTCTTTATAGAGTTCCGTAATTCTACCAAGTTGAATTTCTTCATTTTGAAAAGACGTGTTTCGTGGTCTTTCACACGTGGCTGTTGTCTAATACCAGATACATTTGAAAGCCTCAGCCCTTTGGTTGTCAAATTCCTGTCAACAAGTTAAAGACTGTCAACTGTTTGTGGTCCACCATGCTCTTTGCACTAAGCGATCGTTTGAAGTAATCGTGTCTTGAATTGCGTCTTTTTTATTTTGCTACATCAATTTCAGAGTAGACCTAATGTCTATCTCCAATTTTCCTGCTGCCACTGGAGCATCCGACTTATGGGCCCACTTCCACCTCTCTTGCCGCTCCTCTTCACCCAAGAACTAGAAAGCCGAATCTACTAAAAGACCATTTGCAGAGAAGCAAGAGAGGTGGCAATGGGCCTGACCTGTAAGCCAGAAGCTACATGGGCAGCAAGAAAACTAAAGGACATTGTGGCTACTCTTAAATTGTCTAAAAAGTTAGTCTTAGCGAAAAAGAATAAATTCAGGAAATCAACTACCCGGGGTTAACAACTACATTTGATATTAGACAACAGCGACTTGTGAAAGACCACGAAACACGTCTTTTCAAAATGAAGAAACTCAAATTGGTAGAATTACGAAACTCTATAAAGAACGCTTTATGGCCAGAAAGTGGCATTGCTATTGACATTGATTTACATCTTAGAGGAGTATTTGGTGATATAAACTGAACTGTTGGGTGAAAATTTGTTTAATATGTCAACCGTTTCAATCTGGAAAGTAGCTTACTGAATTAAAAATAGTTGTCAAATTTTGCTACAAAATGACGCTCTTCTCATGATTTTTCGTAGCTTTTGAAAATTTGAAAGCTTAGATACTTCTCAACTGTTCTGAAATGTTTCTTTTCATGATTCCCTGCCTCTTAAACCTATATATGGATGTATTAGACAGTATATTCGAGCCAAAACATGAAATTTGGCCGCCATTTTGAATAAAATTGAATTTTCCAGTGTCAAAAGTCATCCTAGGTTTAAAATTCCGACGGATTCTGTTTTGAAATGTTGTTTTTCATTCTTTCCTACCTCTAAAACCTATATATAGAGGTGTTTGACGGTATGTTTATGATATATTTGACCCAAAACGTGAAATTTGGCTGCCATTTTGAAAAAATTGAATTATCCAGGGTCAAAGGTCATCCTAGGTCAAAAATTTCGACGGATTCATGTTCAGTGTCCAAAATGGCCATAGAAACCACAAGTCATTATTGGATAACTGCAATTAAGCTATTATTTACCCAACCCTATTGATGCCATCGGATCATCTCCCCCTGAAAATATGGGATCCTAATATCCAATATTTAAGACACAATGAAATGAAATGGGGTTTAACATCCTACTGTTAAGCTCCAAACTGGGCTATAAATGAAGACAGGCGTACGCCATACAGTCATATTGTGCTTTGAGGGAAATTTTTTCTGGGGGCAGTGACACTACAGCCTACTCTTATATCGATTTTCAACTGTCAAAGGATCTTTAGTACACAGGACCTCTTTTTTGTCCCATCCAAACCACTAGACAGCTGTCCTTGTCAGGCTCTCCTGCATCATTGAAAAGTGGAATCCAAGCTGGAAAATCTGGATGTACAGGGAATTGAACACCCAACCTCCAGGCTAGTGAGCCAGTGTCTCACCCGCATAGCCACCAGGACCCCCAAACACAATGAACATTTTGATATCACTATCAGTCCTACACAAGTCGTATAGGCTACATGGGCTATGGTTTTGGGTGCAATATTTATATAAACAAAGACAAACACATCCTACCAGACAATGTGTAAATAATTAGTAATGGCTGATTCCCAAATGACAAAATAATAATGGAAAAAATGTGTAGAATGGACTTGGTAGACTAAAGAACGCTGTTCAATTTGGGTTGATCACTTATTTGCAATAAGAATTTTAAAAATTGAATATAAATCACTTTATATACATTCATATTATAATGTCTGCTTTTAGACCCTTTTTTGTCTAAGGTTCAAAAGAATAGAGCCATATTTCTTTTCATATATTATGGTGCCTTATTGGTATTACAAACAGACCTAAAATACAATAATAGAGTCCCAACAAAAAAAAAATGTTGCTAAACTAAGTAGTGAATTACGACCCTTGTAAGATAACAATTTTAATGTAGCATGTCCCCTAGATCAGCTTATGAAAATGCATGATCAACCTTCTTATCCTACAGATAGCCTTTCCCCAAACCTCATGCCCAAATCTTAGAACATGATATCAGTACAGATTAATTTGGAACCCAGGTATGCATGAATCGAAAGATATGCATCTGCCGATCTTGCTACCTGCTTCCATTTAGTCCAGACCAATAGAAGATTGCTCTGAGTAGGCCAACTTGAAGTGCCTCATTACACAAAATTAGGGTGCTGCAGGTATGACTGTCTACAAAAGTACTGGCTAACATATATTCTGATTCATAGATTAAACAGCAGATTTGGCAGATAATATTCAATGTTGAGGATTGTTGTAACAATACTTTATATATTTTACAGATAAGAAATCAGGCCAACAGTTTGATTGTTCTTTTATGTAATGACAAGTGAAAGAATTAATTTGTCATTGCCAAGATGGGATCAGTCAACATTTACAGGAAGATTGAAATATTTTTCCTGGATAACAGATCCTAGGCTTTCCATTACACCTTCTTCTCAGTTGATGGAAGCTAAACTCCTGCTAGAAAAATATAGGTTTGTTGAAGTTTCTTACTCAAAACATTAATTTTGATATATTATTGCATGTTTGTATGCAATCCAAACAGCACAATTCCCTATATTTCCTTCCAGCTAGCTATGTACATTCTGCAAAATGTCACTATTTTGGATTTACTGAGATTAATTGTTGACTATTATCATAAGAAGGAACTCAATTGAAACCATGAGTTGGGTATTGACTTCTTCCTGAGTAATAATGAAGAACAAAATCTATTTCTACATTCACTTCCAATTTATCAAAGAATTAAAATAGTCCTCTTCATCTTTAATGTATCAAGCAATCAAGCTCGGTATTATAAAGTCTATAAACATTTAATAATATCTTGCCGAAACATAACTGGATCTATTGTATAAGACTGTGACCCTATAGTGGGCTTAATGGGATCTTTAGTTTTCAGTTCTTAACTTAATGTTTATATTATGTTTTTCAGGAAAGGTGAGGAACCAAGCGGAACAACTGTAGATAAAATTCGACGGGCACAGCAGCTATATCTATCAGCATTCCATCCTGATTCCGGAGAACTGCAGAATGTCATAGGAAGAATGTCTTTTCAAGTTCCTGGAGGAATGGTGCTAATTGGAGCAATGATCACATTTTATAGGTCTGTCTAAAAAAAAATTGTAGTAGTACTCTAATTTAAATTTGTAATCTAACCAAACAAATATGGGGTATCAAGAAAGGATTTTTCAAGGTTAACTGTGTAGGGCTGATAAAAATAGGTTCCTAGTTATTCAGATGTAAAATAACCTTTGGCAGTTCAAATTAAGAGTAGCCTGTAGTAATGCAGCAATCTGGGCAACATTCTTTTCATTTAGTTTTTTTTATGTTACAATTCTAGTAATTTGGATGGAACAAATAACCTAGGTTTTGCTTTGTACAGGTTCTAGTATGCATAAAACAACCCATTTAAATAAAGAGACTGGACTTGAAGGCTGACTTCTGCTGAATGACGTTGAACAATCCATGTGATGTATCTGTGTTCCACTTTTAGAAATTCTTTGATATTAAAGAAATATTATTCTATAGTTCTTTCACTACTAGTTTAGAGTTAGCTTGAAATAAATTAGATACTGACCATCTATTGACGGAAAACAAAGACGATATGTACTTATTGCTCACAGTTTTATCTATGTCTTTGTAGTTAGGTAATCATGGCAATTTTTGTATTGAAATAGAAATATAAGCCTTATAGTTATTCGACTATTATATAGTGTCTTCTGAAAGTATGTTATTCTGATTGATTATCTCCCTTTATATGTATTGCAGATCAAATTCAGCTGTGATATTCTGGCAGTGGGCTAATCAATCATTCAATGCTCTAGTTAATTACACCAATAGAAATGCTGCTTCAGAAATAACAACAAAGTAGGTTTTATTTCATGTATTTCAAATGAATAAATTCCTGCGTTTGGTTTTTATATTGAAGTGACTTCTTATGGATAGAAGAATCATTTTATTCATCATGTTGCCTGCCTAACATTGGGCATTTTGTTTGGGTTCTCTCCCATAGCTAAATACACCTCATGTATTAGTTTTTCCTGCTATGAATTATGACAACATTGCATCATTTTATTCATAATAAACAACACTTAAAGGGGCATTATGGGAGATTGCTCCACTATGAAGCAAGATATTAGCGATTTAATTTTAGGCCTACTGTATGTAGTACTATTGGACTTCTTCCTTGTGTTTGTTCTTCTGATCGTAAATAATGCTACAGCATTAATGGTGTAACAACTTTATTACAAAGCTGAATTGACTTCGAAGGTTCCTTGGTCTCAACAGATAATGGCTTGGAATATCTGGGTGAGCTCTCATGGAGCTCGCTTTACACCCTAATTTATACCCCCTAATTTCTGCACGTCCAAGATTAGCCTGGACGTCGTTAGTTTCTATTCCAAATATGGAATAAAACTCTTTATTTCCCAGGAAAACATTACCTTATATGTTGTACTAACCATAGGTCAAATAACAGGTAGATATTGCGATGGATATTTTGACACTAGTTATGATTTCACCAAAATATCACTGTTTTTTTATGTATACTATATACTCACGTTCATTAAGTCTCGATCATCATTGCTAAAGTTGGTATGATAAAAAAAAAGTCTCGATTATCCATTTTGACGTTAAATATCCACCAAGAAAATGAATCCAAATCTAGTAAATATTACAGGCTAGTGATGGCATTGAGAGTTGATTATTGTCTGGATATTTAATGTCTAATTAATAATTTAGATAGCATTTCAGGCCTAAAGAAAGATCTGCAATAGGCAGATTTTGCTCTTACATAATGTATGTTTAACTAGAATATAATTATATTGTGAAACATGAAATAAATGCAGGCTAGAAAGTAATGCTTTCAAAGTCACATTTATTTCAATACATATATTTATTCTCAAACCAAAAAAATAAAGTTCAGAGTAATTACTCTATAAGTCATAGTATCATCAAACATAATACCGGTCAAAACACTACACTTATCTCTATAAATGTTTGCAACTCTTATTAATATAAGACAACTATATCTCCAGGTTGGATAGGCAGATCTGTCTCAAATTTGCCATACAATAAATTTTAAACAGTCCTGATGTTACTGTTCAGTCAATTCACAGCAAATTGAAGGTCTGAAATGCCCTTTTAAATGGCTTAAATAAGATAATATAATTTGTTGTTCTTACGGTTAAAAACAGTAAAGAAACATTATTTTAAAATTAATAATAGTAATGCTACATTAAGCAAGAGCTCTGAATTTGTTTATTTTTATTTTAGACAGATGACAGTGGCATATGTCAGTGCAACAACTAGTGCATTAGTTACAGCTCTAGGTTTAAAATCAATTCTAGCAAAGGTTGGTATTTATGTATTAATCAATTAACTTATTGGTTCTAGTTTCTAAGCAATCCTGTCAGTCATAGACTTTTTTAGACCCAATCTGTTGTACAACATTTATATTATAATATATATGGGGTGTGATAATTTTGTGCCTGACAATAACACAGTCTGTAACAGATGCCTTATGTCCAGTCTTGTTTCTAAGTCTCATGTATCTGAATAGTTATACAATGGTCAAACTATTTACTGACATCAATGCTGTTGTGCCCAGATTTCACTGCTGTTGTGCCCAATTTATGTCTTAGATACCAATCAATATATATATATGATTTTTGATATCCAATTTTCTTACAGAGAGCAAGTCCATTAATTCAAAGATTTGTACCTTTTGCAGCAGTAGCTGCAGCTAATATTATCAATATACCTCTTATGAGGCAAAGGTTAGTAAGGATAAGTAATGATCAATGATTAAAATCTTTCAATACTCACAAATATGACACAAGAATTTATGACATAATTGGTATTCTAATATACTTATATGACTCAACGAAAATTTCTTTAGAATTTGTAAAATAATCTTTTTCTTATTTTAGTAAATGAATTATCTATCCCATACCTTAATTCTTAGTCACAGTCGTAAATAGGGTGCCCAAAATTTCTCTGATAAGTTAGTTTTCACATAATGTTTGTTCAAAGTTGCATGATTTGTTTCAGTGAGTGACTTAGTGAGTATCGCGACGGCCCATTAACCAGGAAAGTCAGGGTTTGATTCCGCTGTTGTCTGGGAAAGTTCATCTGGGTTTTTCAGTCTGGTTTCCACTTGTGCATTGTGCCTACCGGACAGGGGGGCTGGCAAGGAAAAATGAGTAGTTGTTCAGATGGGACAAAAAAACAAATTCTTGTGTATACCCCTATTTGGGCAAAATTTCCCTCATAGCACACTTCATGGTGTGTGAATCTCTTCATTTGTCCATTTGTTACAAAAAAGTAAGACGTTAAAACGATTTATTTCATTTGTTTCAGTGAGTTAATAAATGGTGTAACAGTATTTGATAAACATAATAACAAAATCACAGAATCAAAGGTAGGTAAAGATTTTGAAACATATCAGTATTCAAATTTTATTGGGAGACTTAATGGAATTGTTACAGCTATATTGTATTAATTAATATGTTGCATTTAAAGGGATATTAACAATTCAACATGTTTATCCTACATAAGGGAATATTTTCAAAGTTCTATTTAAGTAATTGACCTCCTGCATTGATTTAATTTATTACTGACCTAACCTTTTTTAATTTGTAGTATGCTGCTATGAAAGGAATATCTCAGGTTGTGATTTGTAGGATAATGATGGTTGTACCTAGTATGAGTAAGTATAAATTTTAGTAAGATCTAAGATAAACAAAATAGCATATCACGCAATAGGTTTTCATTATGAGGCAGATATCAGTGTTTAGGCTGATGCAGACCGAACAACACCATGACAACAACAATGACAGCAACTTCACAGTTTTTGAACCCATGTCCTATAATATGACATCATTGTGCAAAGCCAAGGAAGAATTTGCTTGAGATATTTTTAACTTGCCTTGATCTTAAAGATGCCATCATGAAAAGAAAAGCAAAGCAATCTGCATGGAAACCAAGGAAGAATTTGTTTCAGTGATTTTGAGTCCCCTTGATCTTAAATCACAGCAAGATTATAATTCTACAAATAACTGAATGTGAATACCTTTTTGTTTGCAGCCATGCTACCAATATTGATAGAAAAATTAGAAAAAACAGCCTGGATGAAAAGAAATAAATTTTTAAATCCCCCATTGCAAGTTCTTTTAGCGGGTTTTACGTAAGTTTTACCTAGAAACATTACTAAAATTACTGGTTAATAGATATAAAGTCACGTCCATGTCTGATTTGGCTTTTCATTGGATATGTAATGACACTACATCTTTGTTTGAAATTTTGTGTACAGTACCAGATTAAGCCAATATTGAGATATAAAATAAAGAGGTTATTTAAAGTTCATTTCAACTATTTTAAATACATGTTCTGCACATGCTAATTATATTTACAGAATGTTGTTTATGGTGCCAGTAGGATGTTCTCTATTCCCACAGAAATGGTAAGTTTTATCTTTCCTCTTCACAGAAACTCAAACTTTCAACCTTTTGCTCCAATTGTACATCAACTGTTCCTTGTCAAATAAACATAACAAGTATTATACCCAATGGCCATGAGAGAGAGAGGGAGAAATGGGGTTTAAAGTGGCCTTTAACAGTGGGAGGTAACTGGAGAAAACCCACAGGGTTGGATGGTGACTCTACCCCTTGTCATATACAACCAGGGAATCGAAACCAAGCCAGTTGACTCAATGACAGACCTTATACTACGGCTCTCCATCAATTACCATGACTCCTTCATATCTATCTTATATCAGTTAATGATAAATTATAGAGGATTCAGATAAATCTATAATAGTTCAAAAATAGATCATGCAAAATGAATATATCGAAAATTTAATTCAAATTACTTTATTCTAAGCCAAGTTATCACTGTTTGTAGTTGTGACAAGATGTGTGCATTGATTGTTTATTATCGTAACCTCAGTACTGGTATATTCAAGACTTAGCCTCTCTTTCCCATTTTTACACGCCCACCTTGGAAATATGGTCATATATTGCCATCGCTCCTGTCCGTCGTCCACAATTTCTTGTGAACACTCTACAGACGGCATTTATCATTTTATCATCTGATTGTTTTGGAATTGATATATTTTGTTTATATCATCCGGGGTTTGTGGACCTGCTTATAGTCCAGTCCTCGAATGATGGGTGTATGTTCAATCAACTCACTTCTTCTTGTTGTAATCTTATATCCTCTAACAAAAACATTAATAATATATATACAATAATGACCCACATGCTAGGTTATCTAATAAGGAAAAGCATCTAAGAAATAACTTATCAAAGACCTGTCCTTCAGTATGTCCTACTGCCTGCCTGTGGTCAACTGCCTATCATCTACAATCTTTATTGTTACTACAATAAACAATAATTAATACTTTATATATTTAAACTTAGACTTGGCTGGTCTCCTTCAACCCACTGAAAACTGAAACACTGACAGTATCTACTAAAAAGGACCCTATATTGCCAACACTTTCACTAGACAACACTGCAATAAAGGAAGTATTCGAGCACAAACATTTGGGGTTGACATTTCAAAATGACTGTAAATTTGATAGACATATCGACAATATCTTGACAAAAACTTCTAGGCTTGTAAACGTTCTCCGCTCTCTGAAGTACAGACTAAATAGAAAATCTTTGAAAACACTGTACATATCCTATATTCTTCCGCATTTCGACTATTGTGATGTCATATGGGATGGGTGCACCGACGAACTTACTAATAAACTAGAATCATTACAACTTGATGCACTCAGGACTATATGTGGTGCTGTTAGGGGGACCAGCCATAGACTTTTATACCAGGAAACGGGTTTTATCACACTACAGGAGAGGCAAAGGCGTCACAAACTTATATACTCTTTTACAAAATTATGAATCACCTCACACCACCATATCTTCATGAATTACTATTACTATCGGATAAGCATTATAACCTTCGAAACAAAACTAATTTATCAGAGTACTTTTGCAGAACATCTTTATTTTCGAAATCATATATACCATCTACGATTAAGGAATGGAACAGACTTTCTGACTTTGTAAAATCCTCCCCCTCTATCAGTATTTTTAAAAGTAAATTGAAACAAGCTGACAAAGAGCAGCCATTATATTTTAATTCAGGAATAAGGAAAAATCAGATTTTACATTGTCGACTTCGCCTTTCCTGTAGTGACTTAAATGGTCATAAGTTCTTAAGGCACATTTCAGACAGCCCAGTATGCGCTTGCGGTCATGATTTCGAAGACGCCGATCATTACCTTTTAACCTGTCCTCTACATTCCGATGCACGTAAACTTTCTATTTTTATCTTATCCCAAAACCTAATTTCAATACAGACATTATTAAATGGAACTAATGATATTACTATTTCAAATATGATTTTTCAACATGTTCATAGATTTCTAGACATCTTCGGAAGATTCAATTAAAAATTTCAATTAGAATATTTATCCAATAGTCCAAAATATGTATTTGGCAAACCTGAAATTGATATATATGTACATAGCCATTTTTTGTTTATTTTATTGTTATACTATTCAGTTAGATTTTATCGTGATTTGGTTATATAGTCTTTTTGTATATATTTTCTGTTATATAGGAGAGAGGTAATATAGGCCTAGCCTGTTCCTCAATCCTTTTCTGAGAATAAAATATTGTTTATTAAAAAAAAAAAAAATAATATTTTATAGTTGTTAAAGGATAGTATTTAATTGACATCCATTCATCCATTTGCTAAGGTGACTACATGGCCCTTGTTTATGTAATGTTTATAGATGGATTATCTTATTACTACTATTGTCTCTGATCACTATATAGCTGACCATTATCAACCTACTAGAGATAATCCATCTTGGGAGCCAAGGTGTGGTTTAAGTCTAATTTCTTGTATTAAATACTACCTCGTCATATTGACATTAGTGAGACAAAGAAGCCTATTGATTTTCAGCGATTTCTGATAATTACTGCCAGAGTTATGGCCCTTGGATCACCTTGAAAAATCTTTTAGGCGCTCTTGTGATTGGCTTGAAATTTATACACACTGTTTAAGGTCATGAGATGAAGAGGCCCAGTGATTTTCAATGATTTCAGATAATGACTGCCAGAGTTATAGCTCTTGATCACTTTAAAAACTGTGGATGTTCTGGAAGCTACATATATTGGCACCTAACCGATGTACGGTACATAGCATGTCAAATGTATATCATCTGTTAGATTGAATAGAATTAAGTCCTGAATATTTTCAAGTTCAATTAATAAATTCCAGTGAAATAATTTGTAATCATTATTATGTGATAATCTCATACAAAGCAACATCCGATGTGTCTTTTCACCGCCAATGACGCTGATTCTTTTTAATTCACCGAATGCCAATGGGTTCGTCCGTCTGTCTGTCTGTCTATCTGTCTGTCCGTCACACTTTTTGGGACACAATAACTCTCTTCCTAATTGAGCTAGAATGTTCAAACTTGGTGTATGTGTTTATTAGGTCAATGCCTTGATGGAGATGAGCATTTTCCGCTTAGGGTAAGCAGAGATAAGCAATTTGATTGGTTGATGCTTTGGGACACGATAACTTTAGTTCTAATTAAGTGAGAGTGATGAAACTTGGTGTATAGTTTCATTACAGGTTAAGCAGAGCGATAAGCAATTTGATTTGCCAAGACTTTGGAACACAAAACTCTCCTTCGAATTGAGTTAAAATGTTCAAAATTGGTGTGTATGCTTATTAGGTCAATGCCTTGATGGAGTTCGAAGATGAGCATTTTCTTCTTAGGGTAGGCAGAGATAAGCAATTTGATTGGTTGATACTTTGGGACAAGATAACTTAGGTTCATCTTGATTGATGATTTTTATGCCAATACAATGACTGCATTCTCATTCAGTAATGGATTCGACAGTAACAGTGTATAGAAACGATTGACTCGGACATGAGGGCCCTTTCCCTTGGCCAGAGGGGCCCTTTTGTCAAGCGTGGGGGCCCTGGGCCCTTTTGTCTGCCTTTAGGGTCCCCTTAACTAGGGTACATTTTCATTTTTCTCGTTGGTCTTAGCATTTTTATACGCCCACATGGAAATGTGGTCGTATATTGCCGTCGCCCCCGTCCGTCCGTCTGTCGGTCCGTCCGTCTGTCCGTCCGTCCATCGTCCACAATTTCTTGTGAACGCTCTAGAGGCTAAAGTTAATATCCGATTGACTTTAAATTTATACACAGTGTTTAAGGTCATGAGACGAAGAAGCCTATTGATTTTCGGTGATATCTGATAATTACTGCCAGAGTTATGACCCTTGATCACTTTGAAAAATCTTGTGAACGCTTTAGAGGCTAAAGTTAATATCCGATTGACTTTAAATTTATACACAGTGGTTAAGGTCGTGAGACGAAGAAGCCTATTGATTTTCAGCGATATCCGATAATTACTACCAGAGTTATGACCCTTGATCACTTTGAAAAATCTTGTGAACGCCCTAGAGGCTATAGTTAATATCCGATTGACTTTAAATTTATACACAGTGTTTAAGGTCATGAGACGAAGAAGCCTATTGATTTTCGGTGATATCTGATAATTACTGCCAGAGTTATGACCCTTGATCACTTTGAAAAATCTTGTGAACGCTTTAGAGGCTAAAGTTAATATCCGATTGACTTTAGATTTATGCACGATGTTTAAGGTCGTGAGACGAAGAAGCCTATTGATTTTCAGCGATATCCGATAATTACTACCAGAGTTATGACCCTTGATCACTTTGAAAAATCTTGTGAACGCTCTAGAGGCTATAGTTAATATCCGATTGACTTTAAATTTATACACAGTGTTTAAGGTCATGAGACGAAGAAGCCTATTGATTTTTGGTGATATCTGATAATTACTGCCAGAGTTATGACCCTTGATCACTTTGAAAAATCTTGTGATCGCTCTAGAGGCTAAAGTTAATATCCAATTGAATTTAAATTTATAAACGGTGTTTAAAGTCATGATGCAAAGAAGCCTCAGCTCAGAATAGACGTGTAATTTCGTCATTATCTTACAGCTGGATCGGTCGAATAGGTCGCTAGCCAAATAGGTTGCCAACTTGTGTTTGGAATGGGCGCAGCCATGTTTCATCCGGGACCTTTAAAGTAGTTCCAATATGGCGGAATTCATCATACAGCCAAGTTTAGATTCCCAAAATCTTACGAGGTTTGCCGAGTGGAGACGAAGAAGCCTATTGATTTCCAGTGATATCTGATAATTACTGCCAGAGTTACGACCCTTGATCACTTTGAAAAATCTTGTGAACGCTTTAGAGGCTAAAGTTAATATCCGATTGACTTTAAATTTATACACAGTGTTAAAGGGCATGGGACGAAGAATCCTAATGATTTTCGGTGATATCCGATAATTACTACCAGAGTTATGACCCTTGATCACTTTGAAAAATCTTGTGATCGCTCTATAGAGGCTAAAGTTAATATCCAATTGACTTTAAATTTATACACGGTGTTTAAGGTCATGATACGAAGAAGCCTTTTGATTTTCAGCAATATCCGATAATTACTGCCAGAGTTATGACCCTTGATCACTTTGAAAAA
The DNA here is from genome assembly GCA_948474765.1 of Patella depressa. Taxonomy (NCBI): domain Eukaryota; kingdom Metazoa; phylum Mollusca; class Gastropoda; family Patellidae; genus Patella; species Patella depressa. Next base: position 53,942,013 of record OX419715.1, on the reverse strand, counting down.
TCTAAAGTTAATATCCGATTGACTTTAAATTTATACACACTATTTACGGTCATGATACAAAATAGCCTATTTATTTTCAGCGATATCCGATAATTACTGCCAGAGTTATGACCCTTGATCACTTTGAAAAACCCTGTGAATGCTCTAGAGGCTAAAGTTAATATCCGATTGACTTTAAATTTGTACACAGTGGTTAGGGTCATGAGACGAAGAATCCTGTTTGATTTTCAGTGATATCTGATAATTTCTGGCACTTGATCACTTTGAAATATCTTGTGGACAAAGGCCTTGAGACAAACCATCAAAACTATTCTAATCAATTCTGATAATTATTTAATGGGCTATTACTCGTAATAAGATTATCATGTGTTGTAAATGTTCTCCTTACTGATAAAAGAAACAATATGCGACAACCCTTGTTGACTGCCCGGACGACTTAGCTGTTGTGGGCGTATGTTTCGTTGCCTGGCAACCTAACTTTATCATGTTTAAGTCAGGGGGTGCCGTATTCATATTTTTTTCATGACTTTTACATATTGAGTGCTACGCTTGAGGTATGAACAGCATGACAAAGAGAGTTTAATAGGGGGATTTTTATGAGGAGGATCCAAATTGAAACAAAACTTGATTACATAACTTTAGTTTATGAGGATGTATATTTGACAATCACCTAAATTGTTAACTACAAATATACATATTATATTATACTTCTGGAATATTTACAAAATATTACTGACAGGCTAACTAGACAATTCACATGGTTCCATAATGATTCTCTCTGTGTTTATTTTAGCAATGTAAACCATATTGGGATATGTGCAGATTTTATACACTTAACTACTCCTAAAAATTGTTGTAAATAAATAGGAGTTATGGCCTACTATGTAAATTGGGGAAGCGGGGGTCCAAGTATATATGAGTGCATCATAGTATAAACAAACCCCCTTAAAACAAATTGTTCCCTTTTCTTGGACTTGAGGGCCCATTTATTGTACTGGGGGGGCCTCGCTCTCAGGGGGTTTATATCTTATTTTCTCCTTGGATTCGATGTTTTCTGTCAGTTTTATCGTTTAAGATAATAAAAAAGAAATCTCGCTATAATCTGCTACTGGATCTAACCAGCATATCTGAGTAGCTGATCTTTTATTTAAAAACCACAGAAAAAACGACACGTTACAAACTAAAGTAACCGATAAATGTGACAAGCGTAACAACTCTGAATCGACATCAACCTGTGTTTGGGCAAATAAAAGGAAGGCCTCTTGGCGCTACGTCTTGAATATGTATCACACCACATGCAGCGCCCTTATAAATGGCGCAAATATTGACATCTTTTATAATGATCACTTTCCAGCTATTTTAGATCTTGTGGATGAAAATAGAGCTACTTCATTAAACCAAGCTGTTCAAGGCTCACTTTCTGCAAACAAAATTCCAGAAACACCCATCACTCCCCCTGAACCTTTTACTCAATTTTAACCTCACGCAAATATATGATTGATCATTACTTGAAACTTTTCAATTTAATTCTTAGTTCTGGTATATTTCCAGAATCCTGGACAGAATCATACATTAAGCCTGTCCACAAGAAAGGTGACAAAGCAGATGTGAATAACTATAGGGGTATAGCTTTGGCCAGTTGTCTTTGCAAATGCTTCCTCTCAATAATTAATAAACGTATCACATTATATCTTGAATCTAATAAACTAATCGATGAGGCTCAAAGTGGCTTTAGAGAAAACCGCAGAACTATAGTTAATATTTTTATTTTAATCTGCTCCTTTGTTTTATTGATTTTTCAAAGGCTTTCGACACTGTCCGGCGAAAGGGCATGTTTTTAAAACTATTGAAAAACAACATAACTGGCAATATATTCAACTGTATGTACCAGAAAACTTCTTACTGGGTAAAAACTCCTGGAGGGCTGTCTCAGATTATAAGTTCAAACATGGGACTAAAGCAAGGATGTGTAATGAGCCCAACAATGTTTAACCTATATATTAATGACCTACAAAATTACCTCCAAAATCCTACTAATTATGCCCAAACTCTTGATAATTGTAAAATTTCCCACTTACTATTTGCAGACGATCTTATACTATTATCCACTTCTGAATCTGGATTGCAAAACCAGTTAAATTTGCTTAAACAGTTCTGTGTTGATTGGAAATTAGATAAATCAAAAATTATGTTATTCATACACAATAAAAGAAAAATTTATACATATCTAGGAATATGCTTTTCCAATAATTCGAGTTTTAAAACAGCAGTCGCTGATTTAGGAAAAAAAGCAAGAAGGGTGTGGTTTTGTATTCGAAATAAAATTTGCACTATTGATTCTTTACCAACTAATACTTTATTAAAACTATACAATGCAATAGTTAAACAGATAACCTTGTATGCCTCAGATGTATGGGGTGCACAATTAACATCGAACGAAAAGCATTTATTGGAAAAGTGGGACCAAGTAAATTTGAACAAGGTGTCCACAAAAATCTGTAAATCCATACTGGCCCAATCCTCCGGGACATCTCACATTGGTTGTCTTGCAGAATTGGGAATATTTCCGTTACACTTTGAGAGCAGCAGCCTACAATGAAGACGTTCACATGTCTAATGCCAATTCAAAATTTGCATGGACCTCCTCCATCAATACTATAATCAACTAGTTTAAAATTGATAAAAAAATGTTTAGAAAATATATTCAATAATCACTATACCCAGTTGTGTAGTTTGCAAACCTAAAAATTAAGAACTTATTTTAAATCCAAACCAACCATTGATGGTATGCATGACTATCTAAATGTAGTTAGAATAAAGGACCACAAAATTGCTCTCACAAAACTTCGACTAAGAACCCATAACTTAGAAATAGAGAGAGGTCGGTACAAAAACATTCCAGTAGAACATTGCCTTTGCCAAATGTGTTCATCGCAAGCCATAGAAGATGAGGAGCATTTTCTAATGAAATGTGATAAATATCTCAGCCTTCGAAACTCCTATTTATTGCCAGCCTCAATCTCGTTCCCACAGGCAGCCGCGGAGCCGAAGGCCTCTGGCACATTAGACCGTCCATTTTTTCCAATTTTTTCAAACCTAAGCCCAGCCCATTCTGACCTCTGATTGGTTAATCTTTTTGGGTCCATTCCTCGAAAACTAGAGGTCAGATCGTCGTTTCGTTTGTTGTAAAAAGATCCTTGAGTCAAAGTCAACTCGCTGACATAAAAAAATTGGATCCTAAACGAACAAATTCAAGTTTTTGTAAAGATCTATTTTTCTACGCTTGGGTATATTTTTAAGTGATTCAGTCATCCAGGCACGTAAAATCAGTGGCGTACGACGCAAATAAACGAGAACTTTCGCGCGTAGGAATTACATATCATTTTCCCGTTTCCGGGAAAATGGCTACCCCGATTCACCAGAGAAATTTTTTCAAAAATTTTTCTGGTTTCGAGATTGTGCCAGCCTTTAATAATACCCCTGCAATTCCAATGACTTTTTTAACCGTATATAATCCTCCCCCACCACTTTCAAAAGCTGTTGCAGCCTTTGTCTATCTCGCATTTAAGGAGAGAATTGGATAATTCCATAGTTCTTTTTTTTCGATCAGATTGACTTTAAATTTATACACAGTGTCTAAAGACACGAGACAAAGAATCCTATTGATTTTCAATGGTTTCTGTTAAGTACTACCATAGTTATGGCCCTTGATCACTGTGAAATATCCTATGGACGCCCTAAGGGATTAAGTTAATATACGATTGACTTTAAATTTCTGCACTGTGATTACGATCATGTGAAGAAGAAGCCTATTGATTTTAAATGATTTCAGATAGTTGCTGTCAGAGTAATGACCTTTGATTACTCGAAATATCTGTGGACACTCTTGAGTCGAAGTTAATATCCGATTGACTTCCAACTTTTGCACAGTGCTAAATGTCATGTGAAAAACTCTAGTGATTTTCAATGTTTTCCATGAACTATTAATAGACATATCGCCCTTGATTACTTTGAAATCTCTTGTGACGAGCTAGATTTATATTTACATGCTAGGTTGTTTTTGTTTTTAATTTTAATTATTAGCCTTTGTCATAAATGATGTTCATGCTTTCTCTTCTTCTTAAAGCCCCAATAACACTCTTGTTGTAACTGAATAATATGTCCCACTCCCAATCTTCATTCTGGTCAACACATCGTATTATTTTAGAATATTCCAATTAAATGATGGTATAAATTTCATCTTCTTAACACACCTATTTTAAAAAATTGGAAAAATTCAACCAATTGATTTGAAAAGTCTAACGTAAACCTTTTCAAATGTGACGTGGATTTTAAAATATTTTTGACTCCTCTGGACAAGTAAAATAGGTTGTAATGGATAATTTACACAACAGGTAGGACACTTAGAATAAGGGTATTTTTTTTTTCTGGAGCTACCAAGCCAGCAAGAATGTTATTGTCCCTTTAAAATGTTTTGTGGATATTTGTATGCTGTCTCTTATGGGGTGCTTAGATACAATAAAATCTTGACTTATCTTATCTAACAGGGCCCTGTTTCACGAAATTTTAACTACAGATAAAATCCAAATTTTAGTAGATACTTCAATTTTGATTGGCTAAGAACTAATTAATCTAATATTGCCCAATCAGATTACTAACATTTGATTTTATCTTAGTTAAAATTTCGTGGAACAGGCCCCAGGTGTCTAAAAATTCGCTTGCATAAAATAGCCCATTCATCGAGCTACCAAACGATAATTTAATTGTTTTGATTCAGTGACCAATTGTTTTACTGTATTTTCTTTTCTTTCTTTTTTTTAAACTTTTTTGTGTTTTTTTCCCATTTAAAAAAATTGTAGGTTAAGTTTTCGATATACAGGCATCCAAAAACGCTCCAAATCAGAAAATACTTGATTTTCAGCGTGCCATATTTTGCTTCCTGCTCATCGTATCCGTACGAATTGGGTATCATTCAGTGGTCCAATCACCGCCCGACCAAATGATACCTTGCCTTAATTTGTTGATATCGGACGGAGAACTCGTGTTTTTACCCAAAACACCAATTTTTCACGTTTTTTTTTCAAAATATCGCATATTATTTCAACTACTTCCGGTTGTTGTTGAAATTACTTTAAATTAAACGGTGGTTTGACCATATAGCTTTATTATGTTCCTGCAGGAATTTCAGAAACGTCGATCCGGCCATAAAACAAAATTTAAGCTCACAAAATGTGAAGAAAATTCGAAAAAAATCGAAAAATAAAGGGTGATAACTCTGAATGAAACTTATAATATTACTGGAACCGGATTGCCTTCAGGTATCCAAAAATGTGAGGTATTAAACTGAATGGAAAATAGCCTAGAGACCATGGTCCGATAAGGACGGAAAGGGGCGGGGTTTATTCTTTTTAACCAATCGGATGTGAGAAGTATGTAGCCGGAGCTTTATCTCTGGGGATTTCGGGTTGATGAGAACATTAAACAGCTCTGGTTTTAACAGTTTATTAATAATACACAAAACCAAAAACAACCAAAAAAAACACTGAAAATATAAATACAATTTATGAAAAAGTCCTATAGAAAGAATATAGGTTCCTATGGAAGTTTGAGGGAATCTATAGAATACTACAGGAAAACAAATTCATGGATGAATCTGAATTCTGCTGCTGACTCACTAGTCAGAACTTTACAAGTTTTTTTTTCTTGGTAGAACTGAAATATAGGGAAAATAATAGTTAAATAAAGTCAAGTAAATAACAAAATCACATAAATCTTATCTTATTTAATATTATTGTTGAAAATGTAATAAATTATACTTATCTTTCTGTCTTTAATCAAATCTGTGAAAACAACAGCACCACTCTTTTCAGTTTCGTGTTAATAAATAATACTAACATATTAATGTAAGTGGTTATACATTGAATTTTAGAATTCAAAATTCAGCCAATGACCAAACAGATTTCAAGAGAGTCAATTGGCTGATAATTATAATTTTGTTGACAGGTATGCACGGTTGACCTGCTGGCTTCATCCATGAGGGAAAAAATAATCTTATCAATTTCGAAGAAATCATGGGCCAACTATATTATGTATTCCCAAAATAAAAATTAATAAAAAATCTGTAGATTTCTATAGTACCCATTCTACAGAAAACTGTAGTGAACGAATTTCAAAACTACAAAATACTACAGTAATCATTCCTATACATAACTGTAGAAATCCTACAGAAAGTGCAATAAAAAAAACCTATAGAATACTAAAATATTTTCCTATAAAAATTATCCCATAATTCTGTAGGAAAAACTATAGTATTTGCACTGCAGAAACTGTAGAATATTTTGGGCTGTTGTTTCCTACAGGCGCCCCAAATTCTGTAGAATACTATAGAATTTTATCCTACAGAAAATGGGACACGCCCCCCACAAAACTCTATAGATTTTCTATAGAGTTCTTTAGAAAACTACACTGGTATTCTACAGGACTTTTTGCTAAGGGCAGATCTGTATCTGTTACAGACACTGAGAAATAGGCTCCCCCGAAAAATAAAATAATAATTTTAGTAATCACAATAGGCTTTGAAATAATTATTTTGACAGACGAGCTTAATTTTATTTAAAAATAATCTCTCTTATTTTTATTGCTCGAAAAATCGTCATTTCACTGGAAATATACGCGAGAACGAACATACTCGATCACCACTAGTATCATAATCATATAAAATGGGTTATATAGTAGAGATTTAAAAGTGGTTCAAATTCGTACACTAAGTCTTATCTGGGTCAACTGCCTTATTTAATTTGTTCTGTACTCGCCTTCTAGACTATTCTTTATAAATTATAACACGTAAACAATAACAGGTTAAAACTAGAACTGCAGTGCAGAGCTGATGGGTTTCACCGGTTCGTGGTTATCTATTGAACTGACGTCAACAACACCCGTTACGGCCTTATACTCTTATATAGAATTCCAGCTGCTAAGGGATCTGTTACTTGCACACCACGTACATCTTAGATGTTGTTAAACTCGCGGACGTTGCTTCGAACATGCTATTGAGCATTCGAGTCAGTGTCTTACTCACTTAGCCTCTGACCCTCGCCACCACCTGTACTAATTGAACCGCTGAACAGATTTCCACGTGAGAATTGCACACATGTTATGAAATGGACGCAGAATTAGCCAATAAATCCCACAATGTCAATAGCATTGTAATGATTCATTCTACCAATTTTAAAGTGTGATCCCGACAAAATTGGTTATTTCTCGGCAAGGGAAGATTTCAGAGAAAAAATGTTTGGATATCTATACGATCACATTGATTCGTTATATCGTGGAGCTTGTAATGCATGACCAATATTGTTGAAACACGATAAAAAAAAAACAAACCAGGGCATGAGTATACTTAAATATAAAACATTTTTCAAAGTCTAATTATCCCCGGGGGGTTGGGATGGCCTAGTGGTCTAGAGTGGATTCCTTCCACTGCAAAAGACCCTTACGCGCAAACGAATTATTGAAATAAAATTAAACCATATGTTAGTCTCAAAATGACCTAGTTTGTGTCGAGTAGACGTTAAACCCCTTTTCTCTCTCTCTCTCTCGCTCTATCTTAGGGCTGGGTATCGATAGTGATTTTTACTATCGATAATCGGCAATGAAATGTCGGTCGATAATCGATAGTATCGAAAACAAACTTATTTTCACGGTCGTCATCAAGACTGGATACAGTGTAAGTTCAAAGTTCAACACCATACGAAGTTGCGAAAGATCGTTTGCTCCTGTGCTTCCACACAGCACTTTTAGCTTTGCCAGTAACATCAACAAGCGTTTTGACGTCCATGTGTACTATTTATTGTACCGGGTACTCTATTACTGAGGCACACGTAGGGACTACAGAAATAGTGAACTGTTCAGACGAATTCTAAAGCTTGCAAAGGGAAATAACGCTAACTTTATTTACACATCCGGGTATCTCCGATTTAGCGATATTCAACAATAATTTCTTCAAAACTAAAGTAACGTTTCAATGAGAGTGAATTTATGAAAACGGCTGTTCAATAAGCAGTCACAATTTTGTTATGTGTTACAATGAATACTTCACTTGATAGTAATTAAAGAGAGCGGTGTATTATGATTAACTGAAAGAAGCCACTGACATTTCAGACGCAAGAAAAATAGACGAAGAGCGATAATCGATAGTAACCCACCGCTATCGATAGTGCTTTTCAGGGCCGTCCAATGCTTGAGGAATAGGAGTTAGTTGATTGTTATTCGCGTTGATATATAGATAGAAAAATAGTTGTGTACTTTTATGTTGTTCATCGGAAAATAAATAGACCATAACCTATAATAACTTCTGTGTTCAGTATTAGGAACATGTTTTGCTAACAGAGCGTGAGTTTCTGCCCCGTAACCATGGGCGCAGATCCCGGTGATCCTTGAAGTTGTACAATTGCGCCTGGTGATCTATTTTTATTTAACAGGGAATAAGTGATAATTCATATTATTACAGTAAAAAATTAAAATATTCCATGGGGATTATAATAATGTGTATATCATGTATATTTGCATATCTGATACGCTTGGGGTTAAAGGGACAATCCCGATAAGAACAGGGTCTCAAAAATTAAAGTCCGAGTATTTATGAAATTTATGGACCAAAATATAGTGGCATGGTGTATTTACCTTGTCTCAAAATTTCAGCTCAAAATATTGAGTCATTTGGGCGTGTACGTCAACACTGCTTATCCGGACACGTAACCCTTTTAAGATTTCGGGTCAATATTTTCATTGGGTGACCTGATAATCGATAAACGTTTCTTGAGAGGTCTATACAGTGAATGACCCATGCACTGTACTTGATAACAAAAGGTAAATTTCACCTACATATTATTTTAATAGAAAAAAGTCTGGTTTTATCCAGATACTGTATAATACAACGGTCTCTATTTCCAGATGAAGACTGTCAGGTTTAAGTTATTTACAAATATCGGGTTAGTAGGTGGGCCTTAGGTTATGGATTTTAAAGGATTTTAACACAAAATTAAGCAGTTTTATTCCCCAAAAAGTTATCGGGATTGGCCCTTTAAGGAATAACTGAAGTTTTGTTTTTATCTGGTATACTGAATGATAAATCACCTAACTAAAGTAGTTAGTTTGTATATCAGAGGAAACTTTCATTGCTTGATTTGCTGCCATCATACTGATTAAACGTATTTTTAAAGACTGGTTTCTATCTCTCTCTGTGCATGGAATATGGTCAATTAAATCTAAAATTTAAGACTAGAACCCTCTATTTTTTGGAGTACAATAACCTGGGCCAAGAACATCCTCGGTATCCCCAGTGGTTTCATTCCGTTCTACTCCACTAACCCCCGGGTTAATCTATGGGGGAGACAAATTATCCGCCCTTGATGATTGTGCTATTTTTATCGACCAATCCCGTACACCGTTAATTTAAAAGGAAGTTTGCAAAGGGAAATAACCCTCATCGGACAGGGTTGTGGGTTAGCCTAAATGAGAAAAGTCGAAATTATTTTAATTGCTTATTTATTAACAACAAATTATTTTAATGAAGATCGGACGTTTATATAAACTATAAATAGACCAACATTGATAACTAAGCGTATGTAAATGTGTTGTTGTATGTATAAATATGTTTACTTTATATTAATATTATTTATTATTATATGTATATTAGTTACTATTGTACTTACTGTAGAATTATCTTTCAGTTAAAAAAAATAAATAAAAAAACCAAAAAACCCTCGGATTCCCGTCCAGTTCTGAACACACCTGTCCTTTCCATTGCGATAAGAGTAGGCGGTAAAGTGGCCGAATCGGACGGCACATTAGTGCTAAAAATATCAGATATGCTTATTTATTGGTTTCACCACAACATAATTAACCTATTCATGTAAAATTATCATAAAGTAAATTATCTATAATCCCGTTAAGCCTTAAGGACAATGGGTATAAATACCGAATGACACATATAGTTTCGTATATGGTTTCGGTTTGTATCGTATATTTATAAATTACGCGTGTGTATATAGTATACAAGATAATAATAATAGTTTATTCACAACTACATGTCCGCATGTTGATGGAAGTTACATAGGTAATATCTAATTTGATGTGCTCATAAATGTTATACTGAAATTGGACTTAACGTTTTACTTTTCTACCTGGATAACGAAGACAGCGGGATCAGCTATTATTAGCAGTGATAAATACAAGGTAAAGATATTTTGTATTTCTCTTGATACGGTCAGCTCTAAATTTTATGGCCAAATGCAGATTTCACCAAGATGTAAATCAGGTTAGAGCAGGGATTGTTTGCGAGATTGTGAGAAAGGGAGTTGATTTCTATATATATATATATATATAGTTATATATAAGAGTAGTTATCTTTAACTTTTCATTTATCTATTTATTTACGTATATATATATATATATATATATATACGTAAATAAATATATATATATATAATATAATATAAATAAATAAAAAATACGTCCAGGTAAAAAATTCTCCACTTTACTTCATTCTATGAATAAAAAATATACATGTAATAATATATCAAACTAGACCTGCATGCAGGAATGACGGGTTTCACTGGTGCCATGTTACCCTTAAACATGTCACTTCCGGTGCCAAGTTACCCTTGAACATATGTCACTTCCGGTACCAGCGAAACCACTAAACAGGTTTCCAAATTAACATTGCACACAAATAAAATGGACGCAGAATCAACAAAATCCAGCAATATCAATTCATTTTATACATTTGTTACTTGTAAATGATCTTGACAAAATTAAATTACTCCCGGTGTTAATGCAAATGTTCAATTAGTCTTATGAAATCAGAAATGGCATACGATATCATATAGTGAAAATTTTATGTAAATCGAATAATAATTGCCACTTTTAAAGACCAAAAATCTTGAAAAGTGACTTGTAGAAAATCGGCTATTTCTCTGCAACCGTACAAGTTAGAAACCATTTTGTGGTATCTGTATGATCGTATGGGTTCATTCTATTTGTTGATTGGCATCAAATACCATAATTTGAAAAAGATTTCAAAACAGACTCATTTGAATAAAATATCTGTTTTGGAGGCTAAAAATACAGTTTTTGCCAAAATGACGTTACTTCCGGTGATAATGAAAATCTTAAATTACTTGTATGAAATCCCAAATGGCATTAGGTATAACATGGTGTGACGTTTATGAAAATCGAATAATAATTGACCCTTTTATGGCCCCGAAACCTTCAAAAGTGACCTGTAGAAAACCGTCTATTTCTCGGCAACCGAATAAGTTAGAAACCATTTTATGATATCTATATGACCATTTGAGTTTTGTTTATATGTGAATTTAAACCAAAAGTTAAAATTATTAATACATATTAAGTTATTCTTGGTTGAATAAAACATTGATTTAAAAAGTTTAAAATGCATTTTTTGACCAAATGATGTCACTTCCGGTGTCAATTTTAAATTGTAATCAACTTGATATGACGCTACGTGCTTTTTGAATCAAATGATGTCACTTTTATGTAAATCCAATCATAATTGACTATTTTACAGGCAAAATAACGAAAACAGTGACTTGTACAGAACTGCCCATTTCTTGGTAACTGCTTATATTACAAACGAATTTTAACATACATTTTCTTCGTATGGATTATAGCTACAAGTTTATAAATGTTACGAAGAAATATTTTAAAATCTGAAAAGCCTGAATAGGTTGTAAATAGGCCAATTTTACACCATTTTTAGCCTCTTAATCGAATTTGCTCGAAAATGAAATCGAAATTAAAAAAACTGCTTCCTACATTTTTTGCGCCTTGAAAAGACACACTCTTTGAGTCATATAATTTTTCAAAAAAATAATATTTGTTTTCGAAATAGGAAAATAACTGTCAAAATTGTAGTTTTTGGTAAAATTATGCCACTTCCGGTGCCGACAGATAACATTATTGGTAACAAAAAAAATGACAATTGTGACAGCGAAGCATATGAACTTTGTTTTATACAAATCGAACAATAAAAAATTAATCTAGGACTGAAAAACTGAATTAGCCAATGGCGGCCAAGGAAAATTACTGAGACAAAATTTTTTAACATTTTTGCACTAGTCAGATGACTCTTTAATTCTGTGCACAATACGACTAAAAAATATTCATAAATAAAAAAGTTTTTTGTAAAATTTTAAATTTTCAAAATTTGGCGCCTAATATCTTCGAAGATTTGCCGAAAATCAAAAATCGAAAGTAGCGTAGCTATGTGCCCTGTTTCAGGCTATGCCAAAATGTATCGAAAGTTAAAATCCAATGATTATTGTTAAAATTACTGCAATATTTTCAAAAACGATAACTTCGGTGATTTCGGACATTTCGCATTGTCGCAGAACGTTCAAAATAGCTTTATCCTCTAAGTCACACCCACTTTCCCAGTAAACCCGAAGAAATCGTAACGATGCGACACGTAGTTGCTGAGATCTATTCAAATTGGAATCTGAATAATAATAATAATAATAATAAGAATAACTAGACCTGCATGCAGGAATGACGGGTTTCACTGGTGCCATGTTACCTTTGAACTTGAACTTGTGTCACTTTCGGTGCCACGTTACCCTTGAACATATGTCACTTCCGGTACCAATGAAACCAATATACAGGTTTCCACATAAGCATTGCACACATCAAATAAAATGGAAACAGAAACGATCAAACCCAGCAATATCATTTCATTTTATACATTTGTTACATGTAATTGATCCTGACAAAATTACAGTACTTCCGGTGATAATGTAAATGTTCCATTAGTTTTATGAAATCAGAAATGGCATAAGGCATCTCATGGTGAAAATTTTATGTAAATCGAATAATAATTGCCACTTTTATAGACCAAAAACCTTGAAAAGTGACGTGTAGAAAATCGTCTATTTCTCGGCAACCGTACAAGTTAGAAACCATTTTTTGGTATTTATATGACCGTATGGGTTTAATCTATTTGTTGATTGGAATCAAATATCATAATTGTATAAACATTACAAATCAGACTCATTTGAATGAAATATCTGTTTTGAAGGCTTAAAATACAGTTTTTGCAAAAATGACGTTACTTCCGGTGATAATGAAAACGTTAAATTAGTTTTATAACATCGTCTATGACATTAGGCTTCAAAGGGTGAAAATTTTATGAAAATCGAATAATAATTAACACTTTTATGGGCCAAAAACCTTCAAAAGTGACTTTTAGAAAATCGCCTATATCTCGGCAACCGAACAAGTTAGAAACAATCTTATGATATCTTTTTGACCGTATGAGTTTTGTTAATATGTGAATTTAAACCAAAAGTTGATTTTATTATTATATGTGACATAATTCTTGGTTGAAAAAAATATCGATTTCAAAAGTTAAAAATTGAGTTTTTGACTAAATGACGTCACTTCCGGTGTCAATTTTAAATAGTAATCAACATGATATAACGCACACTTGCTTTCTGAATCAAATGATGTCACTTTTGTGAATATCCATTAATAATTGACTATTTTACAGGCAAAATTGCGAAAACAGTGACTTATGCAAAACTGCCCTTTTCTCGGCAACTGCTTATATTACAAACTAATTTTTACATACATTCTCTTCGTATGGATTATAGCTACAAGTTTATAAAAGTTATGTAAAAATATTTTAAAATCTGAAAAGCCTGAATGGGTTGTAAATAGGTCAATTTTACGCCTTTTTTCACCCCTTAATCCAATTTGCTAGAAAATGAAATAGAAATTAAAAAAACTGCTTCCGCCATTTTTTGCGCCTTGAAAGGACACACTCTTTGAGTCATATAATTTTTCAAAAAAATAATATTTGTTTTTGAAGATCGTAAAAAACTGTCAAAATTGTAGTTTTTGGTAAAATTATGCCACTTCCGGTGCCGACAGATAACACTTTCGGTAATAAAAAAAATGACAATTGAGACAACGAAGCATATGAACTTTGTTTTATACAAATCGAACAATAAAAAATTAATCTAGGACTGAAAAACTGAATTAGCCAATGGCGGCCAAGGAAAATTACTGAGACAAAAAATTTTAACATTTTTGCGCTAGTCAGATGACTCTTTAATTCTGTGCACAATACGACTAAAAAATATTCATAAATAAAAAAGTTTTTTGTAAAATTTTAAATTTTCGAAATTTGGCGCCTAATATCTTCGAAGATTTGCCGAAAATCAAAAATCGAAAGTAGCGTAGCTATGTGCCCTGTCTCAGACTATGCCAAAATGTATCGAAAGTTAAAATCCAATGATTATTGTTAAAATTACTGCAATATTTTCAAAAACGATAACTTCGGTGATTTCGGACATTTCGCATTGTCGCAGAACGTTCAAAATAGCTTTATCCTCTAAGTCACACCCACTTTCCCAGTAAAACCGAAGAAATCGTAACGATGCGACACGTAGTTGCTGAGATCTACTCAAATTGGAATCTGAATAATAATAATAATAATAATAATAATAATAAGAACTAGACCTGCAAGCAGCACTGAACCGGCTTTCAGGAATCATACAGTAAGTTTATTATACCATAGCCGATCCATTGAGCTACCGAACTATAGTTTAGTTGTTCTGCTTCAGTGACACCCTCTATCATATGGCGAAAAGACCGGTCAAAATTGTAAATCATGGCAAATTACGTCACTTCCGGTGCCGAAAGAAATTTTTATAGGTGAAAAATAAGTCGAAAATTCGCAACATACAAAATACAAACTTTGTTTTATACATATCGGGCAATAAATAATTAACCTATAACCCATAAACTGAAATTAAGAAGGTAAAAAACTTAAAAGTGACCCTGGGAAAATTGGTTATTATTCGACAAGGGAACATGCTAGAAGCCTTTTCTTGATATCAATATGATGGTATTGATTCAATCTTACTGCCCATTAGAGTCAGACGTTATAAAGTTAAACGAATAAAGAATATAAATCCCTTCAAAAAAATGTTTGTTTTGAAGGCTAAAAATACGTTTTTTGCAAAAATTACATTACTTCCGGTGATATTGAAAATGTTAACTTAGTTCATAGAAGTCATAAATGGCATAAGGCATCAAATGGTAAAAAAATGATAAAAATCGAATAATAATTGACACTTTTATAGACCAAAGACCTTGAAAAGTGACTTATAGAAGATCGCCTATTTCTCTGTAACCGTACAAGTTAGAAACCATTTTGTGGTATCTGTATGGTCGTATGGCTTCATTCTATTCGTAGATGGGAATCAAATATCATAATTTTAAAAATAATATAAGGCAGACTCATTTGAATAAAATATTTGTTTTTTGGGTTAAAAATACAGTTTTTGCCCAAATGACGTCATTTCCGGTCACAGTGAAAATGTAAAATTGGCTTGACCTAGTCCAAATTGGCATTAGGCATCAAATGGAAAAAAAATATTGCAAATCGAATGATAATTCACTCTTTTATAGGCAAAATAACGTGAAAAGTGATGCATGCAAAATTGCATATTTCTCGGCAACTGCTCATATTACAAACTAATTTTCGCATACATTCTCTTCGTCTGGATTATTGCTACGAGTTTATGAAAATTACAAATAAATATTTCAAAATATGAAGACGCTGAATGAATTGTAAATAACTGAATTTTACACTTTATTTTACATTTTATTCGAAATTGCCCGAAAATGAAATTGAAATTAAAAAATCTGAGCTAAGGATTTTGTGCATCTTTGCAGGGTGCATCCTTTTAGTTATATCAGTTTTGAAAAAAAAAATATTTGCTTTCAAAAAGTGGTACCGAACTGTCAAAATTGTAGTTTTTGTTAATATTACGTCACTTTCGATGCCGACAGAAAAATTTTACCGTAACAAAAAAAATTACAACTGGGACCACGGAGCATATGAACTTTGTTTTATACAAATCGAACAATAAATAATTTTTCTGGGTACGAAAAACTAAATTAGCCGATGGTGGCTAACGCAAATTACCCTGACAATTTTTTTTCTCATTTCTGCTCAAGTACGATGATATTTTAACCCTGTGTAAAATACCATCAAAAAATATTCATAAATAAAAAAGGTATTCGTAAAAAAATTAATTTTTTTCAAAATATCGGACATTTGTTCGACTACTTCCGGTTTTACGATCATTGTCGCGATAGCTTTACGAAGTTCTTTCGATACTTAACTTTCTGTACCAGAAGTGTCAGAGACATCCATTGAGTAGTTTTGGAAAAAAAGATAAATTAAAGAGCGTTTACAAAAATTTAATGATTTTTCAATTTTTTTCAAAGTTTGATGCCATTTTTGGACCACCTATATTATTTCAATGCTTTTCATTTTGGATTCACTATATAGACAACCGATAGGACTTTGAGTAAGAAAAGTTTAAGAAAAATCTACGGCGTCGTTTTCGAGAAAAGGGCGTCTCAGAATGTTAAAAAATCGGAAAATACTGGATTTTTGGCATACAATAATTTATTTCCCTACCATCGAAATCGTATTATTTAGATACCATATGATGGTCCATTAATAGGGCTTTCCAACGACCCTTTAGTTCTTTTGGTCCGCTATTACCTAAGGGAGAAATCAAGTTTTTCGCAAGTGCGACAATGTTTTTAACCTTTTTTTTCATTTTTTGAATACTTCCGGTATGGTTATTATTTTCGGAATAGTTTTAATAGCCGGTTTGGGCACTAAAATAGCCACAGGGCTCTGTAATGATATATTGCATTATCTGATCAGATAAAATGCCCCTGAGAAATCCAATGTTAAAAAGTGCCAAAAATGCAAAAAAATTAAAATATCGAAAATTAAATTTCAATAACTACATACATATTATACATTGTTAGAATCGTAATTAGGTCAGCTATCTGAATATACAATCTTTTTTTGAAAATCTCTTAAAATAAAAAAAAAGTAGAGCATTTTCCAAAATTTCACGATTTTTCGACTTTTTTCGATTTTCAGTCCGTTATTTCACCTATTCCAGACATTTCAAAGTCTTATTGGGTGGCATAATTCACAAGACTATCAAATGGACTCTCGATAGAGAAAGTTAAAAAAAAAGTTGCGGTTAAGTTTTAGAGATACAGGCGTCCAAAAACGCTCAAAATCAGAAAATACTTGATTTTCAGCGTGCCATATTTTGCTTCCTGCTCGTCGTATCCGTTCGAATTGGGTATCATACGATAGAACAATACTAGTGCAGTCCAATGGTACCATAATTTGTTTAATCCATTGATATCGGACGGAGAAATCGCGTTTTTCCCCAAAATACCCATTTTTTGTATTTTTTTCAAAATATCGGACATTATTTCGACCACTTCCGGTGTACAGATTATTGTTGAAATTGCTTTATTCCTTGCAATGGTCATTTGGCTTCATGCCTCAGAAGTTTCAGAAACGTCAATTCGGCCATAAAACGAAACCCGAGCTCACAAAATGGGTAGAAAATTCGAAAAAAATCGAAAAATAAAGGGAGATAACTCTGAATGAAACTTATATTACTGGAATCGGATGGACTTCAGGTATCCATAAATGTAGGTCAAATTTCAAAATTTTGAAAAATAACAAAAATTCTCTGTCAAACAACATTTTTCATTTTTCGATCGCAAGACGTCAGCGATGAAATTTCAAAATATCGAAATTTTCAACTGCTATCGTCCGAGAAAAGACTCAGGGTTTCCGAAAATGTCATTTGTATGAAAATAGGTACAGAATTGACGAATCTACGGCCGTTTTTTAATTTTTTGACACTGCACGAAATTCGACCACTTCCGGTCTGCGCAGAAGTTTCAAATATAGTTTATCAAGTAGCCAATACATGGTTTCCCGTTAGGGAATTAGGTCCCAGATCGGTATCTGTTACAGGAACTGAGAAATAGGCTCCGGCGAAAAAAAAAATAATAATAATAAATAATAATTTTAGTAATCACAATAGGCTTTCAGACGAAAGTCTGAAAGCCTAATAATAATTTTAACAAAAACAATAGTGTTTCACACAAGCTACGCAGTGTGAAACCCTAACTAGACCTGCATGCAGGAATGACGGGTTTCACTGTTGCCAAGTTACTCTTAAGCATGTCACTTCCGGTGCCAAGTTACCCTTGAACATATGTCACTTCCGGTACCAGCGAAACCACTAAACAGGTTTCCAAATTAACATTGCACACAAATAAAATGGACGCAGAATCAACAAAATCCAGCAATATCAATTCATTTTATACATTTGTTACTTGTAAATGATCTTGACAAAATTAAATTACTCCCGGTGTTAATGCAAATGTTCAATTAGTTTTATGAAATCAGAAATGGCATACGATATCATGTAGTGAAAATTTTATGTAAATCGAATAATAATTGCCACTTTTAAAGACCAAAAAACTTGAAAAGTGACTTGTAGAAAATCGGCTATTTCTCGGCAACCGTACAAGTTAGAAACGATTTTGTGGTATCTGTATGATCGTATGGGTTCATTCTATTTGTTGATTGGCACCAAATACCATAATTTGAAAAAGATTTCAAAACAGGCTCATTTGAATAAAATATCTGTTTTGGAGGCTAAAAATACAGTTTTTGCCAAAATGACGTTACTTCCGGTGATAATGAAAATCTTAAATTACTTGTATGAAATCCCAAATGGCATTAGGTATAACATGGTGTGACGTTTATGAAAATCGAATAATAATTGACACTTTTATGGCCCCGAAACCTTCAAAAGTGACCTGTAGAAAACCGTCTATTTCTCGGCAACCGAACAAGTTAGAAACCATTTTAAGATATCTATATGACCATATGAGTTTTGTTTATATGTGAATTTAAACCAAAAGTTAAAATTATAAATACATATTAAGTTATTCTTGGTTGAATAAAACATTGATTTAAAAAAGTTTAAAATGCATTTTTTGACCAAATGATGTCACTTCCGGTGTCAATTTTAAATTGTAATCAACTTGATATGACGCTACGTGCTTTTTGAATCAAATGATGTCACTTTTATAAAAATCCAATCATAATTGACTATTTTACAGGCAAAATAACGAAAACAGTGACTTGTACAGAACTGCCCATTTCTTGGTAACTGCTTATATTACATACGAATTTTAACATACATTTTCTTCGTATGGATTATAGCTACAAGTTTATAAAAGTTACGAAGAAATATTTTAAAATCTGAAAAGCCTGAATAGGTTGTAAATAGGCCACTTTTACACCATTTTTAGCCTCTTAATCGAATTTGCTCGAAAATGAAATCGAAATTAAAAAAACTGCTTCCTACATTTTTTGCGCCTTGAAAGGGCACACTCTTTGGGTCAAATAATTTTTCCAAAAAATAATATTTGTTTTCGAAGAAGGAAAATAACTGTCAAAATTGTAGTTTTTGGTAAAATTATGCCACTTCCGGTGCCGACAGATAACACTTTCGGTAATAAAAAAAATGACAATTGATACAACGAAGCATATGAACTTTGTTTTATACAAATCGAACAATAAAAAATTAATCTAGGACTGAAAAACTGAATTAGCCAATGGCGGCCAAGGTAAATTACTGAGACAAAATTTTTTAACATTTTTGCACTAGTCAGATGACTCTTTAATTCTGTGCATAATACGACTAAAAAATATTCATAAATAAAAAAGTTTTTTGTAAAATTTTAAATTTTCGAAATTTGGCGCCTAATATCTTCGAAGATTTGCCGAAAATCAAAAATCGAAAGTAGCGTAGCTATGTGCCCTGTCTCAGGCTATGCCAAAATGTATCGAAAGTTAAAATCCAATGATTATTGTTAAAATTACTGCAATATTTTCAAAAACGATAATTTCGGTGATTTCGGACTTTTCGCATTGTCGCAGAACGTTCAAAATAGCTTTATCCTCTAAGTCACACCCACTTTCCCAGTAAAACCGAAGAAATCGTAACGATGCGACACGTAGTTGCTGAGATCTATTCAAATTGGAATCTGAATAATAATAATAATAACTAGACCTGCATGCAGGAATGACGGGTTTCACTGGTGCCACGTCACTTTCGGTGCCACGTTACCCTTAAACATATGTCACTTCTGATACCAATGAAACCATCAAACAGGTTTCCACATAAGCATTGTAAACATCAAATAAAATGGACGAAGAATCAACCAAATCCAGCAATATCAATTCATTTTATATATATGTTACTTGTAAGTGATACTGGCAAAATTTCATTACTTCCGGTGATAATGAAAATGTTCAATTAGTTTTATGAAATCAGAAATGGCATAAGGCAGCATAATGGCGAAAATTGTATGTAAATCGAATGAGAATTGCCACTTTTATAGACCAAAAACCTTGAAAAGTGAGTTGTAGAAAATCGTCTATTTCTCGGCAACCGTACACGATAAAAACTATCTTTTGGTATCTATATGATCGTATGAGTTCAATCCATTTGTTGATTGGAATCAAATATCATAATTTTAAATATATTACAAATCAGACTCATTTGAAAAAAATGTCTGTTTTGAAGGCTAAAAATACAGTTTTTGCCAAAATGACATTACTTCCGGTGATACTGAAAATGTTAAATTAGTTCTATGAAATCATAAATGACACAAGATATCATATGGTGAAAATTTTATGAAAATCGAATAATAACTGACACTTTTATAGACCAAAAACCTTGAAAAGTGACTTAAGGAAAATCGCCCATTTCTCTGCAACCGTACAAGTTAGAAACCATTTTGTGGTATCTGTATGATCGTATGGGTTCAATCTATTTGATCAATAGAATCAAATATCACAATTTGAAAAAAATAACAGATACGACTCATTTGAATAAAATATTGTTTTTTGAAGGCTAAAATTTAAGTTTTGAGCAAATGACGTCATTTCCGGTGGCAGCGCAAGGGGTAAAATGGTTTGACATAGTCCACTATGGCATTAGGCATCCAATGGCGAAAGAAAATTGAAAATCGAATAATAATTGATTCATTTACAGCCAAAATTACGTGAAAAGTGACTCATGCAAAATTGCCTATTTCTCGGCAACTGCTTATATTACAAACTAATTTTCACATACATTCTCATCGTATGGATTATAGCTACAAGTTTATAAAAGTTACGTAAAAATATTTTAAAATCTGAAAAGCCTGAATGAGTTGTAAATAGGTCAATTTTACGCCTTTTTTCACCTCTTAATCCAATTTGCTAGAAAATGAAAAAGAAATTAAAAAAACTGCTTCCGACATTTTTTGCGCCTTTAAAGGACACACTCTTTGAGTCATATAATTTTTCAAAAAAATAATATTTGTTTTCAAAAAATGTACCTAACTGTCAAAATTGTAGTTTTTGGTAAAATTATGCCACTTCCGGTGCCGACAGATAACACTTTTGGTAATAAAAAAAATGACAATTGAGACAACGAAGCATATGAACTTTGTTTTATACAAATCGAACAATAAAAAATTAATCTAGGACTGAAAAACTGAATTAGCCAATGGAGGCCAAGGAAAATTACTGAGACAAAATTTTTTAACATTTTTGCGCAAGTCAGATGACTCTTTAATTCTGTGCACAACACGACTAAAAAATATTCATAAATAAAAAAGTTTTTTGTAAAATTTTAAATTTCCGAAATTTGGCGCCTAATATCTTCGAAGATTTGCCGAAAATCAAAAATCGAAAGTAGCGCAGCTATGTGCCCTGTCTCCAGCTATGCCAAAATGTATCGAAAGTTAAAATCCCATGATTATTGTTAAAATTACCGCAATATTTGTAAAAACGATAACTTCGGTGATTTCGGACATTTCGCATTGTCGCAGAACGTTCAAAATAGCTTTATCCTCTAAGTCACACCCACTTTCCCAGTAAAACCGAAGAAATCGTAACGATGCGACACGTAGTTGCTGAGATCTACTCAAAACAAAAGAAGAATAATAATAATAATAACTAGACCTGCATGCAGGAATGACGGGTTTCACTGGTGCCACGTTACCCTTGAACATATCACTTCCGGTGCCAAGTTGCCCTTGAACATATGTCACTTCCGGCACCAACAAAACCACTAAACAGATTTCCAAATAAACGTTGCTCACATCAAATAAAATGGACGCAGAATCAACCAAATCCAGCAATATCTTGACAAAATTACATTACTTCCGGTGTTAATGAAAATGTTCAATTAGTTTTATGAAATCAGAAATGGCATACGATATCATATAATGAAAATTTTATGTAAATCGAATAATAATTGCCACTTTTAAAGACCAAAAAACTTGAAAAGTGACTTGTAGAAAATCGGCTATTTCTCTGCAACCGTACAAGTTAGAAACCATTTTGTGGTATCTGTATGATCGTATGGGTTCATTCTATTTGTTGATTGGCATCAAATACCATAATTTGAAAAAGATTTCAAAACAGACTCATTTGAATAAAATATCCGTTTTGAAGGCTAAAAATACAGTTTTTGCCAAAATGACGTTACTTCCGGTGATAATGAAAATCTTAAATTACTTGTATGAAATCCCAAATGGCATTAGGTATAACATGGTGTAACGTTTATGAAAATCGAATAATAATTGACACTTTTATGGCCCCAAAACCTTCAAAAGTGACCTGTAGAAAACCGTCTATTTCTCGGCAACCGAACAAGTTAGAAACAATTTTATGATATCTATATGACCATATGAGTTGTGTTTATATGTGAATTTAAACCAAAAGTTAAAATTATTAATACATATTAAGTAATTCTTGGTTGAATAAAACATTGATTTAAAAAGTTTAAAATGCAGTTTTTTGACAAAATGATGTCACTTCCGGTATCAATTTTAAATTGTAATCAACTTGATATGACGCTACATGCTTTTTGAATCAAATGATGTCACTTTTATAAAAATCCAATAATAATTGACTATTTTACTGGCAAACTAACGAAAACAGTGACTTATGCAGAACTGCCCATTTCTTGGCAACTGCTTATATTACAAACTAATTTTAACATACATTTTCTTCGTATGGATTATAGCTACATGTTTTTAAAAGTTACGAAGAAATATTTTAAAATCTGAAAAGCCTGAATGGGTTGTAAATAGGTCAATTTTACACCATTTTTAGCCTCTTAATCGAATTTGCTCGAAAATGAAATCGAAATTAAAAAAACTGCTTCCGACATTTTTTGCGCCTATAAAGGACACACTCTTTGAGTCATATAATTTTTCAAAAAAGTAATATTTGTTTTCGATAAATGGTACCTAACTGTCAAAATTGTAGTTTTTGGTAAAATTATGCCACTTCCGGTGCCGACAGATAACACTTTCGGTAATAAAAAAAATGACAATTGAGGCAACGAAGCATATGAACTTTGTTTTATACAAATCGAACAATAAAAAATTAATCTAGGACTGAAAAACTGAATTAGCCAATGGCGGCCAAGGAAAATTACTGAGACAAAAATTTTTAACATTTTTGCGCTAGTCAGATGACTCTTTATTTCTGTGCACAACACGACTAAAAAATATTCATAAATAAAAAAGTTTTTTGTAAAATTTTAAATTTTCAAAATTTGGCGCCTAATATCTTCGAAGATTTGCCGAAAATCAAAAATCGAAAGTAGCGTAGCTATGTGCCCTATGCTAAAATGTATCGACAGTTAAAATCCAATGATTATTGTTAAAATTACTGCAATATTATTAAAAACGCTAACTTCGGTGATTTCGGACATTTTGCATTGTCGCAGAACGTTCAAAATAGCTTTATCCTCTAAGTCACACCCACTTTCCCAGTAAAACCGAAGAAATCGTAACGATGCGACAAGCAGTTGCTGAGATCTACTCAAAACAAAAGAAGAATAATAATAATAATAAGAATAATAATTTTAACAAAAACAATAGTGTTTCACACAAGCTTCGCAGTGTGAAACCCTAATAACTAGACCTGCATGCAGGAATGACGGGTTTCACTGGTGCCAAGTTACTCTTAAACATGTCACTTTCGGTGCCAAGTTACACTTGAACATATGTCACTTCCGGTACCAACGAAACCACTAAACAGGTTTCCAAATTAACATTGCACACAAATAAAATGGACGTAGAATCAATCAATCAATCCAGCAATATCAAGTCATTTTATACATTTGTTACTTGTAAATGATCTTGACAAAATTAAATTACTTCCGGTGTTAATGAAAATGTTCAATTAGTCTTATGAAATCAGAAATGGCATACGATATCATATAGTGACAATTTTATGTAAATCGAATAATAATTGCCACTTTTAAAGACCAAAAAACTTGAAAAATGACTTGTAGAAAATCTGCTATTTCTCTGCAACCGTACAAGTTAGAAACCATTTTTTGGTATCTGTATGATCGTATGGGTTCATTCTATTTGTTGATTGGCATCAAATACCATAATTTGAAAAAGATTTCAAAACAGACTCATTTGAATAAAATATCTGTTTTGAAGGCTAAAAATTCAGTTTTTGCCAAAATGACGTTACTTCCGGTGATAATGAAAATCTTAAATTACTTGTATGAAATCACAAATGGCATTAGGTATAACATGGTGTAACGTTTATGAAAATCGAATAATAATTGACACTTTGATGGCCCCGAAACCTTCAAAAGTGACCTGTAGAAAACTGTCTATTTCTCGGCAACCGAACAAGTTAGAAACAATTTTATGATATCTATATGACCATATGCGTTGTATTTATATGTGAATTTAAACCAAAAGTTAAAATTATTAATACATATTAAGTTATTCATGGTTGAATAAAACATTGATTTAAAAAGTTTAAAATGCAGTTTTTGACCAAATGACGTCACTTCCGGTGTCAATTTTAAATTGTAATCAACTTGATATGACGCTACATGCTTTTTGAATCAAATGATGTCACTTTTATAAAAATCCAATAATAATTGACTATTTTACAGGCAAAATAACGAAAACAGTGACTTGTACAGAACTGCCCATTTCTTGGGAACTGCTTATATTACAAACTAATTTTAACATACATTTTCTTCGTATGGATTATAGCTACAAGTTTATAAAAGTTACGAAGAAATATTTTAAAATCTAAAAAGCCTGAATAGGTTGTAAATAGGTCAATTTTACACCATTTTTAGCCATTTAATCGAATTTGCTCGAAAATGAAATCGAAATTAAAAAAACTGCTTCCGACATTTTTTGCGCCTTGAAAGGGCACACTCTTTGAGTCAAATAATTTTTCCAAAAAATAATATTTGTTTTCGAAAAATGGTACCTAACTGTCAAAATTGTAGTTTTTGGTAAAATTATGCCACTTCCGGTGCCGACAGATAACACTTCCGGTAATAAAAAAAATGACAACTGAGACAACGAAGCATATGAACTTTGTTTTATACAAATCGAACAATAAAAAATTAATCTAGGACTGAAAAACTGAATTAGCCAATGGCGGCCAAGGAAAATTACTGAGACAAATTTTTTTAACATTTTTGCACTAGTCAGATGACTCTTTAATTCTGTGCACAATACGACTAAAAAATATTCATAAATAAAAAAGTTTTTTGTAAAATTTTAAATTTTCGAAATTTGGCGCCTAATATCTTCGAAGATTTGCCGAAAATCAAAAATCGAAAGTAGCGTAGCTATGTGCCCTGTCTCCGGCTATGCCAAAATGTATCGAAAGTTAAAATTCAATGATTATTGTTAAAATTACTGCAATATTTTAAAAAACGATAATTTGGTGATTTCGGACATTTCGCATTGTCGCAGAACGTTCAAAATAGCTTTATCCTCTAAGTCACACCCACTTTCCCAGTAAAACCGAAGAAATCATAACGATGCGACACGTAGTTGCTGAGATCTATTCAAATTGGAATCTGAATAATAATAATAAGAATAATAATTTTAACAAAAACAATAGTGTTTCACACAAGCTACGCAGTGTGAAACCCTAACTAGACCTGCATGCAGGAATGACGGGTTTCACTGGTGCCACGTTACCCTTAAACATGTCACTTCCGGTGCCAAGTTACTCTTGAACATATGTCACTTCCGGTACCAACGAAACCATTAAACAGGTTTCCAAATTAACATTGCACAAAAAAAAAAATGGATGCAGAATCAACCAAATCCAGCAATATCAATTAATTTTATACATTTGTTACTTGTAAATGATCTTGACAAAATTACATTTCTTCCGGTGTTAATGAAAATGTTCAATTAGTTTTATGAAATCAGAAATGGCATACGATATCATATAGTGAAAATTTTATGTAAATCGAATAATAATTGCCACTTTTAAAGACCAAAAAACTTGAAAAGTGACTTGTAGAAAATCGACTATTTCTCTGCAACCGTACAAGTTAGAAACCATTTTGTGGTATCTGTATGATCGTATGGGTTCATTTTATTTGTTGATTGGCATCAAATACCATAATTTGAAAAACATTTCA
Organism: Patella depressa; assembly: GCA_948474765.1. Taxonomy (NCBI): domain Eukaryota; kingdom Metazoa; phylum Mollusca; class Gastropoda; family Patellidae; genus Patella; species Patella depressa. The sequence goes on along the minus strand of OX419715.1, from coordinate 53,915,575 downwards.
AAACAGACTCATTTGAATAAAATATCTGTTTTGAAGGCTAAAAATACAGTTTTTGCCAAAATGATGTTACTTCCGGTGATAATGAAAATCTTAAATTACTTGTATGAAATCCTAAATGGCATTAGGTATAACATGGTGTAACGTTTATGAAAATCGAATAACAATTGACACTTTTATGGCCCAAAAACCTTCAAAAGTGGCCTGTAGAAAACCGTTTATTTCTCGGCAACCGAACAAGTTAGAAACAATTTTATGATATGTATATGACCATATGAGTTGTGTTTATATGTGAATTTAAACCAAAAGTTAAAATTATTAATACATATTAAGTAATTCTTGGTTGAATAAAACATTGATTTAAAAAGTTTGAAATGCAGTTTTTGACAAAATGACGTCACTTCCGGTGTCAATTTTAAATTGTAATCAACTTGAAATGACGCTACATGCTTTTTGAATCAAATGATGTCACTTTTATAAAAATCCAATCATAATTGACTATTTTACAGGCAAAATAACGAAAATAGTGACTTGTACAGAACTGTCCATTTCTTGGTAACTGCTTATATTACAAACTAATTTTAACATACATTTTCTTCGTATGGATTATAGCTACAAGTTTATAAAAGTTACGAAGAAATATTTTAAAATCTGAAAAGCCTGAATAGGTTGTAAATGGGTCAATTTTACACCATTTTTAGCCATTTAATCGAATTTGCTCGAAAATGAAATCGAAATTAAAAAAACTGCTTCCGCCATTTTTTGCGCCTTGAAAGGGCACACTCTTTGAGTCAAATAATTTTTCCAAAAAATAATATTTGTTTTCGAAAAATGGTACCTAACTGTCAAAATTGTAGTTTTTGGTAAAATTATGCCACTTTCGGTGCCGACAGATAACACTTCCGGTAATAAAAAAAATGACAATTGAGACAACGAAGCATATGAACTTTGTTTTATACAAATCGAACAATAAAAAATTAATCTAGGACTGAAAAACTGAATTAGCCAATAGCGGCCAAGGAAAATTACTGAGACAAAATTTTTTAACATTTTTGCACTAGGCAGATGACTCTTTAATTCTGTGCACAATACGACTAAAAAATATTCATAAATAAAAAAGTTTTTTGTAAAATTTTAAATTTTCGAAATTTGGCGCCTAATATCTTCGAAGATTTGCCGAAAATCAAAAATCGAAAGTAGCGTAGCTATGTGCCCTGTCTCAGGCTATGCCAAAATGTATCGAAAGTTTAAATCCAATGATTATTGTTAAAATTACTGCAATATTTTCAAAAACGATAACTTCGGTGATTTCGGACATTTCGCATTGTCGCAGAACGTTCAAAATAGCTTTATCCTCTAAGTCACACCCACTTTCCCAGTAAAACCGAAGAAATCGTAACGATGCGACAAGCAGTTGCTGAGATCTACTCAAAACAAAAGAAGAATAATAATAATAATAAGAATAATAATTTTAACAAAAACAATAGTGTTTCACACAAGCTTCGCAGTGTGAAACCCTAATAAGAACTAGACCTGCATGCAGGAATGACGGGTTTCACTGGTGCCACGTCACTTTCGGTGCCACGTTACCCTTAAACATATGTCACTTCCGATACCAATGAAACCATCAAACAGGTTTCCACATAAGCATTGTAAACATCAAATAAAATGGACGAAGAATCAACCAAATCCAGCAATATCAATTCATTTTATATATATGTTACTTGTAAGTGATCCTGGCAAAATTTCATTACTTCCGGTGATAATGAAAATGTTCAATTAGTTTTATGAAATCAGAAATAGCATAAGGCATCATAATGGCGAAAATTGTATGTAAATCGAATGAGAATTGCCACTTTTATAGACCAAAAACCTTGAAAAGTGACTTGTAGAAAATCGTCTATTTCTCGGCAACCGTACACGATAAAAACTATCTTTTGGTATCTATATGATCGTATGGGTTCAATCCATTTGTTGATTGGAATCAAATATCATAATTTGAAATATATTACAAATCAGACTCATTTGAAAAAAATGTCTGTTTTGAAGGCTAAAAATACAGTTTTTGCCAAAATGACATTACTTCCGGTGATACTGAAAATGTTAAATTAGTTCTATGAAATCATAAATGACACAAGATATCATATGGTGAAAATTTTATGAAAATCGAATAATAACTGACACTTTTATAGACCAAAAACCTTGAAAAGTGACTTAAGGAAAATCGCCCATTTCTCTGCAACCGTACAAGTTAGAAACCATTTTGTGGTATCTGTATGATCGTATGGGTTCAATCTATTTGATCAATAGAATCAAATATCACAATTTGAAAAAAATAACAAATACGACTCATTTGAATAAAATATTGTTTTTTGAGGGCTAAAATTTAAGTTTTGAGCAAATGACGTCATTTCCGGTGGCAGCGCAAGGGGTAAAACGGTTTGACATAGTCCACTATGGCATTAGGCATCCAATGGCGAAAGAAAATTGAAAATCGAATAATAATTGATTCTTTTACAGCCAAAATTACGTGAAAAGTGACTCATGCAAAATTGCCTATTTCTCGGCAACTGCTTATATTACAAACTAATTTTCACATACATTCTCTTCGTATGGATTATAGCTACAAGTTTATAAAAGTTACGTAAAAATATTTTAAAATCTGAAAAGCCTGAATGAGTTGTAAATAGGTCAATTTTACGCCTTTTTTCACCTCTTAATCCAATTTGCTAGAAAATGAAAAAGAAATTAAAAAAACTGCTTCCGACATTTTTTGCGCCTTTAAAGGACACACTCTTTGAGTCATATAATTTTTCCAAAAAATAATATTTGTTTTCAAAAAATGTACCTAACTGTCAAAATTGTAGTTTTTGGTAAAATTATGCCACTTCCGGTGCCGACAGATAATACTTTTGGTAATAAAAAAAATGACAATTGAGACAACGAAGCATATGAACTTTGTTTTATACAAGTCGAACAATAAAAAATTAATCTAGGACTGAAAAACTGAATTAGCCAATGGAGGCCAAGGAAAACTACTGAGACAAAATTTTTTAACATTTTTGCGCAAGTCAGATGACTCTTTAATTCTGTGTCCAACACGACTAAAAAATATTCATAAATAAAAAAGTTTTTTGTAAAATTTTAAATTTCCGAAATTTGGCGCCTAATATCTTCGAAGATTTGCCGAAAATCAAAAATCGAAAGTAGCGCAGCTATGTGCCCTGTCTCCAGCTATGCCAAAATGTATCGAAAGTTAAAATCCCATGATTATTGTTAAAATTACCGCAATTTTTCTAAAAACGATAACTTCGGTGATTTCGGACATTTCGCATTGTCGCAGAACGTTCAAAATAGCTTTATCCTCTAAGTCACACCCACTTTCCCAGTAAAACCGAAGAAATCGTAACGATGCGACACGTAGTTGCTGAGATCTACTCAAAACAAAAGAAGAATAGCCACTTTTATAGACCAAAAACCTTGAAAAGTGACTTGTAGAAAATCGTCTATTTCTCGGCAACCGTACACGATAAAAACTATCTTTTGGTATCTATATGATCGTATGGGTTCAATCCATTTGTTGATTGGAATCAAATATCATAATTTGAAATATATTACAAATCAGACTCATTTGAAAAAAATGTCTGTTTTGAAGGCTAAAAATACAGTTTTTGCCAAAATGACATTACTTCCGGTGATACTGAAAATGTTAAATTAGTTCTATGAAATCATAAATGGCACAAGATATCATATGGTGAAAATTTTATGAAAATCGAATAATAACTGATACTTTTATAGACCAAAAACCTTGAAAAGTGACTTAAGGAAAATCGCCCATTTCTCTGCAACCGTACAAGTTAGAAACCATTTTGTGGTATCTGTATGATTGTATGGGTTCAATCTATTTGATCAATAGAATCAAATATCACAATTTGAAAAAAATAACAAATACGACTCATTTGAATAAAATATTGTTTTTTGAAGGCTAAAATTTAAGTTTTGAGCAAATGACGTCATTTCCGGTGGCAGCGCAAGGGGTAAAATGGTTTGACATAGTCCACTATGACATTAGGCATCCAATGGCGAAAGAAAATTGAAAATCGAATAATAATTGATTCTTTTACAGCCAAAATTACGTGAAAAGTGACTCATGCAAAATTGCCTATTTCTCGGCAACTGCTTATATTACAAACTAATTTTCACATACATTCTCTTCGTATGGATTATAGCTACAAGTTTATAAAAATTACGTAAAAATATTTTAAAATCTGAAAAGCCTGAATGAGTTGTAAATAGGTCAATTTTACGCCTTTTTTCACCTCTTAATCCAATTTGCTAGAAAATGAAAAAGAAATTAAAAAAACTGCTTCCGACATTTTTTGCGCCTTTAAAGGACACACTCTTTGAGTCATATAATTTTTCAAAAAAATAATATTTGTTTTCAAAAAATGTACCTAACTGTCAAAATTGTAGTTTTTGGTAAAATTATGCCACTTCCGGTGCCGACAGATAATACTTTTGGTAATAAAAAAAATGACAATTGAGACAACGAAGCATATGAACTTTGTTTTATACAAATCGACAATAAAAAATTAATCTAGGACTGAAAAACTGAATTAGCCAATGGAGGCCAAGGAAAACTACTGAGACAAAATTTTTTAACATTTTTGCGCAAGTCAGATGACTCTTTAATTCTGTGCACAACACGACTAAAAAATATTCATAAATAAAAAAGTTTTTTGTAAAATTTTAAATTTCCGAAATTTGGCGCCTAATATCTTCGAAGATTTGCCGAAAATCAAAAATCGAAAGTAGCGCAGCTATGTGCCCTGTCTCCAGCTATGCCAAAATGTATCGAAATTTAAAATCCCATGATTATTGTTAAAATAACCGCAATATTTGTAAAAACGATAACTTCGGTGATTTCGGACATTTCGCATTGTCGCAGAACGTTCAAAATAGCTTTATCCTCTAAGTCACACCCACTTTCCCAGTAAAACCGAAGAAATCGTAACGATGCGACACGTAGTTGCTGAGATCTACTCAAAACAAAAGAAGAATAATAATAATAATAATAATAATAAGAATAACTAGACCTGCATGCAGGAATGACGGGTGTCACTGGTGCCAAGTTACTCTTAAACATGTCACTTTCGGTGCCAAGTTACACTTGAACATATGTCACTTCCGGTACCAATGAAACCACTAAACAGGTTTCCAAATTAACATTGCACACAAATAAAATGGACGTAGAATCAACCAATCAATCCAGCAATATCAAGTCATTTTATACATTTGTTACTTGTAAATGATCTTGACAAAATTAAATTACTTCCGGTGTTAATGAAAATGTTCAATTAGTCTTATGAAATCAGAAATGGCATACGATATCATATAGTGACAATTTTATGTAAATCGAATAATAATTGCCACTTTTAAAGACCAAAAAACTTGAAAAGTGACTTTCGAAAATCTGCTATTTCTCTGCAACCGTACAAGTTAGAAACCATTTTTTGGTATCTGTATGATCGTATGGGTTCATTCTATTTGTTGATTGGCATCAAATACCATAATTTGAAAAAGATTTCAAAACAGACTCATTTGAATAAAATATCTGTTTTGAAGGCTAAAAATTCAGTTTTTGCCAAAATGACGTTACTTCCGGTGATAATGAAAATCTTAAATTACTTGTATGAACTCACAAATGGCATTAGGTATAACATGGTGTAACGTTTATGAAAATCGAATAATAATTGACACTTTAATGGCCCCGAAACCTTCAAAAGTGACCTGTAGAAAACCGTCTATTTCTCGGCAACCGAACAAGTTAGAAACAAATTTATGATATCTATATGACCATATGAGTTGTATTTATATGTGAATTTAAACCAAAAGTTAAAATTATTAATACATATTAAGTTATTCATGGTTGAATAAAACATTGATTTAAAAAGTTTAAAATGCAGTTTTTGACCAAATGACGTCATTTCCGGTGTCAATTTTAAATTGTAATCAACTTGATATGACGCTACATGCTTTTTGAATCAAATGATGTCACTTTTATAAAAATCCAATAATAATTGACTATTCTACAGGCAAAATAACGAAAACAGTGACTTGTACAGAATTGCCCATTTCTTGGGAACTGCTTATATTACAAACTAATTTTAACATACATTTTCTTCGTATGGATTATAGCTACAAGTTTATAAAAGTTACGAAGAAATATTTTAAAATCTGAAAAGCCTGAATAGGTTGTAAATAGGTCAATTTTACACCATTTTTAGCCATTTAATCGAATTTGCTCGAAAATGAAATCGAAATTAAAAAAACTGCTTCCGACATTTTTTGCGCCTTGAAAGGGCACACTCTTTGAGTCAAATAATTTTTCCAAAAAATAATATTTGTTTTCGAAAAATGGTACCTAACTGTCAAAATTGTAGTTTTTGGTAAAATTATGCCACTTCCGGTGCCGACAGATAACACTTCCGGTAATAGAAAAAATGACAATTGAGACAACGAAGCATATGAACTTTGTTTTATACAAATCGAACAATAAAAAATTAATCTAGGACTGAAAAACTGAATTAGCCAATGGCGGCCAAGGTAAATTACTGAGACAAAATTTTTTAACATTTTTGCACTAGTCAGATGACTCTTTAATTCTGTGCACAGTACGACTAAAAAATATTCATAAATAAAAAAGTTTTTTGTAAAATTTTAAATTTTCGAAATTTGGCGCCTAATATCTTCGAAGATTTACCGAAAATCAAAAATCGAAAGTAGCGTAGCTATGTGCCCTGTCTCCGGCTATGCCAAAATGTATCGAAAGTCAAAATTCAATGATTATTGTTAAAATTACTGCAATATTTTAAAAAACGATAATTTGGTGATTTCGGACATTTCGCATTGTCGCAGAACGTTCAAAATAGCTTTATCCTCTAAGTCACACCCACTTTCCCAGTAAAACCGAAGAAATCATAACGATGCGACACGTAGTTGCTGAGATCTATTCAAATTGGAATCTGAATAATAATAATAAGAATAATAATTTTAACAAAAACAATAGTGTTTCACACAAGCTACGCAGTGTGAAACCCTAATAACTAGACCTGCATGCAGGAATGACGGGTTTCACTGGTGCCATGTTACCCTTAAACATGTCACTTCCGGTGTCAAGTTACCCTTGAACATATGTCACTTCCGGTACCAGCGAAACCACTAAACAGGTTTCCAAATTAACATTGCACACAAATAAAATGGACGCAGAATCAACAAAATCCAGCAATATCAATTCATTTTATACATTTGTTACATGTACTTGTAAATGATCTTGACAAAATTAAATTACTCCCGGTGTTAATGCAAATGTTCAATTAGTCTTATGAAATCAGAAATGGCATACGATATCATATCGTGAAAATTTTATGTAAATCGAATAATAATTGCCACTTTTAAAGACCAAAAAACTTGAAAAGTGACTTGTAGAAAATCTGCTATTTCTCTGCAACCGTACAAGTTAGAAACCATTTTGTGGTATCTGTATGATCGTATGGGTTCATTCTATTTGTTGATTGGCATCAAATACCATAATTTGAAAAAGATTTCAAAACAGACTCATTTGAATAAAATATCTGTTTTGAAGGCTAAAAATTCAGTTTTTGCCAAAATGACGTTACTTCCGGTGATAATGAAAATCTTAAATTACTTGTATGAAATCACAAATGGCATTAGGTATAACATGGTGTAACGTTTATGAAAATCGAATAATAATTGACACTTTTATGGCCCCGAAACCTTCAAAAGTGACCTGTAGAAAACCGTCTATTTCTCGGCAACCGAACAAGTTAGAAACAATTTTATGATATCTATATGACCATATGAGTTGTATTTATATGTGAATTTAAACCAAAAGTTAAAATTATTAATACATATTAAGTTATTCATGGTTGAATAAAACATTGATTTAAAAAGTTTAAAATGCAGTTTTTGACCAAATGACGTCACTTCCGGTGTCAATTTTAAATTGTAATCAACTTGATATGACGCCACATGCTTTTTGAATCAAATGATGTCACTTTTATAAAAATCCAATAATAATTGACTATTTTACAGGCAAAATAACGAAAACAGTGACTTGTACAGAACTGTCCATTTCTTGGGAACTGCTTATATTACAAACTAATTTTAACATACATTTTCTTCGTATGAATTATAGCTACAAGTTTATAAAAGTTACGAAGAAATATTTTAAAATCTGAAAAGCCTGAATAGGGTATAAATAGGTCAATTTTACACCATTTTTAGCCATTTAATCGAATTTGCTCGAAAATGAAATCGAAATTAAAAAAACTGCTTCCGACATTTTTTGCGCCTTGAAAGGGCACACTCTTTGAGTCAAATAATTTTTCCAAAAAATAATATTTGTTTTCGAAAAATGTACCTAACTGTCAAAATTGTAGTTTTTGGTAAAATTATGCCACTTCCGGTGCCGACAGATAACACTTCCGGTAATAAAAAAAATGACAATTTAGACAACGAAGCATATGAACTTTGTTTCATACAAATCGAACAATAAAAAATTAATCTAGGACTGAAAAACTGAATTAGCCAATGGCGGCCAAGGAAAATTACTGAGACAAAATTTTTTAACATTATTGCACTAGGCAGATGACTCTTTAATTCTGGGCACAATACGACTAAAAAATATTCATAAATAAAAATGTTTTTTGTAAAATTTTAAATTTACGAAATTTGGCGCCTAATATCTTCGAAGATTTGTCGAAAATCAAAAATCGAAAGAAGCGTAGCTATGTGCCCTGTCTCAGGCTATGCCAAAATGTATCGAAAGTTAAAATCCAATGATTATTGTTAAAATTACTGCAATATTTTCAAAAACGATAACTTCGGTGATTTCGGACATTTCGCATTGTCGCAGAACGTTCAAAATAGCTTTATCCTCTAAGTCACACCCACTTTCCCAGTAAAACCGAAGAAATCGTAACGATGCGACAAGCAGTTGCTGAGATCTACTCAAAACAAAAGAAGAATAATAATAATAATAACTAGACCTGCATGCAGGAATGACGGGTTTCACTTTTGCCATGTTACCTTTGAACTTGAACTTGTGTCACTTTTGGTGCTACGTTACCCTTGAACATATGTCCTTTCCGGTACCAATGAAACCAATATACAGGTTTCCACATAAGCATTGCACACATCAAATAAAATGGAAACAGAATCAAACAAATCCAGCAATTTTATTTTATACATTTGTTACATGTAATTGATCCTGACAAAATAACAGTACTTCCGGTGATAATGTAAATGTTCCCTTAGTCTTATGAAATCAGAAATGGCATAAGGCATCATATGGTGAAAATTTTATGTAAATCGAATAATAATTTCCACTTTTATAGACCAAAAACCTTGAAAAGTGACGTGTAGAAAATCGTCTATTTCTCGGCAACCGTACAAGTTAGAAACCATTTTTTGGTATTTATATGACCGTATGGGTTTAATCTATTTGTTGATTGGAATCAAATATCATAATTGTATAAACATTACAAATCAGACTCATTTGAATAAAATATCGGTTTTGAAGGCTTAAAATACAGTTTTTGCCAAAATGACGCTACTTCCGGTGATAATGAAAACGTTAAATTAGTTTTATAACATCGTCTATGACATTAGGCTTCAAAGGGTGAAAATTTTATGAAAATCAAATAATAATTGACACTTTTATGGGCCAAAAACCTTCAAAAGTGACTTTCAGAAAATCGCCTATATCTCGACAACCGAACAAGTTAGAAACAATTTTATGATATCTATTTGACCGTATGAGTTTTGTTAATATGTGAATTTAAACCAAAAGTTAATTTTATTATTACATGTGACATAATTCTTGGTTGAAAAAAAGATCGATTTTAAAAGTTAAAAATTGAGTTTTTGACTAAATGACGTCACTTCCGGTGTCAATTTTAAATAGTAATCAACATGATATGACGCACACTTGCTTTTTGAATCAAATGATGTCACTTTTGTGAATATCCATTAATAATTGACTATTTTACAGGCAACATTACGAAAACAGTGACTTATGCAAAACTGCCCATTTCTCGGCAACTGCTTATATTAGAAACTAATTTTAACATACATTCTCTTCGTATGGATTATAGTGACAGGTTTATAAAAGTTAAGTAAAAAAATTTTAAAATCTGAAAAGCCTGAATGGGTTGTAAATAGGTCAATTTTACGCCTTTTTTCACCCCTTAATCCAATTTGCTAGATAACACTTTTGGTAATAAAAAAAATAACAATTGGGACAACGAAGCATATGAACTTTGTTTTATACAAATCGAACAATAAAAAATTAATCTAGGACTGAAAAACTGAATTAGCTAATGGCGGCCAAGGAAAATTACTGAGACAAATTTTTTTAACATTTTTGCGCTAGTCAGATGACTCTTTAATTCTGTGCACAACACGACTAAATAATATTTATAAATAAAAACGTTAAATCGAATAATAATTGCCACTTTTAAAGACCAAAAAACTTGAAAAGTGACTTGTAGAAAATCGGCTATTTCTCGGCAACCGTACAAGTTAGAAACCATTTTGTGGTATCTGTATGATCGTATGGGTTCATTCTATTTGTTGATTGGCATCAAATACCATAATTTGAAAAAGATTTCAAAACAGACTCATTTGAATAAAATATCTGTTTTGGAGGCTAAAAATACAGTTTTTGCCAAAATGACGTTACTTCCGGTGATAATGAAAATCTTAAATTACTTGTATGAAATCCCAAATGGCATTAGGTATAACATGGTGTGACGTTTATGAAAATCGAATAATAATTGACCCTTTTATGGCCCCGAAACCTTCAAAAGTGACCTGTAGAAAACCGTCTATTTCTCGGCAACCGAACAAGTTAGAAACCATTTTATGATATCTATATGACCATATGAGTTTTGTTTATATGTGAATTTAAACCAAAAGTTAAAATTATTAATACATATTAAGTTATTCTTGGTTGAATAAAACATTGATTTAAAAAAGTGTAAAATGCATTTTTTGACCAAATGATGTCACTTCCGGTGTCAATTTTAAATTGTAATCAACTTGATATGACGCTACGTGCTTTTTGAATCAAATGATGTCACTTTTATAAAAATCCAATAATAATTGACTATTTTACAGGCAAAATAACGAAAACAGTGACTTATGCAGAACTGCCCATTTCTTGGCAACTGCTTATATTACAAACGAATTTTAACATACATTTTCTTCGTATGGATTATAGCTACAAGTTTATAAAAGTTACGAAGAAATATTTTAAAATCTGAAAAGCCTGAATAGGTTGTAAATAGGCCAATTTTACACCATTTTTAGCCTCTTAATCGAATTTGCTCGAAAATGAAATCGAAATTAAAAAAACTGCTTCCTACATTTTTTGCGCCTTGAAAGGGCACACTCTTTGAGTCATATAATTTTTCAAAAAAATAATATTTGTTTATGAAGATCGTAAATAACTGTCAAAATTGTAGTTTTTGGTAAAATTATGCCACTTCCGGTGCCGACAGATAACACTTTCGGTAATAAAAAAAACGACAATTGATACAACGAAGCATATGAACTTTGTTTTATACAAATCGAACAATAAAAAATTAATCTAGGACTGAAAAACTGAATTAGCCAATGGCGGCCAAGGTAAATTACTGAGACAAAATTTTTTAACATTTTTGCACTAGTCAGATGACCCTTTAATTCTGTGCACAATACGACTAAAGAATATTCATAAATAAAAAAGTTTTTTGTAAAATTTTAAATTTTCGAAATTTGGCGCCTAATATCTTCGAAGATTTGCCGAAAATCAAAAATCGAAAGTAGCGTAGCTATGTGCCCTGTCTCAGGCTATGCCAAAATGTATCGAAAGTTAAAATCCAATGATTATTGTTAAAATTACTGCAATATTTTTAAAAACGATAACTTCGGTGATTTCGGACATTTCGCATTGTCGCAGAACGTTCAAAATAGCTTTATCCTCTAAGTCACACCCACTTTCCCAGTAAAACCTAAGAAATCGTAACGATGCGACACGTAGTTGCTGAGATCTATTCAAATTGGAATCTGAATAATAATAATAATAATAATAATAATAAGAACTAGACCTGCATGCAGGAATGACGGGTTTCACTGGTGCCACGTTACCCTTAAACATGTCACTTCCGGTGCCAAGTTACCCTTGAACATATGTCACTTCCGGTACCAGCGAAACCACTAAACAGGTTTCCAAATTAACATTGCACACAAATAAAATGGACGCAGAATCAACAAAATCCAGCAATATCAATTCATTTTATACATTTGTTACTTGTAAATGATCTTGACAAAATTAAATTACTCCCGGTGTTAATGCAAATGTTCAATTAGTCTTATGAAATCAGAAATGGCATACGATATCATATAGTGAAAATTTTATGTAAATCGAATAATAATTGCCACTTTTAAAGACCAAAAAACTTGAAAAGTGACTTGTAGAAAATCGGCTATTTCTCTGCAACCGTACAAGTTAGAAACCATTTTGTGGTATCTGTATGATCGTATGGGTTCATTCTATTTGTTGATTGGCATCAAATACCATACTTTGAAAAAGATTTCAAAACAGACTCATTTGAATAAAATATCTGTTTTAGAGGCTAAAAATACAGTTTTTGCCAAAATGACGTTACTTCCGGTGATAATGAAAATCTTAAATTACTTGTATGAAATCCCAAATGGCATTAGGTATAACATGGTGTGACGTTTATGAAAATCGAATAATAATTGACCCATTTATGGCCCCGAAACCTTCAAAAGTGACCTGTAGAAAACCGTCTATTTCTCGGCAACCGAACAAGTTAGAAACCATTTTATGATATCTATATGACCATATGAGTTTTTTTTATATGTGAATTTAAACCAAAAGTTAAAATTATTTATACATATTAAGTTATGCTTGGTTGAATAAAACATTGATTTAAAAAGTTTCAAATGCATTTTTTGACCAAATGATGTCACTTCCGGTGTCAATTTTAAATTGTAATCAACTTGATATGACGCTACGTGCTTTTTGAATCAAATGATGTCACTTTTATAAAAATCCAATCATAATTGACTATTTTACAGGCAAAATAACGAAAACAGTGACTTGTACAGAACTGCCCATTTCTTGGCAACTGCTTATATTACAAACTAATTTTAAATACATTTTCTTCGTATGGATTATAGCTACAAGTTTTTAAAAGTTACGAAGAAATATTTTAAAATCTGAAAAGCCTGAATAGGTTGTAAATAGGCCAATTTTACACCATTTTTAGCCTCTTAATCGAATTTGCTCGAAAATGAAATCGAAATTAAAAAAACTGCTTCCTACATTTTTTGCGCCTTGAAAGGGCACACTCTTTGAGTCAAATAATTTTTCCAAAAAATAATATTTGTTTTCGAAGAAGGAAAATAACTGTCAAAATTGTAGTTTTTGGTAAAATTATGCCACTTCCGGTGCCGACAGATAAAACTTTTGGTAATAAAAAAAATGACAATTGATACAACGAAGCATATGAACTTTGTTTTATACAAATCGAACAATAAAAAATTAATCTAGGCCTTAAAAACTGAATTAGCCAATGGCGGCCAAGGTAAATTACTGAGACAAAATTCTTTAACATTTTTGCACTAGTCAGATGACCCTTTAATTCTGTGCATAATACGACTAAAAAATATTCATAAATAAAAAAGTTTTTTGTTAAATTTTAAATTTTCAAAATTTGGCGCCAAATATCTTTGAAGATTTACCGAAAATCAAAAATCGAAAGTAGTGTAGCTATGTGCCTTGTCTCCGGCTATGCCAAAATGTATCGAAAGTTAAAATTCAATGATTATTGTTAAAATTACTGCAATATTTTAAAAAACGATAATTTGGTGATTTCGGACATTTCGCATTGTCGCAGAACGTTCAAAATAGCTTTATCCTCTAAGTCACACCCACTTTCCCAGTAAAACCGAAGAAATCGTAACGATGCGACACGTAGTTGCTGAGATCTATTCAAATTGGAATCTGAATAATAATAATAATAAGAATAATAATTTTAACAAAAACAATAGTGTTTCACACAAGCTACGCAGTGTGAAACCCTAATAAGAATAATAATTTTAACAAAAACAATAGTGTTTCACACAAGCTTCGCAGTGTGAAACCCTAATAATAATTTTAACAAAAACAATAGTGTTTCACACAAGCTTCGCAGTGTGAAACCCTAATAAAATGGACGAAGAATCAACCAAATCCAGCAATATCAATTCATTTTATATATATGTTACTTGTAAGTGATCCTGGCAAAATTTCATTACTTCCGGTGATAATGAAAATGTTCAATTAGTTTTATGAAATCAGAAATGGCATAAGGCAGCATAATGGCGAAAATTGTATGTAAATCGAATGAGAATTGCCACTTTTATAGACCAAAAACCTTGAAAAGTGACTTGTAGAAAATCGTCTATTTCTCGGCAACCGTACACGATAAAAACTATCTTTTGGTATCTATATGATCGTATGGGTTCAATCCATTTGTTGATTGGAATCAAATATCATAATTTGAAATATATTACAAATCAGACTCATTTTAAAAAAATGTCTGTTTTGAAGGCTAAAAATACAGTTTTTGCCAAAATGACATTACTTCCGGTGATACTGAAAATGTTAAATTAGTTCTATGAAATCATAAATGACACAAGATATCATATGGTGAAAATTTTATGAAAATCGAATAATAACTGACACTTTTATAGACCAAAAACCTTGAAAAGTGACTTAAGGGGATAGTAAGTAGGTCAGACACTTTTTCTAAAATAATTTACTGAGTGGGTTTATATTTTACCATTTGAAAGGGATCCATCAACCATTTTCAAAAATTTTGTTGGGGTCAAATTATATTTTTCGGTTGCCATGGTAATGGCGGCCATCTTGTTTATTTTTTCTATTATTTTGGGAAGCAGATATCTGGAAACCTACTCAAGCTTATGTTTTGAAATTTTATATATACATCAACAGTATGTCAGTGAGTGCAAATAAGAAGTTTTTTGATGAAATGTTAAATTTTGAACATTTTATGCCCCAAAAACCAAAAATTACCATTTTCTCGATATAACATTGGTTACCATAGTAACAATATTTAATGTTCAAGAGGAGATATTTTTAAAAAACTTCTTATTTGCACTCCCCAATGTATGTTCTACCTTTAGTCCAAATTTCATGAAGATCTGTCTGATACATTCAGAGATATTGTTTTCCTAAACAGGCATATTTATGTAAAATCGCTTTCTTAGAAATGAAGTGTCAAAGTATAAGCAGATATCTGAGTCAAAATTTTTCCATTATTTTCTTCCCACAACAAATGGTAGAAAAAAGGTTTGTCATTTTCATCTTGTTAACACAATAATTTAATTAATTTAAGAATTAATATAGAGTTAATTTCATTTCCTTTTGTGGCATGTACCATGCTGGGTTGTGGTTGTGGCGAATTTTGCCAAGGCAGCGGCATTTCTTCTTATTTAATTTCAGCTTCCAATTGTTTTATAACACAGATATCTCAGACACTATTCAGCCAATCTTAACACAAATTTGCATGCAAGTCTCTCTAATGTGATTCAGTGCAAATAAGGAATTTGGAAATAATAAATTAATTTTTCTTTTAAAATGTAGCCGATTAAAAAAAAAAAAAAAAAAAAAAAAAAAAAAAATTGGTTTCAAAAACTATTATTTGCACTTTTCATTAAACCAACTATATGGTCTACAAAAAGCAGTATGTGTTAGATTAGTTTATAGTTTCTGAAAAATCTGTTTAAGTCCCTAGTATGTGGGGGAACAGATCGTCTCAGGCCACACCCGGATTAAACACATCACACCCTCGTGACACCCTCTACCGCAGTCCCCAAATAAAAACAAACAACATTTTAATGGATGGGAATATTTTAATTTTGTCCACGAAATTGATTCCGTAATCAAAACCCTCCTGCATCGTAAGTTGCCCCTTCAACCCTCTGCTTCCTTGTTTGATGCTTTAGCGTTTCTAATTCTTTATGTTTTCTGATTCTTTTAAATCTCTCTGTTCCCTGAATCTGAGATTGTCTTATTCTTTCTCTGTCACGACGTTCACAAAATGATGCCGAGTTGAGACCTGGTGTCATCGATGCACGTTGCATCACCATTCGACATGTACCACTACCTTTGTTGAATTCCAAAGCACAGGTGGCTATAGCATGATGTATACTCTCAATACTGCTAAACCGGTGTTTTGGGGCTTTTTTCCAAATGAGTTGATTAAAGGACTCGTTGACATTTTGAGTGGCGCCACGTAGACATCGTTTTAATAATTCTTTATCACATAAACGCTGGTATATGGGCAGAATTGCCTCGCAGATCTCCTTGGATAAGGGTGCAGAATTTGTCGATCTAACTGGCTTGGTGATGCCTTCAGCCAATTGACGATTGTACCAGCACCATGATGTAGGACCTGGTGGACAATGGTGATGACGTGGTGTTTCGTCATCAATATAATGAAAGAATGTAGCCCAAGTGGCATTATACATTGCGTCTAAATTGTCACAATTATCTTTTATAGCTCTGCCGTAGTAATTTTGTAAAGCTCTAACCCGATCTTTTGTTAACCGCCCTTTACCATCTATAGCATGTCCTTGTGTTTTCATCTTTGAGATGACACTGTCAAGCCCATTTTTCATTCTTTTACTTATATGATTTACACAGTCTTCATTTTTTAGTTGATATTCGTGTCCATAAGGGCCGGTGTTGTCATTTAGATTTTGTAATGATTTGAAAACGGAACTGTCACCATCGTTCAATAAAACTGTATATCGAAATTGAAATTTTTCGACAGAGCGATTGAACATCAAAATTGCAGCTGCTGTTTCCATGGACTTGGATGATCCCTGATGATTTAGCTGACAATCAGGCATGTGACGGTTATACCAATTTTTATATTCAGGAGACGACTTGTCCATTTTATTTTTTGTACATAAATTACAATAATTACTCATGACCTGGTAATCTAAAACAAGTCCAGTTAAAATATCAGTAAGAATGGTGACATTATAATGTGACGTAAAACCACGCTTCTGCCATGTGCCATCACATATTACACCAATATCGATGATTTCTTTATCTGCGAGGGAAGGGTCGGCATCAATGTAAGCTTGACGTATAATCTTGGAAACTTCCTCGGTGAGGTGAAATTGGGCTTCTTCAGTGCTGGCACATTCAATTTTCTTTAGATGTTTACTAAATGCTTCTTTCTCAATACTAGAAGGCATATCAAAAATTTTACATAACTTATCAAGGTCGGCTTTACCACCACCAAGTTCTTTCATACCCATGACTGCACGACGATTAACTTCTGGTGCTGCACAATATTTATTAACTTCATCTAATTTATTAGACGTTGAGGAAGAACTGACAGTTTCTTCACAAACATTACAAAAAATATCAAAATTACTTGAAAGTCCTATAAAATTATTTTCAGTAACAGAAAAGTTATTATTACAGCAGTAGGGACATACTAAATTTGAAATAAGGTTTTTTATAAAATTAACATCAACAACTCTGTATCCATGTGGCACATTACAACCAGTTTCATCTGTGTTATCACATTGAAAATTGTTTAATTTTGATTCTGAAGCTGAAGGTTTAACTTTACTACGATCGCCCACGTCCAAATCTAGGTCAAAATTACTATCAGAAATACTATGAAGTTTTACGGTATCAATAATCTTTACTTCTTCTTGCCTAGTTTCTAAATAAAAATCTGTAATTTCGTTGTTTAATTTCCGTTTCTTATGTACACGTCTCTTTCCAGTAAATTT
This sequence comes from Patella depressa, assembly GCA_948474765.1. NCBI lineage: Eukaryota > Metazoa > Mollusca > Gastropoda > Patellidae > Patella > Patella depressa. Next base: position 53,897,662 of record OX419715.1, on the reverse strand, counting down.
GTTCTTCGTTCTAAATTTATTTGAAGGCATAATTATAATAAAAACAGTCGAGATATCGGCGAAAAATCTGATTGTTTACATTCCGTAGGAATTAGGGCAAGTTACAAATGCGCATGCGCAGAAATGAAACCGAAGAAACCGGTTGTGGTTTAAAGCTTACCGATTGGCTTAGAACTTCGGGCTCGGAGTACAGCCAATCAAATGACAGATTTTTGCTTCGGGTCTGTTCGGGTATTCGCGCCTTCGTGTGCTATATATGGACCAATCATATAATTCATTAATATTCATGCGTAGAAAAATTCCCACGCTTCAAAACGAGACCAAGATGGCGGACATCGGACAATTTTTTCCCGAAAACTTTGTTTACAACATTTTACGTTATTTTTATCAATTGTAAAGGCAAGTTAGGCAAATTACGACCAACCCTCTTTGTTTATAGGTCATATTTTTAATAAAATTATTATTTTTAAAGCATGACAAGGCCATTTATACATTTAAATAGGTTTATTCTGACGAAATTTACAAAAAATGACAAAAAAAATTTTTCGATTTTTTTCAAAGATATTCCATGTGTCAAGTACGAACGATCCCCTTAAGGAAAATCGCCCATTTCTCTGCAACCGTACAAGTTAGAAACCATTTTGTGGTATCTGTATGATCGTATGGGTTCAATCTATTTGATCAATAGAATCAAATATCACAATTTGAAAAAAATAACAGATACGACTCATTTGAATAAAATATTGTTTTTTGAAGGCTAAAATTTAAGTTTTGAGCAAATGACGTCATTTCCGGTGGCAGCGCAAGGGGTAAAATGGTTTGACATAGTCCACTATGGCATTAGGCATCCAATGGCGAAAGAAAATTGAAAATCGAATAATAATTGATTCTTTTACAGCCAAAATTACGTGAAAAGTGACTCATGCAAAATTGCCTATTTCTCGGCAACTGCTTATATTACAAACTAATTTTCACATACATTCTCTTCGTATGGATTATAGCTACAAGTTTATAAAAGTTACGTAAAAATATTTTAAAATCTGAAAAGCCTGAATGAGTTGTAAATAGGTCAATTTTACGCCTTTTTTCACCTCTTAATCCAATTTGCTAGAAAATGAAAAAGAAATTAAAAAAACTGCTTCCGACATTTTTTGCGCCTTTAAAGGACACACTCTTTGAGTCATATAATTTTTCAAAAAAATAATATTTGTTTTCAAAAAATGTACCTAACTGTCAAAATTGTAGTTTTTGGTAAAATTATGCCACTTCCGGTGCCGACAGATAACACTTTTGGTAATAAAAAAAATGACAATTGAGACAACGAAGCATATGAACTTTGTTTTATACAAATCGAACAATAAAAAATTAATCTAGGACTGAAAAACTGAATTAGCCAATGGAGGCCAAGGAAAATTACTGAGACAAAATTTTTTAACATTTTTGCGCAAGTCAGATGACTCTTTAATTCTGTGCACAACACGACTACAAAATATTCATAAATAAAAAAGTTTTTTGTAAAATTTTAAATTTCCGAAATTTGGCGCCTAATATCTTCGAAGATTTGCCGAAAATCAAAAATCGAAAGTAGCGCAGCTATGTGCCCTGTCTCCAGCTATGCCAAAATGTATCGAAAGTTAAAATCCCATGATTATTGTTAAAATTACCGCAATATTTGTAAAAACGATAACTTCGGTGATTTCGGACATTTCGCATTGTCGCAGAACGTTCAAAATAGCTTTATCCTCTAAGTCACACCCACTTTCCCAGTAAAACCGAAGAAATCGTAACGATGCGACACGTAGTTGCTGAGATCTACTCAAAACAAAAGAAGAATAATAATAATAATAATAAGAACTAGACCTGCATGCAGGAATGGCGGGTTTCACTGGTGCCACGTCACTTTCGGTGCCACGTTACCCTTAAACATATGTCACTTCCGATACCAATGAAACCATCAAACAGGTTTCCACATAAGCATTGTAAACATCAAATAAAATGGACGAAGAATCAACCAAATCCAGCAATATCAATTCATTTTATATATATGTTACTTGTAAGTGATCCTGGCAAAATTTCATTACTTCCGGTGATAATGAAAATGTTCAATTAGTTTTATGAAATCAGAAATGGCATAAGGCATCATAATGGCGAAAATTGTATGTAAATCGAATGAGAATTGCCACTTTTATAGACCAAAAACCTTGAAAAGTGACTTGTAGAAAATCGTCTATTTCTCGGCAACCGTACACGATAAAAACTATCTTTTGGTATCTATATGATCGTATGGGTTCAATCCATTTGTTGATTGGATTCAAATATCATAATTTGAAATATATTACAAATCAGACTCATTTGAAAAAAATGTCTGTTTTGAAGGCTAAAAATACAGTTTTTGCCAAAATGACATTACTTCCGGTGATACTGAAAATGTTAAATTAGTTCTATGAAATCATAAATGACACAAGATATCATATGGTGAAAATTTTATGAAAATCGAATAATAACTGACACTTTTATAGACCAAAAACCTTGAAAAGTGACTTAAGGAAAATCGCCCATTTCTCTGCAACCGTACAAGTTAGAAACCATTTTGTGGTATCTGTATGATCGTATGGGTTCAGTCTATTTGATCAATAGAATCAAATATCACAATTTGAAAAAAATAACAAATACGACTCATTTGAATAAAATATTGTTTTTTGAAGGCTAAAATTTAAGTTTTGAGCAAATGACGTCATTTCCGGTGGCAGCGCAAGGGGTAAAATGGTTTGACATAGTCCACTATGGTATTAGGCATCCAATGGCGAAAGAAAATTGAAAATCGAATAATAATTGATTCTTTTACAGCCAAAATTACGTGAAAAGTGACTCATGCAAAATTGCCTATTTCTCGGCAACTGCTTATATTACAAACTAATTTTCACATACATTCTCTTCGTATGGATTATAGCTACAAGTTTATAAAAGTTACGTAAAAATATTTTAAAATCTGAAAAGCCTGAATGAGTTGTAAATAGTTCAATTTCACGCCTTTTTTCACCTCTTAATCCAATTTGCTAGAAAATGAAAAAGAAATTAAAAAAACTGCTTCCGACATTTTTTGCGCCTTTAAAGGACACACTCTTTGAGTCATATAATTTTTCAAAAAAATAATATTTGTTTTCAAAAAATGTACCTAACTGTCAAAATTGTAGTTTTTGGTAAAATTATGCCACTTCAGGTGCCGACAGATAATACTTTTGGTAATAAAAAAAATGACAATTGAGACAACGAAGCATATGAACTTTGTTTTATACAAATCGAACAATAAAAAATTAATCTAGGACTGAAAAACTGAATTAGCCAATGGAGGCCAAGGAAAACTACTGAGACAAAATTTTTTAACATTTTTGCGCAAGTCAGATGACTCTTTAATTCTGTGCACAACACGACTAAAAAATATTCATAAATAAAAAAGTTTTTTGTAAAATTTTAAATTTCCGAAATTTGGCGCCTAATATCTTCGAAGATTTGCCGAAAATCAAAAATCGAAAGTAGCGCAGCTATGTGCCCTGTCTCCAGCTATGCCAAAATGTATCGAAAGTTAAAATCCCATGATTATTGTTAAAATTACCGCAATATTTGTAAAAACGATAACTTCGGTGATTTCGGACATTTCGCATTGTCGCAGAACGTTCAAAATAGCTTTATCCTCTAAGTCACACCCACTTTCCCAGTAAAACCGAAGAAATCGTAACGATGCGACACGTAGTTGCTGAGATCTACTCAAAACAAAAGAAGAATAATAATAATAATAATAAGAATAACTAGACCTGCATGCAGGAATGGCGGGTTTCACTGGTGCCACGTCACTTTCGGTGCCACGTTACCCTTAAACATATGTCACTTCCGATACCAATGAAACCATCAAACAGGTTTCCACATAAGCATTGTAAACATCAAATAAAATGGACGAAGAATCAACCAAATCCAGCAATATCAATTCATTTTATATATATGTTACTTGTAAGTGATCCTGGCAAAATTTCATTACTTCCGGTGATAATGAAAATGTTCAATTAGTTTTATGAAATCAGAAATGGCATAAGGCATCATAATGGCGAAAATTGTATGTAAATCGAATGAGAATTGCCACTTTTATAGACCAAAAACCTTGAAAAGTGACTTGTAGAAAACCGTCTATTTCTCGGCAACCGTACACGATAAAAACTATCTTTTGGTATCTATATGATCGTATGGGTTCAATCCATTTGTTGATTGGAATCAAATATCATAATTTGAAATATATTACAAATCAGACTCATTTGAAAAAAATGTTTGTTTTGAAGGTTAAAAATACAGTTTTTGCCAAAATGACATTACTTCCGGTGATACTGAAAATGTTAAATTAGTTCTATGAAATCATAAATGACACAAGATATCATATGGTGAAAATTTTATGAAAATCGAATAATAACTGACACTTTTATAGACCAAAAACCTTGAAAAGTGACTTAAGGAAAATCGCCCATTTCTCTGCAACCGTACAAGTTAGAAACCATTTTGTGGTATCTGTATGATCGTATGGGTTCAATCTATTTGATCAATAGAATCAAATATCACAATTTGAAAAAAATAACAAATACGACTCATTTGAATAAAATATTGTTTTTTGAAGGCTAAAATTTAAGTTTTGAGCAAATGACGTCATTTCCGGTGGCAGCGCAAGGGGTAAAATGGTTTGACATAGTCCACTATGGTATTAGGCATCCAATGGCGAAAGAAAATTGAAAATCGAATAATAATTGATTCTTTTACAGCCAAAATTACGTGAAAAGTGACTCATGCAAAATTGCCTATTTCTCGGCAACTGCTTATATTACAAACTAATTTTCACATACATTCTCTTCGTATGGATTATAGCTACAAGTTTATAAAAGTTACGTAAAAATATTTTAAAATCTGAAAAGCCTGAATGAGTTGTAAATAGGTCAATTTTACGCCTTTTTTCACCTCTTAATCCAATTTGCTAGAAAATGAAAAAGAAATTAAAAAAACTGCTTCCGACATTTTTTGCGCCTTTAAAGGACACACTCTTTGAGTCATATAATTTTTCAAAAAAATAATATTTGTTTTCAAAAAATGTACCTAACTGTCAAAATTGTAGTTTTTGGTAAAATTATGCCACTTTCGGTGCCGACAGATAACACTTTTGGTAATAAAAAAAATGACAATTGAGACAACGAAGCATATGAACTTTGTTTTATACAAATCGAACAATAAAAAATTAATCTAGGACTGAAAAACTGAATTAGCCAATGGAGGCCAAGGAAAATTACTGAGACAAAATTTTTTAACATTTTTGCGCAAGTCAGATGACTCTTTAATTCTGTGCACAACACGACTAAAAAATATTCATAAATAAAAAAGTTTTTTGTAAAATTTTAAATTTCCGAGAATTGGCGCCTAATATCTTCGAAGATTTGCCGAAAATCAAAAATCGAAAGTAGCGCAGCTATGTGCCCTGTCTCCAGCTATGCCAAAATGTATCGAAAGTTAAAATCCCATGATTATTGTTAAAATTACCGCAATATTTGTAAAAACGATAACTTCGGTGATTTCGGACATTTCGCATTGTCGCAGAACGTTCAAAATAGCTTTATCCTCTAAGTCACACCCACTTTCCCAGTAAAACCGAAGAAATCGTAACGATGCGACACGTAGTTGCTGAGATCTACTCAAAACAAAAGAAGAATAATAATAATAATAACTAGACCTGCAAGCAGCACTGAACCGGCTTTCAGGAATCATACAGGAAGTTTATTATACCATAGCCGATCCATTGAGCTACAGAAGTATACTTTAGTTGTTTTGCTTCAGTGACACCCTCTATCATATGTAAAAGTAATATTTGCTGGCGAAAAGACAGGTCAAAATTGTAAATTATGGTAAAATTACGTCACTTCCGGTACCGAAAGAAATTTTTATAGGTGAAAAATAAGTCGAAAATTCGCAACACACAAAATACAAACTTTGTTTTATACATATCGGGCAATAAATAATTAACCTATAACCCATAAACTGAAATTAAGAAGGTAAAAAACTTAAAAGTGACCCTGGGAAAATTGGTTATTATTCGACAAGGGAACATGCTAGAAGCCTTTTCTTGATATCAATATGATGGTATTGATTCAATCTTACTGCCCATTAGAGCCAGACGTTATAAAGTTAAACGAATAATAAATATAAATCCCCTCAAAAAAATGTTTGTTTTGAAGGCTAAAAATACGTTTTCTGAAAAAATTACATTACTTCCGGTGATATTGAAAATGTTAATTTAGTTCATAGAATTCATAAATGGCATAAGGCATCAAATGGTAAAAAAATTATAAAAATCGAATAATAATTGACACTTTTATAGACCAAAAACCTTGAAAAGTGACTTATCGAAGATCGCCTATTTCTCTGTAACCGTACAAGTTAGAAACCATTTTGTTGTATCTGTATGGTCGTATGGTTTCATTCTATTCGTTGATGGGAATTGAATATCGTAATTTTAAAAATATTATAAGGCAGACTCATTTGAATAATATATTTCTTTTTTAGGTTAAAAATACAGTTTTTGCCTAAATGACGTCATTTCCGGTCACAGTGAAAATGTGAAATTGGCTTGACCTACTCTAAATTGGCGTTAGGCATCAAATGGAAAAAAATATTGCAAATCGAATAATAATTCACGTTTTTATAGGCAAAATAACGTGAAAAGTTATGCATGCAAAATTGCATATTTATCGGGAACTGCTCATATTATAAACTAATTTTAGCATACATTCTCTTCGTCTGGATTATTGCTACGAGTTTATGAAAATTACAAATAAATATTTCAAAATATGAAGACGCTGAATGAATTGTAAACAACTGAATTTTACACTTTATTTTACATTTTATTCGAAATTGCCCCAAAATGAAATTGAAATTAAAAAATCTGAGCTAAGGATTTTGTGCACCTTTGCAGGGTGCATCCTTTTAGTTATATCAGTTTTGAAAAAAAAATAATATTTGCTTTCAAAAAGTGGTACCTAACTGTCAAAATTGCAGTTTTTGTTAATATTACGTCACTTCCGTTGCCGACAGAAAAATTTCACCATAACAAAAAAAAAAAAAATACAATTGGGACCACGGAGCATATGAACTTTGTTTTATACAAATCGAACAATAAATAATTTTTCTGGGTATGAAAAACTAAATTATCCGATGGCGGCTAACGCACATTACCGAGACAATTTTTTTTCTCATTTCTGTTCAAGTAGGATGATAGTTTAACCCTGTGTAAAATATCATCAAAAAATATTCATAAATAAAAAAGGTTTTCGTAAAAAAAAAAAATTCTTTCAAAATATCGGACATTTTTTCGACTACTTCCGGTTTTACGATCATTGTCGTGATAGCCTTACGAAGTTCTTTGGATACTTAACTTTCTGTACCAGAAGTGTCAGAAACATCCATTGAGTAGTTTTGGAAAAAAAGATAAATTAAAGAGTATTTACAAAAATTTAACGATTTTTCAATTTTTTTCAAAGTTTGATGCCATTTTTGGACCCCCTATATTATTTCAATGCTTTTCATTTTGGATTCACTATATAGACAACCGATAGGACTTTTAGTAAGAAAAGTTTAAGAAAAATCTGCGGCGTCGTTTTCGAGAAAAGGGCGTCTCAGAATGTTAAAAAATCGGAAAATACTAGATTTTTGGCATACAATAATTTATTTCCTTACCATCGAAATCGTATTATTTAGATACCATATGATGGTCCATTAATAGAGCTACCCAACGACACTTTAGTTCTTTTGGTCCGCTATTACCTAAGGGAGAAATCAAGTTTTTCGCAAGTGCGACATTGTTTTTAACCCTTTTTTTTAATTTTTTGAATACTTCCGGTATGGTTATTATTGTCGGAATAGTTTTAATAGCCGGTTTGGGCACTAAAATAGCCACAGGGCTCTGTAATGATATATTACATTATCTGATCAGATAAAATGCCCCTGAGAAATCCTATGTTCAAAAGTTCCAAAAAAGGAAAAAAATTAAAATATCGAAAATTAAATTTCAATAACTACATACATATTATACATCGTTAGAATCGTAATTATGTCAGCTATCAGAATATACAATCTTTTTTCGAAAATCTCTTAAAATAAAAAAATAGCAGAGCATTTTCCAAAATTTCACGATTTTTCGACTTTTTTCGATTTTCAGTCCGTTATTTCACCTATTCCATATATTTCAAAGGCTTATTGGGTGGTTTCATGCAAATAAACTCCGAAAGGACTCTCGATAGAAAAAATTTAAAAAAAAGTTGCGGTTAAGTTTTCGAGATATAGGCGTCCAAAAACGCTCCAAATCAGAAAATACTTGATTTTCAGCGTGCCATATTTTGCTGCCTGATCATAGTATCCGTATGAATTGGGTGTCATACGATAGTACAATCCTAGTGCAGTCCAATGGTACCCTATTTCTTTAATCCATTGATATCGGGCGGAGAAATCGCGTTTTCCCCAAAATATCCATTTTTTGCATTTTTTTCAAAATATTGCACATTATTTCGACCACTTCCGGATAAAGGATTCTTGTCGAAATTGCTTTATCAGTTGGTATTGGACTATAACTTCAGGTTCCGTAAGTTTCAGAAACATCATTTTGGCTGTAAAACGACACCACGGCCCACAAAATGGGAAGAAAATTCGAAAAAAATCGAAAAATAAAGGGCGATAACTCTGAATGAAACTTATATTACTGGAATCGGATTGACGTCAGGTATCCAAAAATGTAGGTCAAATTTGCAAATTTTGAAAAATAACAAAAATTGTCTCGTAGGCGACGTGTTTTGAATTTTCGAACGATAGAAGTCAGCGACGAAGTTTCGAAATTGCGAAATGTGAGATTGCTATTGTCTTGGAAAAGTCTCAGGCTTTCCAAAAATGTGATTTGTTTGAATATAGGTAGAGAATTGACGAAACCACGGCCGATATTTTATTTTTTACCAACGTTCAAAATTCGACCACTTCCGGTCTGCGCAGAAGTTCAAAAATTGCTTTATTGAGTAGCCACCACATGGTTTCCCGATAGAAAGATGAACCACAGATCGGTATCTCTTTTCAATCATAGAGAAATAGGCTCCGGCGGTAAATAATAATAATAAAAAAAAAAATAATAATTTTAGTAATCTCAATAGGCTTTCAGACGAAAGTCTGAAAGCCTAATAAGAATAATAATTTTAACAAAAACAATAGTGTTTCACACAAGCTTCGCAGTGTGAAACCCTAATAATTTTAACAAAAACAATAGTGTTTCACACAAGCTTCGCAGTGTGAAACCCTAATAATAATTTTAACAAAAACAATAGTGTTTCACACAAGCTTCGCAGTGTGAAACCCTAATAATTTTAACAAAAACAATAGTGTTTCACACAAGCTTCGCAGTGTGAAACCCTAATAATTTTAACAAAAACAATAGTGTTTCACACAAGCTACGCAGTGTGAAACCCTAATAAAGCACGATACTGGATCTTTCCGAACGGAGAAATATTTTTCCGTGTTTATAGCCACAATTCTAACCCAAACCCTTCTGAATAGTTTTAGATAAATCTAACCCGAACCCTAACCCTTCAGAATAGTTTTAGATAAACCTAACCCGAACCCTAACCCTCAAGGAAAGATCTAGTATTTTGCCCAAATGTACATATTTGTAACATGAACTTCCCGTCGTCCTTGAGCGAGGTTTCGATACTGTTCGAGGATAGCCGCGAATAGTGGAAATTTACATTGACCTAGAGTGTGCAAACGGAAATTTATTTACATGACTCACGTGACAAGTCATTTCATATAAATTAAACCGACGAACCTGGTGATCATGACAAAATTTGAAAGTCGAAAGTATACGATTTGAATAACCATATTACAATTTTCGATTTTTAACTGCATATTCAATAAAGGTAAGTCGATTAGATTATTTTATTTTATTTTAAGTGCTATGTGAGTCTTACATCTATCACATAATATTGTGTAGGTTTAGAACAAGCGTTTTACTCTATAGCTTATTGCATACTATTGATCAAGCATACAACACTAACACTCGGCAAACGTCGGCAGATTCCGTAACCTACGGAACCTACATCTAACCTCGGCTGTATGACGAATTCCGCCATATTTGAACTACTTTAAAGGTCCCGGATGAAACATGGCTGCGCCCATACCGAGCACAAATTGGCGACTTATTTGGCTAGCGACCTAATCGACCAATACAGCTGTAAGATAATGACGAAATTACACTTCTATATTCTACCCTCATTTGAGAGACATAACGTTGGATTTTATTGGTTGATAAATAGATTAGTTAATTCGACTGTTGTCTTTATTCTAAATGGGTTTCCAACGAACGGGTTGCAGCTCGATCGGTCGAATAGGTTGCTAGCCGAATAGGTTCCCAATTTGTGTAATAGCGCCAAGTTTTCCTGTTAAAGTAAACCGGTAGCCGCATCGCAAATGTATGGGCGTAGGTACATATCACTTACTGTCATACATCCGAGACTAGATGTAGTTTACGGAATCTGTCGAGATTTTCCGAGTGACAACACTAAGTCTTGTCTTTAGATACGTATGTGGTTGACGCGTTACATTTTAGCCTGTCTGCATTAGCTGATATAGTCGGCACAACCGGCTGTATCTCCGTATTTGTGGGATTGGAAACGTGTGTATTTTTCTTTTAAAATAAATGATATGGGGCGTCCCAACTTTCACCTTGGTCACCGTGTCCCCTCAGTCTTTTCAGTGTATTTTATTTATTTCCTTGTTCAATTCATGATTTTTGTATGTTTGAATACAAAAAGGGCGTATTAATATATTTCAGAAAAAATATTTGAAGAAAATTCAGAAGAACTCGGAATCAAATATCTAGCAATGCCTATGCGACAGACTAGAAGTTTCGTATCCGAAAAAGAAAGACTACAAACATTTCAATCTTGGCCGTTAAGTCAATCGGCAACACCATACGAATTTGTTCAAGCAGGGTTCTACTACAGTGGCGAGCGAGATAAGGTTATATGTTCATTTTGTGACGGAGAGTTGTCAAACTGGGGACCTAAAGACGATCCTATGGAAAAACATCGAATAAACTACCCAGATTGTTTGTTCGTTAAAGAAAAATTGAGACCAATTCACAGTGGCGCTTCTCCATTTGTCAATAACCCCTTAGAATACAGATCGCCTACGATCAACCCAGCAAGTTTTCACAGATCAACAGAAACACAACAAAGTGCAGTTGAAACTAATTCTAAACACATCTATCTTCATCCGATGGACAAGCCTTGTTGTACTCCACCGGCAACAAGACACAATGATGTATATACAAATCCCATGGACAAACCGTGTTGTACTCCACAAGCAACTAGACACAATGTATACACTGACTATACAAAAGAACACAATCGATTGAACAGCTTCACGAACTGGTCTAGTAGAAACCAAACACCACAGGAATTAGCTAGAGCTGGTTTCTATTATACAGGAATTGGTGACCGTGTCCAGTGTTTTGCATGTAAAGGTATCGTAAAGTTCTGGCAAGTAGATGATGATCCATGGATTGAGCATGCCAAGTTCTTCCCTAATTGTCCTTACTTAAAGCTCTGTATGGGGAAGGGGTTAACGGATGCTATTCACGAAGAATCAGCAAGAATGTATCCTAAAGAATACATAGATAGCTACGACGAGGTTGACGTTTGTGGGTAAATAGATAAACTGATTTAAATAACCAATAAACCAAACCAAACAGTGTGTTGTGTGTAAGACACTATTCCTTCCCCGGCCCAATTTCCTTAAGCAACGTTCGTGAGTTTTACAACATCTAAGATGTATGTAGTTAAGGCGAGATAAAGCCTTCTATTGAAGATGGACCCGGCCTAAAACCATGCGCCACTTGTAGAAAAGTAATAATTACTATTCTTGAAGAAAGGGTGAGAATCCTTCATAGCTAGGACAGGGTTGACGTCCGTGAATAAATAGATGTAGATGAACTCATCTAAATAACCAATAAACCAACCCAGTGTCATAATTATCATTGTGGAGCCATCAAATAAACTGTGGATACTAATGTCTGTGTACTTTGTATGTGCTGCGATCACGTCTTCTTTACAAAACTTGAGATAGCCTCTGTGTAACACTGGATATATTCCTATGGCTCAAAACCGAAGCCTCTGTGCAACACTGGATATATTCCTACGACTCAAAACCAAACGAAACTGAAATACTTTGGTAGCTAAGTCTCTAACTCGGTATCATCCGAAGTCTTCGACATATAAAACACGCATTATTTTTCAATTTAAATCAACATTGATGTTGTGATGTGAACAGATTGGCTTCTGGTGAAGATTAGGAATTGATTGGAGGTGATTTACAAAAGAAAGCAGTAAGATGAATTTCATAAAAAAAATTAACCAATTAGAGTTATGTGTGCAAACATAACCTTGTTAGATTTGACAATGGGACTAAAGTGAATCTGTTTTTTATCTTTTTATTTTTACCGTTAATATTTTCATAAAGGGATTTTATTTATATTTCATGGTGTAAATACTATACTCAAGTCATTTTAATGTTTTACATTCTACAATTTACTTTTTAACTTTACTGAGAATTGTCTTACCCTTTTTATACGCCCACATTTTCATGTGGACGTATTATGTCGTCGCCCCTGTCCGTCCGGACGTCCGTCCGTCCACAATTTGTTTGTGGACTCTCTACAGGTCACAATTCTTATCCGATTTTGACGAAACTTGAAATATAGGTTTATCCCCAAAAGATCTCGGTTCCTTTCGATATTGGCATGTATCGGATCAAAACTTCATGGATTATGGCCCCTGATTGTACGAAAAATCACGTTTTTAGCTTGTGGACCCTATAGAGGTCACAATTTTGAACCGATTTTGATGAAACTTGACATGCATGTTTGTAACCCAAAGATCTTGGTTCCTTTCGATATTTGCGGCTATCGGAATGTAATTTCCTGAATTATGGCCCCTGATTGTCCGAAAAATCACCCTTTTTAGCTTGTGGTCCCTCTGGAGGTCACAATTATTATTCGATTTAAAAAACCGTTTGATTATATCACCGTTACACCCTAAGGAAGGTTGAGTTCGAATTTCGGGAAAATCGGACGAAAATTGCCATACAAAATGGCCGCCGTTAGTACGCGAATACTGTTAAAAAATGGTATATCAAGGTTGTGGAGCCTGTGGAGGTCACAATTTTGATTCGATTTTGATGAAACTTGAAATTCATGGTTATAACCCAAAGATCTTGCTTCCTTTCGATATTTGCGCATATCGGATCGTAACTTCCTGAATTATGGCCCCTGATTATACGCAAAATCGCCTTTTTTTAAGCTTGGAGGTCACAATTATTATTCGATTTAAAAAAACGTTTGATTATATCACCGTTACACCCTAAGGAAGGTTGAGTTCGAATTTCGGGAAAATCGGACGAAAATTGCCATACAAAATGGCCGCCGTTTGTACGCGAATACTGTTAAAAAATGGTATATCAAGGTTGTGGACCCTGTGGAGGTCACAATTTTGATTCGATTGTGATGAAACTTGAAATTCAAGGTTATAACCCAAAGATCTTGCTTCTTTTCGATATTTGCGCATATCGGATCGTAACTTCCTGAATTATGGCCCCTGATTATACGCAAAATCGCCTTTTTTTTTAGCTTGGAGGTCACAATTATTATCCGATTTAAAAAAACGTTTGATTATATTACCGTTACACCGTAAGGAAGGTTGAGTTCAAATTTCGGGAAAATCAAACCAAAATTGCCATACAAAATGGCCACCGTTTGTACGTGAATACTGTTAAAAAATGGTATATCAAGGTTGTGGACCCTGTAAAGGTCACAATTTTAATTCGATTTTGATGAAACTTGAAATGCATGGTTATAACCCAAAGATCTTGGTTCCTTTCGGTATTTGCGCATATCGGATCGTAACTTCCTGAATTTTTCGAATTTCGTGAAAATGGTACCAAAATTGCCGGACGAAATGGTCGCCGTTTGTACGCGAATAGTGTAAAGATATGGTATATCATGGTTGTTGACTCTGTACAGGTCACAATTCTTATCCGATTTTGACGAAAAGTCACATTTCTAGGTTGTGTACCGTCACACCATAATCATTGTCGACTTCGAATTTCATGAATATCAGACTGGAACTGACCAACAAAATGGCTGCTCCCAATACAGTATGAAATACAGGACTTAATGATGTAGGAAAAATCACTTTCTGTATTGTTTGTTCTCTATCCATCTCTCGAAAATGTGGGCGTATCCTGCCTGGCAGTGCCAGCCTATCTTTTGATTAAAAGTCTAATAATTTGAATTTTTATTACTTTTTTAAGTCTAGTCTATTAAGTATGTTCCAATTTGCTTTAAGCATTATAAATTTGCTTCAAAACATTACTCATGACACAAATATGTTTTTCGTATTGTATAATTTAATATATTTCGTTCTCTTTTTTGTTACTTTTTTAAGACATAAAGGCAATTGCTAGAATGTTTTTTAAAAATAAAACAGACATTTCACTTTTTGATATTTTGGTATTGTGTATTTCAATTTTTGACATTGGCCTGCATTGATCAGTTTCTTAACATTAAATTTTAGCGACGTCTGATGTTTTTGGCTTTTATCACTTTCATAGAAAGTTATCACATCCGACTATTCCTTCCCACTTCTAAAGAGGCTTATGCAGGGGCGTTTTAAGGTTTATCATGGCGGAGGCTATACTATTTTGAGGGCCCTCTTTCGCGGGGGTGCGGTTTCTTGATTGTTGATTTTCATACCAGTGCAATGACTGCATTCTCATTCAGTAGTGGATTCGACATTAACAGCGTAAAGAAAACGATTGACTCGGACTCGGGGGCCCTTTCCCTTGGCCAGAGGGGCCCTTTTGTCAGACGAGGGGCCTTTTTGTCTGCCTTTCTCATCGGTTTTAGCATTTTTCTCCTGTTTTATTTGTTCAACTTCTTTGATTTTTTTCGCGAGGAGGCCAGCGCCTCAGCTATAAAACGCCGTTGGGCTTATGCACTTAAGAATTATTGAAATAATAAGATACAAAATATTAGTCTCAAGCTCACCCAGTTAAGCCCTATGCCAATCATGAGAACGCTCGAGCGGCTAAGGAGGAACCCTATCAAAATGCAAATTGCAAATAGCACATTTGTCAATTACATGTATAATAAATACATTTAATAGATGAAAAGATCCTGGTTACCTATGACAGACAATAATTACCCCATGTACTATGTTATATTGGCAAAATATAGAAATTACTTTATGACGGCACCTGATTTGCATGTTCAATATGTGTGAGTTACATGACCTCGCCTTAATACTTATAGTGTTCGCAGACCATGTAAACATGGGTATAGACACCAATATGATTGTTCATGTATATGTTATCCTGCATATTCACTGAGCTATAGTCAATTTTGCATGTATTTTGAAAAAAAAATTTCCATGCCCATATAGCACCAGTCAGATTCTGATTCTACACATCTCAAAGGTATAGTTTATAAACAGCAAAACATGCGATTTGTAGGCGCATAGGAAATCCAGACTCCTGCTTGTTTCGATCGTTGCATGGATGTCAAATCTGTGGATATTTGTTTTTAACTATACACTGATTGTTTGCAGATTCATTGGATCACTACGACATAAGTCCAGATCTATGTTAACATGGAATTTTTACCACTGTTCAATGTGCCCCATTATTTGGTTAAACCTGCCCCAACTATTTTGTAAAAAGGGGTTCACTGACCCATTACGGTAAAGTGGATTAAAATGTGTGTGTTTTTTTTTTAAAAAAAAAAAAAAAAAAAAAAAAAAAAGATTAATTTAATTTCTATTTTCCTCGTGTTCTCTTATCTTATGGTACTTAATTACTTTATTGAATCGTCAGATATCCTCATGCGGTCCCATTTAACAACTTTTTGTCTTCGAAGGAATTATTAGTGTGCAGAAATTCGCCCATGTATCTGTTATCACTCGTCACTTCAGTCAGTTACATAGAGGGATTACTCATGTTTTCCTTTGGCGTTCGTAACTTCCGATTCATGAATCCTTTATTCCTCCTCTACCGTAGCAATGATCTCTGTGTTAAAATTATATTTGGAATATGTGATAATGACTGACACCAATATTGTCCTTTAAACGACAATAACAATCATGCACTCACAGACACAATCTGTTTCACAGAGAATTACTTACGAATTATCTCCATAACAGATGACTGTCCACAACACGTGCGTTGACTCCACGCGGCGTAGTCATTGGCTCAACGGCTCGTGCAATGTTTACTTAACACCTAACTGCTTCGGGCAAAATGATGCATTTTACTCATTTTAATACCCATTTACACTAACTAGGAAATATTTGTCCCCCGCCTTTCGAAGAAAGCAGGGGACTATTAAAATGGGTTCGTCCGTCTGTCTGTCCGTCTGTCTGTCCGTCACACTTTTTGGGACACAATAACTCTCTTCCTAATTGAACTAGAATGTTCAAACTTGGTGTATGTGTTTATTAGGTCAATGCCTTGATGGAGTTCGAAGATGAGCATTTTCCGCTTAGGGTAAGCAGAGATAAGCAATTTGATTGGTTGATGCTTTGGGACACGATAACTCTCTTCCTAATTGGGCTAGAATGTTCAAACTTGGTGTATGTGTTTATTAGGTCAATGCCTTGATGGAGTTCGAAGATGAGCATTTTCCGCTTAGGGTAAGCAGAAATAAGCAATTTGATTGGTTGATGCTTTGGGACACGATAACTTTTAATTGAGCTAGAATGTTCAAACTTGGTGTATGTGTTTATTAGGTCAATGCCTTGATGGAGTTCGAAGATGAGCATTTTCCGCTTAGGGTAAGCAGAGATAAGCAATTTGATTGGTTGATACTTTGGGACACGATAACTCTCTTCCTAATTGAGCTAGAATGCTCAAACTTGGTGTATGTGTTTATTAGGTCAATGCCTTGATTGAGTTCGAAGATGAGCATTTTCCGCTTAGGGTAAGCAGAGATAAGCAATTTGATTGGTTGATGCTTTGGGACACGATAACTTTAGTTCTAATTAAGTGAGATTGATGAAACTTGGTGCATAGTTTCATTATAGTAATACCTTGACTAAGTTCGATAATGAGCATTTTCTGCTCGGGGTAAGCAGAGCGATACGCAATTTGATTGGTCGAGACTTTGGAATACAATAACTCTCTTTCTAATTGAGTTAAAATGTTCAAACTTGGTGTATATGCTTATTAGGTCAATGCCTTGATGGAGTTCGAAGATGAGCATTTTCCGCTTAGGGTAAGCAGAGATAAGCAATTTGATTGGTTGAAGCTTTGGGACACGATAACTTTAGTTCTAATTAAGTGAGAGTGATGAAACTTGGTGTATAGTTTCATTACAGTAATACCTTGACTAAGTTCGATAATGAGCATTTTCTGCTCAGGGTAAGCAGAGCGATACGCAATTTGATTGGTCGAGACTTTGGAACACAATAACTCTCCTTCTAATTAAGTTAAAATGTTCAAACTTGGTGTATATGCTTATTAGGTCAATGCCTTGATGGAGTTCGAAGATGAGCATTTTCCGCTTAGGGTAAGTAGAGATAAGCAATTTGATTGGTTGATGCTTTGGGACACGATAACTTTAGTTCTAATTAAGTGAGAGTGATGAAACTTGGTGTATAGTTTCGTTACAGTAATACCTTGACTAACTTCGATATTGAGCATTTTCTGCTCAGAGTAAGCAGAGCGATACGCAATTTGATTGGTCGAGACTTTGGAACACAATAACTCTCCTTCTAATTGAGTTAAAATGTTCAAACTTGGTGTATATGCTTATTAGGTCAATGCCTTGATCGAGTTCGAAGATGAGCATTTTCCGCTTAGGGTAGGCAGAGATAAGCAATTTGATTGCTTGATGCTTGGGACACGATAACTTTAGTTCTAATTAAGTGAGAGTGATGAAACTTGGTGTATAGTTTCATTACAGTAATACCTTGACTAAGATCGATAATGAGCATTTTATGCTCAGGGTAAGCAGAGCGATAAGCAATTTGATTTGCCAAGACTTTGGAACACAATAACTCTCCTATGAATTGAGTTAAAATGTTCAAAATTGGTGTGTATGCTTATTAGGTCAATGCCTTGATGGAGTTCGAAGATGAGCATTTTCTTCTTACGGTAGGCAGAGATGAGCAATTTTTGGATGACACTTCGTGTTCAGTTTGATTGCTTGATACGTTTGAAAAAAATAAATGTGCGATTAATTAATATGTGTCATCTATTTATTTTGGGATTTCGGCGGGGGACATCAGCCTCACTGTTGGCTTGTTTTTAACTACAAATACTTCAAACGTCTTTATTTATTTTTCTTTTACCTCAAAAAATGTTTGAGAATTTAATTTGTCGGAGTAAAAAAGTTAATATGACGTACTTATTAAGCCTCGTCGATGTCATGCTAATCAGTGATTGAAGCGGCCAAGCGAATATTCACTGCGGGATCAGGGGCCTATTTCACGAAATTTTAACTGAGATAAGATCCCAATTTTAGTAATTTGATTGGATAATATTAGATTGATTTTAGTGCTTAGCCAATCAAAATTGAAGTATCTACTAAAATTGGATTTTATCTTAAGTTAAAATTTCGTGAAACAGGGCCCTGTTAGTCACAGACACTGCCCACTCGGCAAACCTCGGCAGATTCCGTAACCTACATCTAACCTCGGCTGTATGATGAATTCCGTCATATTTGAACTACTTTAAAGGTCCCGGATGAAACATGGCTGCGCCCATACTGAACACAAATTGGCAACCTATTTGGCTAGCGACCTACTCGACCGATCCAGCTGTAAGATAATGACGAAATTACACTTCTATATTCTACTTTCATTTGATAGACATAACGTTGGATTTTATTGGTTGATAAATAGATGAGTTAATTCGTCTGTTGTCTTTATTCTAAATAGGTTTCCAACGAACAGGTTGCAGCTCGATCGGTCGAATAGGTTGCTAGCCGAATAGGTTCCCAATTTGTGTAATAGCGCCAAGTTTTCCTGTTGTTAAAGTAAACCGGTAGCCGCATCGCAAATGTATGGGCGTACATATCACTTACTGTCATACATCCGAGACTAGATGTCGTTTACGGAATCTGTTGAGATTTGCCGAGTGAGACACTGCCCCCAAACTGATTCCGCAGTGAATATTCGCTTGGCCGCTACAATAAGTAATTCTCTGTGAAACAGATTGACACTGCTCAATAAGCTTCCTATATATATAAGCTAAAAATTTATACATCGTGTTACTTCGAGTCCCATATAAGTGGATGATGGACTATGTTGTTGTCGATCTGAAAGTGATAAGACATTAATATTTCCTTTCAGTTCCCTATACTTGATACACTTTAGTACGAGTATCCCAGAGTAACGCAACTCTGGACTGCTTCGGTGAAGTCATGCCTTTGGTCTTAAATAGTTTCACGGTATATGGTACCATTTGAGTGTGGTCAGCGCTTAGAGCATTTCCTTACTAATATGTGAATTTTGACGCATTATAAGACTCGTTATTTATTATTATTATTCTATGTTTACCAGGATTTCGTCCCATTGAAGGATGGTTGGATCTATTGATTGAGAGGGTCATAAAGTCGCAATCAAATACTGAAGAAATTGGGATAAATGGACTGTTGTTACTTTCCAATTAAACCTACCCCAGACTGTACTGCACATACCTTAACATAAAATAAACCAATTCCCATTAGATCAAGGTGAAGCCTTACCGCATAATTATATGAATTGATGAAATCCAACTGCTACGCGAAATTTGTATTCATTTTAATTAATCAGAATTAGAACACGCACGTGATTTCACGTCACCTCGAAAATACAGATTTCAGTGTTCCACTCTTTACAATTTGCAACACACACTTTTATACTGAGCGCCATAGAAAACGCATCACTTAGTTTTTCGTATAACAAAATGACCCTGTAATTTAAAGATATCTTATTTTTTTTTTGCTTCTTATTGTGAACAATATTCAAACGGGAACACATCAATAACAACACACAGGCCTCGAAATGTTTGAAAAAAGCTACCTGTCGCTTTTCATCATACCTGTCGCTTCAGTAAATAACCTGTCACTCTCAAATGTCAAACCCAAAGACTAAGTAATAGTATAGAATCACACATATCCATACGTTTATGTATTGACGTACATTGCTTCATATAAATATCGTAATATGAAACCTTTTTATTTCTTCGACATCGGAATGCTTAAAAGTTCTTGAAAGTCGACGAATCTGCTTTGGCTCAGCGACTCGAATATTCGTACAACTACAATTCTATCATCCGTAGCCACGTGGATTCCGCAAATTATCACGGTATCACACCTCCGTGCTAAATCGAATAGTTCGACATGCACTCTTTTTACAAGTCCCTAGAAATTGTTAACTATAATCCGGTGAGCTGCACGTTGACATGCATTCCTCCCGCTTGGCAATACCAATCGATAAATTAGTGCGTACCTAAAAAGCAAAGTGTTTCTGAGGAAAATATTAGAAATAGCAACGATCAAAGAGGGATAATTAAAGCTGATTAAGCGATAATCCCGATGTAATTGTAGTATGTGCAAAGAAATCTTGCGGTTCTTTGGTAGATGATAAAAACGTGAGTTGTCAATCATCGATAATGGCGGCCGTGTGTTGATTGCAATTATTCCGTTTCACAAAAAAAAACCATTAGCAGTGATCGATCAATCAAGCTCGTTTAATTTTTGACAAAAGAAAAACAATGAAGTATTTCTAAATATACACAAATTTTCAACAATATTTTGGTCCGAGTGGTCTTCCAACGTAAATTGAACGGTCCGAGAGGCAACAAATATTGTTTTTTGGGGTTGGTCCGAGTGGTCTTTTGGGTTGGTCCGAGTAGTCTCCGTTTTGGTCCGAGTGGTCTTTTTTTTGGTCCGAGTGGACTTGGTCCGAGTGGTCTTTGGTCCGAGTGGTCCGGATACCCACAATAAGAAATATGCCGCGTGCGAAAGACAGGTAGCGCCACCTGGAATTCCCGTCTCATACAATGTATCGGGACTATATTTACGCTACAAATTATATTAATATCCGAGATATTTTTTCCGACCTGATTATTTGATTTTGTCGAATTGTCTTGTAAATTATTTAAATGATTAGATACACGAACTTACAAAGCATCGATCTATCGAGCCGTGTGTATTTCCCTTCCACTCCAACCGCTTTCTACAGTTTTCTGTGGTGTCGTTACGGTAGAATTATTGCTATAAACTAGTGCCAAGTAGATGAAAACAAGCGTAGATGGTGTGAAATTCATTGTTATAAAATTGTCTACTTCCAAACTGAGTACCTGTAGCCTGCGACAGAGCGAAATGTAAACAATGCAAATGGCGGCTTTTCGCGGTATTTCCGTGCTCAATTCTTGCTTTTAGAAACGACTCTACGAATAAATAAATACGGCCTTACG
This sequence comes from Patella depressa, assembly GCA_948474765.1. Taxonomy (NCBI): domain Eukaryota; kingdom Metazoa; phylum Mollusca; class Gastropoda; family Patellidae; genus Patella; species Patella depressa. Next base: position 53,876,095 of record OX419715.1, on the reverse strand, counting down.
TGTACATGACGTGGATGTGAGTATTGTGGTCAATTTACTGAACACCAAGTAAAATTTAGTCCACCTGTCGCAAGCGACAGGTAGTTTATTTGCTACCTGTCGGACGAAAAAATCGCCTGTCGTCGACAAGTAGACAGGTGAACATTTCGAGCCATGCCACATGCGTGGGCCCAGGGTTGGACGTTAAAGAACCCGTGGCCTATGCCCGATTGGTGAAGAACAGTGGGGTGTTAAACCCCGTTTCTTGTTATTGATACGGTTGGGTGTCAAAATGATATCCTTGTGATTATACATTCTCATTTAGGAAGGGTCATGATCTTTGGAATTACTAAAGCTTTTATGCAATCAGCAACAATTCTGTGTGTAGTTTAATAGCATTATGCAAGAGCAAAATCTGCTTTTTACAAGTCTTTCTTTAAGCCTGAGATGTTATCTAAATAATCAATTAGACATTAATTAACACATCCAGACCGTAATAAACTCTTTATGTCAAGGCTAGCCTTCGATGTTGGCAGATTAAAATCGTATATGCCGCTTAATGGCGGTTGATAATTAAATCAATCAAGTGGATAATCGAGACTATGCTGTTTATATTAATGATTTGAGTAATGATGACCGAGGCTATGAATATTTTAAATGCTTTTTTCTCGGCTAATAGAGAATCAATTTGACTGAAATTTTCAGCAAATTATCTTTACACTATTAGTAAGTGCAGGAGGACTGCACTACACGAAAAACAAAAACCTATAAGATTAACCTGCGGAAAATATCAAATCAAGTGAATGGATCCGGGGGCCAGCCGTAAGCGTCCACTGCGCTGTACAGTCCCGGGCCTGTTATGGTACAGGCTTCACTAAAAATGATTTGAAAAAAAAAAAAAGAGGTAACTTAGTTTTTAACTATTATAGTGAGAACTGCTATCTCTCTATCTTATCTCCCATAATGTAACTTTAACTAAACTTCGATGAAATCAAGTAGTTGCCATGCAAGATACGCCGACATATTGCACGAGACGGACGGGGAACGGGGGAAATTTATTTGACTCATCCGCTATCCGGACGCCCTCCCTTTGACGCAATGATTCACATTGAACTCGAACAAAGAATAGAGTTTTGATGCGCAACAAAATGATAGGCTTTTGATCCTCAACATATTTTTTAAAATCATCAAAAACAGACAAACTTTGTCGTCTGTCTGGGGCCCCACAAACTTTGTGTATATAAAAGGTAGGGTGGTGGCATAACAGGGAATTGTAGATAACGGTCGGACGGACAGGTACGATAGCAAGATATACCGAGCGCCATGGAAAACGCATCATTTTTTTCCCCAAAATAGTTTATTACTAGGTGCTTTTGTATGTATAATATTATGCAATACTATGAACTGTTGTTTCACACAATGCTCCCAAGCGCAAAAAATATCGGCCCGTGTGCACAAAAAAATTGCACGAGATGCACATGAAAACCCCAATATTCACGTGCAGCATTATGTGTGAGCCCTTTCAAAGCATGTTTTCAACTTTAATAATGTGCAGTACATAAACTGTGAAACGTCAATCTGTGGTAATTTGTTGTTGAACGTGTGAAGGAATCGAGCTAGACATGCCGAGACTTAATGAAAATCAACGGAATGAAGCCATGGGAATGTCCAGGACTGGCATGCCTACGCGTGCTATTGTCAGACACTTCAATTGTCATCAGTCCACTATTGTAAGGTTGGTGGAACGTGTTCGAGTTATTGGATCAACACGTGAACGTCAACGTCCTGGTCCACAACGCGTTACAACCCAGGCTCAAGACCGCTACATCCGGGTCTCTCGTCTGCGTCACAGATTCCGCCCAGCGACGCGAACAGGTGCAGCAGTCGTCGGAAGACAAGGACCAGTAAGTGCCAACACCGTAAGACGTCATCTAAGAGAAGTAGGACTCCGTGCACGACGACCTTATGTTGGAGCTATCCTCAGGGATCATCACCGTCAGCGGCGTTTGATATGGGCTCAAGAACTCCAGACATCGAGACGAGTAGACTTGCAAAGTGTGTGTTCTTCAGTGATGCGAGTTGCTTTCATCTTTTTCACGCTGATGGCCGTCATCGTGTGTGGAGACGTCTTGGGGAACGTCTTGCAGACTGCTGCGTCTTCGAAACGAATCGATGGGGTGGGGAAAGTGTAATGGTGTGGGGAGGTTTCATATTTCATCACCGGACCCCCTAACACATTAGCAGGGATCGCGTTAATGCTGTAGTAGCCTACAGTGATGATGTCTTGCAACCAATTGTTGCTCCGATGTTTCGAGCGCACCCACAACTTCAGCACTTCCAACAGGATAATGCACGTCTGCATACCGCCCATGTCAGTATGGACTACCTGGCTGCTAACAACATCAATGTCTTGGACTGGCCAGCCATGTTTCCGGACATGGTACCGATAGAACATGTCTGGGATAAGATTGGACGCCGTCTGTATCGGAGACCACATATTCACACCATTGCTCCTTTAGAAGCTGCTCTTGTCCAAGAATGGAACAATTTGCCCCAGGCCTTCTTTCAAACATTAGTTAATTCCATGCGACGTCACTGCACTGGGCCCTGTTTCACGAAATTTTAACTTAAGATAAAATCCAATTTTAGTAGATACTTCAATTTTGATTGGCTAAGCACTAAAATCAATCTAATATTATCCAATCAAGTTACTAAAATTGGGATCTTATCTTAGTTAAAATTTCGTGAAATAGGCCCCAGCATCATAAGAGCCCGTGGAGGACACATGCGCTACTGCCATCTTTGTCGTACTTTTAGTTTTGACCCCTCTGACTTTGCACCATCGATTACAGATTAAACAGGCGCGGATCCAGACGGGGTGGGGGGTCCATGGGGCCGCCCCCCCCCCCCTGCTCAGGCTTGAAAATTTGAAACTTAAATCTAAAAGCCTGAATCTGACCCAAAAATTGTGAGTTTGTATACATTGATTTGAGTCATGACTTTCATTCCATTGTGGGCAAAAAACCCCACAAATAGTCAGCTCTGGCAATTAGCCAAAAACGTCGACAGCATAAATCGCCGTCGGAACGAATTGACTACACGGCAAATCTCCTATTAACAACGGTAATTTTTTAATACCGTACTGTATGAAAATATAAGTTTTATTAACGCTGTTGGCTGTTCGCTTGTTGACGTTGAATATTGTTGTGATTGGTTTTTATACGCCCACATTGAAATGTGGTCGTATATTGTCGTCGCCCCCGTCCGTCGGTCCGGCGTCTACAATTGCTTGTGGACGCTCTAGAGGCTAAAGTTAATATCCGATTGACTTTAAATTTATACACAGTGTTTAAGGTCATAAGACGAAGAAGCCTATTGATTTTCAGGGATTTCCGATAATTAGTGCCAGAGTTATGGCCCTTGATCACTTCAAAAAATCTTGTGCATGCTCTACAAGCCAAAGTTAAAATCCGATTGTTTAAGGTCATAAGACGAAGAAGCCTATTTATTTGATATCCGATTGACTTCAAATTTATACACAGTGTTTAAGGTCATGAGATGAACAGCGATTTACGATAATTAGTGCCAGAGTTGTGGCCCTTGATCACTTCACAAAATCTTGTGGATGCTCTAGAGGCCAAAGTTAATATCCGATTGACTTTAAATTTACACACACTGTTTAAGGTCATGAGACGAAGAAGCCTACTGATTTTCAACGATTTCAAATAATGACTTCCAGAGTTATCTCCCGTGATCACTTTAAAAAAACCTTATGACGCTATAGATGCCAAACTTTTCCGATTGACTTCAGATTGCTACACAGAGTTTAAGGTGTTGAAACGAACAAGTATTTTGATTTTCAATGAATTTTGATAACTGAACAGCTAAACCCATGATGTTAAATGTTTCCTATACTAATTGTTAGCGTGGGGCAAAACTTTATAAAAAGCAAACAAATTCTAATGATTTTCAGATAATTACATAATGAGTTGTTACTCTTAATCAGATTTTAGTGTATTACAAATGTTTCATTACCAAAAAAAGTAAAAATATGCAACAACCCTTGTTGACTGCCCGGACGATTTAGCTGCTGTGGGCGTATGTTTCGTTGCCTGGCAACCTATCTGTAATTTTATCGGCAGCGTTGATAAGAAAAAAAACCTGGTCATTTATTTTATCAAATTTTAAAAAAAAAATTAAAAAAATGCTAGCGAAATTTGTCAGATTTTTTTTAAAAATTTGATAGATGATATATTCACCGCTTATGTATTATTATTATTATTATACCTGAAGAGAATGTCTTATTAGTTTGTGCTCTGGAAAACCCCGACCAACTTTCTTATACTTAAATGGACTGGTTACTCTAATAGTAAATTAAAACTGCCAATAAAGCTTGTTAAGAACAATCCTAATATGGTATCTGAAGATATTTTGTTTCTCACCTGTGAAGGGAGCATTCCCCATCAACATTTTAAGGACATTTTATGCGATTTTATTGGCGATTTTTAGACCTGTAATTTTGGAATTTATAACCTTCCGGAAATACGTCAGAATGCACCAAATTGAATCTAATTTACCAAATTTAATTGGTTGAGCGCCTTCGGCAATTAGTTAAGCAATTATCAAACCTAGACCCCTCCCCCCCCCCCCTGCAAAAAATCCTGGATCCGCGCCTGTTAAACATCCATAAGTGTACAAATGTGTTGTTATTGATGTATTCCCATTTGAATATTGTTCACAATAAGAAGCAAAATAAATAAGATATGTTTACAGGATCATTTTGTTATACGAAAAACTAAGTGATGTGTTTTCCATGGCGTTCAGTATACATGTACACTACGCCCACATTTAAAGGCGATAAGGTTTTTTTAATTTCATAAATTTATTACGAATAAATTTAAATTCAGAAATAATAACTCAAATAGTTCATTGATCAGTTGATAACAATAATATGTAAAGTTTAAAAATAATCCTTGAAAACTGTCACGCCATTATACCATACATAATGCGACCCGTTTGAAAAACAAATACATACAAAGGAGAATGCCCTAGAAATATTATTCAACCATAAAGCCCTATACATATATTTAGACCGACGAAGAAAGGGGTGGCGTAAATACGTTTATAAACATGTTTATATGTGCTTAACAAACTTATTGATTTAAAAAAAAAAGCCCCAAAATAGATGACACGCATTAATCAGAGACGGATCCAGGATTTTCAGAAAGAGGGGGCGTGCCGCACCCGCTTGGGAGTGCGAAGCCCGGAACAGTGATTTTTGAGTGGAAAAAATGCCCACAAGGACTAATTTCATGCTAATCCTGTAAATTAGCATTTCCAACCTGAACTATTTTTGTTCTCCTTTCTCGCGAGAATATATGGAGGTAAATATATGGAGGTAAAAATTGTTTGCCACCTCAAAAAATAGAGGGGGCGTGCGCCGGGTGCGCCCCCCTCTGGATCCACGCCTGTTAATTACTGGTTAGAATTTGCTATCAAAAGTTCACCAATCAAGGTTCGGATATAATGAGATGTATGTTAATGTTAATTCTTTAAGTGACAAGTGGTATTCGGTGTTCAAGAATTAGTAAGCCTGGCCTTCATCGTAACGATGGGGTTTTGCCAGTATATTCCGGACATGTCCGACTCTATTTTCCAAACCTTCAAGATTGTTCGACCAGGAATATGCCCAAACGGCCAACAAGATATGGTGAATGATATTCAAAATTCCAAAATTATTATAGTGTACTGAGGGTATACCTACCACTCAACCCGATTATCAATGATAATAGGCTGGATGGATTAGGTAATTGGGTGATCAAAATGAAATGAAATGGGGTTTAACGTCCTACTATTCTGCTCCTTACCTGGGCCAATGAAGACGGGAATACGGCATACGCTGTGTCTTTTACGTGCACGGCAATGTGTACATGCGAGCTCGGTTTTTCAATCTAACCTGTAACAGCAGTCCAATAAGAGTGGTTATAATTTTAATCTACGTGTTTACCTTGTGGTTTCTTAATTGTCGGACATGCATCAACCGACAGTATGTATAAACTGGTCGTAAGAGTATATAACACCCTAAATCAACGGACAGTCATTTTATCTGTGATATCTATTTCGTCTTTTAAGACTCCATATAGAAATTCTCATAGTAGCACTTTCTCGAGATCTTGATTACCGCACGAAAATTGCTTAGGCTAACATGACCTCAGTTCCTTTTGATATTGACATGTATCGGACTGTAACTTCATGGATTATCGCCCCTAATATTGTAAGAAAAGGCACGTTTTTACACTCTAGGTCACAATTTTTTACGAAACGTGAAATATACGTTTATTGTGGCCAGAACAGCTAGACTCTAATATTTTCATTTTATCTGTACCCTTCGTAATTCATTATATTTTCATAGGCACGAGTATTTGGTGAATTTATCTTTATTTAATCTTGTTCTATGATTAATTTGGAATCATTGCCAATGTGAATTCTATATGTGCGGCAGACGAAGAAGCCTATTGATTTTCAGCGATTTCCGATAATTAGTGCCAGAGTTATGGCCCCTGATCACTTCAAAAAATTTTGTGGACGCTCTAGAGGCTAAAGTTAATATCCGATTGACTTTAAATCTATACAAAGTGTTTAAGGTCATAAGACGAAGAATCCTATTGATTTTCAGCGATTTCCGATAATTAGTGCCAGAGTTATGGCCCTTGATCACTTCAAAAAATCTTGTGGACGCTCTAGAGGCTAAAGTTAATATCCGATTCACTTTAAATTTATACACATTGTTTAAGGTCATGAGACGAAGAAGCCTATTGATTTTCAGCGATTTCTGATAATTACTGTCAGAGTTGTGGCCCTTGATCGCTCCAAAAAAATCTTGTGGACGCTCTAGAGACCAAAGTTAATATCCGATTGAATTCAAATTTACACACAGTGTTTAAGGTCATACGACGAAGAAGCCTGTTGATTTTCAGCGATTTCTGATAATTACTGTCAGAGTTATAGCCCTTGATCACATCAAAAAATCCTGTGGACGCTCTAGAGGCCAAAGTTAATATCTGATTGACTTTGAATTTACACACACGGTTTAAGGTCATGAGACGAAGAAGCCTATTGATTTTGAGCGATTTCAAATAATTACTTATAGAGGTATCTCCCTTGATCACTTCAAAAAACCTTGTGACGCTAGAGGCCAAACTTAACAAGGTGTTGAAACGAACAAGTATACTATTCAAAAAAAGTAGGGGATATTTGATTTTTAAGTGTTATTAAAGTGACCTAATGAAAGTCGTTAGACTAATATATTAGTAAGTGCATGAGGACTGCACTACACGAAAAACAAAAACCTATAAGATTAACCTGCGGAAAATATCAAATCAAGTGAATGGATCCGGGGGCCAGCCGTAAGCGTCCACTGCGCTGTACAGTCCCGGGCCTGTTATGGTACAGGCTTCACTAAGTAAGGCACAGACTGACCATTATAAGGGTAAAATGATACCCGGGGTCAAACAGCAAAGTTACCACAGCATCACAACAAAGTCAGTAACGGGTAAATCCTCTTCTGTTTGCCAAACAGGCATTGATCCGACGTGGCATACTCCTAATGAGACGTCTAAGGTCATTTTGGTCCAGATTGTCCCATTCCTGTTGCAATGCAGCAGCAAGTTCTTGGACATTGGCAGGACGTTGTTGACGTTGACGTAACCTCTGTCCAAGCATGTCCCAGACATGCTCGATGGGGGCGAGGTCGGGACTCAGTGCTGGCCAAGGTAATGTGGTGATGTTCTGTTGTTGGAGGTAACCTGTAACGATCCTGGCCCTGTGACATCTTGCGTTGTCATCCTGGAAGATGAAACGGCGGCCATGACGTCGTGCGAACGGCACAACATGGACTGCCAAGATGTTGTCCCGGTAGTACTGGCCTGTAACACGCCCTGCAACAACATGTAAAGCCGTTCTTCCAGCAACAGTGATGCCTCCCCACACCATAACAGAACCCCCCCCAAATGGATCGTGTCTGATGACGTTAACGTTTCGACGACGCCACACCCTCCTACGTCTGTCCAAAAAATCAACAGTGAACCTTAACTCATCTGAAAACATCACATTGCTCCAGCGTCGATTATCCCAGTGTTGACGATCCCTACACCAACGACGTCTTGCCTGAATGTGATGATCTCTCAAACAAGGGATCACGCGAGGACGTCGGGCGCGAAGGTGACCCCTATGCAGTCGATTCCGAATCGTCTGGCCACTCACTCTCACACCAGTGCCTGTTTGAAGACGAGCGCTGATCTGATTTGCTGTGATGACACGATTTCTCAAGGCCAAGGTAAGGATAAATCGATCCTGGGCTTGAGTTGTCGCCCTTGGTCGACTTGAGCGTGGTCTGTCCTGTACAGATTGTGTATCACGGTATCTGGACCATAGCCTGCTTATGACAGACTGAGAAACATTCATCGTCCGCGCCACAACCGCCTGTGTTGTGCCGATCTGTAGCATGCCAAGGGCACGTAACCTTTCATTTTGGGTAAGCCGACGCATATCAAAATTTGTTTTCTGATCACTAAAACAATTAAACTGATGTTTCCACCCTGGAATTCAATGCCACAATGTCTGTAACATTCAAAGTCAGAGTCGTGCAAATCTTGGGTTGGACCCCCATGATGATCCCAAGCATCACCTGCATTCCATGCGGTAGCTATTGGTGCGATTGGGCGTCACATGTAACTGGAAATGTTTCTTCTGTTAGGTTCTATAGTGACTTTTTTCGTATTCATTTGCATATTTTAGTATTATGCCCCCAAAATCAAATATCCCCTACTTTTTTGGAATAGTATATTTTGATTTTCAGTGAATTTTGATAACTGAAGAGCAAAATCCATGATATTAAATGTTTCATGTATATACTAATTGTTAGCGTGGGGTAAAACTTTATAAAAAGCAATCAAATTCTAGTGATTTTCTGATAATTACATAATGAGTTGTTACTCTTAAAGGACAATATTGGTGCCAGTCATTATCACATATGTGATAGAACTGATTAAACACTTTCCAAATATAATATTAACATAGAGATCATCGCTACCATAGAGGAGTAATAAAGGATTCATGAATCGGAAGTGACGAACGCCAAAGGAAAACACGAGTTATTCCTCTACATAACTAACTGAAGTGACTAGTGATAACAGATACATGGGCGAATATCTGCTCACTAATAATTCCCTCGAAGACCTAAAGTTGCTGTGTGACACTGTGAGAGAATATCTTACAATTCATAAAAAGAATTGACTGCCACTAGATAAGAGAACAGGAAAGAAAAACAGATTAAAAGTCCGTGCATTACCATGCTTTTATAAGGTAGGGGAGACCGGTAGCGATGATCTCTGTGTTAATATTATATTTGGAAAGTGTTTAATCAGTTCTATCACATATGTGATAATGACTGGCACCAATATTGTCCTTTAATCAGTTGTTAGTGTATTACAAATATGTTTCATTACCGAAAAAAGTAAAAATATGCGACAACCCTTGCTGATTGCCTGGACGATTTAGCTGCTGTGGGCGTATGTTTCGTTGCCTGGCAACCTATTTTTCATCAAGCGAATGGGTGTTTAAACCAGTTATGTTTGTAGGCCAACCAATGAATAATAATCGGTCAACGAATCCAGTTTGTTCTCCTTTATTCTGGCTATACTGTATATTTATAAATAGCTTTTAAAGATCACATGACCCGAACTATTGACTATATAAATGCCTCTTATGGATGGATAGTCTGCGATATCACATTAGTGGAAGCGGACGTTAAACATACCATTCCAGTTCCATGGATATGGCCATGAAAGTTCTGTAAATGTAAAACAAGTTTAATAAAGGTGGGTTAGCATATCTCGATTCATTTTGAGCTATAGTAAGAATGTAACTGATGACAATAATTTGGTATGGCCGAGACTCTGAACATTAAATTCGTAATCGTTATAATATGTTATATGTAGGCCTTCCGCCCGGTATCCAATAGGTATTTTGTCTTTTGTTGGTTTGAGAAATCATATCTTTTCGACGGCGACGTTTAAAGAATGATATTTTGGTTTTACAGAAATGGGATTGATGCCAATGTCAGCAAGGTGCGTATAGATATTGAGAATATAATTTGTTTATCCAGTTACAATTGGATAAATATCTTTACGTGGGCAAAAGTGTTCTTGACAGAGACTTGATGTAATTAGTCCTTCATGATATTGCTTCCTTGGAGACTAGAATTGGCAAAATTATAACTAATCAGCTATAGCTATATTTCTGATCATTGCAGGTATCACATCAGTAATAATTTTGAATTCTATATCCGTACTTCAAGCTTTAATTGTTCAAAATCAACACATTTCCCCTTCCATCTTGTGATATTATACACCCGCATATTTGGTGTGCATGTATATCGTATCGTTACAAAGGTGTGGCATGCCCCTAGTAAAACATTGCAAATAAGCGAACATTTAAATAAAGATTGCTGATAAGGGTTGAAAACATGATGGTTATATTCAAACTTATTAAAGTGATACAGGACGTGTAAAGCCAAACTTCATCGAAATCTAATATATATGTGCACTGTGCAGCCTTTGATATTATCGACCACAGTTAACTACTTTTGTGACTAAATGATGACTATGGACCCTTTGGTGCTGCATTGGATTGGTTCCGTTCAGTTTAAATAGACAGAAGTTAATGTGTTGCTGTCCATGATTGTGTCTCAAAACTTGTGGAGTTTATCATAATCTACACATACATTTGTTAACTTGAAGTCAAATTATACATTTCTATTTTTTAGGATTTTCAAAACAGGCAGCTATTGAAAAGAGATTAAAGAAAAAAAGAACTGGAAAAGAAAGACTTGTCAATGAAGCTGAATTGGATCAAGAGTTTCATTTCAGAAAAAGAAAGATTAGAAACCTTTTTGTGGTGGCCACTAACTTATTCAGCAAGACCATATGAATTTGTACAGGCAGGCTTTTACTATAGTGGCGAGCGAGATAAAGTCATCTGTGCATTTTGTAATGGAGAGCTGTCTAACTGGAAACCTACAGACAAACCCATGGAAGAGCATCGCCGAACTTTCCCAGATTGCATATTTGTCAAAGATAGCATGAGATCAATTCAGAATGGGGCCTCCCCAATAGTAAATAAGTCTGCATATTACAGGCAACCTGTCTCCAACACAGCCAAGTCTCATGTTGCCACCATGGTTCAATCATCTCCTGTCAGTAATCCACCAAGTCTCAACAGATCAACAGAAACACAACAAAGTACAGTTGAAACTAATTCGAAGCACATCTATCTTCATCCTATGGACAAGCCTTGTTGTACTCCACCGGCAACAAGACACAATGATGTATATACAAATCCCATGGACAAACCGTGTTGTACTCCACAAGCAACTAGACACAATGTATACACTGACTATACAAAAGAACACAATCGATTGAACAGCTTCACGAACTGGTCTAGTAGAAACCAAACACCACAGGAATTAGCTAGAGCTGGTTTCTATTATACAGGAATTGGTGACCGTGTCCAGTGTTTTGCATGTAAAGGTATCGTAAAGTTCTGGCAAGTAGATGATGATCCATGGATTGAGCATGCCAAGTTCTTCCCTAATTGTTCTTACTTAAAGCTCTGTATTGGAGAGGAGGTAACAAGTGCTATACACAAGGAAACAACACATATCTATCCCCAGGAGTGCATAGATAGGTTGACATATGTCGCTAATAGTAATCAATTCAGTTAAAACAAGCCCATGCTCATGTCCCTCTGGAACCAGTTTAAGGACTGCTGATATTTAACAGACAAATGCAAATATCCAAAGAACGAATTAACATGGGGAAGGGATGTACGCTCGTGCACTTGTCTTTGCATCAAAGAACAGATAACTGGAGGCTGTTTGATATTTTATATTCTTTCAAAGTTCGTAAAGATGAGTTGGGTGGCTGAGTGGTTAAATGTGTACAGTTTGGATCTATTATCGATTCAAGTATTTTATTTTCAAACCCAAGCTTGTATGTGATGGAGAGTAGAGTTGCCTGGGTAACATTTGTTCTGTTACTTCCTAATGCTAAAGACCCCACTTATCACATGTTATTCCCAAAATGACTAAGTTTTATTGGACTTAAACCTGTTTCTTCCAATGTTTAAGAAAATAACGAAGTATTCTAGTGAATGAAGTATTCTAGTGAACGAAAGTTAATTTTTATTTCATGTGGAAATTTGCACACATGACTGAATAATTCATGCACAATGAGAAAAATAGATGTAGATTCATTTACAGAACTGGACAAAAAAAAAACACATTTTATACAAAATATTTGTTTTATTACAAATTCTACTGAATGATGCAATAGAAACTCAGGGATAACTATTTAATTTACTATATTCACAGAATGGTTTGTCAGTTATATATTACTGATGTATTTATATATTGTTTCAGTGGCGGCGGCAGCCGTCGGTGGTTGGAGGGGCAAAGCTGGGGCAAAGTCCAAGGTTAAGGGGGCAAAGGTACGCGTATCAACTAAGGGCGGGGGGGGGGTCTCCCCCAGAAAATTTTGAAAAACAGGCTGCCAGAAATGCAGCCTGGCAGTATTTCAGGCAATGACCGTTGAGGTAAAGTGTCAAATGAACGGACTCAACGAATCCTACTCTCGAGCGCCAATGTCGGGAGTATTTATGGAGGGTATAGGGGACCTCCCCCAGAAAATTTTGAAAAATAGACTTTCGGAAATGCTCTCTGACAGCATATTCAGTCAGGCACCGATCGTCGAGATAAATAAATCTGACCACATACTGTCCGTAGCCTGATCACTAGTTTATACGATCAGAGACCAAAATGGCAAACGAGCGGACTTGCGAACATCAACGAAGTACCTTTGTGTTCGCTAAAGTAGCGAGTCCTTGTGGGGGTTTTGGGGCCCTCCCCAAGAAAAATTTGAAAAATAGACTGATTGAAATGCTGCCTGACAGTATTCAGGCACCGATCGTAGAGATAAAAAGAGCTGATCGGATGTCACCTCTGGCCTGATCACTAGTCTTTCCGACCCTATAGGGAGGAAAGTGTCACATGAAACTCAATGAAGTTCCCAATAATTTGAAAAGTAGACTGCCCGAAATGCAGTCGGGCAGTATTTCAGGCATTGATCGTCGAGATCAAGATACCGCCTGTCGCCAAATTACTAGTTTATCCGACCAGAGAAGAAAGTGACAAACGGGCGGAGTGAGTGAATCAAAGTGAATTCATATTTTCGCCACTATATTTTGTGAAATAAACGGACTTGCGAACCTCAACGAAAATTTGAAAAGTAGACGGCCCGAAATGCAGTCTGGCAGTATTTCAGGCATTGATCGTCGAGATACAGATACAGATACCGCCTGTCGCCAAATCACTAGTTTATCCGATCAGAGAAGAAAGTGTCGAGCGGGCGGAGTAAGAGTGACTCAAAGTGAATGAATATTTTCGCCACTATATTTTGTAAAATAGAATGCAGCCAGGTAGCATTTCAGACATTTTTTTTTCCCGAAAATTATTGGGGGGGCAAACAGAGGGCAGGCAAGATTTTTGGGGGGGCAAATGCCCCCCCTTGCCCCCCCTTGGCGCCGCCACTGTATTGTTTATGTATATTTGTGAAGAAAGGGTTACAGGCATTTATTGGCACTGGAAAGAATTGTTTATTTAGAATAAAAAAATAAATATTCATTTATTTAGAATATTACTATTTGTTCGTACACTTTAATTAGTTTGGTTTTGTATAAATTACAAATTTTACTCTTGTTATTTATTTATTTATTTTTTGTTTATGTTAAAATATTATTTATTTATTTTATATTCTTACGTCATACCTCTGGAAGAATTGTTTATTTAGAATAAAAAGATAATACCTTAATTAAAATATAATTTTAAGGATAAATACGTTTTTTTTTAGAATTAGTCTTGTTCATGCAATCAAACCGCCCAACAAAATGTGTAAAAGTACGCATTACGATGGTTGTGAGGTCTCTAGAGGTCACAATTTTAATTCGATTTTGATGAAAGTTAAAACATATCTTTATATCCCAAAGATCTCAGTCCCTTTTGATATTTGGGGGTTGGATGGCCTAATGGTTAGCGTGCGCATGCTGTATCATACGGCCTGTCATTGAGTCAACTGGCGTCGTTGTACATGGCAAGGAGTAAAGTCGCCTGTCCAACCTCGTGGGTTTTCTCCGGGTACTCTGGTTTCCTCCCACAGCTAAAGACACAAGCGAATTATTGAAATAAAATTAAACCATATGTTAGTCCCGAAAGGACCTAGTTTGTGTCGAGTGAACGTTAAACCCCATTTGTCTTTTTGATATTTGTGCATTTCAGACCATAACTTTCTTTATTATTGCCCCTGATTGTACAAAAAATTGTGTTCGTTTTTAGATTGTTCTCTATCCATCTCTTGCAAAATGTATGTTTATCCTGCCTGGCAGCCACTGGTTTCATCAAGGCTGACCACCGATCGGTTATTTTGTCAAGATTGATTATGTCCACCTGGTCACGCTCACACAGGGAACTATTAAAATGGGTTCATCTATCTGGCTGTGACACATTCTAATTGAAGTGGAATGTTTAAACTTTGTGTAGATGTTTATTAGGTAACTGCGATGATGGAGTTCGAAAAAGAGCATTTTCTGCTTAGGGTAACCAGAGATGGATGGAGGTAAATGCGATGATGGAGTTCGAAAATGAGCATTTTCTGCTTAGGGTAACCAGAGATAACAATTTGATTGGTTGATCATTTCAGCCAGTGGTGAAACACAATATTTTCTCTTAATTGAGGTAGACTTTGGAACACGATAACTTTGGTTCCAATTGGATGAAACTCATTCTGTAAGTAGTGATAAGCAATTTGATTGCTCAAGACTTTGAAACATAACAACTCTGAATTTAACTGAGGTAGAATGTTTAAACTTGGTATTGGTGTTCACTAAGTGAATGTCTTGAGTTCAATAATTAACATTTTCCTACTAAAGCTAAGCATAGCTAAGCAATTTCATTGGTCGATGCTTTGGGACAAGATGAAATTGATTTCAACAGATGGAAAGTGAAACACCGGAGTTTAATTGTGAATATTTTATGCTTAGTAGACTAAGATTAGATAGTTATTTTGATTGCTCAGTACTTTGGTAGAAGATGAATGTACAATGTGCAATTTTCAAGCAAGTTTGGAAGTTGTAACCAAGAGATAGAACTTTTTACGCCCCAGATCACTATTAATGGCCCTTGATTTCTTCAATAGGTGGAGGATAATTATTCAACTTATATAAAGACCACGCATTGCATACAGTAGATTAATGCTATTTAACTAAATGGGAGTGTACCAACATTTGTATTCACATTTCTGACTAATACATGTATTAATATGTATCACAAAATAATAGCTGTGGGCAACCATCCATTTCACAGGGTGTGTCTCTAAATTATGTTTGTTTTTGGGAGGTGGGACATCAATACTTTATGTGTGAAGTTTTCCATTTATGTCAGATATCAGCAATATAATTCATCATTGAGTCCTTTCCGTTACTCAGGCCTTTAGTTCATTGCCAAGGACTACCAGGATGTAGCTGTGTTTGAATCATCATCACTTTAGCTATAGCAACACCATTGTTATATTATATCTCATAATAACTGTTATATAACAGGTTCATGAAGTTTATTTTATAACCTCTAGCTAATGAAAGACTATTTGCCAGAATATACCAAAATACCAGAATAAGCTGTGAGCTTCAGCACAATTATTATTCATAAAATTGTATATTTGCTCGTACGAGGATTTTTATACTGGAATACAGAACAAAACACCAGAATACGTTTTAAAAATTGCAAAATACAGTCCTTCACGTTTAGCTTTCGCTCCTGTGCCTCTCAACACACCTCGACTTTCCTTCGCCTCGACTTTCCTTCGCGGCAGTCATTAAAGACTCCTGCATATCAGCTAAATCGCTCTCCTAAATATTGAGATTAATAAACTACTTTCAGTTTTTGTTTATTTTTAAACTGCATACATCCAATCATGCATGTTGATAATTCTGAAGCTACCATATTTATTAAACATATTATTCACCATATATTAAACAAGACTAAAGTTTAAATACAATTTGGCTGTCATTAATTAGAGAATGTAGCATTACTCTTGCAATATGATTAAGAAGAGCTTTTCTATGGGCGCTTTTTTCTCATTTTTATACGCCCACATTTTCATGTGGACGTATTATGTCGTCACCCCTGTCCGTCCGGACGTCCGTCCACAATTTGTTTGTGGACTCTCTACAGGTCACAATTCTTATCCGATTTTGACGAAACTTGAAATATAGGTTTATCCCCATAAGATCTCGGTTCCTTTCGATCTTGGCATGTATCGGATCGGAACTTCATGGATTATGGCCCCTGATTGTACGAAAAATCACGTTTTTAGCTTGTGGACCCTATAGAGGTCACAATTTTGAACCGATTTTGATGAAACTTGACATGCATTTTTGTAACCCAAAGATCTTGGTTCCTTTCGATATTTGGGCCTATCGGAATGTAATTTCCTGAATTATGGCCCCTGATTGTCCGAAAAATCACCCTTTTTAGCTTGTGGTCCCTCTGGAGGTCACAATTATTATTCGATTTAAAAAAACGTTTGATTATATCACCGTTACACCCTAAGGAAGGTTGAGTTTGAATTTCGGGAAAATAGGACGAAAATTGCCATACAAAATGGCCGCCGTTTGTACGCGAATACTGTTAAAAAATGGTATATCAAGGTTGTGGACCCTGTGGAGGTCACAATTTTGATTCAATTTTGATGAATCTTGAAATTCATGGTTATAACCCAAAGATCTTGCTTCCTTTCGATATTTGCGCATATCGGATCGTAACTTCCTGAATTATGGCCCCTGATTATACGCAAAATCGCCTTTTTTTTAGCTTGGAGGTCACAATTATTATTTTCGATTTAAAAAAACGTTTGATTATATCACCGTTATACCCTAAGGAAGGTTGAGTTTGAATTTCGGGAAAATAGGACGAAAATTGCCATACAAAATGGCCGCCGTTTGTACGCGAATACTGTTAAAAAATGGTATATCAAGGTTGTGGACCCTGTGGAGGTCACAATTTTGATTCGATTTTGATGAAACTTGAAATTCATGGTTATAACCCAAAGATCTTGCTTCCTTTCGATATTTGCGCATATCGGATCGTAACTTCCTGAATTATGGCCCCTGATTATACGCAAAATCGCCTTTTTTTTAGCTTGGAGGTCACAATTATTATCCGATTTAAAAAAACGTTTGATTATATTACCGTTACACCGTAAGGAAGGTTGAGTTCGAATTTCGGGAAAATCAGACCAAAATTGCCATACAAAATGGCCACCGTTTGTACGCGAATACTGTTAAAAAATGGTATATCAAGGTTGTGGACCCTGTAAAGGTCACAATTTTAATTCGATTTTGATGAAACTTGAAATTCATGGTTATAACCCAAAGATCTTGGTTCTTTTCGATATTTGCGCTTATCGGATCGTAACTTCCTGAATTATGGCCCCTGGTTATACGCAAAATCCCCCTTTCTTTAGCTTGTGGTCCCTCTGGAGGTCACAATTATTAACCAATTTAAAAAAACGTTTGAATATATCACCGTTACACTGTAAGGAAGGTTGAGGTTGAATTTCGGGAAAATCGGACCAAAATTGACAGCCAAAATGGCCGCCGTTTGTACGCGAATACTGTTAAAAAAATGATATATCATGGTTGTGGTCACAATTTTAATTCGATTTTGATGAGGAAGGTTGAGTTCTAATTTCGTGAAAATCGTACCCAAATTGCCGGACGAAATGGTCACATTTCTAGGTTGTGTACCGTCACACCATAATCATTGTCGGTTTCGAATTTCATTAATATCAGACTGGAACTGACCAACTAAATGGCTGCTCCCAATACAGTATGAAATACAGGACTTAAAGATGTAGGAAAAATCGCTTTCGGTATTGCTTGTTCTGTCCATCTCTCGAAAATGTGGGCGTATCCTGCCTGGCAGTGCCAGCCTATCTTTTCAGAAATGAAACATTTATAATACACTAAAAGCTGATTAAGAGTAACAACTCATTAAGTAATAATCAGAAAATCATTAGAATTTGTTTGTTTTTTATAAAGTTCTGCGTCCACAAGATTTTTTGAAGTGATCAAGGGCCATAACTCTGGCAGTAATTATCGGAAATCGCTGAAAATGAATAGGCTTCTTCGTCTCATGAATGAATTAAAAGTCAATCGGATATTAACTTAAGCCGCAAGAGCGTTCACAAGATTTTCCAAAGTGATCAAGGGTCATAACTCTGGCAGTATTTATCAGATATCGCTGAAAATCAATAGGCTTCTTCGTCTCATGACCTTAAACACTGTGTATAAATTTAAAGTCAATCGGATATTAACTTGAGCCACTAGAGCGTTCACAAGATTTTTCAGAGTGATATGGCTGAAAAGAAAATCAATAGGCTTCTTCGTCTCATGACCTTAAACACTGTGTATAAATTTAAAGTCAATCGAGTATTAACTTTAGCCTTTAGATCGTTCACATGAAATTGTGGACGACGGACCATGTGGGCGTATAAAAATGTTTGATTATATCACCATTACACTGTAATGAAGGTTGAGGTCGAATTGCGTAAAAAAATCGAACTAGAGCGTTCACATCAAATTGTGGACTATGACCATGACCTTAAACACTGTGTATAAATTTAAAGTCAATCAGATATTAACTTTAGCTGCTAGAGCGTTCACAAGATTTTTCAAAGTGATCAAGGGTTATAACTACTCATAACTCTGGCAGTAATTATCGGATATCGCTGAAAATCAATAGGCTTCTTCATCTCATGACCTTAAACACTGTGTATAAATTTAAAGTCAATCAGATTTTAACTTTAGCCACTAGAGAATTCACAAGATTTTTTATGGCTGAAAATCAATAGACTTCTTTGTCTCATGACCTTAAACACTGTGTACAAATTTAAAGTCAATCGAGTATTAACTTTAGCCTCTAGAACGTTCACATGAAATTGTGGATGACGGACCATGTGGGCGTATAAAAATGTTCGATTATATCACCATTACATTGTAATGAAGGTTGAGGTCGAATTTTGTAAAAAATCGAACCAAAATTTTACAAGATAGGACTGTTTATAGATACAATCTATTTTAAGCCTTTATTTTAATACAATTTAAAAATATAACTTAAAAATATAAAATTCCTGCTTTAAAATTGACTGGAATTATTCAGAAGTCAGAATTCTATCCAAATACTTTGATTGCCTATATTTTTTATATGTTTCAGTTCTATAAAAACAGAGAAATTAAAAATATTAGATCAAGACAAATTTGAAGACCTTAAAATTCGGTATGGTGCTGATTTACCGGACCAACTTTATTTTAACAAAGGATTGTAAAATATTTCAGGAACATGTAAAAGTATTATCTTGCAAGAATGGATTAGTTTTTTTAGTTCCCAACTATCTGACTGCTCCCTTCCCCCATAAATAATAAAGAAGACAACAAATGATTTCTGTGTGGTTTAATAGTTAATTGTAAGACATTAAGTAATAAAGTGATACTGCATGATGTCGTCAGCCTGAGTGTTATTTCAATATATTAAATAACTTAAAATACAGACAATGCCCTGCAGTACATTTCAATGAAAACCTTTGCGCATATTCAATATTCATTTAATATTAAATAATGTACTATTGTCACTAAGTGTTGTTTAATGGTCGAGAGCGAGACATTAAGTAATATATTGTAACAAGAGGGCCGTAGGCCCGAATGTTTTTACAATATATAACGCAATGTTTTAAGTTCGAGACCATTAAAAAAACTTAAAATATAGACAATCCGTACATGCTTTTTTCAGTGAAATGCGTCACATGAGTCCAATATTACACTAGTATAAATAAAGTATGATCGGCAAGTTGCCCGTACTATTATTTGAAATAATGATACGCCAACATCAAAGGGTGATGTCACGTCTGTATTTTAAATGACTAATGATTAGTGAGACATCTATGAAAATCATTTCAATGTGATTATTAAGCCACGCATACAATTGAAAAGTTAATTTCTTAAATATATTACATCTAGTGATCTTCTTCCAAATGGCTCAATACTGTTGGCTGATACTTTTAAATAAGCTATTTGGATTATTGCTTAGTTTGCTGTTTATCTAGGGCCACCCTTTTAAAATGTTACTAAAATCATTTTAATATTAGATCTAAAGGAAATGATTAATATTATTATGAATTCAAGACCGACCCGGTAAAATGTTATACTCAATTTTGTTTTGGATCTGAAAGCAATGATTATTATAAATTTAGGACTGCCCATTTTAATTATTTCTCACTTACTTTAATGTTAGATCTGAATTAAATGATTAATATATGAATCTAATAGAATTTTAATGTTTTACTGAAGAAAATTGTTGGATTTATGGATTAATTCAAATTCACCGGAGTAATAAATTAATTATTCACAGATTAATACTACATATTTTGTATTATGTGTTGGATTTTGAATTTAAATAAACCTAGAGCTGGATATTTTTTCTATTAGTTTTAAATGATTATTTGGACTTTTGATTCAAATTGTAGATATATCAAACTTTAATATTATATACCCATGCAATCAAATAATGAGAGCATTTTTTCCTGAGATTATATTAGTGTTTATACAATAAAGATAATGTATCTTGTTAATTTCATATCTTATACATTTATTATACATGCTTTAAAAGTTATTGAAATATATTAATGTAATTAATTGGATTATTATGATTTTAATTTAGCCTTTTGTTTGTGTTTTATGCAATGTTAAAAGATTTATTATACATTCTGTAAAAGTTATTGAAATATATTAATAAAATTAATTGGATTATTAGGATTTTAATTTAGCCTTCTGTTTGTTTTTAATGCAATGTTAAAAGTGGAAACAAAGTGATCATCACAGGCCCAACAGAATTGAAAGCTATGATCTAAGCCGCATTCATTAGACCACCCGACCCCTATGAACTAATGAAATTCCATGGTTAAGGTTAGTGATTTGACCTGTAGGGTATGTTGGCATTTTAAACCAATCCTGGATTATTGATATCTGACAGTATTGCACACCCGTCATATTCTGTAGTAATTATTTTTTTCACCAAAGTCACAGCAATCACTATACATAAGAAAATTTGTATTGATGGCGATATTTTATATTTTATTATTTATTTACACTGACTGGACGACCATTACAGACATAACAAACCATACAAAACATTACTTAAAGCCAGTACACATGTATCAATAATACATTTCACTATCCCTTCAACGTGAAATTTTACAGCTATATAACATCCAACATGTCATAAAAGGTATTCATTTACATCTTAACTATCCATAAATATTATGATAAAAATTCCCTATATTCTAATATCACAAAACACATATATATTTTTATATTATTATACATTACGAATAATCAGTAATAACATTTCATTTTTACAAATGTAACCTTGAATAAGAAATAAACAACACTTTGTTCACTAGGAACTAGAAATCTGATCACAATACAAACACTTAAGAATAGTCATCTTCCCGAAACTAGATTAATTAAATACTTGTTACCCTCATAAAGTAAAATTAAACAGGTATCATTTAAACAACCAGTATAAATTAACCTTAACCAATAACATAATCATTTAGCATTGGGAAACACATTAACAGAACACAATTTTTTTTATGGGAAACAATCACTGGTTTTATTCTAAAAACACCACGTTTCCAAGATGTTGTGCTTGTATTTCTACCTTTATTACCTCATTAACTATTACATGTTTTTACCCAATGGCCAACTTTGAAGGTGTTCATAATTAGTTAATATTATTCTTTATCTGGACTTTAAGCCTATTAGTTTGTTAATTGTTTGTTTTCAATCTTTTACTTTTTATTGTTATCTTATCGCTGTAAATGTCTTAAACATGCATTATGCAAGAGCAAAATCTGTTTATTACAAGTCTTTCTTTAGGTCTGAAATGTTATCTAAATTATCAATCAGACATAAGTTTACTTATCCAGACCATAATAAACTCTTGATGTCGAGGCTAGCCTTCGATGTTGGTTGGATTAGATTCCTATATGCCGCGGCCATTGATAATTAAATCAAAAAAGTGGATAATCGAAACTATGCTGTTTATATTAATGATTTTAGTAATGATGACCGAGACTATGCGAAAATTTCATCCACTTTGTTCTTTACTTTTACACTATCTAATTTTTAACTATTTTAGTGAGAACTGCCATCTCTTTATTCTATTTGCCATAATGTATCTTTAATCAGGCAACTCGAATATACATTCAACTCAAGTTTACTAAATGTCCTGTATTAAAGTAAGAACTTTTAACCATATGGAATTTATTTGAAGAACAGTTTTTAATATGTAAATAATCCACGGGTTCAGCTATGTGTTTTTTACTGCAAGCACTAAAAATCCCAAAGACACTGTCTTACCCAAAAAGGTTGGAACAAGCATACTTTGTGACTTCCTCTGGCAATTTTCTTTGCAAGCACTTCTCTACGATATCACCCTTGATGGAAGTGGATATCACCCTTGGTGGAAGTGAACGTTGAACTAAAGAAACAAACAAACTAAATGTCATTATGCTTCATAACTATACTTGTCGAAACGTCCTGCTTTCACTATTTTAGAATAAAACCAGCGATTGTTTTCTATGAAAATTGTGTTCTGTTATTTTTAACAATAACAGTTGCTGATCCACTCATATATATTGCAACATATGAAAATTCCTGGAACACCCTTGGAATTGTTTGATGTAAAACCAAAACTTTATCATTTATTCAAACTATTTTCATTCTAACATTTTTGAGTTTTTTTGAAAATTTATACAACGATTCACATATAAGATCATGTGGATATCTCAAATATATGGGCAACAGTATAAAAGTTTTATTACTAAAAATGACATCTGTTTCCCTTAAAATTGAAAATGTATTTGTAACTAAACATGCAGCAATAAAGGTGCACACTTTAAAAAATCTTATTGTAGTTTTCCAAACAATCCTACACCCATCCCCATTCTTTATCAGAATGATGATCATATGAGACAACTATCTCAAGCCAGAGTGAACTCCAAATTGGATCTGGAAATGTTTAAATATAAACCACCCTCTTTAGTCAAACTTTACAAATGTGTGCACAGAACTATTGGAGACAATAGAGCAGCAGAGTAAAGTTCTGTACAAATAGCTAACCCATTCATAGGAGCTAAATCTCTATTCTTTGGAACCTAAAATGGGTCAAATTTAAAGCACATATTAATGTATATAAACTGATTTTCATTCATTTTTTGAAACTTTTATTGTAATTTCTAATCAGTTTTTTTTTGTCTAAATATGTGAGCAGTTCAAACTGAATGGCAGTCACTCATGCCTGGTTCGTCCAATATACAGGATTTTGCCACGTTCTTCAAGGCGCCTCATTACATATGGTTACTAATATTAATATTATCATGATTGTGTCTAAAATATTGGATAGTACGAACTCATATTTTCACAGCAAGATAACATCAGTATTGATTGAAATGGACCAATAAATCATCTTTGCAATGCCGAAGACTGTGGCTAATACTGAGTTAAAGTACATCAATTTAATTGACCACCTTGCAAACTGTTCAGATCTACATAGAGTGAAGGGCATTGAAAGCATAAAAAAAAAACAAATTTTAGATTTCGTATCTGAATCAGATTGTTATAGTCCACGGGTGATGTTGGCTTTATGGATATGATACATAAATAAATAATTGAATAACATGAGATTATAATGGAATGGCATATTATTAGTTATTAATTAAAATAAACAGTATAGTAATAAACAAATGTGTTATGTAGAATGTTGATGCAAGACCTCTCATTTGAAATTGTTACCAGCCAGTCAATTTTTAGAGTAATTTGTTCATTAGCCAATAATAAATAAAAATGCAATTATTGTATTCATAGTTAAATTCTCTGAAATACCTAATGTCATGTAAATTCACTGACAGGTTAATTCTCCAGCCGATCAATTTCACTGGCAAATGTGACTGAAACAACTACCCTGCTTCAATCTCGGTTTGCATAATGAAACAAATTTCTAATATAAATCAATCCAATACCCCATTTCGAGAAACAATCCATCTATACAAACAGGAATAAAATCTATAAAAATTCAATCTGTACAGTTTTTATCAGATATTTACCTACACTTTCTTTAGATATTTTAAAACATTACACATTCATTTACATGTATATATGTTAGTGGTAATTAATATGAAATTATATTAGGAATATATTATAAGCTCCAAGTTAAATAATGTGTAATAAATATGTAACTATCCCTTATAATGTGTAATAAATATGTAACAATCCCTTCACATATTAAATTTATGTAACTATCCCTTCACATATTGAATTTATCATATTTCAATGCGAATATCATGATTTCTTCAGAAACGTTGGATTCTGTAATTATTATTAATAATGTTAACATAAATGGCAGTTAGCGAGTTATAATTTCTTGAAACAAAAGGAATTTTGAATAGACTGAGAGATAAGCCTCATAACGATAACATACATGTATGAAAAAAGAGAATCAATCAACAACAATTAGT
This sequence comes from Patella depressa, assembly GCA_948474765.1. Lineage (NCBI taxonomy): Eukaryota > Metazoa > Mollusca > Gastropoda > Patellidae > Patella > Patella depressa. The sequence continues at coordinate 53,851,376 of OX419715.1, read as the reverse complement.
TTTATAACAACAAGTGGGTAGTTATTAAACAAGTGCACATTATAGCTATACACACACTATCTACGTTTATTTTTTTTCTATAACTTAATGAATTATCTCCCTTGTTTTTTTAATTTGCTGTGTGGGTACATTTATAATGGATTATGCAGTGAATATTATTATTTAAAGATACAGTTCCGGGTACAAACTGGGTGATTTGATGATATATTTGGCTTAAAAACATATTCAAACTAATTGATTTATCATAATTTTGTTTCAAATCCTTCTCAAAACATTTTAATTGCCAAGGAATGCCCTGCTCTAAAAATTGATCAAAAGAGGTCATGTTTTGTCATGTGACTTACCTCTATAGCAACGGGGGGGTGTGAAGACGAATGAGAATTCATTGTATACACAAGACGATGTGACTGTAATCGCTGACTATTTATTACAAATATTGAATCCTAATTAAATTATCGGATTATCCACCGCCTGTGTCTTTTCCTGTGATTTTTATTTCAGAAAGTGGCGTATGTCTAACTACGTAGTCTAACTCTTCATAAAGTTTATCAACATGTACACAAAGCGCTCAATGTTTGCATGCAGCCTTTCGACGTCACGCAGGCAGACATTCCTAATCGTTGGGCTGTTGATTAGGGGAACCCTGACTTTTTTGTCGCATATGCGCTCCTTGCGTGTTGTTCAGGGAATCCAGTTTTTTTCTGGTAAGATTGGATATCTCTACTTTCCATATATACCATAATTGCCATACATTTATAGGCAATAAAAATCGGATAAATACTTTTCTGGGAACCAATCTTTAAGTCTACTACTGACATTTATACCACATTATAATATATATACATGTAATATACAATATAAACATAAATATCAACTCATCCAATATACATGTATCCACAATACACCTGAATGGATATATCCTGACCTTTTATATATTTTTAAACCAACCCAATTTGGACATACTGCTTTCCTACATTCTATTTTAGCATAACAATACAGGTTCATAATCCTTCACTTTTTAAAAAAAAACCCACAAAGCTCTTTAATTGTGAACTATCTGTACTATTATGCTACTCTGTCTCTTTGTAATTACAGACTTTATTTAAATCTGAATGTTCTTCAGGAATGCTAGAACCATATTTTATCTTATTCAAACAACACATCATAATCTTTTCGAGAGTTGTCAAATGCCTCCTCAGAACATATTTAAATGTGAGAGGTGGGGTGATAATATTAACTCATTGACCCCTAGAGCTAATTATGTTAATTAATGCTTAATCTCCTAAGCCAATTAACCAGACTATGGCTTCTATCCCTAGTGTTAATTAAAAGATTATCCACTAATCTCACCTATTGCAGATATCCCAAAACAAAACCAAAACTATTACTCCAATCAAAAAATATTTATATTACCAAATGTAGAATTAAAAACAAGCTTTACAAGGGTGTTTTTTTGAAACAAAAATACCAAATAATAACAAAGTTATTCCTTATCATAAAAAGAACTATGAATGTAAAAGAACATTACCGGGTACGTTTAATTTAATAATTATGAAGTATGAAGTTACACTTTACTGATCCATGCATCACACAGTAAGCACAATTGATTAATTTAGTCCATAACCAGTTTTTAGGATTGGCACTGTAAATAATGTTGGCAATCTCAAATTTCGTCAACCGTTATGTTCCTGCATTTTTTTTTTTCGAACCCCATTGAATTTCTCAATGTGATATCTATTTAATCTATTGCCCATTGGTTTCGTCAAGCAAGTTTGGTCAAAAAGATAAACTAAAAAAAAATTAAATTTGTTTTTCTCGCGTTCTAATATGTATTATGGGCCTAGCCATCTCCTAAAAATGATGGGCATCTAACGGAATTCAGTGCATCATTCCAAATAAAATCCTTGTTGAAAGTTGAATCTCGAAGATTGGCCGCCATTTTGGTTCGCTTCGTCACTAGCTATTTCGGAGCCTTCGTGTTCCTCACTCGAATTGTCATTCAATTCGCTGTCCAGGATATTATTATTGCTAATTTCTGCGTCTAATATATCTTCCAGTAAAAATCCTTCGGAGTCTGAGTCGGAATCATTGTCCATACCGACGAAATTATTAACAATCTAGGCGTACAAAACTGACATTCATTTAACAAAATGGCGACCCCTGAAAATATTTTTCCTTTAGAGTTCGCGACCTTATGACCCCGAAAACCTGTGTTGTGACGTATAGTTTACGACTTCAATCAAGTTCAATCATTAGCTAAAACTATATATTTATTAGCTAATTACGTCTGGAAAGCGAATCGACGTTTTTTAAAAACTTTATTGATCAATCAAACGTACATACGAAAGAGACCGACAGCAGTCGTTGCCGGGAAAGTTTTTTTGTGAGTTTACGACCTTATAACACCTAACACCTTGTTGTGACCTAGACATTTTATGATACCAATCATTAGTTGAAGCCATTGTTTTAGGGAATTACAACTTTTGGAATGTCAAGCGTTTTTTTTTATAACTTTATTGGTCAATTAAACAGTACATCAAAGCGGTCGACCGTCCAAAATGGCGACCGATATGAACAGAATATTCTCGTGAGCTCACGACCTTATAACCCCTGAAGTTTTGTTGTGACGTGTGCATTTTTTATGATCATTCGTTAGTTAAAACTATATTTGATTAGATTAACTACTTTTAGTTAGTCAATTGGCTTTAATTTAACAATTTATGGTTCCAGGAAACAATGTAAAAAATAGACCGCGAATTTAAGTCGCTCGGGGATGCCACTAATAATCAGTGGACCGTATATTCAAGCTATCGGTATAGGAGAGGGGTTTAATTGGCCCGTATATTCAAGCTATCGGACCCGATGAGTTAATAGATATAAGTATTATATAAAATTACAACATTATATGTATTCTTTGATTTAAAACCAACAATACCATGAGCTAGCTTGTGAGGCAATCTGTACATACAAATATATAATCCAAATAGCAAAATGTATCCAAGAAACTTAACATTCAGGTTCTTCAAAAGTGTACACTAACCAAAAGTTTTGTATCTTTGATGATTCTGGATGTTTGGTGATGTGACATCACTAAATTTTTCTGATTGATTATTGTTCCTTGACTACAGCACAGTGACAAACACATTTACTTGTATACTGGGTAGCATATGGAGGCCAGTACATATAGAAAAGAAAGTTAAATTTACATGTATGCCCCATATATAAATAGAAGACCATCAAGATATAATCAAGATGGACTTTGACTAAATAATTTTCCCATGTATAAAATATACCATATGGTGTAAAGTTATTGGTAACATAAGTGTCTTCTGTCAGCTTCATAGGCTTTTACTAGGGTTCTTACTATTTTACCATTATTTTGAAGCAATTGTACATTATAGATAGACTAATCTAAATACACTGTATTTGATACATTGTCTGGTGTTTTGCAGCATTTACTTCATAAAGACTGTACCATACAAGTATAAACATCACTCAATAATGTTAATTATTGATTTTTATAGAATTGTCTGAATCGTGTCCTGTGTACACCCAGCTCAATTACTGAATGCCACATTTCCAATTGGACTAAGTTAACCGAAATAAAAACCCTGGTCTATGCCTCTAAAATATACATTAGAGAAAATGGGGTAACACACCAGATGGTACATAAAAAGCCTATTTTGAAAAATTAGAAGTGTGTACTTTTTCATTTGAGGTCATAAAATTAAATAATGGCCATGGCTTAATTTATATTGAACTAATGTTTATTTTTAGTACAGGTACTTGTGATTAAGTACTGCTTAACTATTACTACTGGCTGGATAGACTGCCCAGATCAATGTGTGTCACAATATTCATGTTCACTTTTTATCCACAACTTCCATCATCTTCAACAAATATACATCATCTGTGGATTATAAGTTTGGCTTGTAGAGTATTTATGGTGTTCTATTAAAAGACTATGTGCCTACTTCATTCCATTATAATCAAATTATTTACACTAAAAAGAATATTCTCATAACATCACTTTATACGCATAAAACAACATGTAGACACATCAAGTAGGTACATCACATTCTAATAAATATGCAGCAATATATACAATTGGTACTACTTGATTACATTATGTATGGTAAGCGGTGCCTGCTGATTATGCTTATTCAACCACTAAAATCTAATTCCTTATTGGCATGATGTACTAGATGCTTGTTAACCACGTACAACTTACTGTAATGTGTCTTTTCTTCTTGACTGCATATCAATACAACAGTAATTTATTGAGATCTTTTTGATTATAATTATGTGCTTTAAACACCAGCAACTGTTCAGATAAATATGCATAACATTTTCACTTGCAATTTGTTAACTAGTTAAAATATCAGGTTAAATGGGTTAAGCCAATACTGGTTTAAAAAAAAGTGATGAAAAACGATATCCAATGCTGACCAATAATTGGTCTCTATAGTCAGAACAACATTATGCAGTAAAATATCCAATTAGTCTGTTTTAGTGCATCCTTTAACAGAATCCATTCTGAAAATGCTTTTCATCAAAGAACAATATCTAGCTTGCAGTCTACAGTAAAAAGCTTATACAGAATTTTAACAAGAATACATTCAAAATTCGTTACAGTGGGTTGTGGAATTTATCATTTCACATGTGCTTAACAGAAAGTTTAGGATACACAACAAGCGTTATTTAACCCTCCTTAACATCTTTTAGGTCCTTCTTTGTCTGAGCAACTTCTCGTATTGAATTTATTGTTTTATTAAACCATGTATTTTTGGAGGCTTGGATTTCTGTGATGGCTGAGTTGAGTTGATGCGTAAGATCCTGCGTTTTGCACTCCGACTCAACAAGCGCTAATTTCGTCTGTGCCAGCTCTAGTTCCAGTTCTCGGACCTGTCGTTTTAAATCAATGATGATGGGGTTTTGATCAGCAGGGTTTATAATGGGATCAGATAGCTTTACTTTACCATCTTTATCAATCAACTTAGAACAATCATCACAAGCTTTTACCGTCACCTGAAATTATTGATATTTTTATAATATTTAGAATTATAATGGGTATGTGGTCAACTCTCATCAATAATACTTCTTGTCTGAAGTGGTTAACTCCATCAATAACTAGGGAATACTTGACTGAATGTTCCTGGGCTGAATGCTGAACTCTCTCAATTCCTCATAAGGTTCTCAATCGAGTAAACAAATATTTCTGGCATTAATTGAATTTTGGGACGTTCATCAAGGGTTCCCCATATTATATTAGACTGCTTTAAATTCAATTTAATTTTGTGAGGTTTTTTGTTATATACAGAAAGAAAGGACATGTTGCCAGGTAACGAAACATATGCCCACAGCAAGCAGCTAAATCACCCGGGTGGTCGACAAGAGTTGTAATTGGGGGCCTTTACAAGACAGGTCTAAACAGATCTGAGATCAGATTATAATTTCTATTGTTTGAGGATTAATAAGATTCTACAAACTGAAACAGGGGCCTCAACTCTGCAGGTAGTTTACAGAAATTGTTGAAATTTGACAGGTTTTTTCGTTTTACTAATTTAAATAATGTATATAAAAATTTCATACAGATCAGATGATCACATTTGTCATTCAAACTTCACAAAGTAAAACAAGGGCCATAGCTCTAGAAATAATTGACGGAAATGGCTGAAATTAAGTAGACCCCTATTTCACAATCAAGCATTAAAGTTACATTATGGGAGATAAGATAAAGAGATGGCAGTTCTAACTATAATAGTTAAAAACTATATAGTGTAAAGGTAATTTGCTGAAAATATCAGTCAAATTGATCCACTATTAGCCGAGAAAAAAGCGTTTGAAATATTCACATAGCCTCAGTCATCATTACTCAAATCATTAATATAAACAGCATAGTCTTGATTATCCACTTGATTAATTTAATTATCAACAGCCATTAAGCGGCATATATGAATTTAATCCACCAACATCGAAGGCTAGCCTTGCCATGAAGAGTTTATTATGGTCTGGATATGTTAATCAATGTCTAATTGATTATTTAGATAACATTTCAGGCCTAAAAAAAGACCTGTAATAAGCAGATTTTGTTCTTGCATAATGCTATTTTAACAAGGTTGAACAAAGTGAACCAAGGGCCATAACTCTATAAGTAATTATTGTAAATTGCTGAAATTCAATAGGATTCTTCTCTTTTCTAATTTAAATGATGCATATAAATTACATACATATCGGCAGATAACTTTTGATGTTAGAGCATTCCAAAGGTCAAACAAAGTGAAACAAGGGCCATAACTCAAGAAGTAATTGACAGAATTTGCTGAAATTCAATAGACTTATTTGTTTCACTAATTTAAATCATGCATATAAATCACAAAAGGGTAGGTTCAATAAATAGAAACAAGGGCCATAACTCTAGATGTATTAAACGGAAATTGCTGAAATTCAATAGGATTCTTCATTTCACTAATCTAAATAATGCATATAAAAATTGCTGAAATTCAATAGGATTCTTCATTTCACTGATCTAAATAATGCATATAAATTTCAGAAAAATCAGATAAAGAGAAACAAGGGACATAACTCTAGACATAATTAATGGAAATTGCTGAAATTAAGTACGCTTTTTATTTTCACTAATTCAAATCATGCATATCAATTCAACAATGATCGGGTGAAATTGCTGATTTAAATAATGCATTTAAATTTCAGAAAGATCTGAAGATAACGTTTGGCATTAGAGTATTCACAAGGTTCAATAAAGTGAAACAAGGGCCATAGTTAAAGGCACTGTTGTCCATTTCTGCACCGACCAATTTGTGTTACTACACCCAATGTAAACAATGCAAATGCTGATGCTGAACAGAGTTAAAAGACGACCTTTGCATTCCACTGTGAAGCAGATAGACAGAAATGGTGTTGGAAATACATTATTCTATTTACCCGGATTCTTTGTAATTCTTCTTTTGCTGCTGTCTGCTGTTTCTCTAATCTTTCACTCAACTGAGAACAAATCTGACACAAAATTTTATACAAAATTAAACCCATCTAATATATGCAAACCAGAGAACGTTACTGAGAGTGATATGTTTAGAAAAAATAGGTTGCCAGGCAACGAAACATACGCCCACCAGCAGCTAAATCATCCGGGCAGACAACAAGAGTTGTCGTATATTAAGTAATTATCAAAAATCATTAGAATTTGTTTGGTTTTTTTATAAAGTTCTGGCCCATGCTAATGTCTAGTATACGAAACATTTAATATTATGGATATAGCTGTACAATTATCAAAATTCATTGAAAATCAATATATTTGTTGGTATCAAGACTAAGTTTCATCAAAATAAAATTAAAATTGTGACCTCTACAGGTCCACTTGATATACAATACTGTTACACTATTCGCGTACAAGCAGCGACCATTTTGTCCGTCAATTTTGGTCCGATTTTCACGAAATTCGAACACGACCTTCTTTACGGTGTAACGGTGATGTAAACAGACGTTTTTTTAAATCGGATAATAATTTTGGCCTCAAGAAGGACCACAAGCTAAAAAAATAGGTTGCCAGGCAACGAAACATACGCCCACACAGCAGCCAAATCGTCCGGGCAGTCAACAAGAATTGTTGCATATTGAGGAATTATCAGAAAATCATTAGAATTTGTTTGGTTTTTATAATCAAACGTTTTTTTTTAAATCATATAATAATTGTGACCTCCAGAGGCACCACAAGCTAAAAAGGGTGATTTTTCGTACAATCAGGGGACATAATTCAGGAAGTAATGACCCGATGGGCGCAAATATCGAAAGGAACCAAGATCTTTGGGTTTAAAACATACCTGTCAAGTTTCATCAAAATCAATTCAAAATTGTGACCTCTATAGGGTCCACAACCTTGATATAACATATTTTCACACTATTCGTGTACAAACGGCGGCCATTTTGTCCGTCAATTCTAGTCCGGTTTTCACGTAATTCAAAATCTCTCTCCATTACCATGTAACGTTGATATAGTCAAACGTTTTTTTAAATCGGATAATAATTTTGACCTCCAGAGGGACCAAAAGCGAACAAAAGCGATTTTTCGGACAATCCGGGGACATAATTCAGGAAGTTATGATCCAATGGGCCCAAATATCGAAAGGAACCAAGATCTTGGGGTTATAAACATACATGTCAAGTTTCATCAAAATCGGTTCAAAATTGTGACCTCTATAAGGTCCACAACCTTTATATAACATATTTTCACAATATTCGCGTACAAACGGCGGCCATTTTGTCCGTCAATTTTGGTCCGATTTTCACAAAATTCATACTCAACCTTCATAACCATGGAACGGTGATATAATCAAACGGTTTTTTAAATCGGATAACAATTTTGACCTCCAGAGGGACCACAAGCTAAAAAGGTCAATTTTTCAGACAATCAGGGGCCATAATTCAGGAAGTTACGATCCGATTGGCGCAAATATTGAAAGGAATCAAGATCTTTGGGTTATAAACATGCATTTCAAGTTTCATCCAAATCGGTTCAAAATTGTGTCCTCTACACTGCTCACAACCTTGATATAACATATTTTCACACTATTCGCGTACAAATGGCGGCCATTTTGTCCGTCAATTTTGGTCCGATTTTCACGAAATTCGAACTCGACCTTCATAACCATGGAACAATGATATAATCAATTGTCTTTTTAAATCGGACAACAATTTTGACCTCCAGAGGGAACACAAGCTAAAAAGGGCAATTTTTCGGACAATCAGGGGCCATTATTCAGGAAGTTACAATCCGATTGGCGCAAATATCGAAAGGAACCAAGATCTTTGGGTTATAAACATGCATTTCAAGTTTCATCCAAATCGGTTCAAAATTGTGTCCTCTACACTGTTCACAACCTTGATTTAACATTTTCACACCATTCGCGTACAAATGGCGGCCATTTTGTCCGTCAATTTTGGTCCGGTTTTCACGAACTTCGAACTCGACCTTCATAACCATGGAACGGTGATATAATCAAACGTTTTTTTAAATCGGATAACAATTTTGACCTCCAGACGGACCACAAGCTAAAAAGGGCGATTTTTCGGACAATCAGGGGCCATAATTCAGGAAGTTACCATCCGATTGGCGCAAATATCGAAAGGAACCAAGATCTTTGGGTTATAAACATGCATTTCAAGTTTCATCCAAATCGGTTCAAAATTGTGACCTCTATACTGTTCACAAGCTAAAAAACGTGATTTTTCGTACAATCAGGGGCCATAACCCATGAAGTTACAGTCCGATACATGCCAATATCGAAAGGAACCGAGATCTTAGGGCGATAAACCTATGTTTTAAGTTTCATTGAAATCGGATAAAAATTGTGACCTGTAGACTGTTCACAAACAATTGTGGACGGACGTCCGGACGGACGAACAGGGGCGACGACAATATACGTCCACATGAAAATGTGGGCGTATAAAAAGGCGATTTTTCGTACAATCAGGAGCCATAATTCAGGAAGTTATGATCCGATATGCCCAAATATCGAAAGGAACCAAGATCTTTGACTTATAAACATGAATTTCAAGTTTCATCAAAATCGGTTCAATATTGTGACCTCTACAGTGTTCACAAGCTAAAAACGTGATTTTTCGTACAATCCGGGGGCATAATCCATGAAGTTACAGTCTGATACATGCCAATATCAAAAGGAACCAAGATCTCGAGGTGATAAACCTATATTTCAAGTTTCATTGAAATCAGATAAAAATTGTGACCTGTAGACTGTTCACAAACAATTGTGGACGGACGGACGGACAGGGGCGACGACAATATACGTCCACATAAAAATGTGGACGTATAAAAACTGAAATGAGACTGAAGAACTCTAGACCGCATTATTTAAGACTTGACAAGCATAGGTCAGTATCAGAATAATCACTTCAGAGCTTCGAGTAAGGGGTAAAAAAATCACATGTTTCTTAAGATTATCAAGTCAATAGTGAAATAAATAGATTATAATCATTAATCTATTGCACATTTATCTTTTTAAAAAGGAACTGAGCAATTAAATTGCTGCTTAACTGTAGCAAAATTTCTCATGACCAAACTTTAAGAAGCAAAAGATTACATAAGATTTAGATAAAGAGCTAGACATTCTTTCCTTAGTTCAAAAATAGATAATGCAGAATGGATATATTGCAAATTTTATTCAAATTAACGCATTTCTAAGATAAGTAAAATATTAGCCTTTGCAGGTTTGACAAGATGTATGCATTGATTCTAACCACCGTACTGGTTGTTCGAGGCTTCACCTCGCTTCTCCATTTCTAACTCAAATCATTAAATGGCCAAACCATTTTAATCTATTTAATATTGAAGATGTGCAGTGGCATCAAGAGTTGATTATGGTCTTGTAAATAATGTCTAAATAATAGTTTATATCACATTAAGGCCTAAAAAAGGACCTGCAATATGCAGATTTAGTTCATGAATAATGCCTGTTTAATTCATGGATGGTATTGTTGTATTCAAACTAGACCCTCTCACTGAAGAATCAAACCAGTGATAAATGACACAATGAATTTTTAAATCACACACATACATACCTGTTTATAATCTGCTATTATTAAAGTATTTCTACTTCCTTCAGCTTCTGCTCTGTCTAATTCTCTTCTACACATCTCTTTTAACTAGAAAATACACAAAATACATTTAAAACATTACAGACTTGAGTAGAAAATGTTCATTATTAAACATAGTCATGGACACTGATATAAAAAACCAGGGCCCTGTTTCACGAAATTTTAACTTAAGATAAAATCCAATTTTAGTAGATACTTCAATTTTGATTGGCTAAGCACTAAAATCAATCTAATATTATCCAATCAAATTACTAAAATTGGGATCTTATCTTAGTTAAAATTTCGTGAAATAGGCCCCAGGGCTTTAATTTTGAAATTTTCACTGTCAGTCATTACAGTTACAAATTAAATTCATATGTCATACCCCCTTTGTCAGCACAAAAAATTACATATTGAACTAAGCAATAAAATATTAGTAGGTCTTATAATAATTATTTATTAAAATAGCATTATGCAAGAGCAAAATCTGCTTATTACAGGTCTTTCTTTAGGCCTGAGATGTTATCTAAATAATCAATTAGACATTAATTAACATATCCAGACCATAATAAACTCTTAAATTCAAGGCTAGCCTTCGATGTTGGCGGATTGAATTCTTATATGCCGCTTAATGGCCGTTGATAATTAAATCAATCAAGTGGATAATCGAGACTATGCTGTTTATATTAATGATTTGAGTAATGATGACCGAGGCTATGTGAATATTTCAAACGCTTTTTTCTCGGCTAATAGTGGACCAATTCGACTGAAATTTTCAGCAAATTACCTTTACACTATCTAGTTTTTAACTATTATAGTAAGAACTGCCATCTCTTTATCTTATCTGCCATAATGTAACTTTAATGAAATATTCCTTTTTTGGTTATCTAAATAGCGTTTATCAGAGCCTTATATATAGAGAGTCTGGCCAACTGAAGTCGTGGATGCCATTTTGTTACCCATTCTTATGTGCACAGTACAGCGTGCGACCGATTTATATGTTTCAGATTTGCACAACTGTATTTTTATGTTCACTCAAGTGTACGCTGTGTCAAATTCAAAGGTTTTATTCCCAAGTATATAAAAACAATTCGAAAGTTCACTCGTGGATGAATTCATAATTAAACATATACAAATTAACTCAAATGGCAACACTTTACGCCATCTAGATGTAATTTAAATCGAAATCTACCTAACAAAGGCTAGGCCTATATTTGGGCCTACACTGCCAACGTGTCTTTCTCCAATTCATAACAAATCTTCGAAAATTTATTCATCAATGAATTGAATATGTCATTAGGTTCGGAATTTCTTCAAACTACAACAAGAATCTACGGTCGCTTTAAATCATTTAAAACATGAATGACCGGAGGATACTAATTACTATTAATCTAGGCCTATTAGCCTATTACTTACATCACACAAGTAGGAATTTTGCCAGACTTCCCACAATTGACACCTTTTCGCATTTTTTGGTAACATTTGCAAATAAATCCCTTGCCCATCTCTTGTATGGCATTTCACACCCACAAAACCGACCAATTATGTCATTAAAATCACGTCAAACTAGGCTACTATCTATGCGACCGATTCTTTTCAGATGGGTAACATAATGGCGTCCATGTGTCACGTGACCACCATCAGCCAATTATAATCGGGACACGAGTTGGCCAGACTCTCTATATATAAGGCTCTGGCTTTTATTATCTAGTTTTTTTTTACTTGGTTAAAGCTCAATGCCAAGTAACTGAATAATATGTCCAGTGGTGGATCCAGGATTTTTTTGAGGGGGGGTGACAACCAAATGTTTTGTCTCACCGACCACGGTTTACAGGGCTAATTTCTGCCGCTAGTAACATAGATGCTGATTGTGTGTCTGATAAGATGTGCACGTGTGCTATATAATATATACGATCATGCGTGCATGTGGAAGCTTGTAGGACCCGGGATTCCTATACACTGGTGGGGAGGGGGGTGACCAGTCACCCTAGTCACCCCCCCTAGATCCGCCCCTGATGTCCCAATCTTTATTCTGGTCAACAAATTGTATTATTTTACAATATTCCAATTAATTGATGATACAAATTCCATCTTAACACACCTAATTTTAAAAAATTGGAAAAAGGAATTCAACTAAATGATTTGAAAAGGTTAACGTAAACCTTTTCAAATGTGACTTGGATTTTAAAATATTTTCAAATCCTCTGGACAAGTAAAATAGGATGTGATGGATAATTTAGGACACTTAAACATCTAGTACTTAGAATAAGGCTATCATTTATTTTCTGGAACAGCCAAGCCGGCAAGAGTGTTACTATTATTGCAGAATTGTGACGTAAATCCTAATAATCAATAACTAATGAACTAATAATGACAGACTAACTTCACAGCTAGTGAAATAAGCGCCTTCAAGAATATTGTTATGCATACCAAGAGCAAACATACACACTACATAACTGTGACACTACAAAAGCCCTACATGACCCCACCCCCATATATAAATGCATATTTATCTTAGTAACTACTGAACAGATTTACTTCCTTCAACTTCCAAATATCCAGAGAAATGTTTTACTACCTGTGATGATTCATATTCTAATCTTCTTTTTTCTTCCTCCGTCTCTTTTAAAGCTTTTTTAGTAACCATTAGATCTTGTGTTAATATTTCATTTGTATCTTCAACCTGTTAAATTAATAACCCAGAATTAATCACTAGACCACAATGTTTTCATTAAATCTTTTTATTTGTAGATTATTGTAATATAATTTAGACGTGACAGCTGTATATTTCGGTAGTGATTGTTTGTGCTCTGCCTGAAAGGTATCCTGTATTTTCAAGCAGATCATGTTCTCTTTATTATAATTTAAGACAGAGAACTACAACAACAATATCAAGTCAGTTTTTGAAAATGTTCACCATTTTATCAATATTTGCAGAAGATTCTATTCCGGATCAGCTAATTAATATCAACAAATTAGTTTAGAAATAAGTTAGTGTTCAGGTTGCATCATACTCCTTGCAGTGTTCCGTTTGATTAGAGTTAATCCAACTACTCACTGCTGGAAAGAGTGAAAATTCTTGTTCTAAATCATTATTGGTCAATAGTCCCATTAACAACCTATGGCTAACTAGTAACTGCGTAACAAAATCGTGAAATTTGAAACAAAGTTCTAAATTGGACCAAATATTTTTACATAATGTTACATCATTATGCCAAATTAACCAGTGCATAGCAGAATATTGCAGGAAAACTAATTGCATGACAAACGAGGCTATCAAGAATACAATGTAAACAATACCGTATGAAGACGAACAATACTTTCTGTTTTTAATACCTTAAATCATTGTACAAAGTTTTAGGGAAGACCCCATAGTAAACGAAGGGCTGCCATGTTCCTGTACATGGGATAGATTTGATTGAACGGGAAGAATACATTCCCTCAAAAGCTCAAGTATCAGAAGCCAATCCAGCAATGGGAAGAGAGGGATTTCTCGGACCATTGCTTCAAGAATATGAGATTGCATATGTGAATATAGTTTTCATAATAATTTTTATTCAATTTAATCATATTGTAATACGTATTGCAATTCTTTTATGCTATATTTCTTTTCAAACAGGGGTTAGATAGGTCATCTATTTCATTAAACACCCAAACCAATTAAATTTACTTACACTATCTAATTCACTGCGTAAAGCCAGTTTACTTTCGACTAATTCATGAGCTAAATCATCATTCTCCTGTTCTAGCCTCATGTTAGCCTCTAATAATCTTTTATTCTCTCTCTGTAATTAATAAAATAAATCATTTCAATCTATTGGAATGAAATCTCAAGTTGCACAGACTTCCTACAAAGCTATCGCTATCACTACCTGTATCATTAGCTCTCTTTAACCAGATCTTATAAGTAAATAAGAGCAATGTACCACTCTACCAAGATTTTATTTCAAGGTGAGCATCTGATTAATCATCTGTAAAGTTCCTTTGTTAACAAAAGTTCTCCAGGAACCAAGCCAATGTTATTATGACTTTATACCACTACTCACCATTTCAACTCCTAATTTCTCTATTTTTACTACATGAGGGATTAAAATGAATTATACACTTTGGAGCTTAATAGATGCACGTTTGACTGATGTACAAATAAAATGAGTCAACTGAACTCTTGAAGAGTCGATGTATAGTTCAAGAACACCAGAGATAGAATGATCAAAATCAAAATATCTTTTATCATGAAAAGCTATTTTAGATGGGACATTCTGGATTGCTTACCTCATATCTTTCTGTTGGGTCTTCTTCTTGTTCTTTCATGGTTATATATTCTTTCTCATATTTCTTCAATTTACGAGCAGTAACCTGGTAGAATGAAGTGAAGGTTCTTTTATTCAACAATGGCTTTCTTTGGCAAAACAGCACTTGCCAAAACCATGGACCATATATAAGATGGACAGGCAGTTAGGGACATAAAACGACTGCACTATTTTCATGTTTTATTCAGATTTAAAAGGGGCTAGTTATTCACTTCCGCTTGCAGTGAATATATTTATAAAAGAAAAAACTTGACCATATCTTTTTTTTTATATTCAATATTATACTTTGTGGTTAAGTATTTTTGTCCTAATACCCGATCTGTGAAAGTACTGTGTAAGATAGAGAAATGAAATTCCAACAATCAATGAATGAATGGAGTTTGTGCTAACAAGTAATATTACTAATTTAGACCTGTCTCCCTATGTCACCCTGTATAAAACTTTATTAAATGTGAATAAATTTGTTAATGAAATTTGGTAATGTAACTGATGTTTCAATTTGCATAACCAGAAAATCGGTTGTATGTAATTTTGTCGCCGTGTCAGACAAGGACCTGAGAGGTACCAATTCTTTTTTAGTTATGATTGCCAGGACAACCTATACATGTCCATCTTATTAAATCCAGTCAATACCAAAAGACAAAAAGAATTTTATTTCATATGGAATAACCAATCAAAATTGGACTGTATCTATGTTGCTAAGATTTATAATAACATCTTCAAGAAATGTGAGTTCAAATGACTTGACCTTCATCTAGCAAATGACACATGCCACATAATTTAAAAGCATAACGAAATAGAAATCTAATTTTAATTAGATTAATTGAATTCTAAATTTACTTCTATTCAAATTTGAAGATATGTTGTCAGACAATGAAACATATGCCACAGCAGCTAAGTCGTTTGGGCAATCAACAAGGGTTTTCTTTTGACAGAAATGAAAACATTCACAACACACTAAAATCTGATTGCGAGTAACAACCCATTTGGCTTATAGTTCTGCCGTGTACTAACATCTATCATACAAAACATTTAATATCAATTGCCATAATCAATGGAAATAGTTGAAAATCGATAGTCTTCTTCGTCACATAAAGACTGTATAAATATGAAGTCAATCAGATATTAAATTTACTCTCTTAAGCATCCACAAGATTTTTAAGTGATCAAGACTTTTTTTTTCTACAACAGTAATTACTGGAAATTGTTGATGAAAAATAGCCTTTAGAGCAGTGATTCTCAACCAGTGTGCCGCAAAATTCACTGGTGTCAACTGTCAGTTGCCATTTCCAACAGCCTTTTTTTCAAAATTTTCGGGGTAAGGTCCCCCATACCCTCCATAAGAACCCCCTACTTTGGCGCTCGTGAGTGGGATTCGTTGAGGGTCGCAAGTCCGTTCGTTTGACATTTTACCTCAACGATCATTGCCTGAAATACTGCCAGGCTACATTTCTGGCAGCCTGTTTTTCAAAATTTTCTGGGGGAGCCCCCCCCTACCCCTAGTTGAAACTAGTGCCTTTGCTCCCTTAACCTTGGACTTTGTACCTCCAACCACCAATGGCTGGCACCGCCACTGCCAGACCGATGGGGGCTACGACAATATACAACCGCATTTCAATCTGGGCATATAAAAAGATAAATTCACCTTAGTTAAAATGGCTGTCTGTATTAATTCTGTCTCGGCCTCTTCAGATCGGAATCTTTTAGGTAGTTGAACACGGAAATATTTGAGAACACCCTCAAAATCGAGAGCTAGTAAATGTTTGCGAGAACACTTTAATAGAGCGAGGGCAACATTAAATATCACATCTTTACCCTGTAATAAATATTATACAATCTGTTATAGCTAGTTCAAATTGATCAAACAGCTTGAGGCATTCCAGGTGTATCTTAGTGATCAAGCAAGTTAATCGTGTGTATGACTCTTATTTTTCATATTTTGTTTTGTATTATACCTGAACTCAAACCCATTTTTTTCTATGGGAAACCTGTGAAAATATCTGTGACTGCCCGGGGATGACCCTTTACCTGACAATTGAACCAAATATACTTTTTGAGTGACAGTGAAAGATTCCATTCTCAATACATGGGTCACTTACACTTATCCAAACACATAATGCCTACATTAACACTAGAAATTGTCAAGGGGAACACCTTTTATTTTATGATCAGTAGTGGAATACTGCGTTTTATCCGTGAAATAAATGTGTTATTCCAAATATCCTCTATATATCACTCTTTAATAATGTGGGGAGCTCGTGTATCTGATATTCTTATTGTACTTCATATTCTGTTAAACACAAATTGGAATAAAGATGTAACACTCAGTAAGTTATTCCTTATCACACTATCAAGTAACTAAAATTTCTTGACACAAACAGTAATATTCATATTTATCCAAACCTCAAAAACAGATAATTCCAACGTATTTAGATAAGAATTTGAAAATGGTAACAAGTAGTGTGATGAATATATGAATAAAATATAAATACCAGTGATATATATTGATTTAATTTGAACAGATGGTGGAGTGTTATTACTACCATTTTATATAAATATAACTTCTACTAAATATCAATATACATGTACATACATGTGGTATATTTCACTACTACTTTATTTCATTCACACATTTAACTGTTATTATAATATACCGTATTCCAACTAATAAACATATATATATCATTTCTTGTGCATATACATATTCTTTTTATCACTTTAAATTTTGTTAAGTATTCCTTTCATATTAAAACATTTTATAATGGTTTTTGAAAACAAAAATTACTGAATATAAATGGGGATAATTGTACACCGATTATGACTTTTACATTATAAACACATATTGAAATCAATGTGACTCATCATATCCTACTTGTATGTAAAATACCAGGTGTGCCAATAGTTAATTTTTAACAACACTGGATCTACTGCCACACATATCAAAATACAATATAAATGATATTTACCTCACTAAGATATAGATCTAGTATGTGAAATACTACATTAAGAGGAAATTTTGCTGTAAAAAGAGTGAGGAACCATTGAGAAGCAAACATATGAACTTCTAAACACATCTCAGCAAAATGACAAAACAGGTCAGGTATCTGGTCCTACAAAATATAGAATATTTCAATAATAATTGTGTTATAAAATAAGGAAATATTGAATAAACTTAAATGTTATCCTTAATGTCCAAGTGTTAAAGTAAAAATCTCAATGTGTTTAAGTATGTTTCTATGAAATATTTTGTAAATAAGAGATTGAACATTCCACTTCTTCTTGATCTCTAAACGTTTTTGAACTTTATTACCTCAATGATCAATGAATTTAAATACTCAATGATCATCAATGATTTATTTCATCAATGATCAATGACTTTATATCTTCAATGATCAATATAATATATACATTTTGTTCCAGATAATTTTAATAACGGCACCTGTATAAGTCGTTCCAACTGGTAAAACTTTAGATGAAGTTCTTCAAATCCGGGTTTAAACAAACTTCGTAAACCATAATCATACATAATCTTCACTAAAACACTGAATGCTTGTTCTTCAGGCATCTAGTAAATAAATAATAAGATTGTTTAATATTAACTACTGCTTCACCTACAGTTGATGCATTCTTTCATCTTCGTGAACAGAAGACTTGCTGGGTTGTAAGGTTTTATGCTTGTCAAATTACACTGAATTTTTTGCGGTCTATATTATTATAATAAGTTACTTTGCCCATCATCTACTTACAAAATATATGGTTGAAATAAAATAAGTCAAGTTTTTAACAGGCACTCTCACTTACCCATTTTTCTCAAATTGGTATTGTTTTTGATCCATTAAGGAAATCATAGGACACTCAAGCAAAATGCTTTGCTTTAAACAGTATGTTGTTAGGATTTTGATATTTAGATGGGTCTGCCCTTATATTGAATAATGATACTATATAGACTCAAAAAATGTTGCATCAAATAAAGATGAGCTTCACCTTAGTACTGATGCTGGGGTCCATTCACTTACTACAACCAATTCACACACATTATTATACACTAGAACACAATCCATCATCAGATCTGTGCCTCGTACAAATTTTAGGACATTGAGTTCATTAACAAACACATGTTTAATAGGTTGTAAAAACATAAAGAATAGTAAAGAGGAAGGAATAATATTTTCTGTCTAAACCTACATGTAGAAGAAGGGCTGCAGCTAGGAAGGATAAACCTTGAACATAACTAATCTCTTCATCATAGACAGCATACGCCTGAAATATTAGACAAAACACAATAAATGTCTTAATACCATACATGTACATAAAAACCTTAACAGACTACACCGATTACTTTGTCATTAAAGATAGAAATTGGCAATGTGGATTTAATTAGTTAGAATTCAGAGGACTTTTATTGATACCGCTTAAATCATTAGAGGCCGAGATTGCGTAGCTGCAAACAAGAGTCTAGCACCCAGTAAATATTCATTTGCAGCGGGTACCTAGGAAATTTAGAGGACTGTTAACTCATTCAACGCCACTTTTGGACCAATCAGAATCCAAGAAATTTTCATTTTGGGCTACAATGACATTTGACAAGTAATATGAAAGAAGATAAAGCGTTTTCTTTTAAACATAGACATTCAAATTTTTACAGCTTTTCCACTATATTTTTTAATCCAAATATTCACAATAGCTAAACCTTATTAATGCAGATAATCTCTGGTCACAATACATTTATGATATTGTGTGGATCATTTGAGGTCTTTGGGGAGTAATATAGGATTGGGTCACAATATAAGTTGTAATTCATGAATAAGTAGGGTGCCCCACACAGTCAAAATTGGCTCTATTAAAACAGCAAATGTTCATGTTCAAATTACAATTTACTGACTATGAAAGTGAGAAACTAAGTTAAGGCTGGTTATATATTCATAAATAATGTGGTATAATTGATGAAATATTTGGAGATATTCAGATGGTGGGGCAGCCTAGAATAAGCTAATATTTATTTCTACTACAGAGATTATTGTTTAATATTTTTTTTCTCATTTTCTCATACCTTACCTTACTGATTTTATAAAGAGAATCTTGTCCAGATCCTCCAGCATCTTTAAAGAAATCATGAGCAGGGAATGTTCGGTTAATATCTCTCTGTATCACAGACTCATGATCTGATTCCTAGAAAATAAAATCAGAGATATAGAAGCAAGAAACTACAAAAGACAATTGACAGCTACTATAAGGTAACTAAATCTTCAGTCACTGGGTTTGTTCCCAGTAGTCCTACTAACACCATATCATTACAGGGTATCTATAATTATTTATTGAGTCACCGCTTTGTAATTTTTAATTGAATGGTTTCCACAAACAGCCTACACATTTGAATAGTCACCTTAAAATCAATCCCATGTCTAGTAATCTTTTTACAGAACCTCCACCTCCATCCACCTTACATAACGTTTCACTATGAAACAGGAAATTATCAATTTAAGACACCAATTATGATGTAGATATACCCTTAACTTTACTAGAACATTACATACTTTGCTGATTAATATTCTGTAGGTTTCATAAGAATCATTCCCTTCATGAACACCAGCTAACAGTTGCCAAACCTCCCCTCGTAGAGCTTCAGGTACTCCCTTTCTAACCAGATGGTGAACTTGTTTTGGTCGTTGCGACAGATTTTGATGCCACTTGGTAAGAACATCATGCCAAGCATCCAAGAGGTTTTCATCTGTAATTTCTTTGCTTACTACACCTGAACCACTTAATAATGGTTCATCACCATCTATTAAAAAATTTATCCGGGTTCATATTTGCAATATTTCAGAAGAATACAGATTTCAGTAACTAATCCAACATCAAATGGCCTTTACAGTGTATTTAAGTTAAAACTGATTGATTTAAATAATGTACCTCATATAGAATGAGTATTGCACTTCAGGGATATCATGCAAAATAGTACTTAATCTACGCTTTCATTTTCTACCAGTGTTACATTACAGAAGAAAACTTTGTAAATATTAATTTATTGAGATGATAAATGCCTGAGTTGATATTGTGTTTATTGCAAAATTTAAAAAAAAATACTTATACTATTTTCTAAAACCATTTTCTTCTAATGGAAAATGGTAGACATTAGACAAAGTAGGAAAAAAAAGTTCTTTAAATTCTAATTATCTCCCCTTAGACCACGGAATGACTTCCAAAAGCCCTACTATCTGCAGAGTATATTTGCAAGCCAAGTATAAGGACGGTGTAGCTTCTAATATTATAGTTTACAGTAGACTAGCCAATGTTATTTTTACAGAACTTAAAACAGATCCACAAATTCAAAATTGGTTGTTTGTTGAATTGCCAGCCAAATAGGATATCAAACCCTGCAGTTTAACATAGTAGTGCAACCATTTAACTTAGAACAGGATAGAGTACCGTTCAATAATAACATACCTGATTCTTCATCAATATCTTGTGGTGTTTGAACAGGGTCAGGTATGGCTCGATTAGGATTTAAACTAAGTGTTAAACCAGATCTTCTCTCTAACTCGGTCTGACTATCAACACTTAATACTTCAAATAAGCCATCTTCACTCTCATTACCATCAATCTAATAATAATTAATAATAACCAAAACAAAATATTATCGACAAGAGTTTTTTAGTAACGCCCAAAGAAATACAAAGATAAAAGATATGTTGCCTGACAACAAAACATGTTTCCACTGCAGCTAAATTGGCTGAGCAGTCAACACGGGTTGACGTGTTAGTAATGTAAATAATGCATGTACATCTCGCATTCTACCCACACAAACTAAATTTACAACCTGCAGCCCTACTACCGTGCGCTTCAGTGTTACCCTCAACTTTCCTTTGCGGTATAAGCGGTTTGCATCGTAGCCATACTGCATAAATAATTTTCAAGAATAGGGGTGTTTTAGTTGAACAAAATTGTGTTATAATTTTAACATTTAACGGTATTAAGTTACTGATAGATCTAAATGGCTACAATCTCGGTACTGTCATGATGCGTGTAGTAGGCAGGGCTATGGACGCTATCGTTTGATTGTCACTTGATTGAATAGCTTACTTAAAGGTGTTGAGTAGTTTAAAACCAATCTTATTAACAGAACACAGTTTTTATACGCCCACATTTTCATGTGGACATATTATGTCATCGCCCCTGTCCGTCCGGACGTCCGTCCGTCCACAATTTGTTTGTGGACTCTCTACAGGTCACAATTCTTATCCGATTTTGACGAAACTTGAAATATAGGTTTATCCCCAAAAGTTCTCGGCTGCTTTCGATATTGGCATGTATCGGATCAAAACTTCATGGATTATGGCCCCTGATTGTACGAAAAATCACGTTTTTAGCTTGTGGACCCTATAGAGGTCACAATTTTGAACCGATTTTGATGAAACTTGACATGCATGTTTGTAACCCAAAGATCTTGGTTCCTTTCGATATTTGCGGCTTACGGAATGTAATTTCCTGAATTATGGCCCCTGATTGTCCGAAAAATCACCCTTTTTAGCTTGTGGTCCCTCTGGAGGTCACAATTATTATTCGATTTAAAAAACCGTTTGATTATATCACCGATACACCCTAAGGAAGTTTGAGTTCAAATTTCGGGAAAATCGGACGAAAATTGCCATACAAAATGGCCGCCGTTTGTACGCGAATACTGTTAAAAAATGGTATATCAAGGTTGTGGACCCTGTGGAGGTCACAATTTTGATTCGATTTTGATGAAACTTGAAATTCATGGTTATAACCCAAAGATCTTGCTTCCTTTCGATATTTGCGCATATCGGATCGTAACTTCCTGAATTATGGCCCCTGATTATACGCAAAATCGCCTTTTTTTAGCTTGGAGGTCACAATTATTATTCGATTTAAAAAAACGTTTGATTATATTACCGTCACACCCTAAAGAAGGTTGAGTTCGAAATTCGGGAAAATCGGACGAAAATTGCCATACAAAATGGCCGCCGTTTGTACGCGAATACTGTTAAAGATAGGCTGGCACTGCCAGGCAGGATACGCCCACATTTTCGAGAGATGGACAGAGAACAAGCAATACCGAACGTGATTTTTCCTACATCTTTAAGTCCTGTATTTCATACTGTATTGGGAGCAGCCATTTAGTTGGTCAGTTCCAGTCTGATATTAATGAAACTCGAAACCGACAATGATTATGGTGTGACGGTACACAACCTAGAAATGTGACTTTTCATCAAAATCGGATAAGAATTGTGACCTGTAGCGAGTCCACAACCATGATATACCATATTTTTACACTATTCGCGTACAAACGGCGACCATTTCGTCCGGCAATTTTGGTACGATTTTCACGAAATTAGAACTCAACCTTCCTCATCAAAATCGAATTAAAATTGTGACCTATACAGGGTCCACAACCATGATATATCATTTTTATAACAGTATTCGCGTACAAACGGTGGCCATTTTGTCTGTCAATTTTGGTCGGATTTTCCCGAAATTCAAACTCAACCTTCCTTACAGTGTAACGGTGATATAATCAAACGTTTTTTTAAATTGGATAATAATTGTGACCTCCAGAGGGACCACAAGCTAAAGAAAGGGGGATTTTGCGTATAACCAGGGGTCATAATTCAGGAAGTTACGATCCGATATGCGCAAATATTGAAAAGAACCAAGATCTTTGGGTTATAATGATGAATTTCAAGTTTCATCAAAATCGAATTAAAATTGTGACCTTTACAGGGTCCACAACCTTGATATACCATTTTTTAACAGTATTCGCGTACAAACGGCGGCCATTTTGTATGGCAATTTTGGTCTGATTTTCCCGAAATTCGAACTCAACCTTCCTTACGGTGTAACGGTAATATAATCAAACGTTTTTTTTAAATCGGATAATAATTGTGACCTCCAAGCTAAAAAAAAGGCGATTTTGAGTATAATCAGGGGCCATAATTCAGGAAGTTACGATCCGATATGCGCAAATATCGAAAGGAAGCAAGATCTTTGGGTTATAACCATGAATTTCAAATGTCATTAAAATCGAATCAAAATTGTGACCTCCACAGGGTCCACAACCTTGATATACCATTTTTTAACAGTATTCGCGTACAAACGGCGGCCATTTTGTATGGCAATTTTCGTCCGATTTTCCCGAAATTCGAACTCAACCTTCCTTAGGGTGTGATGGTAATATAATCAAACGGTTTTTTAAATCGAATAATAATTGTGACCTCCAAGCTAAAAAAAAGGTGATTTTGCGTATAATCAGGGGCCATAATTCAGAAAGTTACGATCCTATATGCGCAAATATCAAAAGGAAGCAAGATCTTTGGGTTATAACCATGAATTTCAAGTTTCATCAAAATCGAATCAAAATTGTGACCTCCACAGGGTCCACAACCTTGATATACCATTTTTTAACAGTATTCGCGTACAAACGGCGGCCATTTTGTATGGCAATTTTCGTCCGATTTTCCCGAAATTCGAACTCAACCTTCCTTAGGGTGTAACGGTGATATAATCAAACGTTTTTTTAAATCGAATAATAATTGTGACCTCCAGAGGGACCACAAGCTAAAAAGGGTGATTTTTCGGACAATCAGGGGCCATAATTCAGGAAATTACATTCCGATAGCCGCAAATATCGAAAGGAACCAAGATCTTTGGGTTACAAACATGCATGCCAAGTTTCATCAAAATCGGTTCAAAATTGTGACCTCTATAGGGTCCACAAGCTAAAAACGTGATTTTTCGTACAATCAGGGGCCATAATCCATGAAGTTTTGATCCGATACATGCCAATATCGAAAGCAGCCGAGATCTTTTGGGGATAAACCTATATTTCAAGTTTCGTCAAAATCGGATAAGAATTGTGACCTGTAGAGAGTCCACAAACAAATTGTGGACGGACGGACGTCCGGACGGACAGGGGCGACGACATAATACGTCCACATGAAAATGTGGGCGTATAAAAAAGGTTTTGGGGTACTGTATCTATCATCATTCACGCTCTACACAGATTTCACAATGTCTTCAAAAGTAAAATTATACGGCACACCAATGACTGCCCAGTCAAGAAATGTTGTTGTTTTCCGACAGATTTTGAGCGAAACTATCACTCCATACCCTCAACCAGACCCTGTCATGTTGATTTTCCACAAGCCAGGACTCGCCTGAGAGTCGCTTTTTCATTGGTCAATATCGATGAGATTACACGTTTCCTGTCACTTTTATGATAAAAAATATTCTAACTTTACAATTTAGACTTTCACTTTAGCATGCAGGCATTGACAGATCCATATTTTCATTTGACGGTATTATCAAAGATAGGCTGGCACTGCCAGGCAGGATACGCCCACATTTTCGAGAGATGGATAGAGAACAAACAATACGGAAAGTGATTTTTCCTACATCATTAAGTCCTGTATTTCATACTGTATTGGGAGCTGCCATTTTGTTGGTCAGTTCCAGTCTGATATTCATGAAATTCGAAGTCGACAATGATTATGGTGTGAGGGTACACAACCTAGAAATGTGACTTTTCGTCAAAATCGGATAAGAATTGTGACCTGTACAGAGTCAACAACCATGATATACCATATCTTTACACTATTCGCGTACAAACGGCGACCATTTCGTCCGGCAATTTTGGTACCATTTTCACGAAATTCGAATAATTCAGGAAGTTACGATCCGATATGCGCAAATACCGAAAGGAACCAAGATCTTTGGGTTATAACCATGCATTTCAAGTTTCATCAAAATCGAATTAAAATTGTGACCTTTACAGGGTCCACAACCTTGATATACCATTTTTTAACAGTATTCACATACAAACGGTGGCCATTTTGTATGGCAATTTTGGTCTGATTTTCCCGAAATTCAAACTCAACCTTCCTTACTGTGTAACGGTAATATAATCAAACGTTTTTTTACATCAGATAATAATTGTGACCTCCAAGCTAAAAAAAAAGGCGATTTTGCGTATAATCAGGGGCCATAATTCAGGAAGTTACGATCCGATATGCGCAAATATCGAAAAGAAGCAAGATCTTTGGGTTATAACCTTGAATTTCAAGTTTCATCACAATCGAATCAAAATTGTGACCTCCACAGGGTCCACAACCTTGATATACCATTTTTTAACAGTATTCGCGTACAAACGGCGGCCATTTTGTATGGCAATTTTCGTCCGATTTTCCCGAAATTCGAACACAACTTTCCTTAGGGTGTAACGGTGATATAATCAAACGTTTTTTTAAATCGAATAATAATTGTGACCTCCAAGCTAAAAAAAAAGGCGATTTTGCGTATAATCAGGGGCCATAATTCAGGAAGTTACGATCCGATATGTGCAAATATCGAAAGGAAGCAAGATCTTTGGGTTATAACCATGAATTTCAAGTTTCATCAAAATTGAATCAAAATTGTGACCTCCACAGGGTCCACAACCTTGATATACCATTTTTTAACAGTATTCGCGTACTAACGGCGGCCATTTTGTATGGCAATTTTCGTCCGATTTTCCCGAAATTCGAACTCAACCTTCCTTAGGGTGTAACGGTGATATAATCAAACGGTTTTTTAAATCGAATAATAATTGTGACCTCCAGAGGGACCACAAGCTAAAAAGGGTGATTTTTCGGACAATCAGGGGCCATAATTCAGGAAATTACATTCCGATAGCTGCAAATATCGAAAGGAACCAAGATCTTTGGGTTACAAACATGCATGTCAAGTTTCATCAAAATCGGTTCAAAATTGTGACCTCTATAGGGTCCACAAGCTAAAAACGTGATTTTTCGTACAATCAGGGGCCATAATCCATGAAGTTTTGATCCGATACATGCCAATATCGAAAGGAACCGAGATCTTTTGGGGATAAACCTATATTTCAAGTTTCGTCAAAATCGGATAAGAATTGTGACCTGTAGAGAGTCCACAAACAAATTGTGGACGGACGGACGTCCGGACGGACGTCCGGACGGACGGACGGACGTCCGGACGGACAGGGGCGACGACATAATACGTCCACATGAAAATGTGGGCGTATAAAAAATGGTATATCAAGGTTGTGGACCCTGTGGAGGTCACAATTTTGATTCGATTTTGATGAAATTTGAAATTCATGGTTATAACCCAAAGATCTTGCTTCCTTTCGATATTTGCGCATATCGGATCGTAACTTCCTGAATTATGGCCCCTGATTATACGCAAAATCGCCTTTTTTTTAGCTTGGAGGTCACAATTATTATCCGATTTAAAAAAACGTTTGATTATATTACCGTTACACCGTAAGGAAGGTTGAGTTCGAATTTCGGGAAAATCAGACCAAAATTGTCATACAAAATGGCTGCCGTTTGTACGCGAATACTGTTAAAAAATGGTATATCAAGGTTGTGGACCCTGTAATGGTCACAATTTTAATTCGATTTTGATGAAACTTGAAATTCATGGTTATAACCCAAAGATCTTGGTTCTTTTCAATATTTGCGCATATCGGATCGTAACTTCCTGAATTATGGCCCCTGGTTATACGCAAAATCCCCCTTTCTTTAGCTTGTGGTCCCTCTGGAGGTCACAATTATTATCCAATTTAAAAAAACGTTTGATTATATCACCGTTGCACTGTAAGGAAGGTTGAGTTTGAATTTCAGGAAAATCGGACCAAAATTGACAGACAAAATGGCCGCCGTTTGTACGCGAATACTGTTAAAAAAATGATATATCATGGTTGTGGACCCTGTATAGGTCACAATTTTAATTCGATTTTGATTAGGAAGGTTGAGTTCTGATTTCGTGAAAATCATACAAAAATTGCCGGACGAAATGGTCGCCGTTTGTACGCGAATAATGTAAAAATATGGTATATCATGGTTGTGGACTCAATACAGGTCACAATTCTTATCCGATTTTGATGAAAAGTCACATTTCTAGGTTGTGTACCGTCACACCATAATCATTGTCGGTTTCGAATTTCATTAATATCAGACTGGAACTGACCAACTAAATGGCTGCTCCCAATACAGTATGAAATACAGGACGTAAAGATGTAGGAAAAATCGCTTTTGCTTGTTCGGTATTGCTTGTTCTCTGTCCATCTCTCGAAAATGTGGGCGTATCCTGCCTGGCAGTGCCAGCCTATCTTTAACAGTATTCGCGTACAAACGGCGGCCATTTTGTATGGCAATTTTCGTCCGATTTTCCCGAAATTCGAACTCAACCTTCCTTAGAGTGTAATGGTGATATAATCAAACGGTTTTTTAAATCGAATAATAATTGTGACCTCCAAGCTAAAAAAAAGGCGATTTTTCGTATAATCAGGGGCCATAATTCAGGAAGTTACGATCCGATATGCGCAAATATCGAAAGGAAGCAAGATCTTTGGGTTATAACCATGAATTTCAAGTTTCATCAAAATCGAATCAAAATTGTGACCTCCACAGGGTCCACAACCTTGATATACCATTTTTTAACAGTATTCGCGTACAAACGGCGGCCATTTTGTATGGCAATTTTCGTCCGATTTTCCCGAAATTGGACCTCAACCTTCCTTAGGGTGTAACGGTGATATAATCAAACGGTTTTTTAAATCGAATAATAATTGTGACCTCCAGAGGGACCACAAGCTAAAAAGGGTGATTTTTCGGACAATCAGGGGCCATAATCCAGGAAATTACATTCCGATAGCCGCAAATATCGAAAGGAACCAAGATCTTTGGGTTACAAACATGCATGTCAAGTTTCATCAAAATCGGTTCAAAATTGTGACCTCTATAGGGTCCACAAGCTAAAAACGTGATTTTTCGTACAATCAGGGGCCATAATCCATGAAGTTTTGATCCGATACATGCCAATATCGAAAGCAGCCGAGATCTTTTGGGGATAAACCTATATTTCAAGTTTCGTCAAAATCGGATAAGAATTGTGACCTGTAGAGAGTCCACAAACAAATTGTGGACGGACGGACGGACGGACGGACGGACAGGGGCGACGACATAATACGTCCACATGAAAATGTGGGCGTATAAAAAGGGTGATTTTTTGTACAATCAGGGGCCATAATTCAGAAAGTTACGAATCAATGGGAGCAAATATCGAAAGGAACCAAGATCTTTAGGTTATAACCTTGCATGTCAAGTTTCATCAAAATTGGTTCAAAATTGTGACCTCTATAGGGTCCACAACCTTGATATCATATTTTCACACTAATCGCGTACAAACGGCGGCCATTTTGTCTGTCAATTTTTTTCCGATTTTCACGAAATTTGAACTCAAACTTCTTTACCATGTAACGGTGATATACCCAAACGTTTTTTTTAAATCTGATAATAATTTTGACCTCCAGAGGGACCACAAGATAAAAAGGGCGATTTTTCGCACAATCAGGTGCTATATAATTCAGGAAGTTATGATCCAATGGGTGCAAATATCGAAAGGAACCAAGATCTTTGGGTTATAAACATACATGTCAAGTTTCATCAAAATCGGTTCAAAATTGTGACCTCTATAGGGTCCACAAGCTAAAAACATGATTTTTCGTACAATCATGGATCCGATACATGCCAATATCGAAAGCAAGCGAGATCTTATGGGGATAAACCTATGTTTGAAGTTTTGTCAAAATCGGATAAGAATTGTGACCTGTAGAGAGTCCACAAACAAATTGTGGACGGACGGACGTCCAGACAGACAGGGGCAACGACAATATACATCCACATGAAAATGTGGGCGTATAAAAATTGACCAGTTGCTTTTTTGGACTTCTATTAGCATTGTTAATGCCAAATTTAAAGAAAATCCATGCAGGCATAACTGAGAAAATTTGACTAATATTGTCATTGGTACCATTTATTATCATGCTTTTAGGCAAAGTTTGGAACAAAGTTGGTAAATAAAATTAGTATTTTTTGGGTCATTTTACCACCCAAAATAACAAAAATGTCATATCTTATTAACAAAAATTATAGTTCTAGCTTTAAAATGGGCATTTTAGACTGCTCAACGCTCTTAAAGTAAACTAGAATTGTTGTTTATCTTTTACTGGTAGTCAGGATTGAAGTAGTGAGTAGCTGATCATGAGAAATTGTTTCTACAGTTAATATTTCATTTGTTTTATCATCAGTATCTATTTATTTACCACGTCCAATTGCTTGTGAATTTAACAGGATGGAACAGATGGTCATGTTTGCTGCAGGCCAGAATTATGACAATTTGACAACCATACAAGCACCAGAATTACATTACAGTAATGTAATAATGCAATTGAAAGTTATAATTAAGACTTGAGCAATTGAAAACAAATGGCTAAATATCGATAATAATTATAACTGTAACCAAGACAGTTTGGTCCAGTTACCGGATATCGCAGGTGAATTTGAATCAGTTTCACAAGGTGGTGGAGAATGGTGTTCCTAAACTATGCACTTTTACTTTGTCCTGAAAACACCTTTGCCAAACTTGCCCTGCGCTTTATCTACACATGCATTGATACACCGAAAAATACAGAAAATTTAATACACATTGGTGGACAACTTTGGTCATTAGAGTGTTCATATAAACCATGCACTTTTACTTTGTCCTGAAACACCTCTGCCAAACTTGCTCTGGGCTTTATCTTCACATGCAAATACAGTAAATTTAATACAGATTGGAGGACAACTTTGGTCATTAGAGTATTCACAAGGTTTAACAAAGTTAAACAAGGGCCATAACTCTAAGTTATAAGTATTTATCAGGATTCTCCATTGAAAGAATCTAAAAAATGCAAATAAATTTAAAACAAATTGGATGATAACTTCGAGTATTCACCAGGTTCAACAAAGTGAATCAAGGGCCATAACTCTTGAAGTAATTAATGGAAATTGCTGAAATTCATTAGGCTTCTTCGTTTTATTATACAACCACAAGGAAAGATTTGTTATTTTATGCATATTCTACACATCATATCCAAAATCTAAAGTCGCCATTCCCACGTAATGGAATAGTCCTTAATAAAAAAAATAGGTTGCCAGGCAACGAAACATACGCCCACACAGCAGCCAAATCGTCCGGGCAGTCAACAAGAGTTGTCGCATATTAAGGAATTATCAGAAAATCATTAGAATTTGTTTGGTTTTTATAATCAAACGTTTTTCTTTAAATCAGATTTTTCGTACAATCAGGGGACATAATTCAGGAAGTAATGACCCGATGGGCGCAAATATCAAAAGGAACCAAGATCTTTGGGTTATAAACATACCTGTCAAGTTTCATCAAAATCGATTCAAAATTGTGACCTCTATAGGGTCCACAACCTTGATATAACATATTTTCACACTATTCGTGTACAAACGGCGGCCATTTTGTCCGTCAATTCTTGTCCGATTTTCACGAAATTCAAACTCTCTCTTCATTACCATGTAACGGTGATATAGTCAAACGTTTTTTAAATCGGATAATAATTTTGACCTCCAGAGGGACCAAAAGCTATTTTTCGGACAATCTGGGGACATAATTCAGGAAGTTATGATCCAATGGGCGCAAATATCGAAAGGAACCAAGATCTTTGGGTTATAAACATGCATTTCAAGTTTCATCAAAATCGGTTCAAAATTGTGACCTCTACACTGTTCACAAGCTAAAAAACGTGATTTTTCGTACAATCAGGGGCCATAACCCATGAAGTTACGGTCCGATACATGCAAATATCGAAAGGAACCGAGATCTTAGGGTGATAAACCGATATTTTAAGTTTCATTGAAATCGGATAAAAATTGTGACCTGTAGACTGTTCACAAACAATTGTGGACGGACGAACAGGGGCGACGACAATATACGTCCACATGAAAATGTGGGCGTATAAAAATATTAACATCAGTTTGCCTACCTGTTTGAGTTTAACATAAAATTGTTCATAATGTGGTTTTGTAGAAAAATACCAAAATCTTTCTGTCTGTGAAAATATTTTGGCTTTTGATTCTATTGCAAACCTGACTGGCTCCTGAATTCCAAATATGACTAGATCTACGGCAACTGTGAGAAAAACTCGTGTATCTGAAATAAATTGATACTTTTACAAAAACATAGATACAAAGCAAATTTTCTTTCAACATCTGCAGTTTCTACACCAAGTTTAACTTTCTACCTTAATTACAAGCAGAATTACTGTGTTTCAAACGGTGTGCCGGACTGGCAGACAGCTGCTTGGCCAAAGCAGAAAAATATTCCTTATCAATCTCAGTCACAATATTCAATTAAGGAATATCTACAACTAGTACTACAGCAGTAGAAGCACAATTATTGTATCCTAAAAAGTGAGACAGATATAGGGATGGACAGACGGACAAATCTTAATAGCTCCTTTTCTTCGAAAGGCACTGGACAAAAAATATGACAGTGCATTAAATAGTCAATAGCTTTAATCTGTAGGTTAATTTTTTTTGTAGTGAGTTATTGTAGGAATGGAATTGAAGGACGGACAGATGAATGCAGACAGAAAAGAAGAATATATGTGCCTTCATTGGTCATAGATTTATCTATTGGTTATTTCTACTTTTTAGTTGGTTAATGCATGAACGGACTGACCAACAGATGAACCCATTTTAATAGCTTATTTCCTTGGTAATGCGCAGGTCAAAAAGAAGACTCTTTGTGCATTTAATGGTCACAGAATCATGGGGGTTAATTACTTTTTGTAGACAGCTAATATCATATTACAAATGCCAATAGAGGTATGAGCTACTGGTTAGAATATTGTATAAATTGACAAATCTAAGCTATGTTTGAGTTCTGAATACAGGGATGTAGCCACGCTGGGCGGCGCCGGGCGCTTGCGCCCGGCACTATTTCTTGCCGCCCAGCACAAAGAAAAAATCGAAGAAACCCGCCCAGTCGTATTTAATAAACCCATTCATGATTCATCCTTCTTTCACTCTGCTGACTGTACGTACACAAACTCATCGCTCGAAATTTACCACGGCAAACGGCAAAGCCATAGTCATAGATTAAAAGCCGACGCAAACCATGTCTGCCACGGCATAATTTAATTTTGTGTGCTGTAGTAAACCCTTCCATCCTAAATTAGTTTAAAAAAGGAGTATTCATCAATTTATAATTCTGATTCTATAGGGTCTTTGAATTGTATATTTGCCGTAAACAGGCCACCCAGACCAATTTACGGCATTTCAATGTTGAAGTGTTGGATGTCGTAAATGGTGTCGTACGTTCGGTTTTACGACCAATTTTTAATGTACTCATTCTTGCGTTAATTCTACCGAATCTAAATTAAATCCGAGAGACCGTTGGGCTACAGTCCATTTTATTTACACTTGCCGCAAAATAAATCAATTAGGCGGCAAGGCGAGTGTACTGTTTTACTTATCATTCACTATTACGTTAGTCACTACATCATGTAATTAATATAAGTACGACTACCACTACAGTACCAGAGGCTTTTGACTTAGAATCTTTGAAACTGATCTTTTTTTTAGTAAATTAATTTGAAATGGTATATGTAATACCAATTACCATTTACATAAGTTTTTAGCTCCCTGCAAGAGTCTCTGTATCATTGATGAAATTAAGTTAATTTGGTAAAAATTTGATGAATATGTAAATATAAAAGTTAAGTAAATTTGATTTGTACTGAAGCAAATACAACAAAAAGGCAGCAGATGCTCTGGAAATACACCAGGAAGGATTGAATTTTCATAAAAGACCACGCCCCCCTCCAAAAAAAATTTTTTTTTCCTCGCTTCGCTCGGAATTTTTTTTTTCCACCACTCAGCAAATCCTGGCTACATCCCTGTGAATAAGTTAAGGATCAAGGAAGCATCAAATTATTAATTATGATGAGTCTTCCTGTTCAAGGTCATGAAACTACACATTCCAGTATTTCTAGATGAAATTAATTTCTTGAATATGATAGTCTATCTGCCATTTGTTCATATTAAATTCAATCATACCTTTAGGTGTTTCTGTATTAAGAACAGCAAAACATTGTTCTGTTGGATCCCAATGTCCAGATATAGTATAGGATCTACCATCTGACTGATAACCCATAGATACCTACAATTACAAATTACATGCATACCACTTCTCAAATTAAAAGGATAAAAAAATCTTGTTAGGTGTAACTGTAAGAAGAGAGGGGGAGAGAGCAGGAGAAAGAGCGAGATGGGGTTTAGCATTCACCTGATTTTAAGTATAAACAGGCCATATTTTCTATTTCATTTTTTCATTTGCACCCATGGGTTCTTAAAAGTGGGAGGAAATTGCAGCCACCAGTGATAACACACATCTAACTGAATAGCAAATATAACAGGTTTTATGATCTACAGCATGTATTTTATACCTTATTCACACCTATTAGTTAAGGGATTTTAAACATTTTGGGAAATTTCTAAAATGGAGAATTTGAACAGACATTTTCTTGTTTTCAATCATAAAGAACATTTAACAGGATACAACCTGTTTATTTTACAATTCT
The DNA here is from genome assembly GCA_948474765.1 of Patella depressa. Taxonomy (NCBI): domain Eukaryota; kingdom Metazoa; phylum Mollusca; class Gastropoda; family Patellidae; genus Patella; species Patella depressa. The sequence continues at coordinate 53,816,984 of OX419715.1, read as the reverse complement.
GTGAAATTAACAGGGTCTCTTTTTTTTAAAAAAATTCAGAGTCTGTACAAACACAAGAATCTATATAATTTTTATATTAATATTACCAATTCTATGAGCTGCATGTCACTATGTTTAACATTTCTACCCGGTGATATCAACAAACCAAAACATCTGAAAGATATTCAAATTAATCAAAAAAATTTTTTCCAGAAAATATTGACTAAAATATTGTCTCCTAAAATAGCATTATGCAAGAGCAAAATCTGCTTATTACAGGCCTTTTTTTAGGCCTGAAATGTTATCTAAATAATCAAATAGACATTAATTAACATATCCAGATAATAATAAACTCTTGATGTCAAGGCTAGCCTTCGATGTTGGCGGATTAAAATCCTATATGCCGCTTAATGGCCGTTAATAATTAAATCAATTAAGTGGATAATCGAGACTATGCTGTTTATATTAATGATTTGAGTAATGATGACAGAGGCTATGTGAATATTTCAAACGCTTTTTTCTCGGCTAATAGTGAATCAATTTGACTGAAATTTTCAGCAAATTACCTTTACACTATCTAGTTTTTAACTATTATAGTGAGAACTGCCATCTCTTTATCTTATCTCCCATAATGTAACTTTAATGTGAGAATTACACTGCTACTAACTTCTGGCATCTGATTAGTGATTACACTACCCATAGGATAGATATACCATAGATGAAATCAGTTTTAGTTTTTCCAATTTCATTGAACTATACTGCACAGAGATGAAGAGCACCCACTTATTCTGACGAGGTTGATTTTTGAAGTCTATCTACAGACAGAAAGTTAACAGCTAGGCTCATTTCCCCCTGTGATAAAGAAGAGACTCAAAATCCCCTTATCATCCCAATACAGAAAGTATTTTTCTTGCCCAGGCCTGTGTTAATATAAATTAGTCAGATAGCATTAAACATATAGCTATCAGATATTATGAAAAGTTGGATGAGTGGTATATATGGGATAAAATGGTCCATTTACCTTTCTATTTTAAGATCTGACAGACCTGTTTGTTGAACTGATATAACAATACGTTTCTCTATATTACACTTAAATTTAAATATATTTTTATCCTTCGGACAGGCTGTATAACTTCCCTTTCCATCATCCTCTTTAAATTCTATTCCAACGGTAAAAACATGATTTTGTTCTGCTTCTTGTAGACTACTGGTGGAAATGGTTCTCGTACTACGTGGTACTCGTCGAAATGTTGTTGCAAAGCAATACAGAATCTTTGGTACCTGAAAAATAGTCAATAGACTGATAGAGGATATGGAGGCCATACTATAGCATGAAGGGTTTTGGTTAATACCTTTGAGCTTTTGGGCTATTTTAAACTTTACTGAAAAGACATTATACTTACTGCTTCTGCCAAATCACATCTAAAGACATGACATTGAAATATTGCTGATTCTGCTGTATCTCCATAACTAAACGTAAACGCAAAACATTTCTTTTCGTTGCTATCAGCCGGTCCGCGGGCACAGAATAATATGCGATGTATTCGATAACTTGCTATTTCACTATCACTACTTGGATCTATTAGTCTGAAATATACAACATTCTCAAAATCAGCAACTTGTAGCAAAATATACAAATATTCTATTTCTATTCTGGTACGCATTTGTTAGTTGAAGATCACTACAACTACACAGAAAATAGCAAATTACAATTAATCATTATTACTAGGCTTTAATATTTGAAATACCAATTATAAATTGCTTTAAAATTCATAAAACATTATATCTGATACAAGGCATCAGGTAAACACTAAAGCTAAGAAACATAAACCTATCCCCTAAGATGCAGACAGCCGCTATGTGTAAAAAGAATTACGAAGAATTGTATACAAAATGCTTTATCATTGAGTTTTTAACGTCTACAAAAAATTCTATTCTCGCATTGAGTTAATGTGTATTTATGAGGTCTATTGCTCTGCTTAAAACTAATGCCCTGATGATAACAATACATGTTTTGCCATAGATTTAAGAATGAGCAATTTGATATATTTTATTGAGTAGCTCTAGTCAGCAAATAATTTGTATTGTGCATACACTTTTCCTTATTCAAACTGGGTCATACAGATAATCTTAATTCATTTACATGTATATCATGTTATAAAACATAATCATACAATTTACAAATGAAGATTTTTCCTTGTTAATGTGCCAATGAAAACATCTGTTTCAATTATCATGAATATCATGAATTGATGAATACATGTCGTTACTGTTGTAATGTATAGATAATTAATAAAAATATAAACATAATTCATGTAAAAGAAATAACAAAGGGGCATTGTCATTTGAAAATAGCAGTATGTATTTGAAAAAAAACCCTTATATTCTAAACCTTGAAGACTGATAAAATCAAATTAACAAGGAAGGAAGAAGGGAGAATGAAGTTGTAGTGGCTTCATGACCTTTTGAATTATCTCCTATTTAAACAATTCAATCAAGGAAATGTGTACAAAATAACATGTATTTGGTATTTTTAGAATGGTTATATCAGATCAACAATAATGTAAATTTCAATGTTGCAATTTATGTTCAAATACCATGCCACCTCATCATCCACCCATCATCTTAAATCCTGTATATCTACTAAAAAAATCTCAAAAAATTTTCGTCTTTCAAAACTAATATCTTCAAAATTAATATAATTGATATGGACATACATTTTCAAATGATTGGTATTATCTTTCTCACAGTGCCAATGCAATAATGATAAATACTTTTTTGAATTGGTTTAAAGGTTAAGATGTAATATTTGGAGACCTAAAAGAGCAGAGGGGATGAAGTAGATTATTTGTAATAATATACAGCTGCATAAAGCATAAACATTTCAGTGAAATTAACTATTTAAATAAAAGCATACAAGCCTTATACAAAACATAAAAAGAACAAGCAAATTAAAACCCCAACCAGCATATAAAAATTCGACAGGCAATCAACAAAACTACTCACAACATTAATAATATTGAATAAAAAAAAAATATGTTACATGTTATATATTGAAAAGATATAGCAAACTGAAACAGGCTTTAAGTCCATGACTGTGCAAATTGGTTGTACATGTATAATCAACGCTACATTATCTAATTACTGTTTCCAAAAGGGATTAACTTTCAAGCAATATATTTTCTTGGTATAGTCTTTTTGACTTGACTGTTAGTACATTGTATCATGAAATTCGTGCACACAAATTCTGAGAACAAACACAGCATTATTATGAAGCCCTTCAGCCTAATACATACTGGACACTGATTCCCTATCTAGTGCTGGTTACATGTATATGCATGGAAAAAATCAACATTGTTACACTATTGGGATACCCCAGTGAACATGTAAATTATATAACACCTTAAATATAAAGACAGAGACAGAAATGGGCTGTGAAGTCCACTCAACACAAACAAGGCCATTTTACGACTACCGTAAATATAAAGGTACATGTAAGCTTACAAATTGTTCTATAACTATTAGCTTTACCAAATAGAAATTGAAAATTAAAAAGACAAAAAGTATATAAGTTGTCAACAATGGTAATTTATTTGACCTTGTAATTTGTAATCTATGCTTTACAAGACTTGTAACTCAATACATGCACATAGTTTGGATATTGCATATCCATTGGTCATACAATTTTGTTATCCTCACAAACAGCCTGGTACACTTAAGTCAAGTAGTGTACATTACTGCCAACACATATATCTATATAATATATAAGATAGTAACTAGTCAGATATTTCATACATGAAAGATGCCACCAACCAGCATGAATAACTACAGTATTGATGTATAGATGACCTGCTCTTAGGTCAGGGTATATTACATTGTACATGTGTAAGAACTAAAATAGTTATGAAAATGATGAAGTGTTGTCTCTCATAAATAAGAATTGACTCGGTCATTTTGTGACTAACAAGTTAGACAATTCATGCCAAAAAAGAAGACATGGAGCAGTGGACATAACTACATAATGTATAAAGGAAATAGAGTGTATGAAATAAAAAAAATAAAAAATACAGAACAAACTAAAAATGACTAAATTATTTTAAATACGCTACCTAACCACACTGGCATCAGTAGGACTAGGACTGAAAGTAGGAAATAAACACACACAGTAGATAAAATTCATTAATAAAAACCAAAAATAACATTTTGTAATAAACAGAATCAGGAAAATAAATGAAGGGAGTAGCTCTTATTATAATTTGAATGTCCCATAGGCCTTTAAAGATTGTTTATCCCCCTTTTTGGTCCCTAATCGCAATGCACTTAAACCAGTTCAAGAAAATGTTTATCATTATAAAATGACATAGTTGCTATAATTCAAAAGATAATTGGTGTGATACATGTACAATTAGTTTGTGTATTCAAATTTGCTATTAATAGTATTAAGAAATCAAATATTAAAATAACAAAATTGTTTCAATGCAAGATTTTTCCAAAGGGGGAGATCGGTCAATTAATATTTATATGATATTTATATGATGCTAATCTACATTTTCTTGAAGTGACTTAAGATATATCAATTGGAAATCCAAAAAGGAAAATGAGATTTTCTAAACTGGAGATACTCAGAACAATTATGAAAGAGCGAACTACTTCCTACATTCCAACTCCCTGAAGGAACTCAAGTATCAATTCTAAAATGCTACAAAGTACATGTAGATTCAATTCAAAGCAATCAGGCAATCATATGAAAAGACATTCCATTTAGTATTCGAAAAGGGAATTTAAACAATATAAAGATAATTCCACACTGCACGGTCAGCATGCATACTTTCAATCACAGAGTGTAACACATCATTATTCTTGGCTCAACACAACTTAATAAAATTGGTTATTTCACCTGTCAGAAAGATCATGTAGATCATATTTAATATGTCCTAAACCTCTTTCCTAAGACTTGCTTTATTGAAAAGTAATCAAAGAGATTTTTATCCCTTACGAACTACAATATTGTTAAAGTTGAAATCTCTAAAAGCAATACCAGTCCAAACATGGTTCAGTATATACATAATGCATTGAAAACTTTGCAACATTTGTCAACTTCTGCAGATAATGTAGTAAGGGCAATTTGCTGAAAATTTCAGTCAAATTGATCCACTATGAACCAAGATTTTAGTGATTGAATATTGGGGCTAGCCTTGATCATCATTACTAAAGTCACTACGATATAAAGTATAATCTTGATTATCCATTTTTCTATTTGACTACATGTATCTGTGAGCGTTAAGCATCATATAGGATTGTAATTCAGTCAATATCGAAGGTTAGCGTTGACATCGAGAGTTCATTATGGTCTGGATAATTAATAATTTAGACAAAATTTCAGGCCTAAAGAAAGACCTGTAATAGGCAGATTTAGCTCTTGTATAATGCATGTTTAATAAAATGTTAAATAATCAATTTGAGTTTGTTTTAGAGCATGTGATAATTCATTATTGGTCACTTTAATTAAAAGTTCTTACAAGTACAAGTCAGTTGAAAAGTGTGTCTAAAACAAAGATAGGTTGCCAGGCAACGAAACATACGCCCACAGCAGCTAAATCGTCCGGGCAGTCAACAAGGGTTGTCGCATATTTTTACTTTTTTTGGTAATGAAACATTTGTAATACACTAAAATCTGATTAAGAGTAACAACTCATTATGTAATTATCTGAAAATCATTAGAATTTGTTTGCTTTTTATAAAGTTTTGCCCCACCTTAACAATTAGTATAGAAAACATTTAACATCATGGATTTAGCTGTTCAGTTATCAAAATTCATTGAAAATCAAAATACTTCAACTTGTTCGTTTCAACACCTTAAACTCTGTGTATCAATCTGAGGTCAATCGGATGATAAGTTTGGCATCTATAGCGTCACAAGGTTTTTTGAAGTGATCAAGGGAGATAACTCTGGAAGTAATTATTTGAAATCGCTGAAAATCAGTAGGCTTCTTCCTCTCATGACCTTAAACAGTGTGTGTAAATTTAAAGTCAATCGGATATTAACTTTGGCCTCTAGAGCGTCCACAGGATTTTTTGATGTGATCAAGAGCCATAACTCTGGCAATAATTATCAGAGATCGCTGGAAATCAATAGGCTTCTTCGTCTCATGACCTTAAACACTGTGTATAAATTTAAAGTCAATCAGATATTAACTTTGGCCTCTAGAGCATCCACAAGATTTTTAGAAGTGATCAAGGGCCATAACTCTGGCACTAATTATCGGAAATCGTTGAAAATCAATAGGCTTCTTCGTCTTATGGCCTTAAACACTGTGTATAAATCTAAAGTCAATCGGATATTAACTTTGGCCTCTAGAGCGTCCACAAGATTTTTTGAAGTGATCAAGGGCCATAATCTGGCACTAATTATCGGAAATCGCTGAAAATCAATAGGCTTCTTCGTCTCATGACCTTAAACACTGTGTATAAATTTAAAGTCAATCGGATATTAACTTTGGCCTCTAGAGCGTCCACAAGATTTTTTGAAGTGATCAAGGGCCATAACTCTGGTAGTTATTATCGGAAATCGCTGAAAATCAATAGGGTTCTTCGTCTTATGACCTTAAACACTGTGTATAAATTTAAAGTCAATCGGATATTAACTTTGGCCTCTAGAACATCCACAAGATTTTTTGAAGTGATCAAGGGCCATAACTCTGGTAGTTATTATCAGAAATCGCTAAAAAACAATAGGCTTCTTAGTCTCATGACCTTAAACACTGTGTATAAATTTAAAGTCAATCGGATATTAACTTTAGCCTCTAGAGCGTCCACAAGCAATTGTGGACGCCGGACCGCCGGCCGGCCGGACCGATGGACGGACCGGGGCGACGACAATATACGACCACATTTCAATGTGGGCGTATAAAAAGTAGTTGTCAACAACCACAATATGGTAAGAATCTAATAGCGTCAGTCTAGGCACTAAGCCTATGGTAGTGATGACATGTTACAGACCATAGTCAATACAAGAAGGCTCTCATGCAGTAACTCATAATACCTGAACCTACTCATGCAATAAATAACTAAAATAATAAAGAAATATAGGTTTAAAGGAAGAGAAATAATTTCATGAAAGACATAGTTTTGTTTTTCATTAATATGGCAAAATATGTATTACAGTTATATTGTATTGTTCAGTAATTTCATTTCTTTCCTATTCATAAATAAATAAAATTTTCACACAATTTGTTTTAATAATAGCAACAGAACCTATTTTAGTCATATGCTTCACAAAATGCTTATGTACAGCAAGAAAAAGGTTCAAATTGAATCCTAGTGCTCACACAAATATTTCTATTCAAAATTTCAGATAGTTTTTCAAGAATTTCAAGACTATTTGAACTGATTTTGTGGAGTAATTTTAAATGACTAAAATTTGATAATTTTTCATCTAATAATAAGAAATATTCAATAAAAGTTAATACTAATGCAATTAATGAAATCAACTGATTATAATAGTTATTCTTAAAAAAATCAACATAAAAATGGAAATATAATTTTGAAAGATTCTCAATTTCTAAAAATTTAAAGATAGGTTGCCAGAAAACAAAACATGCACAGCAGCAGCTAAATCGTCCGGGCAGTCAACAAGGGTTGTCATATATATTTTTACTTTTTTCAGCTGTGGAAACATTTGTAATACACTAAAGTCTGATTAAGAGTAACAACTCATTATGTAATTATGAGAAAATCATTAAAATTTGATTGCTTTATATAAAGTTCTGCCCACTGCTAACAATTAGTATCGGAAATCGCTGAAAACCAATAGGCTTCTTTGTCTCATAACCTTAAACACTGTGTATAAATTTAAAGTCAATCAGATATAACCTTTGGCCTCTAAAGCGTCCACAGGATTTTTTGAAGTAATCAAGGGCCATAACTCTGGCAGTAATTATTGGAAATCGCTGAAAATCAACAGGGGTTCGTCCCATGACTGTAAACACTGTGTATGAATTCAAAGTCAATTGCATATTAACTTTGTCAGATATTAACTTTGGCCTCTAGAGCATCCACAAGATTTTTCAAGGGCCATAAGGCAGTAATTATCAGAAATCGCTGAAAATCAATAGGCTTCTTCGTCTTATGGCCTTAAACACTGTGTATAAATCTAAAGTCAATCGGATATTAACTTTGGCCTCTAGAGCGTCCACATAACTCTAGTAATTATCGGAAATCGCAGAAAATCAACAGGATTCTTTGTCTCATGACCTTAAACACTGTGTATAAATCTAAAGTCAAGGGGCGACGACAATATACGACCACATTTCAATGTGGGCGTATAAAAATGCACGAATGATGATAAAAAAAAAGAAATCATTCTAAGGGAATACATTTCAATATTATGATTCAAAGGACTTAGAACATTTAAATTGTAAAATCAACATTTGATGTGACCACTATTGTAATCAACAGTGTTATATCACTATGGCAGAAAATATTGAAACTCAAGACTGTCAATTCAATATGTTTGTGTCAAATCACATAATTTGGACACTGAAACAGTACATAAGGAAACAGTATGGCCTAAAGGAAATGAAATTGGGTTTAACATTATGCTGTTCTGCAAGACCTAAAGGGGTTCAAATAAATGGGTAATGAAAATAATGTATCACAATCAGTAGAACACAATCAGAAATATGCATTATTTCTATATTCAAGAACATTCATATCATATCACTGTTGATCAATTTATTGATCTCAAATATTTGATGACACCAACGATTACTAGATCAACTGGGCTAAACCACTTTGAATTGATTCAGGCAAAAATTGAGTAACTTAATTTTGTTGATCTAATGTGTCATTTTGGGATAGACTCTACAGGAATAAAGTTTTGTTTGAAAAGATTAAATGGTTTTTGGATTTTTTACCATTACTATTTTGAAATTGGAAAACACAAATGGATAAAATTTAAACATTAGTTTTATCTACTGTGGTAATGGGAACATATTCTCATCCCGCAATACAAATCAATACATAACAAGCCAACAGTGAGGCTGATGTCCCCCGCCGAAATCCCAAAATAAATAGAAGACACATATTAATTAATCGCACATTTATTTTTTTCAATGTATCGAGCAATCAAAATGTACACGAAGTGTCATCCAAAAGTGTTTTATAAAGAAAAATGCTAAAACCGATGAGAAAAATGAAAATGTACCCTTGTTAGGGGGACCCTAAAGGCAGACAAAAGGGCCCCTCTGGCCAAGGGAAAGGGCCCTCATGTCCAAGTCAATCGTTTCTATAGACCGTTACTGTCGAATCGATTACTAAATGAGAATGCAGTCATTGTATTGGCATAAAAATCATCAATCAAGATGAACCTAAGTTATCTTGTCCCAAAGTATCAACCAATCAAATTGCTTATCTCTGCTTACCCTAAGCGGAAAATGCTCATCTTCGAACTCCATCAAGGCATTGACCTAATAAGCATATACACCAAGTTTGAACATTTTAACTCAATTAGAAGGAGAGTTATTGTGTTCCAAAGTCTCGACTACTCTCAACCAATCAAATTGCGTATCGCTCTGCTTACCTTGAGCAGAAAATGCTCATTATCGAACTTAGTCAAGGTATTACTGTAATGAAACTATACACCAAGTTTCATCACTCTCACTTAATTAGAACTAAAGTTATCGTGTCCCAAAGCATCAACCAATCAAATTGCTTATCTCTGCTTACCCTAAGTGGAAAATGCTCATCTTCGAACTCCATCAAGGCATTGACCTTATAAGCATATACACCAAGTTTGAACATTTTTACTCAATTAGAAGAAGAGTTATTGTGTTCCAAAGTCTCGACCAATCAAATTGCGTATCGCTCTGCTTACCCTAAGCGGAAAATGCTCATCTCCGAACTCCATCAAGGCATTGACCTAATAAGCATATACACCAAGTTTGAACATTTTAACTCAATTAGAAGGAAAGTTATTGTGTTCCAAAGTCTCGACCAATCAAATTGCTCTGCTTACCCTGAGCGGAAAATGCTCATTATCGAACTTAGTCAAGGTATTACTGTAATGAAACTATACACCAAGTTTCATCACTCTCACTTAATTAGAACTAAAGTTATCGTGTCCCAAAGCATCAACCAATCAAATTGCTTATCTCTGCTTACCCTAAGCGGAAAATGCTCATCTTTGAACTCCATCAAGACATTGACCTAATAAACACATACACCAAGTTTGAACATTCTAGCTCAATTAGGAAGAGAGTTATTGTGTCCCAAAAAGTGTGACGGACAGACGGACAGACAGACAGACAGACAGACAGACAGACAGACAGACAGACAGACAGACAGACAGACAGACGGACAGACGGACGGACGAACCCATTTTAATAGTCCCCCAACTTTCTTCGAAAGGCGGGGGACAAAAAATAGGTAGCTAAATCGTCTTGGCAGTCAACAAGAGTTGTCGCATATTAAGTAATTATCAGAAAATCATTAGAATTTGTTTGGTTTTTATGAAGTTTTTCCCATGCTAACACAGGGTTCCCGCGGTCCTTGAAAATCCTTGAATATCCTTAAATTTAGAATTTCATTTTCAAGGTCTTGAATATCCTTGAATTTCGCGGAAATAGGAAAATATCCTTGAATTTCAGTTAAGATCCTTAATTTTGTTGGTAATACTAGTAAGTTGATCTGAAAATCCTGTTTAGATTATAAGTAATGCTGGTTATACTATAAACAATAACTGACGTATACCTGTCAATCAACTGATCTAAATAAACAGCCGTGTTTTGTCACGTAATAACAAGATAAGCCAATGACATTTACCGTAAGGCTACCAAATAGTCTCACGTGACTCCATTGTCCAATAAACATACTAGAAGCCACTACACTGACTAATCAAAATCGGTATTAGTAATTACATTAAACAATGCATAATGACGAAAAGGGAAATAACTCTGTTTTAAAAATGGCGGGAGTTTTTCCTGGTGTGCCGAAAGTCAATCTGTATTAATAAAAAACAGTTTATGTCTTTAATTCCTTTTAAATATGATATTTTAACGATAGTTGGTAATGTTTTGGTTGTTTTGGTTGTTTTTCAGATGAAAAATTGTAACTTTAGGCTAAAAATGTCCTTGAAAATCCTGGAATTTGACGTATATTTATCCTTGAATATCCTTGAAAAAATGTTAGACGAAGCCGCGGGAACCCTGTAACATTTAGTATACGAAACATTTAATATTATGAATTTAGTTGTTCAAGTATCGATTTTCAAGAAATTCAAACTCAATCATCATTCATGTGTAAGTGGGATATAGTCAAACAAACGTTTTTTTCTTTTGGAATAAAAATTTGGCCTCCATAGGGTCCACAAGGTAAAATAACATGATTTTTTGTACAATCAGGGGCCATAATTCAGGAAGTTATGGTCCAATGTGCTCGAATATCGCAAGGAACCACGATCTTTGGGTTATAAATTTACATTTCAAATTTCATCAAAATCAGATTAAAACTGTGACCTCTACAGGGTCCACAACCTTGATATACCATATTTTTTAATGATGCGCGTAAAAGTGGTGGCCATTTTGTTCAGCAATTTTGGTCCATTGTTCATGAAATTCCTACCAAACATTCATTACAGTGTAACGCTGATATTATCAAACGTTCTTTTAAATTAGGTAATAATTGTGACCTCCAGACGGACAACAAGATAATAAGGCGATTTTTCATACAATCAGAGGCCATAATTCAGGAAGTTACAATCTGATGCACAAATATTGAAAGGAACCTAGGTCTTTAGGTTATAAACATGTATTTCAAGTTTCACCAAATTCGAATTAAAATTGTAACCTCTACGGGGCCCACAACCTTGATATACCATATTTTTACACTTCTCGCATACAAACCGCGGCCATTTAGTTTGTCAATTTTGGTCTGATTTTCACGAAATTCGAACTCAACCTTAATTACCATGTAACGGTGATATAATCAAACGGTTTTTAAAATCAGATAATAATTTTGACCTCCAGTGGGACCACAAGCTAAAAAGGGTGATTTTTTGTACAATCAGGGGCCATAATTCAGAAAGTTACAAATCAATGGGAGCAAAAATCGAAAGGAACCAAGATCTTTGGGTTATAAACATGCATGTCAAGTTTCATCAAAATCGGTTCAAAATTGTGACCTCAACCTTGATATCATATTTTCACACTAATCGCGTACAAACGGTGGCCATTTTGTCTGTGATATAATGGTGATATAATCAAACTTTAAATCAGGTAATAATTGTGACCTCCAGAGGGACCATAAGCTAATAAAGACGATTTTCAGGAAGTTACGATCCGATGTGCCTGAATATCGAAAGGAACCAAGATCTTTGGTTTATAAACATACATTCCAAGTTTCATCAAAATCGAATCATAACTGTGACCTCTATAGGGTCCACAACCTTGATATAACATATTTTCTCACTATTCGTCCACAAACGGCGGCCATTTTGTCTGTCAATTTTGGTCTGATTTTCATGAAATTCTAACTCAACCTTCATTACCATGGTCCATGTAATGGCAATATAATCTAACGTTTTTTTTAACCTCCAGAGGGACCACAAGCTAAAAGGGGCGATTTTTCGGACAATCAGGGGCATAATTCAGGAAGTTAAGATCCGATGAGCGCAAATATCGAAAGGAACCAAGATCTTTCGGTTATAAACATACATGTCAAGTTTCAACAAAATCGGTTCAAAATTGTGACCTCTAAAAGCTAAAAACATGATTTTTCGTACAATCAGGGGCCATAATCCATGAAGTTTCAATCCGATATGCCAATATCGAAAGCAGCCGAGATCTTATGGGTATAAACCTATATTTCAAGTTTCGTCAAAATCGGATAAGAATTGTGACCTGTAGAGAGTCCACAAACAATTTGTGGACGGACGGACATCCGGACGCACAGGGGCGACGGCATAATACATGTACATCCACATGAAAATGTGGGCGTATAACAAAAAAAGAAATCGTCAATTTCATTTTTGAAAGAGGAAATGACATTTTTATGTGCATTGAGTCTTATTTAACAAACTCAATATTTGTTTGTTGTAATTTCTTTTAAGTCTCTTATATTTAACAAACTCACTATTTGTTTGTTGTAATTTCTTTTAAGTCTCTTATATTTGAATGTTAATAATAAATCTGAACACCTACCTAATGACACCCTCTGATGTACTAGGTACAGACAATATGATTGGTATTGCGAGCTGAGTTTGATCATTCATAATAGCCATATTACGATATATCTCTACCTCACTCCGAGGGGCATTAACAATCGCACATCCAAGGTAGGTAACTCCATTAAACACAGTACAATCTCCAGACGGAAAACTTGGTAAGGAAGTTGATCTGTTGCACTCTGAAAAGAAATCAATCACAAATGTAGCCCCCTGTTCAGAGTAGCCTACGTACGTACAAACGAACGTGGCCACAGCAATATAAGACCACATTGGGTGCTTAACAGTAGTCACATTGTAACTTCTGTCATTACAAAATTCCAGAAGTGTTAGAGTACACTTGCCAGACTTAACAAGCCAACAGTGAGGCGGATGTCCCCCGCCGAAATCCCAAAATAAATAGATGACACATATGAATTAATCACACATTTATTTTTTTTCAAAAGTATGGAGCAATCAAACTATACACTAAGTCTCATCACTCTCTTTCAGACAGAATGAAGATTATCTTGTCCCAAAGCATCGACCAATGAAAGTGATTAGCTATGCTTAGCTTCAACTCAAAATGTTAATCATTGAACTTTGTCAAGACATTCACCGAATGAACATCTACATCAAGTTTAAAAATTATACCTCAAATAAAAGCAGAGTTGCTGTGTTCCGAAGTCTTGACTAATCAAATTGCTTATCGCTTCTTAGCCTAAGCAGAAAATTTTCTGTATTGATCTTAGTTAAGGTAATGATATATCGAACCCATATTCTGAGTTTCATCGCTCTCATTTCTTCATTATAACCAAAGTTATTGTGCCCTAACACAATCGGATGGCTTATCTCTGGTTACTGTAAGCAGAAAATGTTCATCAAATTCCATCAAGGCATTCACCTAATGAATGCCAACACCAAGTTTGAACATTCTAGCTCAGTTAGAAGGAGAGTCATTGTGTTCAAAAGTTTCAGCCAATCAAATTGCTTATTGCTCTGCTTACCCTGGGCAGAAAATGTTCATTATCGAACTTAGTCGACGTATTGATGTAATGAAACTATACACCAAGTTTCATCACCTTCACTTAATTAGAACTTGAGTTATCTTGTCCCAAAGTATCAACCAATCAAATTGCTTATCTCTGCCTACCCTAAGCAGAAAATGCCCATCTTCGAACTCCATCAAGGCATTGACCTAATAAGCACACATACCAAGTTTGAATATCTTAACTAAATTCGAAGGAGAGTTATTGTGCTCCAAAGTCTCAATCAATCAAATTGCTTATCGCTCTGCTAACCCTGAGCAAAAAATACTCATTATCGAACTTAATCACGGTATTGATGTAATGAAACTATACACCAAATTTCATCACTCTCACTTAGAACTAAAGTTATTGTGTCCCAAAGAATCAACCAATCAAATTGCTTATCTCTGCTTACCCTTAGCAGAAAACGCTCATCTTCGAACTCCATCAAGGTATTGACCTAATAAACACATACACCAAGTTTGAACATTCTAGCTCAATTAGGAAGAGAGTTATTGTGTCCCAAAAAGTGTGACGGACAGACGGACGGACAGACAGACAGACCGATGAACCCATTTTAATAGTCCCCCAACTTTCTTCGAAAAGAGGGGGACAAAAATTATGTTTTGGCAAGAATCAACAATTATGATTCTCTGACTTAGATCTGCGAGACGTCAAATATTATTTTTTGCATTTAGGTACTTTCCAATGGTACTATTGTCAAAATTTAACGAGACTTCAGACTTTCTCCCTTCATATTAATCAACTTAATCTGACCCGGACTACCACAAGTTGGGGGAACATGTATACATGTATGGCTACAGATCACTAATTATTTCCCAATTGACTTTAATGTTAATTCACGTCTCCTTAGACCGGCTGTAACTTTTTCCCAAATATTTGTTGGGT
Source organism: Patella depressa (assembly GCA_948474765.1). Classification (NCBI taxonomy): domain Eukaryota; kingdom Metazoa; phylum Mollusca; class Gastropoda; family Patellidae; genus Patella; species Patella depressa. Next base: position 53,801,870 of record OX419715.1, on the reverse strand, counting down.
AAAACGCTTTCTGCATGGCAAACTCTTGCCCAAAAGCATGTATGAGGTTCATCATGAAAAACTTGAGATACACAAGCTGGAAGTAGAGACAACTAAACAAGCAATTTTAGGCCCTCCCTTTCAACGTAACCAACCTCACAACTCTTGTATCCTTCCACCTCAAAATGAATATTCACCAAAACCTGGCAGAAAATGTATTTTCAAACCCTTTTCTTCGACTCTACACCAAAAATCGCCATGCAAAAGGGGAAAAAGGGAGAGAAAGACTAAAAATAACTTTGGGCCTACATTCGTGGGTGACGGCGTAGAAATATTTAGTGATCTGTGTCCATACATGTACAGGGCATTGGTTGCTCTACTTACTTTGTTGTAATTCTGATGAACTTTGACCTTGTTGAATAATATCATTCTCTAGATAACTTTTATTTTCAACACTTCCTTCGGGCAATAACACATCAGCAGATTGGCTATTTGGTATCACATGACCTAAATTGTTATCAGTGATACTAGTAGCCATCTTTGTGTTACCATTGGTTGCAGCAGGGTCTGTTATCTCCTTATGAATATCACTCATGTCGCCAGTTAGTTTGAACTTGGGGTCAGCATTTACCACAACAAATTCATCAGAAGTAGAAGAGGAGTCAACAGATTCTCTACTAACTGAATCATCCATTATAATTTAATCATCACAAATTATCCTCATCTTATTCTAACCTACCAAATGTAAAATATAACTATTAGCATATTTTTGAGCAGAGGTAAACTTCTCACCTCTTCAATTAAACCATGAAATAGCACACTTTTAGGGGATCTAGTTGAAGAAAGTGCTAGATGCCCCTATTGCAGAGTTTTGTTTCGTAAATATCTATTCTCAAGTTCTCAACACTGCTGTCTCAAGGCATTAACTGGTATACCTGTTGCCTACTACTACCGGTACTAGCCAATCAAATATTTCAATTTGTGTCAGTTTTTCCTACTTATGGAAATTTCAGTGATAAATTTTTAATCGCAATTATCACTTTTACCGTAAACATACAGGGAACGGGTTCCGCAGTTCCCTGTATGTTTACGGTAAAAGTGATAATTATAAACTATAATAAAACTAATGTTTTGAGAATCGTTAAATGTTTTCCACTGCATCGTGTATGCGTTACTTTTACTTTGTTTTTAGTCGTCAATAAATTGTTAGTTGTTACTACATGTAAAGCTTAGGCCTACTAACGCGGCTAATTACCAGGCTATAAATAGGTTGTCATATTTTTAAAAGATAGGTTGCCAGGCAACGAAACATACGCCCACAGCAGCTAAATTGTCCGGGCAGTCAACAAGGGTTGTCGCATATTTTTACTTTTTTCGGTAATGAAACATTTGTAATACACTAAAAACTGATTAAGAGTAACAACTCATGATGTAATTATCAGAAAATCATTAGAATTTGATTGCTTTTTATAAAGTTTTACCCCAAGCTAACAATTAGCATGAAACATTTAATATCATGGATTTAGCTGTTCAGTTATCTAAATTCATTGAAAATCAAAATACTTGTTCATTCAAGATCTTAAACTCTATGTATCAATCTAAAGTCAATCGGATGGTAACTTTGGCCTCTATAGCGTCACAAGAATTTTTGAAGTTATCAAGGGAAATAACTCTGGCAGTAATTATTTGAAATCGCTGAAAATCAATAGGCTTCTTCGTCTCATGACCTTAAACACTGTGTATAAATCTAAAGTCAATCGGATATTAACTTTGGCCTCCAGAGCGTCCACAAGATTTTTTGAGGTGATCAAGTTCCATAACTCTGGCACTAACTATCAGAAATCGCTGAAAATCAATAGGCGTCTTCGTCTTAAAACCTTAAACACTGTGTATAAATTTAAAGTCAATCGGATATTAACTTTGGCCTCTAGAGCGTCCACAAGATTTTTGAAGTGATCAAGGGCCATAACTCTGGCACTAATTATCGGAAATCGCTGAAAATCAATAGGCTTCTTCGTCTTATGACCTTAAACACTGTGTATAAATTTAAAGTCAATCGGATATTAACTTTGACCTTTAGAGCGTCCACAAGATTTTTTAAAGAGATCAAGGGCCATAACTCTGGCACTAATTATCGGAAATCGCCGAAAATCAATAGGCTTCATTGTCTTATGACCTTTAACACTGTGTATAAATTTAAAGTCAATCGGATATTAACTTTGGCCTCTAGAGCATCCACAAGATTTTTTGAAGTGATCAAGGGCCATAACTCTGGTAGTTATTATCGGAAATCGCTGAAAAACTATAGGCTTCTTCGTCTCATGACCTTAAACACTGTGTATAAATTTAAAGTCAATCAGATATTAACTTTAGCCTGTAGAGCGTCCACAAGCAATTATGGACGCCGGACCGACGGACGGACCGGGGCGACGACAATATACGACCACATTTCAATGTGGGCGTATAAAAAACTCTACGAATAGAACGAACTATAAATAGATTACTACTGTCACTGTTGGGCCAATCGAATGCTTGAATGGAAGATTGTCCGGATCATTTAGTATTTTTTAAACAGCTTGAACTTACAATACAAGACTTGAAGACCGCATATACTGACTTCCGCTGCATGTGATATTTTAGAATTTTCTTACACAGGGTCACAAGCAGACGCTTTTTAATCTGATTAAGAGTAACAGCTCATTATGTAATTATCTGAAAATCATTAGAATTTGTTTGCTTTTTATAGAAGTTTTGCCCCACGCTAACAATTAGTATAGGAAACATTTAATATCATGGATTTAGCTGTTCAGTTATCAAAATTCATTGAAAATCAAAATACTTGTTCATTTCAACACCTTTTACAGTGTCCACAAGATTTTGTGAAGTGATCAAGGGCCATAACTCTGGCACTAATTATCGGAAATCGCTGAAAATCAATAGGCTTCTTTGTCTTATGACCTTAAACACTGTGTATAAATTTAAAGTCAAGGGATATTAACTTTGGCTTTTAGAGCGTCACAAGATTTTTTGAAGTTATCAAGGGAAATAACTCTGGCAGTAATTATTTGAAATCTCTGAAAATCAATAGGCTTCTTCGTCTCATGACCTTAAACACTGTGTGTAAATTTAAAGTCGGTCGGATATTAACTTTGGCCTCTAGAGCTTCCACAGGATTTTTTGAAGTGATCAAGGGCGATAACTCTGTCAATAATTATCAGAAATCGCTGAAAATCGATAGGCTTCTTCATCTTGTGACCTTAAACACTGTGTATAAATTTAAAGTCAATCAGATATTAACTTTAACCTCTAGAGCATCCACAAGATTTTTTGAAGTGATCAAGGGCCACAACTCTGGCACTAATTATTAGAAATCGCTGAAAATCAATAGGCTTCTTCGTCTCATTTCAATGTGGGCGTATAAAAATGACTTGGTCAATTATCGAAAACACTCTTAATCCCCTCAGACGCCAGTGACGTCGCAGTGACCGAATGCATAATGTTTATTCCTTAATTACCTATATACAGCCGGTGTGTGTATTCATTAACGCCTGACTGATCCCTTAGTCCTCCTAATTAAATAAAACAGTTGACTATGAAATAATTTGTTTTATAATTTAGATTGTTTTATAATGTCCCGCCCTTCCTGCTCATGACAGCAATTTTAATAATGTGTTTTAAAGTGACTTTTTGATAGAGTCCCCCCACAATCGTGTGCAGTCAAAAAGACTCGAGATACATTTTCGTCAGAAGAGTATTGTGGTTCTCGGCCGCGAAGCCACGTATCGTCCGTCTCGAGGAACGGTAGCCGCTTCTCTCTCCTACTCAGAGACGGGACAGGCAGGCACTGAAATTCCTTGAGAGCACGACTCAGCCGTGAAGCTATACAGTCGGAGTGTGTATTCATTAGGGCATATTGTCATCGGAAAATGCCATATTTGCTTTGAATTTCAAATGGAGTTACGATAAAAGTTTTTCTTTGTGTATAGAAATGGTTATTATTGTTATATATATTTAATAATGAATACATGTATATCGACAAATGACTGGCACCATTTGTATTTCTGTACTTATAGATAAAAGGTTGAGACATCATGTATTACTGGGTTATCCAAATTACCGGTAAATACGCTAATTGCATGTGTCGTCTTCATTTGTCACGCGGCCTATTAAAACAAAGGACGCTGAATGGATCTACGGCATGATACCATATTTTAAAATCACTCTAAAATATTCCAATCGCAAATGTCTAAACTATAACAATGTGAGACAATAATTTGGTGATTATGAATAGGGAAGTCACATGGTGATTGGACCGTCAATAGACGCTTGTCAACTAAGTAATACTAATACTCTAATAGTGTATATATTGATAGTGTTATATGGTACAGGCGGTGATATATTGTATCGATAATGTGTATAGTATGGTGTAGTGCCTGTGACATCACCTGATAATCAACCGGATTAAGGTTGTAATTGAAAATTTGAAAACCGTTTTTGGCTCTCAGATACTTAAACCTTAATAACTGAATTAATTTTAATCAGATTAGTTTGAACTTGCCGTAAAATGGATTTAGTAACTGTTATCTACACGTATGGAGAAAATTTTCGGGCCACTATATGTGGTCTTAAAGGTAAACATACAGGTCTTAATACGAAAGAGGGAGAGGGAAAATGGCGAGTATTTAAAATGTTAAAATAAGGGTGTTAAGATTCCAGTTATCATGTTATACTTCATTGGAAATATGTTTACATGTATGTACTTTTTTGAATATCTCTGTTATTTCCTGGCACATTCATAATTACGTACTTTAGAAGAGAAAGGAAAGTCCTTGTTGTTTTGTCGACCAATGTTTAATTGAGATTTTGTTGCAGTCAAGGTTGTCGAGCAAATTTCGAAAAGTCCTCGTTGTTTTGTCGATTAAAATGTGTCACTGTGCTGCAATCACAGTAATCCACCAAATTTCTTATACTGTGTGAGCTTGATTTCCCTATAGTATGCTGGTTTATACATATATAGTGTCCCAGGTTGATCTAGGCGACGTTTCCGTATATAAGTCACCCAAATGCAAAATATCACATAAAAAATTTCTGATGCTTCAAACGTCTGCAGTGACACGCTCTCGCGTCGCGACGTTTCGTTTTTTGGACCTCGTCCCTCAATTATCAGAACCCCGCGTCGAAAACTGATCTGCGGCCTGACATAAAGTAGAACTCTTGCAAGACACCAGAAGTTATGAGAGATGGCATACACAAAATTTACAAATGAATATGTTGAAAGAAAAATTTATTTTGATGCAATTATCTAGCGTTTCTGATTGCAGTCAAAATGATGTTATACATGTATATTTGTAATACAAGTTATAAGAGCTATAATATTTGGAAATGTCGACAAGTATTTGTATTAGAATACTATACTTAAAGAAGATAGCAAAGGTTTGACTTTCCCATTTGATTATGATTGTGATAATTCTTGATTATTTGTAATTCTTATTTATCTTCATCTACAATAAGCCAATGTGGAGAAAGCTTATAAGACGAAGGTCTGACTTGCACAGAATAAGTATCAACTTGTACAATAATATAATAAAGATTAAACATAGTAAATTTCAACAGTTTTTTTGTATGTTAAATAATTAATATTATCAATATACATACATGTATACCGGTAGTATAAATTGGCCAACTGAAAATCTGAAATGCCCGCCTGAAAATCAGTTCATTATCATCCAAGATCTTCGACATTGCAAACATGACTTATTGGTCAATTTAAATCAACATGTAATCTACCAGCCTACCACCAGGCAACAGCCAATGTGAATTAAAATGTTCATATCTTGTCTTCTTATTAAGATATCTTAAATCTGTAAACAGTTTTATGCCATTTAAAGTAGCTAAGTCTCTAACTCAATCGCTTGACGCTTCCAAAGTCTTACACGTTGAAGACACAAATTATATGTCAATTCAAATCAACATTGATGTTGTGATGTTAACAGGAAAAGGTAGGCTTCTGATATCCAATATTTAAGATAAACATTTTACCATTGGTACATAAATCGTGTACATATAGTGCATTTCAGCGGCTCTCAAGTGACCAGAAAGAACAGTAAGGTCGTATCTTATCTAGAGAGCATGCATGCACTATAGACTGAAATAATCAGATGCTAAAAATTGAAATTCAGTTGAGACTCATACCTTATTTCACGAACATATAACTGATTTGAAATTAGACAATTGAATGTAAATCAGTTTATATACAATCAGATTGCAATTACATCATTATAATTATGCATTGTGACCCATTAGGGTCAAGCTCTAAGTCCGAAATATTTGTTATTTAGCTCCTTTAAATGCAGCTTAATCAAATAGATAGACTTATTCATAAATAAATCCATTAACTCTTAAATGACCCAGAGGTTTGACATCATAACGTCATAAAAACCCACGTCATAATGGTCAATAGTGTTAAAATCATATAACAACTAAAATAAATCCTTCTGGGCCTTCATGAAAATGGATGAAATATTCTAAATTGCCATTTTCATAAATATGAATTTTATACAAAAAAATTAATTTAGACATTTCATGCAAAATTCATGTAGGCCTACATAGATATCTAATGGTTATTTCTATTTTTTGTTTGGCTTTTGTGAACTAAAAAAAAACATTTATCATGAATTATTAAAATCTAAAAGTAATGATAATTAAAATTTTGTGTATTAGCCTAGCTTCTATCACGTTCTAGCCTATAGCAAAACTATAAATATCTAACCAACCACCGATAAAATCTGAAGCACCGTCATTCAATAGGTATATATATGGTAACCTGTCGTATGGAGAACGTTGTCGTGTAGGCCTAGACATATCACCGTTTCATTAAAATTTTTCAAGGAGAAATAGTAAGATTTTTTAAATGTCAAAAAGGAAGTAAACAAATGAGAAAAAGGACACCTGTTTATTATAAGGGGAGTAACTCTCATTGCGCTAGGAACGTTGCATTTGGCTAACTAGTTTTGTCGGCATAAGTCACTGTGGGTACTTAATAACGGTAACGCCATTGGCGTCGACAAAAGTCGCAGTGGGTCAGTTAAGAGTTGATAAATGAATTTTGCATCCATAAACAGTTTAACCATGATGGACCTTATATAAGGTCCATGTAATGTATGGTTTAACAGAAGAGGCCAACAAATTTATTCCATAAATTTACAAAATTGGGTAGAGAAAAATAACGTATTATTTCCCTGTGAAAAATTTAAAATTTAAGATACTGTTAAGATCCTAATTTAACTACAAAGTCAATTTATGATTGATGAATTTGTCAATCAATGACAGTCTACTGTCACTGAGTACTACTGGCGTACTGCTGCTACACCGAAATAACATGATTGTGAATTGTGATTGCATTGAAAACAATTGTCATTGATTAACATACTTTATGTAATAAACAGATCCTAAATAACCTTCTAATACGAAAATGTAGCAGGTTTAATACAATACATTTTTAAAATCTAATACCTTACTATTATGAACTTGCTCATTATGCAGGAAACGCCGTCAAAACAACATTATTTTTATCTGTCATAAAACCAAAACATTGCACATGGCTGAAAACAGATAGATGGCGCTGTGACATTACGTCACTTTTAACTTGAATAACCAGACTCGCGTATACGATTATCCAGTAGAAATATATTTTGAAAAGCTGTTAAAAAATAAATGTCCTACTCCTACTTCTCTGCATCGACTCGACTGTGCACTGAAGACAGGCTTACGCCAGTGTGTAGTGAGGGCAGCGTCACTACCGGCTTTTTCATATTTCGAATACGACACGTCCAAGTTTTTAGCCTATCCGAATGACTAGACACTGTCCGTCTTCCACTACTGACAACGGGAGGAACTTAGGCCCTACCCTGCTAAAACCGGGAGCCAGTCTGAGCCCTGGAATTTTGCTGTCTGGTAGTTTATTCATACCTAACCTTAATTCTATGAAATAAAACAAGCGGTTGCCATGCAGGATACGCTCACATTTCGCAAGAGATGGACAGAGAACAAGCTCAACAAGATGTCCAGTTACCAAGCAAACATCCCGCGTCCTTGCACCGTTGCACTTGTTTGGAAGAAATAAGGACAAATAAATTCTTTATGCTATTGGTAATCAATATAAAAATGCATCATATTTCGCAAACATTCACTAGAAGATTTCAAATAATTTATGGCTTTGGTTTTCAAAATTAGACATGACTTAGCAAATTTTAATAGAGATCATTTACAAGTGGAGAGGACTGCAGCTCAATTTTTTTAAAAAAAATCTGTATAGGCCTATATAGTAGGGGCCTACTCATCTACGGGATAGAGTACGCAACCATCGACGGGATTGCAATATTGAAAATGGGCCCTTATTTGTAAATAGACATATCTTTAAATGTGCGCAACATCTACAAATAAAATTTCAAATTTTCCCTTTTTATAAAATGAAAGTCGATGACACCACGAAAAGGAAATTAATGGAAAATCATTTTATTAAAAAATACACTCCTCGACTTAATAGTCAATAAGTAACAATTGGCAATTAGCCTCATTTATTTATTAATTTTCTTTAATCTATCTCATGATAATCTTCCATTCATTGTTCTCGAATTGAACCCATATACTACAGATTAACACACGTGTGTACATGTTTTGTATTAGTTAACGATATGTAACCATGGAGAATGGTAACTATAGCTAATTAAAACCACAGTGTTACTATGTAAATATGTATAAATATACTATAATGTCCATCTTTATACAATGACATTATTTATGAATAGTCCCAAGACGGACGAAAAGTACTTTAAAATGTTAAAATGTTATTAAACCAGTGTTGAAATCAGTTTGTGTCGGCATACCTTTTACCTTTTTATCATTTACCGTGAAACAAAGTAGTGCAACTTTGCGGTTGTCCTAATAATTTCGGATATATATATATAGGCTAATCCAAATAGTGTGCATATGCTAAACACTAATTTTATATTTTTAATTATGTACATGTTACTTTTCAAAAAAATCTTTATCTATACATGTATATATATATATCATAATCCAAATAGTGTGCATATGCTAAACACTAATTTCATACTTTTTAATTATTTACATGTAGGACTATATAAAATATATATTATATATATATATGAAAAGTAAAATTAGTGTTTTATTAGGGCTCAAGGACAGTTAGGGAAGCAAAACTAAAAATGCTCAATGCCCGAAATAAATTCAGATTTACAGAGAGCAGCGCCGGCTTTCTTCGAGAGGCGAAGAAGCGGAGCTGACCTTGTATAAACCTCCCAAGAAAATTTTGGAATATTTGACGCCCGCAAACGTGTTTTACTGCTATTCCAGCCTGTAAAATTAGTGTCTTATTAGATTTCGGGTACTTTACTTTGCCAAGTAGATGAAATAATTTTTTTTTCTCACTTTACCTGTCTGCCCGAAAAGTCAGCTTGCCCCCTGCCCCCTGCCAACCTGGCTCGGACGCCTATGCATGTAAACTATAATTTATGCAAAGTATCATTTGGATTTACTGCAGACATATTTACACTGGCATGTAAATGATTTAGTACAATCCTCACGTTTATTCACGTTTCCTCCTCTCTGCAACACTAATAAATGTATGTACATAATTTATTACAAGCAAGATTTTTAAAATTGATGATGAATAATTGAATGAGCTTTATGAGGCACGACTGTAATAGGTCGACGTATGTACAAAGTTTCATCACGATATCTTGCATGGTTTATGAAATATTCCCCGGAAACAAAATTGTACACCAAAATCTAAGTCAAATTTGTTTCCATTGAAACACAAAAAAATATATATCCCAGAAATTCCTAAACAGCAAAAGGCACAACTATAAAACTATAAACTATTTATTTAATATAGCGCTAATTTTGATATCTATAATCTTCAATAGCGCTGTACATGACAAAGCAAGATATGTACATACATGAAAATACAAAGGGCTGAAATATATACACAGTATTATGAAAAGTCAAAACTGAGAGAAGTGGTAAGATTTCAGAGAATTTTTAAAGTGGTCTACTTTGTCAATTCTCTTGATCTCATTTGGCAGGTTATTCCACCAGATAGAGCCCTGGGCCCTGTTTCACGAAATTTTAACTTAAGATAAAATCCAATTCTAGTAGATACTTCAATTTTGATTGGCTGAGCACTAAAATCAATCTAATATTATCCAATCAAATTACTAAAATTGGGATCGTATCTTAGTTAAAATTTCGTGAAATAGGACCCTGGACATTAAATGAACGGTTGGCAAACCCAGTAAACATGGATGGTTAGATTTACGTTACTTTTACGTCATTATGGTTAGATTATGGTTAGCGTCCAATAATGGTAAAATTTTACGTTTAAATTTACGTTACTTTTACGTCATAATGGTTATGGTTACTTTTACATCAGAAAATGACGTAAATCTAACGTAAACTTTATGACCGTTTTCTTACCAATTTTTGTCGCTTTAAATACTTCTTGATTAAGTACCCATATCATTATGTGCACAGTCTAACAATTGATAAATAGTCGGAATTCAGACAAAATAATTATATATGTGTTATTGGTGATAATTCTAACGTTAATCTAACATAAATTTTACGTCATGTATCTAACCGTTAGATTATGGTTAGTTTTCTAACGTAAATGTAACGTTAATTTTCTAACGTTAATATAACATTTGTTATCTAACGTTAATGTAACGTTAGTTTTATGTCATAATTCTAACATATGAGGGAACTTTTTCTCAGACAGCGGCGCGACAGCCTACTCTAATATCGAATTCCAACTGCCAAGGGATCTTTAACATGCACACCAATGTGTACATGGGACTTGGGTTTTTCGGACCATCCGAATGACTAGGTGTAAATCTAACGTCAATTTTATGACGGTTTTCTTACCAATTTTTGTCGCTTTAAATACTTCTTGATTAAGTACCCATATCAGTGTGTGCACAGTCTAACAATTGATAAATAGTCGGAATTCAGACAAAATAATTATATATGTGTTATTGGTGATAATTCTAACGTTAATCTAACATAAATTTTACATCATGTTTCTAACCGTTAGATTATGGTTAGTTTTCTGACGTAAATCTAACGTTAATTTTCTAACGTTAACATAACGTTAGTTATCTAACGTTAATGTAACGTTAGTTTTATGTCATAATTCTAACATAAGTTTCTAATGTGAATCTAACATAAACCTAATACTTGTTCTCTATCGGAAATGAAATGCAATGAAATGGGGTTTAACGTCCTACTTTTCTGCACCTAACCTGGGTTAATTGAAGATGGGCATACGCCATACAGTGTGCTATGAGGGAACTTTTTCTCAGACAGTAGCACTACAGCGTACTCTAATATCGAATTCTAACTGCCAAGGGATCTTTAACATACACACCAATGTGTACATGGGACCTGAGTTTTTCGGACCATCCGAATGACTAGGCCGCTTCACTGACAAGGGGAAACAACGCTGGAAAATCGAGATGCAGGGATCGAACACCTGACTACCAGGTTAGCGAGCCAGCGCCTTACCCACATTGTCTAACAGAAAAGAATGTCAGTTTTATAATGTTAGGATACTAACAATTACGTAAACAAATGTCAGTTTAATATCAGGATAACAACGATTAAATAAATGTTAGTTTTTGATTGTTGGCTATCCAACCATAATCAAAAAAAAAACATTTAAGTTAACCAAATTTACTAAATTTTAAGCGTTCTTTTGGGCAACTTGAACAAAATCTGTTAATAATTGTAACCTGTATAATATTTATGGATAAAACATTAAAAAGTGGGTGTGGCACCACCCCTGTGTTGAGCCATGCACCGAAATTGATAGTTGTTAATATCCTTACGGCATAAGGAATAAATATACCAAGTTAAAAAAAAAAAAAAAAAACACGAAAAGTTGATGTGGCTCTGCCTCTGGGACTCAGACATGAAACAATTCTGATTATTTATCAATTGGTAAAATGTGCACACACTGGTATGGTTATTTAATTAAGAGGTACAATGGGGGAATCATAAAACTGTTACTAACTGGAACCTGTAGACTATTTATAGACAAAATATTAACAAAAAAGTTAAATTGAATGAAACAAGGTTTAACGTCCTACTCGTAAACTGGGCTAATGAAGATGAGTCTACATCATATAGTGTGTGTGCTATGAGGGTTATTTTGCCCGGGCAGCGGCACTATGGCCTACCCTTTAATCTAATTCCAACTGCCAAGGGATCTTTTACGTGCACGCCAATGTGTACACAGGACCTCAGGTTTTTTGTCCCATTCAAATGACAAGGGGAAACCTCGTCAGGAAATCTGGATGGAATGAAATGAAATGAGGTTAACGTCCTACTGTTCTGCTCATAGACTGGGCTAATAAAGATGGGCCTATAGGGAAATTTTGCCCAGACAGCGGCACTACGGCCTACTCTTATATATCAAACTCCAACCGCCAATGTGTACACGGAACCTCAGGTTTTTTTTTCGTTCACCCGAACGACTAGACAGTTATTGTCCTTGTCATGCCCTCCATTTTGCATCATTGAAGGGGAAACCACCCCGGAAAATCTGGATGAACTTTCCCAGCCAAATGCAGGGATCAAACACCCGACCTCCAGGGTAACGAGACAGCGTCTTGCCCACACAGACAAAAAACTGGCTGTGGCACCATCAAAAAGGGAGCGAGAAAAAAAATGGGGTTTAATATCCACTCAACATAAACTAGGTCATTTAGATGTAAGGTAAAACAAAAATCTCCACAAATATTATATACCAGTACGTAATTTTTGCACTGCCTGAAAGATCTTCCAGCCCAAATGTTGTGGAGCAACATACACGTATGCCAACCCTTTTTTTATATTTTATAATAATCATCCTTAAAAAACTAGAAAGTCAATGTTAAAGTCAAAATATATGTATACATTTTGTATTTTCATTTTGTATGACCCAATATTATAAGGAGATGGGTTGATTAAAAGATTTTAGCTTGTCTTTACATCTTCCCATATAATATAATAATATGTTCTTAGAATGAATCTTATCTGATTAAAACATTAAATTTAATGATTTAAATTCTTGTGGCGGTTTATGAAAAAGGCCATGACGCCCAGACTCGTTCGTTGGTTTGTTTATATCAGATTTTTTAAATTTTACGCTTGTATTTATTATTATATATAAGGTGTAAAACCCGACAAATATAAAGCTTATCAAATTTATTGTATATAGGGCCACGTATAATAATAGGGGTGAATTGGAATGTACAATCAAATTCAACCGAAAACACATTTTACAAGACTTTCACTTTGAGTCAAGAACCAGTTCGAACCAGTTATTTCCGGAATTTATAGATCTTGTCGACATATCGTCCCCGATAAAAGACATCTGAAAATTAAAACTTCTCTATTGGATTATTCGTATAATATTAAGTATAGCTAATATAAAATCTAGCAGAGCGCACAGAAACAGATTACATTCCATAGATTCCATTATCAAACAAAAATACGTATCGACGACTTCCGTGTGGGGAATAATAAAAGCGAACGGAATTGTGGGTATAGCAAGATGGCGCCCAAAAGCGATTGAATATCGGAGATTTTGGACAAAATACTATTTATTTCACACAAAAAAGAAATGGTGCCCTGATTCAAAGTTAGAAGAAGCATATAGGAAAGTAAGTGTCTTTTTTACATACAAACATCCGTCTAAATATAATTTGTAGAACTACAAATTCAGCAAATAATGGCCGTTGACAATTTTACACAATCACCGTAAAAATGCTAAAAAAAACCTAACGGTAAAACAAAGTCACAAGATTAGATGGCCTGTTATTTTCTGAATGTAAAACTTTGTAGCTGCACGATTTATACACAATCTAAACTACTTTAATCGAAAAACATCCTGTTTCAAAATCACGGGAATCAAACTTTTTTTCACTTTGAATATGTTCTTTATTCTATCTCTAAGCAAAATCTTTTTTACAGATCCTAAATTTGAGCAATATTGATGGTACTAATGTGAAAGAAGTTACAAAAAGATTTTTTGAAGGCTTTGTTTACGTAAATGGTAGCCAGGTGACACCAGCTTACTCCGTGTACAAATGTAGGATCAATGCCATACCACTGGACTCAATAATGATGGTGGACGTTATGATGAAAAGTGCTCTCATCCACCCTACTCTCACGATGACAAGGGAATCAAGGCTGTTATCATATACATTTAATAAATGTAGATGTGCTATTTGGAACAAAAAACTAACTGCAACTGGTTAACCAATTTATTCACATTTGATAAAAAAATTCGATCAAAATATTTGTTGGACCACAGGAAGACTTGTTGATACATGTTTGAATGAATAATATTATAGCTTTAAGTTCCATGCTTGGCAGCGAGTGCTAATAACGTTTACAAAACTTTGAGCGGGAATTTCAAGGCATTAACCTCCTGTGATATAATAACAAATGACAAGTGCGAAATAAAGTATTTATGTGGTCTTGGGTGAAAAAACAGTGTTGTGGCTAGCCAAATGAAATGAAACAAAATAGAGTGTAATGACCTACTGTTTTGTTCTGAACTGGGCTAATGAAGACAGGCATATGCCATACATGCTATAATTGAAATTTTGCACTATGGCCTACTCATATCAAATTCCAACTGTCAAGGGTATGCCAATGTGTATACATGGCCTCAGTTTTTCTTTACCATCTGAATGAATAGACAGCTGTCTTGTCAGGCCCTCCTGCATCACTGACAAGAGGAAATAACGCTGGAAAATCTGGATGAACTTTCACTTCCAATGCAGGGATCTAGTGCCCTGCCCCAAAACAAAGGGCGTGACAAGGAAAGCTGTCTAGTCGTTTGGATGGTATGAATGACCGAGCGTCTGTGTACACATTGGTGTGCATGTAAAAGATCACTAGGCAGTTCGAATGCGATATAGGAGTAGGCCTTAGCTGTCTAGTCGTTGGATGGTATGAATGACCGTGCGTCTGTGAACACATTGGTGTGCATGTAAAAGATCACCAGGCAGTTCGAATGCGATATAGGAGTAGGCCTTAGCCACTGCCTGGACAAAATTCCCTGATGGCACACTGTATAGAGTATGTCGATTTTCATTAGCCACGTTAAACCCCATTTCATTCCAACAGTGCCTTGAGCAAACAAGATAGAGGCTACACATAAAGGTTTTGGCCAAATTTGGTCAATATCCCAGTTTTCCTTTCTGATATGCATATCAACACTTCCACAAGAGTAATGTAGACCTTTTTCTTGGACATTTTCAAATATCAGTGATGCAGGAAAGAGGACCTGACATGGATAGGTGACTAGTCATACGAATGGGACAAAAACCAAAGTACTATGTACACTTTGATGTATGTGTGAAACATTTCTTGGCAGTTTGATGGAATTTTATAAAAGATATAAGAGTATGCCGTAGCCCTGCTGCCGAGACAAATGTTTATAGTTATGGTTTGTGTATGGTCACCCTGTTTGTATTCTTGTCAATTATCACTATTTCACGATGTATGATTACTGTTAACAATTGTATTTTTTAAATTTTTTTTAAAATAAAATTTAGATATTATGTTGACTTTTTGTTGTAATTATATGAATTTGCGATTTCAAAAGGTTATTGGTTGACTGTTAACATTTCAAGGGTTATATTTCTACAAACTCATTAAAGATTCACAAAAGAAAGTGATGTAAATTTTGAAATTTAATGTCAGATAGAGAGAGAGAGAGAAAAATGGGGTTTAATGTCCACTCAACACAAACTAGGTCATTTCGGGACTAACCTATGGTTTTCATTTTATTTCAATAATTTGCTTGCGCGTAGGGGTCTTTAGCAATGGGAGGAAACCGGAGTGCCACATACGTTCACACCAGGGCTCGAAACCGCAGCCGCAAGCCAGAGGTGACCGGCCAGCTAGAGGTCGAAGCGCGGCACTCTAGTCCACTAGGCCATCCCAACCCCCCAATGTTAGATATATAATGAAATGAAATGGGGTTTAAAGTCCTACTGTTCTGAAATCCTGATTCTCAGTCAATGTATGTACCAATCCCGGGTCTGCAGGTTAGTTGAGCCAACATTTTACTTTGAGGATCATGACCCTGATTTCCATAAAATGGTCGGTTAGTTTAAATCATGTTAGCTTAACGTCAAAAATTTAAGTTATATTTACGTCAGATTTACGTCAAAATGGTTGGTCAGGCTACAATCATTTTGCTCATCTTCTTAATGATAATGTAATGTCATGAAATGACGTTAATCTAACGTAAAGTTTACGTCATTTTTACCTTATTTTAACATCATTTTCTGACGCAAATCTAACGTAAAGTTTTTGTCATTTTTTGACGTAGATCTAACGTACACTTTACGTAAACGTTACGTTAGATTTATGTCAAAATATGACGTAAACTTGACGTTAGATTTGCGTCAGGAAATGTCGTAAATATAACGTAAAAATGACGTAAATTTTACGTTAAATTAACATCATTTCCTGACGTTACATTTTCGTTAAGAAGATGAGCAAACTGATGGTAAACTGACTGACCATTTTTACGTAAATTTTACGTAAAAGTAACGTCATGTTGTTATGTGGGAAGGTTCTCCGTCGCACATATGGTATCCTAAGCCTCATATATTGACTGTTTGATCTCATATTTTCCCTTCGATCTTCAGCGAGTGTCAAAATTGATCTGAGATACAACGGGGACAGTCCATTGAGGCATTTCCATATCATTATAAGCACCTTATGCTTTATGCGTAACCGAACCGGAAGCCAGTGTAGCGTCTTTAAGGCAGTTGTCTGGAGTAATTGTCCATCTGCAGAACTAGCTTCGCAGCAAAATTCTGCACTCTTTGAGCTTTCGGATCTGTGTATCCGGAAGTCCTATAAAGATTGCATTAGCATAGTCCAAATGAGAACTTACTGTCCCTACAAGGGTATGACAAGCATCTTGGGTCAGGAGATGTCTTATATTTCTTATTTTTTGAAGACCATATGTTACGGCAGAATTCGCATTGTTTACATTTGTGGTGGATCCGAGTCTATAGTTTATAATGTTATGATCCGTGTCCTTTTCTTATATTAATTCATTTTCGGTCAAGGTCATATAGTTAACGAAGTCGCCATTGTTTGTTGTTTGTAAAAATGTAAAACGTATTTTCTTTTTGCCCTGTAGTTCCTCACAAGATAGAAACCATCAAATGTCCATCACACCAACGTAACGTCATCGTCATCATGATTTCATGTACATCACCAAACGTAGTTAATATCATCAACGCATAATATGATCATCAAACGAAATTGTAGTCATTCAACGTAACTATTTGTGTTTATCTGTTAGTGTTATATATGAACGATTTACCTTAACGATAATTGTTTAACGTATATTAACGTATTGTATTAACGTCATGTATAAACTAACGTATCGTATTAACGATTGATGTGTACGTAGTGTATTAACGATTGATGTGTATTCTATAAGAGGGACTTGGTAATAAACGTTAACGAATTTGTAACAAAATCTTCTTTTCTTAAATTGAAACACACGAATGATTTAATACAGGGAAACGGTGGCAATATAGTTTCTATCTTAGAATAGACTTCCTTCGTGTGTTTTATTTTAGGAACTGTGAACGCATGTATGTGAACGCATATGTCTCGTATATTGTTTATACTAGTAATTAGTTTCATCTTTCAACGTATAACGAAAATGGCTACAGCGAAAGAACTGTGGTTTGCAAGTTTTGACGAAATGGAAGATCGTGAATACGTTGATCTGCAGGACCTTTACTCTGTCAAAAATGTAGCACCTGTAATAGAAAATCAGCAAGCCAACGACAACGATAACGATGATAATATAAGTATAAGCAGTAAAGCATCGTCCAAGTTTTCAGTGATATCTGCCCTTGCCAAAGAAAAGGCTAAACAGGTAGAACTCCTAGCGCGTGGAGAGGCGTTGAAACAGAAACAAAGATTACAGGAAGAACAATTAATATTAAACAGAAAACGTGAAGAACTTGAGCTGGAAACTAACTTATCAATCTCAAGGGCCAAACAGTCTATTTTTGAAAATTTCTGTCCAGATCAATTTACGCAAGAAAGGGCTTATAATTATGGTCTTTGGCCATCAGAAAGGACTAATACGTATGCAGAAAATCCGACAGTCAGGCGCAATCGTGACATCTATCAGCCAAACAGCTTTACACATATAATTAATAAAGAAACACCTGTACCATTGGTTGAACCAACTCGTTTTGATAGAAATAACGTTCAGGCACCTATGTTTTCAACGCCCCAAGTTTCTCAGAACACTGCCGCTTATAATTCAAATGAACGCTCTAATGTACAATTCAACGAAGCTGTTCCTCCTACAGTTTTTCAGAAGTTGTTGGAACAACAAACCGATCTACAAGCTAAACAAACTAACTTAACGGAAATTCTCTTGGAACATCAGAATCGAAGTCTCCTACCTCAACCGCATATTTCTAAATTTAGAGGTAACCCTCTTGAATATCGTTCTTTTATTAAGTCGTTTGAAAGTAGGATCGAACAACGAATAGCAGACCACAGAGATCGTCTTTATTATCTCGATCAGCTTACAGAAGGAGAACCAAACGCACTCGTTAAAAGCTGTCTTCATATGAACCCCGAGGATGGTTTTAAGAAAGCCAAGCAACTCTTACATAATACTTTCGGTGATGACTATAAAATAACGACAGCATATACAGACAAGCTTCTGAAATGGCCCTCAATGAAGCCGGAAAACGTTGAACTTTTAAGTAAATTCTCATTGGCGCTAACAAACTGTATGAATGCTATGAACGATATAAAATATTTATCAGAAATGAACCACCCAAAAAACCTTAAAGAATTAATGGAGAAATTACCCTTCAATATGCGAGACGGCTGGCGTAAAAGAGTTCAATGGGTTAAGTCTACAAATAACCGTCAAATTAATTTTGAGGACTTCGTTACTTTTGTAAAGCAAGAAGTAGATGCTTTAACAGATCCAATATTCGGAAGATCAACGGATAGTTTTGTAAATAAATCACAGCCCTATAGTCATAGGCCTAAACAGAGTTATGCAACAAATTCTGTGAACGCGTTTTCTTTAGACAACATGTATCAATCTCAGAGTCAAAGTAAAACCTGTTTGTATTGTTCCAAGAACTTGCATGATATGGACACTTGTTATGAATTTATGAAAATGCCTTTTGAGAAACGACGCGAATACGCCAGAAGTAATAATTTATGTTTTGGATGTTTGGGTAAGGGACATAACTCTAAATGTTGTAATTTTAAGAAAATTTGTCGTAAGTGCGGCAAATGTCACCCAACAGTGTTTCACCTTGACTTTATACCTCAAAATCAGAATGCTATTTCCCCAAGTGAATTCCCAAATAGATCTGTCAACACACAGCAATCACCGAACGTCTACAACCATTATAAACCAACGCTATATTCAAGTAATAGACCTTCAACGTATAACGCATACATGTACAAGCAAACGCCCAATGCAAATTTTCAAACTTCAACGAATAACGCTATGAATAAACCAACGTATGGTCCATTAAAGGCTGACACGCCCTCATTTAATCCGTATAATCGCCCTTCGTCATCGTCATACATTCAACAAAGCACTAATAAAACGCAAAACCCATCTTCCCAGAGCAGAGACACAGTGAATATAAATAACGGTTACATTGGTGACGATTCAGACTTTATGCTTCCAATACTGCTTGTTAAACTGAAACAGAAAGGCCAACAATCATCAATAACTGCCTTAGCATTTCTAGATAACGGATCTAGTGCGAGTTTCATAACCTATATTACGGCTGAGAGACTATGTATAAATGGAGAAAAAACTACAATTCATCTAGGTACCATGCACGGCCAATCGGAAGAACATAGTTTGATTATATCGGATCTGATTGTGTCAGATATTAACGAAACGTTCTCGATCCCATTACCGAAACTTTATACAAGAGATGTATTACCAGTCAGCGCATCGAACATCCCAACGCATGATAACGTATATCAGTGGGATTATCTTAAATCTTTGCCCCTTCCGGAAATTCCACGCTTTCTCGAAGTTGGACTTTTGATAGGTATTAATTGTCCACTAGCCCTTGAACCACTTGAAGTTAGGCCTAGTGTAAATAAAGGTCCGTATGCTGTATTAACAAGACTCGGTTGGACAGTTATGGGTCCCATTAAAGTATCTTCGTCTAAACCTGTAGCGATAACGTGTAACCGTATAATTGTGCGTGAGGTAAATTCGGATAATTGTCATCAGTTGGCATTCAACGAAACTGTTCATGAAATTGATAACGTCAAGCTGATAAATCATATGTTCGAGAATGATTTTATTGAAGGAAATAATCATGCATCGGAATTAGGACATTCTGAAGAAGACAAAAGGTTCTTGTCTTTGGTTGACAACGAAATAAAGTACGAAGATGGACATTATTACATTCCATTACCATTCCGAGACAAAAGTGTATCGGTGCCCTTTAACAAAGAACAAGCTTTCGAACGTTTAGGTTGGTTGAAACGTAAATTTCAGAGAAACAGTAATTACATGTCAGATTATGTTAACTTTCTTAACGAACTCATTAGTAAAGAATACGCAGTTAAAATACCCCCAGAACGCTTGGAAGTTGAACGTGGTAAGACATGGTATATCCCGCATCATGGTGTCTACCACCCAAAGAAACCTAACAAAATCCGTGTTGTTTTCGATTGTAGCGCCAAGCTTAATGGTAAATCACTAAATGATCTTTTATTACAAGGTCCGGACATGACTAACTCTTTGTTTGGCGTGCTAACACGATTTCGAGAACGTCCAGTTGCTTTTATGGCGGACATAGAGGCAATGTTCCACCAAGTAAAAGTGCCTCAATCTAACCGAGATTTTCTCAGATTTCTGTGGTGGCCTGACGGTAACATTAATTGTGACCCAGAAGAATATCAGATGACGTCACATCCGTTTGGAGCTGTTTCATCCCCCACTTGCGCCAATTTCGCATTACGTAGGACTGCAGATGACTTTTGTGTGCAATCTGAACGCGTAGCAGAAGCTATTAGACGTAACTTTTACGTCGACGATTGTTTGAAATCCTGTGACACGGTTACCGACGCAGTACAATTAGCCCGCGAATTGATAGACTCGTGTGCAAAAGGTGGTTTTAATTTGACTAAATTTACGAGTAACAGTAGAACTTTTGTTAATAATATTCCTGAAGAAAAACTGGCTAAAGATATGAAAAATCTTGATCTTAATTATGACGATTTGCCGATTGAAAGGGCCCTAGGAGTACATTGGTGTATTGAGAATGACCAATTCGGCTTCAGAATTGTATTAAATGACAAACCAATAACGAGACGAGGTATTTTATCAGTAGTGTCTTCGATTTTTGACCCACTCGGTTTTGTGGCACCACTGACTTTGCAAGCTAAACATATTCTCAGAGACATTTGCAACGAAAGTAAGGGATGGGATGACCCTATCTCAGACTATTATCGGAACGAATGGTTGAAATGGAGAGAACAGTTGATTAATTTAGAAGGCTATAAAATCGATAGATGTCTAAAACCAGTCGATTTCGGAAACGTCGTTAAACGCGAAATTCATTTTTTCGCTGATGCCAGCTCGACCGGTTATGGTTGTGTTGCCTATCAGAGACTAATAAACGAACAGAACGATATTCATTGCGCATTTGTGCTTGGTAAATCTCGATTATCCCCCCTTAAAACGGTTACTATTCCACGTCTGGAACTCAGTGCAGCAACTGTTGCAGCTCGTCTAAGCAGCACTCTTTTGAAAGAACTTGACATTTCACCCGATGAAATAAAATTTTGGACGGATAGTACAACAGTACTTAATTATATCAACAACGAGAAAAAACGCTTTCATGTTTTTGTGGCAAATCGGATATCTGCTATAAAGGACTTATCGGCACCTAACCAATGGTTTTATGTTGAATCATCATTGAACCCAGGCGATGACGCGTCTAGAGGATTAACTGCGTTAGAAATTGTCAAGAGTCCCAGATGGTTAACGGGGCCGGGGTTTCTATGGGAAAAGGAATTATCATGGCCAAATCAACCAACTTTATCCAAGGTTACATCTGATGACCCGGAAGTGAAACAAGATGTTATAACCTGTACAACGGAAGTAGCCGAATCTTCAACGATAAAGCTTATAGAATATCATTCAGATTGGTATAGTTTGAAACGAGCAGTAGCATGGATTTTACGTTTTAAAGGAAATCTTAGAAAATGGCGGAATGATCGCAAGGTTTTGGAAGAATATGTTAAAGATTCTTTAGATCCGATCCAACGTTCAACGAAGATCGAAACAGAAATGAACATAATTAAACGACATGATATGAAAATGGTTCCATTAAACGTAACGGACTTGAATAATGCTGAACATGCCATTCTTCAATTTACACAACGTTGTGCCTTTGGAAAAACTTTCAGTGAAATGATTAAGACAAACCCAGTGAAACGTTTGTCTAAAGACAGTTCGATTTACAAACTTGACCCGGTTTTCATGAATGGTCTTATCCGTGTAGGCGGTCGCTTACGCAACGCTGATGTACCAGAAGATGTGAAACACCCAATAATTTTACCCCGCAACGCCCACGTAACAAATCTGATAATTAGGAGTACTCATAAGAGATTAGGTCATTCAGGAAGAGGTCATACGATCGCCATGTTGAGAGAAAAATATTGGATCATTAACTGTAATTCGATAGTTCGTCACATTATTTCTAAATGTGTTTCATGTCGTAAATTACGAGCACCTGTATTAAACCAAAAGATGTCTGATCTCCCAAAGGATAGAATAACAGCTGCGCCTCCTTTCGCAAGAGTAGGCATAGACTATTTCGGACCTTTCATGATTAAAGAAGGTCGTAAAGAATTGAAACGGTATGGGGTTGTTTTTACGTGTCTTACTATACGCGCCATACACATTGAAATCTCTGCATCTTTAGATACAAATTCTTTTATACAAGCCCTCCGTCGTTTTATTGCAAGAAGAGGTCAATGCGAAGAGATACGAAGCGACAATGGCACCAATTTTTGCGGCGGTGAACGCGAATTGCGTATAGCTATCGAGAAATGGAATCACAGTCAGATTAACAACGAATTAATTCAACGGAATATAAAATGGACATTTAACCCCCCGACCGGTAGTCATCACGGTGGTGTGTGGGAGCGCCAAATAAGGACAATCAGAAAGGTTTTAAACGGTCTACTTATGGGTTTGAATTCGGTATCTTTGAATAATGAATCACTACATACACTAATGTGCGAAGTGGAAGCTATAGTGAACAGTAGGCCTCTAACGTTTATTTCAGATGACTGTGACGATTTTAATCCTTTAACGCCAAATTCTTTATTGAATTTAAAGCCTACAACGTGGTTATTACCCCCAGGTGATTTTAGCCGTGAAGATCTCTACGCGAGAAAGTATTGGAAACAAGTGCAGTATCTAGCAGATGCTTTCTGGAAGAGGTGGCAACGAGAGTATTTAGTAACGTTACAGCAACGCGTTAAGTGGACCCAACCTCAACGAAATGTTTGTGTTAATGACATAGTACTTATTGTAGATGACAATGTTCCTCGTAATCAATGGAATATGGGACGTATTATTGATGTTAATAAAGATTCTAATGGTTTTATTCGTAGTGCTAAGATTAAAACTCAAAATGCTGTTATGCAGAGACCAATTTCTAAGTTGGTGCTCATTCTACCGTAATGCAGATTTTGTTAAACAGCTGTTTGTTTAAGGGGCCGGAATGTTACGGCAGAATTCGCATTGTTTACATTTGTGGTGGATCCGAGTCTATAGTTTATAATGTTATGATCCGTGTCCTTTTCTTATATTAATTCATTTTCGGTCAAGGTCATATAGTTAACGAAGTCGCCATTGTTTGTTGTTTGTAAAAATGTAAAACGTATTTTCTTTTTGCCCTGTAGTTCCTCACAAGATAGAAACCATCAAATGTCCATCACACCAACGTAACGTCATCGTCATCATGATTTCATGTACATCACCAAACGTAGTTAATATCATCAACGCATAATATGATCATCAAACGAAATTGTAGTCATTCAACGTAACTATTTGTGTTTATCTGTTAGTGTTATATATGAACGATTTACCTTAACGATAATTGTTTAACGTATATTAACGTATTGTATTAACGTCATGTATAAACTAACGTATCGTATTAACGATTGATGTGTACGTAGTGTATTAACGATTGATGTGTATTCTATAAGAGGGACTTGGTAATAAACGTTAACGAATTTGTAACAAAATCTTCTTTTCTTAAATTGAAACACACGAATGATTTAATACAGGGAAACGGTGGCAATACCATACATTGTCTTTTTACATTTAGTGGTGATATGATCCGAGAACGAAAGTTGTTCATCAAGTTCTATGCCCAGATAGCGTACTTTGTGGGCCCGAGGGATGACTTCTCCATTGATGCTGATGGTTTGGGATGTACACTTATTTAGCTGTTGGCGGGATCCAACATAGATGAATTCCGTTTTTGTCGGGTTCAATTTGAGCCTATTCATGTCCATCCAGTGTTTAACTTCAACAGCGAGGTATTGCTGCCGTTCCAGAGCCTGTACCTCAGATCCTGAAATCCGTGGATCAAACGAATCCATGAAGGCATGATCATCAGCATACCCGTATATTTGGGTGGGGCTTTGCACAACCTCTTCAAGAGTACTCGCATATATCGAGTACAAAACTGGACCGAGACAAGAACCTTGTGGTACTGAAAACTCCAGTGACCTGATTACCTGATCGTGGAAGACATATCTTCAACATTTACCTTGCAAGTTCTAGGACGTAGGTATGTGTCGAACCAGTGAAGTACCGAGCCACAGATACCATATCTTTTGTTTAGTACTTCCAGCAGGATGTCATGAACTATGGTGTCAAAAGCCGCGCTACGATCTACGGCGACAAGCGCTGACACCTGCTGGTGTTCCATGTTCCAAAGTAGGTCTGTGACTATTCTGGTTAAGGCTGTTTCACAACTGTAATGTTGACGATATGCTGACTGGTAGTCCGGCAATAGGTTGTTTGTATTGCAATGTGTCATAAGCTGTCGAAGCGCCGCCTTTTCCAAGACTTTGGTATGGTGGCTGTTAGTATGGGAGCGTATATGGGTCAATAGCGCGATAGATACCGCAATATTAAGTTGGTATTATGTCAACATATTGTGATTATTCTGATGATTTTATCTCTGAAAAGTCAATTTTTGCCGAGGTAATTATTATTTGCAATTATTTCGCTTTGTCGACTTGTCGCCTTGGAAGTCAATCACTGCGCATGATCGAGCAGTCTTCGGTTAAGTATGGAAGCCTAATCTCGACAAGGCGAGGGTGCTTTTTCAGCATTTGGTTTTCTTTTGCTACACTTGACCATTACATAGATAGGATTGAAAAATTCATTTGGTTAGATTTGCATTTAAGGACCCATAAAATTAAGAATCTATATTTCAGAGGAGTGTCAGTTTTATATGTTGATATGTATGCTTTCAATATATCTATCGTAATTTAGAATTCCTTCGCGTCTTCACTGATTACCATCAACAGCACAGTTTACCAAAACACATAATAATAATCAATCTACTAATATCCCAACTCAAATCATATATGTTTTTCGTCGTGTTTTCCCTTTGTCAGTGATGGGACGAAAACCGACGTCCCGTGTACACATT
The DNA here is from genome assembly GCA_948474765.1 of Patella depressa. Lineage (NCBI taxonomy): Eukaryota > Metazoa > Mollusca > Gastropoda > Patellidae > Patella > Patella depressa. Next base: position 53,776,071 of record OX419715.1, on the reverse strand, counting down.
TGCGTGCACATAAAAGATCTATTGGCAGTTGAAATTCGATATTAAAGTAGGTCGTAGCGCCCTTTCCAGACAAAAATTCGCTCAAATTTAGATGTGTTTCACATAGCTTATCACATACGATACAATTAACAGAAATGATAGAATTTGTAAATTATGCAGTTTAAATAACCTTGAAGACGAATATCATTTTTTACTTTGCTGTCCATTATATAAAGAACAGCTTATTCCTTTTTATTATAAAACTTCACTCAAAAATTTATAGACATTATGTCTTCCACATCACCAGTTATTTTAAACTCGTTAGCAAAATATATACATTTATAATTTATTAAACGTCATTCTTTTCTTGACGCTATTCTTCCCTAGAACTTTCATTCTTTTCTAACTTATTTTGTACTATTTGTATCATTAACACCTTTACATATTTACAAATTTATTCATTGTATTTGCTATAAGAAACTCAAAGGCGTTTTATAGCTGAGGCGCTGGAGCCCGGCTGGAGGCGCCAGCCTCCTCGCGAAAAAAATCAAAGAAATTGGAAAAATAAAACGAGAGAAAAATGCTAAAACCGATGAGAAAAAATAAAATATACCCTAGTTTAGGGGGCCCTAATTCAGACAAAAGGGCCCCACTTCTGACAAAAGAGCCCCTCTGGCCAAGGGAAAGGGGTCCCCGAGTCAAACGTTTTCTATACACTGTTACTGTCGAATCCATTACTGAATGTGAATGCAGCCATTACATTGGCATAAAAATCATCAATCAAGACCCACCCCACCCTCCGAAAGATGGCCTCTAAAATAGTATAGCCTCCGCCGTGATAAACCTTAAAACGCCCCGGAAGTAACTTTCAGTAATAAAGAATTACTTACCTACTTAATATACTATTTTGTTAATTACAAACCATATTGTTTATAGTTAAAACTTATATACTTTTAATTATAAACAAAAACAAACATTTTGGGGACAGACTACGTTTATTTAAACCAATGTACTTTTCTGCATCAATGGAGATAGGCATATGTTATGCCGTGTATAGGCCTATTACGGGGTAAATTCTGTCAAGACAGCGGCGATACGGCCGGGGTACTTTTTTCTGCCAACATATTATTTTAAACTATTTTTCGACACCAATGCAGTGTGCTATTAAGAAAAGTTTGCCCAGACAGCAACTCCACGGCCTACGCTTATTTGAAACAATTCCAACGGACAAAGGTTCCATTACCTGCACGTCACCGTACATTAGACATTGGGGAAGCCATGCTGGACGCAGACCTTCTGGTTAGTGAGCCAGTCATACAGTTACTGTCAAGGAGATTTGAAATTGGAATGTGGCCAAGAAAAAGCTTTAGTCTAAAGTAGTGCATTCTGTAAAGGAAACTTGCCTATAAACATCCTAAGAAAAAGAAAGGATTTAAATTTTAAATATTTTTTAATGTAGCAAAGCTAGCATATTCTATTCTCAATTACGATAGGTATTTTGAAAGCATAAAATACATATCAACATGTAATTATATGGGTCGTTAAATGCAATCGTTAAAAGCAAATTTAACCACATGAATTTTTCAATCCTATCTGTGTAATGGTCAGGTGTAGCAAAACTAAAGCAAATGTTGAATAAACGCACCCTCGCCTCGTCGAGATTGGGCTTCCATACTTAACCGAAGAATGCTCGCCAATGCGCAATGCTTGACTTCCAAGGCGACAAGTCGACAAAGCGAAATAATTGCATTTCGTCGACTTGTCGCTTTGTCGGGTTGTGAAGGCGACAAAGCGACAAGTCGACAAAGCGAAATAATTGCATTTCGGCGACAAAGCGACAAGTCGACGAAATGCAATTATTTCGCTTTGTCGTGCCGCGACTTGTCGCCTTCACAACCCGTCAAGTCGACGATGTAGAATGGCCGCTAACAGCCACCATACTTTGGAGAGAAATCCAAGATTACTGACTGGTCTGTAATTGGATAAAGTGAGTTCAAGACCCGCTTTTTTCAAAAGTGGTCTAATTATTGCAGCTTTCCATTTTTCGGCAAAGACACCCTTGTCCAGGGAAGAATTGATGATGGATGTTATTGCTGGCATTGTAGCGTCAAGTAGGGTCTTTAGCAGCGTAGTTGGCATGCAGTCAAGCTCACATGACTTTGTTTTCATTGAATTCACAATGTAATAGGTTGATCATATTCCTGAAGCAATCGCCCGAGAAATCCCTCTCTGACCATTGCTGGAATAGCGTCTGTGTCTTGAACTTATGCGGGAATGTGTCTATTCTTTCCGTTCAATGAAAGCTATCACTTTAGTACAGCAACATGGCAGTCCTTCGTTTAATCTGGGTCTTCCCTAAAACTTTGGACAGTGATTTAAGGTATTCAAAACGGTGAAAGTATGTTCGTTTCCAAACAGTATTGTTTACATTTCATTCGACTTGATAGCCTCGTTTGTCACGCAATTAGTTTTACTGCAGTATTCTGCTATGCACGGGTTAATTAGGCATAATAAAATCGTGAGACATGACGTAACCTTATGTAAACATATTTGGTCCAATATTGGCAGCTAGTGATTGGTTGGTAGACGGACTACTGACAAATCAAAATTTAAAACAACAACATCCACTCATAATAGCAGTGTGTAGTTGGATTACCTCTAATCAAACGCAACACTGTGCGGAGTATGTAGGTTGATGTGTGCACAAAGTTTCAAAAAGATATCTTGAACGGTTTATGAGACATGCTCCGGAAACAAAATTATACACCAAAAGCTAAGCCAAATTTGTCTCCATGGAAACACAAAATATGTAAATCTCCAAAATTCCTAAATGGCAAAATTATACACCAAAAGCTACGTCAAATTTGTTTCCATGGAAACACCAAATATGTAAATCTCCAAAATTCCTAAATGGCAAAAGGCACAACTGGTGTAATAGGTTGATATGTGTACAAAGGTTCAAAAAGATATCTCGAACGGTTTATGAGATATGCTCCGGAAACGAATTTATACACCAAAAACTAAGTCAAATTTGTAAATTCCTAAATACCAAAAGGCACAACTGTTGTACACTGTCAAAAATAAATGTAAATTTACAGTGAAAAATATGTAATTTATTTAACATAACGCTGTAAAAATACCTCTGCATGTTTTTATACCATAAATTTACAGTAGTAGAGAGGTAAAGGTTGGATCACCGTAAACAAATGGTAAATTAACAATCAAAGTGTAGTTTTACAAATCGTAACTGTATTTTTGTAGATGTAACCTGTATTGATACAACTATGTTTGTTAAAGTACATGTATGCTGTACTTTGACTGATTTTTATGGGTAATTTTACTGTTTATACATGTTTAAATACAGGATTTGTGTACAATTTAAAAGAAGCGAGTAATTCTATAGAGTTTTTAAGGCTACACTATTGCTTCTAATTGTCCATTAGAACATGATGAAATGAACAATAAACCCACGTAGTCTCGGTCACCCAGAACCTCCTTGTCTTCAACGCAATATTCGTAGAATATTTGTGTGGATGATAGAGACTATAAACCCACGATGAATTCGAAACATGAACGTATTTATCGATATTTTAGCCCTAATATTTAGGGATTTTCTTTGGAACTATTCAAGAAACATGTTTACACCAATTTTAAAGATAGGTTGCCAGGCAACGAGACATACGCCCACAGCAGCTAAATCATCCGGGCAGTCAACAAGGGTTGTCACATATTTTTACATTTTTTTGGTAATGAAACATTTGTAATACACTAAAACCTGATTAAGAGTAACAACTCATTATGTAACTATTCAAGAAACATGTTTACACCAATTTTAAAGATAGGTTGCCAGGCAACGAAACATACGCCCACAGCAGCTAAATCATCCGGGCAGTCAACAAGGGTTGTCACATATTTTTACTTTTTTTTTGGTAATGAAACATTTGTAATACACTAAAATCTGATTAAGAGTAACAACTCATTATGTAATTATAAAAGTTTTACCCCACGCTAACAATTAGTATACGAAACATTTAATATCATGGATTTAGCTGTTCAGTTATCAAAATTCATTGAAAATCAAACTACTTGTTCGTTTCAACGCCTAAAACTCTTTGTATCAATCTGAAGTCAATCGGATTATAAGTTTGGCCTCTATAGCGTCACAAGATTTTTTGAAGTTATCAAGGGAGATAACTCTGGCAGTAATTATTTGAAATCGCTGAAAATCAAAAGGCTTTTTTCGTCTCATGACCTTAAACACTCTTTGTAAATTTAAAGTCAATCGGATATTAACTTTGACCTCTAGAGCATCCACAGGATTTTTTGAAGTGATCAAGGGCTATAACTCTGGCACTTATTATCAGAAATCGCTGAAAATAAATAGGCTTCTTCATCTCATGACCTTAAACACTGTGTATAAGTCAATCAGATATTAACTTTGACAGCATCCACAAGATTTTTTGAAGTGATCAAGGGCCATAACTCTGGCACTAATTAACGGAAATCGCTGCAAATCTATAGGCTTATACCTCTCGTGCCCTTAAACACTGTGTATAAATGTAAAGTCAATCGGATATTAACTTTGGCCTCTAGAGCGTCCACAAGATTTTTTGAAGTGATCAAGGGCCATAACTCTGGCACTAATTACCGGAAATCGCTGAAAATCTATAGGCTTATTCCTCGCATGCCCTTAATCGGATATTAACTTTAATCATATTTACAATATTTGCGTAGGCTACGTGTGGAAGCCATTTTATCCGGCTGTTTTGGTCCGATTTGTACCAAATTCGGCCTCAACCATTATAATTGTGATATATTCACAAGCTAAAAACGCGACTTATTGTACAATCAAGAGCCCTAATGCAGGAAGTTACGATCCGATATGCGCGAATATCGAAAGGAACCAAGATCTTTGGGTTATAAATATGTATTTCAAATTTCTTCCAAATAGGACCAAAACTGGGGCCTCGAGAGGGTCCACAACCTTGATATTCCATATATTTACAATATTTGCGAACGAGGAGCAGCCATTTTGTCTGGCAGGAAGTTTGGTCCGATTTTCACGAAATTCGAACTCAACCATCATTACGGTACTACTATGTAACGGTGATATATTTAAACGGATCAATTGTTACCTTTAGAGGGACCACGCCCGAAACGCGATTTATTCGTACAATCAATGGCCATAATTCAGGAAGTTAGGACTTGATATGCCCAAATATCGAAATGTACCCAGTGGATATAATCATGCATTTCAAGTTCTATCAAAATCAGATTAAACTTTGTGACCTCAATGAATGTCCACAAGCTAAAAACCTGATTTTTCGTACAATAAGGGGCCATAATCCACCAAGTCTCATTCCGATACATGCCAATATCGAAAGAAAACGAGATCTTTTGGAGATAAACCTATATTTTAAGTTTCGTCAAAATCGGATAACAATATTGTCACCCCTATAGAGTGTCCACAAACAAATTGTGGACGAAAGTCCGGACGGGCGGCCAATGGCGACGACAATACATGCCTATATATGTCCAGATGAAAGGAACTCATCAAGTACGTAACTCGATACAGTCACCGAGGAGTAGGTTTTTACTCTTGGAACCTCTATTTGTTTTCTGTATTTTAAGTTTCCATTTAATAATAAATTTGTTAAAGATGACTGTACGGGTTGGAATCCTAAAATGTTGTTGAGGCTGACGACGCCTTTTTCGGTGGTGTCTACCAGAACAGAATATAGAAAAATAAATTTTTTAACATTTTTTATTAATACTTTAGCCATCTTGCGAGGCGTTTACGCAGAACCAATACGAATACCAACTCGAGACCTACATCATGTACAATCTGAGATAGGTAATCGAAATCGATTTGTTTTCTCGTAGGAACACTGCGGTCAGGGGCGTAAATGGGGGGGGGGGTACACCCCCCAGCAAAAAAAATAGTCGGTCGCAAAATCAGTCCAGTCGGTCGCAGAATAGGAGCAGTCGGTATCAAAATAAGTACTCACTGTATACTCACGCAAAACTTTAATATAAAAATAGTCGGTCGCAAAATCAGTGCAGTCGGTCGCAAAGTAGGAGAATAGTATAAAATAGCCTTGTCAACTTCTCATGATTGAAAAGGGAGAAAAATAGTCGGTCTCAAAATAAGTGCAGTCACTGCGGTCGGTCTCAAACACGGTACCAGAATAGATCCCAAATACCATATATTTGCGTGAATCCGTGAGCCTAAAACTCTTATTCTATTGTGAGTTGGTCTAACAACAAAATTTCGCACCAAGGGAGAAAAATACTCCGTCTCAAAAAAAGTACTCACCGCAGTCGGACTCCGACTAAATGAATTAATGAGATAAACATACAATCACAAAACAGGCGAAATTGACAGATAAGACTCAGGATTCTGTCCCATTTCTTATCAACCCCAGTCCCCCAAATTTAAAAGCTCTGTTACATATCTGAAATTACATTATAACATCATTCTTCTACAGTTCTACTCGGTTACATATCTGAATTTTTTTCGCGCCCACTCACCCACAAGAATTTCTCCCAGCAATGACCTCAAATGCCAGGATATTGAATCAATTTTTCAAAAATTTCTCAAATCACTCAGTGTTATAGGCACAATCATTAATATGACATAAACTATGTGTGAACTAAAATAAAAGCACGTTCTGCTCGGCTTCTGATTGCGTCACTTGCACTGGGAGGGGGGGGGGGTATGTGCGTCAGTCGGTCGCATTTTGGCTGAACACCCCCGGCCCCCAAACGAAATCGTCATGTACGCCGCTGACTGCGGTGGTATAACTCGATAAGCCAACATAGAAAGTTAATGAAATTTGGCATGTGTAGGACTATACCTTATGCATCTGTTGATTTGATGAAATAAAGATCACCGAACCACCAAAGCCAGCAGTTAGAATATTCCTATTGTATACGCAGTGAGCCTATCATAACTCGATTCCCTACTTCCTGCACCACTGACATGTGAAACCATGCCGGAAACTCCTGATTTTCTTTCTCTGCGAACATCGAAGGCCAACAAGCGAACCGTAGAGTGCAATGCGGTCTACAATTTGCCGATTATAAATACGGCCCGGTAATATTAAAACTTTATGAATAAACGTGACGTTTCGCGCCACAAATTAACTCAATACGTCATAACAACGCTATTTGACTATTGGCTTGCGTGTTCATCAACTGCCATTCTGGTGTCAAGGACTGGTGGTGCCAGTGGTGCTAGGCTTATTGTTACCTCTATCTTAAGAAAGATCAAGGTTAAGCAAGCAATTTAAAGATGGTATAATATAATTAGGCCTACTGATATTTTGATAGGGGCCATGCTAAATTATCGGAAAAAAATTTCCGAGTTTAAGGTTTTAACTCGGATGTTTTACCGAAAACTTGGGGAAAAAATCCAACTTTTCGTCCTGTGCCGAAATCCCGGAAAAAAATAATTCCGACTTTCCGGCACAAGACGAAATGTCGATTTTTTTTTACGAGTTTTCGTTTTTTGCATGGTGTAAAAACGAAAACTCGAAATGTAAAAATTCGGAATTTCTGTTCTTTTTAGCCTATCTAGCCTACACAAAGTGACTAGACCTAGACCTATTTATTTAATTTAGCCTATATTATAATGTTCTGTTTAGGTCTAAGGGGGTTGTGTTGTCGTTTGGTCTATTCCAAGCTTTCGGCACAAGACGAAATGTCGATTTTTTCCCCAAGTTTTCATTTTGTGAAGGGTGTAACAACGAAAACTTGAAACTTAAAGGAGCTAAATCGCTAACATTTTGGAACCTAGAAATTGACACAAGTGGGTCGCAACGCATGTAATATTGTAACATGAATGTATATAAACTGATTTACATTCAATGATTTCCGTTTTTACTCTAATTTCAAATTTCAAATCAGTTATGTTCGGCGAAATAAGCCAGCACTCTCAATAGAATGCAAATTTTTAGCGTCTGGTTATTCCAGTCTACACACACCGTTGGACATGGTGTAATGTTTCTGGCCTCGTTCCTCCGAGTCTCTGGCTAGAACTGGGGATGAAACGCATTATGGCACACGATTTGTGTACCAATGGTAAAATGTTTGTTTTGTCTTAAATATTGGATATCAGAAGCCCACCTTTTTCCGGTAAGATCATAGCATCAATGTTGATTTTAATTGACAAATAATTCGTGTTTTCAATGTTGAAGATTTTGGATGATATTGAGTTAGAGACTTAGCTACTTTAAAAACTCGGAATTTCGGTTCTTTTTATTATAATAATAGGGTCTACAAAGTGGCTATTTATATAATGTTCTGTTTATATCTACATGTAAGTGGGTTGGATTGTCGATTGATCTATACGTGTGCGCTTTAGATCTAGGGCCTCTCAATCCGTGTTAGGTCTAACTCTTTAAAATCATATAATGTTGATTTCCTCATCAGAAAAGACCGTGAGGTATAGCCTATTATGGATTTGGAACCAAAACCCCACTCTGTGCCCACCCGAATTTCAGATTTTGAGTTGGATTTGGGCAACACTTCCCGTTTAGATTCGCCGGAGCCGGTCACACGTCCTGGCTAAAGGAGCTATAATCGCTCCCATCACAACATCAGTATGTAATAAAGTTCCATGGTATAACTCGTCATCGTGTCGTTGTGGGGTAGGCCAATTGATTGTGTGTGTGGGTGGGGGGCGGGAAATTTATGAATATTTGAAATATACAGCCGAAAGGCATTTTCCCGCCAGGTAATGGCTACATTTTGAAAGTGGTCAAATATGAATAGCTTTGCAACCGAAATTCCACAAAGAAACGCCCATTTTTGCCGGAGTTCTCGAAAAACTCATTGCGCGGCGACGACATTATTTTTAATTTACATTTATTGTATATATATATAAATTATACACACCTTTATTTTGCAGCGTGAGTGTATTTCTATCCATGTTGGGCAAGCCGGTATTCAGATTGGTAATGCTTGCTGGGAATTGTACTGTCTAGAACATGGCATCAAACCCGATGGCCACATGCCATCAGATGAAACTATTGGAGGTGGAGATGATTCTCTCAACACTTTCTTCGGTGAGACTGAGGGTGGTAAACACGTACCAAGAGCTATATTTATTGATTTAGAACCCAACGTTGTAGGTGAGGATTTAATCAAATATAATGTTTCGAATTAATTACCGAAACATAGTCCTAGATAAATAAAGACAAATCTTAGGAAAAAAATCATAAAATGTTTAACTAATAACAGAGTTGATGTGGAATTTGTATTGAATCCATAAATGGTTGATACGAAATTGAAATGTTAAGTCAAGCAAATGAAAAACATTTAAAAAAAAATCTTCGATTTAATTTATTTAGAGAAGATTCGAACCGGTACCTACGGCCAACTGTTCCATCCGGAACAACTTATTGCTGGCAAGGAAGATGCTGCTAACAACTATGCTCGTGGCCATTACACCATTGGAATGGAAATAGTTGATCTTGTCTTGGATAGGATCAGGAAATTGGTAACTTTAATGCTATGATGGCAAGCCTAAACCCACCCTGGCTTTTTTGTGGTTTTTTTTTGTTTTTTTTTTAAAATTTAGTCAATCTATTTAAAAGGGAATAAAGGCTATGCTTTTTATACGCCCAATTACTGTCCGTCCTTTTCTTCTGACTCTGGCTGCATTTTTATACGCCCATTTTTTTTATGTGGGCGTGCATGTATATTGTCGTCGCCCCTCTCAGTGTCTCAACAATTTGTTTGTGGACATTTTACAGGTCACAATTTTATTGTATCCTATTTTGATGAACACCTGAAATATAGGTTCATATCCCAAAGACCTCAGTTTCTTTCGATATTGACAATTCTTATCCGACTTTAAAACCAGTTCAACTATTTTACTGAATGACGGTTGAGTTCCGAATGTTCCGATTTCGTTAGAATCAGAGCCAAACTTCCCAACAAAATGTAATTAATACCAAGGTTGTGGGCTCTCTTTAGAGCTCACAATTCTTATCCGATTTTGACGATTAAAATAGGGTAATGTCATAAAGTGCTAAGTTACTTTCGATATTGGCATGTATCGGACCGTATAGCGTCTGGATTCTCTAGAGGTCACATTATTTTTCAACCGAATTTGATGAAACTTAAATGTATGTTTACAACCAAAGGATCTCGATTCCTGGTAGGAGCACATCTTTCTTGATTATGATTCTACGCAAAATCGCGTTTTAGATTGTGGTCCATATAACAGACTAAAAACTGTTAATGGTAATATATTATATCACCGGTCGAATGACGATTGAGTGAAAATCAGACCGAAACTGACCGAAAATGAAAATGTGGGCGTATAAAAATAAAAACATAATTCTAGTACACAGTTTCATATGGTATTTTTGTTGGTTTTTGCTTTAGTTTTAACATTTATATATTCATATATTTAAGGCTGATCAATGTTCTGATCTTCAAGGTTTCTTAATTTTCCACAGTTTTGGTGGTGGAACTGGTTCCGGATTTGCATCACTTCTGATGGAAAGACTATCTGTTGATTATGCCAAGAAATCCAAACTGGAATTTGCCATCTACCCAGCCCCGCAGGTACGACAAAAATAATATCGTTGTATCGTACTAATGTAGATAAGATTTGGAGTTTCAAAATTGGCGGAAATTTTGAGCTTTTTACTGTTTATATATAGTCTGTAATTTATTTATTTTATGTTGTGGTGGCGGGGGCTTGTCCATTCATTCACTGATAATTAGTACTTTCATATTTGTTACTTGCTGTGTGATGTGTTAAATGTCTTCAAGTTTGTCTTCTGTTTGTGTATGGTGCATTTCTCGTGCATATACTTGGCAAAGGTGCCAAGCTATCTTCATCGTTTCATTTATTTATCTTTCAATTTGTCACTTTTCAGGTTTCAGCTGCTGTGGTTGAGCCTTACAACTCAATCCTAACAGCACATGCTACATTGGAGCACTCTGATTGTGCTTTCATGGTTGATAATGGGGCCATTTATGACATATGTCGAAGAAATCTTGACATTGAACGTCCAACATTTACTAACTTAAACAGGTTGATTGGCCAGATTGTTGGCTCTATTACTGCTTCACTCCGATTTGAAGATGCTTTGAACGTGGATTTAGCCGAGTTCCAGAGAAATTTGGTACCATACCCACGTATCCATTTCCCCGTGGCTACATACTCTCCTGCCATCTCTGTTGAGAAGGCCTATTACGAACAGCTGTCTGTTGCAGAGATCACTAACGCCTGCTTTGAACCTGCCAACCAGATGGTAAAATGTGATCCTCGTCATGGAAAGTACATGGCTTGTTGTATGTTGTACCGTGGAGATGTTGTCCCAAAGGATGTCAATGCCGCCATTGCTACTATCAAGACCAAGAGAACCATCCCCTTCGTTGATTGGTGTCCAGCCGGTTTCAAAGTTGGCATCAACTACCAACCACCGACTGTTATACCAGGTGGTGATTTAGCTAAGGTACAACGAGCCGTTTGTATGTTGAGTAATACCACTGCCATTGCTGAGGCTTGGGCGCGTCTTGATCATAAATTTGATTTAATGTTTGCCAAGAGAGCTTTCGTCCATTGGTATGTTGGAGAAGGTATGGAGGAAGGTGAATTTTCAGAGGCTCGTGAGGATTTGGCTGCTCTAGAGAAAGATTATGAAGAAGTTGGCCTTGATTCTGTTGAAGGAGAAGAGGAAGGTGGTGATGAATATTAGACCGGTGATTTTTCATCAATAAATTTTTTAACAAAACACAGTTAATTTTTTATTTAATTTTATTATATTCACTACTATTGGAATTGAAATTTCACTACTAATTTAATGGACACGCAAGAAATAATACCTTATTTATGAAGCAAAATAAAGCAAACAAAACCCTGATACCATACCCCCCCCCCAGCACCACAATAGGATTAGATGTCTGCCATGTTAACTTAGTCACGTCGAATCACATTACACTTTTCGAAGAAATGGTTCATCAATGACATGGTCAAATTCGAAATTAAGCCCGCAGTCCAGGGCTTAAATACGAGAATTCCCGGTATTGAGGAATATAAAATTGACAAATATTATTCAGAATATGTTAGTATGCTATATAACATAATATTATCAAGAAATATTTTGGATGAAGTCTGTCAATAGGAGAAATGTCTGACCGGTAAAACTTTGAAACAGAAATCTTGCTTCTGAAATAAATCCTATGAAATACAGACTCTGGATATTGAATCTTGATAAATCATTTCACCTTGGTTTTACTTTTTGACTTTGAATTTTTAACCTGAAGTAAATAAAACAATATTGTAGATAAACATATATTTCCTTGAAGGTCACTTTTTGCAATACTCCCCCCCCCCATCAATAATATTGTATATAATCAGATCTCAAATAAAAGAAAATTTTTGAAAAATTGAGAGCTCCCCTCCCCACACAGATTTTGCTCATTTGCTATCACACTCAGAAATAATCAAGTAAAAGACAGCTGTGATTTTATTGAAGAATGACAATCTTCTATGATTTGTTTGCATACTGTACATGTACACGCCAGAGACATGGTTACCAAGTGTTAAACATTTATAGAGGCATACCTTCCTATTAGAATCAAATTTATCTTGAAACTTCTTCAGGTCAGCAGTAAATAAAACCTAAATTAATCAAAAATAGTATTTATAGTCAAGGGACAACATAGTAATTGTAAAAATTAAATATTTAGGCAATAAATTAAAATATATTAGAAATGATTATATAAGAGTTGCAAATTTAAAACAGGAGCAAGAAAAACTTACAGAGTGAGCCCAACCAGCATATTCTCCCCATAATCCTCGAAAATAATCACCTTAAACAATTGGTAATAAATATATATTAATATCTTAAAACAACATAGTTTTGTATGATATAAATGTATATACATTCTGTTTCACCTTCTGTTCTCCAACTCCTGGCTTTTTTTTATTGAAGAGGGTTTGAATTGAAATTTCTGCCAGGTGTTGGTAAATATTCATGGTTTAGAGGTGGAAGGATAACAGAGCTAGTAGGTTTGTTACCAAACTCCACAATCTCATCAACAATCAAATGCCCTAACCCTATTTACATCTCACGAAATCGGCAGTGGACTTTTACTTTTAGAGAAATGGGTTTTAATGTACACTCTACACAGCCTAGGACATTTCGGGACTAACCTGTGGTTCAATTTGTTCTGAATGCTATATCCAGGGGTCCAAATCTTACAATAATTTTATGTTTTTATCTATTATGTTATATATATTTGTGCTAAATAAATCTGTCTATTTACCACACTGACAAACACATTGCATTCGTCTGAGAATGATGGACAATGGCCAAAATAGGCCCCATTTACACTGCTGATGCAAGGAAAGGGGGCCAAGTGAGATTTTCAGCCTGGGGCGCCATGGGGCCCTACTCCTTGTCACATACAAGCTTGGAATTGAAACCATGTCACTTGACTCAATGACAGACTTTATCATCTATTTCAAGGGCAATATTGGTGTCAGTCATTATTAAATATGTGATAGAACTGGTTAAATACATTCCAAATATCATTTTAATACAGTGATCATTACTACGGGAGATGTGTAACAAACACTTGAATAAATGGGAAGTGATGAAAAACATGACAAACTGACAGAAGTAACGAGCGATAACAGACACACAGGGGAATTTCATTTCACTGATAATTCCATTGAAGATGGAAAGAGTTATTATATAAGACGATGAGAGGATATCGCTCAATTCCAAATTAGAATTGGCTGTCAATAGATAGGAGAGAAGAATAGAAAAATCCTATACATTCCCCTGTTTTTATTCACTCTGCTCTTGAAAAAAACATGTTAAAGCACAGACTTTTTCTCATTTGTTCGTTATCTTTTATCTACTGACAACTGACAGCCAATTTTTTTTTGAATTGTTAGATGTCCTCTTACCGTCTCATATAATAACTTTTCATCGTCAATGGAATTATCAGTGAAATGAAATTTGATCGTGTGTCTGTTATCGCTTGTTACTTCAGTCAGTTATGTAGAGGGGTAACACGTGTTTGTCGTTACTTCCTGTTTATTCAAGTGTTTGTTACACATCTCCCGTAGCAATGATCTCTGTGTTAAAATTATATATTTGGAATGTATTTAACCAGTTTTATCCTATGGCTATATGTAATTATGACTGACACCAATATTGTCCTTTAAAGTGCACACGCTAAACCATTTGGTCATCCAACTGGCCAACCCTTTAGTGTGCAGGTCATCTCTCTACTTTTAACAATACACGTTATTGTCATTAGCATTATCACATGGTTTTGTTTAGCATTATCATCACAATGTCCTATGCGGTACAAATAATTAATAAGCAAAATTAAAAGAGTGTTTGCTTATACTAAATAAAATGCAAAACATTAGGTTGAGGTAAAGTACGAAATTTCTGTACCAATTTCATCATAAAGTTTATCAGTAAGAGATTTGGAAGCATTTAACTTGGGCATATAATGACCAGCTGCTATCTGCCAAACATGTGTATCTACAGGGATAGAACCTGGCTGGTCCATTGACATCAAACATACACAATCAGCTACCTGAAACATAAAAACATTGTAAAAAAATTGGTATGTGATCGTAACTTTAACTTTTACATAGCATTTGTTCGGATTCTAAGGACTTAAAGCTTCTGACATGGTGGACTAGCAAGATGGCCATTAAAATCTTACATTAATGGTCTCTGAATTAGAAAGTACATACTACATAGAATAAAACTAAGGCTGTGTAGTGTGTACCCCATCACAACAAATTTTTTTCAGTTAATGTCATACTTTTTTTTAAAAATAATATACATATAATGGTAAGTCAATTTTAAGTATCAAATTTAAAAGCAGATTGATTATAAATACGTAATTGGTGATTGTAAATCAATATTCTGACATATTAATATTAATAAGCAAACTTGAAGCATTAAAATTACTGAAATACAATTTCATCTAAAGTATTACTGCTTCATATTCACAATCCTAATCTGATCAAGTATATACATGTAAACTCAAGCCTAATTCATTTATAAATCACCTTTGCACCTACTCCACACAGCTTCATCAATGCTTTTTTGACATCCTTATAAGGTAAACTTCTTAATGAATATAGCCATTCATTGGTATGATTATTTACTATATATTTAGAGGTTTGATTAATATATTTAGCACGATAACCGAATCCCAAATCACGTAGTTTCTGCTCTATATCATCAGCAGCTAACTTAGAAATAGCAGGAAACTGATAATACATCTGTCCATCTACTTCACAGATTTCCTCTCCAAAATTCACACAAAGCTGATTGACCATGGATGTAATACGCGAAATGTGATTATTCGATGAGCAGATGAAAGAAAATAAATTTTCAACTGGGTCTTGATGTAAAATTCTAATTCCTGGAAATCTTGAAGAAATTTCTTCAAAATGTGAATCAGCTTCTGCCCATTTTTTATAAAGTTGTGTTAAATTGATATTCAGCTGAAAATAATCTTGTATTGTTTGAATATTCTTGTCTTCTATGAAAGGTTCTGTTTTTAATTCTAGTAAGAGTTTTTTAGGTGGTTGAGGACAAGTGGTGGTATTTTTTCTTTTTTTTGAAGATCCTTTAAGTTTTTCTGTTGAAATTTCTTTCTTAATTACTGGTTTTATGTCGGATGTTTTAATGTTGCCATTCAATGAAAGATTTGTATTATTGTTGTCAATAATGGTCCCACGCCTAAAAACTTGATAAAATAATTCTGTAGAAGTTTGTTTGAATTTCCATACTTCATCTTTAATAACTCCAGTCCATTCACCCGGTTTTAATTCTTTCCATCTGTAAAATACAGCATAAAGGAAAGTACAATCAAATAATCCCATTATGCACATGTATTCATTAAAGACTCTATGATAAATTATTTTAGCGCTTTAAAATCCCTTGCAAACTACAATATTTTTGGAAGTTGAACCTCTAAAAGGAATATCACCCTAAAAATGGTTCAAGTTCAACTGATATTTCCCCCAATAATCAAATCACACTGTCTAACTCTATAGTATTTTTCCAGTCTCTTAGATGAAATCTTCATCATGCTAAGGTTGTAACTGTGTGAATAAACTTTCCCCCTAGTTATTAGCTTGTTATTTGTTTGTGGTGTACTTAAAATTGATGCTTCATGATACGGATGGTTAAGCGCCATAAATGCATTATTATTATGTAATAAAGGTTCAGTGAACATGTACTATTCGAAATTTGTAGGGTATGGATAATTTTTTTCACAAAGATTTTGTGAATATAGACTCAAGGGATTGGTGCAACACTTTGAAAATAAGATCTGCAATTAAACAGTTGCAGGTTTTTGTGTCATTGAATATAATACTTCATCCCTTTAACAGGGTTTTCAGCAGGAAAGACAGAGAGAACTAGGTCATTTTAACATAATATGATTCAATTTTATTTCATTAGTTTGCTAGGGTTTTTGGCAGTGGGAGGCAACTGGAGGAACTAAGAGCAAACCGTTAAGGTTGAACAGGCCACCCAATTACCCTTGTCAAGTACAAGAAAGGAATCGAAACCATACCACTTGACTAAATGACAGACTTTAAGATGCAACAAGCATGCATTAACAATTTGGCCACCCAGCCTTACCTAAGTTTCATTTATCTTACATGGCTAAGTTCATAAACTTGTGTGTTACTCTTTCAATGAAGTTGGTCTAGTCGGTTAGAAGACAGGGATGTATCTTTTAATAGCGTGTTGTTCTAGCGAGGTAAGTTCAGTTACAGTTACAATTGTTCAGGTGTTCACAGGGACTGACAAGCGGCTGCTTAGCAGTAAAAACTTGCCCAGTAAAATTAACTGGGAAGCAATTTTATTTTCGCCAAGGACTCAATAGTACAGTCCCTGAACGTACAGACCGAGTTTAATGAGACATACGTTCAGAGCTGAACTAGGTGTATACCATGCATCATCATGGTTCTATGCATGCATATAATAATCATAATATAGATACGGATAGAAGGTTAGATTTCCAGGGCTAGAAATTCACACGAATCTCCGAATCTGATTTGCACAAGGATTCATGCTTGAGCTTCGAATCTACAAGGATTTGCGTAAATTTTTTCTAAAAAAAAATATAAAAAACCTTTGAGAATATTATTGTCGAGTCCAACTATTGATGTCAGTCAGGGTTGGTGTTCTTAATCGCCTGTACTTTGTCGATGATGTTTAATCTAGACAATTGGTTAAACAAGGAACGACATTCATAATTTAGTCACGTGAGAATCAGCCATATGATATGTGGTTAATAATCCGACTCCGAGTAATTAGCACATCTAACCGTGATTTTGATAATCAGGTAAAAAAAACAAACAAGCTTGCTTATTATGCATAATATTATGTTCAGTAAAATAATTAATAAGTCATGTGGCGAAAAAAGGCGATCTTGGCATGGTTTGCCAATCAACGTGCATCTTCCACGCTCCGTCCAGGTAAATTCCAGGTACCTGAAGATATTAAAATATCCCTGGATCATACATTGATGGATTCACTGACCAATTGTAAGGTAAATTTAAATCTTTGAATATAATCCCCTGATAGAACACCGAATACACAGAGAGAGTAAGAGTGGATATTTTCCGGACAAAATCTCAATGCCAAATTCCAATAACGTGTGACATATTGGTTGGAATTAGGTCAATTAACCAGTTCTAAATAGCGTTTACCGTTATAATTATATTTTTATTTATGCACATGCTGACAGAGACTTAATTTTAAAATATTATTGAAGGCTATATGAGTCATACTGAATTTTATTTTAGCCTAGCCATTTCAGTTTTGGTTGTCACATGATCATTGTACCGTTTGTCTATCATCGACAAATGAATAAAAACTTTTGTAATTTACGTGTCTAGTTACATGATTGACAAAAGACTACAAATTGTGTAATGAAGAAATGGCATCGTGTCGTATCACTATCAGTTTATTTTGGCTGGGCCTGGATATTACTTTTTACACTATTTTATTTAAGTTTAAGTGTTTACCAAAAATTCCATACTGATTGTTTTATTTTTATCATTCATTGTTGTATTTTGGTGTTTTAGATTGACACAATAAACACAATTTAATTTTGTTTTATTAGACAGTATTTTAAATTAAGATTTGGAGGATTCGCGCAGATTGCATATTATGATGATGAGAATCCAAAAATGTCGAATTTCTAGCCCTGATTTCTGCACATGGAACTTAGGATACAGGCCATAATCATTGTCACCAGACCTGAAGGACTGTCCACAAGCTAACGTGATGTCAATTCTCAGCTCTTTTACACAAACTGGAAATGATTTCCATGCTGAACTTGGCAACCTTCCTGACATAATTTGTTTATATTTTCCAGAGTGCTGTACAGAGTTACCCCCCTTTACGAACTTCCGCTTCCGTTTCCATAGTAATGTTTACAAAATGGCCTCCGGAGAAACGAATTAATCACTTTTTAGTTGTTTTTTGGTAATTGAAAGGTTTGAATAATTTCTTATACTTCAAATCATCATTTGGATGCTATGTTATATCTCAGTAAATTACTGTCATGGGGGAATTAGGCCTACTTGTCATACAGATACAGTTTGTAATCAATTAGGCCTAGGCTAAAAGTTAAAGAGCTAAATCTAGCCCAAGGCCTAGGCTAGGACTAGGGGTTTCAGCTCAAAGTTTCCTCAAATTCAAATGACAGAAATTTAAAAAAAAAAATATTTTGTGAAAATATATATAAAATGCTACGCAAATTTTTTTTTTATTATTCATCAAAATGTTCTAATTACTAAATTAGATCCAAGGTTATTGTATTTCAAAATCTGAGATCGACGTTATGATATTAAATATGATGATGTTCAGTTGGAATGCCAGTCATGTCGTCCACAAGCAAAGTCGTCCACACGAAAAACCTGGAGTCGTCCACACGCGTTGGTGGAGTCGTCCACACTCGATGGTTGAGTCGTCCACAAGACTTATTGTGTGTCCCATGGTAAATAATAAACGGATTTCTACGATTATGAACAAACTACTCTACTTAAGTTATTATAAACTTACCTATGTGTTTAAAATCACCTCCGGTTAAATAAAATTCATTGCACAATTAAACATCCCAACGGAAAAAAGAGGTTCTCTCTTCAAAATTCAATGTTTTTGCTTGTATTTTCGCCAGGGGCGTGGTGAGGGCAATTATTGAGAAGAAATTATGAGTAACAAAAAAGATTTTGGCACAAAAACCCTTTTACTGACCGCGGAGCTGTGGCCGGCGAAGCCTGCCACCGCGAGCGCCGAAGGCGCGAGCCCGCGGCGGGGGGTCCGGGGGGCCCTCCCCCGTGAAAATTTCGAAAATTAGAAGCCCAGAAACGCAATCTCCAGCAATCCGAGACAAGAAATACGGTAATAAAATATGATTAAATTTTCCAACTTGACTCTTTCAAAATTTTTTTAATTGGGTCAGATGAAACAATTTTTCCACTTACAAATGTTTTTCATTTTTTGAGTAATTTGATTGTGATTTTGGCGCAAAAACTTTTTGGCGCATGAGTATGGCTACTCATGAACTCATTCTCACCACGCCCCTGATTTTCGCCTGTGTTCATCACAACATTACACACGTGGGCTAAACCATCGTAATTATGTTGAAGGGGGTAATTTATGATAACCACGTGTGTTGTAATCAAAACAGCCCACTGCCTTTTCGATCGTTTGAGTTTGGGCAAGGAAATAGCAACTGGAGACAATGATATTAATTTTAAACCATTGATTATCAGTCTTCTAAATTTTATTTACCGATTATACGAATACTCGTAAATACATGTATAATATTGCTTTTCACCCCGTAATTTCACCCGTGTATATTATATATATTTTTATAAAACACATTACAGCCCAGTCAATCATAATTTTAATTGATCATATTTCGTATGAAAAAGACCACCACTTCTCAATAATTTCCATATTTTATTCACGTTCCGACTGTTCATATCATTAATGTTCCTGATTAAATTACTTGTTTTTGTTCATTCGACAGATACTGAAATCGAAACATTCTTGATAAGAACAGTTTGGGATGTCTAAACATCATTTATCGTCTTTATAAAAAATGTATTTAAAACAAAAAATCACACGTCAGATTGTTTGTATTATTTGGTTTTGTGAGTTAATTATGCAGACCGCGGGGCAAATTCATGTAAGTTTCGCGGCACTAAATTTAACCATCTGTGTAGCATACAATAACTCATATGACATGGTACCTTTTACGGCAATATAATTCAAAGTGTTGATTAGCCTCGATCAATGATTCAATGGCCTCGGCTATTAATTTTACCGAGGCAAATGTAAAATACATCGGAATTTAGGCCTACCTCGTCCACAGCAGATTGCCGGGGTTAATTGGCAGGACTGCTTAAGTTCATCATCAGGAAATATTAAAAATATTCAACGGTGATATTCAAGGCCAGTAAAACAAATGTAATTCAAAAGAAAAAAATTCCCCCAGAACTCT
The DNA here is from genome assembly GCA_948474765.1 of Patella depressa. Classification (NCBI taxonomy): domain Eukaryota; kingdom Metazoa; phylum Mollusca; class Gastropoda; family Patellidae; genus Patella; species Patella depressa. Next base: position 53,755,551 of record OX419715.1, on the reverse strand, counting down.
CTAACCAAATAATTAATACAAGGCGGAAACAAAATATCGGACTATGGGCGTATTTATGTTTGTAAATGCTCAAACTCATTACTGGGTCTCAGAGCAAAAGCTTATTCATACATGTCGCGTTCGATTTTTTGCTCCGTGCTTACTCGACCAGGATCCTCGAGTACGTTTCGACATGCGCAGTGGGAATGGGTAATCAAACGGTGCGGCACTTTCTTCGGATATCAAAATGGAAGATGAACGCCATCAAACTATTAATTGTGCTCGATGTTCTGATAAATAACAACGAGCAGACAATAATCCATCAACAAACTTTAGACTTTTTCATTGGTATCTCATTGGAATTATTAAATCCAGAGAGGCGAAATAAAGCTCATATTATGCAAAACATACTTTAAATCACATTTTCGTTCAACCAATGTAACCTTTGGTTAGCTTTGTTAACGAGCTCCATAGCTTACAAGAATTGTAGTAAGCGGGCAAGGTTATGATCGCACAGAGACCTGTGTTAAACCTGGTAGCGAATGAAGCGTGATATAAATGATTGTAATACTGATACCTGCCCAACATGATCGTTGTTATTGCACGGAAAACCCATCCAACTTCTCTATATGATTTCTACTAACACTAGCGTAACCAGCAAAAGTGTGCAACAACACTGCAAATGTCTATTTATTGCACAGTTAAGCCCCAGTGAGTTTAGCAGAGGTAAAACAATCTGCAAAAAGAACAAAGGAAGACCTCCTGTCCGTGTTACAATTGCCCATTACCCCACAAACGTGAAGAAATTTATTACGTTTTTTTTAAATATTGTAAATTTCCCAGATTGGAATAATCGGAGGTATGGATGGCTGTCATATTCGAATTATGGCGCCCAAGATGAATGACTATCGAATATCATACATAAACCGCAAAAAGGTCACTCGGTCGTACTCCAGGCTGTAGGCTATGTGATCATCGAGTTTAATTTGCTCATGTTCACATCGGCTGGCCTGGGTGTACTCATGACGCTAGGGTTTTGAAGACTTTCCTCTAATCAGATACCAAATTCAGTAGGGAGAATTCCTACTTGGGGACCCAGTCTGCTCTCTATAGCCACCATGGCTTATGACTCCATTCATTGATTTGGGGAAACTGACCCGTTATCAAGAAAAAAATAATATTTAATAAACATCTCAGTGCCTTTGGGCAACTGAAAGAAAGGACGCTGAGTGGATTTTTCTAATTCTTGAAATCGTTAAACCAAGATGTAGAATCACTAAAATAAACACAACACTACTGAGACAAGTGTCAACAATAATTCTTCCGTCGCCTAAACTTTATCGGCAAATATAACTTCGATCAAATAATTTATTTGCTTCCATGTTGAATAATGGGATACTTCCATAAGTAACCTGTATGCATTCGCGGTGGCTAGAGTAAGCGCGGCGCCAGTAATCGAACGCATCAACACAAAATATGAACTGTCGTAAATAGGTTTGCTTTGACCCCCTCATACGAAATGATCTATTCCGATAAAGTGACGTAATAAGCTTCCATTTTTTATTTCTCGGTGTCAAAGTTTGTGAGAAGTTCAATTTTACAAGAGAGAACTTTTTTATTCGTTGGTATATTTAGTTGTATAATGGATTTTATTTAACCGGAGGTGATTTTAAACACATAGGTAAGTTTATAATAATTTAAGTAGAGTAGTTTGTTCATAATCGTAGAAATCCGTTTATTATTTACCATGGGACACACAATAGTTTAATTTTGAAAATATAGTAATACGTTGGTGGAGTTGTCCACAAGACTTAGTTTAATTTGAAGATATAGCAATACGTTGGTAAAGTCGTCCACACGATAGTTTACTTTCGGGATATAGTACTAGCTATTTCTTCCATTACGATTAAATTGTGTACGAGTCTTATTCTTAGTTGTGGACGACATAACCAATAGTTGTGGATACGATTAAATTGTGTACGAGTCTTATTCTTAGTTGTGGACGACATAACCAATAGTTGTGGACGACATCACCAATAGTTGTGGACGACTCCACCAACGGGTGTGGACGACTCCACCAACGGGTGTGGACGACTCCACCAACGGTTGTGGATGACTTCACTGTAGACGACTTTGCTTGTGGACGACTTGACTGGTACCCTTCAGTTGTACATGTGTACCGGTCTAGGTAGGCCTGGTAGGGCCTAATCAAAGTGCTCTATTATACCAGTCAATGCGTTATGTCAGAAGTTTAGAATCGCTAGTACTACTCAGTAGAAACTGGAATATCTGCCAGCTAAGATTTAGCAAAACAGATAAATTCGGTTTTTCTACGACTGCCATTGTCGTTTCTCTGGGTATCACGCTACATAATAATCACAAAAATGTTATCTATCGTTTGATTGGTTCAGCATGGGTTCTATATTAATTAAAATTCCCAAGAAACTAAGGTGCGGATTCATCATGAAGTGACGTGTGACGTCAGAGCAATATTTTCCTGCAAGCGTCTACTGTACATAAACAGTAATTTCGCTTACATTTTGATAATTTTTTAGTCTGAATCTTGCAGATATTAAGATTTATATTAGACTAAATTACAATACAATTGCTAATAATAGCAAAACATTTACAAAAAATTAAATTGCTAATACTAATATACTATTCAAAAAAAGTAGGGGATATTTGATTTTTAAGTGTTATTAAAGTCACCTAATGAAACTGACGAAAAAACAAATGACAAAATGAAATGAAGTTCACATTCATCGATTTATTCCAAATGATCGTTCGACTAAGTAAGGCACAGACTGACCATTATAAGGGTAAAATGATACCCGGGGTCAAACAGCAAAGTTACCACGGCATCACGACTAAGTCAGTAACGGATAAATCCTCCTCTGTTTGCCAAACAAGCATTGATCCGACGTGGCATACTCCTAATGAGACGTCTAAGGTCATTTTGGTCCAGATTGTCCCATTCCTGTAACGATCCTGGCCCTGTGACATCTTGCGTTGTCATCCTGGAAGATGAAACGGCGGCCATGACGTCGTGCGAACGGCACAACATGGACTGCCAAGATGTTGTCCCGGTAGTACTGGCCTGTAACACGCCCTGCAACAACATGTAAAGCCGTTCTTCCAGCAACAGTGATGCCTCCCCACACCATAACAGAATCACCCCCAAATCGATCACGTCTGTCCAAAAAATCAACAGTGAACCTTGACTCATCTGAAAACATCACATTGCTCCAGCGTCGATTATCCCAGTGTTGACGATCCCTACACCAACGACGTCTTGCCCGAATGTGATGATCTCTCAAACAAGGGATCACGCGATGACGTCGGGCGCGAAGGTGAACCCTATGCAATCGATTCCTAATCGTCTGGCCATTCACTCTCACACTGTGTGTCTGTTTGAAGACGAGCGCTGATCTGATTTGCTGTGATGACACGATTTCTCAAGGCCAAGGTACGGATAAATCGATCCTGGGCTTGAGTTGTCGCCCTTGGTCGACCTGAGCGTGGTCTGTCCTGTACAGATTGTGTATCACGGTATCTGGACCATAGCCTGCTTATGACAGACTGAGAAACATTCATCGTCCGCGCCACAACCGCCTGTGTTGTGCCGATCTGTAGCATGCCAAGGGCATGTAACCTTTCATTTTGGGTAAGCCGACGCATATCAAAATTTGTTTTCTGGTCACTAAAACAATTAAACTGATGTTTCCACCCTGGAATTCAATGCCACAATGACTGTAACATTCAAAGTCAGATTCGTGCAAATCTTGGGTTGGACCCCCATGATGATCCCAAGCATCACCTGCATTCCATGCGGTAGCTATTGGTGCGTTTGGGCGTCACATGTAACTGGAAATGTTTCTTCTGTTAGGTTCTATAGTGACTTTTTTCGTAGTCATTTGCATATTTTAGTATTATGCCCCCAAAATCAAATATCCCCTACTTTTTTTGAATGGTATATATAGTAATACATTTACATAAAATTAAAATAGTAATTTAGAATTGTAGATTGAAGTGGGCTATATTTCAGACGTTGACAGTCAAATTTCACGCTAAATTCACATGACCTGATACCCCTACTAAATCGCTAATTGATATTTTGAACCTAAAAATTGACACAAATGGGTCGCAACGCATAATGATAATGTAATATCAATAAACTGATTTACATTGAATTGTTTCTGTGGTTACTTTAATTTCAAATCAGTTATGTTTGGTGAAACATGCCAGAGATCTCAATCAAATAAATTAAATGGCAATCTATAGCGTCTGGTTATTCCTTGTTCCTGTCTACACCGATAGTATTTATTGTGCATGCTCTCTAGATAAAAATATGCTGTCACTTTTGATGTCTAGCCTCGTGATAGCATTGTGATGTCCATCAGAGGATTTTGTGGGGTATTTCTATTTTCAATTTCATTGAAGTTGAAGTCCCTTGTTACAAATGGCACTGAAACTGGTACATGATTCATGTACCAATGGTAAAATGTTTATTTTGTCTTATACTGGATATCAGAAGCTCATCTTTTACCAGTAATTGACAAATAATTTGGGTTTTCAATTTCGAAGACTTTGGATGATATAAAGTTAGAGACTTAGCTACTTTAATTAGCTTATCATATTAGACTTTTTAATGAAGTAAACTTACATAACTCAGTCAGCTAGGAGATCAAATCAATCTGTAGTAACTGCATTGTGATTGCAATTCCTCGACGAGCGTAAGTCCAGTCACAATACAATAGTATTGCAATTCAGGTGCAACGATACGATTTGTATCACAATTCATAACCAGGTAAATATTTATCAAAAAAACCAAAAGGATGACGATCATTTTGGCAATGTCGCGGAAATGTTTTATATTGCGATATAGTTGTTGATAGGGATCAAAAAAGGGACCAAACAATTTAAGAGTTTTGGTGTACCTATGCCATGGATAATGTGTGACAAGGATAATTAAGAGTGACATTTTAATTACTGAAGCGACAATAAAAGGTGAATCCTGAAACATCTTTCACAACCAGCCAGCATGAGATCTTTTTATGCCAATTGGTACTTGATTGAATATATATGTACATATTTTGTAAAACCTGTGAACAATTATCAACCACCACTATAGACAAAGATGCATCAAATTATCTTTAACAGCACAAGTGGAATAATGACATATTCCTTTTTTTTATCTACGGTACTGGATTATGATAAGCTTAATATTTTTTTTAATTTTAAAACTATTGTAGATAGATTTACAAAAATGGTTAGCATACCAGATTGGAACAAGATAACTGGCTTTCAGGAGGCCAGTAGACAGAAAAGTATCAGATCACTTGAGAGATATTACAGGCAAAGAGATGAAGAAATTATACGACAGGCAGAAAAACAAGGCTACTTTGTCATACCATCTAAAGAATTCATACTTAATAATAGTGAAACAGAAAGAAAATGTAAAGACTTAAATAAATTACAGTTTATAAAACTAACTGGGTTACATTTACGTAAACCTGGAGATCTTAGTTATTGTGTGAATGTTACTATCTGTATTCTTCACAATAATTTCCTGACTAAAATTGATGGGTTAGGTGCATGTCGACATCTCATTAAATTAGATCTTCATGGAAATCAGGTAGGTGAAGGACATTAACATTGGTAAATGAATTTTATGAATGAAGCGTACAATGTTGGTCTCTGATGTTTTTTTTTTTATATTATGAAGAGTTAATTATTTGGTATTGAGACAGACTCTTGAAAGAATTTAGCTCAGTACTTTGTAACTGCATTTTAAATCTGTGATAAGTTGTAACAACAAAATACAGAATTTCTTTTTCCCCTGTGTCCAGTTGGATAGAGATAAATATACCGGTAGTTGAAGTTATAGTTGCAAATGATTTTCATGATTAGCAAACAAGTTATGTGATCCCATTAGCAAATCTAGAAATCAGTTCAATATTTTAATTTGAGATAATTAGTATTGAACTTGCATATGTTCAATAAACCCACATTTATCAACAGATAGGCCTACCCGGCAAATTTATTGATTTGCTCTTTGATATAACATTAGACATTATTTATAAAATGAGATTGGTTTTTTTCCTTTCAGCTCAAAATGCTTTTTCTTACATTGAAATTGCCAGTAGGCCTACCTATAAATTCCACTTAATATAATTCTTTTAATTTGTTTTTAGCTGGCTTATCTGCCTGGGATGCCATTTTGGTCTGGATTAAGACAGCTCAGAAGTTTAATTCTACATGATAATCCATTAGCGAGATTTGATATACTTCATGATCTGAGTGTCTGTCCGAAATTAACAATTCTCACTCTCTATGATTCACCACTATATCTGAAGAAGAATTATCGTCACCATGTCGTAAACAGCATCTGGACCTTAAAAGCTCTTGATAATTACATTATCTCAGATGAAGAAATAATTGAGGATGCAGTTTTTGGACCAAGATTTGCTGCCATGGCTCCTCAGTTTAGATTAAATTTATGTCCACAATTAAAAAAGGTAAAAATGTGCCAGCTGTTGTAATTTATTCATGATTGGTTTCCATTATGATCTATAAATCTACTGATTAACACTAGTTAACACCACCAATATTAATTACCCATTTTTGTTTATTACACTAGAGAACACCATCAATACATCTTCAATAGATTATGGTAAAAGCACACTAAATTATCATAAATTTCTAATGCATGTCTCCGAAAACATTTCATGTAAGTGTGGCTACTACATGAAAAATACAGAACACTTTTTCTTCTTCTGCCCATTGTACAAGGAAGAACGAATTCGTTCTATCGATAATCTCCCCTACCATTTCCACACTATTTCAGCAATTCATGACAGAAACCCAAACCAAATGATTGTGAGAACCAGGTCTATTTAGAAATGTTCATTCTTATATAACTACTACAAAATGATTTAAATTGATAAAGTAATGATAAAAAAAATTGACCTAAACGCTTAAACTGCCCCAGCCACCCCCGCCCGAAGATGACGATGTTGACACACAATGTACATACTAATGCCAAGGTGACAGTAATGACACAGTGTTATACATGTTCTTATTTTCGTGCAATGTATTATAATTTCCATGCAATCTAGACATGCTATGTTTTATTGTATTTGTTTTATTATTTTGGATACAGATTAATATAAGCTTCACAGTCCATAGCTTGTTTCCTAATCCAAATAAATTTTTTGGGATTATTAATATGTCATTATATGTTAAATAAATACTGTTTAAATCAATAGTATTATGAGACACTGAAATTGGAACATCCATTTTAAGGATTATTTATTACACTTTAGATTTTAAGAACAATAAGTTAACTGGAAACTTGAATAGTCTTTTCAGTATTTTGAATGTTATTTTCAGAACAGTACATACAAAGATGAGTTGGAAGCCTTATTTATTACAGAAGCCAAGATGAATTTTCTGCTTTCTCATTTTTCGCCAGTTTTAATCATACAAAGATATGTAAGAGGATTCATCACAAGACTAAGGTAATTTATCTTTCATAACTTATATCTCTTCTTTATGAATGTGAGCTGTTTCAAAACCTGGATGTTCATTCGTACCTGACATGAGTCGTTTTGTACCTTGGTTGATTTCAAGAGAACAAAAGAACTTTTGCTTGCACTTAATCTTAACCCTCCTCCTTTTGCACACAGGCACTAAGTATTTGCAATCGTTTTTTTAACTGTGTTAGCAATCACAATCAATTATCGTCAATAATCACAATTCACTCAGCAAAATGTCTAATCAATAGTTTAGATAACATTACAGGCCTAATGAAAGACCTGCAATAGGCAGATTTAGCTCTTGCATAATGAGTTCCCGCATAATGTATGTTTAATTGCAACAATTCGTTTTTATTATTATTATTTATTATTATTATTATCATTATTATTATTACCGTAGATTTATATAGCGCCCTTTTCATAAAATGTTCAAGGGCGCTTTACAATAAAATGATTAATAGTAGCCTATAAATAATATGTTGTAACTGTACATCAAACATAAATTAAAAACATTCAAATAAAGATAAACATAGGCCTAAAAGAAGCCTTTTCTCCATATGATACCATATTGGCACTATTTTCCACTAAAAGATATAAATACCGTAAGTTTCTACATGGGGTATAAAAGCGTAACAGACTACAGAGATATAATGGCGCTAGATTATGGATACATTTAAAAGTTAATAGTAAAATCTTATACTGAATTCTGTAATGGACAGGCAGCCAGTGCAAATTAAAAAGAATAGGAGTGATGTGATCGCTAAAAGAGGCTCCTGTTATCATTCTAGCAGCACAATTCTGAAGTTTTTGAAGTTTACTAATGTGTGTTAAAGGCAAACCATATAAAAGCGAATTAAAATTATCAAGACGAGAAGTGACAAGACAACTGATTAGTGTTCTAGTAGCATCTGTGGTTATATATTTCCTGATTTTACTAATATTACGAAAATTTAGATAAACTAATTTGACATGACTTTCTAATGACATATTAGAATCAAATATTGCACCTATGTTTCTAACTGTATGTACAGAATTGATTGAACTGCTAATGCTATCAACATTGATAGATAGATTATTACAAATAGGTAAATTCGTTTTTGAACCGATAACTATGAATTCAGTTTTTTCGTCAATGAGTTTTAAAAAGTTATCTGTCATCCAGGATTTAATTTCTAAAATACATTTCTCTAACTTCAACTTCGTTGTATCAATGTCATTATTTACAGGTTTGAATGAAATATATAAAGTTGGGTATATATCATCCACATATAAGTGGAATGATAGACCATATTTTCTGATGATAACACCCAGTGGTTTAGTGTATAAACTAAATAGCAGAGAACCGAGGACGGAATCTTGTGGAACACCATATGTCAGGAATCATTGTAAAGATGATATGTCATTTACAGAAACACTGTTTCCTATCAGTGATGTAAGATTCTAATAGTTTCAATGCATTGCTGGTTATGCCAAATTCCAGATCCAATCGTCTGAGTAGAATATTGTGGTCTACAGTATTGAAAGCAGCAGAGAGGTCGAGAAGGATCAGAAGAACACATTCACGATTGTCTAGACACAGATTTTAATATCATTGTGAACACACACAAGTGCTGTTTCAGTGCTGTGAAATTGTTTGCTCTTTGAAATTCCTCCATTAAGTTATTGTCGCTGACATACGATGTGTGCTGTGCAGCAATAACCCACAGGACAATGTTTTCGACAAGAAGCTGAGGTTCGATACTGGCCGATAGTTTTTGTTGACATTCCTGTCCAGATTCGGCTTTTTAATTAATAGAAAAACACCTGCTGCTTAAATATATTTGGAAATTTATTTTCGTCAATAGCAGATCTAATAATACTAGTTATAACTGGTAAAAAGTCGTCCAAACATGTTTTAAGAAATGTAGTTGATACAGGATCCAGCAAACAGGATTTGGATGCAGACTTTAATATAACTTTTGACACTTCTTCATTTGAATACTGACAAAAGTTGCTGAATAATGATTTTGATGAACGAGTGGTTACTGTAGTATTGCTTTGACTTTCTGAATTTTATCACTGAAAAGAAATAGTGAGAAGATCTTTCGGGTAACTGTTGTACTGAATTAGTGTTCGGTAGTTTTACCATGAGAAGGATTCAACAGAGAGTTAGTGATTTTCCAAATATCTCGTCAGAATAGAATTTTTTCTTAGCATCTTGAATCATGTGGTTTAATTTGACTTTAAGGCTTTTGAACATACATGTATTCTTATGGACAGTTAGATTTAATTCACGCTATACATGCTCAGCTTTATTACGGAGACGTTTGATATCTGTTTGATATCTAAAATATCACTGTTAAACCGTTCACAATTTGGTCAAATTTTAAAGGTTTTTCGTTTTTTCAGGAGCTAGTTCATTTGATATATTGGTTAAGATGGAATTGTACGTTTTATATATATCAAGCTGGATACATACATGTAGATACAAGCATAGCATAGATTGTAGTAAATCAACTTGTCCATAATTATCATACTTAATGTATTGGATGTTAAAATTGAAATAAACAACAACAATAGACCAATATATTTAGCAAGTCGTCATGTCAGTAAATACTATATATTTATGCTTAATTTCTAATAATAATAATTTTGACTACAAAATGTCAAGTGAATACAAAGAGGGTATTTCCAATTTTTTATGCATATTTATTTTCAGTTAAAGGGTGATTAACAGTAAATTACTGACATTTTATAAAATAATGCGATATACTTATGATATCTCGATATTGGTTTCCAGTGATATTGCCAACTCTAGAATTGCTTATTATTGTACATGTATGCACTACTTTTGAGTATTTCTGCTGTAACGATTGAGCAACATATCAGATTCTAATCAAGTAAATATCGATTGTTGATTATTGTTTGGATAAGTTAATTAATTAATGTAATGTCTTTTTAATAATTTAGATAACATTTTGGGCCTAAAGAAAGACGTGCAATAGGCAGATTTAGCTCTTGCATAATATATGTTTAATTACTACTTGCACATATCTTTTGGATTATGATTTGACTGTGATTGTTTTTAGATGATCCACAAATAAAGCTTAAATAATGTGTTTTGCTTTTATAACTGTTTTGTTAGTTTATAATGATCACAACAGAATTTTAATTCCACAAAGTATCTTCTCTATGCATGCAAAGCTAGACATTAATTTCATTTATGGTTTCTTAATATTATCCTGTACTAATTCTTTTGTATCTTTCTATTTTCAGATTGGGACAGATATCTAAATACCATGGTTTGAAACACACTTCACATACCTTGGATGGAATTCCTCGTCCACCTAGTTGTGCGATCACAGTTCCTCATGCGGCTAGTGCACATGAAAGTATGCCACATTTTAACTCACTCATAAAACTACCAAAGCTTGAGTCGGAATCACAAGTGGAAGCTACTCCAAGAGTACCAAAGAATCTAGAGGTAGGCAGTCCTTCACGTTAAAGGTGAGCTTTTGCTCCTGCTCATCTCGACACACGTCGGCTTTCCTTCGCAGGAGTTAGGAAAGACTCCTGCAAATTAGCAAAATCGCTCTCCTTAATATTGAGATTAATAAAGTACTTTCTGTTTTTGATTACTTTTAAACTGCATACATTCGAGGTATCAGGAGCTTTGTATGGCTCCCGCACAATTTTATAAACGTGAAGGACTGGGTAGGTGTCTATGAGTAATTGAGCATTATAACATTTCAATTACGGGCGTTGAGTAGTCTAAGATACACACTTTCAGCGCCAATCTTATCAAGACTTTGCATACTTGTTACATATATAAAATGACCCAGAGGATACATAACAGTCCGACCGTTTGTAATGTAATAATGGAGATAGAAGTAGAAAGAAAAATACTATTTATAGCAAAACAGAAGATATCCACAGGCTAGATCAGTAATTTGAATAAATTATGACATTGCAAACATCGGACACGTGATATCCGCAGTAAACAATCACGTCTGCCTCCAGCAACAATTTCACTCTGGACGACACATCAAAGTCACAGAAGGAATTCCCTCTGCGATGTGATATCAATGTCTACGATCTATCACAACTGGAACATTGCTGCATTTTTTTTTTTTGTGGCTGAATATGACCCTTTTTGAATGCATAAAATGTGATTTTGTGAGTATCGTATTAGAGCTAGGTGATATTTTGGTTTTTCGATATAATAACGTCAGAGAAATAAAAACCATCGAAAATTACTGTCGTTAGAAAAATATAAAAAAAAAACCTGAACATACCATTTAAATAAAACACGTGGCAATGCCCGACTCAGTGGTTGACGCTCTGTAATTAACTTTGTGGATATATTTTTCATAAATTAACAAAACAGAACACTATGTTGCCTAATAGTAATATTTTATTTTGAAAAAATCTAATTACAGACTGGTGATGCGGACTCCAATCTTATTCCTATGAACAAACAGAGATCTGAGGAGATGGGATATCTACCTATGGTTCAAACAATGCCAGGTACAGCTACAAATGATTCCTCGCCAAGACAAACAAAAAACATCTTCATTAATCTTGCTAAATTACATCAAGAAACATCACAGATTTTACAACATGAAATCTCAGCCTTGGAATTACAACGACAGTCAGAAATGGAGGAGAGAATGACTCAAATAGAATCGCGTAGGAGCAGAAGAGAGAAAAGGGAGAGAAACAAATCACGTAAACCAATCAAAAGCATTAAGCATTTTTTTGGTCCAGTCGTCACCACACCACCTAGTCCTGTCCCAGAATATGCATTACTACCAGATATCGATGATGATGCTCCCATTACACGATATCGTATTTGCGGGTTTAAGCCTAGAATAGCCATGATTGATGCCACAACAGAAATGATTTTAGCTCGTAAGGAAGCTGGGAATCTTGTCAGAGATGCAGAAGCAGAACATCACAGAAACATGATGGACACTCCCAAACCAAAAATTCATTTAAAGAAACTACCAAATAATGACCAAAGAATATTCAATCGTGTTCATGGATCAATGGCCATGTCTTGTCTGTTTGCTGTACAGAAGGCATATAAAGAGCGGGAAAAAGCTGAAAAGGCAGCAGCTAAGATGGAACATATTTTAAATGTTCGTGATGAGAAAGTTCGAGCGAAGGAGAGAATCCATCTCTATCATCAAGAGAAAAGAAATCGAGCGCTAAAACACAAAGATCAAGATCAATCTAGAATATTAGAGACCTTGGAGAATAGAGAAATTGATCGTTTAAATTATATTGATAAAAGGCAAGATCTCATGTGTAAAACATCTGACATGTCAAGAAATCGTAGACAAGCTCAGGAATTTATCACGGAGTTCAACAACCAGCACACATCTGTATCGAATGCTTTGATGAAACATGATCGTCAAGCCAGACAAGAAGATAAATCAGCAAACAAATTTGATTTTGTCCAAGGTCACAGAACGGAGGAACTAGAACAACAAGAAACAGTAAAAAAATATCTTGAACATCGTCAATTAATGCGCCAAGGAGAATCCTCTATGATGAAAGAAACTTTAAACTCACAGCTTCTTCAGGAAGCTAACGAAAGATTATTTCAAGCACAGCAGCGAGTTGGTCATCTTAAAGCAAAGCGAGATTCTATTCAAGCATTTTATCCACTACCTCCTTCAACTGTTCCAAAAGGTGTCGGCACAGCTCCTGTTGGTTTAAGCAGATGGGAGGCAGGAGCTTTGTCGTCTGCTGGTCGAATAGGTCGTCACCCAACAATGGTAACTTAAAAGACATAATTATTCTGCGATTAATAATTTATTAAAATGGTGATCTTACTATTCTTAGAGGGTAAATTTCACTTGACACTGGAAATAGAAAACCATCTGGTACATTTCATTGTCGTATTTTACAAATCTGTGAAAAACATTATGATGAAATATCATGTCTTTAGTTATGGCCAGCTCTACCTGTCATAAATATTGTCTTCTAACATACGAAGCAATTAAAGATAAAGTAAAGAATTAATGATAACGTCTTGGGCACTTAGCCTAAAATCCATTGTATGATTTTATTCGCCCACATTTTAATGTTGGCGTATATTGTTGCACCCGTCTGCCCATCCGATTTTGACGAAACTTTTAATATTCGGTTCATCTCCAAAAGTTCTTGGTTCATTTCAATAATAGCAATTATCGGATCGAAACTTTATGGATTATAGCCCCTGGCATTTTTGCTTGTGGACACTCTTGAGGTCACTATTTTTATCTGATTTTAATTAAACTTGACATGTATTATGTATGTATATAACCCACAGATCTTGGTTCCTTTTGATATTCGTGCATATTGAACCACAACTTATGTCCACAGATTGTTAAAAAAGAAAATTTAGCTTGTTTTTAGCTTGTGGTTCCTCTAGAGGTCACAATTTTTATCGGATGTTCTAATATATCACTGTTACATCATATTGATATGTAATACCAATATTGATATGTTTATAATTATATCTCAAAGATATTGTTTTCTTTCGATATTCGCTTGTGTCGGATGGTAACTTCCTGGATTATTGCCCCTGGATGTATAAAGTTACATTTTTAGCTTGTGGACCCTCTAGAGTTCACAATTTTTATCAATTTTTAAAAAAACCTTTAAATTTATCACCGTTTCTCCCTTAAAATAAATGTTTATGTTCTAAAATGACACTGTTACACGCTATGTATAATGATGGTTGAGTTTGAATTTCGTAAAACTTCCTAAAACTTCCTGGATTATGGCCCCTGATTATACAAAAAATTGCTTCTTTTTTTAACTTGTTCTATGTCAATCTCTTGCAAAATATGGGCATATCTTGCATGACAGCCGCTTGTTTTTAAATCTATACATTATTTATTTTGTTGTATTTTGTGATTTAAATATTATGTAATCTATTATTATCTATTATGTGTAATAAATAACTTGTTTTGATTGTTGATGATTTTGTTGATGTATATATGATAAATTTAATGATGACGTTAAGAATTTTGATAAACAAGAAATGTGATATAGTTTTTAAATACTCAAAATGATTTAAAATGTATTAAAATTCAAAATTTTTCTTTGAAAATGAAGAAAGTATAGCCATGTTTACGAGTGTTATTAACAAAGCCTCGCTAGATGTATAGATGCTTAATACTGGTACATATTTCAGAATAAAATTCAAATAAATTCACTATTAAATACTCAAATAAATTTGGATAATTTTAAAATGCATGTGTATTTGTTCCCTTTTTTGTTGTCAAAAAGCAATAAAGATAGCACACTTGGAAGTAAGCCCGTAGCCAGCTCATAAAATTGGGGGGGGGAGGGCTACTGAATTTTTTGGATGTGACCGGCTAAGAACACTCCTTAGAAATCATTATTGTTGGCAGGGGGGGGGGGGTAACATTATTGCTGGTGGGCAAGTCTGAAAAGAAGCCTATTGTTTTTCAGCGATTGAGCTATGGCCCTTGATTACTTCAAAAAATCTTGTGGACACTCTATAGGCCAAAGTTAATATACAATTGAGTTTAAATTTATACACAGTGTTTAAGGTCATGAGTCGAAGCAGCCTATTGATTTTCAGTGATTTCCGATAATTACTGCCAGAGTTATGACCATGGTCACTTCAAAACATCTTGTGGATGCTCTAGAGGCCAAAGTTAATATCCGATCGACTTTAAATTTATACACAGTGTTTAAGGTCATTAGACAAAGAAGCTGTTTGATTTTCAGCAAACTCTGGTAATTACTACCAGAGTTATTGCCCTTGATCATTTTGAAAAATCTTGTGGACGCTTTAGAGGCAGTGCTTATACACAGTGTTTAAGGTCATGAGACTAAGTAGCCTATTGATTTTCAGCCATTTTCCGATAATAACTGTCAAAGTTATCTCCCTTGATCACTTTGAAAAATCAGGTGATGCTCTAGAGGCTAAACTTATCATCCGATTAACTTCAGATTGATACGCAGAGTTTAAGGTCTTGAGACGAACAAGTGTATTGATTTTCAATGAATTTTGATAACTGAACAGCCAAATCCATGATATTAAATGTTTTGTATACTAAACGTTCGTATTTTAATGATTTTCAGATAATTACTTAATGAGATGTTACTCTTAATCAGATTTTAGTGTATTATAAATGTTTCATTAACGAAAAAAAGTAAAAATATGTGACAACTCTTGTTGACTGCCCGGACGATTTAGCTGCTGTGGGCATATGTTTCGTTGCCTAGCATCCTATATTTATGAAAGCCAACTTCCCTATATATAATTTTGATTAAATGTTATACCATAAAGCAAATATCCTCCTCATATTCTATCCCATTCACAAGGTTTTTAGAAAACGTTGAATACTTATACGGTTCGTTCATACTAAATTAAAATAAATGTGTTAACACGGGTTCAAAAAGTTTTCTTGAAAGGGTGGGAGAGGTAACTCCAGAAATGAAGGCTGTGAAACGCTAGATATCGATAGGGTCTCGAAATTATAAGTTACCAAGGATTTACACCAGATTAAAGATTTATTGCATATAAATTTAATACTCTACATAGTGAACAGGGGCGCTATAACTCTAGAAGTGATAAACAGAAAGTGTTGAAATTTAGTAGGCTTCATGTTGTACAAATTTGAATAATGCTCATAACATTCGTATATATCAGAATATGAATTTTGTTATTCACATGGTTCTTCGATCAAGGCGAAACAAACCACAGCTCCAAAAGTAATTATCGGAAATTGTTGAAATTTGATAGGCTTCCTTGTTGTACTAATTCAAAAAATGCATATAAATTTATTACTGATAACTTTTGTCATAAGAACATTCAAAAGGTTCTACAAGATGAAACAAGGGCCATAACTCTAGAAGTGGTTAACCAAAATTGTTAAAGGGACTATCCCGATTTGAGTCTCAAAAATCAGTCTGAATATAGAGGAATGGTGTATTTATCTTGTCTTATAATTTCAGCTCAATATAATTATTGAGTCGTATGGACATGAAGGTCAAAACTGCTTAACTGGATATGTAATCCTTTTAAGATTTGGGTGAATTTTTTCGTTAGATGAATTGATAATCAATTTCAATCCTTTAGTGACCTATACAATGAATGACCCATGTGCTGTGCTTGATAACGAAAAGGAAATTTCATCTACACATTATTTTTATAAAATGAAAGCCTGGTTTTATCCAAACACCGTAGGATACAATCCGGATAAGCAGTTTTGAAGTTCATGTCCGTACAACTCAATATTTTGAGCTGAAATTTTGAGACAGGGCACATACACCATTCCTCTATATTTTAGCACTTAAATTTCATATGCACTCACACTTTTATTTTTGAGCCTCAATTCAAATCGGGATAGTCCCTTGAACACAAATTTAAGCAGTTTTATTCTCCTATTGGCTCCCCAATGTAAACAAATTTCTAAACAATCGGATCATAAATGTATTCTGTAGATTATTCACTAATGTAATGAAATGGAGTTTAACATCCTACGTACTGTTCTGCTCCGAAGAGTATTCACAAGATGGGAGGCAATGACAATATACAACTATATTTCTATGTGGGCATAAAATATGAGCCTTTTGAAACAAACTGCAAAAGTGAAATAAACTCATGAGACTGGATGTTGTTCATACAAATAGTGGTGAACACAGGATTATATTTTATTTTTCTTTGGGAGGGGGTGGAATACAATGTCACTTACAAGGAATTTGTCAAATGGAGGTTTAGCATCCTACTGTTCTGCATCAACTTCATATAATAATGAAGACTATGACGGACATTTTGCCTGGACAGTGATATGCACTACGGCCTACTTTTATTTCAAATTACATGCACGCCAATGTTTTCAGGGCCTGTTTTTATACGCCCACATTTTCATGTGGACGTATTATGTCGTCGCCCCTGTCCGTCCGGACGTCCGTCCGTCCACAATTTGTTTGTGGACTCTCTACAGGTCACAATTCTTATCCGATTTTGACGAAACTTGAAATATAGGTTTATCCCCAAAAGATCTCGGCTGCTTTCGATATTGGCATGTATCGGATCAAAACTTCATGGATTATGGCCCCTGATTGTACGAAAAATCACGTTTTTAGCTTGTGGACCCTATAGAGGTCACAATTTTGAACCGATTTTGATGAAACTTGACATGCATGTTTGTAACCAGAAGATCTTGGTTCCTTTCGATATTTGCGCCTATCGGAATGTAATTTCCTGAATTATGGCCCCTGATTGTCCGAAAAATCACCCTTTTTAGCTTGTGGTCCCTCTGGAGGTCACAATTATTATTCGATTTAAAAAACCGTTTGATTATATCACCGTTACACCCTAAGGAAGGTTGAGTTCGAATTTCGGGAAAATCGGACGAAAATTGCCATACAAAATGGCCGCCGTTTGTACGCGAATACTGTTAAAAAATGGTATATCAAGCTTGTGGACCCTGTGGAGGTCACAATTTTGATTCGATTTTGATGAAACTTGAAATTCATGGTTATAACCCAAAGATCTTGCTTCCTTTCGATATTTGCGCATATCGGATCGTAACTTCCTGAATTATGGCCCCTGATTATACGCAAAATCGCCTTTTTTTTAGCTTGGAGGTCACAATTATTATTCGATTTAAAAAAACGTTTGATTATATCACCGTTATACCCTAAGGAAGGTTGAGTTCGAATTTCGGGAAAATAGGACGAAAATTGCCATACAAAATGGCCGCCGTTTGTACGCGAATACTGTTAAAAAATGGTATATCAAGGTTGTGGACCCTGTGGAGGTCACAATTTTGATTCGATTTTGATGAAACTTGAAATTCATGGTTATAACCCAAAGATCTTGCTTCCTTTCGATATTTGCGCATATCGGATCGTAACTTCCTGAATTATGGCCCCTGATTATACGCAAAATCGCCTTTTTTTTAGCTTGGAGGTCACAATTATTATCCGATTTAAAAAAACGTTTGATTATATTACAGTTACACCGTAAGGAAGGTTGAGTGTGAATTTCAGGAAAATCAGACCAAAATTGCCATACAAAATGGCCGCCGTTTGTACGCGAATACTCTTAAAAAATGGTATATCAAGGTTGTGGACCCTGTAAAGGTCACAATTTTAATTCGATTTTGATGAAACTTGAAATTCATGGTTATAACCCAAAGATCTTGGTTCTTTTCGATATTTGCGCATATCGGATCGTAACTTCCTGAATTATGGCCCCTGGTTATACGCAAAATCCCCCTTTCTTTAGCTTGTGGTCCCTCTGGAGGTCACAATTATTATCCGATTTAAAAAAACGTTTGATTATATCACCGTTACACTGTAAGGAAGGCTGAGTTTGAATTTCAGGAAAATCGGACCAAAATTGACAGCCAAAATGGCTGGCGTTTGTATGCGAATACTGTTAAAAAAATGATATATCATGGTTGTGGACCCTGTATAGGTCACAATTTTAATTCGATTTTGATGAGGAAGGTTGAGTTCTAATTTTGTGAAAATCGTACTAAAATTGCCGAACGAAATGGTCGCCGTTTGTACGCGAATAGTGTAAAAATATGGTATATCATGGTTGTGGACTCTCTACAGGTCACAATTCTTATCCGATTTTGATGAAAAGTCACATTTCTAAGTTGTGTACCGTCACACCATAATCATTGTCGGTTACGAATTTCATTAATATCAGACTGGAACTGACCAACTAAATGGCTGCTCCCAATACAGTATGAAATACAGGACCTAAAGATGTAGGAAAAATCACTTTTGGTATTGCTTGTTCTGTCCATCTCTCGAAAATGTGGGCGTATCCTGCCTGGCAGTGCCAGCCTATCTTTGTTACATCCAAATGTTTGCTGTTCCTCAGGCCATCCACCCTGCGTAGCCTAGCACTGACAAGGGGAAACCATGGCAGAAATTCCTGGGGAATTTTCTCAACAAACACCAGCTGGAGAGAACCTGAGTCCTCCCATGGTTAGCGTGCCATGGTTCAAGGGTGTGGATTTGTAAAAATTGGGGGGGGGGGGGCGAACCCTGGAATCTTTCATTACTAAACAAAAGAAATAATTACGAAAAGTTTACTGTGCCAGTTTTATTTCAATGAGAGCTGAAAAAACTGACTTCCTACAATTAAGGAGGAAGATATCGTGAAGATCAGTAGCCTAACTGGTGCCGAGATCCAAGCCTTTAGAACGGGACATTAAAGTGAATATACACCTCAAAATCTGTCCTGGAGATCAAAATTATCGGGGAACAGAGACCTATTGCCCCCCCCCTTCCGATTCTAAAGGGGGTGGGTCGCACCCCCTCCCCCCCTCCGAGACCTAAATCCACGCCCATGTGTGTGTTAGTACAGACAGGAATATGCCACAGGACATTATCAGCAGTAAACACTCGTGAGGCCGCTATTCACAGAGAGGGATGACATTGGTGCGGCTCAAAATTTTGCCCTGAGGTGCCATGACACATTGACATAGGCATGTGGGGGCCCTGCTGAGTCTATATATTATACTAGTAGTAGTACCAGTAGTAGACCTACAGACCGAGGGGCAGATGTAGGCCTACTTCTAGTTCAGCTCAGAACGTCGGTCTCATTACACTCACCCTGAACGTTCAGGGACAGGCCCATTCAATCAATGTCGAAAATAATTTGACCCCCAATTTTACTGGGCAACTTTTCACTGCTAAACGATGGGTGTCACTCCGTGTGGACGCGTGTACAGTGTAAAGGAACATCTCAGTGAGAAAATAAGACCTTGCTCATTTCGCTAGAGTCAGTATGAGCATCACAACACGCTGTGTCATGGTGGCGAAAGGATAGTTTGATAGGAGGGGACGTATTTTAAACAGCGTGTTGTTTCGCTCATACTGAGTCTGGCGAGGTAAGCAAGGTCTTATTTTGTCACTAAGATGTTCCTTTACATTGTACAGACGTCCACACGGATTGACACTCCGATGTTTCGCAGTGAAAAGTTGCCCAGTAAAATTGACTGGGGTTCAAATTATTTTCGACATTGATTGAATAGGCCAGTCCCTGAACGGTCAGGGTGAGTGTAATGAGACCGACGTTCAGAGCTGAACTAATGTACTTTGGGAAATTCACCCACACAGCAACTGATTTCTAACTATCAAGGGTTATATCAATTTCTTCCTATAACTTTTTTTTAAAAAAATAAAATCTATTCTTCTTTCAAACGATTGACGAATACTGATAGACGATATAGTTGTGTTTCTGGTGATTCGGATTCCCAATGTGTGTATCGTTTCGTTTATTTATAATAAGCGATCCTTATTTCGTTTTATCTCCTATTTACGGTGCAAAATTTTGAAAACCAGCATGGACGTCTATTCCAGAATGCTTGTTTTTCAGCTGTTGAATGCTTTCATATAATAATTATTAACACGTTTTGAAGTGATTACATATGATATAATTCCCGTCGGAATATGGATGTGTTTTCGAACAATAGGACGATTGCAGTCTTCTGGAGTTAAAATATCGAATTGCAAAGATCCTACCGATAACCGAAGAGCTGAATTTTGAGAAGTAAATAATTAGCCTAGTCCTAGTATAATAATAATAATAGGCCTAATAGTACAAGTACAAAGTCGTTCGAGTAGCAGTCTATACAAACTTCAACTTCATCATGTGTTCGGACGATTGTGTGTCACCATCAATGAACTTTTCCCACGCATCACAATTTGTACTTTTAAGCAAGAACAAGGCCAAACAGTTTTAAATACTGGTATTGTTACTTGTATGAAAGTAACATTATTGGCAATACAAAATCAACAAGGCCCTTTCGTACTACCGTATGTAACAAGCTGACAACAGCCTTAAGTTAGATATAAATATGCCGAAGAGAAAGACAAAAAATACAAATGTAGAATCAAATGATGATTTTGGTTATTGGGCTGCTGGACCTAATTCAACAGATAAAGTTATAGCATCTGTCCCAGAGGGTGTGTGGCTGCATCCTGATGAAATTAAAGTTGAGGACCCAGTACCCCCATCTTCTACAGTGAACAATGAAAGACAAATTTCAAAAAAGAAGAAAAACACGGAGACCGACACTACTGATGAATTGCCACCTGTTAAGAAGAAAAAAATTGACGTCATCATGGAAATTAAAAAATCAGAAACTGTTGACATTGATACTCTACGTGATGAATATGAAAGTGGGGCAGAGTGGAGTATCCGCCGAAGTTTCCTGGCAGCACATGTTAATTCCTATACATTAGAACGTTTAATTTGCCTTTCTCGCTGCTTCATAAACAATGAAATTTATGGATGTCGTTATCCTGATGAAGTTATGGTACTCTTGAAAACTTTAAGATTACCCTTATCCGGGGTTATCACAGACCAAAAAGATCGATTGAAGTCCAAGTACGAAATACCATTTGTTAAATCTTCGGAGACAGGAGGACCTGAATCTAAGATAAAACAAACTGTTTCAATGGCTGACAAGTTGAAGAAAAATGTTAACAAAGGTATGATCAACTTTGTAAAAGCTGGAGAGAACTATCAGAGTTTGGATTATTCCAAAAAAAGTGAGGAAGGTAACAGTGAAGTGACAGAAAAGTTTGGAAAAGATGGGGATGAATATAATTCTCTTCATGATAAAATGCAGGGTCGTATAGCCATAGATGAATTAGAAAAAAAGTTTACAAATATTCCAGATAATTTAAGAAAACTATTAAATAAACCAGACATGAATGTTATCAGTCAAATTTACGAGGCAGCACAAAAATGTAAGTTTGTTGTAAAATCAGAAACAGAGGTTTGTTCTGATGGATTCGAAAGCTGTGTTTATTTGGACAATATTTTGGTAGGAAAGGGTCATGGTAAAAACAAAAAATTGGCACGAACAAATGCACATGCAGATGCACATGAAAAACTTTTAAAACCTAATATAAAACTATCTGGAACTCATCCAGATCGATTAACCTTTGTTTCTTCTGATGAGTCTATGGCATCAGGAAGTGGCAAACCTGAAGTTACTGGAACAAAACCTGCCAGTAATAATTCTCTTCATGCACCTGCCTCTAAAGAAATCAATCCTATAAATTTAGTACCAGTGCTAAGGGATTTTGGTCATTTGAAAAAACTCTTTCGAAACCTTAAGCCGTTTTATTTAAGGGAACTTGGACCAGATAGCTTTGACTTTCCTGCCTCTTGTTTGCGTCAAACGTGTGATTTTCAAAAATTTCCCCTCGTCTATGAGAACAGAATCACGGAAGAGGGGAACATAAGGTGTACATTGTCAATTAAATACTTTCCTGTTGCCGAAGGTGTGTCCAATTTATCAAAGCAAGCTGAGCAGGAAGCTTCTCGCCTAGCCCTTGAGAAACTCCGTGATATTTTTTGGACAATACGATTCAAAGGTCAGACTGATTGTGATAATGATCGGATGTCAAAAGATGCCCTCATGGGTGAAAATAAAGACAACACTATAGAGGAATCTGAACACGGTAAAAAACTCACTGATTCAAACATTGGTAGCAAACTAATGCGTAAAATGGGATGGACTGGTAAAGGAATTGGTAAAAATGAACAAGGTCGTGAGGATCCAGTATTAGTGAAACAAGTTATTCATCGATCAGGACTCGGTGCGCTTAATTCAAATTCTTCTATGAAAAAATTTGAATCGGTGATGTATAAAATCGTGAAGGATTACTATTTTTCATACGTAGACACCGATATGGCTTTTGCGTCTGACTTTTCTAACGATGAACGAAAAGTTATTCACAATGCTTGTCGGAAATTTCAGCTGAAAAGCAAAAGTTATGGAACTGGTGAAGAACGGTATCTTGTTATCAGTCGTCAACGAAGTGCTGAAGAACTATTTCAATATGTTAGAAGTAAAGGTGGAGAAACCACCAAATATGTCCTTATTCCTCCAAGATTTGAACATTTTAAATAAACTTATTAAGACTAAGACACTATAAACTTCATCCCCCATACACCACAACTACATTAAGGCCAAATGGAGTAAATAACACTTAGGTGATGTAATTTCCTGGCCCCTTCTCCAAAATTGTCCCCTTTAAATGGAAGGAAATCTGGTTTTAATGAACACTAGTTCCAGTCACTACCAGGCCTGTGTTTTTTAACTGCTGTTCTTTGAAATTTAAGTGATTGAGATTGAATTTGAAACCACTCTGTTATTCCAAATCATACTCATAGAATATAGATTTTATGTCTCCCAAAATCTTTTTCAATTGTATAATGCAGTAAGAAAAAAGCAGTGAAATATTTAAAATATATTTCTTAAAGGACAATATTGGTGCCAGGTATTATTACATATGTGATAGAACTGGTTAAATACATTCCAAATATAATTTTAACATAGAGATCATTGCTACGGGAGATGTGTAATGAACAGTGGAATGAACGAGAAGTGACAACAAACTTCGGACAAATATGACAAACACAAGTTATCCTTCTATGTAACTGACTGAAGTAATGAGCAATTACAGACACACGATCGAATTTTATTTCACTGATAATTTCGTTGATGATGAAAAGTTATTATATGAGAGGATATCTGACAATTCACAAAATGAATTGGCTGTCAGTAGATAAAAGATAACAAATTAGAAAAAGTCTGTGCATTGCCATGTTTTTATATTGTCGTCAATTTCTGATAATTACTGCCAAAGTTATCTCCTTTGATCACTTTGAAACGTCTTGTAATGCTCTAGAGGCCAAAATTATCATCCGATTGACTTCAGATTGATACACAGATTTTCAATGAATTTTGGTAACTGAACAGCTAAATCCATGATATTAAATGTTCTGTATTCTCAACGTTACCATGGAGAAGAACTTTATAAAAACCCAACAAATCCTAATGATTTTCTGATAATTACTATCAGATTTTAGTGTATTATAAATGTTTCATTACCGAAAAAAAACAAAAATATGTTGACTGCCCGGACGATTTAGCTGTTGTGGGCTCATGTTTCGTTGCCTGGCAACCTATCTTAATTAAGCGCAGAATGAATAAAAACAGGGGAATGCACAAGATGTTTCTTTTTTTCTCGTTTTGTTATATCTAGTGACAGCCAATTATATTTTTGAATTGTGAGATATCCGCTCATTGTCTTAAACGGAATTATCAGTGAAATGAAATTCGCCTGTGTATTTATTATCGCTCGTTAGTTCAGTCAGTTATATAGAAGGATAACTCGTGTTTGACGTCACTTCCCGTTCATGTGTTTGAATGATCTCTGTGTTAAAATTATATTTCGAATGTATATAATCAGTTCTATCACGTATGTAATAATACCTGGCACCAAGTCCTTTAAGTTTTTATGCAAAGTGTTAGTTTTGCCAACATCTGATACATGTAATATGAAGACCATGATTATTGTACTTAAATTTCAATGCATTACATGTATGTATAGATACATGGATGATGGTGTAACCTGTGTTGATTCGTTGTTTTTATTTCGCGCCTCCTCATGGTAGACATATATGGAAGGGTATCGCTGCCAATATTAAATGCTCTGCTAAAATGTCTTTTCATTAATTACGTGTAAAAAGTACAATGTACTAAGTCTTAATAATGGTAATGATAATGTCAAAATACCTCTAAGACTAAAGTTAAATGTAAAACGTTAAATACAACGTGTCAAATGACAAAAGTTTCATCGGAAAATGCTGTTTTTGATGTTTGTACAATAGACATTTCCCTCATTACATTTGCGCTCTGCCACTTCTCATTTGTCGTTTACGCTTTGCATATCATCTTACGCAGAGCATCATCATATGGTATGCAAATGTAGATATCACATGACTTATTAACATATATGGAAACGAGGCCGAGATCATTCTGACACACAGTAATCCAGCTCACGATAGCTTTCTGCACACTATAAAAATTATTTACCTTGAAAAATACACAATCAAATTTGGATGGTACTAAACTATATAACCATGATTATGGAGAGAGGGGTATGCAGTGACAAAACCCGAGTCATAATATGATATGTTATATATACCAGTGAAAAGCACGTTCATGTACAATGTATAGCCTACTCTTTCCCATACTCCGCGCAGTGTTGCGTTTGATTAGAGGTAATCCAACTACACACTGCTATTATGAGTAGATATTGTTGTGTTAAATTTTGATTGATCAGTAGTCTGTCTACCAACCAATCACTAGCTGCCAATACTGGACCAAATATGTTTACATAATGTTACGTCATGACTCACGATTTTATTATGCCTAATTAACCCGTGCATAGCAGAATGCTGCAGTAAAACTAATTGTGTGACAAACGAGGCTATCAAGTCGAATGAAATGTAAACAATACTTTTGGAAATGAACATACTTTCACCGTTTTTAAAACCTTAAATCACTGTCCAAAGTTTAGGGAAGACCCAGATTAAACGAAGGACTGTCATGTTGCTGTACTTAAGTGATAGCTTTCATTGAACGGAAAGAATAGACACACTCCCGCATAAGTTCAAGAAACAGACGCTATTCCAGCAATGGTCAGAGAGGGATTTCTCGGGCCATTGCTTCAGGAATATGACTCTTTCCTCTCTTTAAGTAGTCTACATGTGTTGCTACCCAACAGTAACCTAATTGCTAAATATAGACTGTATTTTCAATTTACCCGAGGTCCCGTGTACATATTGGTGTGCACGTAAAAGATTCTGTGGCAGATGGAATTCAATGTAAGAGTAGGATTTTGTTTGTTGGGGGGGGGGTAGCAAAAATGCGACCGACTGATGCACCTGTCCCTAATACGAGTGGGGGTGTTGGATTAGTACTTACGCGCTGTAAAGCCTGGGTCTTGGGGCGTCAGACGGTACAAATGTTCTTAAAACTATTGCAAAGCAGGCAGGATTGGCAGGGGCAGATTTCGAGATTCTGTCCCAGTGAGTCCTGTCACTGGGTCTCTTGTTCACTAGAATGACCTCAAATGCAAGAATATTGATTCAATTCTTCAAAATTTTCTTAGGTTGTTCAGTGTCATATGTAGCCACTGCCCCTAAGGTTCACATAAATTTAATTAAAAAATCAATAACAATCATCATATTATATTACATAAACTTTGTCAATTCGAATTAAACTGCTTTCCGACGAGATAACGATCTGCGAACAACTATATAGGCAATACGATCTATGTTCTACTGGAACGCCCAGTGTATAGCCAGTAATTTGTTGACATTCATTGAGGGGTGTGATTGTGGACGGTGCCCTAGATTTGGAACCGCCCCACCCACTATTGCCAGCTTCAAGATCAGCTACCAGGCCCTAGAAAACTATCATTTGTGTAGCTGAGAACGTAGCTAAAAACGTTGAGATATACGGAGGGTTGAGAGATGAGGTTTCTTATCTATCATCTGTGGTGCCCGGCTGCTGACCTCGTCAATCGTATTAACAGAGAGGAGGGGGGAGAAATGGGTTTAACGTCCACTCGACACAAACTAGGTCATTTCAGGACTAACATATCGTTTAATTTTTTATTTAAATAATTCGCTTGGGGTCTTTAGCAGTGGGGGACCCAGAGAGAAACCATGAGGCTGGCAGGCGACCCTATTCCATGTCACATACATCAGGGGATTCGAAACCACGCCAGTTGACTCAATGATAGGCTGTATAATACAGCCCGTACGTGCTAACCTATCGGCCATCCACACACACCCCTACTCGTATTAGGGGCATGTGCATCTATCAATCAATCTACGGCCTACTCTTACATCGAATTCCAACTGACAAGGAATCTAGCACGTGTACATTCACGTGTACACCAATATGTACACGGGACCTCGGTTAAATTGAAAGTATAGTCTATATTTAGCAATTAGGTTACTGTTGGACAGCAACACATTTCTTTCAACAAAACAAAGAGGATTTTTCTTTCTCTAAAGTACAGTAAGTAATTATGAATGTGCAAGGACATACTGGCGGATTCAAAATCCTCAGAAACATATTTTCCATAACTGGAATATGTATTAAGTCCTGTATTTTGACATTTTAAACCCTTGCCACAGGCCCCACATCCTCTCTTTAGATTTTAGTACAGGCTAATTAATCAGTTTGCCAAATAAATAATGAATATACATGAAGACTACTTATAGAGAGGAAAGAGTAGGCTATCTATACATTGTACATGAACGTGCTTTTCACTGGTATATGTAACATGATATCGTATTATGACTCTGGTTTTGACACTGCATACCGCCCTCTCTGTAATCATGTTAATATAGTTTAGTACCACCCAAATTTGATTGTGTATATTTTTCAAGGTAAATTATTTTTTTTATAGTGTGCAGAACACTATCGTGTGCTGTATTACTGTATGCCAGATTGATCTCGGCCTTGTTTCCATATATGTTAACAAGTCACGTGATATCTACATTTGCATACATATTTGATGCTCTGCGTAAGATGATATATACAAAGTGTAAATGAGAAGTGGCAGAGTGCAAATGTAATGAGGGAAATGTCTATTGTACAAACATCAAAAACAGCATTTTCCGATGAAACATTTGTCATTTGACACGTTGCATTTAACGTTTTACATTTAACTTTGGCCTTAGAGGTATTTTGACATTATCATTACCGGTATGAAGACTTTCTACATTGTACTTTTTACACGTAATCAATGGAAAAGACATTTTAGCAGCGATACCGGTCCATAGACATACATGTATATAATATAAAGAATACAATATGGCTGTTATAAAATTGATTCCAGATGAGAGTTACACATGTTCATGGAACCAAACCAAACAAAGTACCAAACCAAACTGTGACAATACAAGTGCTTCCTTCTGCGACTAATATAGACATTGATTGATTCAGAGACATGGTAACTGCAATGCAATGAAAATGCACCACTAATTTTAAGGTTGATCTATAACAAAGATTTGAACAATCCGAATGTGACACAAATAAAGAATATTGGTTATTGTAACTGATTGAATTAGAGAGTGGTAACATTAACACAGACGATATTCGAGTCTATATGCAAACATTTAACTTCTTAAACCTCATTCTCACATGCTGTCATTGTGGTCAGATGATAATACATTCAGAATCAGAAGATAAGAGTGTACTTTTCAAACTGGAATTACAATCATCTATCATTTTAAACCGAAACGTTATGATGATGGAAAAAACACCTCTTGTTTCAACTTTAGTTTAAGTCAGGTTTTGAACTGTTATTTGGAGATTTTTGGTGCGTTTTTATTGTGTCTCTGTATATTAATTCTCTAGGGTTTAGTCAAGTTTAGTGTCATGGATATGATTTATTGATAAGGTTATGTTTGTTACCCGAAAATGTGGGTTATGTGTTTTTTAGTTTGATTTTTTTTTTTTCTTTGAAGATACATATCTAAATATTAATTAATGAAATTATTTACAATTAGCATTTTTATATGATTGTCATTGCCTACATCTGCAGTGTCAGGATAAATTTCTACAGTTGGAGTTCTTGTGAGATTTTCTTTTATGGTTGCTCAAGGAAGAACCCTATCGAAAATCATAATTTTTTGCTCAGATATCTTCCTGTTTACACTTAAGAAGTCTTCCTGCGTGCAAACAGTGTGATAGGATATATTTGGACAAAAGACGTGAACTAATTTTTCTGTCAAATGATTGCTGCAAATCCCTCTTAAAACATATCGCAAGAAAACTAACCCATGCAGGATGAATCCATTTTACCTTGTATTTGTTGTTGGTTGCTGTCTATTTTTCAATATCAAAGTAAATTCATGGATTATCCTATGGCAACTTCTTTTTGAATGTTTAAATCTGTTAATGTTCTCACAACTGCTAGCCATTTGATCAACACATACACATACAAAGTGCTCCTTATGTCACTCGAACACACAGGCTGCCATAAAGTGACACCCTTACATTTTTGTCCTGTGGGCATCCATTTTTATACGCCCACACAAATGTGGACGTATATTGCCTTCGTCCGCTCGTATGTCCATCCATAGTCCAGAATTTCTTATGAACGTTCTAACGCCAAAAGTTTTCATCCAATTGTTTTTAAAATTGATATGTGTTATTTACATTAGTGTAATGAAGAAGCGTATTTAATTTCTCGAAATCTTAACTAAAGATAAAATCCAAATTTTAGTTAATACGTTAATTTTGATTGGCTAAGCACTAAAATCAATCTAATATTATCCAATCAAATCACTAAAATTTGGAATTATCTTAGTTAAAATTTCGTGCAACAGACCCCTGGTTTCACATTGTTACACCTTGTGAATGCTCAAACATCAAAAGTTATCTGCCGATCTGTATGAAATTGATATGCGTGTGTTAACTTAGTAATGAAGAAAACTATTGAATTTGATCAATTTCCTTTTATTACATCTAGGGTTATGATCCTTGTTTCACTTTATTGAACCTTGTGAACACTCTACCGCCAAAAGTTATCATCTGATCTTAAATTAGTGACACAAACAAGCCAGTTCAATTTCAGCAATTTCCGTTTATTACTACTAGAGTTATGACCCTTGTTTCATTTTGTTAACATCCTACCTGTATGAAATTTACATTAGTAAAAAGAAGAATCCTATTGAATTTCAGCAGTTTCTGTTTATTACGTTTCAGTTTGTAGAACCTTATAATCTGATCTGTATGAAATTGTCTTGTAAACGCTCCAAATTACCTACAAAAGAATAAATCGTACGTAACTAACGTACAAAAATTAAATGGTAGCTGGCCTTTTTTTTCCGCACGTATACAATGAATGGCCATTTTGCACAGTAATCCCAGCCAGAATTTGGCTATTTTTTTAAAAATTGCATTGAATTTTTAAATTTTTGTTTAGAACTGAAATAAATTAACTATTAATCAATGCCCACTCTACAAACATTAACAGAATTGATTGTGTATATCTGAAATAGACACGACGAAGCACAAAATGGTGCCAATCTACCGACGTCAAATCTTACAGTGTTGTAGATGTTATTTTTGTGAAAAGTCATTGGAAGATTTGATAAGACGTTATGGCTGTACGAATTATATACAGTCCTAAAGGCTGCAGAAAGGCTATTGTTTACAATGTAACATTGTGTCTTGTAATGTTGATAACTGTTGACATTTTGTTTGTTGATTTGACCTCATGACCTGTGACGTCATGGATATCATGGCTATTCACTGTGTCAGAGTCACTTCTCCGCAGGTAGGGTGAGTCTGCCGTTCAGATTGAAGAATAAATAAGTGACAACCTTTGTCGATCACTCATACGATTTAGCTGATATGGGCATTGCCTGGCAACCTAACTTTTTTCTCAGAAAATCCAATATTTTTATATGCCCACATTTTCATGTGGACTTATATCGTCGTCTCCCCTGTCCGCCCACAATTGTTTATGAACACTCTACAAGTCACAATTTTTATTTGATTTCAATTTAGATTTATCACCCTAAGATCTCAGTTCCTTTCGATATTGACATGTATCAGACTGTAACTTCATGGATTATGGTCCCTGATTGTACGAAAAATCACGTTCTTAGCTTGTGAACACTGTAGAGGTCACAATTTTGAACTGATTTTGATGAGAGATGAAATGCATGTTTATAAACCAAATATCTTGGTTCATTTCGATATTTGCGCATTTCGGATAATAACTTCTTGAATTATGGTCCCTGATTGTACAAAAAA
The DNA here is from genome assembly GCA_948474765.1 of Patella depressa. Lineage (NCBI taxonomy): Eukaryota > Metazoa > Mollusca > Gastropoda > Patellidae > Patella > Patella depressa. Next base: position 53,724,401 of record OX419715.1, on the reverse strand, counting down.
ATCGCCTTTTTATACGCCCACATTTTCATGTGGACGTATTATGCCGTTGCCCCTGTCCATCCGTCCAGTCGTCCACAATTTGTTTTTGGACTCTCTACAGGTCACAATTCTTATCTGATTTTGACGATACTTGAAATATAGGTTTATCCCCATAAGATCTCGGCTGCTTTTGATATTGGCATGTATCGAATCGAAACTTCATGGATTATGGCCCCTGATTGTACGAAAAATGATGTTTTTAGCTTGTGGACCCTATAGAGGTCACAATATTATGGTAAAATATGGTATATCAAGGTTGTGGACCCTGTAGAGGTCAGAATTTTAATTCGATTTTGATGAAACTTGAAATACATGTTTATAACCTAAAGATCTTGGTTGAATTCTATATTTGCGCATATGGGATTGTAACTTCCTGAATTATGGCCTCAGATTGTATGAAAAAACGCCTTTATTAGCTTGTGGTCCCCCTGGAGGTCACAATTATTACCTGATTTAAAAAAGGGTTGATTATATCACCGTTACAGGGTAATCTAGGTCGAGTTTGAATTTCGTGTAAATCAGACCCAAATTAATGGACAAAATGGCCACTGTTTGTATGCAAATAGTGTAAAAATATGATATATCAAGGTTGTGGACCCTATAGAGATCACAATTTTAAATTGATTTTTATACGCCCACATTGAAATGTGGTTGAATATTGTCGTCGCCCCCGTCCGTCGGTCCGGCGTACACAATTGCTTGTGGATGCTCTAGAGGCCCTTGATCACTTTAAAAAATCTTGTGGACGCTCTAGAGGCCAAAGTTAATATCCGATTGACTTTAATTTTATATACAGTGTTTAAGGTCATAAGACGAAGAAGCCTATTGATTTTCAGCAATTTCCGATAATTATTGCCAGAGTTAAGGCCCTTGATCACTTTTAAAAAATCTTGTGGACGCTCTAGAGGCCAAAGTTAATATCCGATTGACTTTAAATTTATACACAGTGTTTAAGGTCATAAGACGAAGAAGCCTATTGATTTTCAGCAATTTCCGATAATTATTGCCAGAGTTAAGGCCCTTGATCACTTAAAAAAAAATTTGTGGACGCTCTAGAGGCCAAAGTTAATATCCGATTGACTTTAAATTTATACACAGTGTTTAAGGTCATGAGACGAAGAAGCCTATTGATTTTCAGAGGTTTCTGATAATAACTGCTAGAGTTATGGCCCTTGATCACTTCAAAAAATCTTGTGGACGCTCTAGAGGCCAAAGTTAATATCCGATTGACTTTAATTTTATATACAGTGTTATATAAGACGAAGAAGCCTATTGATTTTCAGCAATTTCCGATAATTACTGCCAGAGTTATGGCCCTTGATCACTTTGAAAAAATCCTGTGGAAGCTCTAGAGGCCAAAGTTAATAACCGATCGACTTTGAATTTACACACAGTGTTTAAGGTCATGAGATGAAGAAGCCGTTTGATTTTCAGAGATTTCAAATAATTACTGCCAGAGTTATCTCCCTTGATAACTTCAAAAAATCTTGTGGCGTTATAGAGGCCAAACGTCAGATTGATACACAGAGTTTAAGGTGTTGAAACGAACAAGTATTTTGATTTTCAATGAATTTTGATAACTGAACAGCCAAATCCATGATATTAAATGGTTCATGTATATACTAATTGTTAGTGTGGGGTAAAACTTTATTCTCATAATTACATGAGTTGTTACTCTAAATCAGATTTTAGTGTATTACAAATGTTTCATTACATAAAAAAAGTAAAAATATGCGACAACCCTTGTTGACTGCCCAAACGATTTAGCTGCTGTGGGCGTGGGTTTCGTTGCCTGGCAACCTATCTTTATGAAACTTGAAATACATGTTTATGACCTTGGTTCCTGTCGATATTTGTGGTCACAATTATTACCCGATTTAAAAAAAAGTTTGATTATATTACCGTTACACTGTAATGAATTGTCGTTTCGAATTTCATGAACATCGGACCAAAATTGCTGAACAAAATGGCCCCCACTTTTATTACGCAAATGGTGTAAAAATATGGTATATCAAGGTTGTGGACCCTGTAGAGGTCACAATTTAATCCGATTTAGATGAAACTCTAAATGCATGTTTATACCCCAAAGATCTTGGTTGCTGTCGATATTCATGCATATCGGATTACAACTTCCTGAGTTATGACCCCTGATTGTACGAAAAATGATGTTTTAGCTTGTGGTCCTTCTAGAGGTCACAATTATAATCCAATTTTTAAAACTGTTACACCTTAAGGTTGTTGGAGTTCAAATTTCGTGAAAATTGGACTAAAACTGCCGGTTGTGGACACTCTAGAGAAGTCACAATTTTGATGGAACTTGAAATATATCTTTATAACCCAATGATTTTGGTACTGTTGATATGAGCGCATATCAGATCGTAGCTTCCTGAACTATGGCCCTTGATTGTTCAAAAAATTGCTTTTTCTTTAGCTTGTTCTCTATCCATCTCTTGCAAAATGTCGGCGTATCCTGCCTGGCACTCGCTGATTCTTGAAAGATTGAGTGTATCTACTTTTCATATATACCATACTGTTATCTGGAATAACTTCCCAATAAGTGGTAACCAGGCAGGATCAATTAGGTCAGAAAATTGTTTGAAATTGATTTTACTGTTGGTAGAAATATAAGGTAGTACTACAGGAGTTTGTAACAACTGATTTTAATGAGTAAGTAAATACATGTAATGTAACCTATTAATTGTTGGGCATGTGGATAAATATTTGGTCTTTCAAACATATTAAACTGCAATACAATTGGTTGTCCAAATAGGGTCACTGACAAAACCACAAGAGAATTTTCAATGATGCCCAATGTGTTGCAAAAAGTGTCTTGACAAAGAAAGATGTTATTATGGATATGCATATCAAATGACAGGGCATGCATGGGTGGTCTATTGGCCTAAGGTCTGTCGTTTAGACAAATGGCGTGGTTTCCATTCAATGGACTGTTCAAGACATCTCTCTGCAAGTGAAATGACCTAGTTGTGTCCATTGGGTTAAACCTCATATCTCTCTCTCTCTCACTCATATATATCAAATAATAGTTGTGCCCCATCCTGACAACAAACATTCTTATTTCTGTGAGATGCAAGACAGTTAAGGGGAGTGGGTTCAATAAATTTATTCTCACTCTTTGATTATTGATAAATACAAATATACTTCTCAATATTTTCATGTTTTTACATAATAAAGGGTATGCTTATTATTGGCACTTATTTGTACAAAGTACATACATGTATTTCCTGTGTATGAGCAGGTTGAGGAAAGGTAGTATATAAATAAAAGACAATTAAATTACTTTAAAACATGGTATGGATAATCCATAGTGGATTCCTTTTATAGTTATATTTGAAAATGACCCACCCAGCAGAGGGAGGTGAAAAACATTTCTTAAAGTAATTGCATCATTTCAATCTTACACGTGATATGGTTTAATGCTTGACTATGAAGCAGCCACAATGGTACCATTGAATTCAATCGACTTTTGGCTAAATTACTAAAGAGTTGATAAAGAATTCATCAAAACATAACCTCTAGAAATATTTTTGCCGACCACAACCAAATAGAAACTTCTATTCTAGATATATAAAATGGTCTAATTATTTACATCTTGATATTGGATTTGCAGACTTCAACAAATTCAGATACCTTTGCCACTCCAAATCTTTTACTTCTACATTTCATTTAAGTAATACACAAAAGAACATGTATAAATATTGTACAGCGTTATGCATGTCTATCTTCAACATGTTTTTGTTTACCAGCCATGATGGCTGCCTTGAACAGCCTACAATAGTACTCGACAGCAACTGGTGTGTCATCATTGCCAGGTACTGGATAACTAATTAACCTGGGGTCACAGTTTGTATCAACAACTCCGACTGAAGGTATCATTAACTTGGCGGAATCAACCACAGCTATATGAGTGTCAAATACACTGTTCAAACAATTTATAAAAATACACAATTCAGGTAATCGTGTAAATTGGGAGGTGACGTTTGTGAAAGTTCCTCCCTTCCAATACCGACAGTGGGCATATTCTCCACATTCTCTTGCAGTTTCTTCAACCAGAGGAAGTGTTTGACGATTTCGACTAATAAACAAAATTATGCCACCACGGTAGGCTATGTGTGCTGTAAAATTCAAAGCATCCTGTAGTAATGTCTTTGTTTGTTCCAAGTCGATGATATCCAGTCCTAATCTATTACCATAAATATATGGAGCCATAAACGGATTGCGACATCCAGACTTATGTCCCAGGTGCACATTAGCAGAAAACAACTCTTTAATTGTCACTAAATGCTTTATATTAAAATAATCATCATGTTGTAAAGCCATGGCATTCCGAACAGAATCATCTAAGCCTGTTTCTGTTTCATCAACTGAAAATACACAAAACAAATCAAGTTCAGTTAAAGAAAAAAATCCTGAATAAATAGGTCTATAACTCAATGCAGTGCTGTTAAATATACTCTCTGGTTTTGGGGGGAGGATGGGTGGGGGACACAAAGCGTCCAGCAAGCAGTCGAATTTGTAGTTAATTGCAACATAGCAATTATCTCTTCGCAAAGTCTACAAACATTACCGAACAGTGGTTTGTCCAAAAATTGGGAATTGTAAACCAATATTATTGGAGAAAGACAAATGGGGTTTAATGTCCACATGACACAACTAGTTCATTTTGGGACTAACATATGATTCAATTTATTTCAATAATTCTCTAGCACATAGGAATGCTTATCTTTTGAGAGGAAAAAAAGGAAAAATTCAGCGGGTTTGACAGGTGACCCTACTCCTTGTCACGAACAAGCAGGGAATCGAAACCACAGAACTGTGAAATTATAATTGCGGTTAACCATTCAGTCACCCAAATAACTAACCTAGACTATATTTCTACTGAAAATCATCTTGTTAAGTTGAATTGATGCCATTATGTCAAAATTTTAGGGAAAAGAGAATTACACTTTATCTCTAAGACACAATACTGTCATTAATAATAAACTAGCGATGAGCCATGCCACATTAAACACTTGGACATAACGTTATTTTACGTGGACTGGAAACCAAAGTGCCTCATTGTGTCTTGATCTGGCTTGAGAGGTCCATGGTTTAATCCCTCAGGCCTCGGGTGGGTGTGGGGGGGGGGGGTCCAGTCTGGTTTAATTCCCTTTGTCAATGGTGCTGACCAGGAAAAGTAGTCAATCAGATTGGATTAAAATACCAAGATTTACTATGTAGCCAACTTAAGATATTGTTATGAATGTGCTGTAATTTGATGATGATTGTAACACTGCATGATTGGCATATATACGTCTTCATTAGTCTGGTCAGTGCAGAAAAGTAAGATGGTAAACATAATATAGCTTAATACGTTGAGATAAATCTGATGGGCTTGTATTTTAGCTATGATTTGATCTGCTAGTTTCACATTGCCAACTCATTTTGTCTATTAATATCTGTAATGACTTTAAGATAATGACAAATGTTATACTATATGACTAATTTAAAAAAAAATCAGCCCAATGTAGCAACACAACTTTAGCATAACTACAAAAATTATCATGTAAATTAATCAAGCGTTTATTGCGGATTTTGACATATTTTTTGTTAGTTATGATGTATTATGCATGCCTGTCGCTATAAAACACAGCTGGAGACACGCAGGTCAAGAGATGAGGGGGATACCTTATAGTTAATAAACCCCATTACATTCTATATGTACTTTGTGTAATTGCTCCATGCCATGCAGAAAGTCTGCTTGAAATAACACATTGTTCATTTACCTGTTTGTGTGGGTTGAGATGATGCAGACGAATATAGACAGGAATTGCCTGCTGCCTTAACATAAAGTGACGATTGTCTTCTAAATTCTGAAATGCATAAAACATAATTTTGGATTTTTATTCAAATTTTTATAAAAAAAAAAAATTATTGTAATATCAACATCAGTAGTTTGAGCTTTCTTAGTAGTCCATTCTACAGCACATAGGCTACACGTTCCGATACTCGACTCTTGTAGGCTAGTCTTCCAACCATTATTGTGATTATATTATATATATATGTCAAGTGCATATTGCCCTCGTCGGACAGATTACCCCTGTGCATGTGCAAATCTTCGTCTATGCGCATGCGAAGTGAACTTTGTTTAATGGATTACTATGATGATAATCCAATTAGTGTTATTAGTCATATTAATGAAATTTGCAACCGTCAGTTTACTGGTACAAGATGATAATTCGCTTAATCTTAATCGGTATTGACACTGTCTCAGTATTATTAGTTATTTTAATGAAATTTGTGACCTTCAGTTTACTGGTAGAAATACGAGCAAGGCAATACGGAAATAAAAGTATACCTCCTGTCATTTCATTATCATGATTATGTATGTCTTGAGTCTGAAATATTGGATATTGGCTTAGGATTCCATATTTTCACGGCAAGATAACAACATCAATATTGATTGAAATGGACCAATATTGAATTCAAATTTGTGTCATTAATTTCGATTATTATGAAAAATAATGGTAAATGAGTTATGTCAAAGACTCAACTCACTGATACTGATGAGTCAGTGAAAGAGAATTAACGGAGCTAAGTCGCTAACATTTGGAACCTAGAATTTGATCCAAATGGGTCTCAACGCATATAATAATGCAATATGAATGTATATAAACTGATCTACATTCAATCATTTCCGTCTTTACCAAATTTCGAATCAGTTATGTTCGGCGAAATACACCTGAAGTCTCAACCGCTTGCCAATCCCTAGCGTCTGGTTATTCCAGTCTACATTATTGTGCTCTTCAGATAAGAATATGCGCCACTGTGTAGTTTCTTTCTTCAGGTCCCTCGTTAAAAATGGGCCTGAAACGCATTATGGTAGGCTACACGATTCGTGTAGCAATGGTAAATTTTTTATTTTGTCTTAAATATTGGATATCAGAAGCCCATCTTTTCCCGGTAAGATCAAAACATCAATATTCAATTGATTTAAATTGACAAATAATTCGTGTTTTCATTGTCTAAGATTTTGGATGATAAGATAAGATAAGATAAGAAGTTTATTGCATCAAAACGTCCATTATGGACAGCATGCATACATATACATTTATACATAGTATAGTCATACATTTAATAATACATGCACATACACAATGCATTCATATAGACAAAATACTACATGTAAATCTAAGCTGTTTCAGTTCGACGAAGTTGCTACCAGATTTGATTTCGCTCTCGTATCAAAAGCTAAAAACACATATAAAGCCACACTGCCTTGGCAATAAATTTTGGTGGGTTAAACAGATTAAGGAAGTTGTAGGAAATCATAGGATTTGCTGAGAAGGCTGGGTATAAATGGGCTTGGCGTTTTTTTTTCGCACTTGCTACAGTGTAACAAAAAATATTGATCGTTTTCAATCAAATTTAGATCGCAAAATTTGCATAGACGCTGATCAACAGGAATTTTTTTGTATCGACCCCTCTCTATTTCTAAGTGATGTGTACTGAGTCTAAGTGTGGTCATAGCTTTCTTATGGTCACTATTTTTAACAGAATATAGATAGTCTGGAGAGTTCGTAACAGTAGGTTTTGAAATGAAATATGTACGTAATTTGCTGTTATTAGAGTTAGAGGATATGTGGTAGAAGGAGTTAAATTGTGATTCGAGGGATTTCTTTATATTCTCTTTATTTAGCAAATGAACATGATTTATTTTGAGCTCCGATGTTAAACTATTGATTGCGGCTGACCAAGATAATTTTTCATTTTTAAACGATATAGCAGTTTTATCTTCTGAATAGGCTGCTGAAAGTATAGAGGAAATATTTGTTTCATCCTGACACCGTTTAGTCTTTTATGGTACATAAGCATGCGGGTATAAGTGTCTAGCGTTAGTGGGAAGATTCCTAGTTCCGCGATACATCCAAGGTTGGTCGATTTTAGTGGTTGATTTAAAATAGATTTGCATATTTTTATAGTTATTTGGTTTATATTGATTTTGTCCCATTTTTCAACTACAAATTTTTTGCTGTGAACCAATTCAGCACCCCATATATCAGAGGCATAAATTGCAATTTGTTTGATAATGGCCTGGTACAGTTTGATCCAAACGTTGGTAGGAATATAGTCAGATGTACAAACTTTATTTCTGATACTGTACCAGGCCCTTTTCGCTTTTTTCCCTAAGTCTGACATGACCTGTTTGAAACTAGAGTTATTGGATATACATACTCCCAGATACACATACGTATTCACAATTTCGATGTTATGAAATCCGATATGGAACCTTTTATTAGTTTTTTTCTTATTATCAGAGAAGAGCATTATTTTGGACTTATCTGTGTTAACATCTAATTATTGAGTTAGACTTAGATAGTTAGTTAGAGACTTAGCTACTTTAAAGAGATGGCTCCTTTATTTTTAAATCAATTTGCAGACAATCACGCAATCAAACGTAATAAGGGCGCTGCTACAAAATCGACCACTTCTTTTCATCTCTGACGAACATTTAGGCCTACAAAGATACAATGAATTACCAAATGTGCAAAATGTTTGAAAATTGCTTCTCAACACGTTTACCAAGGACATCGCCATTTTGGTCAACGGGTGATAACTCTTGTTATTGACCTACATGGATACAGACCACCATTAATTTACCCATTGACTTCACCGCTGACTAGTTAAATTCTGGCCTATTTGCACATCTCCAACTTTTCCCCAAATTTCCGTAGTGTTAAATGCTTTTCACTACAGACAGAGGAATAAATGGTCATGTCTTTGCACTAAAATTTGTATGAGGTTGGCCACCAAAATTTTTGAGAGACACAAACTTGAAGAAGCATAAAAACATGTAACTAGTTGCCGTACATATCACCGTAGCCTACTTGATAACCCCGTTATCCTTCCGCCTCAAAATCATGAATATTTACCAAAACCTGGGATAAAATGTTAATTCAAACCCTCTTCATCCATTATAGACAAAAAATTCTATAAAAACAGACATGCAAATTGAAGAAAATGAGACAGAGAGAGAATTAGGCTACATGTACTATAAATAGACGAACTACAATTTGTGAGACCATAGAACTGTACTACGATCTATGGTGAGACGATGAAATTTAATGGTGGTCTGCCTCCACATTACCAATCTTTGCACATAATTTTATCAACATCCGAGCGAATATTCACGCGAGAGCTGGAAACCTTAAGTACCAATTAAACGGTAAATATTTTACTTTATTTCGGCTTAGCATTGCTGATATTTTATTAGCTTACTTGGTGAGAATTACTTCACTCAAATACAAATGGATGGATTGTAGCGAAAACACCAATCTGTTTCACAGAGAATTACTAACGAATTATCTCTGTCACAGATGACTGTCTTGAACACGTGCAGTGACACCACGCGGCTTCCATAATTGAGTCGTTTAGTTCATGTCTGGTGTGTGAAAATTTACGCAGGTATATACAAAATAGCGGAAATCCAAGATGGCGGTCAAAAATACAAGAGAGCAGATACAATTTTATACACAACCTGAACATGGGTCGTGTAATACGTCTAGTCTTGAATTTTCTGGGTCATAGAATACCATTTTATTGTCAAAAAAATTGTGACTCCGGATGTTCGATTTCATCACAGTAGGCGACCTTCTGACTTCATCTAGTTTTCTGATAGCAAGCAACATAACTTTATGTGATGCATAGGATCTCATTGAAATCCATGTCGAATCTCTGTTAATTTCACATGGTACAGAACTTGTAGGAAATCTAGGTCTTGAAAACATCTCCGAATCCATGCTAATTGATTAGTGATCTGACATGTTCACACTTTTTGCAAAAACGAAGTAACATCGTCGAAATGATAAATCGTTACATGTCAATGCCATAATTTGGTATTTCCAATTTGGTCATCAATATCAATCCGTGGGATCAATTTCAATGTTTAAACACCATTGTATATACCATGGACCTTATAATATTATAAGGTACCATGTATATACCAATTAACACAGTTATATCGTTCACAAGCAACTGCATTATAAATTAAATAGTTCATATAGTGAATACTCCAAAACTTTAATACCAGTGTTTAGTCGCGAAAGCAGCCTTGAAAATGTATCCTGAACGCAGATTCGTACTTTACGATAGGAAATAATATAAACAAATGTGTCCGCGATCTTGGATTTTTGGATGATTTCTTGGATTTCGGCCATTTTGGATAAAGCTACGCCCGTTTTCACATCAGCGATTCAATAAACCCCTGTGCTTAACGATTTAAGGCATCTGAGAAAGAGAGGGAGAGAGAGATAGAGATCGATGAGGTTTAACGTCCAATCGACATAAATTAAGTCATCTCGGTTCAATTTTATTTCTAATATAGTGCGCGTAGTGGTCTTTAGCAGTTGTGGGAAACCGGAGAAAACCCACGAGATTAGACAGGCGACACTCCTTGTCAGGTAGGCTACAACTTTGGAATCGAAACCACGCCAGTTGACTCAATGACAGACCTGATAGGCTACCGCGCACACGTGCTAACCATTCGGCCATTCAACCACCTAATGTAAAATGAAAATTAATCGAAATGGGATTGTTTGAATATTATTATGTTGATTGAATTATCGGGACAGTACCAAGTTCTTAAAATTCTCATTTGATGCAGCCATCTTACTCAGTACTCACAAAAGAGCCAACCCATCGTTACGATAAGATATTATAAATTCATAAAAGAAACAAAAGTTTGCAGGTCATCGTGATAAAAGGTAGATTTGAACAGAGTTTATTACAATAATACGTGTCAATAAATGGGTTGGTTAGTTTTACAAGTGTATTATCTAAAACTATAAATTGAATATTGTTAAACTTCTTGAGAAATGACCTGGATATATGAAAATTTATGTCTACTTCCAAATTTGTAGCGTGTTTGTTTTGTACAATATTTTTAAAACTAATTAGTATGCTACCGATTCTAACTGGCCATAGGTTTGGAAAAATTAAACGGTGGTGCGGTTGTATTAAATAAATTTTCATATTATCAACAGGAACAACCATGGATGTAGTAGATAGATTTAAGGTAAATCGTGCTAAGGGGCTAGCTAGTGGCTGTATATCCTTAATGGAGGGTATTCCTGGTGTGGACACTTTAAAACCTTGTAGAGAGATTCTACAAAAAGCTACAACACACTTGTTGGTAAGTTCTCACTTTATGGTGGCAGATGGGAGCCAATAATACAGGCCCGTATCTAGACACCATTAAGCGGGGGGGGGGGGGCATTACATTTTGAGGAAATTTTCGAAATCATCATGCTATGTAGTTACCTTGGCGTCTAATAAGCATTTAAAAATAAGTATTCAAACCCCCAAAATTATCTTTTTTAGGTTAATATAAGGAACTGTGTATACTTTCATGATTGTTACCAATTTCTGCGCGGGGGGGCGAGCATTTCACGCGGGAGGGGGGGGGGGCATGCGGGGCATGTAGATACGGGCCCGCAATAATACAAAATTGTTATAACCACTGTTTCGTAAACTGCTAGATAAAACCCGTATCAAAGCCCATCTCATCGGCGTTGTAAGTTCTATATTCTGTTTTGTTATTTTTTTTATTCGTATGACAGATTCTTACCGGTGAATTGGTAAATGTATGATTGTTGGTGGTATTTAATTAGGTGCGCGTTTCATGATCAGTGGCGGCGCCAACCGACAATGGTTGGAGGGGCAAAGTCCAAGGTTTCAACTAAGGGTGGGGCGAGTTGCTCCCCCAGAACATTTTGAAAAACAGGCTGCCGGAAATGCAGCGTGGCAGTATTTCAGGCAATGATCGTTGAGGTAAAGTGTCAAACGAACGGACTTGCGAAGCTCGACGAATCCAACTCACGAGCGCCAATAATGTAGGGTGTACTTATGCCCTCTAAACTCGCGGACGCCTACGGAAGCCTTTACAGAACGCTAAAAATGAAACAGATTTTGAACGCGTCCAACAGGATGAGTATTCAGATTTATACGTCTGCCGTTCAGCACAGAACACATAATGTTCTTAACAAATCAATACTAAGCGTTCAGATCCGAATACATATAATTTTATACGCCTGGCGCTCAGCAGAGAACACAATGACATAATGTTCTGAAACCACGTAATTGAGTGTTCAAATCCGAACACTGGACGCGTTCCGTAATGGACACAAAAATAAAACAGATTTTGAACATCTGAACGCGTCCATTTCTGGTTTACTAACATTAAGCGTTCAGTTTCGTTGCACTGGATTAACTGTCATATAAGTCCACAATAAACGCAAGAAAAATAGTCGACTTCCATACCTTACAAAATATTATCTGGGCAAAAAGAAAAATAAACATATGAATTTTAAGCTTTATTGTTTAACAATATTTTGCCCCCCACCCAACAGTCTCAAAACAGTTTATTTTACTTGTCATAATCGCAAATAAAAATACAACGGAAGGCATTTTCCTTTCTTGGTGCTTGTAAATGTAGTTGTTCCCCTTTATGAGTGACATCTCAATTTCTGAACGAAAAACGAAAGTCTCAATTAAAACAAAACATACACTTCTCTGTGGCTGACGGTTAAGGGTGGGGGTGTATCTACCCAGAGTAAAAGCATCAGCAACAACCAAATGAATCTGTGAACGTTAGAACAACATGTCATACATAACCAGTAGAGTGCCCAGCTCCGTGCAGTTGTCGCACACAGTGATAACTGGCCATTGGTGATATTTTGTATGAGGTGCGTTGCAGCAATGATTTTCGAATGGTTTAGATCAGATTGATTATCGATGAAAAGCAACTTCGATGAAAATCAATATGGTTCCCATACTTCGTCTATTTAGAGGGGTGGGGTGGGGGTGGGGGCAAAGGGAGCCATTGACCACGATCCGTACCGCGCTGCCAGAGGAGACCCCGCTTTACAGAAATAAAATAAATGTAAGTTTTATTATTTAAAAGGTCTTAATTGTTGGATAAACATTCTTAAACAAATGGGTTTCTTTTTTTTTAAATGTTCTATTTTTCTTTTTCCTTCTTTTGTCCGAATATTTTAATGTTGACTAAGCCAGAAGTTCCCTGTATTAGTTTGTACCGCAAAACAATGACAATATCCGTTCCGGATTACTGGTCAAACAGCCATTGGAAAATAGTGTACGGAAAATGAATTTTGTCAGTGCATTAAGAATTAAACTAAACTTACCTCAGTTACTTCAACAATTAATGGATTCCTTTTTCAGTGCACCGTTTGAGTTTCGCTCTCGGTATCGGTAAAGTTGATGTCGAAAAGATCCGCCATTCACCGTACACCTGAAAAACGTTATTCGAAATATTACTCTAAATACTTTAAATAATGAAAACAAAGTTTCACTGAATCAATACATTGAACTGAAAGATCTGAAAACGAAATACATTCTGTATAAGCCTACATAAATCGTATTTTCTATTTATATATTTTCAAATACCAGTATTCAAAAGTAAATCATGCACTGTAAAAGTTCATACTTAACTTCAAATCTAAAGTATTAATATTGCCGGGACTGGTTATAAAATTAACCTGCACGTTTAAATATGTCAGTTATGTCGGAGACGTCGGCAGCTGTAAACGAAATTTTATGCAGGCATCTGTACAGAAATACTTTACCTGTTTTATTAAGTGGAAGTTTAAAGTGCACGGTATGGGGGACCTCCCCAAGAAAATTTTGAAAAATAGACTGTCGGAAATGCTGTCTATCAGTATACAGTCAGACACCGATCGTCGAGATAAATAAATCTGACCACATACCGCCCGTCGCCTGATCACTAGTTTATACGATCAGAGACCAAAATGGCAAACGAACGGATTTGCGAACCTCAACGAAGTACCTACCTTTAGTTTGTGGGCGCCAAAGTAGCGAGTCCTTGTGGGGGTTTTGGCAACTCCCCAAGAAAATTTTGAAAGATAGACAGTTGGAAAGGCTGTCCCCTGGCCGCCACTGTTCCCGATCTGTTTAATTGGTACTTATCCTCTGTATTTGCCATATTTTATTCTGTACTTTTCTTTTATAGGATTCTGAACTAAATACATCACGAACATTTGCCTATGGACCCGAACAGGGTGACGAAGAAGTAAGACGTGTACTGGCCAACTTCCTAACGGAACAATATGGCCACGAGGAACCCGTCGATGCGTAAGTTTACATGCTTCGGGATGAAAATTCAGTCTGGGTTACCCTTTAACTTTTCGACTACTGTAGGGCTGGCTGAGAAGTTCTAAGACTGAAAAGGATAGATCATTTGGGTTTACAAAAATTTCTTTCCGCTAATTATTGAATGAATCATAGATATAAGGCCTACAACTAAAGTGTTGTTATTGTCTTCGTACAAGACTACCTTGTGAGCCTACCTATTGAAATCACCAGAAGAGGGCAAAACAGCCTATACAGCAAGTACCTGCAAGTGAAAGAACGAACCCCAACACAGATACATGCCGACATTGTCTCCACTTTAATTTTGAAGTCGCTCAGTGATAAATAACGGGGTTACTTGATTTGAAATCGTATTATACCCCCAAGATGATTTGATGAATGGAGGCCGTAACGTTACGACCAAGCCGGACTCGATGTTTGACAAACAAAATGGTAATACGAAATTTAATCAAGAAATATGAATATTTCGTGTGATCATGGTGTGCATCTCATCAAATTCAGCTTATACCCACAACAAATATCAACAACAACTACAGCTTATATACAATCGTACGTCAATCTGAGGCAAAATTCGCGCTACTCGAAATGATGGGGACGTGTAAGGTGTTCGAGTTATACGATAATTCGAGTTAGACGATGGTCGGTCCTATAGGAGATCTCACGACAATAAAAAAAACATGTGTTACACCCATCACCGAATTACACCGAATTCTCGGATGTCGATCGCAACACGACATGGAATTGAGGGGGCCCAAGGGACTTCCGATGGAGGGCCCTCGAAGCATCGGAGGGGCCCCGTCACTAGGTCACCGGCCGTTGGAATCCTCGGTCCGACCATGCTCGAGGCGCGCAACTGAGATTTTTGTGGAGGGCATCCTAATGTGGTGGGCCCTGGGGCCTGTGCCACATGGTGCCCCATAGTTAATCCGGCGTTGCGCGTATCCATATCGATTTTGCAGATGACGTCTTAAGTGTGTGTGTATTTCTTAGGTGATACGACACACGGATACGGCAGCACGTATCGAACAGCTTTCATATGGAAAATGCCCCTCCATCATCTTCTTTGTTGCTACTTTTAGGCTCTGAAATCAATGTTGTGCCATAGCGTTTGTATGAATCCATATATCCTAGAACACGAAGGTGTATATTTGATGTGATTTTATCCATGATAAAAACTGAAATTTAATCATTATTTTTGATGGTTTTTCTTGGAATTATCATCCCGACTGTCTGCATGCTTGTTGATCTACGTGCTAAATTTAGGGAGGTGGAACCTTGCAAATTTGTAAATGACATGATTCACGGAGGGGACTGTGTAGAAATATTGACTTTCTACGGGTCTTTAACAGATAGCCCTCGTAGCCTATTCTATATAGCACAAGGTGCCACAAAGTTGACAGGAACCGGAATAGGGTCTCGATTATTCTCGGGGCCGGTTTCCGCTCGGTGCCTTATATCTTTTCAGTTACCACGAAAGTGACCTTAGTATTTGACATCTAAGTGATAGAAATGAAATATAATATATAACACGTTTCTCAATAGAACTAAGCCAAACCTGGTACTGAATTAAATCGCGTCACCGTGGTGACCAGTGGCCTTGTGAGTATGAGAATTTGTAGTGGACAGTGACGTTTTCTAACACTCTATGTTTCTTTTACGTTCACGGCAATATATACACGAATAGACCTCGGTTTTCGTACACCCCCCCCCCAAAAAAAAAGAGACTATTTTACTCATATAAGTGATTATAAGGGAAGAATTTTATGTAGGGAGCTATGGGGATCAATTTTATGTTTTGTTTTACTATAAAAAAAAAAAAAAAATCATATATCAATGAATATATTTATTTTAGGGATAAAATAATCTTAACAGCAGGGGCTACACAGGGAGCGCATCTTATCGCAACACTACTATTTGGTCATGGAACCACGTGTTTTATAGAAGATCCTACCTATTTTATCATGCATAAAATGTTATCAGAGGATCTGAAGATGAATTTAATACCAGGTATATTTAAATGTATAATTGGGTATTTGAATTATTGTCCCCTGTATTTTGTGAAAGTGGGCGCCTATTTGAAATTGTTCCCTTCCGGCCTTCTGCCATGCCCCCCCCCCCTTCACACTCTTTGAAGACCAATAACTTTATATCTAGTGAATGAACTTGCCTAAATGAAAGTTACAGGTCGTCTCCTGAACAGTCTGCCAATTAATTGACCTCATGAATTAAAACGTCAACAAATATATATATATACCCACACTGAAATATAACCGTATATTGCCGTCGGTCCGTCCGTCATCCACAATTTCGTGTGATCAGACTACATATTATTATATGATCATTTTATATTTATATATGACACGAAGAAGCCTATTTAATTTCATTTTACTACTTATAGAGTAATGGTTCTTGTTTCACTTTGTAGAACATTGTGAACGCTCTATTGACAAAAGTTATCGTCGGATATGCATGAAACTTATTAGTTCAGCTCTGAACGTCGGTCTCATTACACTCACACTGAACGTTCAGGAACTGTCCCATTCAATCAACACACTTTAAGTTTGATTTGTAATTGATAACGCTGTAAAATGACCAATTTAACTACATTGGAGGGTGTATAATGATCAAATAAAGTCTCGTTGGCAATTGAAACGATGGAAAGTCTTTTAGAACTAGTGAGTATTGTGAGATGATGACAGACGATATATCGTAAACAGTGGCGGCGCCAAGGGGGGGGGGGGATTTGCCCCCCAAAAAATCTTGCCTGCCCTCTGTTTGCCCCCCCCCCAATAATTTTCGGGAAAAAAATGTGATCTGTCCAGCTCTATTTATCTCAATGACCATTGTCTGAAATGCTACCTGGCTGCATTTCCGGCAGGCTATTTTACAAAATATAGTGGCGAAAATATTCATTCACTTTGAGTCACTCTTACTCCGCCCGCTCGACACTTTCCTCTCTGGTCGGATAAACTAGTGATTTGGCGACAGGCGGTATCTGTTAAGCTCTATTTATCTCGACGATCAATGCCTGAAATACTACCAGACTGCATTTCGGACCGTCTACTTTTCAAATTATTGGGGACTTCGTTGAGGATCGCAAATCCGTTCATTTCACAAAATATAGTGGCGAAAATATTCATTCACTTTGAGTCACTCACTTCGCCCGTTTATCACTTTCTTCTCTGGTCGGATAAACTAGTGATTTGGCGACAGGGGGTATCTTTATCTCGACGATCAATGCCTGAAATACTGCCAGACTGCATTTCAGGCAGTCTACTTTTCAAATTATTGGGGACTTCATTGAGTTTTATGTGAAAGGAAAGACTAGTGATCAGGCCACAGATGACATCCGATCAGCTCTATTTAGCTCTACGATCGATGCATACTGTCACAGAGGCGGATTCAATAGGGCGCGCGCCCCCTCCTCCCTAATTTTCGACTTTGCCCTTTTTTACTACTAAAAGTGCCTTTCAACTAGCTTTTTTGCTCGATTTTGAGGCTCTTTTTCTACGATTTCCGAACTTTTAGACGAAAATATCAGCCAAATAGCTGTTGAATTGGCTAGAGATGGAAGGAATTGACGGATAATTTTCTTGGGGCCCCACCCCCTCTCAGCGGCGTGCCCCGTCTCCGCGGCGTGCCCCGTCTCCGCGGTCAGTGCCCTCATTTTGCGGCGCCGCCCCCCCCTTTTCTAAATTCCTAGATCCGTCCCTGTGTCAGGCAGCATTTCCAACAGTCTATTTTTCAAAATTTTCTTGGGGAGGTCCCCAAAACCCCTACAAGGACTCGCTACTTTAGCGCTCACAAAGGTACTTCGTTAAGGTTCGCAACTCCGTTCGTTTGCCATTTTGGTCTCTGATCGTATAAACTAGTGATCAGGCTACGGACAGTATGTGGTCAGAATTATTTATCTCGACGATCGGTGCCTGGCTGAATACGCTGTCAACGAGCATTTCCAACAGTCTATTTTTCAAAATTTTCTCGAGGAGTTCCCCCATGCCCTCCATAAGTACTCCCTACATTGGCGCTCGAGAGTGGGAATCGTCGAGGTTCGCAAGTCCGTTCGTTTGACACTTTACTTTAACGATCGTCGCCTGAAATACTGCCAGGCTGCATTTCCGGCAGCCTGTTTTTCAAAATTTTCTGCCCCCCCCCCCCCGCACGAGTTGATGCTCGTGCCTTTGCCCCCTTAACCTTAGACTTTGCCCCAGCTTTGCCCCTCCAACCACCGACGGCTGGCGCCGCCACTGATCGTAAACCAGTTATAACAAAGATGTCGTCTGAATTACATTGATTATATGGTACTATACTATATAGTCAAGCAGTAGTATAAGAAGTTTTATTTTAATCCCTTCAAGTGCCTGTGCCTTGGGAATACACTAACAACACAAGTTATCTTACGACCTGTATTAAATTCATGTTCTTTTTTTGAATTAGTAAAACGAAGAAGGCTATAATTGCTTTTCAGCAATTTATGTTAACAACTTCTTGAGTTATGACCCTTGTTTCACTTTGTTGAACCCCGTGAACACTTTATCAAAAAAAGCTATGATCCAATCTGCACTAAATTCTGTGCATTATTTAGATTTATTAAAACGAAGAAGCCTGTAGAATTTAAACAATAACAACCATGGTTATGGTCCTTATTTCACTTTATTGTACCTTGTGAACGCCCTGACGACAAAAGTTATCATCTGATTTGTAGAAATCGGTGTCTTGTGTAAATACACCCATTACCTAAATATCCGACAGCCCTTGACGACTGCCCGGTTGATTTAGCTATTGTGGGCATATTGTCTGACAAACTATTTTTGATTATAGTAAAACTAGATAGAGAGGGTATGGACGTGGAAGAATTAGATAAATTATTAACTCAACATAAACCCGAAGTTATACCGGAAGATCAACTCTACTGGTCATTTATATATACCATACCTGTATATCACAATCCTACTGGTATATCATATTCACCAGGTAATGTACTATATTTTATATCAGGCTATGTACAATACTTTTATGTCACATTTACTAGGTAATATGCCCTTATAAGGTAACATATCATACCACATTCAACATGAAATATACCAATCTGTTTCACAGGGATTATGCGATGGGCGTCTTTTAGCTCTGTCCAAGATGAATGATCTTTAAATAAGTGCAGGTTAAACCTCTATAGTTCTACGGTTGACGTCACATCATATTGACGGTTACACGTGTGTTGTTTACATCAAACGTAGTAGGCCTACATGTAACATGAACTGTACGGGCAGAATTATATATTTTTTTACCCATTTTACGCCTCCGCGTACTATTTTCTGTACCTATTTATGCTAAATCACAATACTTTTTAATCCAGATATATTTCAAATACAGTTATTTATTTTTCATATACTTCAAAAAAATGTTTTAGAATTTAATTTGTCGGAGTAAAAAAGTTAATATGCCTGACTCATTAAGTAATATGAACTGGTACAACGCTTAATTCGTAAGTAATTCTCTCTGTGAAACAGGTTGGTTATCCACATCAGTGATTGTAGCGGCCAAGCGAATATTCACTGCGGATCAGTGGAAATATACCAGTTAATAGTTTACTAGTTAATTTTGTGTAATATTCACAGATAATATACCATGCTTATGTACCCTATTCACCAGGTAATAATTCGCACTCTGATAACGTATTAATCAGTGAATAAACCTTACTACATCTATCAAATTCACTATGATATACTATTCAAAAAAAGTAGGGGATATTTGATTTTGGGGGCATAATACTAAAATATGCAAATGACTACGAAAAAAGTCACTATAGAACCTAACAGAAGAAACATTTCCAGTTACATGTGACGCCCAAACGCACCAATAGCTACCGCATGGAATGCAGGTGATGCTTGGGATCATCATGGGGGTCCAACTCAAGATTTGCACGACTCTGACTTTAATGTTACAGTCATTGTGGCATTGAATTCCAGGGTGGAAACATCAGTTTAATTGTTTTAGTGACCAGAAAACAAATTTTGATATGCGTCGGCTTACCCAAAATGAAAGGTTACGTGCCCTTGGCATGCTACAGATCGGCACAACACCGGCGGTTGTGGCGCGGACGATGAATGTTTCTCAGTCTGTCATAAGCAGGCTATGGTCCAGATACCGTGATACACAATCTGTACAGGACAGACCACGCTCAGGTCGACCAAGGGCGACAACTCAAGCCCAGGATCGATTTATCCGTACCTTGGCCTTGAGAAATCGTGTCATCACAGCAAATCAGATCAGCGCTCGTCTTCAAACAGACACTGGTGTGAGAGTGAGTGGCCAGACGATTCGGAATCGACTGCATAGGGGGCACCTTCGCGCCCGACGTCCTCGCGTGATCCCTTGTTTGAGAGATCATCACATTCAGGCAAGACGTCGTTGGTGTAGGGATCGTCAACACTGGGATAATCGACGCTGGAGCAATGTGATGTTTTCAGATGAGTCAAGGTTCACTGTTGATTTTTTGGACAGACGTAGGAGGGTGTGGCGTCGTCGAAACGAGCGCTTCGAAGACGTTAACGTCATCAGACATGATCGATTTGGGGGTGGTTCTGTTATGGACTTATGGTGTGGGGAGGCATCACTGTTGCTAGAAGAACGGCTTTACATGTTGTTGCAGGGCGTGTTACAGGCCAGTACTACCGGGACAACATCTTGGCAGTCCATGTTGTGCCGTTCGCACGACGTCATGGCCGCCGTTTCATCTTCCAGGATGACAACGCAAGATGTCACAGGGCCAGGATCGTTACAGGTTACCTCCAACAACAGAACATCACCACATTACCTTGGCCAGCACTGAGTCCCGACCTCTCCCCCATCGAGCATGTCTGAGACATGCTTGGACAGAGGTTACGTCAACGTCAACAACGTCCTGCCAATGTCCAAGAACTTGCTGCTGCGTTGCAACAGGAATGGGACAATCTGGACCAAAATGACCTTAGACGTCTCATTAGGAGTATGCCACGTCGGATCAATGCTTGTTTGGCAAACAGAGGAGGATTTACCCGTTACTGACTTTGTTGTGATGCTGTGGTAACTTTGCTGTTTGACCCCGTGTATCGTTTTACCCTTATAATGGTCAGTCTGTGCTTTACTTAGTCTAACGATCATTTGGAATAAATCGATGAATGTGAACTTCATTTCATTTTGTCATTTGTTTCTTCGTCAGTTTCATTAGGTGACTTTAATAACACTTAAAAATCAAATATCCCCTACTTTTTTTGAATAGTATAGCATACTATGTTTATATCGTTGACAAATGAAACTATACATTTGCCACGAACAACTCCCACTGCTAAAGACCCCTACGCGCAAGCGAATTATTGAAATAAAATTAAACCATATGTTAGTCCCGAA
The DNA here is from genome assembly GCA_948474765.1 of Patella depressa. Lineage (NCBI taxonomy): Eukaryota > Metazoa > Mollusca > Gastropoda > Patellidae > Patella > Patella depressa. The sequence goes on along the minus strand of OX419715.1, from coordinate 53,702,789 downwards.
ATGACCTAGTTTGTGTTGAGTGGACGTTAAACCCCATTTCTCTCTCTCTCTCTCTGTCACGAACAAATCAAAGCCGTCATTTGATATATAATGTTTATTTGTTAGTTAAAATTATCAGTAAATCAGGGAGTAAGTTGTTAAGCTAATTCCTGAAGCAATGGTCCGAGAAATACCTCTCTGCCCATTGCTGGATTGGCCTCTGATTTCTGATACTTGTCCTTTTGAGGGTGTATTCTCCCCGTTCAATCAAATCTGAAATCTTTCCCATGTACAGCAAAATGACAACCTTTCGTTTACTATGGGTCTTCTCTAAAACTTTGTACAGTGATTTAAGGTATTAAAAACGGCGAAAGTATTGTTCGTCTTCATGCAGTATGGTTTACATTGTTTATAGTCTCGTTTGTCACACAATATTCGGCTATGCACTGGTTAATTGGGCGTAATAAAATCGTGAGTCATGACGTAACGTTATGTAAACATGTGGTCCAATTTGGAACTTTGTTTCAAATTTAACTATTTTGTTACGCAGTAAGCCATTGGTTGTTAATGGGACTGTTGACCAATAATAATTCGGAACAAGGCTTTTCTCTATTTACAGCAGCGAGCAGTATGGTTGTTAAGAGAAGTTACATTTATGTCACTTCCACCAATGGTTAGGTTTGTAACGGGTATTAAAAATGACGCTTTTTACAGTTAATTAATGACTACTGTATAACTTCTAATCGTTTTATATTCATAATGAACATTGGTTTAGACTTATCAAACGGAACACTGCGAGGAGTATGGTTGTTAGGAGAAGTTACATTTATGTCACTTCCACCAATGGTTAGGTTTGTGACGGGTATTAGAAATTATGCTTTTTAAGTCAATTAATGACTACTGTATAACTTCCATATATACACCTCCATGATAACTTCTAATCGTTTTATATTCATAATGAACATTGGTTTAGACTTGATCACTTGTATAATTTAATTACTATTCGTAAGTCAACGTTATCAGCGTAAATGTAGGTAATATTACGCCGATAACGTTATCAGCGTAAATGTACGTAATATACATGTAATATATTACCTACATTTACGCTGATAACGTTGACTTACGAATAGTAATATTAAATATATACACATTGATATACCAACCATAAATATGTCATATAGCACAGGAGTCTGACCTTCTATCCTTTTAAAGTGCCAATCCCGATAACTTTTTGGGGAATAAAACTGCTTAATTTTGTGTTAAAATCCTTTAAAATCCATAACCTAAGGCCCACCTACTAAACCGATATTTGTGATACGCTTGTAAAAACTTAAACCTGACAGTCTTCATCTAGAAATGGAGAACGTTTTGTTATACAGTATCTGGATAAAGCCAGACTTTTTTCTATAAAAATGATATGTAGGTGAAATTTACCTTTTGTTATCAAGTACAGGGCATGGGTCATTCACTGTATAGACCTCTCAAGAAACATTAATCGATTATCAGGTCACCCAATGAAAAAATTGACCCGAAATCTTAAAAGGGTTACGTGTCCGGATAAGCAGTGTTGACGTTCACGTCCAAACGACTCAATATTTTGAGCTGAAATTTTGAGACAAGGTAAATACACCATGCCACTATATTTTGGTCCATAAATTTCATAAATACTCGGACTTTAATTTTTGAGACTCTGTTCTTATCGGGATTGTCCCTTTAAATATGTACACCATGTCGTACCAGATAATAGGCCTATGTAATAAAAAAGAACAGGTGTGCAATGCCTGTTGAAGACTAGATTTTACCTGCTCTCGCTTCAACTCGGTTTTATTCAATAATTCTTATTGTCGGGCAATTAAACCTCTGCCGATCCGCTCAGATATGTTTTTTCTTCAATCTAGTTGTTTTTATTTGAATAACTACTCCCACAAATCGATATGATAGCCACTTGTTTACAATATTTACATTATTTTCGCCCATTGTCATTTTGTCCGTAAAGCCATGCGCTGACGTCACAGAAAATGATCCAAAGAGACGCATTCGTCTGACCCTTGTTTTTATACGCCCACATTTTTATGTGGACGTATATTGTCGTCGCCCCTGTCCGTCCGTCCGTCTGTTTGTGGACTCTCTACAGGTCACAATTCTTATCCGATTTTGACGAAACTTGAAATATAGGTTTATCCCCAAAAGATCTCGGCTGCTTTCGATATTGGCATGTATTGGATCAAAACTTCATGGATTATGGCCCCTGATTGTACGAAAAATCACGTTTTTAGCTTGTGGACCCTATAGAGGTCACAGTTTTTAACCTATTTTGATGAAACTTAAAATGCATGTTTGTAACCCAAAGATCTTGGTTCCTTTCGATATTTGCGGCTATCGGAATGTAATTTCCTGAATTATGGCCCCTGATTGTCCGAAAAATCACCCTTTTTAGCTTGTGGTCCCTCTGGAGGTCACAATTATTATCCGATTTAAAAATCCGTTTGAATATATCACCGTTACACCCTAAGAAAGGTTGAGTTCGTATTTCGGGAAAATCGGACCAAAATTGCCATACAAAATGGCCGCCGTTTGTACGCGAATACTGTTAAAAAATGGTATATCAAGGTTGTGGACCCTGTGGAGGTCACAATTTTAATTCGATTTTGATGAAACTTGAAATTCATGGTTATAACCCAAAGATCTTGGTTCCTTTCGATATTTGCGCATATCGGATCGTAACTTCCTGAATTAGGGCCCCTGATTATACGCAAAATCGCCTTTTTTTAAGCTTATGGCCCCTCTGGAGGTCACAATTATTATCCGATTGAAAAAGATAGGCTGGCACTGCCAGGCAGGAAACGCCCACATTTTCGAGAGATGGACAGAGAACAAGCAATACTGAAAGTGATTTTTCCTACATCTTTAAGTCCTGTATTTCATACTGTATTGGGAGCAGCCATTTAGTTGGTCAGTTCCAGTCTGATATTAATGAAATTCGAAACCGACAATGATTATGGTGTGACGGTACACAACCTAGAAATGTGACTTTTCATCAAAATCGGATAAGAATTGTGACCTGTAGAGAGTCCACAACCATGATATACCATATTTTTACACTATTCGCGTACAAACGGCGACCATTTCGTCCGGCAATTTTGGTACAATTTTCACGAAATTAGAACTCAACCTTCCTCATCAAAATCGAATTAAAATTGTGACCTATACAGGGTCCACAACCATGATATATCATTTTTATACGCCCACATTTTCATGTGGACGTATTATGTCGTCGCCCCTGTCCGTCCGGACGTCCGTCCGTCCGTCCGTCTGTCCGTCCGTCCGTCCGGACGTCCGTCCGTCCACAATTTGTTTGTGGACTCTCTACAGGTCACAATTCTTATCCGATTTTGACGAAACTTGAAATATAGGTTTTTCCCCAAAAGATCTCGGCTGCTTTCGATATTGGCATGTATCGGATCAAAACTTCATGGATTATGGCACCTGATTGTCTGAAAAATCACGTTTTTAGCTTGTGGACCCTATAGAGGTCACAATTTTGAACCGATTTTGATGAAACTTGACATGAATGTTTGTAACCCAAAGATCTTGGTTCCTTTCGATATTTGCGGCTATCGGAATGTAATTTCCTGAATTATGGCCCCTGATTGTCCGAAAAATCACCCTTTTTAGCTTGTGGTTCCTCTGGAGGTCACAATTATTATCCGATTTAAAAAATCGTTTGATTATATCACCGTTACACCCTAAGGCAGGTTGAGTTCGAATTTCGGGAAAATCGGACGAAAATTGCCATACAAAATGGCCGCCGTTTGTACGCGAATACTGTTTAAAATGGTATATCAAGGTTGTGGACCCTGTAGAAGTCACATTTTTTATTCGATTTTGATGAAACTTGAAATTCATAATTATAACCCAAAGATCTTGGTTACTTTCGATATTTGCGCATATCGGATTGTAACTTCCTGAATTATGGCCCCTGATTACACGCAAAATCGCCTTTTTTTTAGCTTGGAGGTCACAATTATTATCTGATTTAAAAAAACGTTTGATTATATTACCGTTACACCGTAAGGAAGGTTGAGTTCGAATTTCGGGAAAATCAGACCAAAATTGCCATACAAAATGGCCGCCGTTTGTACGCGAATACTGTTAAAAAATGGTATATCAAGGTTGTGGACCCTGTAAAGGTCACAATTTTAATTTGATTTTGATGAAACTTGAAATTCATGGTTATAACCTGAAGATCTTGGTTCTTTTCGATATTTGCGCATATCGGATCATAACTTCCTGAATTATGGCCACTGGTTATACGCAAAATCCCCCTTTCTTTAGCTTGTGGTCCCTCTGGAGGTCACAATTATTATCCAATTTAAGAAAACGTTTGATTATATCACCGTTACACTGTAAGGAAGGTTGAGTTTGAATTTCGGGAAAATCGGACCAAAATTGACAGACAAAATGGCCGCCGTTTGTACGCGAATACTGTTAAAAAAATGATATATCATGGTTGTGGACCCTGTATAGGTCACAATTTTAATTCGATTTTGATGAGGAAGGTTGAGTTCTAATTTCGTGAAAATCGCATCAAAATTGCCGGACGAAATGGTCGCCGTCTGTACGCGAATAGTGTAAAAATATGGTATATCATGGTTGTGGACTCTCTACAGGTCACAATTCTTATCCGATTTTGATGAAAAGTCACATTTCTAGGTTGTGTACCGTCACACCATAATCATTGTCGGTTTTGAATTTCATTAATATCAGACTGGAACTGACCAACTAAATGGCTGCTCCGAATACAGTATGAAATACAGGACTTAAAGATGTAGGAAAAATCACTTTCGGTATTGCTTGTTCTCTGTCCATCTCTCGAAAATGTGGCGTATCCTGCCTGGCAGTGCCAGCCTATCTTTTTAACAGTATTCGCGTACAAAAGGGCGGCCATTTTGTCTGTCAATTTTGGTCAGATTTTCCCGAAATTCAAACTCAACCTTCCTTACAGTGTAACGGTGATATAATCAAACGTTTTTTTTTAAATTGGATAATAATTGTGACCTCCAGAGGGACCACAAGCTAAAGAAAGGGGGATTTTGCGTATAACCAGGGGCCATAATTCAGGAAGTTACGATCCGATATGTGCAAATATCGAAAAGAACCAAGATCTTTGGGTTATAACCATGAATTTCAAGTTTCATCAAAATCGAATTAAAATTGTGATCTTTACAGGGTCCACAACCTTGATATACCATTTTTTAACAGTATTCGCGTACAGACGGCGGCCATTTTGTATGGCAATTTTGGTCTAATTTTCCCGAAATTCGAACTCAACCTTCCTTACGGTGTAACGGTAATATAATCAAACGTTTTTTTAAATCGGATAATAATTGTGACCTCCGAGCTAAAAAAAAGGCGATTTTGCGTATAATCAGGGGCCATAATTCAGGAAGTTAAGATCCGATATGCGCAAATATCGAAAGGAAGCAAGATCTTTGGGTTATAACCATGAATTTCAAGTTTCATCAAAATCGAATCAAAATTGTGACCTCCACAGGGTCCACAACCTTGATATACCATTTTTATACGCCCACATTGAAATGTGGTCGTATATTGTCGTCGCCCCCGTCCGTCCGTCCGTCGGTCCGTCGGTCCGTCGGTCCGGCGTCCACAATTGCTTGTGGACGCTCTACAGGCTAAAGTTAATATCCGATTTACTTTAAATTTATACACAGTGTTTAAGGTCATGAGACGAAGAAGCCTATTGTTTTTCAGCGATTTCCGATAATAACTACCAGAGTTATGGCCCTTGATCACTTCAAAAAATCTTGTGGACGCTCTAGAGGCCAAAGTTAATATCCGATTGACTTTAAATTTATACACAGCGTTTAAGGTCATAAGACAATGACGCCTATTGATTTTCGTCGATTTCCGATAATTAGTGCCAGAGTTATGACCCTTGATCTCTTTAAAAAATCTTGTGGACGCTCTAAAGGTCAAAGTTAATATCCGATTGACTTTAAATTTATACACAGTGTTTAAGGTCATAAGACGAAGAAGCCTATTGATTTTCAGCGATTTCCCATAATTAGTGCCAGAGTTATGGCCCTTGATCACTTCAAAAAATCTTGTGGACGCTCTAGAGGCCAAAGTTAATATCCGATTGACTTTAAATTTATACACAGTGTTTACGGTCATAAGACGAAGACGCCTATTGATTTTCAGCGATTTCCGATAATTAGTGCCAGAGTTATGGCCCTTGATCACCTCAAAAAATCTTGTGGACGCTCTAGAGGCCAAAGTTAATATCCGATTGACTTTAGATTTATACACAGTGTTTAAGGTCATGAGACGAAGAAACCTATTGATTTTCGGCGATTTCCGATAATTAGTGCCAGAGTTATGGCCCTTGATCTCTTTAAAAAATCATGTGGACGCTCTAAAGGTCAAAGTTAATATCCGATTGACTTTAAATTTATACACAGTGTTTAAGGTCATAAGACGAAGAAGCCTATTGATTTTCAGCGATTTCCCATAATTAGTGCCAGAGTTATGGCCCTTGATCACTTCAAAAAATCTTGTGGACGCTCTAGAGGCCAAAGTTAATATCCGATTGACTTTAAATTTATACACAGTGTTTACGGTCATAAGACGAAGACGCCTATTGATTTTCAGCGATTTCCGATAATTAGTGCCAGAGTTATGGCCCTTGATCACCTCAAAAAATCTTGTGGACGCTCTAGAGGCCAAAGTTAATATCCGATTGACTTTAGATTTATACACAGTGTTTAAGGTCATGAGACGAAGAAACCTATTGATTTTCGGCGATTTCCGATAATTAGTGCCAGAGTTATGGCCCTTGATCTCTTTAAAAAATCATGTGGACGCTCTAAAGGTCAAAGTTAATATCCGATTGACTTTAAATTTATACACAGTGTTTAAGGTCATAAGACGAAGAAGCCTATTGATTTTCAGCGATTTCCGATAATTAGTGCCAGAGTTATGGCCCTTGATCACTTCAAAAAATCTTGTGGACGCTCTAGAGGCCAAAGTTAATATCCGATTGACTTCAAATTTATACACAGTGTTTAAGGTCATAAGACAAAGACGCCTATTGATTTTCAGCGATTTCCGATAATTAATGCCAGAGTTATGGCCCTTGATCACATCAAAAAATCTTGTGGACGCTCTGGAGGCCAAAGTTAATATCCGATTGACTTTAGATTTATACACAGTGTTTAAGGTCATGAGACGAAGAAGCCTATTGATTTTCAGCGATTTCAAATAATTACTGCCAGAGTTATCTCCCTTGATAACTTCAAAAATTCTTGTGACGCTATAGAGGCCAAAGTTACCATCCGATTGACTTCAGATTGATACATAGAGTTTAAGGTGTTGAAACGAACAAGTATTTTGATTTTCAATGAATTTAGATAACTGAACAGCTAAATCCATGATATTAAATGTTTCATGTATATACTAATTGTTAGCGTGGGGTAAAACTTTATAAAAAGCAATCAAATTCTAATGATTTTCTGTTACTCTTAATCAGTTTTTAGTGTATTACAAATGTTTCATTACCGAAAAAAGTAAAAATATGCGACAACCCTTGTTGACTGTCCGGACGATTTAGCTGCTGTGGGCGTATGTTTCGTTGCCTGGCAACCTATCTTTTAACAGTATTCGCGTACAAACGGCGGCCATTTTGTATGGCAATTTTCGTCCGATTTTCCCGAAATTCGAACTCAACCTTTCTTAGGGTGTAACGGTGATATAATCAAACGGTTTTTTAAATCGAATAATAATTGTGACCTCTAAGCTAAAAAAAGGCGATTTTGCGTATAATCAGGGGCCATAATTCAGGAAGTTACGATCCGATATGCGCAAATATCGAAAGGAAGCAAGATCTTTGGGTTATAACCATGAATTTCAAGTTTCATCAAAATCGAATCAAAATTGTGACCTCCACAGGGTCCACAACCTTGATATACCATTTTTTAACAGTATTCGCGTACAAACGGCGGCCATTTTGTATGGCAATTTTCGTCCGATTTTCCCGAAATTCGAACTCAATCTTCCTTAGGGTGTAACGGTGATATTATCAAACGGTTTTTTAAATCGAATAATAATTGTGACCTCCAGATGGACCACAAGCTAAAAAGGGTGATTTTTCGGACAATCAGGGGCCATAATTCAGGAAATTACATTCCGATAGCCGCAAATATCGAAAGGAACCAAGATCTTTGGGTTAAAAACATGCATGTCAAGTTTCATCAAAATCGGTTCAAAATTGTGACCTCTATAGGGTCCACAAGCTAAAAACGTGATTTTTCGTACAATCAGGGGCCATAATCCATGAAGTTTTGATCCGATACATGCCAATATCGAAAGCAGCCGAGATCTTTTGGGGATAAACCTATATTTCAAGTTTCGTCAAAATCGGATAAGAATTGTGACCTGTAGAGAGTCCACAAACAAATTGTGGACGGACGGACGTCCGGACGGACGGACGTCCGGACGGACAGGGGCGACGACATAATACGTCCACATGAAAATGTGGGCGTATAAAAACGGTTGATTATATTACGGTTACACCGTAAGGAAGGTTGAGTTCGAATTTCGGGAAAATCGGATCAAAATTGCCATACAAAATGGCCGCCGTTTGTACGCGAATACTGTTAGAAAATTGTATATCATGGTTGTGGACCCTGTAGAAGTCACAATTTTAATTCAATTTTGATGAAACTTGAAATGCATGGTTATAACCCAAAGATCTTGGTTCCTTTCGATATTTGCGCATATCGGATCGTAACTTCCTGAATTATGGCCCCTGATTGTCCGAAAAATCGCCTATGGTCCCTCTGGAGGTCACAATTATTATCCGATTTAAAAAAAACGTTTGACTCTATCTCCGATGCACCCTACGGAAGGTTTAGTTTGAATTTCGAAAAAATCGGACCATAACTGCCAGAAAAAATGGCCGCCGTTTGTACGCGAACAGTGTAAAAAACATGGTATATCAAAGTTGTGGACCCTGTAGAGGTCACAATTTTAATTCGATTTTGATGAAACCTGAAATGCTTCTTTATAACCTAAAGATCTTTATTCTTTTCGATTTTTGCGCATATCAAATTGTAACTTAATGAATTATGGCCTTTTATTGTAGGAAAAATCAATTTCGGTATTGCTTGTTCTCTATCCATCTCTCAAAAATGTGGGCGTATCCTGCCTGGCAGTGCCAGCCTATCTTTGTAGTAGCCGTCCTCGCCTATCGCCGGATTATTTACAGAAGTATATTATATATTCTGTCCTTCAACCACCAATTTCAATTATTGAAAAAATATTTGGTAAATACCTTAAAATTAATATTTCTCCAATTCGGCATTTTGACGAGTCTAAACCGGCTATTAAATTCTTTTTTTTTCTAAAACATTGTGTGGAAAATCAGAAAAAATAATAAATTTAATAGCCGGTTTAGGTTCGTCAAAATGCCGAAGGGTCGTTATGAATTGGAGAAATATTAATTTTAAGTTATTTACCAAACAACGGTATCAAATATTTTTTCCATGATTGAAATTGGTAGTTGAAGGACAGAATATACTTCTGTAAATAACCCGACGACAGGCGAGGACGGCTACTACAAAAAACGAGTTCAGCCGAATGCGTCTCTGTGGATCATTTTCCGTGACGTCAGCGCATGGCTTTAAGGACAAAATGGCAATGTGCGAAAATAATTTAAATATTGTAAACAAGTGGCTATCATATCGATTTGTGGGAGTATTTATTCAAATTAAAACAACTAGATTGAAGAAAAAACATATCTGAGCGGATCGGCAGTGGTTTAATTGCCCGACAATACGAATTATTGAATAAAACCGAGTTGAAGCGAGAACAGGTAAAATCTAGTCTTCAACAGTCATTGCATTCCTGTTCTTTTTTATTACATATTATCTGGTACGGCATGGTGTATGCATATATACGGATAGAAGGTCAGACTCCTGTGCATATAGATTCATACCTATACATATCATATTCGGCTGGTACCATTATATATCACATTTTTAGGGCAATTTATCAAACTTGTATATTATATATAATGTACCATAAATATCATTTTGCTAAGTTATATACCATCCTTAATAGTGCAGACAACCAAACGGAGTGTGCGTATATTTTGGTAAACGCGAATTTCCATAATGGTTATATTTATACATGTACATTTGTTGAACCTGCTTTATGGTCCAGTTATCCTCCATAGTTACACATGAACAATGTTAGGTGTTTATTATACGCCCACATTTTCATGTTGACGTATATTGTCGTCGCCCCTGTTCGTCCGTCCGTCCGTCCGTCCACAATTGTTTGTGAACAGTCTACAGGTCACAATTTTTTATCTGATTTCAATGAAACTTAAAATATAGGTTTATCACCCTAAGATCTCGGTTCCTTTCGATATTGGCATGTATCGGACTGTAACTTCATGGGTTATGACCCCTGATTGTACGAAAAATCACGTTTTTTAGCTTGTGAACAGTGTACAGGTCACAATTTTGAACCGATTTGTATGAAACTTGAAATGCATGTTTATAACCCAAAGATCTTGGTTCCTTTCGATATTTGCGCCAATCGGTTCGTAACTTCCTGAATTATGGCCCCTGATTGTCCGAAAAATCGCCCTTTTTAGCTTGTGGTCCCTCTGGAGGTCAAAATTGTTATCCGATTTAAAAAAAAAACGTTTTATTATATCACCGTTCCATGGTTATGAAGGTTGAGTTCAAATTTCGTGAAAATCGGACCTAAATTGACGGACAAAATGGCCGCCGTTTGTACGCGCATAGTGTGAAAATATCTAATATCAAGGTTGTGGACCTTATAGAGGTCACAATTTTGAACCGATTTTGATGAAACTTGACATGTATGTTTATAACCCAAAGATCTTGGTTCCTTTCGATATTTGCGCCCATCGGATCATAACTTCCTGAATTATGTCCCCTGATTGTCCGAAAAATCGCTTTTGCTAGCTTGTGGTCCCTCTGGAGGCCAAAATTATTATCCGATTTAAAAAACCGTTTGAATATATCACCGTTTCATGGTAATGAAGAGAGAATTTGAATTTCGTGAAAATCGGACCAGAGTTGACAGATAAAATGGCCGCCGTCTGTACGCGAATTGTGTGAAAATATGTTATATCAAGGTTGTGGACCCTATAGAGGTCACAATTTTGAACTGATTTTGATGAAACTTGGTTCCATTGCATATTTGTATAAGGATTATACTAATTATAGAAGGTTGTAGCTTAAAATGTGAATGTGACTTAAAGTTAAAAACTGGAAAGATATTAATTTTTTTTTCAATTTCATATCAATATTATGTGTCCCTTTAAATTCAATAATATTGTCCTTAGGATTAACAGTTGACATGGTCCAAGGGAGACAACTATGCTTTTATTCAATTATAAATGGCAGAACGTAAAACCATTTCTGATTGGCTATTCAGTCGGATATTTTAGATAGAGAAATTCTATTAGCTAAAAGTTGTTCTTCCTGTAAATCCGCCATGTAAACTATTAAAGCTAACGTTTATATATCTTTTCTTATTCTTTCACAGGTAAATATTAAAAGTCATTGTCCATAAATTATGTGAGAAAGACATTAGATATCCGGGAATATGTTGGAATAGTTTCTATGCTTGAATATGTCCTGTTTATTATGTATTCGTGCATTCTTCTCTTGGCACAACCAAAACCGCATGGCATGGGTTAGGTGTGACGTCAGAGCGCGTTTCTCGAAGGAACTTTATAGGCCTAGCGGTAAAGCTGTACAATATCGAAATAAATAAATGACAATAGCCTTATTGATAACTGTCAATATATATTATTAATAATAAGTAGTGTTACTCAGTTACGCTTTTTATCAGTTACATATAATTCTAGGATAACATTGATCTTAGTATTTTAGTAGAATTCTTGTTTATTTCTATGGCATTCCAACAAAACATAAAAACACGTTTATTGATTGTATAATTTTATTCAATATTTTACAATACATTATAAATAAGTGTCACTATTCAAGATGTGTAACAGTTATCTCAAAGTGTATGTTCATCTCCCATTCCACTGGCATGTACATTTAAGTACATAGATTATGACCTTGATGTGAATATTAAGGAGTAAGATATCTTCTGTGCGTGGCAGCAGTTAGATTGTGTCATGTTATCCATTGCGTACAACCTAAGGGTTCATCATTTTGTTCCTTATGTTTTTGTAATATTGTTATAGTACAAAAAGTTGTTCTTCCTGTAAATCCGCCATGTAAACTATTAAAGCTAACGTTTATATATCTTTTCTTATTCTTTCACAGTGTGAACCGGGAGTAGTGTCGCAAAACCCCTTACATTTTGGCGAGCTTGCCAGGATCTTCTGTCAAGGTGGTTTAGAACTAAGAGAAGTAAAAGATGTCGACGACAGATAAGACTTCAAAAAAGAGTTCGAAAAAAACAGATTCCATGGGTGTTGCAGCTGAGATGGAAGAAAAGATATATGACATAAAGAAGAAAGTTTATATCGCAACAAATGAAATCGTTGAACAGATTATGTCAGAACTTCAAATTGATCTTGGAGTTGAGGGAAGGAAACCGTTCCAACTTTTTGTCACGCTAGACAAGTTTATCGAAAACATCCGGGATTCAGAGAACCAAATTGAAAAAATTGATGAACTTTCGTCTATTGTACACAAACACACAGAATCAAAGTTATCAAGTGTTGTTGAGACTGATACCGAGAATAGGCCTACTATTGAAGCAGAATCTAATCTTGCCAATAAAGTTGAGCATGACCAGTTGAATCAATTTCGTGTAACGAATTCTACTGAGGGAGGCAAGATGGAAACAAAAGGCTCCACAGATTCGTTACAGCACCAGAAAAATTTCAAAATTTCGGGCACCATCAACGGAGTAGACGGAATAAGTTTTATTAATTTAATACATCAAATTGAGGGAGGATTAGATCAACGGTACCCTGAAAATGAAATCATCTGGGCAGTTGTAAGAGCAATTCACCCGTCTCAACAACTGCGAGGATATTTGGAAGCCCGAAGTGATATATCTTTGACAGCCCTCCGAAAACTGCTTCGGGTATATTTCAGAGAAAAATCTGCAACTGATCTGTACAATGAACTAACCGGTGCATCCCAAAAGATGAAGGAAGATACACTTGATTTTGTATTTCGTGTTCTGGATTTGGGACAGAAAGTTCTACTTACCTCTGCAGAAGTTGACTCAACAAAGCTCCAAGGCCGTTATGACAAAAACTTGGTTCGACAGATGACCTTACGAAGTTTGCATACAGGTCTCCGAGATTCATCAATAGCCTTTTCAATGAAAGACGTATTGCTTCAAAATCCATGCGACGAAGAAATAATTTCCCGCTTCAATATTGTTGTAGCTGAATGTGACGAAAGGAATAAGAAATTCAAAAGTCAGAAAGTAGATGTCAAAACCATAGAAACTGAAAGTGAAATAACTTTAATGCAACTCCAAGCAGAAATAAAAGCCTTAAGTCAAGAAGTGAAAAACTCAAAAGGTTTAAGTGATAAAAATGAAAACAGGTCAAGAAGGCCACAACTAGCGCAAAGAATTTGTCAAGCCTGCTCCAAAGCCAATTCAACCGCTAAATGTGAACATTGTTTTAACTGTGGTTCAAGTGAACATTTTAGGGCTGGGTGTAAGAAGCGCTCGGGAAACGGCAAAGGCTCAGTGCTGGGGGCAAGTCATTGAAGCCTAGGGTGTCCGCCCCATCATTATCGCGTACATGTAACTGTGGTGTAGGTAGTATAGTATGTGTGGACTGCAATAAAGCCATATGTCATAGAATTAAGCATCTTGAACATAATCCACAAGTTTTTCCTTTAGGTGTATCTCCGCTCTCACAACTTGACAGGGACAGATTGACAAAGCTTGTTGGTAAACGTTGCCATGTCTTGTGTTTGCTGGATAACCAGAAGACTGAGGTTTTGTGGGATTCTGGGGCTCAAGTATGCCTTCTTCCAGAACAGTGGTTAAGAAGAAATCTAAAAACATTTGAAGTGAAACCCATCACAGATTTGTTACAAGAGTCATTGTCGATTAAAACTGCGAATGGTTCGGAGATGCCCTTTAAAGGGTACATCCCACTTAGTTTTGAACTTTTGAAATCGGGTCATAATCAGAAACTACATGTGCCATTTCTAGTAACGGATCAAATAAATGAACCAATCATTGGATATAATGTGATTGAGAAATTTATGAACTTACAAACTAATGAACATAAGAATATTGAGACTATTCAATCTGGATTTCCCACATTGAAAGCTGAAGCATTAACAGCATTAGTGGATTTCATTTCAGCAGAAAAATCTGATGAACTTGGTGATGTAAAACTAGGAAACCATGGTGTGAAGATACCTAGCGGTGCCACTATGGAAATCAAGACTGTTGTCAAACTTGGGTTGAGAGACAATATTCAAGCATTGTTTGAACCAAATATTTCGCAGGAAATACCTGAAGGTGTAGGTATTGAAGGAGGTGTTGTTAATCTCAAGAAAGGGCCAACAACAAAGGTTGCTGTTTATGTCACAAATGCTACGTCCAGGAGCATATCACTAAAGAACAAACTTCTTCTTGGAAGTCTACATTCAATTGATGAATTGATACCAGTATTAGAAAATACTGAGACAAGCAAGTTGGTACATTCTTGTTCGGTTCAAGAAGCGAAAGAATTCAACGCCCAACCCAAAGAAGATTTATGGCACCCGCCTATTGAAATTCAAAACGATTTAACACCAGGACAACAGGAACAGATTCGTAACCTTCTGCACGAGGAGTCGTCTGCATTTGCAAGAGAAGATGAAATTGGTAATGCAAAAGATTTACAATTGGAGATTCGTCTCAAGGATGCAGAGCCTGTCCAGCAGAATTACATTTCTATCCCGAAACCAATGTATGAAGAAGTGAAACAATATCTTAACGATCTTCTTCGACGTAATTTCATTAGGAAGAGCCATTCTCCATACTCTAGCGCAATGGTGATTGTCAGAAAAAAAGACAAAACTCTTAGATTATGCATTGATTATCGCCGGATAAACCAGAAAACAATACCTGACCGTCAACCTATCCCCAGAATACAAGATGCTCTGAACAACTTAAAGGGGAAATCATGGTTCAGTCTACTTGACCAGGGAAAAGCATATCATCAGGGGTTTATGCATGAGGAAAGCAAACAACTAACAGCTTTTATAACTCCATGGGGCTTGTTTGAGTGGAATCGGATCCCATTTGGTCTTAGTGGAGCGCCCGGCCAATTCCAAAATTTTATGGAAGAAACACTGTATGATGTTCGTGATGAATGCTGCTGCCCATATTTAGACGATGTTCTTGTTTATTCAGACACTTTCTCAGATCATCTAGAACACCTACGCAAAGTCCTTCAGTGTCTAAAGAAAAGAGGAATTCGATTGAAACCAAAGAAATGTGAATTTTTCAAGAAGAAAATTCGTTACCTTGGTCATTTGGTGTCTTACGAAGGTTATCAGATGGACCCTGCGGATAAACAAGCTGTTGAAGCTTTGAAGACAAGAGATATAAAAACTGTTGGAGATCTTCGAAGAATGTTAGGAACAGTAAGCTATTATCGTCGCTACATTCAAGATTTTTCTAGAATGGCAAAACCTCTTTACGACCTCTTGAAAAAAACACCAGAGGATTCGAAGAGCAACATCCGGTCAAAGAAATTGATCAACTCCAAAGGCCAGTCTGCTTCATCCAACAAGATAAATTGGGAAGAGTCTCATCAACGGATTTTAAACAGTCTCATTGATTTGCTTCTTCAACCTAGTGTAATGGCCTACCCAGACTTTAAGAGGGAATACATTGTCCACACTGATGCGTGTCAAGATGGTCTTGGAGCTATCCTTTACCAGCGGGGAGACGATGGAAAGTTAAAAGTCATCGCCTATGGATCTAGAACATTGACACCGTCTGAACAGAGGTACCACCTTCACAGTGGCAAATTGGAATTTCTTGCTTTGAAGTGGGCTGTTTCTGAAAAGTTTCGAGATTATTTGTATTACGCTCCTCACTTCACTGTCTTCACAGATAACAACCCGTTAACCTATATATTGACAAGTGCCAAACTAGATAGTACGAGGCATCGTTGGCTGGTGGAACTTACGGATTTTAACTTTGAAATTAAGTACAAGCCTGGTATAAATAACAAGGCAGCAGATGGATTGTCACGTATGCCATTCGATATCAATAAATACATGCAAGGTTGCACAGAAACCATTTCAACAGAGGTTATGTCAGCTGTTGTTCAGGAAAAGGAAGCAGTAGCAACTGGTGCAGTAGCTTGGATTTCAGCATTGACAGATGAGTCTGACATACTTGATGACTTGATGGTACCAGTAAATCTTGCTCATGAAAAGCTGTCTATTGAAGATTTGAAAGCTGCTCAAGAGAAGGATGATCTCATTAGACCAGTGTTGCGGTTTAAACAAATGCGTAAGAGGCCAAAACAGACTGATATGATGTCAACCAATCCCTTACTAAGAGAATTTAGTAAACTAGAGATTAACAATGAAGGGCTGCTGATTAGGAAATGTGAATTAGTGGGGGGATCCACCAGGAAACAACTCGTTCTTCCAAAACAGTACAAGACTCTAGTATTTGAAGAACTCCACAATAACATGGGACACCTTGGATCAGAAAGAGTACTTGTTTTAGCTAGACAAAGATTTTTCTGGCCACGTATGAAAGAGGAAATAGAGACATACATTACTAAACAATGCTGTTGTATTAAAGACAAACCACCCACACTGCCGACAAGGGCACCTATGAAGCCAGTTATTTCCACAGCACCATTAGACCTTATCTCGATTGACTTTCTGCATTTGGAGAAGAGTAATGGAGGACATGAGTATATCTTAGTGGTAATTGATCACTTTACTCGCTTTGCCCAAGCATACGCCACACGAAATAAAAAGGCGAAAACAGCTGCTCAATACATCTTTAATGACTATATTATGCGATATGGATTTCCTGCCAGAATACTGCATGACCAGGGTGGAGAGTTCGAGAATCGCCTGTTCCACAATCTCCAAAAATTAGCAGGTATCAAAAGATGTCGTACAACAAGCTACCACCCACAAGGGAATGGAAAGACAGAACGATTTAACCGAACCTTGTTGAGCATGTTGAAGACTTTGCCAACACAGGCAAAATCGAGATGGCATGAACACGTAAACAAAGTTGTTCACGCATATAATTGTACACAACACGACTCAACAGGTTATGCTCCCTACTACCTTATGTATGGGAGAGCCCCTCGTATAGCTGTTGACCTCATTTTTGATCTACCAAGTGAACATTCCGTTTCTTCAACAGAATATGCCAAACAGTGGAAACATCATATGAAGGAGGCGTATGAAGTAGCTGCTCGAAATGCCATGAAGCAGTCTGGTAAGCAGAAACTACAATTTGACAAGAAAGTCAGGTCCTCTGAACTGGAACCAGGTGATCGTGTATTATTGCGGAACATGTCCGAACGAGGGGGACCAGGTAAACTCAGATCCCACTGGGAAAACAAAATTTACACAGTTACAGAACGTATGGGAGCTGACAGTCCTGTATACAAAATTACATTAGAAGATGGCTCTTCTAAACCAAAAGTCGTTCATAGAAATCTTCTTTTACCCTGTAATGACCTCGAAATTGTGGTTCAGAGTAGAGATGATCTAGATAAGTCCAGAAAATCTCTACCTGCTGACGTTTGCAGAAGGAAAACACAGGAAAGAAAATTTCAAGACTCGGATGAAGATAGCTCAAGTGATGATGAGTATTACATGACAGAAACTGCTCATTTACCACTGATGGACACAGAAAATACTAGAATTCCTGCTTCATCTACATGTACCAAACTTCATGAACGCCCTGCAGGACGAGAACAACCTGTTCCATGCATTCAGGAGCCGGTTGAATTACCACAACAAAGTGAAGGGATACCACTTTCCTTTGGTAGAGATTCAAACCAGAATACAGGTATTTTGGAAGAGACTCTACAGAGGTCTACAGAACCAACCGTACCTGTACAACCAGTTCCAGTATGTCGTCGGTCAGAGAGATATATAAATCCACCTGCTCGACTGACCTATGATCGTATTGGTAATTCAGTAGATTGGAGACCACAAGTCAACTTTGTTCCGGTAAATATGCCATACCAGTATCCCTTGATACAGCAACCGGTATTACAGAATATGGTATACAATACAGTCCCATACCCCTTTCTAGTTGGTAATTAGTGAAGTATGGATTGTAAGATGAACATTAATCCTAAGTGGATTTTATTTGGAGAAACAATTACATGGACTGTGAATGTGATATTTAATTATTCAAGCAAACTCAAATTACTTGCAGAACTGTATGCTAAGGACTGTTATTAGTGTTATAAACTGTGTTAAAGACTATTATAAACTGTACTGATATAAATTTTGCTTATTCTCTTGTTATCCAAAATTGACGTAAAACATGCATGATAAGATCATTTGTTGTGGACTGGATTTTAGTGAGATCAATTTGTGTGGTGACCGGAACCAACAGTTGCTATAAACATCATTAATTAGAAGGATGTGAAATGCGAAATTCATTTGAATTTTCTAAGAGAAGAGACACTTAGCAGAACGATGGCCACGTTTCGTAAGCGTCAACATAGAACATTAGTGTTTTATTGCCAAATGAGACATTTTACAATTAGAATATTAGATAATGAACATTGTTTAGTAGAATCCAAGTGTGCCAAATTGTCAATATGGACATGTTATCTGCAACATTTACATGTATGTAACAAACTCTTAATCACTGGAACATATTTGTTTCGTTAATGTGAGGACACCATTTAATTTTGGAGGGGAGTGTATAAGGATTATACTAATTATAGAAGGTTGTAGCTTAAAATGTGAATGTGACTTAAAGTTAAAAACTGGAAAGATATTAATTTTTTTTTCAATTTCATATCAATATTATGTGTCCCTTTAAATTCAATAATATTGTCCTTAGGATTAACAGTTGACATGGTCCAAGGGAGACAACTATGCTTTTATTCAATTATAAATGGCAGAACGTAAAACCATTTCTGATTGGCTATTCAGTCGGATATTTTAGATAGAGAAATTCTATTAGCTAAAAGTTGTTCTTCCTGTAAATCCGCCATGTAAACTATTAAAGCTAACGTTTATATATCTTTTCTTATTCTTTCACAGGTAAATATTAAAAGTCATTGTCCATAAATTATGTGAGAAAGACATTAGATATCCGGGAATATGTTGGAATAGTTTCTATGCTTGAATATGTCCTGTTTATTATGTATTCGTGCATTCTTCTCTTGGCACAACCAAAACCGCATGGCATGGGTTAGGTGTGACGTCAGAGCGCGTTTCTCGAAGGAACTTTATAGGCCTAGCGGTAAAGCTGTACAATATCGAAATAAATAAATGACAATAGCCTTATTGATAACTGTCAATATATATTATTAATAATAAGTAGTGTTACTCAGTTACGCTTTTTATCAGTTACATATAATTCTAGGATAACATTGATCTTAGTATTTTAGTAGAATTCTTGTTTATTTCTATGGCATTCCAACAAAACATAAAAACACGTTTATTGATTGTATAATTTTATTCAATATTTTACAATACATTATAAATAAGTGTCACTATTCAAGATGTGTAACAGTTATCTCAAAGTGTATGTTCATCTCCCATTCCACTGGCATGTACATTTAAGTACATAGATTATGACCTTGATGTGAATATTAAGGAGTAAGATATCTTCTGTGCGTGGCAGCAGTTAGATTGTGTCATGTTATCCATTGCGTACAACCTAAGGGTTCATCATTTTGTTCCTTATGTTTTTGTAATATTGTTATAGTACAAAAAGTTGTTCTTCCTGTAAATCCGCCATGTAAACTATTAAAGCTAACGTTTATATATCTTTTCTTATTCTTTCACAGTGTGAACCGGGAGTAGTGTCGCAAAACCCCTTACATTTGCCCATATTGGATCGTAACTTCCTGAATTATGGCCCCTGATAGTACGAAAAATCACCCTTTTTAGCGCGTGGTGCCTCTGGAGGTCACAATTATTATCTGATTTAAAAAAACGTTTGATTAAATCACAGTTACACCGTATTTATGGGTGAGTTTGAATTATGATTTTCTGATGATTACTTAGAATGCAACAACTCTTGTTGACTGCCAGGACGATTTGGCTGCTGTGTGGGCGTATATTTCGTTGTCTGGCAACCTATTTTTTTGGTATATATAGAAAGATGCCGTGCTTTAATAGAGTGTGCTAGAAAACATAAAGTGTTGATCATTGCTGAAGATGTTTATAATTTACTATGTTATAATACACCACATCCACCTAAAAGATTGATAGCTTATGATAACCCGTAAGTTTAACAATAACTGTTGACCTTGGTATTTTTGGGGGATTGGGAGATTGGAGAATGAATAGTTTTATACATCTAGGCCTGTTCAATGGAAAACAATTATAAAGAGCAGGCACTTGAAGGGATTACAACTTCTTTCATCTTCTCTAGCATACTACAATATTGACAGTATGTATCACTCGCCATATTGTTTTGACCAAGTGAAGACACTTTTCGTAGGTTATTTCACAATACCACACTTTACTTAATTTTTATACAAATCCAATATCAATAAATTGATCATTTCATAGCATTATTGTTTCGCGCCATTAATTATATGAAGGACACTACCTTAAACTGTGTTTTCCGGCTATTAACACTCCATGTTAATTTACAAATGTATGTCTTTTCTAGGTCAGATCCTAATTATTATGGTAGTGTAGTCTCGAATGGTACATTTTCTAAAATATTAGCACCCTGTTTTAGACTCGGATGGATAGAAGGTCCTGATGCTGTAGTGCAAAGACTGGTTAAAAGGTACGGCTTATAACATTATCTGGCCACGACAGTATACAGGACCAGCCTCAGAAAGATTGCACATGTTTATTTTTACTACAACTCATTAGGTCAAGTTGAATTATTACCATTTTAATGACAAAACTTACAAATATCAATTTCTGTCATGAAAAACAGACGAAATATTTTCTTAAGGATGCATTATGTAAGATTTAGATAATATTTCAAATAGATAATGAATATATTGAAAATTATATTCAAATTACTTTATTCGGGGCGAAGCAATTACTGTTTGAAGATGTAGCGTTTATTAACGTAGCAACTTTACTTGACAAGCTAAACTAACCCTCGATTATCCGGTTTATCGTTAAATTTGTAAATCTCGCGTGTGTTCAAATCCATTTAAATCTTGGCCATTTAATGTTCTAGATGTTTGATTTCTGGCTTTACGTATAGAAGGGGGGTAAAGGACTAGGCTCTACTCTTACAGGTTTAAATGTAGCACAATATTTGGTAGTGGATTCTTATAATACTAATCCATGGCTATCGAAGTGTACACAACGCAATTAAGTTTGGTGACTTCCACCCCTTGGAAAAACATCTGTGTTTTGTTAATTATAATATGAATACTAGCGTGTCATACTTTCTACTTTTGTTTTCAGTTTTGTAGCGTACAGCGGTGGAAGTTTTAATCATTTCGGTTCATTAGTAGCCAGTTCAATATTGAAACTTAACCTACTTCAACCTCACATACAATCTCTCAAGAAGATATACGGGGTAATCTCCCTTTATTATTAAACCGTCTACGTTTTAGTCAAATTGATTCCTTTAGTAGCATCCACCCGTTTTGATCAATTGTTTCACATTTTATATATTTGATCATTGCTTGATAAAGACCACAGAAGCCAAGCTAAAACGTTGCTCCGTAATAGACCGTAATTGTATGCCATGGAATTGTGACCTGTGTATTTTTATGAATAGTGCTTCTAAAATCACGTATCTCAGATTTTTAAAGCTCCAATAGCATTTTTTTAAGTTATATTTTTAAAATGTATTAAAATAAAGCCCAAAAATATATTGAACCTATAAACAGTCCTACCTTGTTAAAGAATAATCCTATTAATCCTATAATTCAGTACTGCCAGTTGAGAAATTGGCAAAAATATCATTTTCAACTTCAAATTCAAACGTTTGAAGATGGCCGTCCATGGAGAGGAATGGGAAAACAAGGGAGGTAATTGAGTAACTATTTCCTCAATCACCCTGTGTCACCCTTTATAATGCCCCAAAAATTTTGCCCAGAACCGTATAATAGTGAGTTGACAACCTTTTGAGCAAAAGACATAGAAATAATTATGTTTTGACTTTCTTAGAAAATGTGAAATTGGAACTTTAAAGTTTCCAGTAGACACAAAAAACTAAATAACTGTAGTAATATTTTTTCTAGGACATTCATCTTGTAGGTATAAATATGAGGAAACACTATCATAGGAGGAGAGAAATGCGTATACCGAGAAACAACATGTTGTCTCCGCAGATATCTCAAGATAGACAATTTGCGCAAGAAAAGACAATTTGCGCAATTAAAGACTATTTGACACTTCATTTCAGTGAGATACGACTTTTCATCAGTACTATTTTCAGACTATTTTCAGTTTCGCATTGCATAATTTGTTCAACCAGACCTGTCAGAAATAAATAAGAGCAGTCTTGAACTGTATTATTGATTCTATTTTGTAGATAATGATCAACACATAGCGCAAAGAGTTAGCATTTAGGCCGATCTGGCTTTCGTACCAAAAGTAACATTGAACATCTTTGCTGACAATATCGTAAATTGTGAAATTGTAGAACCCAAACTTTGTTTTGTAATAAGGCATTAAGTTTTGGTGTAAGCAGTAAGACCTGGAGATCCATTGTAAGTTAACTAGCTGCATTTGCAAAACCATGGAGAGATTGATCAATCGAAGGTCTGTTTAGTACCTCTAGTCCAACAACCTCATTACAGACCTCCTATGTGGATTTCGGTCCCAAAAGAGCACCCTTGATCATCTCGTTAGATTTGAAACGTTTACTAGGGATGCTTTCATCCAGAAACAACGTTTAGTTGGGATCAATTTCCTCTGACCCATTTCCTCAGGGGAGTATATTATCTCCCACTCTTTTTTCTGTCAAAATAAATACCACACCCACGTGCCTTAAACGCGAGGTCGACGGCTCTCTTTATGTTGACGACTTCCAGATGTATTACGGATGAGCAAGTATGCAGACAATCGAAAGTCTTGGGTTTGATATCTGATAAGAAATTATCATTTATCCCTCATATTAAAACCCTGAAGAAGAAATGTCTGAATTCCCTCAACATTTTGAGAGTCTTATCAAACACTTACGGGGGAGCAAGCAGACCGTAAGGTTATATCGAGAACTGATCTAAACTCGATTATGGGTGTATTGTGTATGGGTCGGCCCGCGAGTCTTATCTCAAAGAGCTCGACAACATAAACAACCAATGACTTAGAATCAGTTTAGGCGCATTCCGTACATCTCCAATGCAGAGTTTATACGTCGAGGCTCATGAGCCCTCATTGCACGACAAACGTGATAAACTGGCACTGCAGTGCTACGTAAATTGCATCTCTGCCTCATCATATTTCATATAACACCATATTTAGACCATATATTTGGCTCAGTCTGGTATCAGTCATGACAGTATTGCGAATTCCCCTTTCTTTGAACTATACCCCCCCCCCCCCCAAGATCGACCTAAATCTTACAAAAAAAATTCAAAAACAACCCTCATCCACAACAAAGCTTGCTATTTTCAATGCAATCGTTTGTATAAACCCTGTATAACTCGGTACATATGGACTAAAATCACTGGTTCTAAATAATTCTTTGAGCTGCTTGATCTGCCGTAGTGTGACGGTAATTTTGGGAGACCTTGACTTGGCACTGTCAGCTATGATCTTATCTCTCGTTGATGGACGTGAATTTGACGATTTTTAAATTGAAATTGGTTTACCAGTATCATGTAACATCCCATCAGCGTATAAACAGTTTTCTGGCCGAGGCAAAATGTGGACATAACATGACTTTGCAGATTTGGAATTTCTTATTATCTTTCGTTAAAATCTGTATTACACGCTATATGAATTAAACCATTCAAGGCTTTCTTTTTTTTCCAATCCATGTTTCCCAGAAATTTGTAATTATTTTCTGTCTATCATATATCTGTAAAATGACGACAATGCTATTTTCTTTTATCACATGCGTCAGTTCCGGTTTCCTCCCACTGCTAAAGACCCCCCCTCTCTCTCTCTCTATCTCTCTCTCTCTCTCTCTCTCTCTCTCTCTCTCTCACACACACACACACACACACACATGCGTCAGTACATTTTCTGCCTTGGACTTTCCTGGCATATCTCTCAGCTCTAAAAGTAAAATGTACCCCCCCCCCTATCGCAACCTTTGTTTGATTCCCGACTCCAGTTTTGGGGACCCAATTTACGTTTTTATTCAATTTCCTTTTGAGAGTCTTTATCAGTTCCATCTTCACCTGGAACATAGCCAGGATCACGAACTTCGTCATAGCGATCGGTTTCTGATGTACTGGGTCTATCATCGTCAGGTATAAGAGAATAATTTATTCTTATCGGATATAAATGATCGTATTTAAAATTGAGGCGTTAAGCCATTACTAAGACCGCCATCTTTTTAGTCAGGAAACTAAATATAAGGTGCTAAATATAAGGCTTCATAACAGCCAATCAAAAATGCAATGCCTTAAGCACTGTGACTATGAATGGCGGTGTGTTTTCGGGCAAAAACAACGCCTGATAAATATAAATGCGAATACTAGAAGTTGGGCGATAGTGATGCCACAACATTGGCCTCTGTAGGTTTAATTAGGCGTAGTCATAATAATATAAACTTATCTTATTTTAAAGATGTTACATACATTAATAAAGAACGTCAAACTGAAGGCTCCCCATCGTAGCTAAAAACAAAAACGTCAGTAGGGCCTATATCTCAACGTTTTTTAGCTACGTTCTCGTAGCTAGATTAAATCAATTTCTTCTGTTGAATCTTGCTCAACCAATGGTGGTGGTGACCCCAACGGTTTATTATAACTTTTAATAAGATTTTGCCCTATAATTTGTAAATTGGCAGATCATTTAAAAATACTCGGATAGCTCCGAAACGCCTTTACTCATTTTACCAGAGTTCATACCAATACGTTTATTCATACACAAATTAGTATCAGTAGTTAATGTTTCGCAAACTATGACGTTTCTCTAAAGCCATCTTTAGTAGCATCTGTCCTTCTATTAAAACCCCAATAACACTCTTGTTGTAACTGAAAAATATGTCCCAATCTTCATTCTGGTCAACAAATCGTATTATTTTAGAATATTCCAATTAAATGATGATATAAATTTCATCTTAACACACCTAATTTAAAAAATTGAAAAAATTCAACCAATTGATTTGAAAAGTCTAACGTAAACCTTTTCAAATGTGACTTGGATTTTAAAATATTTTCGAACCCGCTGGACAAATAAAATAGGTTGTAATGGATAATTTACACAACAGGTAGGACATTTAAACATCTAGTACTTAGAATAAGGGTATTATTTATTTTCTGGAGCTACCAAGCCAGCAAGAATGTTATTGTCCCTTTAAACTTTGAATGTATCGTCAAAATATCGTATCACCATAGAATTCATGTCTTTTATTAAAATTAAAACCTTTCACTGCAAATCAATAAATATAATTACATGTACTTGGGTTCAATGTGGTGTTACCAAAGAAGTATATATTTGCTTGGGCGATTTTTTTAGGCAAAGTGTGAACAGGCCTTAAATGACAATGTACATGATAAAGTAGGCCTATCAAGTATTTTTTTTTTCTTAATTAAATATAACTGCATAAAAGGAATAATTTGTAAAATTACTTACATTTGGTGTGTAAACAAGTATCTGTCGTCTGCTAAAGGTCACCTGTCCACGATACGAGTTTTTGCCCAAAACGTTTTAAGCCAATGGAAGTTCCGACTTTTAGTCACATGTTCATAATTTTAAGACTCGAGATTTTTACAGGTTTGTTAGGTTTTTATCAGAAAAAAATATAAAACGGAATTGGCCAAAATCATAGATACGAGGTTTTAGAAGCACAACAACGATAATATATACATTACACATGTATCGTTTGTACTGGTGTACCCCGCATCAACAAGGCAAACTATCATTGTCAACCCTCTTGCAATGGTTTTGCTCTATAGAAGCTTGCACTTTTAACAAAACCATCTATATAAACTTTCTGTATAGCATTACACATCAAACCAGCTTTTGTTTATACTCTGTACCGGGCACGCAGCGAAGAAAACTATTTTCTCAGGTTATTAATATTTTGACCTTTCTTTTCCAGGGGAGAATGAAGATAGTTTGTGACACGTTGAAGAAAATCCCTAACATTAAATTGTCCCCTTCTGAAGTAATAGACTTTGTTTATTTGGGATAATGGCAATCTCGTTCCCAGAGGCAGCCGCGGCGCCGAAGGCCTCTGGCACATTAGACCGTCCATTTTTTCCATTTTTTTTCAAACCTAAGCCCCGCCCATTCTGACCTCTGATCTGTGAATCGTTTTGGGTCGATTTCTCGAAAAGTAGAGGACGGATCGTCGTTTCGTTTGTTGTAAAATGATCCTTGAGTCAAAGTCAACTTGCTGACATAAAAAAAATGGATCCTAAACGAACAAATTCAAGTTTTTGTAAAGATCTATTTTTCTACGCGTGGGTATATTTTTAAGTGATTCGGTCATCCAGGCACGTAAAATCAGGGACGTACGACGCAAATAAACGAGAACTTTCGCGCGTAGGAATTACATATCATTTTCCGGGAAATGGCTACCCCGATTCACCAGAGAAATTTCTTCAAAAATTTTTCTGGTTTCGAGATTGGGATAATGGGTGGATTTGTAAACACTATTCTACTAACTTATAGTAAAGTAGTCCGGTAAAACCAGTATGGGTAAAACCTAGGCCTACATGTTAGTAGGCCTACAAGCGGGCATAGAGATGACGTATTTTGTATGTCAAATTCAAATTCTTACAAATCGATTTGCAATGTAATATCTTTGGACTAACCAGTGAAATAGGCAGTCAAGTCTTTTTTCGATTGAGGATTAGATAGTGAATATCGAGACTAAAGCCAGGCTGACACTTGCACGATTCCGTGGCACGCATTGGCACGACTCGAGTCGGCACGACAGCATCCGATTTGCGCAAACTCGTCGTGCCAATGCGGGAAGTGCGTAAACAATGCGCAAACTATGCGTGAACTCGTCGTGCCTGTTCATGTCAATGTGGACACTGATGGGCACGACAAAATCGTGGACAAAAGTCGTGCAAGTGTCAGCCTGGCTTAACTGACGACATCTTCTATTAGAGAAGCTGTGTGGCTGTTTGTGTGTACAGTATTTAATGATGAAACTGACAATGTTGAGTCGTGGGAGTTATGAACAGCGAGTTTAAAATAAAATTGTATTTCGTGCAGTGTTTAATGACGAAATTGATAATTAATAACTTTTGAGTTATAATTGGTGTTTCAAAGTGGAGATAAACTCTTCCTGTGCTACGCCAGGTAACACAGTTAGTTATTTATTTCACGTGTTACTTTTGATTCCAATACTTAGTGTACGATTTACCCCGTTTGTCTCGATTATAATTATTGGTCTTGTTACACTGAATTTCTTCACTCGACCAGAATCCGAAGACCTTCAGTGGACAGTCACCGATATATTCCGACAATTTCCGGACTGTTTGGTCACATTTTCGTATCCCATGTCACAGGCGGAAAGTGGTAAGTCTGATAGCAGACGTGGTTATTTCAAGTTAAGATGTAGTACGGTAGAATCCCATGAAATAGTTCAATGGTTTATTTTAATATATCTTCCAATGTTGCGATGCTTGATACATGTCCAAATATTGTATAAGACACCGAAACATGTTTTCATACAGGACAATTTTCCCACTATAATAACATACAATTTATTTGATTCATTCAAATGAAATTCAATTGTCCGGTTTTCTCTCACAGACATTTTAACTTTAGAAATTTATTTCCAGGGCGGATTCTTTGTTTGGATTGAATTACCAAGTGAAATTGATAGTTCTGATTTAATGGAAGACGCAGTTAACAATTACGGTGTCTATTTCATACCAGGTGCATGGTAAGTGACACTTTAAGTCGAATTGATCTTAAATTTTATAAACTTAAACATAATTCCGAATACAAGCTTGTATGTGACATTGACATTGACTACGGTTGCCTGCCCAACATTAAGAGCCCCCCCCCCCCCCTTATTTTATCTCTAATACCAGTAGTTAGCAATCACTATTAAATAAAGTGTATCTCACTGGGCATGATGAAATAATCGTCGGATTTACTGAACTTTATTTGCGTAAATCATAGTTTGAATGTTCATTTGGATGAAGTCGACTTTCTAGTCCAAAATTTCCAATAATAAATGTGAACACGGGATGAAAATCACAATTAGTTTCTGTAATTTCAAATCGTTTCCGATGGTGCTAGAAATTTTACAGCTGATCGATTTTTATGGCACCTATGGGAGGGTGGGGTGGGGGCTTTCGGGTGAATTCGGAAACTGATCTATCCGTTAAATACACGTATACATGGTGAATAGATAAACACAATAACATGTAATATTTAAAATTGTCAGTACGCGCACATGAGACACACAGCTACTCATAGAGATGAAGGGGTCAATGTCTTGTTTAATCCGAATCGTTTGTTTAACCAACACTATTTCGTCAATTACCGTGAAATATTATAAAAATTACGAAAGTATTATGGGCATGTTTTGGTCATAAAATTTAAAAAATTTAATGGTCGATTCCCATCGCCATATATCTGGACTGGGTTATGCGTTGACATATGTTTTAAATGACTATTAGTATGACGGCAGTGAGTGGAATTTAATAAATCACCATTAGTATCAGAGATCAAGAGGAATCTTAGCATTCCGGCCATATTTTACTGCGTGTCACTGAATTGTTTTGGGCATTGGTCACATGTGATATTCTTAAGTTCATTTACCACCAAAATATTAATTCTTAAGTTACTGGTTGTGAATTTTATGATCACTCCCTATATTTTACACCTTGTGCCAATGTCGCACCTTTCATGTTAATTAAATTTCTAATTAAGGGTCATTGAGTGGACACCAGTATTATCCTCTTCTTAAGTACATTTGCCAACAGAAATTTCTTTAAGTTGATGATAATGATTTCTGATATTATTCCGTAAAATTTAGGCTTTGGTTCACACTCGCACTTTTCATGTTGATTAAAATTTTAATTACCGATGGGGGCCAAGTGATATTTTTCGTTATTTTTGAGATTATGTGATACTTTTGGCTATAACTTCATTAATTTTATATGTCATATTTTTGCTCCTAGCCGAAAACATGCCCATGCAGTTTCGTGTTAAATACCTGAAATAGATCACAGATAATGAAAAAATAGTTCAGAGTAAAATCGAAAAATTGCACATTTGTCACCTTTAACCTCTTCTTAAGTGACCTTTCCACCAAAAATTCCATTCTTAAGTTATATTACCTGGTTCAGGGCATAATCCTCTATCAAATGCCACTGAAGTGGACCCCGCACCTTCCATGTTGAATAAACCGATTATGGGGGTAAAATCGAAAAATTGCAAATAAGTGACCTTTGACATATTCTTAAGTGACCTTTCCACCAAAAATTCCATTCTTAAGTTGTATTTCCTGGTTCAGGGCACAATCCTCTATCAAATGCCACTGAAGTGGAAGCCGCACCTTCCATGTTGAATAAACCGATTTTGGGGGCTCCTCCTACCATACCCACCACTGGTGCTACTTAAGAATTGGGTTTCTGGGGTCTCCTAACCCAGCCATACACCACAAGTATCCCAAACCTTCCACACCTTTCATGTTGAATAAAACCACCTAGCTCCCGGACTATTTATATCCATGCATGTACTTGTGATTGTTTTTACAGGAGGGAGCGGATGGCCGATGGTTAGCACGTGCGCGCTGTATCATAAGATCTGTCATGTGTCAACTGGTGTTGTTTCGATTCTCCGGTTGTACGCGATAAGGAGTAGGGTCCCCTCCTCCCGTGTTTTTTCCTGGTCCCCCGGTTAGTGCCCACTGCTAAACTATTTCTGTTCTGTTTTTCAGCACTTCTCCTACCAGGTCGTTCAGTAATTATGTACGTCTGTCCATTAGTGCCGAACCAGAAGAAAACATTGTTAAAGGCATTAACGCCTTTGTTAAACTTTTACAGGAAACTCTGTCTAAGTAAAAGCGTAATAAACGAGGATTGCTCTGTATAATTTTGATTTGATAAATGTCTTTATTATAATAAAATCTTTTAGCAGTATGTATTGAGTGACTTATAATATTAGAATATATTTTTAATATAGTGGAATGCATCCCTCTCAGACTCTTTGCATTCCTTTACATCGCCGTGGTGTCATCAACATACATTATCATACAGTATCATTTCACTGTGACACACCTTTTTAAACACAAAATCGATATGTAATTCATTAAGTCAAAAATCCAAAATATATCTCAGGGAAAAAACTGTTAATTATTTCCTAGTCCCAAGCAAATGCCCGAAGCGGCGAAGCCCTTAGATACGTTTCCGAAGAAATATCGACGTCACAATATAGAGGTCACAATTTTGAACCGATTTTGATGAAACTTGACATGCATGTTTATAACCCAAAGATCTTGGTTCCTTTCGATATTTTCGCCTATCGGAATGTAATTTCCTGAATTATGGCCCCTGATTGTCCGAAAAATAACCCTTTTTAGCTTGTGGTCCCTCTGGAGGTCACAATTATTATCCGATTTAAAAAACCGTTTGATTATATCACCGTTACACCCTAAGGAAGGTTGAGTTCGAATTTCGGGAAAATCGGACCAAAATTGCCATACAAAATGGCCGCCGTTTGTACGCGAATACTGTTAAAAAATGGTATATCAAGGTTGTGGACCCTGTAGAAGTCACATTTTTGTCCCCCGCCTTTCGAAGAAAGTTGGGGGACTATTAAAATGGGTTCGTCCGTCCGTCTGTCTGTCTGTCTGTCTGTCTGTCTGTCTGTCCGTCTGTCCGTCTGTCCGTCACACTTTTTGGGACACAATAACTCTCTTCCTAATTGAGCTAGAATGTTCAAACTTGGTGTATGTGTTTATTAGGTCAATGCCTTGATGGAGTTCAAAGATGAGCATTTTCCGCTCAGGGTAAGCAGAGATAAGCAATTTGATTGGTTGATGCTTTGGGACACGATAACTTTAGTTCTAATTAAGTGAGAGTGATGAAACTTGGTGTATAGTTTCATTACAGTAATACCTTGACTAAGTTCGATAATGAGCATTTTCCGCTCAGGGTAAGCAGAGCAATTTGATTGGTTGAGACTTTGGAACACAATAACTCTCCTTCTAATTGAGTTAAAATGTTCAAACTTGGTGTATATGCTTATTAGGTCAATGCCTTGATGGAGTTTGGAGATGAGCATTTTCCGCTTAGGGTAAGCAGAGCGATACGCAATTTGATTGGTCGAGACTTTGGGACACGATAACTTTAGTTCTAATTAAGTGAGAGTGATGAGACTTGGTGTATAGTTTCATTACAGTAATACCTTGACTAAGTTCGATAATGAGCATTTTCCGCTCAGGGTAAGCAGAGCAATTTGATTGGTCGAGACTTTGGAACACAATAACTCTCCTTCTAATTGAGTTAAAATGTTCAAACTTAGTGTATATGCTTATTAGGTCAATGCTTTGATGGAGTTCGGAGGTGAGCATTTTCCGCTTAGGGTAAGCAGAGCGATACGCAATTTGATTGGTCGAGACTTTGGAACACAATAACTCTTCTTCTAATTGAGTAAAAATGTTCAAACTTGGTGTATAATATGCTTATAAGGTCAATGCCTTGATGGAGTTCGAAGATGAGCATTTTCCACTTAGGGTAAGCAGAGATAAGCAAATTGATTGGTTGATGCTTTGGGACACGATAACTTTAGTTCTAATTAAGTGAGATTGATGAAACTTGGTGTATAGTTTCATTACAGTAATACCTTGACTAAGTTCGTTAATGAGCATTTTCTGCTCAAGGTAAGCAGAGCGATACGCAATTTGATTGGTCGAGAGTAGTCGAGACTTTGGAACACAATAACTCTCCTTCTAATTGAGTTAAAATGTTCAAACTTGGTGTATATGCTTATTGGGTCAATGCCTTGATGGAGTTCGAAGATGAGCATTTTCCGCTTAGGGTAAGCGGAGATAAGCAATTTGATTGGTTGATACTTTGGGACAAGATAACTTAGGTTCATCTTGATTGATGATTTTTATGCCAATACAATGACTGCATTCTCATTTAGTAATCGATTCGACAGTAACAGTGTATAGAAACGATTGACTTGGACAAGAGGGCCCTTTCCCTTGGCCAGAGGGGCCCTTTTGTCTGCCTTTAGGGTCCCCCTAACTAAGGTACATTTTCATTTTTCTCGTCGGTTTTAGCATTTTTCTTTATAAAACACTTTTGGATGACACTTCGTGTACAGTTTGATTGCTCGATACATTGAAAAAAATAAATGTGCGATTAATTAATATGTGTCTTCTATTTATTTTGGGGTTTCGGCGGGGGACATCAGCCTCACTGTTGGCTTGTTTATTTGATTTTGATGAAACTTGCAATTCATGGTTATAACCCAAAGATCTTGGTTCCTTTCGATATTTGCGCATATCGGAACGTAACTTCCTGAATTATGGCCCCTGATTATACGCAAAATCGCCTTATTTTAGCTTGTGGTCCCTCTGGTGGTCACAATTATTATCCGATTTAATAAAACGGTTGAGTATATTACCGTTACACCGTAAGGAAGGTTGAGTTCGAATTTTGGGAAAATCGGACCAAAATTGCCATACAAAATGGCCGCCGTTTGTACGCGAATACTGTTAAAAATTGTATATCATGGTTGTGGACCCTGTAGAGGTCACAATTTTAATTCAATTTTGATGAAACTTGAAATGCATGGTTATAACCTAAAGATCTTTGTTCCTTTCGTTATTTGCGCATATCGGATCGTAACTTCCTGAATTATGGCCCCTGATTGTCTGAAAAATCGCCTATGGTCCCTCTGGAGGTCACAATTATTATCCGATTTGAAAAAACGTTTGACTCTATCACCGTTACACCCTACGAAAGGTTGAGTTTGAATTTCGAGAAAATTGGACCATAACTACCAGAAAAAATGGCCGCTGTTTGTACGCGAACAGTGTAAAAATATGGTATGTCAAAGTTGTGGACCCTGTAGAGGTGACAATTTTAATTCGATTTTGATGAAACCTGAAATGCTTGTTTATAACCTAAAGATCTTTATTCTTTTCGATAGTTGCGCATATCAAATTGTAACTTAATGAATTATGGCCTTTGATTCTAGGAAAAATCACTTTCGGTATTGCTTGATCTCTGTCTATTTCTCGAACAATCGTTATCTGATTTTAAAAAAAACTCTGATTATATTACTGTTGCACCGTAAGGAAGGTTGAGTTCGAATTTCGTGAAAATCGTACCAAAATTGCCGGACGAAATGGTCACCGTTTGTACGCGAATATTGTAAAAATATGGTATATCATGGTTGTGGACTCTCTACAGGTCGCAATTCTTATCCGATTTTGACGAAAAGTAACATTTCTAGGTTGTGTACCGTCACACCATAATCATTGTCGGCTTCGAATTACATGAATATCAGACTGGAACTGACCAACAAAATGGCTGCTCCCAATACAGTATGAAATACAGGACTTAATGATGTAGGGAAAATCACTTTCGGTATTGCTTGTTCTCTATCCATCTCTCAAAAATGTGGGCGTATCCTGCCTGGCAGTGCCAGCCTATCTTTTTAAACAGTATTTGCGTACAAACGGCGGCCATTTTTTCTGTCAATTTTGGTCCGATTTTCCCGAACTCAACCTATCCTTACGGTGTAACGGCAGTATAATCAAACGTTTTTTTTTTTAAATCGGATAATAATTGTGACCTCTAGAGGGACCACAAGCTAAAAAAAAGAGGCGATTTTGCGTATAACCAGGGGCCATAATTCAGGAAGTTACGATCCGATATGCGCAAATATCGAAAGGAACCAAGATCTTTGGGTTATAACCATGAATTTCAGGTTTCATCAAAGTCGAATTAAAATTGTGACCTTTACAGGGTCCACAACCTTGATGTACCATTTTTTAATAGTATTCGGGTACAAACGGCGGCCATTTTGTATGGCAATTTTGGTCCGATTTTCCCGAAATTCGAACTCAACCTTCCTTACGGTGTAACGGTAATATAATCAAACGTTTTTTGAAATCGGATAATAATTGTGACCTCCAGAGGAACCACAAGCTAAAAGATAGGCTGGCACTGCCAGGCAGGATACGCCCACATTTTTGAGAGATGGATAGAGAACAAGCAATACCGAAAGTGATTTTTCCTACATCATTAAGTCCTGTATTTCATACTGTATTGGGAGCAGCCATTTTGTTGGTCAGTTCCAGTCTGATATTCATGAAATTCGAAGCCGACAATGATTATGGTGTGACGGTACACAACCTAGAAATGTTACTTTTCGTCAAAATCAGATAAGAATTGTGACCTGCAGAGAGTCCACAACCATGATATACCATATTTTTACACTATTCGCGTACAAACGGTGACCATTTCGTCCGGCAATTTTGGTACGATTTTCACGAACTTCGAACTCAACCTTCCTTACGGTGCAACAGTAATATAACCAGAGTTTTTTTTTAAATCAGATAATAATTGTTCGAGAGATAGACAGAGATTAACAAGCAATACCGAAAGTGATTTTTCCTACAATCAAAGGCCATAATTCATTAAGTTACAATTTGATATGCGCAAATATCGAAAAGAATAAAGATCTTTAGGTTATAAACAAGCATTTCAGGTTCATCAAAATCGAAAAAATTAAAATTGTCACCTCTACAGGGTCCACAACTTTGACATACCATATTTTTACACTGTTCACGTACAAACAGCGGCCATTTTTTCTGGCAATTAGAGTCCAATTTTCTCGAAATTCAAACTCAACCTTCCGTAGGGTGTAACGGTGATAGAGTCAAACGTTTTTTCAAATCAGATAATAATTGTGACCTTCAGAGGTACCATAGGCGATTTTTCGGACAATCAGGGGCCATAATTCAGGAAGTTACGATCCGATATGCGCAAATAACGAAAGGAACCAAGATCTTTGGGTTATAACCATGCATTTCAAGTTTCATCAAAATCCAATTAAAATTGTGACCTCTACAGGGTCCACAACCATGATATACAATTTTTTAACAGTATTCGCGTACAAACGGCGGCCATTTTGTATGGCAATTTTGGTCCGATTTCCCCGAAATTCGAACTCAACCTTCCTTACAGTGTAACGGTAATATAATCAACCGTTTTAGTAAATCGGATAATAATTGTGACCACCAGAGGGACCACAAGCTAAAATAAGGCGATTTTGCGTATAATCAGGGGCCATAATTCAGGAAGTTACGTTCCGATATGCGCAAATATCGAAAGTAACCAAGATCTTTGGGTTATAATTATGAATTTCAAGTTTCATCAAAATCGAATAAAAAATGTGACTTCTACAGGGTCCACAACCTTGATATACCATTTTAAACAGTATTCGCGTACAAACGGCGGCCATTTTGTATGGCAATTTTCGTCCGATTTTCCCGAAATTCGAACTCAACCTGCCTTAGGGTGTAACGGTGATATAATCAAACGATTTTTTAAATCGGATAATAATTGTGACCTCCAGAGGAACCACAAGCTAAAAAGGGTGATTTTTCGGACAATCAGGGGCCATAATTCAGGAAATTACATTCCGATAGTCGCAAATATCGAAAGGAACCAAGATCTTTGGGTTATAAACATGCATGTCAAGTTTCATCAAAATCGGTTCAAACTTGTGGCCTCTATAGGGTCCACAAGCTAAAAACGTGATTTTTCGTACAATCAGGGGCCATAATCCATGAAGTTTTCATCCGATACATGCCAATATCGAAAGCAGCCGAGATCTTTTGGGGATAAACCTATATTTCAAGTTTCGTCAAAATCGGATAAGAATTGTGACCTGTAGAGGGTCCACAAATAAATTGTGGACGGACGGACGGACGGACGGACGTCCGGACGGACAGGGGCGACGACAATATACGTCCACATAAAAATGTGGGCGTATAAAAAGGCGATTTTGCGTATAATCAGGGGTCATAATTAAGGAAGTTACGATCCGATATGCGCAAATATCGAAAGGAACCAAGATCTTTGGGTTATAACCATGAATTTCAAGTTTCATCAAAATCGAATTAAAATTGTGACCTCTACAGGGTCCACAACCTTGATATACCATTTTTATACGCCCACATTGAAATGTGGTCGTATATTGTCGTCGCCTCCGTCCGTCCGTCCGTAGGTCCGTCCGTAGGTCCGTCGGTCCGTCCGTCGGTCCGGCGTCCACAATTGGTTGTGGACGCTCTAGAGGCTAAAGTTAATATCCGATTGACTTTAAATTTATACACAGTGTTTAAGGTCATGAGACGAAGAAGCCTATTGTTTTTCAGCGATTTCCGATAATAACTACCAGAGTTATGGCCCTTGATCACTTCAAAAAATCTTGTGGACGCTCTAGAGGCCAAAGTTTATATCCGATTGGCTTTAAATTTATACACAGTGTTTAAGGTCATGAGAGGAAGAAGTCTATTGATTTTCAGCGATTTCCGATAATTAGTGCCAGAGTTATGGCCCTTGATCACTTCAAAAAATCTTGTGGACGCTATAGAGGCCAAAGTTCATATCCGATTGGCTTTAAATTTATACACAGTGTTTAAGGTCATGAGATTTTCAGCGATTTCCGATAATTAGTGCCAGAGTTATGGCCCTTGATCACTTCAAAAAATCTTGTGGACGCTTTAAAGGCCAAACTTATCATCTGATTGACTTCAGATTGATACACAGAGTTTAAGGTGTTGAAACGAACAAGTATATTGATTTTCAATGAATTTTGATAACTGAACAGCTAAATCCATGATTTTAAATGTTTCATGTATATATACTAATTCAATTGTTAGCGTGGGGTAAAACTTTATAAAAAGCAATCAAATTCTAATGATTTTCTGATAATTACATAATGAGTTGTTACTCTTAATCAGTTTTTAGAGTATTACAAATGTTTCATTACCGAAAAAAGTAAAAATATGCGACAACCCTTGTTGACTGCCCGGACGATTTAGCTGCTGTGGGCGTATGTCTCGTTGCCTGGCAACCTATCTTTTTAAACAGTATTCGCGTACAAACGGCGGCCATTTTGTATGGCAATTTTGGTGTAACGGTGATATAATCAAACGGTTTTTTAAATCGGATAATAATTGTGACCTCCAGAGGGACCACAAGCTAAAAAAGGTGATTTTTCGGACAATCAGGGGCCCTAATTCAGGAAATTACGTTCCGATAGGCGCAAATATCGAAAGGAACCAAGATTTTTGGGTTATAAACATGCATGTCAAGTTTCATCAAAATCGGTTCAAAATTTTGACCTCTATAGGGTCCACAAGCTAAAAACGTGATTTTTCGTACAATCAAGGGCCATAATCCATGAAGTTTTGATCCGATACATGCCAATATCGAAAGCAGCCGAGATCTTATAGGGATAAACTATATTTCAAGTTTCGTCAAAATCAGATAAGAATTGTGACCTGTAGAGAGTCCACAAACAAATTGTGGACGGACGTCCGGACGGACAGGGGCGACGACATAATACGTCCACATGAAAATGTGGGCGTATAAAAAATGGATATTCGAGACTATATTTTTATCGTACCGACTTTATTAATGATAATCGGGGCTAGGTTAAAAAAAAAATCGAACGCTAATATCTAGGTTCATAGCGGAGCAATTTGACTGAAATTTTCAGCTTAGAGAGAACTGCCAGTTTCTTACAGAACATAACTAAGCTAAGGAAGAACTCTATAGTTAAACAGTGTTCCACAACCTTCCATTCCGGAGTTACTAGGCCTGTAACTAGTTCCTTTTGGAACTGTCTTTGAGCGAACGATATCCGTGGATAGTTCCTATCCGGCCTTTTATAGCTGCAATTCAATATGAAAATGCGGTAAAATACCACTATTCCCCACCTCTGTTCTCAGGATGTTTTAGAACCCTTACCGTCTATCTGTCACCACACTTCTTCTTTATTTTCTACCAAAAGGGATCATTTCTCACTATATTTGACACAAATTTATAATAATTCAACTGCATTTTCAAGTAGAATTTAGCGATGAAATAAACATGCGGTTTGCGCATGTCCGAGTCTCGTAATGAATCTTCAGATTAAACGTATTTGGTGCAGGGGCGGATTGGGCCGTCGGCCGATCGGGCGATCTTCCAAAGGGCCGGTCGAACAAAAATGAAATTATTTTGTCCAATTCGTCTAAAAAAACCTTTTTCTACTGAACATTATATGGGGGAGGGGGGAGGGGTATTGGACACCGGCCATGGAGCGATGACGATCATGTTGTATGTGATCGGTGGTTTACCGGACCCCCACGCCATCACCGGAGTCTGGAATGGGCTGGTATAATACACTTTCTAGGCCGGGTGTGGGCCGGAATTCGGAATCATTGGGGATTCCGAATTTCATCGGATTCATCGATCATATGGTCAAAATTTTCTCAACCAGTCCCTTTTTTTACCCAGTTGAATTCTCTTGACTGACTTGACTCTTGACGATACAATGATAATACGTTAATTAATAATATGACGATATTGATAATTTCACAGGTTAATGGTTGTAAATTATTTGACAGATTATAATCAGATATGCCACCAAATCGCATATTTGGGATTCATTTTTCAAAAATTTCCAGGGGCTGCGCGGTCAGTAAAAGGGGCCGCTCCGACACAGGGGCCCGGGCCGGTTCCCGGTCTCAATCCGCCCCTGATTTGGTGTATGTTTTTAATCGCACAATAATTCTACTTGAAAATAGTGTTGAATCTTTATAAATGTGTCTCAGTAGAAATGGTTCCACTACTGATGTCTTCCGTCTTACTCCAGGCACAGTAGTGGCTTTTCATATACAGAGTTCCTTTGCGCAAGTATTTTTTAGTCAAATGACTACAAAAGTTTACAGGCCGATAGCTCCCTTAATTTACACATAAACTAACCCAAAACTGTACTGCACATAGCTTAACATAATAAATCAATTTCCTTTGAAGCCTTACCGCATAAATATATGATTTGATGAAACCCAACTGCTACGCAAAATTTCAACTGGCCGGTGTCATGGCGGCAAGTTGTGTAATACGTCATCAGGCCTACAACATAAACATCGCTATGCAAAGAAAAACTGTTCGGTATTTGTGATAGAATTACTTATCCCAATACAAACTGTAATGATATGTGTTGACAATTGTGCGTTTGAACTTATTTGAACTTGCGTAATGGTTCTTCGACTGTATCATTATCAATTGTAACCTTAACACGGTTTAAGGTTGCAAGTATAGTAACTAGTGTCTCAGTTGTGGCAAGAAATGATTCCTTAGGCGAATAAAGTAGAATCAAGGTGAAAAATAGTGGGTAAGGATTACAAAATAGCCTTACTTAGAACAGAGGTGGGGCAGAACGGTATTTTCATACAGCTATATAAGGCCGGATTAGGGGCGGATCCAGGAATTTTTGCAGGAGGGGGTTTGTCAGGTTTCTGTTACGGAAATCTGCCATCATCGTCTCTAAATTACATAGGCATACATACAAATTGAGCTTTTTATTTTAAACAGAGAAATCATTTTTATACTGATGTAGGATCACTTTGTGATGTAATTTCATTGATGCAAGGCATTATTTTTTTTATGCAGCTGGGCAGGGGGGGTGGGGTGCCCCCCCCCCCCCCCCTCTGGATCCGCCCCTGCGGATAGGAACTGTCAGTGGACATTGTCCGCTCAAAAACAGTTCCTTGGGAATCTAGCCTGTACCAGCATATGTACTAACGAAAGTTGCCCAAACCCTGTGCGCGTGGCGTCAGGCCATCTTTTTCTTAGATGGCTATATTCAGCGTGGCATTAACTTTCCTTTTGACGAAAACCTTGTTAAAGCAATAGAAGCTACAGTTTTTATACGCCGACATTTTGCTACATGAACATTTTTGTAAAACAACACTTTTTATGGGAAAAATGTGTCGTCAAATGGTTGGATGAGATGGGAATTCAAAGCGCGAGATATTGCTATAGACATGATATGATACAATTAATGCATAAATGGAACTGGATCACAATGTCATGTATTAATTTACATAATAAAAATTGACGTCAAACAGGGTGTTGTATTTCCATTTTTAAAAAGCTCAGGGTGTATGTATATACGCAAAAATATACGTAGTTCTCCAAATATTTCAATATACGTAGTTCTCCAAATATTTCAAATATTATTTGATCGTTTTTGTATTTAGAAAAAGCGTCATCGATTAACCAAGGAGCAAAAATTTGGATTGAAACCCAACAACAGCAATTTATGTGCCGTCTCGTTTTGCTCTTTTTCTGAAAAAAAAAATCAGCACAAAACCGAACAATTCCGCCATGGTGATAGTTCTACAACCTGAGGTATCAGGTGTTCTACAGGGATTTAATTAGCAGGGACCTGATTAAAACAAACAAGAATAGCCTTATAAGATAAAATAGCAATAACCTGCACGTCGCCAAGGCAACGTTTATACATATCAATCAAAGAACTAATTAGTTTCTACGCGCATGTGGTAAGCAATTTTACAAACAGATAATGATTTCTATATATAGGTGCCGTAAGAACAGTAATTATGATTTTAAGTGCATTTCGTATTAATAAAGATATACATCATAGAGTACCATTTTTATACGCACACGCATAGTTTGGGCATATATAGTCATCTATCCGTCCATCCGTCCGTCCGTCAACAATTAATTGGTTTGTGAAAGCGTTAGAGGTTACAGTTTTTGACTGATCTTTTTCTGATCTTTCTCAAGTGTTGTGGATGCTTGGGGATTTTAGCTTCTTCTTTTAACAATCTCAGTAAGTTTAGTAACAAATTTTGACGGAACCTTTTAAAATAGATAGATCTGCTTTTCTTGTACAAATTGGACTGTCTTATTTTATACAGGCGAAACAGTAATTTGTGTTCGTTTTCAAAAGAAAGTCATATGGAAGTTCTTGATGAAGGTAATATTGTGGTGCATAATACAACCAGAAATGAACAGAAATCGCAATTCTTGAAAAACCAATAATATAAACACTAAACTAAGATGGTATGAATGAAATGTCAATTTTCTTTATAACTTGTTTGAAATAAGTCAGATGTCGACCAACTATTGAAGAAAAGCTAAGACAGCATTTATTGATCACAACCTAACCTATTTAGTCATTTTAGTTTTCTTAACCAGCATTTTATATGGTTCCCAGTTTAAGAAAAAAGTATGTTGTTTGTCATCACTAATTTGTGGTCAGGTGCCAGGAAAAAAAGGCAACCTTAGTGCACAATCAAAATAAACCCCAATGACGTCACTATAATTATTCCTTGTAAATAAATCCCGACCTTAATGACTTTCTGATCTTTCTATTTTAGCTGGAGGGTAGATTATCCAGTCAATATCCCACTTATGTCGCAGGAAATCGTACGTATAATGTTAGTGTCCTATAAGTTAATAACTTGAAGCTATATAAGTAGGCTTATAAACTATTGTGTTTTTATGGAGTACAGTAATTTAATTAGATGATAATAAATCTATTATCAATATCCTCATTACCTCCAGTGATAATTTAGATAAAAGAGAAACAATAACAAAATAATATTCATGGTCAATATATATAATTACATAGAAAGCCAGAATGCCGGTGAAAATGGAACTCTAGATTTTCAGAAATATCTATACTTGAAAACAAATGAAAAGGAAGAAACAACTAGTTTTCAACGACGAGCCCCTTCCACCACAGAGAGTTTCAAGTCGTACTACTCTTTTTTGATGACCAAATATAAGTTCGAATCGGGGTTATCGGGCCTACTGATCACCAACAAAAGCCTGTCGTTACCAATAGTGCAAAAGTATTGTAAAAAGTGACCGACAGGCAAAATGGGTTATAGATATCCATTACACATTTTATTTACAATTTATCATATCATGTCTTTATAACGCATCTTTCGTTGTCGGTCACCTTTTGTAATATCCTGTCGGTGAATTTAGGATCGGGGTTATCGACAAAACTATGTTCGATATAAAAAGAAGAGTTACCTGCTTTATGAAAATCCCCTGGAACAACAGCTGACCTCGACATAAGCCTGGCCCCAAGTTCACAAAGCATTCTCAGACTGAAGTTGGATTTGCTCAACTTTCAATCACTCATTATGAGAAATATCTTTGATCCAGAAACACAAAACTTTGCATATAGTTTCTTGTTGATGTATTTAATACATTGAAACAACAAATAAGGCGAACAATTTTGAGTAAATTCTCAACTTAAGTCTGAGAATGCTTTGCGAACTCGGGGCCTGGGCCCTGTTTCACGAAATTTTAACTTAAGATAAAATCCAATTTTAGTAGATACTTCAATTTTGATTGGCTAAGCACTAAAATCAATCTAATATTATCCAATCAAATTACTAAAATTGGGATCTTATCTTAGTTAAAATTTCGTGAAATAGGCCCCTGAGCCCTGTTTCACGAAATTTTAACTTAAGATAAAATCCAATTTTAGTAGATACTTCAATTTTGATTGGCTAAGCGCTAAAATCAATCTAATATTATCCAATCAAATTACTAAAATTGGGATCTTATCTTAGTTAAAATTTCGTGAAATAGGCCCCAGATCTTTAAGAATACAGAGATTTCCATTATATTACATGATATGCATAAATAGACACAGAATTCTGCAGTGCGATTATAGTTGTCTGTCAAGACGTTTGGGGCGTGGGTTTTTCCACCTGTTACCTGATTTACCCAGAATTTTATAGTGAACAACTATGCTTTATATCCTGGCTCAGTAAATCTAATAAACCAATATATTATATAATTATATGCGTACCGCAATCAAAGTGAAACTACAGAGGTTTCTAAAGTGATGAAATGAACTTAAACAGTCGAGTGTCAAAACCTAACAAACGGTATGTATATGGTCAGGTCATTGGCGCATTGTTGTTAGTAGGAGACGAGATATTGTTGCCCCCAATCCCCATTATTTTTTTATTGAGCATCGTCATTAATAATCAGGCAAACTTAATTGCGCGAAAACAAAAGGTCTGGTCCTCCCCAAAATTTTCCGTATTGGTAATTTCTTTCCTGTAAGTAACCCGAATGTTTTGGAAGCTGACTCGTGTAGCCGGAACAGCCGTAACTTATAAAATAAAGGGGATATTTGTTCAGACAATATTGGGGAGAGAGCCAAGCTTATGGAACTTCAGTATACATTCTGTGAGCACCTATATCCACTCCAGCTCTTACCACCTGTCTATTTGCCATAT
This sequence comes from Patella depressa, assembly GCA_948474765.1. Taxonomy (NCBI): domain Eukaryota; kingdom Metazoa; phylum Mollusca; class Gastropoda; family Patellidae; genus Patella; species Patella depressa. The sequence continues at coordinate 53,659,223 of OX419715.1, read as the reverse complement.
CCTTGGTTAACGTTTTAGCACATGGCAGTTAAAAGAACTGAACGATTAGTGAAAGCTCACTTCGGAAATTGGCCAATTTCTATTCCAAATATAACCAAAATAAAATAATAATTAAAAACTTCTACAAGATAAACTATAACACTTCGATAGTCCGAATATGGGACGGTAGTCTTTACAACAACCTTATTAGTTTTGTTCTTTACCAATGTAAAGATAACATATACAAAAGACGTTAATGGTTGATTTTTTTTTATTATAACGCATTAATCATCTAGCACAAATATAGGGGAAAATCATTATAATTGTTTTGACTTCACTTTCTATTACTATCCTGTCAATACTCTATAGTCCAAGCTTTCCGTTCATTTCCATGACCATAGATAACAGCGACATTATCGATTACATCCACACAGCAAGACACCTAATGAGCAAATAAAGTAAAAAATGACAGAATAATTTCACGAGTCTATTATGCCAGTGGATGTTGTTATTGTTTCGTTTCACTTCAGAAATCCTTCGGAAAGGGTTTTTGGGTTAAAATAAGTCAAAAATCATATATATTTTTGTTTAGACATCAGCAGATTGAGAATTTTTAATTTTCAGATCATTTCTTAATCATAAATAGCTAATGTTTACTGTAGCGATATCGGTAACTGGATATAGAATACAGTGAGTGCAACCAGAATTGTCTGTGTTTTGCTAATGAGACCATCCTTATTGTGAAATATATCCAAAGGATCAACGGATGTTGGAGCAACACGGAGCAGGTACACCTTCAAAAATAACAACACAGACCCTTTCCCGGTAATGCAAGTATCATTCATTGGATAAACAATAGTGTTGATCTCTAGCCGATTATTGCTCTATTCAAGGTTTTCCAGTTGGTGTTCAGTGTAATGACGTTGCCTTTATTGGCAAACCGTTACCATTTAGCTGGTTACATTTTTTTTAATCACAGGTAAAAGAAAATGACAGATTTATAAAATTTAAATTGATGTCAGCATGTTTTATCAAGGATTGTAGGGTGATGCAGAGAAACATTGATTGCTACCAGAAAAGTTTACCTAGAACATATTCCTTCGAAATATAGTCATAAAGGTTAGTAGTGGTATTTTGTATTAAATAATTGGGTATCTTTAGTCATTTCGATTTAAAGAATAGAGAGAGAGAGAGAGAGAAGAGAGAGAGAGAGAGAGAGAAATGGGGTTTAACGTCCACTCGATACAAACTAGGTCATTTCGGGACAAACGTATGGTTTAATTTTATTTCAATTGTTCGCCTGTGCGTAGGGGTCTTTAGCAGTGGGAAAAAACCGGAGTACCCGGAGGAAACCCACGAGGCTGCTTTTGGCGACCCAAATCCTTGCCACGTACAACCGGGGATTCGAAACCACGCCAGATGACTCAATGGCAGGCCGTATGATGCTTCGCGCGCACGCTAACCATTCGGCCAGCCACCCCCACCCCCGATTTAAAGAATAACAACAACAACAATTTACAGAGGGTTAGGTCTTATATTTGGTGTTAAATGTTAAAAAGTGTTTCAGTTATTTTCCTAAAATTCCTGGCTTCTAATAGCCCTCGGCCTTGTTTTTCGAAATCCTTATAAGTAGTAATATTTAATGGAGCTAAATCGCTAACATTTGGGACCTAGAAATTGACAGAAGTGGGTCGCAACGCATATAATACTGTAATGTGAAGGCATATAAACTGATTTACATTCAGTGGTTTCCGTTTTTACTCAAATCAGTTATGTTCCGCGAAATAAGCCAGCGGTCTCAATCGAATGCGAATTTCTAGCGTCTGGTTATTCCAGTCAACACATACGCCGTTTGATTTGGTGCAATGTATCTAGCTTCGTTCCCCGAGTCTCTTGCTAGAACTGGATCTAAAACGCATTATGGTACACGATTCGTATACCAATGGTAAAATGTTTATTTTGTCTTAAATATCAGATATCAGAAGCCCATCTTTTTCCGGTAAGATCACAGCATCATTCTTGATTTAAATTGACAAATAATTCGTGTTTTCAAAGCTGAAGATTTTGGATGATTTTGAGTTAGAGACTTAGCTACTTTAACTAAAGATAAAATTCAAATTTATAAGATAGTTCAATTTTGACTGGCTACGCACAAGAATAAATCGAATATTATATAATCAAATGACTACAGTTTGGATTTTATGTTAGTTAAAATTTCGTGGAACAGGTCCCTGGCCTACTTAGAACAAGGTATTTTCACGAGCGTACGTCAAGCCACGCATTAGGTTGCTTGGCAAAATTAAATGGAGTTTATTCTCCTTCAACCACACCTTTATGACGTGTTTGGTAGATCATATAAAGTAATGTCCAGCCCACGCTTTTTGGGAATGGCGTACAGACATTAAGGGGTTATAAAATAGGGCGTTGATCGAAATTCATCAGAGCTCACATTGGAAGCAGTTTAATAATGAAGTTTTAGACACGAACTAGCCTGTAGTTTTATTTACGATCATAAAGGAACACAAAAGGAATTTCGATATTACTACAATCTTGAGCGTTTGCAAATTTTATGTTGTAATCTACCTGATAAATATCCTTAGGACGGCTTCGCACGGATGCAATCCCCGGAGCAACCCCACCCGTTCCAATTAAGCTCTTCGCCTCCATTAGAGGCAGAGCAGAACTGTATAACGTTCAACCCCATTTTTTCATATCATATAAAGCTGCGATATGAAAATACGGCTCTAGTTCACCTCAGTTCTCACAATTTTACTTGAAAATAGTGTTGGGTGAGAAATTATGATGAAAAATAGGTGAGGACGCCAAACAGCTTTGAAACAGAGGTTTGGTAGAGCAGTATTTTGATATTGCTGCTTATATATAAGAAATAGAATCGGGCAGAAACTGCCAGAAGGCTTCATCCGTGAAAACCCGTTCCCAAAGTTTGTGAGCTAGCGCCTTACTCGTTGATTGTTTAAGGAACACATAAAATGACAACTGAGAACAGGAATGTACATGAAGCCAGAGTTTAATCTTTGTCAATTTCACATACATCTAATTGAAAGCATTCGATATATTGTTATATAAGCAGTAGCGGATCCAGGCACGCACCCGAATGCCGTAGGCGCGGGCAGTGGAAGGGGGTATGTGGGGGGAGGTTCTCCCCCAAGAAAATTTTGAAAAATTATCATCGATTTCCTCGCATTTGAGCCATAACGAACAACGATTTCTGTTCGTCGACAATGTTTCATTTCGTTGACGATTTTCAAAATTTGAAGAATAAATTTCGAAATTTGTATTTGTTGATTATTGTGAAATTTTGCATACATCAAAGATAGTGCGGACTGTGCGTACAAAGAGGTTGCCACATTCACGGAAAAGTTGTCAACGCCTCTTATAAAAAACAGCAAGTTATATATCCAGATTATGAACTTAATAATGAACAAACTGTTTGAATGTTATTGTTACTGAATATTTGCAAATGTACAGTCATTTTTCTTCGCCAATGATATCAGTCTTATCAATACCATCGTAAAATAATGTATAATTTATGCATCAGTCCGACAAAAGTGTTGATGCCTTCATCCGGCGAGGAAATGCTTCGATGAATTTCCTGCAAATGTCCTAAGAGATCAGCCGCGGTTTACGGAGCTAATTTCTGCCCCTAAACATAGATGCTGATTATGTGTCTGATAAGATGCGCACCATGTGCTATATAATATATATAAGACCATGCGTGTGCATGCCCGGGTGGAAGCTTGTAGGTCCCGGGATTCCTATACACCGGTGGGGAGGGGGGTGACTAGTAACCCTAGTCACCCCCCCCCCCCTGGATCCGCCCCTGATAAGACACTTTTAAAATTTTCGATTCCAACAATAATCGATTTGATAGGCGACTGACGTCAATTAACACTATATTAGTACACGTTATCGCTGAGACAAAACGGTTCAATTAACATGCTGAATGTTATCCAGCCTAGACCGGGCGCCAGGGGCAGTCAATTACACGAAGAAAAAGAAAAGGTTTGAAATGGTGATTTTGTAGTGCGATACTGGATACCAAGGAACGGGATTTGCTGCCAATCCGTGTCCTGACGACAGTTTCACCTGGGGCATATCATCTTGACTGTTTCATTCCAAATTTAGATGTGTTCTTTCACCCCACTTATATAGAGTCGTTTCATCTTATAAAGGTCACGTCAGTAAAATTCACGAATGAATTACGGTCTTCGTTTATTCTTTGGATAAAGCGAAATGTTCGTAATAATAATAGTCGATCGAAATTAAGGTAAGTTTTTTTTTATCAGAAAAAGCTGTTGTCAAAATAAGCCAATACGGCACCATGGTATTTTAATTTGCAAAGTTTTTATACTAAATAAAATTCCGTACCACTATGAAATAGTCCATGTAATTTTTTAAGTAGACCAAGTAGAAAGGCGACTTACTGGACCGTTTATGAATAATCAGAATGATTGTTTGTTTTGGGGTTTATTTACCGTATTATCAAATTACCGTTAAATGTGCTAATCACTCAGGTTATGAACCACGTGGAATGACTATTATTGTAGTCAATAAGTATGTTGACAGAACCCCTTAATCAACAAGTAATAATTAACGCGTTGTAATGTAGAGTGATTTGTAAAAACGATAAATAAATATTGACCAAAAAAGCAACGAGTTTGGTACCAACAAGGCCATTACAACAACAACAAGGGGGATGAAACAGTCCGGGTTGAAACAACCCGATTTTAAAAAATGGGTTGTAATCACTGTTATCACGTGCATGTATAAACTATGGTAAGGTTCCCAAGACATTGATATGTAAATATTTGGAAGCTGTCCCACGATCGAAACATTATCATGGACTTCGTCCCTTGATAAATGTGACTCAAATTGTTCTGTAATTGGAAGAAACGCAGAAGGGATTACCGAAAGCAGTTGACCCATTTCAAGCCTTGAATGGATGGAAGAAATATAACCTAACCAGATACTTATAGAGAAATCGTTTTATGACAGATCTATACTTTGAATTTGTGCAAAGCGTATAATCCCACAAGTACATTGTCGATCTGTGTGCTCTTTAAGTAACAGTCAATTTGACATGACTCTTGCCGACTTCATTTATGATTTTCAGGCAAAGAATGTTTATCAATTACTATCCCACAGACCTTGTCTCAATCCTTGTTCTTTATTATTATTATGATTTCAGGTAACAATATTTAATTAATCAAGATTAAGTACACGGTTTAGTATCGATATCACCTTCAGTGGAAGCGGAAGTTAAACGCTAAGTACAACAACAATTGTTTGGTGTCAGAATGGGGGCGAGTGCCAGTGCTAATTCCGTGGTAAACATTCCTGTAATCAATAAGAAGAAATCCGAATCTATAGATCAATTTCTCCTTCACGAAAAACTCAAGGAAACTAAAAGCGTCAAGTTATTACTTCTTGGTAAGTTAAAGGAATTTCCCTAGGTGTATTTTATTATATTAAACTGGATAACCCCGCTAAACCAAGGTCTTATTTTCTCTCAAAAATGTTGCCCTTTTTTTCAGGCGAGAACGGAACGCCGGAGTGACAGCGGACAGGGCGCTCGAGAGCCTCCCTTCCGTGCTCCTCCCGCACTATACTCCGCTCCGTCGAATGGTCAGGTCTGCCTTTGAGGAGACGGGGCCTGGCGGCCGCGACGCCCTATTATACATTGTACAAGCGTTCACGAAGTTGCCCCAGTCAAATTGACTGGAAGCCGAAGCCTTTTCGACAAGGATTCATATAGCCTATATGGCGGTTCCTGAAGGTCCAGGTCGAGTATAATGAGACCTGCGTTCATAGCTAAACTATTTCTCTAACTGCATGCGGCTTATGATAGGCGTCACGCGCCTATGTCATCCAATTGAGGTTACATGTCAAATTCTTATATGCCAGTGTAAGAAGTTCAAGTTATGTATATGGTGCTTTGGTTGTATTTTCATGAACATATTTCATAATAATATATGTTAGAAAATCGATAGTTGACAAAGTGATAATTATGTATTACATATGATGATGACAGTCTAATAACGTTGATCATTAATCATAATAATTATACTATATAAGACAACTTCTTATTGTATAATCAATAAAACCAATAGGAAAGGCAAGGTCATAGCAGCAACAATTATTATAATAAGAGGAAGTAGAAAAATGATAATAATAAGAAGAAGAACCCGAACAAAAATAAAAGTGTTTCACACAAGCTATACTGTGTGAAACCCTAATAATAGTAACAATAATACAGCGGTAAATCCACAAACCGACGCGATCATGGTGTTTACAAATACAATTAAAAATACAGTTTTCAGGTCATATTTATATATTGCATATTTGAAGGTTCGCAACTCACTTTCTCTTTGTAAAAGCAACGACTTGGGAAGGGAACCGCCAAACTGCGCTTGCTTCACACTTACTTTTTTAATTAATTGGTCGTTACTGCTTTGAATGGACATATACAATTTCAAAAGATCGCAATAACAAGAAACACTGGTTTGGATATAGACAAGCAGATCCCGATTCAAACTGTCACACCAGACTCGAACTTCGACGTGGATCGAGAAGTATATATCATTTGATGTTTAAATCCTGTGTCCATTTGACCTGTAGTTTGTCATTTTGTACATACAAAAGAATCTTGAAAGGGTGGAATGTAAAAGAGGCGGAAAACCGTTATCGGGACTAATTATTCTTCTCAAAAGCATTTCACACGTGATCATAAATACCAGAGTAAACTGTTTGCTAATATTAAATGCTACTCGTTTCCTTTGATCTATGTGCTATGAATTCTTAGTAATCTCAAGCAAACAGTTGTTCGATCATGATACCTCGAATCCATTAAAAGTGATTTATTATCTATCTTCAAACACCACACCCATATGCATGGCCGACATTTTCTCATTGCAGGTCGACCGGAATCTGGTAAAAGTACATTAGCTAGACAAATAAGGTCAGTAGTAATGACAGTTAATTTCTCCAAAACCTGTTTGTGTGTGTGTGTGTGTTGGGGGTGGTGTTGGGTCTCAAATCAACAAATTGATGACCATTCTAACACTAACAGATAGTGAGCATTTCCAATGTAGACATGGTAGATCTATCCCTGGTTTCAGTTTCTAAGATATTGGTTAAAGTGGGGCTATAGACCTGTGGATAACCTTCAGGGCGTGCTTACTATTTAAAACCCGTCCCAGCGGAGGAGTATAACACATAATTATTTATTATAGTCTTTATTCGACTGTTGTACTTTAACCCACGTGTTTTCTTCTGCCCACTCACTTTGTACCCACATTTTGATTTATACCTTGGGTCCAAATCCACCAAAACTAACGACTAAATACTCAAGATCTAGCTATTTGATGATTTCTCAGTCCCCTCGTGAAATACTGGAACAAGTGCAACACTCGTTATATTTTCATCACTATTGTAATAGTTGACATTTACTACACAGTAAAACACGAGGCATCTGAGAAATCGCAATGTCGAATAACATTATTAGTTTTATGTGAACTTGATAATTTATTTTTGTTAAGTACTGTTTTAGTCTTATTAGTTCTTAAATCAGGAGACGTTCATAAAAATCCTGGACCTTCAAATCAAGATTCAAATGAAAACCTATCAGTCTATCACTTAAATGCACGTAGTATAAGACACAAACTTGAAACAATATTCGACGATGTCAATGATTACCACATTTGTAGTTTCACTGAGACTCATCTTGATAACTACGTGCTGGATTCATCTCTGCAATGGGACGGTTTCCATTCTCCGTACCGGAAGGATCGGACGTCGCATGGTGGCGGTTTATTACTATATGTTAAAAAAAAACATTTATTGCCAACGGCGTGATGATCTTGAGACTACAGGTATAGAGAGTATTTGGGTGGAATGCAAATTTCCAAACACCGTTTTACTTGTTGCTTTATTTTACCGCCCGCCAAACAGCACATTCGAATTCTGGTCATTGTTCGAAAGATCCATTGAACAAGCCTATCAAACCACGCTTAAGGTTGTAATTTTAGGTGATCTAAATGATGACTTGCTAGCACCGCGCTGCAAGCTACGGGATGTTTTATCTTTAAATAATCTCAGAAATGTTATTGATGAACCTACACGCGTTACTCTGACGTCATCAACCTTATTAGATGTAATTTTAGTAAATGATGAAATTCAGATTAGTTCCAGTGAAACGATTAATGTCACTCCTGATATATCCGATCATAAGGGTGTTTATGCTTTATTAGATTTCCCAGTGACAACTCTCAGGAATTTTAAACGGGAGATATTTGTTTATAAGGATGGTAATTATAATAGGTTAAATACTCTTATCAAAGAACACGATTGGGAGAGTACCTTTGCAGGTTCAGATATTAACGTAATATGTTCAAAATTTTATGAAATTCTTAATAGCTATATTACATTGTGCATACCAAAGAAATCAATAACTATAAGACTAACTGACAAACCATGGTTCAACACAGAAATACGTAGAGCGATAAGAATCAGAAACAGGTTACACAAAAAAGCTTTGAAAACACAAAATGGGTGCGATTTAAAAAAATATAAAGTTCAAAGAAATAAAGTAAATAATTTTAAAAAAGCGTTGAAAGCAAAATACAAAGACAAAATCACAAATTCTCTGAATTCTACCGAGACAAATAGCCAGATTTACTGGAATAATCTAAGGAAAGTATTAGGCCAAAATGTATCAAATGATATTCCTCCACTATTAGACCCCAATGGAAGAATTGCTCATTCAAATTTTGATAAAGCTGAATTACTAAATAACTATTTCGGATCAATCTCAGATAATAGTCAGCAAGGTGAACTACCAAAATTCAATAAGCGAACAAATTGTCTTCTTGATATTCCTCTAGTCGAAGAAAAGGAAATCGCAGATCTTATAAATACACTGAAATTAAAAAAAGCCAATGGATTTGATAATATTAGCAACAAGTTACTAAAATATACGAAAACCTCAATATGTATACCATTAAAATATATCTTTAATAAATCGTTAAAATCAGGCGTTTTCCCAACAATTTGGAAAAAAGCAAATGTCCTACCTTTCTATAAAAAAGGAGACAGCTCTCTAGCTTCAAACTACCGACCTATAAGCCTTTTAAGTAATTTGAGTAAATTATTAGAAAAGGTAGTTTTCAAACACCTGTTTAACTACTTCCATCAAAACAATCTCCTGTACAAATACCAATCAGGATTTCGACCGAACTACTCTACTGTTCTTCAACTTTTAGAAGTGTACCATGATATCTCATCTGCAATTGATAAGCAACTATATTCCTGTTATGTTTTTTGCGATATATCTAAAGCGTCTGACCGCGTATTCTTACCCGGTTTGATACACAAATTAAGTCAATATGGGGTTTCAGGCATGCTAATTACATGGTTGTCAAGTTATGTCCAAGACAGGACTCAACGGGTATTTGTAAATGGGTCTGTGTCATCAGAAATTACTCTTCAATCAGGAGTTCCACAGGGATCAGTTCTGGGTCCCTTTTTGTTTTTGACTTATATCAATGATGTACAAGATGTGCTTAACAATGTGGCTAGATTATTTGCAGACGATACGGCACTCGGGTGTAACAAACAGACAGTTACAGAGATAGAACAGTCCCTAAACTACGATCTGACAAATCTCAACATTTGGGCGAATAATTGGCTTATAAACTTCAATCCAAACAAAACAAAAGCTATTTTATTTAGTTCTAAAAATAAAGAAAATTATCCAAATCTGGTATTCAATAATCAAGCACTTGAAGTGGTTAAATGTCACAAACACTTGGGCCTTACCCTTTCAAATGACGCCAAATGGACCATCCACATAGAAACTATTATCACGTCCACCTCAAAACTATTAAATATCTTGCGTAAACTAAAATTCTCCTTTAATAGACAAACTTTAAATAACGTTTATTTGATATTCATAAGGCCAAAACTGGAATACGCATGCGAAGTGTGGGATGGGTGTAACGCTTCCAATACCGAAAAACTCGAAAAGGTACAGCTAGAAGCTGCCAGGATTGTCACTGGACTAACTAAAACTTGTTCTCGTGAAGCGCTCTATTTTGAAACCGGATGGAATAAATTCTCAGACAGACGTACACAAAAGCGACTAACTACATTTTTTCAAATTAGAAATCAGAAAAACCCATCATATTTATATGACATTTAGAATATTACCAACAAACACCTCAACAATACAAATTAAGAAAAATCAGCGAATATAGAAATCCTTATTGTAGAACAACATTACACCAAACTTCGTACTTCCCTACAACAATTCGTGATTGGGAATTATTAGAGGACCCCTTAAAGCAATCAACCAACATTAAATCCTTCAAATATCTATACAAACAAAAATTGCGTTCCTTAATACATAAAGCGCCAATCTACTTCTGTAAAGGTAATAGACATGAAAATATTATTCACACTAGAATACGGCATGGGTGTAGTTCGTTGCAAAATGATTTGTATAAAATAAACGTTGTAAATGATCCCACATGCTCTTGTGGCAAATCTATAGAAAATGCTGAACACTATTTTCTGAAATGTCACTTATATGATGTAATTCGTGCCGAGCTATTAAATACATTGTCAAATTATTCTGTAATAAATATAGATACCCTATTGTTCGGCAATTCAGAATTGTCAATTGAGATGATTACAAACCTTTTCCTTGGAGTTCACAAATATATCAAACTTTCAAATCGATTTAAATAAAACTTAATAATATTAATTACTTCTTAGTATATATTGTTAGCAATTTTTTGGTGGATAACTGTTCCCTTGCACTTTTTACAAAATTTCGTTCGTAAGGGTAATAAGAGAGCATAATTTAACCGACTGTTTAGAATTATTTAGCAAATCATTTTATAAATGAATCAGTTCAATTATATCCCATTTATTAAACTTTATTTTTCATTGTTTCAAATATAATGAAAAAAAATGTATAACAGTGATATTGGGATACAATTTTAAATATAATTATATATTCTCTTCATCACCTCTTCACTTATTTTTTATATAAAGCTTTATGATATAATTCTTCTGATATTACATATATTAATTATAAATTATTTATTATTGTATATACTATTTCGCAATATTGTTTATATTAAATTTTGACTATTATTTGTATGTATGGAAAGGGCTTTTCTAAGTTTTTGAAACTTGTGCTCAATCCTTTTGATACTTGTCAATAAAATATGTTTAATTAAAAAATTAAATCCAAATCCACGATATCAACCCCCATGGTAATTTTATGAGTTGTAAGCACACAATTAAAGAATGGTAAGGCTACTTTTTATTTTTTCAGAATTATCCATGATCGGGATTTCATGGAGACCGAAAGACTGGCGTATAGGAGTGTATTAAGACAGAACCTGATCGATATATTAAAGACGTTATTGCAGACTATAGACCAACTAAATATACAAACTGGAGCTGAGTATCATGTAAGTTTCAAAGATATGTTGTCTCTATAACTAGCACTATTAATTCTGTTAACTTTAAATCCACCTAACTTTAGTTTTTAAACGCCTGCATGTATACCCAATGTTCGTAGATGAGCTCAATGCGCTAAGCGTGTTCGATTCCTGTCTTGGGATTATCCTGCAATAAAAAGAGATTCCGTGTACAAATTGACGTATAAGAATCCTTAGCAGCTAGAGTTTATTTTTGTTGTGGCGTTCAAAAAAGTAATATTATGACCGCTAAGCCAGTTACGAGATCGATGTAAAATTAGTTGAATTTATTTTGTTGATAAACTGGGAATGAAACAAATTATTTAATATATCTATTGCAGAATCTTTACGACGAGTTGTCAGAAATACCGTCAGGTACTGGTGAATACCTGGTAGCAAGGCGACATACTATCAAACAGTTCCTTGCATCTGCGGCTTTCCATCAGTGTATGGTACGGCGATGGGAATATAATTTACAGAGTTCAGCTAAGTAGTGAGTAAACAGAGTGAATTACATTTGTTTATTTCCCTGATATCAGAGCACAGTTGAAAGTTCACACAAGACAATAAAACGAAACGAAACTATACGTAGCCCAATCTAATGTAAATTTGATTGACCTGGGCTTAAAATGTTGTTGGCATACGATTTGGTGAGATGGTTTACGGACATTAAATAATATTAGGTTCGATTTCATGCATGGTAAATCAGTTTGTTACATTAGTAGATAGAATAATACCAATCAGGCTATGTTATCTCTACTTTCAGTTTGCTAGATGGGGTAGATAGATTATTAGATCCGGGTTATGTACCATCAACTCAAGACATACTCAGAGCAAGGGTCGATAACAATGGCTTACACGAAACTTCGTTCAAATTTAAAGGTTTGGAATTCAGGTGATGCATATTTAAGTTATTTACACATTTCAAGTGCTGATTATAGGGAGAGGGTGGGGAGTGGAAGGGAGTGTGGTATCCTTTAATGCTTTTAAGAAGGCTATTCTGTCTAACCCGTGGTTGCCTGTCTTTACCCTATCCAAGACCGTAGCTCTGCGAACACCAAAAACTAGGTACAATGACACTTGATGATCGATATTCGTTTTTTCCCGCGTATTTTTTTTCTGTTTTAAAAATCAGAACTACCGAAAGGCTCTATTTTTATGCCAATTAAATAAACGTTATCTGTTCACTTAATTCATTAAATATTCGCTTATCTGTGTTTCTATTATGAAAATAATGATCGTCATTATCGTTTATTGGTCATTGGCTTTTTATTTCTTGTTTTGTAGTTCAGACATAGTTTACTATAAAACATTCAATGATCTCTAGTTTGTATTAATGTTTCTTCATCCATCCAATTCCTTGAAATACTACTACTTGTCATTTTTGAGGCCAAAGTACGGGGGAAGATGCCCCCGTCATGAAATTTTTGCCCCCCAACCTTAGTAAATTTAAAACCTTCAAAGTGTGGGGGCATGATTGGTAGTTCAAGGTCGGTTTAGCGAGATCTTCTCTCTCAAAATAGCTTAGAATAGGCATTTAGGGTCAAACTTTTCGAGGAGGAGGTGGACGCACGGACCCCCAGCAATCCAGAGGAGGCGCTAAATTGTACCACTAAGAACAGATAGCTAATTAACCATGACCTTATTCATTGTCTAATTTACAGAATGGTAGATGTGGGTGGTCAAAGATCAGATCCCAGAAAATGGATTCACTATTTCGATAACGTATCAGCTCTGATCTACACAGTAGATATAAGTCGCTATGATCAACAGCGGGATGATGATGGTATAATTGGCGAACAGGTAAAGGCTTTTAACTACATTTCTATAGCACGTAATTTCTAAGATGTAATCTAAATGATGACCAATTGAACATCTATAATCAGTAGAATTGCTGTTTCAGAAATACTGAAAACAATGCGAACTTAAAAATACGCTTTTAGAGACATATTCTAAATAACATGTTATTTCAAAAAGGTTAATTAAATAACGATCCAAATTTAGCGTAGCAGATAACTGCATCTGGCAAATCTTTTAAAGGTGAACACAAGCAACAAAATTTGTAAAAATACTCCTTAGATTCTAGTCTATTAATAAAAAAGGCCATCGGCCATTCAATATTGTCAAGATGGTCTCGCTTTCCAGCCACAAGTGAAGAGGTTATCATAGGCGTACGTGCCCCCCCCCCCCTAACTTTCGGGCAAGCATTTCATCTACTAGACAAAATAAAGTGCCCCAAATCTAATAAAACACTAATTTTACGGGCTGGAATAGCAGTAAAACGTCAAATATTCCAAAATTTTCTAGGCCTATATATGCAAGATCAGCGCCGCTTCTTCGCCTCTCGAAGAAAACCGGCGCTGCAGTCTGTGAACCTGGTATTTTTTCGGGCATTTCTAGTTTTGCTTCCCTAACTTGCTTTGTTCACGGGAAGAAATAGCAGTAAAGCGTGTTGCAGTCGTCAAATATTCCAAAATTTTCTTTCTGTTTTCAGAATGAACTCTTGGAATCCCTGGCCCTGTTTAAGAAGGTTGTCAGTCATCGAGTGTTCAGTGATACAACATCAATCCTCTTCTTAAATAAAACCGATCTTTTCAAGCAAAAGATACAACACGTGCCGCTAAAATGCTGTTTTCCCGAATACAAAGGTAAATTCTGCAAATTTTCGTTTGCTTTCTTTCGTCTGTTCAACCCACGAATCATTTAAGCCCATAATTATGGACTTTGTATTATGAATTGCCCCACTTGAATAGATCTAAATTATTTTCTTCAGTATTCTAGTATTTAGATTTTTATACGCCCACATTTTTATGGACACTCTACAGGCCACAATTTTTATCTGATTTTGATGAAACATGAAATATTGTTTTATCCCGAAACGATCACGGTTCCTTTCGATACTGGCATGTATCAGACAGTAACGTCACGGATTATGGCCCCTGGTTGTATGAAAAATGACGCTTTTAGCATGTGAACACTCCAGATGTCACAGTTTATATCCCAAAGATCTCGGTTTCTTGACAGGTAGGCTGTGAACTTTTTTCCCCCTCACCTTCTTCTTTTGGTTGGTGTAACAGAGTTAATTTTCATTAACTTAATAATGTTAAATAAGCCAGGTTTAAGTTTAAGGTCTGTGTTGTTTAAGTCATTAGTATAATCGAACCATAGCTTTCCCAGGTATCTTATGTAAACCTAGTTACTTCAAGTAACGTAAATTTGTTTTCGCTACGCTTCTCCATTACGTTACTAGTCAGCCTTATTAACAAGTAGTATGAAAATGAGGCTTTTCCCGGATTATTCCCAATCTCAGTTCTAAGACTATTTTGGAATCCCTACCGTCTATTTTTCACTGTGATTCTGCCTTGGTCGCCAAAAGGAATCATTTCTTGCCATATCCATCACAAATTTATAAAAATCCAAATCTATTTTCATATAGAATTGTGCGATACAAATGCATAAACAACTTTCATTGGAATAGAGCCGCCATTTTCAAACTAACGCTCAGCCACTCTTGCAAATTTGGGACTGGAATTTTACCGTAAACGAAAATTCTCACTGTACACGAGAATAACATATAGACTATTTAAAATATTTATGAACGTCAATATAATTCGTTGTTCTATTTTATAGATTTTATTGAAAAATTATTTATGTATGTGGACCGTGTACAGCACGAATTTTCGTTTACGGTAAAATTCCAGTCCCAAATTTGCAAGAGTGGCTGAGCGTTAGTTTGAAAATGACGGCTCTATTCCAACGAATGTTGTTTTTGTATTTGTATCGCACGATTCGACATGAAAATGGTGTTGGCTTTTTATAAATTTGTGTCAGGTGTGACAGAAAATGATTCCGTTTGGTGATCAAAGAGGAATCTCGGTGAAAAATAGACGGTAAGGATTCTAAAATAGCCTTAGAACAGAGATGGAGAAAAGCCTTATTTTCATACTACTTGCGTATAGAGAGGAACAATAACGGACAGAGATATCTATCTCTGACAAATCCGTTATTATAATAACTAATGTAAACCCATGCCAAATTTCACAATAACACACTTTCATATAACCTGTGAAAATAAACAAAATGTGGCAGAGCTCTCCCCAGCAGCTTCTTGGCGCAAGGGAAATAACTCAGCATCGTTAACCTTTCACAGGTCATCATCTTTTTCACCGATATGCTAAGTGATATCAGGTATTCGGGAACGTTATCTACCCGTGCTTCGTAGCTAAAGCCAGGCGCAGACGGGCAACTTTTTCGAGCAACTTTCAGGCAACAGTGAAATCGCTGGTCGTTAAAAGAAAAAAATCGCTCGTCTACGCCAACGGGCAACAATAGTTGCCTGCTGTTGCTCCGAGTACATCCGGGGGAAAACTGCTTCTCGTTGCCAGTCAGCGCACACGGGAGACCTCGAGTTGCCAATTGCTCGGAGTTGCCAGTAGTTGCCTATTGCAGCAACAAGCGACGAAAAGTTGACCGTCTGCGCCAAACTTAAGATATCAGCCATTGTTAGTCACGTGCCTTTTCCTAATTCTAACGCCAGAATGAAATGGCAAATTATAATCCCACACGATAGTCATTCACTAGAATGCAGCTTCACTCTTCTTACAATATAAAACGGAATTTGAATTATAAATACCGATCTCTCAGTTTATTTTTGTTGGGGTGTGTGTGTGTGGTGGGGGGGGGGAGTTTGCAGCTAAAACAGAACACGGTGAAACATTCAATCAACGTAGATGTTGTTGAACTCCTTGGCCCTGGATCTGTTTATTGAATATACATTGGGAAAACATGAGTTTTTTACGGATGGGATGTCACAGGTGTGTGTGTCTGGGGGCTCAATAGCCACCGAGTTCGTACTCTCATGACCCCAATGGTTCATGCAAAAACTGTAACGTCCATCGCGTTAACAAGGGTTATGGCAAAGGGGAGATAACTCTGTAATAGAAAGTTGAGTAGTTCTGAATATTGGAAGGAAATGAAATGGGGTTCAACGTCCTACTCTTTTGCACCTAACCTAGGCTAATGGAAGACGGGCATACAGTGTGCTATGAGGGTAATTTTGCCCGGGCAGCCGCGCTACCCAACTTCCAAGGGATCTTTTAAGTGCGTGCACTCCAATGTGTACACGAGACGTCGATTTTTCGTCCCATCCGAACGACTAGGCAGCTGTCCTTGTCAGTCCCTGACAATGAGAAATCACGCCGGAAAATCGAGATGAACTTTCTCGGCCAATGCAGAGATCGAACACCCGACCTCCAGGCTAGCGAACCAGCACCCTTATCCACTTAGCCACCGTGACCCCCACATCGGAAGGATTGTCATCCAATGAACCTCATGTTTTGCAGCACATCTGAAGAAAATCCTTTGATAGTGTTTTCGGAAAAGGAGAACAACCCAGAATATACATAATGATTCACATCAAATGCGAAAAATGTGTTAAAAGTTGTAGCCTTCGTCGCGTTTAGGAGTAGGTCGCCTTTCTAACCTCGTGGGTTTCCTCCGGGTCCTCTGCCCCGTCCCCACAGCGCCCAAGCGAATTATTAAAATGGAAATTGAACCATATTGTTACTCCTGATATGACCTAATTTGTTTGTGTTGTTTTATTACCCAAACCCTCCCCACCACCACCATCACCACCCTTTCAGGGGCGGATTGGGCTCGAAGGGCCGGTCGGACAAAAAATGAAAAAAAATAATTTTGTTCAATTCGTCTAAAAAAATAACCTTTTTCTGCTGAACATTATAAGGGAGGGGGGTGTATGTGTTTCGTGGCCTTCCATCACAGACAGGAGGAATCAACTAGCGCTCCCGGCAACAAAAATGGGACATTTTTCAATGAAAATATTCCTACTGATTAAATATTTCTAACTGGTTAATCAAATGGTCAAAATTTTCTCTACTAGTCCCATTTTCCAACCAGTTAAATTCTCTTCACTTGACGATATAATGATAATACGTTAATTAATAATAACTTTTTTATTTGCATAGTACGTCCATTAAGAACAGTATACAAAACGTCAACATACATGCATGCAAAAGATACATTTGTCATGGAATACTATATAAATAATGAAAATATAATAAGAGAATTAGACCCGACAGGTACACCCCTTTCCCGAAAAGCATAGTATGTGTACATGGCTACTGCCTTAGCAAGGAAATTTGGCGGATTAAAAAGAATTTCAAAAGTTAATTGACAAGATGATATTAAAGTAGGGTAGATATATCTCAGAGGCAGGTTTTCATATCGGGGACACTGTAAAAGAAAATGGAATTCATCTTCAACGGAAGAAAGAAAACATTGCGTGCATAACGTTTGATCAGGTGGAATATTCTTGTATCGGCCTCTCTCTATTTCCAATTTGTGTGAGCTTAGTCGAAGCGATGAAAAGGATGATTTAAAGTTCTTATTTTTAACCTGCAGAAAGGTAACGCGCGGGGTGGTTTATTACGTTTTTATATATATAGTCCATACGTTCTTAACTTTGTCCCAGATTTAGTTAGTTCTGTAAAATGATTGTTGAATTTAGTTTGGAGTTTTAGTTTAGTTGCTGAGGGAGAGGGGTTATTTGGGAGATCATAAAATTCATATATTTTTGCTATGGCTGCTGTCCAAGAATATTTAATGTCATTGTTTGCAACGAGGTTGCTATCAGTAAAGAAGGCAGAACGTAAAAGAACATTTTTAGGAAAACTGTCTACATTAGAATTCGTTAGGCGTTTATATCCCCAGTTCTGCTAGACAGCCAATGTTTGATGTTTTTGATGGTTGTGCCAGTATTGACTTGCAGATCATAATGGTTAGTTTATTGTGAGAAATTTGGTCCCATTTGCTAATTTCGAAAGTTATGACGATATGATATTTTCACAGGTTGATGGTTGTAAATTACTTGCAGGTCATGGTTTTGGCCTAAGTTAATCGATTTATGAAATATATTATTTGACAGAGATTATAATCGCATATTTGGGGTTTATTTTTCAGTAAAAGGGACCGCTCCGACACCCTTTCTGTCCATTTAGTTAGTGATAGTGTAGGTCCCACCATCAACTAAAACAAACTACACATAATAAATATCATATGGTTTATTCTTTTAGGCGCAGATGAGTATAAAGAGGCCTCGATATTTGTACAATGGAAGTTTAAGCAAAGTATTACTGATAACAAAGAAATGTACAGTCATTTTACTACGGCTACAGATACCAGCAACATACAGACAGTGTTTGACAGTGTTATAGCTATTATACTTAAGTGTAGCCAAAATAGTGCAGTCCTTTATTAAAGGAACAATATATACAATTGGCTTTATGTGTGTGTGTGTGGTGAACGCAATACCAATACCAGCAATAACGATTCAAAAAAGCTTAGCTAAGCATTCTATGAACAAGACAATGACAGTTCCAGTCCTCCTCATGGCAATCGTGATTTGATTGTGTATTTATACTTTTTAGAGACCAATTATGCGTGTTGTTTATTTTTTGTTTTTTCTGTGATATTGTTTTTTGTTAGAAGCTTGCCTACGTAACTGTCATATTCGCTCAGCGATTGAAAATTTATATTTACTTTGCATGGAAAATGCCAAACGACTCACAGTGTTTCGTTTGATTAGAACTAATCTCACTCAAAAACTGTTGTTATGAAAGCAAATTTAAGTTCTAAATTATAACTGGTTAATAGTCCGATTAACCACCGATACCTAACTACGTAACAATATCATTGGGTTTAAACGGAACTCCAGATGTGTTTACATAACATACGCCACATATTCCTGAAGCAATGGCCCGAGAAATCCCTCTCTGACCATTGCTGGAATAGCGTCTGTTTCTTGAACTTATGCGGGTGTGTGTCTATGACAGTCCTTCGTTTAATCTGGGTCTTCCCTAAAACTTTGGACAGTGATTTAAGGTATTAAAAACGGTGAAAGTATGTTCGTTTCCAAACAATATTGTTTACATTTCATTCGACTTGATAGCCTCGTTTGTCACGCAATTAGTTTTACTGCAGTATTCTGCTATGCGCGTGTTTATTAGGCATAACGTTATGTAAACATATTTGGTCCAATATTGGCAGCTAGTGATTGATTGGTAGACGGACTACTGACAAATCAAAATTTAAAACAACAATATCCACTCATAATAGCAGTGTGTAGTTCGATTACCTCTAATCAAACGCAACACTGCGCGGAGTATGCATACGCCATGACTTACGAAATTTATTACGCAAAATTAACCAGCAGAAAATTGCGTGACAGACGAGATTACCAAAATGGCTACAATGTAACTAAAACTGCTTGGAAACGAACAATATTTTCGTCGTTTTTAATACCTTAAACATGCCTTATGCAAGAGCTAAATCTGCCTTGCATGTCTTTATTTAGGCTTCATGTGTTATTTTAATTAAACCTTTATTTACACAAGCTCTAAAGCAACTCTGTAGACCCTTGGATACATCTTGGATTTAAACAGTCGTCCATTTAAAATTAAATCAATAATTACCGACCCAAGCTAACGTTTACCGTTAGTCACTGGCGTCCCTACCAGAGCCTAGTGATGAAAGGCCTGCCAAGCAAGGGTACCATAGCCATTGAGAATGCATACTCCGCGCAGTGTTGCGTCTGATTAGAGGTAATCCAACTACACACTGCTATTATGAGTGGATATTGTTGTGTTAAATTTTGATTGATCAGTAGTCCGTCTACCAACCAATCACGAGCTGCCAATACTGGACCAAATATGTTTACATAACGTATACGTCATGACTCACGATTTTATTATGCCTAATTAACCCGTGCATAGCAGAATACTGCAGTAAAACTAATTGCGTGACAAACGAGGCTATCAAGTCGAATGACATGTAAACAATACTGTTTGGAAACGAACATACTTTCACCGTTTTAATACCTTAAATCACTGTCCAAAGTTTTAGGGAAGACCCAGATGAAACGAAGGACTGTCATCTTGCTGTACTTAAGTGATAGCTTTCATTGAACGGAAAGAATAGACACACTCCCGCATAAGTTCAAGAAACAGACGCTATTCCAGCAATGGTCAGAGAGGGATTTCTCGGGCCATTGCTTCAGGAATATGTTGAGAATGTTACTTGATAATTGAAAGTATGTGGGTGGAGTTATCGTCTGTCAATCAAACGATCTGCAATTCTCGTAGTTAATGCCAATTTCTAGTCCAAACTTCGTTCAGAATAAAGTTATTTCATTTCTTTTTTTATCATTTATTTTTGAATTATTATAGCAAGAATGGTCAACTCTAAAAACTCTTAACTAATGTATCTTTGAATCACTGCCCAAAATTTCAAGGGAGACCTCAGATTAGGGCTGTTATGTTGCTGCATTTAGAACAGATTTGATTGAACGGGAAGTGACGGAATTATAATTACTACATGTAAAAACTAGTTAAAACATAAACATTTATGTTTCACAAGAGAACTCTATTTTGAATAAATGCGTCAATGCTTTAGTTTGAGTAGAATAGATCAAAGAAATGTGGGTTAAAAAGACTAAAAATATATATCCGAAATTATTCCAATTTTCGTTTGGTGTACAGTGGCGGCCCCAAAGGGGGGGGGGGTGGCATTTGCACCCCCAAAAATCTGGCCTGCCCTCTGTTTGCCCCCCCCCCCAATAATTTTCGAAAATAAAAAATAAATGTGATCTGGTCAGCTCTATTTATCTCAACATCCGTTTTCTGAAATGCTATACCTGGCTGCATTCCCGGCAGTCTATTTTACAAAATATAGTGGCGAAAATATTGTCACTTTGCGACACTCTTACTCCGCCCGGTGGACACTTTCTTCTCTGGACAGATAAACTAGTGATTTGGCGACAGGCGGTATCTGTTAAGCTCTATTTATCTCGACGATCAATACCTGAAATACTGCATTTCGAGCCGTCTACTTTTCAAATTATTGGGGACTTCGTTGAGGTTCGCAAGTCCGTTCATTTCACAAAATATAGTGGCGAAAATAATCATTTACTTTGAGTCACACACTCCGCCCGTTCTTCTCTGGTCGGATAAACTAGTGATTTGGCGGCAGGCGGTATCTGTTAAGATCTATTTATCTCGACGATCAATGCCTGAAATACTGCCAGACTGAATTTCGGGCAGTCTACTTTTCAAATTATTGGGGACTTCGTTGAGTTTCATTTGACACTTTCCTCTCTGGGGTCGGAAAGACTAGTGATCAGGCCACAGACGACATCCGATCAGCTCTATTTATCTCTACGATCGGTGCCTGAATACTGCCAGGCAGCCTTTTCAACTGTCTATTTTTCAAAGTTTTCTTGGGGAGTCGCCAAAACCCTCACAAGGACACGCTACTTTGGGGCTCACAAAGGTACTTCGTTGAGGTTCTCAAGTCCGTTCGTTTCCCATTTTGCTCAGATTTATTCATCTCGACAATCGGGGTCTGACTGAATACTGACAGACAGCATTTGCGACAGTCTATGTTTCAAAATTTTCTGAGGAAGGTCCCCCATACCCTTCATAAGTACACCCTACATTGGCTCTCGTGAGTTGGATTCGTCGAGGTTTGCAAGTCCGTTCGTTTGACACTTTACCTCAACGATCATTGCCTGAAATAATGCCAGGCTGCATTTTTGGCAGCCTGTTTTTCAAAATTTTTTGGAGGATTCCCCCCACCCCTAGTTGAAACCCCTGCCTTTGCCCCCCTAACCTTTGACTTTGCCCTAGCTTTGCCCCTCCAACGACCAACGGCTGGCGCCGCCACTGTTGGTGTATAATCGTAACATGTCAACTAGTAATTATTTGGAATATTATGTGGGTCGATGCAAATGGATAGAAATTGTCGGTTCATGAACTGCGACCGCTGGAACCATCCTGATCTTGTGTGCCGCGGGCGCCGAATAGCATTGATGAAACAAAAATATATGTTTATATCCCAAAGATTCCGGTTCCTTTCGATATTGTCAGATGCCGGATCGTAGCTTCCAGGAATATGGCCCATGATTGCATGAAAAACTGATATTTTTAGCCTGTTCTCTGCCCATGTCATCCAAACTGTGTATCTTACATGGAAACCGCTTGTTCAATCTAGCATCGATTTGGTCGAGCGAATTATGCAATTAAGGTTTGGTACATAGGGTCTTCTCTAGAAAACGCCATTTTGTCAGTTTTAAAATTTCATATTAGTCCGCGATTAATGTGATTTTTTTTACGAGACTCGCTAAACAGATTATCAATTCGAGAGATGGAAGTCCCCCTCACCCCGAGTAGAACGTAGAGCCGCTATCAGGGCAAAATTCACTCGAGGCATACTGAATGACGTATCGCTGTCTTCATTAGCCGTTTTGGTGCGAGAAAGTTGGACGCAAAACCTGATTTCCAAGATATTTAATTTTCGACTCCAGATGTGGACAAGGGTTGGGTGGGGCTTTGGTTATTTTTATTCCAAGCTTAATAAGGAGTAGGGTGGCCTCCCCAGTTTCCCCCAATACTAATGTTCCTTACACGCAAGTGGATTATTGAAATAAAATTGACTATATGTCTCGAAATGACCTAGTTTGTGTCTATATATCACTCTGTCGATCGACCGACTCCAGGTTTGCTTTTGATATTGCTTTATGAAATGATATCATTATGACAGACTGTTTATGACAATTTACAAGTCGAATCGGTATGCCATCTTAGTCTTTTTGTGGCAAACAATCCACAACGTATCCCATGAATATATGCATATGATTACTGTTGCATCGATAAGCAGATAGTCTTTGTGGAGCCACGGTGGTTAATTGGGCAAGATGCTGGCTTGTTAGTCTCGAGGTCGTGTGTTCGATCCATGCATTGGCCGAGATTTTCCGACGTGGTGTAACTTGTGCAGGACGGAGGGCCTGTGAAGGCCGACTGCTTTCTATAGTCGTTTGAATGTGACGAAAATCCGAGGTCCCGTGTATACACTGCTACACGTAAAAGATATGAGTAGGCCCGTATCTACAAAGGGGGGGGGGGGCAGAAATTGCTAACAATCATTAAAATATACACAGTTCCTTATATTAACCTAAAAAGCTATTTTTTTTGTTTGAATACTTATTTTAAAATGCTTATTAGACGCCTAGGTAACTACATAGCATGATGATTACAACTGTCTGTTAGAATGACCTTTCCGAAAATTTCCTCAAAATGTTCGCCCCCCTACCGAAAGGTAATGCCCCCCTGCTTAATGGTATCTAGATACGGGCCTGCCCCCTTTAAATATGTTGAATCGTTTAGGAAATTGAACATCTTCTTTACCCTAAATCTACTACAAATTAAGTTGTTGTATTTTGTCTATATATGTTGCTTCACTTTTTGTTATATTGTATTAGCTTGAAAACGTTGAGAGAATACTCTACGAAACGTCGCCTAAATAAATCAGTAGCTGTTTTTCAATAAGTATGTTTTTAGTTTATTTACAAATTAATTGTTTACGTGTGTTGACTCCGCCCCTGCCCCCCATTTCTTCTATATTTCTTATTATATGCATTCTGTGTATATATTGTATATTTGTTAATACATGTTATATATCGGTGTACAAAATTTTTGTTTTATGACCAGCATATTTATTGTATTTAATCGTTTCAACTGATTAGTATTTTTTCACTCTGTATCATTGTTAGTGTGATGTGTTATTTTATCTATCACGCCACATATTTTGTATTGTAATATCTATGGAGGTCAAGGGATTATATCTTTAATCTTTCTTAAATAAAGCTACTATTATTATCATGATTATGATTAGGATTATAGAAAATCCTTGAGTCTAGAGAAAGAGAGAGGCAGAGAGATGGGGTTTAACGTCCACTCATCACAAACTAGGTCATTTCGGGACTAGCATATGGTTTAATTTTATTTCAATAATTCGCTTGCGCGTAGGGGTCTTTAGCAGTGGGAGGAAACCGGAGTGTCCGCAGGGAACCCACGAGGTTGAGAAGGCGTCCCTATCCCTATGCCACATACGCTCACACCGGGGCTCGAAACCACAGCCGCAAGCCAGAGGTGACCGGCCAGCTAGAGGTCGAAGCGCGGCACTCTAGTTCACTACCCCCCCCCCCCCCCCCGAGTCTATAGAAATAGCCTGCTGTTAGAATCAATCTAAGAAAACATAATCCTTCTGTTGGGACCAGTCTAATAAAAGTCCGCTCGACACGACACAAACTAGGTCATTTCGGGACTAACATATGGTTATATTATATTTCAATAATTCGCTTGCACGTAGGGGTCTTTAGCAGATTGGACAGGCGACCCTACTCCTTGTCACGTACAACCGGGGATTCGAAACCACGCCAGTTGACTCAATGAGCGGCTTTATGATACAGTGCGCACGTGCTAACCATTCGGACATCCAACCCTCCCATACGTCTCGAAGTGTTTAGTTTGATTAGAGCTAATCCCACTTAACATTGTTGTAATAGATCAAATTTCTGTTCCAAATTATGACTGGCCAACAGTTCGATTAATAACCAATAGCTAACTGCGTAACAATATCATTACGCTTTAAACAGCGCTACAAATTGGACCAAATATGTTTATAATACATAATGTTACGTCATTACTCACGATTTCTATGGCCTGGATAAGTTAATTTCTAATTAATTATTTAGAAAACATTTCATGCCTAAAGAAAGGCTTGCAATAGGGAGATTTAGCTCTTTACATAATAATGCTTCAATTGATTTTTATCAGAATTCGACCCACTAACCCATTAATAAAATGAATATGATTCACTTAAATGACATGAACTTGGATTTTGTCAGAATTCAGCTCACTCATTAACTAAAAAAAAATAATAGGCTACAGTTCAACTTGAGCTGACAGGTAATCGAATTTATTGTGATTATTTCTCATAAATACATAAATCATTTCAAGACATTTTCATATTCATTCCTTTCTACGATGGCTAATGCACAATTACAATCTAAGTTTATTCCTGCAGCAAAAGGTGACATATACCTAGGTATTGCTGGTTTTAAGTATAGACTGAATAAGAGAAAGAATAACGCCTTATTGATATGGCAGTGCTGTGAAAAAAGCAAGGGGTGTAGGGCTACATTATCTATCATTAACGATATAATTGCAAGAAAAGGCGTCGACCACAACCACCAACCAGTCCATTACGATATACAATAAGTAGTTACAGTGTTATAAAAAGCATCTTTAAAATTGCACTTCAATTCTCAATGTCTGTTCTACGCTTCTTGTTTTATGTTCTACTATTTATACATTAATATTAAAAAATAAATCTTATTTTATAGATTGCAGAATTGATGCAGTCCCCAAAAAACCTCGGCGAGTCGAAATGAACCATCTAGCGTGCCCAAATCACGACGAGATTGGCGGGGCGCCCATCCAATGTCACTTGCTTTTATGGGCGCCTCGTGTCGTTTGATATGCCCCCCCCCCCATCCACGCACACACACACAAATGGCGAGGCACCTCGAAATGAATCACGATATGATTGTCGGGTCGCACATAACGCCGAGCGAGATTGGTTGGGCGTTCACGACTTGGTG
This sequence comes from Patella depressa, assembly GCA_948474765.1. Lineage (NCBI taxonomy): Eukaryota > Metazoa > Mollusca > Gastropoda > Patellidae > Patella > Patella depressa. Next base: position 53,633,219 of record OX419715.1, on the reverse strand, counting down.
AATTGGGCGCCCAAACCGGTATGATTGGTGGAGTGCTTCATCCCAGAGGGGCGCCCATAATGCCGAGATTGGTGGCCCGTCCATGGCGAGATCATGGGCGTCCAATCAAAAAATTTAGATATTTTCTCAGCCACTTTAATTTTTATTAAAATATTGATCTTTTAAAGCTGCAATTTCATATTTTTATGCTATATTTGTAAAATTTATTAAATTAAAGCCTTAAAATAGATGGTATCTATAAACAGTCCTACCGTGTTTAAGAATAATCCTATTAATCTTATAATTATTCATTATTGCCAGTTGAGAAATTGGCAAAAATGCCATTTTCAACTTCAAATTCAAACGTTTGATGATAGCTATTGCATGGGGGGGGGGGGGGCAATAGAAAAAAGGGAGGTAATTGTGTTATCATTTCTGTGTTAATGAGTTATAAAAGTGGGGAATAATGCCTATGATAGTATAGTATTGAGCAATGGCAAGACACCTCAAAATGAATCACACGATATGATTGCCGGGTCGCACATAACGCCGAGCGAGATTGGTTGGGCTTCGACGGCTTGGTGAATTGGGCGCCCAAACCGGCATGATTAATTGAGCGCCTCATCCCAGAGGGGCGCCCATAATGCCGAGATTGGTGGCCCGTCCATGGCGAGATCATGAGCATCCAATCAAAAACCGACCGCATACTGACGCCCGAAGATATTTACCATTAGAAAACCAACCGGAGATTGTAGGAAATTTATCAGGTCAAATTGACGATGAGGGTGAGATTGATTCAAGCCCACACAGGCCGTGATTGGGGTAAATGCTTTTCACTACAGAGAGAGGAATACATGGCCATGTCTTTGCACTAAAATGTGTATGAGGTTGACCACAAACTTGAAGAAGCATACTAAAAACATGTAACTTACAGTTGCCGTACATGTCACCGAAGCCAACCTGATAACGCCGTTATCTTTCCGCCTCAAAATCATGAATATTTACCAAAATTTGGCATAATATATTAATTCAAACCCTCTTCGTCCATTCTAGACCAAAAAATCAACAAAAATGGGCATGCAAGAGGGGAAAAAAGAGACAGAGATAGAAATGCTATAAATAGACGAACTACAATTTGTGAAATTTAATGGTGGTCTGCCTCCCAATGTGCATCTGGGTAATACTGTTGATATTACAGCGGAGGGATAGGGGGTGTAAAGTGTCTGTCTGCAGAGCAATCATTGTGTCGGAAGTGAGATTTTCATCCCAGTCAACTTCAAATCCTCGTAGCAAAAAAATCTAAACGGTCAACGCCATACAAATTTATGATGGGGAGATTGCCAAATGTGGTCCTCATTGTGCATATAAAGATTGGAACCAACGAAATGTTGAGCAAAAAGCTACAATCTGTGATGTTACAGCCATTTAAAATTTAAGTCAAAGGGCAAATAATTACTAAATAAGTCCTGATATGGCGACAAGCATGGAATTTAGATATTTTCTCAGCCACTTATGAATGGAAAGTGTCAGAAATGGTAAGAATACTGTTTTTTTTTTATTGCTCAGCAGTAAGTTTTGTGACTATTTCATATCAAAATAGCCATTATTGGGGGTATCTGTTGGACGAGTGTGAATTTGGGGGTAAATGTTAACATTTTGTTGCATGATGTCCATATATGTCCATGACTACAACGTTAAAGGTTTGTGTCGGAATGGAGCGACGGTTTGTTCCAGGGAGTATGAACGTAAATACCCGGATGTTCACTATGTTATCACTCCAATCAATCCGTGCCGAACTGTTTTAAAACGTACACAAATATTAAATTTTCTCACCCAATTAATAAAAATAATAATAAAGATCTATGGACCGACTTATCTCCAGGCCCCTCTTTCCACGTAAAGGTTATAGAATAATTTATTTTGACATGTCAGCTATCTCGACCGCAGTGTCTCTACGTCTACCTCCTTTACCACAGGGACTTGAAGTGATTAAAATAAAACTTCTTACTACTGCTTGACTATAATATAGTATTAGTATATAACTATATAATAAAGGGAAGTCAGATGCCATCTTTGTTATGACTTTTTTATGATGTATCGTCTGCTGTCATCTCACTTGTCGATATTCAACTTGGCGAGCCAGGAAGTGATAGGGCCTACGAAGCGAGACCGCTGTTGAGCGAGACTTGGTCACAAGGTTCCTATGTACATATCGAGTAATGATAGGTTTATAAAGGGACCTTATTTCGGGTTACTTCCGGGCTCGCCAAGTTGAATATGGACAAGTGATAGCTTTTTAAGTTTGATTTGTTATTAATAACGCTGTAAAAGGACCAATTTAATTACATCGGAAGGTGAATAATGATCAAATAAAGTCTCGTTGGCAATAAAAATGACATGAAGTGTCAGAACTAGTGAGTATTGTGAGATGACAGCAGACGATATATCATAAAAAAGTCATAACAAAGATGGCATCTGACATCACTTTATTATATAGTTATATACTAATACTATACTATTATAGTCAAGCAGTAGTAAGACGTTTTATTTTAATCCCTTTAAGTCCTTTACCTTCGCTTTCTCTTTTAATTTTTATTAAAATATTGATCTTTTAAATTAGTGCAATGTCCACAATACGTATTCCTATATAGTAGATTTGTTAAATTGTATTAGAAATTTATGGAACTAAGTAATAAAGAGTGTAGAGAAATGAATGGGGTTTTTTAAACAATAAAAGTGAACAGAAAACAATAGCCCGCAGAATTATATGTTCTGGTATTTTTATTTATTTGTTTATTATTTTATTTTAGGAAATTAGGGAAAGGAAAGTGAAGAAAAATTAATAGCCTACCTAAAATGTTGTATTTCTATTTACCGCCCGGTATTTTTTTTATTTGTTAATTATTTTTAGAAATATATGGAACTGAAAAGGGAAGAGAAACTAAAAACAGCCTGCAGAAAATGTTGTATTTTTATTTATTTATTATTTGTTTTAGAAAATTATTTTAGTGATCCCGTACTCTACTTTCACTTTCAATTTAATTTCCAGTATAATATTTGATATTTTAAATTATGTCCCGAATGTGTATTCTATAGTGCATATGACTAATATATTTATAAATTGAAATCTTGCCTTACTGTCCTAAAGTTTACTTCACTTATTGAGGCCTATGTCATAGAGTATTAGAAAAAAAGGTAAAAGTAATAAAAGTAGACGCAGAGACACTGGGGTCGAGATCACTGACATGTCAAAATAAATAAAGGGGCCCGGAGATAAGTCGGTCCATGGATCTTTATTATTATTTTATTAAACTAGGGTTGGGTTAAGGTTGTGAGGTTGGTTACTTTGAAAGGGAGGGCCGAAAATTGCCTGGTTAGCTGTCTCTACTTCCACCTTGTGTATCTCAAGTTTTTCATGAAGAACCTCATACATGCTTTTGGGCAAGAGTTTGCCACATGTTGCTCCATCTGTGGCAGAAGGCGTTTTACCCAACAAATATTTGGGAAAAAGTTACAGCCGGTCTAAGAGACGAGAATTAACATTGAAGTCAATGGGGAAATAATGAGTGATCTGTGGCAATGTATCTAGGTCTATGCCGGAACTAACATGGCTGACAAGGTCCCGTGTCGGTACGCTGTCACGTGATCAGTGCGGACTCTAGTTTCTATATTTAGCCCTGTGTATATAGTACACTTTTATGATCGAATGCAGGGCGAAAGTTATTTTTAGTCTTTCTCTCGCTTTCCCTTTCCCTCTTTTTCAAGGCGATTTTGTTGCCTTTTTGGTGTAGAATCGAAGTAAAGGCTTTGAAAATACATTTTCTATCAGGTTTTGGTGAATATTCATGATTTTGAGGCGGAAGGATACAAGAGTTGTGAGGTTGGTTACGTTGAAAGGGAGGGCCGAAAATTGCATGTTTTAAGTGATCTGAAGCCTGTCTCGACGTGCTAAAAATAGGAAGGGAGATACCCTTGCAGTGTACGCCATCTTTTCCCTGATAGCTATATCGGTCGTTTGGCGATTGATAGATTTGTCTTGGTGTCAGAATCATCGCTGAATTTGGCAAGTATAGTGTTTGCTTGATTTTAAGATTTTATAGGCTATGTAGAAAAGTAAACCCACCTGGATAGACAAATCGTAGGTCTGTGCTATAGTTAAGATATAAGCTTTATCAACCGTCATCATATTTACGGGCAGATAATTTCTGTGATAGAACAGAGGTTGTATGGGGAAATATTTAATGAGAAAACTGTTGTGCCTTTGGTGTCTGTCCCTTTTATATAGTTTGAGTTATTGCGAAGGCGTCTTGATGGCGACACCCCTCTGTGCTATGTGGAAGTAGGTGTAGCGTAACTCCTAAATATTAGTACAATAGTAGAAGCTAGGGTACTTTGTTTGAATTACAATGTGTTATAAAAATACTTCCTCGTCAGTGTCGGATAGAGATAAAGAGTGATCCTAGGCAATTGCACTTAAGAAAACACCCCACCCCCATCTCGCATCCTCAGCGACTGATGTTTAATCTCGCTTTGGTAGATCCACCCGCTACCAAACTCTACGATCTGAGCTTGTAAAAACACGTACCGTACAGCGGGTTGTGGGTTAGGCTTTAACGTGGTAGAGGCTTTAAGATATTCGGAGCCGCTCAGTTAGTAAGACACTGGATCGCTAACCAGGACGTCTCAGGTTTGCTCACGGTGTTGGACGAGTAATTTTCTCCAGATTTGCTGACGCAGTTACGTCTTGTCTGTGTTGCAGAACGGGGGACGGACAGTGTTTAGTTGTTCGTTTGGGGTGGAAAACCGAGGTCCTGTTTACACGCTGGCATGCACGGTCCATTGACAGTTGGAATGCGATATAAGAATAGAAGGTCCTGTCATTGTACATGGCGTAGACTGCGTCCGTCTTCATAAACTCTGTTGGGACGTTAAACCCCATTACATTTCATTTCCTTATCGATTACCAGCGTTCCATGACTTTCCGCTACATCCTTCCGCTTTGTTAACGGGATAGAATAACAGTTTTTAACGGATTTCTTTTTTACATATCTGGTTTGGGAAGTTTGGGTCATAAGAGGATGAATCCTTTTTTCAGCCCGTTCTTCTTTTTTTTTTCTTTTTTTTTTTTTGAAACTTGTTAAAGGTTACAGTTTTTAAAACAAATTATATTTTCATATTTGGTGCAGCATTGGGATCTTGTTGACAGCAATATTCCTGTTGGATGGGAGAGGACAAATCCTATTTTTTTACATCATCCTCGGACTTCGTTTTCCAAGTTTTACTATTGCCCAAACTACCCCTCAACTACTTTAGGATAAGCCAATGTGCCATGCATTACTGATTTTCTTTACGTTTAGATCACTGAATAAGAATTTTCAAAGGAGTGAAGTTACAGAACATTTTGGAAATACAAGAAGAAGTTGTAACCATGTCTGTTTTAACACCTTGTTACAACCAAAACCAAGGGAGTGAAATCCCGTCAAAAACGATATTGCAAGACAAGAAAAGTCAGGGGCCGTTTGAATCAAAGCTCGAATCAAAAGTTGAGAGCAATCCACCAAAATTGGGCACAAAAGACGGCAGAAAGGAAATAAAATCAAAGATTTTCGATATGCCGATCACTGAAGAAGTGAATGCTACGTCTATGGAGCAAGAACATAGAACTGCCGTTCCTGAACGAACAGAACTTATCAAGAAACGTTCGATTGATTCGAATAAAGAAAATGATGAACATAAAAGGTTGAAGTCAGAAAATCTCACACTAAAAGAAGAAATATGTAATCTTCAAGAGGGGGTCAGAAAATTGGAAAGACGTATATATGATCACCAAAAAGGTAATGTGCCATTATGTTTTCGCTATCGTTAATTATTATTCCTCGCCGAACGAAGTTAGGAAGGGATATTGAAACGGGGCTCGTCCGTCCCAAATTCGTTTCCGGAGCATATCTCATAAACCGTTCGAGATATCTTTCTGAAACTTTGTACACACATTAACCTGTTACAGTAGCTGTGGCTTTTGTTAATTAGGAATTTCTGGGATTTATGTTTTTATACGCCCACATTTTGATGTGGACGTATATTGTCGTCGCCCCTGTCCTTCCGTCCGTCCACAATTTGTTTGTAGACTCTCTACAGGTCACAATTCTTATCCGATTTTGACGAAACTTCAAATATAGGTTTATCCCCATAAGATCTCGGCTGCTTTCGATATTGGCATGTATCGGATCCAAACTTCATGGATTTAGCTTGTGGACCCTATAGAGGTCACAATTTTGAACCGATTTGTATGAAACTTGAAATGCATGTTTATAACCCAAAGATCTTGGTTCCTGTCGATATTTGCACCCATCGGATCGTAACTTCCTGAATTATAGCCCCTGATTGTCTGAAAAATCGCCCTTTTTAGCTTGTGGTCCCTCTGGAGGTCAAAATTATTATCCGATTTAAAAAAACGTTTGATTATATCACCGTTACATGGTAATGAAGATTGAGTTCAAATTTCGTGAAAATCGGACCAAAATTGATAGACAAAATGGCCGCCGTTTGTACGCGATTAGTGTGAAAATATGTTATATCAAGGTTGTGGACCCTATAGAGGTCACAATTTTGAACAGATTTTGATGAAACTTGACATGCATGTTTGTAACCCAAAGATCTTGGTTCCTTTCGATATTTGCGCCCATTGATTCGTAACTTTCTGAATTATGGCCCCTGATTGTACGAAAAATCACCCTTTTTAGCTTGTGGTCCTACTGGAGGTCAAAATTATTATCCGATTTAAAAAACCCGTTTGATTATATCACCGTTACATGGTAATGAAGATTGAGTTCAAATTTCGTGAAAATCGGACCAAAATTGACAGACAAAATGACCGCCGTTTGTACTCGATTAGTGTGAAAATATGTTATATCAAGGTTGTGGACCCTATAGAGGTCACAATTTTGAACCGATTTTGATGAAACTTGACATGCTTGTTTATAACCCAAAGATCTTGGTTCCTTTCGATATCTGCGCCCATTGATTCGTAACTTTCTGAATTACGGCCCCTGATTGTAGGAAAAATCACCCTTTTTAGCTTGTGGTCCCACTGGAGGTCAAAATTATTATCCGATTTAAAAAAAACGTTTAATTATATCACCGTTACATTTTACGCGAATAGTGTGAAAATATGTTATATCAAGGTTGTGGACCCTATAGAGGTCACAATTTTGAACCGATTTTTATACGCCCACATGGAAATGTGGTCGTATATTGCCGTCGCCCCCGTCCGTCCGTCTGTCGGTCCGTCCGTCCGTCCGTCCGTCCGTCCATCGTCCACAATTTCTTGTGAACGCTCTAGAGGCTAAAGTTAATATCCGATTGACTTGAAATTTATACACGGTGTTTAAGGTCGTGAGACGAAGAAGCCTATGGATTTTCAGCGATATCCGATAATTACTACCAGAGTTATGACCCTTGATCACTTTGAAAAATCTTGTGAACGCTCTAGGGGCTATAGTTAATATCCGATTGACTTTAAATTTATACACAGTGTTTAAGGTCAGGAGACGAAGAAGCCTATTGATTTTCGGTGATATCTGATAATTACTGCCAGAGTTATGACCCTTGATCACTTTGAAAAATCTTGTGAACGCTTTAGAGGCTAAAGTTAATATCCAATCGACTTTAAATTTATACACAGTGGTTAAGGTCGTGAGACGAAGAAGCCTATTGATTTTCAGCGATATCCGATAATTACTACCAGAGTTACGACCCTTGATCACTTTGAAAAATCTTGTGAACGCTCTAGAGGCTATAGTTAATATCCGATTGACTTTAAATTCATACACAGTGTTTAAGGTCATGAGACGAAGAAGCCTATTGATTTTCGGTGATATCTGATAATTACTGCCAGAGTTATGACCCTTGATCACTTTGAAAAATCTTGTGAACGCTTTAGAGGCTAAAGTTAATATCCGATTGACTTTAAATTTATACACAGTGTTTAAGGTCATGAGACGAAGAAGCCTGTTGATTTTCGGTGATATCCGATAATTACTACCAGAGTTATGACCCTTGATCACTTTGAAAAATCTTGTGAACACTCTAGAGGCTATAGTTAATATCCGATTGACTTTAAATTTATACACAGTGTTTAAGGTCATGAGACGAAGAAGCCTATTGATTTTCGGTGATATCTGATAATTACTGCCAGAGTTATGACCCTTGATCACTTTGAAAAATCTTGTGAACGCTTTAGAGGCTAAAGTTAATATCCGATTGACTTTAAATTTATACACAGTGTTTAAGGTCATGAGACGAAAAAGCCTATTGATTTTCGGTGATATCCGATAATTACTACCAGAGTTATGACCCTTGATCACTTTGAAAAATCTTGTGAACGCTCTAGAGGCTAAAGTTAATATCCGATTGACTTTAAATTTATACACAGTGTGTAAGGTCATGATAAGAAGAAGCCTGTTGATTTTCAGCAATATCCGATTTTCCTGCCCGAGTTATGACCCTTGATCACTTTGAAAAATCTTGTGAACGCTCTAGAGGCTAAAGTTAATATCCGATTGAATTTAAATTTATACACGGTGTTTAAAGTCATGATACAAAGAATCCTATTGATTTTCAGCAATATCCGATAATTACTGCCAGAGTCATGACCCTTGATCACTTTGAAAAATCTAAAGTTAATATCCGATTGACTTTAAATTTATACACACTATTTACGGTCATGATACAAAATAGCCTATTTATTTTCAGCGATATCCGATAATTACTGCCAGAGTTATGACCCTTGATCACTTTGAAAAACCCTGTGAATGCTCTAAAGGCTAAAGTTAATATCCGATTGACTTCCAATAATTACTGCCTTTGAAAAATCTTGTGGACGCTCTAGAGGCCAAGGTTAACATCCGTTGACTTTAGATTTATACACAGTGTTTAGGGTCATGATACGAAGAATCCTATTTGATTTTCAGTGATATCTGATAATTTCTGGCAGTTGATCACTTTGAAATATCTTGTGGACAAAGGCCTTGAGACAAACCATCAAAACTATTCTAATCATTTCTGATAATTATTTAATGGGCTATTACTCGTAATAAGATTATCATGTGTTGTAAATGTTCTCCTTACTGATAAAAGAAACAATATGCGACAACCCTTGTTGACTGCCCGGACGACTTAGCTGTTGTGGGCGTATGTTTCGTTGCCTGGCAACCTATCTTGATGAAACTTGACATGCATGTTGATAACCCAAAGATCTTGGTTCCTTTCGATATTTGCACCCATCGGATCTTAACTTCCTGAATTATGGCCCCTGATTGTCCGAAAAATCATCCTTTTTATACGCCCACATTTTCATGTGGACGTATTATGTCGTCGACCCTGTCCGTCCGTCCACAATTTGTTTTTTGACTCTCTACAGGTCACAATTCTTATCCGATTTTGACGAAACTTGAAATATAGGTTTATCCCCAAAAGATCTCGGCTGCTTTCGATATTGGCATGTATCGGATCAAAACTTCATGGATTATGGCCCCTGATTGTACGAAAAATCACGTTTTTAGCTTGTGGACCCTATAGAGGTCACAATTTTGAACTGATTTTGATGAAACTTGGTTCCTTTCGATATTTGCGGCTATCGGAATGTAATTTCCTGAATTATGGCCCCTGATTGTCCGAAAAATCACCCTTTTTAGCTTGTGGTCCCTCTGGAGGTCACAATTATTATTCGATTTAAAAAACCGTTTGATTATATCACCGTTACACCCTAAGGGAGGTTGAGTTCGAATTTCGGGAAAATCGGACGAAAATTGCCATACAAAATGGCCGCCGTTTGTACGCGAATACTGTTAAAAAATGGTATATCAAGGTTGTGGACCCTGTGGAGGTCACAATTTTGATTCGATTTTGATGAAACTTGAAATTCATGGTTGTAACTCAAAGATCTTGCTTCCTTTTGATATTTGCGCATATCGGATTGTAACTTCCTGAATTATGGCCCCTGATTATACGCAAAATCGCCTTTTTTTTAGCTTGGAGGTCACAATTATTATTCGATTTAAAAAAAACGTTTGATTATATCACCGTTACACCCTAAGGGAGGTTGAGTTCGAATTTCGGGAAAATCGGACGAAAATTGCCATACAAAATGGCCGCCGTTTGTATGCGAATACTGTTAAAAAATGGTATATCAAGGTTGTGGACCCTGTGGAGGTCACAATTTTGATTCGATTTTGATGAAACTTGAAATTCATGGTTATAACCCAAAGATCTTGCTTCCTTTCGATATTTGCGCATATCGGATCGTAACTTCCTGAATTATGGCCCCTGACTATACACAAAATCGCCTTTTTTTAGCTTGGAGGTCACAATTATTATCCGATTTAAAAAAAAAACGTTTGATTATATTACCGTTACACCGTAAGGAAGGTTGAGTTCGAATTTCGGGAAAATCAGACCAAAATTGCCATACAAAATGGCCGCCGTTTGTACGCGAATACTGTTAAAAAATGGTATATCAAGGTTGTGGACCCTGTAAAGGTCACAATTTTAATTCGATTTTGATGAAACTTGAAATTCATGGTTATAACCCAAAGATCTTGGTTCTTTTCGATATTTGCGCATATCGGATTGTAACTTCCTGAATTATGGCCCCTGGTTATACGCAAAATCCCCCTTTCTCTAGCTTGTGGTCCCTCTGGAGGTCACAATTATTATCCAATTTAAAAAAAAAACGTTTGATTATATCACCGTTACACTGTAAGGAAGGTTGAGTTTGAATTTCCGGAAAATCGGACCAAAATTGACAGACAAAATGGCCGCCGTTTGTACGCGAATACTGTTAAAAAAAATGATATATCATGGTTGTGGAGCCTGTATAGGTCACAATTTTAATTCGATTTTGATGAGGAAGGTTGAGTTCTAATTTCGTGAAAATCGTACCAAAATTGCCGGACGAAATGGTAGCCGTTTGTACGCGAATAGTGTAAAAAATATGGTATATCATGGTTGTGGACTCTCTACAGGTCACAATTCTTATCCGATTTTGATGAAAAGTCACATTTCTAGGTTGTGTACCGTCTCACGAAGATCATTGTCGGTTTCGAATTTCATTAATATCAGACTGGAACTGACCAACTAAATGGCTGCTCCCAATACAGTATGAAATACAGGACTTAAAGATGTAGGAAAAATCACTTTCGGTATTGCTTGTTCTCTGTCCATCTCTCGAAAATGTGGGCGTATCCTGCCTGGCAGTGCCAGCCTATCTTTTAGATAGTGATCCATCTGGAGGTCAAAATTATTATCCGATTTCAAAAACCGTTTGATTGTATCACCGTTACATGGTAATGAAGGTTGAGTTCAAATTTTGTGAAAATCAGACCAAAATTGACGGACAAAATGGCCGCCGCTTGTACCCGAAAAGTGTAAAAATATGGTATATAGATTGTGGAACCTGTAGAGGTCACAATTTTAAATCCATTTTGATAAAATTTGAAATACATGTTTATAACCTAAAGATCTTGGTTCCTCTCGATATTTGCGCATATCGGACCATAACTTCCTGAATTATGGCCCCTGATTGTATACGATCACCTTTATTAGATTTTGGTCCCTCTGGAAGTCAAAATTATTACCCGATATAAAAAAACATTTGATTATATCACCGTTACAATGTAATGAATGTTGAGTTCGAATTTCATGAAAATCGGACCAAGACTGACAGACAAAATGGCCGCCGCTTGTACACGAATACTATAAAAAAAATATGGTATATCAAGGTTGTGAACCCTGTAGAGGTCACAATTTTAATCTGATGTTGATAAAACTTGAAATGCATGTTTATAACCCAAAGATCTTGGTTCCTTTTGATATTCAACGGATAATATCGGATTGTAACTTCCTGAATTATGGCCCCTGATTGTACGCAAAATAGACTTTTTTAGCTTGTGGTCCATCTAGAGGTCTCAATAATTATCCAATTTTAGAAATAATATTAAAAATGTTTCGTATACTAAACGTTAGCATGGGGCAGAATTTTATAAAAACCAAACAAATTCTAATGATTTTCTGATAATTACTTAATATGCTACAACTCTTGTTGACTGCCCGGACGATTTAGCTGCTGTGTGGACGTGTGTTTCGTTGCCTGGCAACCTATTTTTTGTGTTTCCATGGAAACAAATTTGACTTAGTTTTTGATGTATAAATTTGTTACCGGAACATATCTCATAAACCGTTTGAGATATCTTCCTGCAACTTTGCACACACATCAACCTATTATAGTTATGCCTTTTGCCATTTAGAAATTTCTTGGATTTATATTTTTTGTGTTTCCATGGCTCGTCCGTCCCGAATTCGTTTCCGGAGCATATCTCATAAACAGTTTAAGGTATCTATTTGAAACTTTGTACACACATCAACCTATTACAGTAGTTGTGTCTTTTGCTATTTAGGAATTTCTGGGATTTATTTTTTTGTGTGTTTCCATGGAAACAAATTTGATTTAGTTTTTGGTGTACAATTTTGTTTCCGTACATATTTCATAAACCATGCAAGATATCTTCATGATACTTTGTACATACATAGACCTATTACTGAAGTGGTGCCTCGTAAAGCTCATTTAATTATTCATCATTAATTTTAAAAATCTCGCGTGTAATAAATTATGTACATACGTATACATTTATTAGTGTTGCAGAGAGGAGGAAACGTGAATAAACGTGAGGATTGTACTAAATCATTTACATGCCAGTGTAAATATGCAATGTCTGCAGTACAAACCTAAAGATACTTTGCATAAATTATAGTATATCAAGAATAGTAATAGTTTACACTATACATACATTTAAAATAGTGCCGATGAATCATTAATTTGTAACAAAGGAATGTATAAAGAAAGTGGCGAGCTAGTTTGCAGATAATTCAATAATATATACATACAAGTACATACCCTATAAAATAGGGGTTTATAATAATACTGAATATTTCCAAGAGTTTGACCATATATAATATGAGACAGTGATACAATGTGCTCCTTGTACCAAGGTTAAGATGCAAGTGAAATTTGAAAGAGAAGCTGAGATGTGATTAGTTTAGTGACTTGAGCATATTTGTTGTTTTAGAGTGAATAACATATTTTATTTCATCGAGAAGCAAGAAAACTTATATTTTCACGAATGCGTAGCATGAGTGAAAATATAAACGTTTTCTTGCTTAGATAGTGTGATAGTGTATATTTGTATTTATTTTATGATTTTACAATCATTTTAGTTAAAGCAACATGGACTACTTTGTCCGCCAGTTGAATAACACTTTTATTTCACTGATAAAACGCGGTATTCCACTACTGATCATAAAATAAATACAAATATACACTTATGGGTCGCCGTTTGTAAAATAATCATTTAACTTTATCTATAGCAAAAAAATTTAGATTTAACTCCGAATATATATATTTAGATAAATATTAGAACAAAAATAGCATATATGTAAATATCAAAAAATATTGTAGCTAAAAGTCGAGTTTTTGGTCTATGAAAAACTTTAAATGTTATATCTTGATTTCACATCGCTTAGTTAAATATATAGCTAAATGTGCTGTTCCTCGTAGGTATAAATGCTAAATACTAAATCACTGAAAAATCTAAAGTTAAATATTTAGCTAAATATATAAACATTTAGCTAAATATATAAACATTTAGCTAAATATATATATTTAGTTAAATATATAAACATTTAACTAAATATATAACATTTAGCTAAATATATAAACATTTAACTAAATATATTTATTTAGTTAAATATATAAACAGTTAACTAAATATATAAATATCATGCTAAATATATATGTTTAGCTAAATGTATAAATATTTAACTAAATATATATTTGTGGTCCCGCCAATATTTCTATTATCGTAAGCGACACAAAAAAACTGTGCATCAAATGATGACGTGTACCCAACACGTTAACCCGTAATATGTCGTGAACTTACCATATTTATGAGTGATCGATGTCCAACGTTAAATATATGTAGGCATTATTAACGGATTGCGGATGTAAGAACTAAGCTGAGCGTTCAGGTACCAGATAGTACTGTGTTGTGCAGTCAATGGAAAGTTGTACACTACGTCATAGTTTAGTGTGAAGTAGCTTACAACAATAATTATTTTACAAACGGCGTGGTACGGTTGCGCTTTGTAAATTTAACTATATGTTTAGTTAAATATATAATTATTTAGTTAAATATTTAATTATTTAGTTAAATATATAAATATTTAGCTAAATATATATTATTTAGCTAAATATATAAATGTTTAACTAAATATTTTAACATTTAACTAAATATTTTAACATTTAACTAAATATATATATTTAGCTAAATGTTTAAACATTTAACTAAATATTTAGCTAAATATTTATATATCATCAAATCTCTTGTTTTCGTCTTAATATTCAATGCTAAATGTTAAATATGAAAATAGAGACAAATCAAGAAATATTTATATATATTATGTTAAATATTGAGTTTTTGTTGTATTTTTAGTTTAAATATTAAAAGTGAAAAATTTGCACAAAAGTCGAGATTAAACTATATATATAAATTTAAATTAAATCTAGTGTTTTTTGCTATATAAAAAACTAAATAATTAATTTACAAACGGCGCCCCATATACACTATCACACGGTCGTCACGATTGTCGAGTCATTCTAACCCTTGAACATTTTAGCTAAGCAAGCAAATCTGGTGATCATTTTCGAGCCGATAAATATTGAGATTTCACATTTTCAGACGAGATAATTGGGCCATTGTCTTCACAATTTGGCATTTAATATGTATACATGTACTTAATCTTGTTACTTTAATTATACCTACATTCCGTTCAGTTTTATTTTTCGGTTGTTTTTTCCGCTTCATCTCGACGGATTGGACCAATCTGATCCCGCAGTGAATATTCGCTTTGCCGCTACAATCACTGATAAGCATGACATCGACGAGACTTAATGAGTTCGGCATATTAACTTTTTTACTCCGACAAATTAAATAAATAAATAAAGACGTTTGAAGTATTTGTAGTTAAAAAATATTTTCTATTTAATGTAAATGGGTATTAAAATGAGTAAAATGCATCATTTTGCCCGAAGCAGTTAGGTGTTATGTAAACAATGCACGAGCCGTTGAGCCAATGACTGACGCCACGTGAAGTCAACGAACGTGTTGTGGACAGTCATCTGTTACAGAGATAATTCGTAAGTAATTCTCTGTGAAACAGATTGGGATTGGACATCAAAATAAACGGGTCGAATTTTTATGTAATTATAATAATAATTGTATACATACACTTACAGTCGGATAACCGACTAGTACTTTATAAATAAAATAAAACCAAGTACGAACAATCCAAACCATTAGGCAAAAATCGAAGTCCTAAAGAACGTAATAGGCAAAATAGTTAGGCAAAGTAGTGTAATCAGCAAATGGACTGTTCATCGTGTACGAAATACACAACAAATGTTACTAAGTTTGATAAACTTAAAAGACTAATGCTGTAGAACTGTACAATCACATATTTATATGGAATTAATGCTAATCACTTATCGAGATTTCTATCTATATGTTTATAACAATAAAGTGATAATATTTTGAAAGAATAGAATAGTTATTGCCCCAGATGGCCCTGAGAGTTTAAATGAATTATCATAAATGTATCATCATAAATATTCATGAAGATTTAAATTATATCAGCCAATAGCTATTACGTCAGATATAATTTAGACTATCCTTTGAATTCCAACAATGAAGGGATTGACAACTGGTCGGATCGCTCTCTTTCTATTAAATATTTGTTGAATTATGTATGTTTAATAAATCACATAGATCATAAATAACGTCGTCACACACGCCGGGCTAATTGGAAACTTTGCCGTGCTTGCTACATTTCAAAATGTGTCTATCGGACATAAAATTTCAGAATTCAGGTTCAATTTCAGATAATTCTTTTATAATATAGTACCTGCTGTGTTCATATTTTTCATTTTAGACATTGACGATGAAGATGAAATCGAAGCTATTGTCAACGAATTTGGCTCTCAACCATACACTGGAATCATGCCTAAAGAGTATTACAATAGAATTCAACGTCATTTGGATTTCCTTATGGGAGATCTAGATCCCAAGCACTTATTGAAATCTCTGCTTTTGAGACACGTCATTAACAAAGATGACGTAGGCACACTCAAATCTGCCCTACACAGCCGTGGAAGAAGGGCATGCGCTGAAGCTTTGATATTTGTTATCTTAAGATGTACATTATCTGTTTATAAGCAGTTTTTGATTTGCTTAGAAGAAAATGGCTATTTTTCTGCCATGAAGAAATTAGAACCCGGAATCGGTAGGTTTCTTCCGTATTCTCAAAGATATATTATCATAATAGTATTGTTGTATTGACTTTTATTTTATTGCTGAGTGCTACCATTAAGACATGTTGTGAAGACGCCAATGTCTAATGAATTTTTATTCCATTAACTAAAGATTCCTCGCATCCTCTGTGGAACTTGATATTTATTATTACAAATCTATTAATTGAAGAAGAAAAAACATTCTAATGTTATTTGAGCCCAGCTGTACTCGGCTAACGGTTTCCTAAAATAAAACCTCTCTGGCTTATTCATAAAGATATGAACTTAAACATTTTCTGTACTTTTAATATCCAGAGTTCTATGAAGGAAAGATTAAGTTTTCTAATCAGAAACACCATTTTATTAAAAATCAGAAGAGTCCGGAGTATAAAGAGCGTGTTAAACTCTTTGAAGAGAATATAGAGAAGTTATACAAAACAGTTCCAGGCGAACAAGTTGTCGGTGTCAGGGCCTTGACGTAAGTAACTCATATTGCTATCGTACCAATTGTTGATTGTTGGTCGTTTCATTTGCATGAGCCAGTATAGCAATTTATCCATCGTTAATGACATTGGCGCCGTGGCTTAATGATCTTAAAGACCCCGGAAGCAGTGGCAGTTGATAAAATATTTGTAATTGACTGCCTGCCCATAGATACAAATATTTCAAGAGGGTGTGAGGTAGAAGCTTGAACAATCAATTTACAAGATTTTAAGTATGCTTCGAGCAACAATAATTATTTGCACCAACGTTCCCCCCAGCCACAAAAGTATTCCAAATGTAGTAAAATGAAATTATTATGCAATTCGTGTTTTTCGAAGAAACAAACATCCTGTCGGATATGGTCTGTGGTCTATGGCAGCTTTTTAAATAAAGAATGAGTTTGTCTCTAAATCAGACCACAGATTGTAAAGGTTTTTTTTATGTTCCTTTCATTTTGTTCCCAAAATAAAGCTAAGTTCAATTTGTTTTCAGTAAAGGGTGTGTTGAGGTATCATTTCATGTGATATCACTAGGTGGTAAATCAAATGAAGAGGAACTGAGGCGTGTCTTGGAAGATGCTATAAAATCTGGTAAAATCGGTGATGATGCTGTTTCACCCGAGGGGTTTTCGTTCCAAAAGATTTCATCAGGTACTCTTTTAAGCATTAATCCTACCAAAATTAGAATATTGGTTTATTCACCTTAGAAGTCGCCGATCAAGACTTATTGTATAAAATAGAGGTCCTGAAAATAATTTACCCAGCACTTAAAGTTGGCACTAACCTTTTTATACGCCCACATTGAAATGTGGTCGTATATTGTCGTCGCCCCCGTCCGTCCGTCTGTCGGTCCGGCGTCCACAATTGCTTGTGGACGCTCTAGAGGCTGAAGTTGATATTCGATAGACTTTAGATTTATACACATTGTTTAAGGGCATGAGACGAAGAAGCCTATTCTTTTTCAGCGATTTCCGATAATAACTACCAGATTTATGGCCCTTGATCACTTCAAAAAATCTTGTCTACGCTCTAGAGGCCAACGTTAATATCCGATTGACTTTAAATTTATACACAGTGTTTTAGGTCGTGAGACGAAAAAGCCTATTGATTTTCAGCGATTTCCAATAATTACTGCCTTTGAAAAATCTTGTGGACGCTCTAGAGGCCAAGGTTAACATCCGTTGACTTTAGATTTATACACAGTGTTTAAGGTCATGAGACGAAGAAGCCTGTTGATTTTCAGCGATTTCTGATAACTACTGCCAGAGTTATGGCCCTTGATCACTTCAAACAACCTTGTGGATGCTCTAGAGGCCAAAGTTAATATCCGATTGACTTCAAATTTATACACAGTGTTAACAGTCACGATACGAAGACGTCAGAGATATGGCCCTTGATCACTTAAAATAAAAATCCTGTGGACGCCAAAGTTAATATCCGATTGACTTTAAATTTACACACAGTGTTTAAGGTCCTGAGACGAAGAAGCGATTTCAAATAATTACTGCCAGAGTTATCTCCCTTGATAACTTCAAAAAAAATCTTGTGACGCTATAGAGGCCAAATTTACATCCAATTGACTCCAGATTGATACACAGAGTTTAAGTTGTTGTAACGAACAAGTATTTTGGATTTTCAATGAATTTTGATAACTGAACAGCTAAATCCATGATATTGAATGTTTCGTATGCAAATTGTTAGCATGGGGCAAAACTTTATAAACGGCAAACAAATTCTAATGATTTTCTGATAATTACATAACGAGTTGTTGCTCTTAATCAGATTTTAGTGTATTACAAAGTTTTAAGTATCGAAATAGTAAAAATATGCGATAACCCTTGTTTACGGCCCGGACGAATTAGCTGCTGTGGGCGTATGTTTCGTTGCATGACAACATATCTTTATATGTCTGCGGAGGACGCCGAATGTTGTGAAGATTTCAATTCATCATATTTTTTGTAAATACTGAACTTAATTCAACCATTCTTGGATCGATGTTTCTTTAACAGATTCAACTTTCACCATGTTGTTCAGATTTATGTACATGTGGCCATTGGTTTGTTTATTCGGAAAAATTTGTTCTTTTTAAAGAATTAAAGATTAAAATCTTCAACTGCGTCGACGAGGATAAAAAGTATCAATCTACGGGACTGATCTTGATTCTGTAAATGTTTTAGCAAGGTTTCTAGACGAAAAACCTGTTATTTGTATAGTCGACGACTGTACTTGTAATATATATTTTCTTTGCTTGCAATGATTTTTGAGTGCTTAATTTCTTCACTTAACAGATGAACTGACGGAGATGGGATTGACGAGTCAAAAGAAACAGACCATGGATGACCTGGAGCGGGAAATTGGTAAACTTGAAGCAGAAAAAATCCGACTTACGGTCGATCTTAATCATACCAAGACAGAAAATCATGAATTGAAAAAGGAAATAGAAAAACTTAGGCGCGTCGGAGAAGAGAACAAGAAGTTGCGGATACAACTGAAAGATGCCCAGAGATTGGAAGAAGAGAACAGGCAGCTTAAGGAACGAATTGAACAATTAGAACGAAAATAAACATGCTATGCAACGGAATCCCCATAACATAAGGATGTTAGGATAACGTGCCAAATTAAATTTCTCCCTCGGACAAATTCAATCCAGAAAATCATTCTCTTCGCGAACTCTGGTTAGCAACTTTTTTTCGGGGGACATATCTTTTTCTCAGTGTGTGTGTGTGTGTGGGGGGGGGGGGGAGGGGGCTTTTCCCCCGACTGGTCACAGGGGTGCTACAAACATAATATATAATGTGTCGGATGAACTTGTTAGTGGTTTTTTTTTCGGGGAATATATCATTTTCTCAGAGTGGGGGTTGCTTTTCCCCCGACTTGGTACAGGGGTGCCACAAACATAATATATAATGTGTCGGATGAACTTGTTAGTGGGGTGCTCAATCATTTCAAATTGATGCAAAACTTTTATTTTCAGAACCAATTAAAAATGTCAAAATGGCCACCAAAATCCAAGATGGCTGCCAATTGCTAGCTTTTTTTTCGCTTTACGCCTCCACTTATGTACCATTGAACCTAGAATGGTGAATTTAGTCTCTATACCTAGGTTTGTACGTAAGAGTAATCAAATAAAATAAAATCAACTCTTACACAATTTTATTGCCTGAAAAAAAAAACTCCTTGAAAAAAACATTCAGTAAGAAAATGGCTAACAATTTTACCAAGGCCCCCAATTTTTTTTATTGTATCTGAATGCTTTACACCCAAACCAGAATTGTTCCATAAACACCTATCATCAAATTTGTAATGAAAACAAAACTTTTGTATCAATTTGAAATGAAAAATAAAAAATACCAAAGGGCCCTCACTATATTGTTTGCATGATGGTAAAGCGATCGATTTAAGTTGACTTTGACCCGGTCTAGTCAAGGATGATTTAAAGTAAACCGATTACATTTCATATCTGGCTATGCCAATTTTATGTATAGTCTAATTATGTTTTGTCACTCACTTTTCGAAGAAAGCAGACAGGGGGGCTACTAAAATGGATCTGTCTGTCAGTCCGTCTGTCACACTTTTTGGGACACAATAACTCTCCTTCAAATTTTGTTAGAATGTTCAAACCTGGTGTAGGTGTCTATTGGCTGAACCGTCTTCATTAGCCCAGTTGGCGCAGAACAGAAGGACGTTAAACCCAATTTCATTTCTATTAGGTGAACACCTTGAGTGAGGTCAATCATACACCTTTACCATTAGTGCTAAGTAGAGACTTTGGAACACGATAACTTTGGCTCTAATTGGGTAAAAGAGAGTGCTGAAACTCTTGAGTATAGATTCATTGTCCACCGCCTTTCGAAGAAAGTGTGTGTGTGTGTGGGGGGGGGGGGGGCTATTAAAATGGGGTTCCCTCGTCTGTCCGCCTGTCTGTCAGTCACGCTCTTTGGGACACAATTAATATCCTCCTAATTGAGCTAGAATGTTCAAACTTGGTTTAGGTGTTTATTAGGTCGATACCGTGATGGAGTTCGAAGATGAGCATTTTCTGCTTAGGATAAGCAGAGATAAGCAAATTGATTTGTTGATGCTTTGGGACACGATAACTTTAATTCTAATTAAGAGAGAGTGATCAAACTTGGTGTTTAGTTTAATTACATCAATACCTTGACTAAGTTCGATAATGAACATTTTCTCTTCATTTGATTGTTCAGTACTTTAGGGCACAATAACTCTTGATGTAGTTGTTTATTAGGTCGATGCCTTGATGCAGTTCGAAGATGAGCATTTTCTGCTAACGGTAAGCAGAGATAAGCAATTTGGTTGGTTGATGCTTTGTGACACGATAACTTAAGTTCTAATAAAGTGAGAATGATAATCTTGGTGAATAGTTTCATCACATCCATACCTTGACTAAGTTCGATAATGAACATTTTCTGTTGAGGGTAAGCAGAGCGATAAGCAATTTGATTGGTCGAGACTTTAGGCCACAATAACTCTCCTTCTAATTGAGCTAAAATTTTCAAACTTGGTGTAGGTGTTAATTTGGTCGGTGTCTTGATGGAGTTCAAAGATGAACGTTTTTGGCCTAGGGTAAGCAGAGATAAGCAATTCGGTTGGTTGATGCTTTAGGACACGATAACTTCAGTTCTAATTAAGTGATGAATAGTTTCATCACATCAATACCTTGGCTAAGTTCGATAATGAATGATATTGCCAGAGGGTAAGCGGAGCGATAAGCATTTTGATTTGTCAAGAATTTGGAACTAAGCAATTTCAATAGGTCGATGCTTTGGGACACGATAGTGTCTAGTCGATAATCATTAGGTCGATGCTTTGGGATAATATAACTTTGATTCAAACTGTTGGAGGAAAGTGGTGAAACTTACTGTATAGTTGATTAATCAGTTTTATTACTCGATACTTTTGAAAGTTATAATTGGTGCGATTAATTAATGTGTCGTCTATTTAATTTGGGATTTCGGTGGGGGATATCACCCTCACTGTTGGCCTGTTTGTCTTTTCTATTTGCCGATAATGACCGATATACCGTGCTACATTCTAATTTTGTTGTACATACCCATCACCCCATCCGTTCACGAATTTTTGTGAACACTTTACAGGTCAGCTTTCTTACTGATTTTTTTTTAGATTGACAGAGTTCGTTCATTGGATGATATTAGGGAGAACCATAAGTAAATTCAGAATCGGTCTTTTATCCGGATGATTATTGCAAATTCATACAACATCGTGATGGCTTTACAGCACAGCGTTCTCTGTGAAATAGAACTTAAGAAGGATTATTTAATAGAGCATAAAGAATATTTGTCTCTTTATTTATGTTTTGGTGGTTCTATGTTTAAACGCGATACAGGCCCAATTCGTTTATTTTCCTGGTAAATTTGTTTATGCCCACATTAATTAATATGGATGTATATGTACGTTGTTGTCATTTTTAAAATAAATTAGTAAATAAATTAGCCGTTGCGATATTTTTACATATTCCATGTAGTATACGTTTCAGAATAAATGTTGGTGATTTAAAGGGTTGTTCCCACACATAGCTGTGAGTGGGATACCTTACGATGAAGATTTACTGATTAGATTAACATTACCTTCACTTACAAACCATAGCCCTCCTAAATATCATGTCATTGTACATTCCTTTCAAATGCTGGGGAGGGGGAGGATGGCCGAATGGTTAGCGCGTGTGTGCTGTATCGTAAGGTTTGCCATTAAATCAACTGGCATTTGTACGTGACAAGGAGTTGGGTCGCTTGTCCAACCTCGTGGGTTTTCTCTGGGTCATCCCGTTTCCTCCCACTTTTAAAGCGAAAGCGAAATATTGAAATAAAATTGAACCATATGTTAGTCCTGAAATGACATAGTTTGAGTTGAGCGGACCATAAACTCTCTCTACAAGAAATAATAGCAATGGAAACTGTGTTCTGGATATGTGCTGTTAACAGAATTTGTCTAATAAATAATTTATTTTTTAACGATTTTATATTTGACTCTACTAATTGGGATATTATTAATCAATAATTATACATTTAAAGATACATTAGTTAAGGGCTAAGTCTACCCATTGCAATTATTTCTTTGGGTTTCAGATGTTGTAGAAATTATTGATTAGACCTTTATTTACAAGACAAGCTCAAAATCAATCCTGTAGACCCTCGGGCGGCTTGGATACAGCTTGGATTTAAATAGTCGTCCATTTAATAATTAAATTAATAAATGGCTGACCAAGCTTACGTTTACCATTAATCAATCATGACGTCTCTTCGGGAGACTGTCGAGGGTACCGTAGCCATTGATAATGTTACTTGATAATCGGGAATATGTGGGTAAAGATACTCGGCAAATCTCGACAGATTCCGGAACCTACATGTAGTCTCAGCTGTATGACAGTAAGTGATATGTACCTACGCCAATACATTTGCGATACGGCTACCGGTTTACTTTAACGGGAAAACTTGACGCTATTACAAACAAACGAGACACCATGGGCACAGCCATGTTTCATCCGGGACCTCTAAAGTAGTTCCAAGACACCATGGGCGCAGCCATGTTTCATCCGGGACCTTTAAAGTAGTTCCAATATGGCGGAATTCGTCATACAACCGAGACTAGGTGTAGGTTCCGGAATCTGTCGAGGATTGCTGAGTGTGGGTAAAGACAGTTGTTGCCTATTTCTTTCAGAATAAAGTAATTTGACTGAAATTTCCAAACTTCCAAGAGTGACAACTTCTTTCAGAATAAAGTAATTTGACAGATATTTTCAATGTTTTGAATTATTGTAGCAAGAATGGACAACTCTTTATTCAGCTCTTAACTAATGTATCTATGAACGGTGATTTTATGTTAAAACACAGATTGTTCAGGATTATCCCCGCTTTTCTCTCTTCTTTTCTCACAAATTCTTCTAACGTACATGGCACCCAACATAGCACTACCTGTTATACCAAGTCCAGTTGTACCAAAAAATACCGCGTCATAGTTTCCTGTGACATCTTTGATGAAACCTGCAAAATGCAATAAATGATTAACAAACACCACAATGAACTGTGGGCTCCGACGATTCAATATGTAAATATACAAGAATTAAAAACAATTTTAAGTATATGTATTTGAAATACATGTACATGTATATGAAATATTGTCTCAATGAGTGAGCATGTGTAGGCCCTACTTAAAAATAATGGGTGTTTTCCACCACCCGCCCCCACCCTTTTGTAGAAATAAAGTAACTATTCAAAAGGATTCGCCAGTCTGTCTGTCCTTTAGTCTGTCTGTCCTTCCCGCCATTTGGAACATAGTACGTCTGCATGCAATTGAGTAGCAATTGAGGTAGTGCGATGATTAGCATTTTACCAGTGACAGGTGGGCCTAAGCTCATTTTTAAAAAGTTGGCCTATGCCTATAAAGAAAAAAGAAGAGAATTCTCATCAACTAATGAAAGTGCTCTTAGGTCATTCTGTTATCTAATTGTATCAGGAAATCAAAAATTTGCCTTCTTCTGCTTTGTTCTGAAATGCTTGGAAAATGAGTTTGCGGTTGTCAATTTTCAAAATTTTCCAGGGGGGAGATCCCCCCACAAACCCGCATTAGACACTCGTGACGCGCCTTCGGCGCGTACTTGTGTGGGCCTTGGTCAGTGACCTGACAGGTTTGCCTTCTGTCCACCAGTCCGGCACTGAGCATGCATCAGTGATTAACATTTGACAATAATAGGTCATTGGTTAAATTATCCAGTCTTTTAACTTATCATAAACAAAGTCTAAGGAGGGTAACTAGTCCTATAACAATATGTTGACGCCCATAATCAATTTCATTGAAATGCCATTTGAACATTGTTAATATTTTTTATAGTAAAATTTCTCTCGTCATGGGTCATATCTATGTGTTTTTTTGTAATTAATCCTAATTCGTTGTCATGATTTATGTTTGTTTATAATAATACAATAATTATGGAATTTATTGCGGGAAGGGGCACAACTCTCACTAAAGATACTGGATAATCAACCACATAAAAACACAAACTCCCTTTTACGCATGGGCAAGGGAACTTTTAGTCCTATATTGACAACGGTCCGAAACTAGGGGGTTATGGGTGACCGACACTATCATTCCGTTCCCCATCGCGGAATGAAACATAAACATGGTCGTCATAGCCGTCAAAATAAATTACGCGAATGGGTTTCAAATAAATAAAAAACTAGCCTGCTGTAGGACCACCAATTAATCCACCAATCCCGCCAATCAAATTACAATAACCAATCGCATTCGTGTATCTCTTTGGTCCAGAAAGTTCTAATAACATGGTAGGATACGAAACTATGGCCATACCCCAGAATAAACCATACACAATAGTTGTCACCATTAGTTCCGAATACGTCGAAGCCACAACGAAGACAGACACCGTTGCCGATACTATACTTGAATACAGAGACCACTGTCCAACTCGAGCACATTTTAAAAATGGCGTAAGGAATGTAATGAGGATTCGTCCGGCGATGTTCGAGAATCCATTAATGGACAGCAGAAGAGAGCCCGTTTCTACATCAAAGCCCTTTCCTCTCACCATATCCACAAAAAATACATTAACAGTCGGTAGAAGAGTATTTATCAGAAACACACAGAACACTAGCACAAGGTACAATGGTTTCCGAAACAGAGAACAGTTAAAAATGTCCTTCAGATTGACCTTTTCTTCAAGTGTGTTACAAAATCGACGTTTAACAATATAATTAAGATATCCTACTGGAAAACAGTTCAACAACAAACCACCGTAGATGAGAATCACGCCCCGCCAGCCGTATATGTCAACTAGTTTACTTGTCATGACGGGAAAAATAACTCCTCCTATACCAGGACAAATAGACGTTACAGTTATCATGGTAAGTCGATGTTTACCGTACATATTACCTCCTGCAGATGTAAAAGGTAGAAGAAATGGTACAGTAAGTCCAATACCTGAAAGACCCCAAACGAAACCTCTGTTGATTAATTAAAGGCATGTTTTCCTGGTCTATTACATCGCTTTGTATGAAACCACCCAAACAGATTAATCAGTACCAAAGATACTAATGTTAAAGGTTCTAACTTTGAAGGGCCAATCCCGATAACTTTTTGGGGAATTAAACTGCTTAATTTTGTGTTAAAATAACATAAAACCCATTACCTAAGGCCGACCACCAACTAAGCCGATATTTGTGATACGCTTGTAAATAATTTGAACCTGACAGTCTTCATCTGGAAATGGAGATCGTTGTATTATACAGTATCTGGATAAAACCAGACTTTTTTCTATAAAAATAATATATAGGTGAAATTTACCTTTGGTTATCAAGTACAGTACATGGGTCTTTCATTGTATAGACCTCTCAAGAAACGGGAATCGATTATCAGGTCACCCAATGAAAAATTAACCCGAAATCTTAAAAGGGTTACGTGTCCGGATAAGCAGTGTTGACGTTCACGTCCAAACGACTCAATATTTTGAGCTGAAATTTTACGACAAGGTAAATACACCATGCCGCTATATTTTGGTCCATAAATTTCATAAATACTCGACTTTAATTTTTGAGATTCTGTTCTTATCGGGATAGTTCCTTTAAACCATCATTAATAGAAGGCTCGATCTCGCTTTAACTACGCAGTTCTTATCAAGACCTTCCCTTAATACCCAGCATATTTCGGCACTAATTTCGATTGGTTATGCTCCCAGCTTGTTTGCCTATCAGATTCCTTGATCATCGCGAATATTAAGTCCCGCATTTTCCAGCTAAAATGTCTACCTGTGATAATCGGGTTGCAAAGTTTAAGGTTCTTTTAGTCACAGGGTTTCCGCGGGGGGTCGCTATGTCACAAATTCTGATTGGACGCTGTAGATAACATAGCTTTTAGTAAAGCAATCTAGCAACGTCTAGATGTTGTAAAACTCACAGTCGGATGTGACAGTCGGATTTAGGGGGACAATTCTAGATGCCCCCTTGCAAGAAAGCAATAGTGAAGTCCTCAATACAGCCAGAGTAAATATGTCAAATATATTTGACATCTAATTTTTACCCCGCAAATGACGGAATGAACGTAATCTTTAACTTAGTGTGTCTTTTTGGCGTGGCCATCAAGGAATAGGAATAGATGGCCATCTCCCTTAAAATTATCCTTAATAGGAATATTACGTCGACGACGAGGGGGTTATGAAGCATCGAGACTATAATTATGACCGATATCGAAAATCAAAATGGCACCATTAGATTGAAACAAAATGACTGTAAGCAATTGAAAAATATCCCACCTGTCATGACCCCAACACTTAATATTAAAACCAGTACTGATTGTGCGAAGAAACTGATAACACAGCCAGCAGAGGCTAAAATGGCCCCAATCATACATAACGCTCCCCCATTAAATCTGTTCATTAATGGACCGACAACACCTCCTGAAATTGAAAAGTATTCGTTATTATTTAAGGTTGTGCATGTACACGAGATGAAATGGTGTTTAACGTCACACTGTCCCGCTCCCACAGGGCTAATGAAGAGGGGCATACGAGCCCCCCCCCCAAAAAAAAAATCGAATTAGCCCCCCCCCAAATATTTCGCCAAGAATAATGATTTCTTAGGAGTGTTGTTAGTCGGGGCCACATCCTCAGCCCCTCCAAAAAATCTGTAGCCCCCCCCCCCTCCAAAAAAAATAATTTATGAGCTGGCTACGGGCCCGGACAGTGGTGTTCGAATTTCTTGAAATTAGGACCGAAACTGTCAAACAAAATGGATGCTCCTTGTACGCACCTAGAGAGCACAATCCTATCCTATCCTAAATATCTCTTTTCCTTTCAATATTTGCGCAAATCGGACCACAACGTCTTGGATTATAGCCTTTGTTTGCACGAAAAATCACCAGAGGACCATCTTAAGGCAACAATTTTTGTACGATTTGAAAAAAAAAACGTTTACATATGTCATCGTTAAACCATCGTGATATTCGAGTTCTAATTTCGTGAACACCGGAGCGAAACTGCCACACAATATGGCCGCTCCAGGTATTCGCACATAGTGTAAACGTATGTAATACCAGGGTTGTGGATCCTCTAGGGGTAACAATTTTGATCCGATTTTGATGAAGCTTAAAATATGTTTGTATGCCAAAGATATAATTATTACCCCAACCCTACCTCCACCAAATAGAATGGCTGTAAACACAGAAAATATTGGCGCAGCCTGTGATCTGGAGGCCTGGAACTCATCTATGATACCAATTAGCAGGACAGATAATGCATACCATAAACCTATCGCTACCGTGGTCATTAAACAGTTGCTTATGCTTAATACAATTTTTAGGGTCTTTCCTATCTGTGGTCCACTACTGAAAAGTATAATAACGTTAAATTGATCAAAGTCTAGACGCGCCTTTTAAGCAAAAGCAATAAGGAATATCAGTTCAAAATGGTTCAATTCGATTCAAAATTTACTTTTCTGATCCAACTGAACTGATGAAAACGGGCATCCACCATTGAGTGTGCTATGAGGAGAGTTTTCTGGGCAGAGGCACTACGACCTACTCCTATATCTAATTCCAATTGCTAAGGGACCTTTTACGGGCACACCAATTTGTACACGTGACGTGACCTAGCCTTTTCTTCCCATCTGAAAAAAAAAACTATACGTTGTCCCTTGCTAGGTCCTCTGCCCAGCAACACTGACTGTGTGTGTGTGTGGGGGGGGGCAAACCGGATAATCCCGATGACCTTTCTCGATCAACGCTTTATTTTTTAGCAGATAAACCTGATGGGCTTAGTTCAAATCCGATTGAATCCAAGCCTGAAGACTATCTAACGTTGGTATTATGATTTTGTTTCCTTAATTAAATTTTAAATTCGATGTACGAGTAGTCCGCGGTCCGGGCAAAATTTCCCTCTTGATACTCTGTATGCGTATGCCCGTCTTCATTAGCCCAGTTTGGAGCAGAACAGTAGGACGGTAAACCCCATTTCATTTCATTTCCATTTCATTTCATTTCCATTTCATTTCACTAAATGTTCAGATGAACAGCATTTAATGCCAAAGCCTTTCATAAAGGTTACTTACTCTTCGGTGTCAATCTCTACGTGAGTTATTGTTTCTTTCGTGGACTTGATTGTTTCAGTTGTTAAACTCCCCTTTTTATATCTGTTGCTATCTTCTATGACTTCAACTGGTTTCTTTTCCCTTTCCTCCCTGTCATTCTCTTTTTTATGTCGGCCTGGAATATGTTTGCCGTTGACAGAATCTGGAAGATATCCTAAATTGTCGTGAACTTCCTTTGGAATGTGATAAGGGGTAAGCTCTTTTGCATTATAGTTTTGGACTGAATATGTTGTTACTTTGTCTGGTGGAGTGTCGGGTTCCTTATTCGTTGCGTCTTTGTCGTAAAGAATTGGTGAATGGCCATTGTGTCTGCTTAGATATTCTGAGGAATTAACATTGACGTCAGAGGTGGCGGAAAAACAATCTTTATCTGATGAAAGGGAAGTCGATTGTTCTTGTAAACTTGTTTTTGCACCAAGGGTGTTTCCCAGTGTATTTCCGGTTTCATTGTCCGGAAATGCAGAGTCAATCTGGTTATTAGTGTCGCCACTATTCGCAACGTCCCTGTTACACAACCAAGAGACCATTTCAGTTGATTCAGCATCCTTAATCTCCACACGCGGATAGGCCGGGGCACCATTCGGGATTTGGGTAGAGGAACTGGTAACCGATGTTTGATACATGTCCCCATCTGATTGAATAACTTTAAGATTTACTAAAGAATCGTTTACAATTCCACCACTGTTAATAGCCTTGTTTGAGTTGCCAACCATACCTTGATTAGTCTCTCCATTGCTTTTTATATCTGGTAATTGTATAGTCATAGTGATTGTGATCTTTGAAAAATCGTGTTTATAATCTTTGAAGAAACTTAAAGAACAAAAAAATGTAAGTGAAAAAATGAGCGTCTTTTTATAACTTATTATAGTGCACACAGCTGCAAATTAAAATTTGCGCCAAATTTATGTAATGAATATTTTCCTTGAAAAGATAAAGAAAATTGCTGTGAAAGACTTACGTTATTCAAAATTTACCAACGGATTTCTGGGCTATTTGTTGTCTCAAACACACTTGCGGATATACAGCCTATTTCCACACAATTAATTTTCTCAATCAAACGAAAGTCTCACAGCTCGGGTTCTGAAGGACATTTGCATCAGCAAAAAAAATGAATAATTTTTAATTTCTGAAATTTATTCCTACACATTTCTGCCCTAAATTACACCATGCTTTATCGCGAATAACATTACTATCCAGTAATAAAAAATGTGAACAAATTTGATTCATTTTTTTTCTGTGTGTTATGAAATTTTAATTTCATTTGCTTCTTTTCATTATGAAATCTTATTTCACTTTTCTTTTATGGGGGGGGGGGATTTTTTTGTTTTGTTTTTGTGAAATTATGATTTTTTAAATTTGATCTAATGATACAATTGTGACTGGTCCTATGAGCTAACATGAAAATGTCTAGTTTTTGCATGTAGCCACCAGATCGTGCAGTTCTCGTTAGCTGATGACATCGCCGTAGTTTGCTACAATAGTTATATGTGTTACTATTCGCTCGTCTGTTAAACTTAGTCTAACATTCTGCACACGTTGAACTATTTACTTGGAGAATAGTTCCCTACCCTGAATGCCCGTCTTATTGCGAAAATTGTCAGCCTTTTTTGTCAACGGCACACATGAAAATGAAAAAATTGCGGCACACCTGGCTAAATACATACGAAAAATATCTGAATTTTGCAAAATAAAAACATGGTAAGTCAGACAGAATATAACTGTAAACAGAGACTAGTCATAGATGTACATAGAATGACTCAAACTAAATGAAGAAAACACAGCTTTAGACACTAACGATTACTCAATTGGGATCGCGTGGGATTTCTATCACATTTTCTGATTGTGCCGCGAAATTTTGGATGGCAAACAAAGGAAAATCTCTAATCCATTGTTTGTCTTTCATACACACAAGAACAAAATAAACATTTCAATTCCATTAAATATGAAAAATGAAATCGGAATAAGTACGCGTTAAAATTCTCGAAGTAAACTTAGTGTTATCAACTAAAACCGTCGATGGAGGGATTGCAATATGTTGTCGATTTAAAATTTGGAGATGTGGGGGGGTGGGGGGGCAAAGGCTGCTAGGGGTGCTGATTGGGCCTCTGGGGGTGCCGTCGGAGAAGGCCCTATAAGGTGTTCTCCCCCCAAGAAAATGTTTGAAAATAGGGTTTGCCCCAGAGTAGAGGAACTATGAAAATGACGGAAAATTTCATTTTTGCGGCTTAATTTGGGATATTGGCGTATTATGATAATTTGATATGAACACTATAAAAATTAGTAGGAAGGAATACGACTTTAGCGCAACTATAATACTTTATGAGTTAAACGATAAGTTCGTGGATTTGATCTGGAAAATTTCCTGCAATCTTCTTATGGTAGATTTCGGCATTATTGGCGCCCCACCGAGATGAGGTATCCACCAATAATCCCGTTTTGGGCGCCCCATTGATCAAGTCGTTGTCGACCAACCAATCTCACTGCGCATTATGCATTATGTGCGGCCAGACAATCATATATTGTCACTCGTCACTGCAGTCAGTTATATAAAAGGATAACTCGTGTTTTCCTTTTTGCGTTTGTCATTTCCCTTTCTTGAACTCTTCATAACGCATCCATGGTAGCAATGATCTCTGTGTTAAAATTATTTTTGGAACGGTTTCTCTCAAATATGTTGTAACGACTGACACCGTTGATTTATTCACCACTATTTGGATAAAATGAATTTAAGATAAGACAAGGGGGTAAAACGCGAAACTTAGACTGTCCTTTAAAGACAGCTCACGAAGCTGGTTAACTATTGTGGCCGGTTGTTATCCAGTGCCGTGGCTAGCGGAGGGGCGGGGGGAGACGGTGCGTGCAACAAGTTGCTCTTTATACATGTCTACTCAGGCTATGATTCAACTTCAAGGCTTCGGGAAAGTCCACCTTCCGGAAATTAGTGAAATCTGATCCTGCCATGAAGTCCTGTACTAGTGCATCCACCCTTCCAAATAAATCTCAAGAGGACATATCAGATCTTGACACAGACCCGAGATGATTTCTTTGATGGCAAGTCGAATTATACACTATCATGACTGTGTCATATCATTTTCACCAAAAAGTGGCAACTGCTGAAGCAATTGTCATTCCTTAAAAGACTTCCGCCAACATCACCTGCAACCAGTATTTGTACTTTCAAATTATGTTTCGGGCGGGGATAGCAAATGAAATGAGCCCAACTGAAAAGGCATTGATGCAGGAAATTGTAGTAGTGTATACGTATGCAAACTATACATAAAAATATACACTACTACAAAATTGATATGTACATGTATGTGTATCTTTTCAAACTGAAAACTGTGACAATTCAAACAACACTCAAGAGGTCGATATTTAGGAGGAGGACGCTCTGTGCATTAGGTGATAATGGACAGCTACAATTTTACTAGCGTGTATACACACTTATACAATTCAAAAAAAGTAGGGGATATTTGATTTTGAGGGCATAATACTAAAATATGCAAATGACTACGAAAAAAGTCACTATAGAACCTAACAGAAGAAACATTTCCAGTTACATGTGACGCCCAAACGCACCAATAGCTACCGCGTGGAATGCAGGTGATGCTTGCGATCATCATGGGGTCCAACCCAAGATTTGCACGACTCTGACTTTGAATGTTACAGTCATTGTGGCATTGAATTCCAGGGTGGAAACATCAGTTTAATTGTTTGAGTGACCAGAAAACAAATTTTGATATGCGTCGGTTTACCCAAAATGAAAGGTTACGTGCCCTTGGCATGCTACAGATCGGCACAACCCAGGCGGTTGTAGCGCGGACGATGAATGTTTCTCAGTCTGTCATAAGCAGGCTATGGTCCAGATACCGTGATACACAATCTGTACAGGACAGACCACGCTCAGGTCGACCAAGGGCGACAATTCAAGCCCAGGATCGATTTATCCGTACCTTGGCCTTGAGAAATCGTGTCATCACAGCAAATCAGATCAGCGCTCGTCTTCAAACAGACACTGGTGTGAGAGTGAGTGGCCAGACGATTCGGAATCTACTGCATAGGGGTCACCTTCGCGCCCGACGTCCTCGTGTGATCCCTTGTTTGAGAGATCATCACATTCAGGCAAGACGTCGTTGGTGTAGGGATCGTCAACACTGGGATAATCGACGCTGGAGCAATGTGATGTTTTCAGATGAGTCAAGGTTCACTGTTGATTTTTTGGACAGACGTAGGAGGGTGTGGCGTAGTCGAAACGAGCGTTTCCAAGGCGTTAACGTCATCAGACATGATCGATTTGGGGGTGGTTCTGTTATGGTGTGGGGAGGCATCACTGTTGCTGGAAGAACGGCTTTACATGTTGTTGCAGGGCGTGTTACAGGCCAGTACTACCGGGACAACATCTTGGCAGTCCATGTTGTGCCGTTCGCACGACGTCATGGCCGCCGTTTCATCTTCCAGGATAACAACGCAAGATGTCACAGGGCCAGGATCGTTACAGGTTACCTCCAACAACAGAACATCACCACATTACCTTGGCCAGCACTGAGTCCCGACCTCTCCCCTGGGACATGCTTGGACAGAGGTTACGTCAACGTCAACAACGTCCTGCCAATGTCCAAGAACTTGCTGCTGCGTTGCAACAGGAATGGGACAATCTGGACCAAAATGACCTTAGACGTCTCATTAGGAGTATGCCACGTCGGATCAATGCTTGTTTGGCAAACAGAGGAGGATTTACCCGTTACTGACTTTGTTGTGATGCTGTGGTAACTTTGCTGTTTGACCCCGGGTATCATTTTACCCTTATAATGGTCAGTCTGTGCCTTACTTAGTCTAACGATCATTTGGAATGTGAACTTCATTTCATTTTGTCATTTGTTTCTTCGTCAGTTTCATTAGGTGACTTTAATAACACTTAAAAATCAAATATCCCCTACTTTTTTTGAATAGTATATTATAAACCGTCGACAGTCTGGAATTGGGTAAACAAAATAAATTAACAGACCACTTTTGTTTATTCCAAAGAATAAAAATACTACATAGAAGTTATAGATCACGTTTAATTAAATCAATTAATCAACTCTTTGTAAGTTTTAAAATCAAAAGAAATTCCGCCACATTATGATTGCGTGCAGGTGAATTCGTCCGGACAGGCCGTATTATTGACTGCTTTCTCACCTTTTGACAAGCAATGTATCTTTATATACATAAAACCCAGCAAGAAACTACCTGCTCCAGCAAGACATGCTCCTCCAAAAAATAACAAATCATAATTTCCAGTTATATCTTTTATGAGACCTGAAATAGAAAAAAAAAACAATGAGGTATATTAACGGTAAAAAAGATGAATCGGGCTTTGGTTGCTCGGTATGTGTAATATGTCGAACCAGTTTTTCAAGGTTCGTCGTTATACAGATCAGTGTGCTGATTCTGTTTGAAGATCTAACCAAAGTATATCCGATAATTGAGAGAATGCGGTAGACAGATTTGGAGACTTGATAAATAAGCTTCTTTTAAACATAAGAAGATTATACTGCACGTATATTAATATTAAATTTCCACACTACAAGGCAAAAGTATATTTGTAATCAAAATATTATATCATTATATTGATTTGGCTGATAAGAAATCTATTTTCAGATACAAATTAGATGGTAGAGCAGATCATCTAATTACACTGAGTGAAAATAGCATCTTCACGCATAGCATCAGAGGAATGTATTACGGTTAAAATTAATTTAGTTGCACTAACCTGCAACTGGGCCGCCTATCAGTCCACCTGCTCCGCCAATAAGATTACAGTATCCCATGGCCGTTGTGTATCTCTTTGGTCCTGACAGCTCTAATAACATGGCGGGATATGAAACTATGGCCATCCCCCAGAATAAACCATACATGATGCTAATGACTAATAATTGTGTATGGGTAGAAACAAAGACATACAGGCATAAAAGCAATCCCACAAGGGCCAAGTACACGCACCATTGACCCACTCTTGCGCATTTTAAAAAGGGTGTTAGAAACGTTATTAGTATTCTCCCTGCCATATTGGCAAAACCGTTTACGGATAACATAAAGGACCCCGTATCTACATTAAACCCCTTCCCTCTCATCATATCAACAAAGAAAAGATTCAAAATCGGCAAGAGGGTATTAACAAAGAGCACACAATATACAATAACAAGATACAGAGGATTTTTAAAAATAGTGCAATCCAGTAAGTCCTTCCAATTGGTCTTTACACTCGGCCCACGTGTCGCATTCATTCTGCGTTTAACAATAGCATTGAGATATCCGATAGGAACAAGGTTTAGTACCAAAGCTCCGTAAATAAGCATCACGCCCCTCCAGCCGTAGAAATCCATAAGCTTCGAGGTCATATAGGGGAAGATGAGAGCTCCTACAGCAGGACAGATGCTGACGACAGTTACCATAGTGTCCTTCTGTTTATCATACAGATCTCCTGTTGTTGTGAATGCTAGAATCAATGGAACAGCTAGCCCCGCGCCTACAAATACACAAAATCGAACTTATATGCCATACATTATGTGTTGTGCTCGGTTATTCTTTAAGAAAATGGATCACCGCACAACGTGCCCGTCATATGTTCTGTTCGTGGCTGATGGAAAGTATATTACGGCTATCACTAAAACCATGAATATGATTAATTATTTTGGAATTACACTTGATATCGTTTGAAAAAATCCAAAATAAAAAGGTGTGCACTTTAAAATCTTACATTTTTTGTAGTGTATTTGTATTTTGCTACATTCCAAATGATAAGAGATTTCTAGGTGCAATAGAAATTAATGGAATGGGCTCTTAATAGAATAGCTACCTGCCATCACACCGATGCTAAATACAATAACATATAGCGAGGGTGCGAAAAAGGTGATGATTAAACCAATTGATGCCAACACAGAACCGATCACACATAACACCCCTCCATTAAATCTGTTCATCAAAGGTCCAATAACACCTCCTGTAAGGCAAAGAAAAAAAACAATCCTCTAAACTATCGACACTGGATTATTAAGATTTGGAACAAAGTTAATATTTTACTGTTAAACGTAACGAAAGCAATCCTAATTTGTTTCCCGTCTTCACTAACTCCTACCAGTAGATGTGGAGCAGGTGTGTTATAGAAATTTGTGTTATATACCTACCTCCTCCGAAAATAATTGCACCAAATACCGATAAAATAGGCGAAGCTTCTGTTCTGGTGGCTTGGAATTCATCTATAATGCCAACAAACAGAACGCCTAATGCAAATACATAACCAGTAGCCATAGCGATCAGTATACAGTTGCAGAGTGTTACTATGATCGTCAGGCCTCTTCCAATATCCGGTACTTTACTGAATTACATGAAAAAATTCTCGTTAGTGGTACTTCAACATGAGCATCAATAACACAAATAAAACCTAAATTACTAAGTGTGATCCTTCCAAAGAATTACAGAAGTGTGGTCAGGTGTTTCTGCAGAAAAGGCAGCACGAGTTCGGATATCACACTAATCATTACCTATTTCTGTATCCTATATTTCATTGTCAATTGGGTATGTGGTTGGTGGGTGAAAGGGGGTACATAAAATATGGCGTGTGGTGTGGACGAACATGTTGTGTGGATTAGCCGCCCCCAACTCCACAGGCCACCAAAACCTTCACAGAATGCGCCATTCGCATTCCGTTTGACATTTTAGTAACTGTTTCGTCATATCTATCTTTACAGAAATAATATAATACTATAAATGTATACTTACGTTCCGACTTCTATATTCACAACATCTTCCTCTGACAAGATTACGGAATTGCATCCATACGTTTCGGTATTTTGTGAAATGTCACCATTTGATGTATCACCAATAAAACCCAAGTTATCTTGTCCTTCGGATAAAGATTTTTCGTAGCTATCATTAATACTACCCGTGTTGTCCACTGAATACCCATTGGACACAAAAACAAGGTCCTCAACCACTTCATTATTGTTGAGTGTTTGGCTTTCTATAGTACACCGATTTATTATGGATTCGTTTGTATTAGCGTTAGAAGTTGCATGAATAACAGTCGCTGATTCTGTATGATGAACGTCAGCTGTGGCATTGGTAACAAGATTCGGCATCATCGTTGATTTGAAATGGTTTGTAGTTCAGGTTCAACCAAATTCTCGAGATGGTGTCATGATGCTTTTGATTTAATTGATTCTGATTCCATAAAACATTGATGAATCTGGGGAAAAATATGCGAGCTCTCAAAAATGTGTGCAAAATAAACAGAACTGGGTTAACAACATAGCGCAATAATGTGACTATGCATCACAA
Organism: Patella depressa; assembly: GCA_948474765.1. NCBI lineage: Eukaryota > Metazoa > Mollusca > Gastropoda > Patellidae > Patella > Patella depressa. Next base: position 53,595,915 of record OX419715.1, on the reverse strand, counting down.
TTCAAATATTAGCACCCCCTCCCCGCTCGCCACCCCCCGCCCCAGATCTGAGTCATTCTGTTATCATATTACCGTGCTCGAGGCAAAGCATTTTACTCACTTTCAAAATCATTTATTAGGGCTACTTCCCACGGGCCATTTTGATTTTCGACTGCATTGGAAATACCACGTTACGGTGCAGTGAAAACAGAGGGCGATAACTAATGTTAGTTAAGGGCCACTTACGAAATTCTAAGTCAACCATCTGAATGTTCCCCACTAAAGAATTTAATACAAAGGTATTTCAACTGTACACAAAATTTTGAAAACATGTGTGTGCTTGTCACAAAATTTTTATAATACTTTAATATGAAGATTGCATGCTTTTCAAAAAATGACTGCTAACGCGATTCGAAGCCCCGTTTATTGTCCAACTGAAATTAAAAGCAGATCATAAATAAGCTGTAGCTTACTTGTCCCGCAAATTGAAAATGAAAACAGGTACTGGTGAATGTCCTTTTATACTTTCATAGAAAAACCCTTACATCACTGTATGAATAAGAAAATAATTGTAACCGCATTATTCATCATAATCTGGTTGAGACTGGTCGGGAAAAAATAGATTCAGCCATGTCTTATCGGATTTAGAACAAATTAGAGGCAAAAATTACATCATTTTATCGCCAAGGTTAGAGTGACTAAGATAGTTATATATTAGTACAGAAATCTGCTTGTTCTCCTGCCGATTCCATATCACTGAACACATGGTGCCACCATGATAAAATTACAGCCAATTCTGACAGTACTATAACGTGCTATCAACTTATCGTGGCTATATAGTCGAAATGAGAGAGGATAAAACTTGCAATGAAAGGGTGGTGTACATAGGCGTACGAGCCAGGGACGGGGGGGGGTAACTTTCGGGCAAGTTGACTTTTCGGGCAGACGCTGTCTGTAAATTTTTTTCGGGCATTTCTAGTTTTGCTTCCCTGACTGTCATCTAGCCCTAATAAAACACTAATTTTACTTTTCTTTAATTGAATACCACGAATTTGTACTGAGTTGACAATGGATTAAAACATTTTGTCTGAAGCCTCTCTACTTTGTGCGACATTTTTCGGGCATCGTTTGTATTTGTGAATGCAGTCTGATTGGATGCTTGGAATTCGGAGTGGGGTTTCGGTTATAAAACCATATGATACTTTTGGAGTTGCTCACACGGGCTAGAATAGCAGAAAACGCATTTGCGGTGGTCAAATTGTCAAAATTTTCTCCGGGAGGGTGAGGCCCCCATGCCCCGCGACGATAGATTGGTTGTTTGGAATTCGGGTCAGCAGGTAGGCTGTATTGGACCAAATTGAAGTTGCTGTATTCACAGTCTGCAATAGCGTTTGCGGTAGTTAAATTTTCAAAATGTTCCCGTCTTCGTGGACTGTAAACGATTGGTTGAAATTCGAGTCAGCTACCTTGATTAAGCTATATTAGACCACATTGAAGATGCTTTGTTCACGGGCTGAAATTGCAGGAAAACGTGTTTGCAGCCGTCAAATATTCCAAAATATTCTTGGGGGGGTGGGTGTTAATTAAACTCGAAAATTTTCGGGCAATTCGGGTTCTGCCCCCCCCCCAACTGTCACCGAGCCCGTACGCCTATGGTGGGATATAATGTCTTCTAAGGGCTCTGCCTCTGCCATATTATGCTCTCTGGTTCCAAAGAGTATCAGCAATGGTAAGTAAAGTTTTAGATCAATGAATTGCAAGAAAGGATCATATCATCACATCTACTTATATCAGTCCAACGTCATTCTTTTGACTGTGATAGATAAACTTGTTATACACAGAGGTTACACGGAACATGTTGGTCCCCACTGACCTCAGTATAATTGCTCTTTCAGATGATTCATCATCGACATCGATATACCATTTTATTTTATCTTAGACATGCATACCCACGAACAAGGTACAGTGACGAGGCCTTCACTTTTTAACCCACCTTTTTTTAAAGAAAAGAAACACTATACAAATACATGTATGTCACGCTTGTGGCACTATTAAGAACTAGTGTACAAAATGATCCCTTGGCAATTAAATTCATAGACGAGCCACTGTCCGACAGGGATTTAAAACCCATTCTATTCCTTCCTTTGACCTTTACCAAATCGAAACGTGTAGACGGCGACGTTTTATTTTAATTTTTTTGAATTCAGGCTGTGATCGACATAAAATTTTACTTAAAGGGACAATCCCGATAAGAACAGAGTCTCAAAAATTAAAGTCCGAGCATTAATGAAATTTATGGACCAAAATATAGAGGCATGGTGTATTTACCTTGTCTCAAAATTTCAGCTCAAAATATTGAGTCGTTTTGACGTTAACGTCAACACTGCTTATCCGGACACGTAACCCTTTTAAGTTTCGGGTCATTTTTTTCATTGGGTGACCTGATAATCGATTCCCGTTTCTTGAGAGGTCTATACAGTGAATGACCCATGTACTGCACTTGATAACAAAAGGTAAATTTCACCTATATATAATATATTATTTTTATAGAAAAAAGTCTGGTTTTATTCCTATACTGTATAATACAACGGTCTCCATTTCCAGATGAAGACTGTCAGGTTTAAGTTATTTACAAGCATATCACAAATATCGTATTAGTTGGTCGTCCTTTGCTAATGGGTTTTAGGGGATTTTAACACACAATTAAGCAGTTTTATTCCCCAAAAAGTTATCGGGATTGGCCCTTTAATATAATAAAATGTCATTTTTTTCATATTATGAAGATTTATAGATTCTTAGAAAAAAATACTTGAAGAGTGCGGTGATACCTAGGGCCAACTCCTAGGGTCTACACGCCGAGACTTATCAGTGGCCCCCGTTCTCAGAAATATGCAAAAATAAGCCATTTCAAATATGTCAAAACAAACAAATTAAACATAGCAGCTCTCTCTCTCTCTCTCTCCTTCTCTCTCACACACACACACACACCCACCCACACCATCCCTCACATACCCTCACACACATACACACACGTCATTTCGGGTGTGTTGGTAAATAGGTAATTATATATGTTGTTAGTCGGTATAGATTAGATGTGAAGACGAAATTAATATAAAATATGCACATCACGAATGTTGACGTATGCAATTTTTAAGATTGGGAAACGACCTGATTACATACGAGTCGCTGTTCTGTCACCGCCTGATGTAACAAATGGTCATTTTCAGCGGGCTTTATATTACACTAAAATCTTTTAATAAATTTAGTTGGTAGAAAGATCACTGCAACGGATTTGAATAGTTGTAGGGTCATTAAGTCATTAAAAGGTAATAATTTGGAAGATATGCTTTGCATAGGATTATAAAAAAAGTAATATTAATACAATGACGATACAAGCTACAGATACCGATGAAATTATCAGAAATCAAGTAATTGATGGCGACGCAAGCAGCTTCAACCATAAGTGTGTACGTACAGAAAATTCCAGAAAATATAGCCATCTTCAGTTTAAATTAAACAACAAAGAACATACAGAAAATTCCACTGTCGCTCCCGTAATCAACACAACTAAAGATATTGGAAACACTGGAAACGAATTTTCAGTAACTGATCAACATTCTAACTGTGGATCTGGTGTTTCTTCCAATATTGCTAAATCCAGTAGTGATGTGAATCAAGACGAAAAGAGAGGACCTAGTCCCACCTCTGCCATAGAACCGCTTCCATTGAACATGCAAGATACTGGTGGAACAAATGAACCAAATATAGATGAAGACGAAGTAATACAGTTAGGCGACTCTTCAACTAATACAGGAATGAATGTTCATTCAACATCTTTTAAAGATGGCACGGTAGTCAGCATAACCAAAGCAGGGTTTGATAATCTGGGATATCTTTCCGATTCTGCAGTTAATGGAAAATATGTGCGAGAGCAAATAACAGAGCGGAAAAGGGAACCAGGGCCGTCACCCGAGGATATCTTCAAAAAACATAAAAGATATAGAAAGAGGCGTTCAACTCTAGGAACAATCAAGTCTATCACAGAATCAGAAATTGACGTAGAAATTGAAATTGGACAGTGAGTATCTTTGTCAATAATCATTACAACAACTTATGGTTACATGACGAAAAGTCGAGGACCCGTGTATACATTGGCGTGAGCGTATATGATTCCTTGACAGTTGGAATTCGACATAATAGTTAGTCATGGCGTCGCACTCAAATTAATGATTGAATACGATTCCTAGTGAAATGTCATCCTAACAAAATCATAATCTTGTTGCTAAGTGGGTAAGACGCTGTCTCGCTTGCCTGGAGGTCGGGTTTTCGATCCCTCCATTGGCCGAGAAAGTTTATCCAGATTTTCCGCCGTGGTTTCCCTTGTCAGTGATGCAGGCCGGAATGCCTGACAAGGACAGCTGTCTAGTCATTCGGATGGGGCAAAAGACCGAGGTCCGGTGTACCCCGTAAAAGAACCCCTGGCAGTTGGAATTCGATATAAGAGTAGGCCGTAGCGCCGCTGACTGGGCAAAATGTCCCTTATAGCTCTATATCCTAGGTAAGGAACAGAACAGTAGGACGTTAAACTCCATTTCATTTCATTTCATTTCAGCAATGGACCCAAAATAGGAACAGCATTGAAGATTATTTTAACTGTCTTTAATTTTTTTATGACTGTACTTGTGACTGGCGTTCTGTATGCTCAGGGTGTGTTGATTGTCAGTATCATAGATGGATTTCGTGCCACCAGAACGGAAGCATCACCTGTCGTTTCGGTGTTTTCAACTATTGTCTTTGGAGGAGGTACGTGCTTTCCTGTAAGCCACACAATAAGATTGTAGAAATATTTTGCTACCCAAACCACTTTCGAACCTTGTTGTGTTTGATCTCAAATGTACATTTTGCCCCCCCCCCCCCGCCTTGCAATCCTCCACTCCGTCCGGTCCTATTCCCCGGACAGCGAAACAGTTTTCCAAGTGACATCCTTTACACTTATTTAGAGATGTACATTGCTATAAATTGGTGTATTACCAAACCATAAGATGATCATCATTTTATTATCATATTTCCCCAAACCCACAAAGCAAGACAGTTTTCCTAGGGCATGATATATATTTATTTGGAGATGTACAGTGTCAGACATTTTACTATTCTGATAGGGGCATGCTATACACTTATTCAGACATATACATGTAATCTTTATCAATGTATCGCTAAGCATGAACTTCACGACTTCCCCGCCTCCACCATCCTCTCACAATGCACCCAATTGCCCAAGGAATTTATGTAAACTTGTTTTGAGATGGACTTTCAGGATTTTCAGAAAGGGGGGTGTGCTGCACCCACTTTGGAGTGCGAAGCCCGGCCCGTGTTTATTGAGTGGAAAAAATGCCTAACTTCATACTAGTACTGTAAATTACGATTTCCAACCTAAATTATTTTTGTTCTCCTTTCCCGCGAGAATATATATTGAGCTAAAAAAAAATCGCCACCCCCTCCCCCCCCAAAAAAGGGGGGGGGGGCGTGCACCGGGTGCGCCCCTCTCTGGATCCGCGCCTGATTGCTATTATGAACTAATAATAAACTGGTCTAGAAAAACTTGGTCTCATAATTTTTTCTCCCGCGTGGTGACGCTCCCGAGTTATTTGTATGCGAATACATTAATTAGTCAGGTCAATATACAGTTTAACACCCCAAAAATTGCAACAAAGGGTTTCTCAGCTGATTCTGACAGGGTTTAGTGTACTTTATAACATACTAAAAGTTTACCAAAGTTGGACCCCCGGAAAAGTGCTTTTTCAAGATGGCGTCAATAATGGCCACCGAAACGGAACAATGGCCACCCCGGAAAAGTGTTTTTTCAAGATAGCGTCAATGACCACTGAAACGTCTTAAAACGATCATATCTTTGATGATCTTGGTGTCTTTTCCTAGGTTTTTTGGAGCAGAGAACACATTAAGATCATTAAAAATGATGTTGACATATTATGTCAAAAATGATCATCAACACCTCCAAATGACCGAAAGTCCATAACTATTGACTCAAATTTGATTATTTTGATGTCTATCCCCAGGTTTTGGTGGACAAGGAGCACATTAAGAGAACATTGGATGTCAATGAGCTGTTCAGTCATTACGAAATCGAATTCACGACATTCAGCTGCCCACTGTCACTTAATGCACAAACACTCCTGTCCATAGAATAAGTTTCAGAGCGTTCAGTGTCATCCTCCACCTCAGTATCGACCTATTGAGTGTTGTTTGAATTGTCACAATTTCCAGTTTGACAAGGGCCCCATACAGCAGTCTAGGGAAGTCCATCGCGTCTGCAGCTGCATCGAGAGGACTTGCATCCTCCCGAAAAGTTGCAATAGATAATGTTCAAATGTTCGCCAGGCACAGCATTGTTTTGGGTCATAATGTTATATATTTTATTTATCAGACATTCATTAACATGACAAGACCATAATCAACTCTCGATGCCATCGGCTGACTCCTAGTTAGATCCATTTTATTTGCCATCCACGTCCATACCATAATTTCAAAGTACACACGTTGGCTATGAAATCTTATTGCAGGTGATGTTGGGGGAAACCGTTAAGGAATGTCAGATGCTTCAGCTGTTGCAACTTTCTTGGTGAAAATGATATGGCGCAGTGATGGTAGCGTATCATTCGATTTGGCATTAAATAGATCAACCATCAGGCCCCAAGTTCACAAAGCATTCTCAGACTTAAGAATTTGCTCAATTTTCAATCACTGTTTATAAGAAATATCTTTGATCCAGTAACACAAAAGTTTGCACATAGTTTCATATTGATGTATGTAATACATTAAAACAACAAAATTATTATAAAGGGCTGTGATTTAATTAAAATAAGGCAAACAATTTTGAGTAAATTCTCAAAATCTAATGTGTTCTAGAGATTTGATTTTGAAGGGTTTATGCACTAGCACAGGACTTCATGACAGGATCATATTTCGTTAATTTCCGGTAGGCGGACTTTTTTCCGATGCCTACAATCCTTGAAATTAAGTCACAGCCTGGGTAATCATGTACAAAGAGCAACTCGTTCCCAAAAGTTTCTTTCGACAGGTCTATGTTCTACACTTTGCGTTCTTTTGACTGCTTCTTTGAACGTGAGTAGATGATCTCATTGTCTTTTCTGGAGTAATGAAGAAGCAAATCTGTGACAATTCAAACAACTCAAGAACCGAGGAAGAGGATGACACTCAAAACTAAACGCTCCGATACTTATTCTATGATAGTGGACAGCTGAAGGACATGAATTCAAATTCATAATGATTAAACAGCTCAGTGATATCCAAAGTTATCTTAATGTGTTCCGTGTCCAAAACCTGGGAATAGACATCAAGATCATCAAATTTGAGTCAATAGTTATAGACTTTCGGTCACTTGGAGGTGATGGCGGCCATTTTTGACATGATTTGCCCACATCATTTGTAAAGATCTTAATGTATTCATTGCCCCCAAAACCTAGGAAAAGACACCAAGATCATCAAATTTGAGTTGATAGTTACATAGTTATGATCATTTTAAGACGTTTCGGTGGCCATTGTTGACGCCATCTTGAAAAAGCACTTTTCCGGGGGTCCAACTTTGGTAAACTTTTAGTGTGCTATAAAGTACACTAAACCCTGCCAGAATCATTTGAGAAACCCTTTGTTGCAATTTTTGGGGGTTGAGGGGGTATTTTCCATATATTGACCTGACTAAATTAGATTAATCACCATTGAAAAATAGTTCTTCATTTCAGGAGGTATTGTTGGTCCATTAATGAACAGATTTAATGGGGGAACTTTATGTATGATTGGAGCCATATGTGGAAGTGCTGGGTTTATAATCAGTTCGTTTGCTCCATCAATACCAGTTTTGGTATTAAGTATGGGTGTTATGGCGGGTACGCCAGGTTTTTGTATTTTTCTTGGTTTTTGGTCAACAGAATTAATTTGATATATTTGATACTTGGCTGTAACAGTCCTGGCTAAGGGGTGTCTCTCGACCAAAAAGATAAGGTGACTCCCAGCTGTTTTGGAAAATTCCGCCGACATAGAAATGAATCGAAAGTAAAAGAATGGGGATTACCTCGGGGACACAAAACTTTCGTCATATGCTGTTAAATTTGTGTCTATTGTCCTGGCTAAGGAGTGTCTCTCGACCAAAAGATGGTAGATCGCATGATAAGGTGACTCCCAGTTGTTATGGAAAATTCCGCCGATATAGAAATGAATCGAAAGGAAGGGAATGGAGTTTACCTCGGGAACACAAAACTTTCGTCATATGCTGTTAAATTTGTGTCTATTGTCACGTGCGAAGTGTAAGGGGTCAGTGGGTGGTATTGCCATGCCAGCAGCGTCTCTGCATATTTTCCATCAAATTTCAACTGCTAGAGGCTCGGTTTTAAGTCCCTCCCGAACAACTACACATAAATAGAAAGGTAAATCTATTTATCCATACTGTTAACTGTTGCGTCTTGCTTGGGTGGTCAAGGTTACACAAGAATAACAAAGGAAATGAATTAGAGGTTAGATTTCTGTCGTCAGGTTTTAATAAATATTCCTAACATCTGGTAGACAAAAAAAAAAAAAAAAAAATTCATCCGAACGAGCTAACGTTATGGTCTGAATCCATAAATGTTACAACAACTACACATAAATAGAAAGGTAAATCTATTTATCCATACTGTTAACTGTTGCGTCTTGCTTGGGTGGTCAAGGTTACACAAGAATAACAAAGGAAATGAATTAGAGGTTAGATTTCTGTCGTCAGGTTTTAATAAATATTCCTAACATCTGGTAGACAAAAAAAAAAAAAAAAAAATTCATCCGAACGAGCTAACGTTATGGTCTGAATCCATAAATGTTACAATTTAACTTTTCTGGCATGTTTATGTATATTCCAGGTGTTGGTCTGGCAGTACCATTTATTTTACCTTTTATTACCGTTAGCGATGTGTATGATAAACATCGTTTTACTGTGTTGACACTAATAAGTCTTTGTCCTGGTATTGGAGGAGTTGTCTTTCCTTACATGACAAGCGCACTTATTGATATATATGGATGGAGGGGTGTGGTTCTTATCTATGGTGCTTTATTTCTGAACTGTTTTCCAGTAGGATATCTCAATGCTGTTGTTAAACGCCGTCTCAGTAAAAAACTTGGACAGAGGACGAACTTGAAGGAAATGCTCAATTGCTCTCTGTTCAGGAAGCCGCTGTACCTTGTGCTAGTGTTTTGTGTGTTTCTGATGAATACTCTTCTACCGACTGTTAATGTATTTTTTGTGGATATGGTAAGAGGAAAGGGCTTTGATGTCGAAACCGGATCTTTTCTATTATCTATTAATGGTATTACGAATCTCGGTGGCAGACTGATCATAATAGCATTAACTCCCGTGTTAAAATGCTCTCGTGTAGCCCAATGGTCAATCTATTTAGCCATACTGTCTGCAGCCGTTTGCCTGTACGCTTTTGTTGACAGTTACCCACATCTTCTAGCCACTACCGTCGTGTATGGGACATTTTGGGGTATGGCTATGATATCCTTTCCGGCCATGATGTTAGAGGTGTCGGGACCTAAGAATTACCCGACAGCAATGGGGTATTGTAATTTTATTGGCGCTGTTGGTGGATTAATAGGAGTCCCCGTTGCAGGTTAGTGTAAAGCTATATGAACTCCTTATATAAGAAGTGGGGGTAAACAGTAAACTTGAGCAAATAATCATCTGCATAATCTGTGGTCCAGGGGCCGGTTGCTCAAAACTAAATTATCTTTCACGTGTCGTTTGTTAACAGTCCATTAAATTTATGTTGCCGGAAAGTCAATTTCATTATCCGTTAAGAGTTAACGGGGCTTCCAGCAACAACTTTTCTCTCCCTATTAAAAGTTAACGATCCGCTTACTCCATGTTAACGGATCTTTAAAATTTAACAGAGCTTTGAGCAACCGGACCCTGTTGTTTAAAAGACGGGATTGCCGCCCAACAATGTTACATGTGTCATAGAAACGGGTTAAATAGATTCCGAATATAATTATAAAGCAATGATCTTTAAAATTGTGTTTTCTTCACCTACAAGTTGAGAAGGGTTGTATGCCCCCCCCCCCCCCCCGGGCTCAAATAAAGGGTCAAGTAATGTGAGATTGAAGACATTTTAAATACGTCAAGACAACTGAACAGCAAAGTTAACAGCGAAGATGTAAAATTTTTAAAACCGTTATTTAATTCCACTTTTCAATTGGATGCCCCCATATTGGATGTTCGGCACCGTCGTCCTCTCTGCAGTCTCCACGATTTGCACACCACTGCTAGACCATATAATTTCATATAGCCTAAATGTAACTTCCCTTTTCTACAGGTTTTATAAAAGACACAACAGGAAACTATGATTTGGTATATATTGGCACTACTATACTTGGTCTCGTTGGTAGCATCATGCTGTTAACCATGTACATCAAGACGACTTGTAAAAAGAGAAGTGAGCAAAATGTCGATCACCCAGATTTTACAGACACGTTTACTTATATTTCCTCGTGATATGTTGAAAAGTGATAACATGTCTATTGTAATTGTAATTTTAAATAAAAAAATAATCCGGTTAGCTTTGGAAAAATACTTGCTTGCCATAAATTGGCTCTGCCAACTGTTGCCCCCCCCCCCCCTTATAGTTTTAAAAAATAAAAACAAAATATTTGTGATATGTTTTAGTTATCAATACCTTCGACGGTGATTTATTCCCACATTCAAACTCAGTCATGTTATAGAGTGGATTGGCGCCCCACCACTCTGCTGCACCCCCAACTTTTAAAATCCTACATACGGCCCTGTTCTGTCCGATTCAGTAATGTCGCAGAGTAAAATATACGCGCCATCGAACCAATGATTGGCGTCGCGTGATGTGACGTCAAATGTTGAAGGCAGTCATCTTTTACAGAGATATTAGAAGACCTATTGACTTTCCTCTCTTGTCGGATAAACTATAAACTAGTGAGCAAGCGGCAGGTGGTATCTGGTCAGCTCTATTTATCTCGACTATCTTTGTCTGAATACTGTCAGGCTGCATTTCCGTAAGGGTTCGCTACTTTCACGCTCATGAAGAGGCTTAGTCGATGTTGGCAAGTCCATTCGTTTGATACCTTCAACTCCGGGGCCGAGTAAACTAGTGGTCAGGCGACAGGCGGTATCTGGTCAGATCTATTTATCTCGACGATCAGTGTCTGAAATACTACCAGACTGCATTTCCCATATCCCCCATACCCCTATGTGAAGCTGGTGCCTTTTCTCAGTTTAGAGTGGAGCGTTTGACTAAAATTTTCAGCACATTCCCATGGGCCGCCGATCGCGACTTTAATGTCAACTCAAAATATATATGCTAAACTATTCATATGACAAACTTGGTTTTATGTCTTTGGTAAACTTTAAATTGATGTTAAACTCCAAATATATATGACATGTAAACTTAGACTTGATGCTAAACTCAAAATTGATATATATATGGTCAACTCCAAATACATGACGTTCTACCGTCTTCATGGCCCAGTCGGGGCAGAACAGTAGGACGTTAAATCCCACTTATTTCATTTACATGACGTTCTTCTTTTATAGATGACAAACTAAATACACATGCGGAACTTTGTAAATACATGCTAAGTTTGACTCGGATTAACGTTCTTAGAAGTTTACTTTGTCTACGTCTTGTTATTCAAGTCCATGAGTCGTTTCGCTCCCCAAACTTGTAAGGCTTTGACGTCATATAGAGATGACGGTGAGGGGTTATTGGATCCAAATTGAGTCTTAATACATCGCCGTAGTATAAAATTATTATAATCCTAACCCAAAGTTAAAAACAAGACTCCATAATATGCTTCGGCAATAGCCCTACTGAACTCGGACCATAGATAACGTTAATGTAGTGCGGTGTACAGGGCCTTATGTAGGATTTTAAGAGTGGGGATGCAGCAGAGTGTAAGGGCGCCAATATAATGCCCAAATTTTCCATGCACTTGGAGCCGCAATCAAAGTCGATAGCAAGTGATCCCGTGTGACAATTCCAGCCGCGTTATTTCTTATTTTTATGGGAAACGCACCAAAATGAGAAACTTCTTGTCCTACAAACTAGAATTAGTCAGAAACACCAATAAGGCCATGTGGATAGGGCGACCATAACGAGAATCTCGAATAATTTCATTTGGTGGCGGCGCCCCCAAGGACCAATAAGGCCCTATCAAATGCGGATAGGGCGACCAATATGAACACTCATGTGGTGGCGCAGGCGCTGACCCAGAAAGGGTGATCGATGTGGCACTTCGATGGGGGCGGTACCCATGTCTGGTGTCCGCCGTCAGAAAATTTTCAAAAATAACGCTGCGTTTTTACCCCACTCTGGTGATATCTAAGGGTCGATTTTGTATTTCATATGGTCGATTTTTGTGTGGGAGACGGTACCCGTGTCTGGTGTCCGCCGTCATGGTGACTCTTAGAGACAATATCTTTACAATGTAGGCTACTTAAAGGCCCAATCCCGATAACTTTTAGGGGAATAAAACTGCTTAATTTTGTGTTAAAAACTCCCGTGATAAAATGCTCTCGTGTAGCCCAATGGTCAATCTATTTAGCCATACTGTCTGCAGCCGTTTGCCTGTACGCTTTTGTTGACAGTTACCCACATCTTCTAGCCACTACCGTCGTGTATGGGACATTTTGGGGTATGGCTATGATATCCTTTCCGGCCATGATGTTAGAGGTGTCGGGACCTAAGAATTACCCGACAGAAATGGGGTATTGTAATTTTATTGGCGCTGTTGTAGGATTAATAGGAGTCCCCGTTGCAGGTTAGTGTAAAGCTATATGAACTCCTTATATAAGAAGTGGGGGTAAACAGTAAACTTGAGCAAATAATCATCCGCATAATCTGTGGTCCAGGGGCCGGTTGCTCAAAACTAAATTATCTTTCACGTGTCGTTTGTTAACAGTCCATTAAATTTATGTTGCCGGAAAGTCAATTTCATTATCCGTTAAGAGTTAACGGGGCTTCCAGCAACAACTTTTCTCTCCCTATTAAAAGTTAACGATCCGCTTACTCCATGTTAACGGATCTTTAAAATTTAACAGAGCTTTGAGCAACCGGACCCTGTTGTTTAAAAGACGGGATTGCCGCCCAACAATGTTACATGTGTCATAGAAACGGGTTAAATAGATTCCGAATATAATTATAAAGCAATGATCTTTAAAATTGTGTTTTCTTCACCTACAAGTTGAGAAGGGTTGTATGCCCCCCCCCCCCCCGGGCTCAAATAAAGGGTCAAGTAATGTGAGATTGAAGACATTTTAAATACGTCAAGACAACTGAACAGCAAAGTTAACAGCGAAGATGTAAAATTTTTAAAACCGTTATTTAATTCCACTTTTCAATTGGATGCCCCCATATTGGATGTTCGGCACCGTCGTCCTCTCTGCAGTCTCCACGATTTGCACACCACTGCTAGACCATATAATTTCATATAGCCTAAATGTAACTTCCCTTTTCTACAGGTTTTATAAAAGACACAACAGGAAACTATGATTTGGTATATATTGGCACTACTATACTTGGTCTCGTTGGTAGCATCATGCTGTTAACCATGTACATCAAGACGACTTGTAAAAAGAGAAGTGAGCAAAATCACCCAGATTTTACAGACACGTTTACTTATATTTCCTCGTGATATGTTGAAAAGTGATAACATGTCTATTGTAATTGTAATTTTAAATAAAAAAATAATCCGGTTAGCTTTGGAAAAATACTTGCTTGCCATAAATTGGCTCTGCCATCTGTTGCCCCCCCCCCCCTTATAGTTTTAAAAAATAAAAACAAAATATTTGTGATATGTTTTAGTTATCAATACCTTCGACGGTGATTTATTCCCACATTCAAACTCAGTCATGTTATAGAGTGGATTGGCGACAGACACTATCTGGTCAGCTCTATTAATCTCGACGATCAGGGTCTGTAGTACTGCCAAATAGCATTTCCGGCAATCTATTTCTCAAAATATCGTTGCGAAAATATTCATTCACCTTGATTCACTCACACAGTTCGTTTGACGCTTTTCTCTCTGGTGGATAAACTAGTGATATGTCATTAATAATAAAAAAAACCCAACACAACTTCAAATCCCCGTATAGCAAAATAAAAATCTAAACGGATCCCACCCCTACAAAATTATGATGAGGAGATTACCATATGTGGTCCCCATTGTGCCAACGGAATCTTGAGCAAAAAGCTACAGCCTGTGATGTTACAGTCATTTAACTTATAAGTGAATGGGGAAAATAATTGGTAGTCCAAGCCAAAAGTCTAATTGGAGCTGCCTCCCTTATTTCACAAGTATTAGTATGATTTGACTGGAATTATATTTCAAAGTTGGTGTGGAGTTATCAGGAAGAGTGATCGAGTTCGCACGTGCTCAAACGAAGTACTGAAAAAAAAACCAATAAATGATATGTTAGTCCCGAAATTACCCGTCAGGCGGTATCTGGTAAGCTCCATTTATCTCTATAATAATATCCGAATACTGTCAGATTGCATTTCCGAGTGTCTATTGTGGTTCGCAAGTCCGTTTGTTTGTACTTTCCTCCACACTGATCAGCAGTGAATATTCGGCCGCTACAGTCACTGATAAGGATGACATCGATGCGACATAGTGAACCCAAATTAAATTTATGTTTTAGAAAAATAAATAAGACGTTTGAAGTGTAAATGGGTATTAAAATGAGGAAAAGGCAGCATTCTGTCCCATGGCCGTCTCTAGCGGGTGTGCACCCCATAAAAATAAGGCGCCCCGAGAAATGGCACCCCTTCCCCTCCAAAAAAAAAATAATTTAACAATCTTTCAATTATAAAATAATAACTGATCACACAGTTGATGCTATTAAGGTACTGATCAGTCGGTCGGTTTTAAGGGCGCCCTGATCCAAACTTTCTTATATCACTTAACGTGGAGGCTATGGCGCCCCACCACTCTGCTGCACCCTACATACGGCCTAAAATCCTACATACGGCCCTGTTCTGTCCGATTCAGTAATGTCGCAGAGTAAAATACACGCGCCATCGAACCAATGATTGGCGTCGCGTGATGTGACGTCAAATGTTGAAGGCAGTCATCTTTTACAGAGATATTAGAAGACCTATTGACTTTCCTCTCTTGTCGGATAAACTATAAACTAGTGAGCAAGCGGCAGGTGGTATCTGGTCAGCTCTATTTATCTCGACTATCTTTGTCTGAATACTGTCAGGCTGCATTTCCGTAAGGGTTCGCTACTTTCACGCTCATGAAGAGGCTTAGTCGATGTTGGCAAGTCCATTCGTTTGATACCTTCAACTCCGGGGCCGAGTAAACTAGTGGTCAGGCGACAGGCGGTATCTGGTCAGATCTATTTATCTCGACGATCAGTGTCTGAAATACTACCAGACTGCATTTCCCATATCCCCCATACCCCTATGTGAAGCTGGTGACTTTTCTCAGTTTAGAGTGGAGCAGTTTGACTAAAATTTTCAGCACATTCCCATGGGCCGCCGATCGCGACTTTAATGTCAACTCAAAATATATATGCTAAACTATTCATATGACAAACTTGGTTTTATGTCTTTGGTAAACTTTAAATTGATGTTAAACTCCAAATATATATGACATGTAAACTTAGACTTGATGCTAAACTCAAAATTTATATATATATGGTCAACTCCAAATACATGACGTTCTACCGTCTTCATGGCCCAGTCGGGGCAGAACAGTAGGACGTTAAATCCCACTTATTTCATTTACATGACGTTCTTCTTTTATAGATGACAAACTAAATACACATGCGGAACTTTGTAAATACATGCTAAGTTTGACTCGGATTAACGTTCTTAGAAGTTTACTTTGTCTACGTCTTGTTATTCAAGTCCATGAGTCGTTTCGCTCCCCAAACTTGTAAGGCTTTGACGTCATATAGAGATGACGGTGAGGGGTTATTGGATCCAAATTGAGTCTTAATACATCGCCGTAGTATAAAATTATTATAATCCTAACCCAAAGTTAAAAACAAGACTCCATAATATGCGTCGGCAATAGCCCTACTCAGGCGCGGATCCAGAGGGGGGGTTTGGGGGGTCCAACCCCCCCCCCTGCTCAGCTACATAAAAAAAAATAATGCCTTGCATCAATGAAATTACATCACAAAGTGATCCTACATCAGTATAAAAATGATTTCTCTGTTTAAAAAGCTCAATTTGTATGTATGCCTATGTAATTTAGAGACGATGATGGCAGATTTCCGTAACAGAAACCTGGCAAACCCCCTCCTGCAAAAATTCCTGGATCCGCCCCTGACTACTGAACTCGGACCATAGATAACGTTAATGTAGTGCGGTATATTAGTGACAAAATTCTAACACGCTATCGTCTAATTTCTAACCTCCATTCATGTAACTTCTAACCTCCATTCATGTAACTTCTAACTTCCATTCACGTAATTTCTAATTGAAGACAATGTATAATTCAACTTCTTTATTTGTTCAGTATAAGTATCAATTCTATATCTTATCTTATTTCTATTATTGAGGCGAAAAATGTCTACTTCATTGTGGTATTACATGTTAAGCATGAACGGCAAACAAATTTAGAATTTTGATACTTCTACCTAGCAACCATCATTATGACATCGTTTGGTGTCGCCACTGTGTGCTCAATTGGATGATTGCGCACCTGATCGGGACCATAATTGGTATAAACGACCCATTCTTCGTTTGGTTGAAGGTTGGAAGGAGTGCTGAGAGAGAGAGAGAGAGGGGTCACTTAGTATTAAACTCAGTATCTGTGTAGGCCTATCCATAACATTTATACCCTGTGTTAATATAGACCAACTGCATATAGATATTAATTATTGGCTCAACCGTAAAAAAAAATAAAATAAAATTCTCCAAATCCCGTTTAGCTTATATTTGAAATAGAAAATGAAATGAAATGAAAGAGGGTTTAACGCCCTACTGTTTTGTTCCGAACCGGGCTAATGGAGACGGACATACGCCATACAGTGTGCTTTAGGGAAATATTGCCCGGAGAGCGGATCTACGACGTGGACTTATATCGAAGTCTAACGGTCACGGGATCATTTACGTGCACGCCAACATGTACATGGAACCTCGGGTTTCCATCCCATCGGAACGACAAGACACTAATAAGGGGGAACCACGCCAGAAAATCTGGATGAACTTTTTTCGACCAATGCAGGGATCGAACTCCCGACCCACAGCCTAGCGAGCCTGCGTCTTACCCACTTAGCCACGGTATTCGAAATAATATTTGCAAACCATACATTTATATCACGTTCAATGTTGTTTAGAGGGTAGGATGGCCGAATGGTTAGCACGTGCACGCTGTAACATAAGGTCTGTCATTGAATAAACTGGCGTGGTTTCGATTTCCCATTTTTACGTGACATGGAGCAGAGCCGCCTTTCCAACCTCTATGGCGGGGGAAAGCGGCAAAAACCTAATGCTATGTAGAAATGTCTAATTCAATACACACATGTAACATAATGCCATACCAAATACCTAAAACGTCTAATGCAAAAAACAAAATACAAGAAACCTCTAATACAAAATACCTCATACGTCTATTGCAAAAGACAAAATACAAGAAACCTCTAATACAAAATACATATAACCTCTTATGCACAATTGATTTTACAATCTGAAACATCTACCATAAGCATTAGATGACATAACTCGTTGTCATTACTTACATTTCTCCACTGAATTATCTTTATTTAGGTCAATTTCAAGGTCACCGAACACAACTTGGCGACCTATTCGGCTAGCGAGCTATTCGACCGATCCAGCTGGCAACCTGATCGTTGGCAACCTATTCAGAATTAAGACAACAGTCGCCCAAACTCATCTATTTTTAACAACCAATAAAATCCAACGTTACGTCTATCAAATGAAAGTAGAATACTATATTATTTTTATCAATTCCTTTAGCTCAGAATAGAGATGTAATTTCGCATTATCGTACAAAATTCTAGACATCCAACTAAATATATTCCGAAAGGTAATTAAATAGGCTTTCTAAGTATTATCAGTAAAAATTGGCACATTCATATTGAAGGGGTGCACTCTCTTCCTAAACATGACCAATTTTTTAAAAATTTTAAAGGGAAAATCTGTTAATATCCCGTGTCAAAATTCGGACCATCGTACAAAATTCTGATGATCCAACTAAATATATTCTAAAAGGTAATTGAATAAGCTTTCCAAATATTATTAGTAAAAGTTGGCACAATCATATTATAGGGGTGCGCTCTCAACCTGAACATAGTCAATTTTTCAATATTCTATATGTAAAGATAGACCGGTATTTTTTTCGAAGTCCGAATTCGGACCATCGTACAAAATTTGGAGCATCCAGCTATATATATTCTGAAAGGTAATTGGATAAGCTTTCCAAATATTATTAGTAAAAGTTGGCACAATCATATTAAAGGGGCGCGCCCTCAACCTGAACATATCCAATTTTTCAATATTTTATATGTGAAGATAGACCGGTATTTTTTTTTTGAAGTCCAATTTCGAACCATCGTACAAAATTCTGAGCATCCAGCTATATAAATTCGGAAAGGTATCTGAATAAGCTTTCCAAATATTATTAGTAAAAGTTGGCACAATCATATTAAAGGGGCGCGCTCTCAACGTGAACATAGCCAATTTTTCACCATTTTAAAGTGAAAGAACGGTAATATTCCGAGTCGAAATTAGGACCATCGTACAAAATTCTGAACATCCAGCTATATATATTCTTAAAGGTAATTGGATAAGCTTTCCAAATATCATTAGTAAAAATTGGCGACGTTTAGGTTGAGAGCGCACCCCTTTAATATGATTGTGTCAACTTTTACGAATAATATTTGGAAAGCTTATCCAATTACCTTTAAGAATATATATAGCTGGATGCTCAGAAATTTGTGCGATGGTCCGAATTCGGACTTCGAAAAAAATACCGGTCTATCTTCACATATAGAATATTGAAAAATTGGCGATGTTCAGGTTGAGAGCGCACCCCTTTAAAATGATTGTGCCAACTTTTACTAATAACATTTAGAAAGCTTATTCAATTACCTTTCAAAATATATATAGGTGGATGCTCAGATTTTTGTACGATGGTCCGAATTTGTACTTCGAAAAAAATACGGGTCTATTTTCACTTATAGAATATTGAAAAATTTGATATGTTCAGGTTGAGGGCGCGCCCCTTTAATATGATTGTGCCAACTTTTACTAATAATATTTCGAAAGCTTATTCAATTACGTTTCCGAATTTATATAGCTGGATGCTCCGAATTTTGTACGATGGTCCGAATTTTGACTCGGAATATTACCGTTCTTTCACTTTAAAATATTAAAAAGGTGGCGATGTTCAGGTTGAGAGCGCGACCCTTTAATATGATTGTGCCAACTTTTACTAATAATATTTGGAAAGCTCATTCAGATACCTTTCCGAATTTATATAGCTGGATGCTCAGAATTTTGTACGATGGTTCGAATTTGGACTTCAAAAAAATACCGGTCTATCTTCACATATAGAATATTGAAAAATTGGATATGTTCAGGTTGAGGGCGCGCCCCTTTAATATGATTGTGCCAACTTTTACTAATAATATTTGGAAAGCTTATTCAAT
This sequence comes from Patella depressa, assembly GCA_948474765.1. Classification (NCBI taxonomy): domain Eukaryota; kingdom Metazoa; phylum Mollusca; class Gastropoda; family Patellidae; genus Patella; species Patella depressa. The sequence continues at coordinate 53,576,219 of OX419715.1, read as the reverse complement.
TACCTTTCAGAATATATATAGCTGGATGCTCCAAATTTTGTACGATGGTCCGAACTTTGACACGGAATATTACCGTTCTTTCACTTTAAAATATTGAAAAATTGGCGATGTTCAGGTTGAGAGCGCGCCCCTTTAATATGATTGTGCCAACTTTTACTATTAGTATTTGGAAAGCTTATCCAATTACCTTTCAGAATATATATAGCTGGATGATCAGAATTTTGTACGATAGTCGAAATTCGGACTTCGAAAAAAATTCCGGTCTATCTTTACATATAGAATATTGAAAAATTGGCTATGTTCAGGTTGAGAGCACGTCCCTTTAATATGATTGTGCCTACTTTTACTAATAATATTTAGAAAGCTTATTAAATTACCATTCAGAAAATATATAGCTGGATGCTCAGAATTTTGTACGAATTTCGACTCGAAATATTACCGTTCTTTCACTTTAAAATATTGAAAAATTGGCTATGTTCAGGTTGAGAGCGCACCCCTTTAATATGATTGTGCCAACTGTTACTAATAATATTTGGAAAGCTTATTCAATTACCTTTTAGAATATATTTAGTTAGATCATCAGAATGTTGTACGATGGTCCGAATTTTGACACGGGATATTAACAGTTTTTCCCTTTAAAATTTTTAAAAAAATTGGTCATGTTTAGGAAGAGAGTGCACCCCTTTAATATGAATGTGCCAATTTTTACTGATAATACTTAGAAAGCCTATTTTATTACCTTTCGGAATATATTTAGTTGGATGTCAAGAATTTTGTACGATAATGCGAAATTACATCTCTATTCTGAGCTAAAGGAATTGATAAAAATAATATATTATTCTACCTTCATTTGATAGACGTAACGTTGGATTTTATTGGTTGTTAAAGTTCCAATAGCATTTTTTTAAGTTATATTTTTAAAATTTATTAAAATAAAGCCCCAAAATAGATTGAACCTATAAACAGTCCTACCTTGTTAAAGAATAATCCTATTAATCCTATAATTCACTATTGCCAGTTGAGAAATTGGCAAAAATATCATTTTCAACTTCAAATTCAAACGTTTGAAGATGGCCGTCCATGGAGAAGAATGGGACAACAAGGGAGGTAATTGAGTAACTATTTTCTCAATCAACCAGTGTCACCCTTTCTAACCCCCCCAAAATTTTGTCCATGATCGTATAATAGTGAGTTGACAACCTTTTGAGCAAAAAAACATAGAAATAATTATATTTTGACTTTCTTAGAAAAAGTGAAATTGGAACTTTAAAAATAGATGAGTTTGGGCGACTGTTGTCTTAATTCTGAATAGGTTGCCAACGAACAGGTTGCCAGCTGGATCGGTCGAATAGCTCGCTAGCCGAATAGGTCGCCAAGTTGTGTTCGGTGACCTTGACATTGACCTAAATAAAGATAATTCAGTGGAGAAATGTAAGTAATGACAACGAGATATGTCATCTAATGCTTATGGTAGATGTTTCAGATTGTAAAATCAATTGTGCATAAGAGGTTATATGTATTTTGTATTAGAGGTTTCTTGTATTTTGTCTTTTGCAATAGTCGTATGAGGTATTTTGTATTAGAGGTTTCTTGTATTTTGTTTTTTGCATTAGACGTTTTAGGTATTTGGTATGGCATTATGTTACATGTGTGTATTGAATTAGACATTTCTACATAGCATTAGGTTTTTGCCGCTTTCCCCCGCCATAAACCTCGTGGGTTTTCTCCGGGTCCTCTGGTTTCCTCCCACTGCTAAACACTCCTACGCGCAAGCGAATTATTGAAATACAATTGAACGGTGTTAATACCGAAATGACCTGGTTGGTGTCGAGTTGATGTTAAACCCCATGTCCCCATCTCTCTCTCCCGATGTTGTTTTCAATTTTAACATTCAGGCAAGCCACTCAATCTGACGAAGAGGGAGTCGTTTGTATCAATAGAATGGTCCCGATCAGGTGCTCAATTCCCAAACTGAGCACACAGTGGCAACACCAAACGACATCATAATGATGGTTGCCAGGTAGAAGTATCATAATTCTAAATTTGTTTGCCGTTCATGCTTAACATGTAACAATACAATGAAGTAGACATTTTTCGCCCCAATATTAGAAATAAGATGAAATAGAATTGATATTTACACTGAACAAATAAAGAAGTTGAATTATACATTGTCTTAATTTAGAAATTACATGAATAGAAGTTAGAAGTTACATGAATGGAGGTTAGAAATTACATGAATAGAAGTAAGAAATTAGACGAAAGCATGTTAGAATTTTGGCACTAATATACCGCCATAGTACAGGGCCTTATGTAGGATTTTAAGAGTGGCATCCCGGGATGCAGCAGAGTGTAAGGGCGCCAATATAATGCCCAAATTTTCCATGCACTTGGAGCCGCAATCAAAGTCGATAGCAAGTGATCCCGTGTGACAATTCCAGCCGCGTTATTTCTTATTTTTATGGGAAACGCACCAAAATGAGAAACTTCTTGTCCTACAAACTAGAATTAGTCAGAAACACCAATAAGGCCATGTGGATAGGGCGACCATAACGAGAATCTCGAATAATTTCATTTGGTGGCGGCGCCCCCAAGGACCAATAAGGCCCTATCAAATGCGGATAGGGCGACCAATATGAACACTCATGTGGTGGCGCAGGCGCTGACCCAGAAAGGGTGATCGGTGTGGCACTTCGATGGGGGCGGTACCCATGTCTGGTGTCCGCCGTCAGAAAATTTTCAAAAATAACGCTGCGTTTTTACCCCACTCTGGTGATATCTAAGGGTCGATTTTGTATTTCATATGGTCGATTTTTGTGTGGGAGACGGTACCCGTGTCTGGTGTCCGCCGTCATGGTGACTCTTAGAGACAATATCTTTACAATGTAGGCTACTTAAAGGCCCAATCCCGATAACTTTTAGGGGAATAAAACTGCTTAATTTTGTGTTAAAATCTCTTAAAACCCATTACCTAAGGCCGACCAACTAACCCGATATTAATTGTGATATGCTTGTAAATAACTTAAACCTGACAGTCTTCATCTGGAAATGGAGACCGTTGTATTATACAGTATAGGGATAAAACCAGACTTTTTTCTATAAAAATAATATGTAGGTGAAATTTACCTTTTGTTATCAAGTACAGTACATGTTTCATTCACTGTATAGACCGCTCAAGAAACGAGAATCGATTAGTAGGTCACCCAATGAAAAAATTGACCCGAAATCTTAAAAGGGTTACGTGTCCGGATAAGCAGTGTTGACGTTAACGTCAAAACGACTCAATATTTTGAGCTGATATTTTGAGACAAGGTAAATACACCATGCCTCTATGTTTTGGTCCATAAATTTAATAAATGCTCGGACTTCAATTTTTGAGACTCTGTTCTTATCGGGAGTAGTATGACCGCTTGTCGAGGGACGCACGTGCGCGCATGCGCGTGCGTGCATGTGCGTGCACGTGACCTTGCACTGGATGACCCCTGGCACGTGCGTGACCCCTGGCGTGACCTTGCACGTGCGTGACCCCTTGCACGTGCGTGACCCCTTGCGTGACCTTGCACGTGCGTGACCTTGGGATTGCACGTACGGAGAGAAAGAGGGCGCGCGCGGGAAAAGAGAGAGAGAGAGAGAGAAGAAGAAGAAGAAGAAGAAGAAGAAGAAGAAGAAAGGGGAAGAGAGGGAGGGAAGGGGAAACAACTCTTTTACATTGATTAAGTTGGCCCTGAAAAGGGCCGTTGTCCTCACTCGAATGCGAGCACTAGAATGTGAGGGTACGACGCACTTTATGTCGGTTGCGTCTAATGGCCTCCACTAATTCGGGAGGAGGTCTTTTCCTGGGAGGTGTTTTTAATACCTCGTCAGGTAAGACGAAGATATCGTCAGGGGTAATCACGGCAAGCGTGTGACCCCTGAGATACATGAGAGTATCCGTGCTGCGGTTGTCTTCGATGCGTACGACCGGAGCAGCCATTCTCATACTGATAGAGAGACGAGTGTTGTGTCGTTTTAAAACCGTAAGGGCGAGTCCATTTCATATGACGTCACGGACGAGTCCATTCATGGAGTGACGTCACAGTACTGAGCATAGCGTTATGCATCATAGGTTGGGGGCTAAAAATAGACGTGATGCAACGTTATGCGTACGTTGGAGGCTACATATAGACGCGATGTAACGTTATACAGCGCATGTGCAACGTTATACTACGTAGGGTGTACGATATCGAACGTTTGATGACGTCACGACATACAGGGCATAAAAGGCCGAGAAGCGACAGCTTCGAACATTGATATGCGATCAGCGAGCGAAGCAAGATGAGTTATTCTTTACGACCCGTGGATAGACGATACAGCCGATTATTTCGAACCGAATCACTGTGTGTGGAGATAGACTTTTTGGAAGATTGGTCCCACGTTCCAGCCAATGATGTACCACAACAACTACACGACACTTTTGAGGCCATCATCGAGGAAATTCGTCGAACCTTGGACGCCAGAGAAAGTGACTATGTTAGAATCGCCATCAGTCACCCGGGACTCAAAACACCTATTTGGTTACCTTTCCGTGAACATCGTTTGTTAAAGGCCGAAGACGTGTTACAGAAAGTGGCTGCCGTATTACAGAGTAACGAAGAATTTCGTCTAGATCAAAGAATGTCCATGAGTATTTGTCACGTGTCCCCTCCCGATGGTCGAGGTAGCGGTGGAACAAACATGAAGAAGAGACACTGCGCAAATTTCGAAGAATATTTAAAGAGAAAGCAATGTTTGGTCACCATTAAGAATGCCGACGAACTGTGTTTTCAGCGAGCTATTGTCGTCGCTCGTCACTTTGCCAACAAACAAGACACGCCTGAATGGGAAAGAGAACGGAACAGACTACAGAGGAGGGCAGGACCCCACTCGTGGCAGACGAAGAAAACGGAAGCACTTATCGATGCCGTCGGTGGAGCCAGGCAAGCATGCACGGGGATGGAAACCTGGGAATTGTACGCCAAGTATTTAGGAGAGCAAGGTTATCAGCTCAACGTTTTCTCTCGGGCCATCTTTGGGAAAGCGATCTATCGGGGAACAAAACACGTCACAGGCACACCAAAACATCTCAACCTGTATTTACACGACAGACATTACGACGTCATTACTTCCATGCCCGCTTTTGTGGAAAGGTCGTATTTTTGCGAGACCTGTCAGGTAGGATACGATCATGGCAAAGAACATTCATGTCACGTCATGTGTCAAGGATGTAAGACAGTGGGTCCACCCTGTCCACCTGATCCCAACACAAAGACGTGTTACCGTTGTCATCGTGTGTTTGTCAGCCGCCAGTGTTTCGACAACCATCTCGCCACCCGTTCCAGAGCCAAGTGCAGTGTGTGTTATCGATGGAAGAAATGTGAGAAATGTCAAAAAGAGTGGGACGTCATCAAGGCCAAGCGTAATTTGGAAGAACACCGATGCGGAGAATACGAGTGTTCCATCTGCCGAGAGTGGCACACGGCCGAGAAACAGTTTTGCTACATTCAACCACTGAAATCACCCATCGACATGAACAAAGACCGAAAGACCCAAATCGACAAACTACAGAAATCAACATTAACCCGTTTCGTCTTCTTTGACTTTGAATGCCAGCAAGATACCGGTGAACACATTCCCAACCTATGTGTCCTGCAAACCTGCTGTCACTTTTGCATCGACAACCAAGATCCCTGCGAGCATTGCGACACGTACTGGAATCACCAACGGGAAATTGTGTTTAAAGGCCCAGACACGCTGGACGATGTGGGAAAATGGTTTCTACAACTCGCTGCTCACGGTACGGTGGTAGATGGTCGGAAACATGACAGTCACGAATCGAGTCCCGTGATTGCCGTGGCTCACAACTTTAAAGGTTACGACGGACTGCTGATTTTACAAACGCTGCACAAACATTCCGTGGCGCAACCCGAAGTGATTATGAATGGTGGTAAAGCGATGACGATCACTGTCGGTACGGTAAAATTCATCGATTCCCTCAACTTTCTACCGATGGCTTTACGGGACATGCCCAAGACCTTTGGCCTGCAAGAACTCAAGAAAGGTTATTTCCTTCACCACTTTAACAGGCCGGAGAACGAAGAATACGTGGGCGCCTATCCTCCCGACACCGATTACGATCCGGATGGCATGAGTGTGACTGAACGAGAAAAGTTTCACGAGTGGTACCAACAACACAGTCACCACGTCTTTGATTTTCGTCAGGAAATTCTCGCCTACTGCAAAAGTGACGTCGATGTCCTCCGCCGATGCTGTGGCGTGTTTCGAGAGATATTTCTCATGGACACGGGAATCGATCCCTTCGAAAAAAGTTTGACCCTGGCCTCTGCCTGCAGTCGCGTGTTACGCACGCACTACCTCAAGAAAGACACCCTCGTCGTCATTCCTCGAGCCCTGATGCAAGAGCCAAAACCTGGTAAGGACTGGCACCGCTTCCAGCCTCGACAACAGTCCAACAAAGCCCTTCGATGGTTGGAATGGGAACAACATCGACAGACCATGGCTGCATTCCGAAACCAGACCCCACTACCCAACATTCGACACGCCCGCAACGGTAGTGAATGCCGAGTTGGCCCTTATAGTTTAGATGGCATGGACACGACCACGGGTGCGGTGTACGAGTTTCACGGGTGTGCCTTTCACGGTTGTCCCAAATGTTATCCGGGTCCCGTCCAAGACCTTCAGCATAAACATCCCTACGATCCATCTCGCAGTATGAGGGACTTGTACCAGAAGACCCAAGAACGTCACCGTCGACTCCAGGAGCAGTACGGTATGAAGACCATCCGCGTCATGTGGGAGTGTGAGATGGAGGAAGAACGACGCCATGATCCCGAGATGGACGAATTTTTACAAGGCTTGGAAGATCAGCAATGGCCCGCTCCCGAACCACTGATGCCCCGCAACGCTTTCTTCGGCGGAAGAACCAATGCCATCCAACTGTTGGTGAACGAGTCGGTGGAAGACATGCGCTACATCGACGTGGTGTCCTTGTACCCGTACATCTGCAAGTACGGTACCTTTCCCATCAAGGAACCCACGATCGTCACACAGCCCGATCAAGACCAGTGGCAGCAGTACGAAGGATTGATCCAGTGTTCCGTCTTGCCACCCCGTGGCCTGTTCCATCCGGTGCTCCCGTTTCGGCGCAAACAGAAATTGGTGTTTGCCCTGTGTCGAAGCTGCGTCGACGAACACATGCAACAAGGGGAGATTGCCGAATACCAACCGTGTGGGCACACCGACGAACAGCGAGCCTGGGTGGGTACGTTTGTCACCCTGGAACTCAAGAAAGCGGTGACCCTAGGATACCAAGTACTAAAAGTCTACGAAGTCTGGCACTGGAAAGAATTCAGCACTTACGATCCCGAGGCCAAAACGGGCGGTCTGTTTACTGGGTACATTAATCACTACCTCAAGAAGAAGATGGAAAGCAGCGGTTATCCCGACACCTGCCACACCGAAGAAGACAAGACCCGCTTCGTCAAGGACGTGTACGACACGGAAGGTATTCGTCTGGATCCCGCGTCGATAAAACCCAACAAAGGGATGCGGGCGTTTAGCAAGTTACAATTGAACACAGCATGGGGTAAATTCGGACAGAGAGACAACTTTCCCAAAACGGAATACATCACGGAGCCCAGCGTCTATTTTGAAAAAATGTTGGACGTGACCCAGACCGTACGAGATGTGCAGTTAGTGAACGATAACATGGTCTTGATGGAAACGTTGAATAAGGAAGAACACGTGGCACCCTGTCCCATCACCAACGTGGTTATCGCCGCCTTTGTCACGGCTCAGGCTCGTTTGAAACTCTATTCCGTCTTGGAAAAGTTGGGAGAGCGCGTTTGCTATTTTGACACCGATAGCGTCATCTACCAATACCACGCCACGTCATGGAATCCCCCGGAAGGTTCGAGTTTGGGTCAGTGGAAGAACGAGTTGCCCGAAGATGTCACCATTCGAGAATTTGTTAGCGGAGGGCCAAAGAATTACGCGTACCGCCAGAGCGATGGTAAAACTGTTTGTAAAGTCCGGGGATTCACCTTGAATTATCGTGCCTCCCAGCAGCTGAATTACGCCATCATGAAGGAGAATGTCCATCAAAACGAACCTCTGGTCATAGCCAATCCGTTCAAGATTACCAGATCACGTGACCGTCGTCTTTGGACACGCCCCGAGAACAAACGGTATGAAATCGTGTATGACAAGCGGTTTGTTCAATTCAATGACGATGGCCAACCGAGCAACACTTACCCCTATGGATACTGACTTGCGGGTCTCAGGACGATGGCGAACAAAGAAAGAAGATGACGAACCGGCAGAAAATTTGATCGAGAAACTTAGACAACGATGGCTCAACTTTCGAGTGTTGAAATGTTTCCTGCCCATTATAGAAGAAAGGCAACACGAAGAGTGTATCGGCTGCAAGTACGAACATCCCAGTCAGAGATACCACTCGTGTCTGGGACTATGCGTTTCTTCCATAACGGGTCAACCCTCGCATCCCGTGGACGATTACAATCACTACCTTTGGGTGGACGAGCCGAAACTGCAAGACATCGATAACGTGCTAGGCAGTATGATGGACGATCCACGGGATCAAGTCAAGACGTGGGAGGACGAACAACGATGGCGAGAAGACGTCGAGAAAGCCTTGAAAAAGTTCTGGACGGTGGTACCGGGCTTTAAGACCGCGTTGATCAAACGCAAAGACGAGTTTGTCGAACAGAAAGAAGACCCCATACGCCAGTGGATGGACGGCTTGCCGAAGAAAAAGAAACGATGGTCTCTGGATCAAATGGATATCAATGTCATGTCCGGCAACATGGGAGAAGGCTGGGAATGTATTGGCAGACATCTGGGGATCAGAGAAGCGCGAATCAGTCAAGCCAAGATGAGTCATCCCAACAACGCGCGCATGCAAATCTTCACCGTGTTCAACCATTGGCGACAAAAACACGGTAATCGAGCCGACCTGATGACGTTGTTGGAAGCCTGTCACGTGAGTGAAGCCTTGATCGATTGGGACGAAGTGAAAAAGTACGTGGAAAGCCTGGAAATCATAGACTAAACAACGAACCAATCAAAACGAAGGAAAAGAAAGAACCAATCAAAAGCGAGTGACGTCACGACCAAGACTATAAGAAGCGAAGTGTCAGACTGAAATTTCATTCTGCTCTCGATGGCTAGTCAAGCTTGTTTCTCCTGTAACAATGTCGGACACTGGTATAGAGACTGCCCTACTCGTTCCCAACAACAGCAACGAAAACCAAGACAAGACAGACCAGCCTATGGTTCCTATGGAAGTTGTTACCTCTGCGGAGAACCAGGACACTGGGCACCCCAGTGTGGAAAACGAGCCGAAGCCCAAAAAGCGAAGAGTGATGAAGAAAGAAAAGAAACTGTCAAAAGAAAGTGTTACGGAATCAAGAGACCCACCGACGAAAATCACAAGTGCCTCAACTGTGGACAGCTCGGACACGGCCTGCTCGAGTGCCAAGAAGAAATCCAAACAGAAAACAACTTTGAAGCCGTTGCCAGTCGCATGTTCGACAACAACATCGACATGCCCAGAGACAACACCCGCAGTCAGCGATACTGGTACTGGTGCGGAGAAGCGTTCGAGCTCTACAGACGATACAAAGAAAAAAAGAAAACAGCCGACGAAACTTTCTATTCCACCCACTATTCTCCCGACTACCAGTGAAAACGGTGAAACTTCGAACGGTGAAATCCCGAAGCCGGCTGTCCTCTTGTTGGCAGAGAAGGAAGCAGAAAGTTTTTCCCGAGCACTCATCCAATATGCGGGTCCGAGAGATATGACCGAAGTCTTGTCGTATCCCCCTTGTTTCGATATGAGTGAATGGATACCCGTCGTCGTCACGTTTGCTGAAGTGGAAGACTGGCACCCACACGACACGATGCAGAAGCTTTTGGGACATGTGTATTGGATTCCTCGCGTCCTGAGAAATGTACCCTGGGTGAGACAAGAGATCCTGAAGAGAGAACGCGATAACTAACAGTTTTTTCTTTTCCTTTGTATGATATGTTTTTTGAATGTTCTTTTCCTTTGTATGATATGTTTGTTGCATTGAATGTTCTTTTTGTATTTTTAGTAAAATAAATTGTGTTCTAATTTCACTCCATGTCTGTTGTTCTGGCGCGAAGGTATAAAAGGCAGGGGAAAAGGGAATGGGGGAAAACAGTGCAAGATGGATGTGACGTTCAAACATCCCTTTACCATGTTAGTCAGTGGTCCAACGGGTGTTGGGAAAACGGTCTTTGTGCAGAAGTTTCTTCAAGCGCCCCTGTTCGACGTCCCTCCTCAACGTATCGTGTGGGCTTATGGCGAATGGCAAGAGAGTTACGATCGCTTTCCCTACACTTATGTCAAAGGTTTGACGGATATTGACGACGTGATGGGTCAAGTCAAAGGTCCACAAGTCTTAGTCGTGGACGATTTGATGGGAGAAGACACGGAGATATTGCAAAAGTGGTTCACGAAAAAGAGTCATCACCACGACACGAGTGTCATTTACATTGTGCAAAACTTGTTTGACAAGCAACAGCGTACCATCAGTCTGAATGTGCATTACCTGGTCTTGTTCAAAAATCCCCGTGACGCCTCGCAAATTGGTGTGTTGGCCCGTCAGATGTACCCTTCCCGTTCCAAGTATATGCAAGAAGCTTATGAAGATGCGACGAGTACCCCTCGCAGTTACTTCTTACTCGTTGATTTGAAGCCCGACACACCCGAAGCTTTGCGACTGAGATCCAACATTTTACCCCAAGAGGAACCACCCATCGTCTACGTCCAAAAAGTATAAAAGGGGGACCTGTACCTCGAATTGACTCTTGTTTGTCACGATGGCTCGTACGAAGAATACGCAGAGGAAACACCCACCTCCCACCCTTCCCAGGGCGACGTTCCCGACGTTGGCACCGGACCTTCGTGATCCCACGGTACGAAGTCAGACTCGCCCGAGAATGAGGGCCCCCAGAACACAGTGGTCACCCCCGTCGTTGACACCACCCACGAGTCCCATGTCTCCTTTACCGGCCACACCACCACGTCTCACCTTACCGATCACACCTCCACGCCCCACGTCACCATCTTCCCCTGCTCGGTCTCTCTCCCCGATCTTTCGCAGACCACGAAGAGAAAAGAAGAGTTCTATGAAAGGACTCAAGTCCTTCATTCGCAAGTTACAACATCTGACTCCCGATATGGCTTATGGGCAGTTGGTCAAGAATACGGGCCGGGCACGTATTGGATTGTTGCAGTGGTTCAAGTTGGCGGCCAACCATTTGCTGAAGGGTAACATTCAGCCACTGCACGCTCAACACAAGAAATGGGTGGAACGAAATCGACAAGTGTTGACCCAACTGACGGAGAGAAACATGCCGACGACCGAAAAACTCTCCCTGATCATGAAACCTGGGGGACGTGGATTTTTTGGGGGTGTGTTGATTCGTATCTTGCTGCGATGGAAGGAAAGACTGCAAGAGGAAAGAAACAAGAAACGAAATCAATTCGTTCGACGGACCGCACAGCGCGGAAGGGGACTGAGTACCGAAGAATTGAACAAACATCGAGCGTTGCTTCGCAAACTGAGTAATGTTCCACCCGACGTCAAACGACGACTTGTCGATCAACAGGGTGGTGCCATCGGGGCATTGCTGGCCATGGCCCTCCCGGCTTTGGCCCCCTTGGTATCTAAACTATTGGGTGGACAACAGGGTGGTAAACATCCTTTCCTTAGACAGCACGATAGAGCGAACGCTATGGCTGCCGAGCTATCTAAACTATTTGGTGGATAACCCAGGGAACAGAAAGGTATAAAAAGGGGACCGGAGAACGACTCCGAGCTCAGTCATGGAGACACTGCGGTATCTCTTGAACACTGCACCGAAAGACCGTCCCCTTTTACTCGAGACCCAACCCATTGTCGACGGTGTATGTGAGTGTATTGGAAACCTGATTCGCGGCAACGTTCCTGTGACCGACAAAGAAGTCAAGCGCTTGAAAAAGGACGCCCCCTTGCTACGACGTTTGGGCACGTCTAAAACACCTTGGAAGACCCGTCGGCGACTTCTGAAGCAACAGAAAGGGGGTTTCTTCACCCGATTGTTTCGGTCCTTTCCCAAAGATGAAATTCGCCAAGAAAATGAAACTGGTACCCTTCGAGGGACTCCCCGACGTCAAACCCGTCGAAGTCAGGCCAGTCGAACCCGTGTACGATCGAGATCCACTGCAGCAAACCGTCGAAAATGTCCACCAAGACATGCAACACGTGCTAAACGATCCCACCCTAACCGACGAAAATAAAATGCAACGGTACGGACAGTTGTTACATCGTTATCAAACGATGCAAAGGAAAAGAAAACAGGTTGTTCCCTTGTTGGACGAAAACATACCCGAGTCAAGAGAAGAAGAAAATTCGGAGGCACCCATCCTGGAGTCGGTCCCTCGACCTTATCAACATCGAGCTCGCCTTTTGTTGAAACACATGAAAGAGAAGACACCTTGGTCGTGGAACGAGAACTTGGAATTGGTTCGGAATGGGGTACCCGTACCCAACACCAATGCCATTGACATTGTGAACGATTTGGTTCGTCGGCGAAAGAATACCCAGGCTCCCGTGGGATGGTTTGGCGTGATGCAAAGTTTGAAGGCCACGAACGTACCGCGCGAAGCCATCGGGAATCAAGAACGATGGAACGTATTGTCCACGCCACCGACACGGACTCCGCCGCGACGCCCGAGAAAGAAGAAAATCTCCAGTTCTTATACGCCTAGTACATCTACCAGAAGATGGCTCTCCTTGCAAAAACTATAAATAGCCTGTTCATAGGGACACCTGCTAAAAAATGGAACGAAAGCTGAAGAAAGTGTATTACGACCCGAACCACCCGGCCGCTTTCGGTGGCGCTCTGGGTCTTCACAAAGCTACCGGTGTGTCCTTGGACAAAGTCAAGGCATGGTTGAAACAACAAAGGGCGTACACCTTGCACAAACCATTGAAAAAGAAATTCTCGCGGTCTCCCACGGTGGTGGCCGGCATAGATCATCAGTGGCAAGCCGATTTGAGCGACATGTCGGCCTTGGCCAAACAGAATGAGGGATACCGGTATTTGCTGTGCGTCATCGACGTGTTTTCCAAGTATGCTTGGGTGTTGCCCCTCAAAAACAAGACGGGGGACAGTTTGGTGGATGCCTTTCGTCAAATCTTTCAAAGTCGACAACCCTTGCGACTTCAAACGGACAAAGGTACCGAATTCCTCAATCGAAAAATGCAAGCGTACCTGAAGAAGAAAAAAATTCATTTTTTCGTGACACACAACGTCGAAACCAAAGCCAGTGTGGTCGAACGATTTCAACGGACCCTGAAAGAACGCATGTGGCGATACTTTACTCATCGACAAACACAACGGTACATTGACGTACTAGACGACCTGGTTCGAGCTTACAATGCTAGGCGACATCGGACCATCGGAATGGCGCCCAAAGACGTTCGCCCCGAACACGAGTGGATGTTGACAACGCCTCCTCCACGTCCCCCGAAAAAGAAAAAATCAATGGACATTGGTACGACCGTACGTTTGGCTTTGCCGAAACATGGTGCCTTCGACAAAGGTTACTGGCCCAACTGGACTCTGGAAACGTTCAACGTCGCACCCAACGTCGGTCCCGGTTACAAACTGTTGGACGAAAGGGGCGAACCCATACAGGGCACCTTCTATCCCGAAGAATTGCAAGCGGTCCAAGTCAACGACGATGAGATCTTTCCCATCGAAAGAGTACTCGAAAGAAAAAAAGACAAAGTATTGGTGAAATGGTTGGGCTATCCGGCAAGTTTTAATTCGTGGATCGACAGGACCAGTCTCCAAAACGTATAAATAGGAGCGACAGACGCCGACATCAGTCAACATGCATGACGAAACCACGTCTACGTCCGCGAGTGCCCACAATTGGTCACTCTTGGGAAAACGTGTGCCACAAGCGGAAATCGTCTTTTTCTGTCAAGTGATTTTAGTGTACGTCGTGGAGGGAGTTTCTTTGTCCCAACTGGCTTTCAAACCCGACGGTTCGCAGACCACGTTGTGGACGGCCTTGCTCTCCAGTACCTTGGGTTACCTGTTACCTTCTCCAACCTTGAAAACCAAACATAATGAACAACGACCGGCCCTTTTACCTCACGCTCCCTAGTGACAGTTCCATGTCGTGGTATCCCGACAACAAAGTCTCTACGTATCATACACATCTGGACCCGCCACTTCTCGTCGATCACCGGGAATGGGAAGTCGGTCTGTCCATGATCACGTTACCTGACCAATGGCAAAACATCGATCAACGAGACAACACGATCGGCTTACGCATTCATCCATGGTCGCCCCCGAGCGACGAACCCGAAGTAAAGATATGCCGAGACCGCCACAGAATCGACCCGTCGAATTGTTTCAAAGGTGTAAAGGGTGATGAGATCAAGGGATCCATCGAAATGGAAACGCACATCAAGAGTGACGACTACGACTCGCTGAGGCATATCCTGACTGTCCTGAACACCAGACTGAATGATTTGTGGAACCTGCCTCCCATCTACAATCATTTGGCCCATAAACCCGTTCGTTTGGATCCCAATAACAAGGAAATGACCGACCACGAGAAGCAAGAGCAGACCGAGTACGAAACTCGAGAGGTGATGCGCCAAGGGGCCGTATCAAGAGGTCCCTTCGTGTCTTTCAAGAGAGACAACACCAACAACAAAGTGTATCTGAAGATCAATCACGTGCAGTCGCTTTTCTGGTTTGACGTGTTGCCGAAAATCGAACTTCGTCTGTGTGGACCCATCGTATCCATGTTGGGATGGCCTGGAAACGAACTATTGGTTTCCCTGCAGTCAATCGATATGACCGGCGCCGATGGCCAAAGTCTACGGTATTTCTACGCCCACCACACCCCAAATCTTCAAATCCAGTACGATCTGTTTTACATCTACACGGACATTATCGAACCCCAGACCGTGGGCGACGTGAAGGCTACCTTGTTGGACGTGATTCCCAGTCGACGATTGTATCACCGCCCCGCCAGGATTCACTACTTACCTCTGAAGTACAGTCGACTAAGCTCCATTGGTCTCTATATAAGGAACGGAATGGGGAAAGCCGTGCCATTTCTCGACGGTAAGGTGGTGACCCAACTTCATTTTCGCCGCCGATGATGATTCGAGTGTACAAAGGTGGAGTGCTCAGACAGCGAGGTGTTGGCAATGGTCTGGTGGTGTACAGGGGAGGAATTCTGAGACAACAGGGTGCCGGTCGATGGTCGGGGTTATTGAATGCCGTCAAATCGGTCGGGAAGACCTTGTGGTCGGCCGGTAAAGCTGCCGTGAAAAAGAATGTGGCCCAAGTGTTACCCAAAGTGGGACAAAGCGTGCTCGACGCCGTCAGTGGTCGTGAAAAATGGAACTGGAAGAAAGTCGCCCAGGACACCTTTCGCCCCGCGGTGTCAAACACGATGTCCGACACACTCAAGAACGTGGTCGCCCACCTGGAACCTATAAAAGACCCCTCACGAACCCCGTCCACTTCACATCGTCCGAAGAGGAAGAAGAAGACACAGGTCACCTCTCACAAGCGACGTAAACTAGATATCTTCGACCATGGCTACGCAGGTAATGCGCAATGATTCCTGTCCCTGCGCGCGAGACGAATTGCAGGATTTGTTCAGTGTACCCGACACGCAGACGGCCATAAACAAGGTGACGAAAATCAGAAAGTATCCACTGACGCCCGACTTGAACCACGACGGACCCATCGAATTTTATATTTCCAATGCCACCACCGATTTCATCGATCTGGCCAACATGACACTGCACGTGGCCCTGAAGGTGACCAAGAACAACGGGGATGACCTGGATGCGGATAGTCAAGTCGCACCCATTAACAACTTGTTTCATTCGTTGTTTAAAGACGTCAAATTACGCCTGGGAAAGGATGCCGAAACTTTGGTCACCACCTCTCTGCCCACCTATCCCTACCGGGCTTACTTGGAGAATTTGCTGAGTTTCGGTAAGGGAGCCAAGAACGACCATCTGTCGAAACAAGTCCTGTGGGAAAAAGATACCGCCGGGCAGTTCAATTCCACGAAATCCGTCGCCACCGCCGGAGACGGTGGACGACAGGCTCCGAATAACAAAGGATTGGAACAACGCCAGAAAACCATCGCTGCCAGTCGCACCTTTGAATTGCAGTCGCGTCTACACTTGGACATGTGTTTACAAGATCGGTATCTGCTGGACGGTGTGGACTTGCGGTTGAAATTGGAAAAGCAATCCCCGAAATTTTTTCTGATGTACGGCGAAGGCAACGATGCCGAAGACTACAAAGTCGAGTTCACCAAAGCCTACCTGGATATCCCGTTCGTCACTCTGGCTCCCAGTACCTACACACGGGTGGCCGCGCAACTTCAATCGTCCAACGCCAAGTATCCCCTGAAACGCGTGGTGGTCCGCGATATGGTCATTCCCGACAATCGTGCCAGTCACGTCCTAGACAATCTGTTTGTCAACGAAAGTCTTCCCAAGAGATTAATCGTGGGTATGGTACGTAACACGGCCTACGACGGAAGAAAAAACAGAAATCCCTTCCAATTCGAACACAATCAATTGCAGAACATCAAATTGACCAAGAACGGGGAAATTGTGGACGAATACGACGTCGATTTTCCCCAGCGACAAGCCATCGCACCATACCTGGATTTGATGAAAAGAGTGGCCGTCTTAAACACCCGAGAAGACCTGGACCTCCCTTTCAACGACTATATCAATGGGTACACTTTGTATTGTTTCGATTTGACCAACGACCACGGAGCCGACGGTAACTACTTTCATCCCAAAGCAGCGGGTAACCTGTCTTTGGAACTCAAGTTCGGTGCGGCCCCGACCAATCACCTCAGTCTTGTTCTGTTTGCCGAATACGACAATGTCTTGGAAATCGACGCCAACCGACAAGTCATCACAGATTGGTGAGGCTCTCTCCAATCGACAACTGACACGGGCTTTAGAAAAACACCTCCCCTCTAACGTGTTCGGGGGCGTGTGGGCTCGTAATCATCTGGATATACTGCGCCCGACCTCGTACCCCAAAGCCTACGTCATCAACACGGACGACGAAGATCAACCCGGTAGACACTGGACCGTGTTTGTGTGCGAAGGACCAGATCACATTACCTTCTTCGATTCCTACGGGTGCCCCCCTGATGTTTACGGAGAAGCCTTTCGACGTTTCGTGCAAGATCTACAACTCCACTACCAACCCCGATGGATTCAGGGACTCGAGAGTGTCGTCTGCGGCCATTATTGTTTGTATTATTTGTGTCATCGGTTTCACGTTCCCTCCCCGCACGCCCTTTCGGTGTTCGGGCACGTGTATCGTGTGAACGATATACTCGTCGAACAATGGGCTAGGGATCATTTTCCCGACTTGCAAAAAGACCAGAAGAAGGGACAACGATGTCGATGCTTTTTTGCTCTGTAAATATGTTCAAGTTCAATTAAATTTGTGTTCAATTTTGTGTTGAATAAAATGCTTTGTAAATATGTTCAATAAAATGTCGACAACATATCACGTGTCTGTTGTTTGTGACGTCATGTGACGTCATGTGACGTCATGCTTTTCTGATTGGTGGAAAATGGTATCGTCCCAACACCTTAGACTCGTCCCGTCTCGAGCTATAAATAGGAGTGTCAAAGCCCAAAGAAGTCACAAACACCATGGATCGTAAAGATCGTAGATTTTGTGCCACTTGTCGGGGGTATTACCCCATGTTTAAGGGTAATCGGCCCGATGCCGATTACTTGGTCTGCTTCTGGTGTGGGGTAGATGTATCGAACACCGACCATAGACGACACAAGCATCTTGTCAAATGCTCGAAGAGACCGAATCGGTGGGAGCAGCCAAAGTGCTCTTGTTAGACAAACGGCCCTTTTCAGGGCCAACCAACGGCCCTTTTCAGGGCCAACTTAATCAATGTAAAAGAATTGTTTCCCCTTCCCTCCCTCTCTTCCCCTTTCTTCTTCTTCTTCTTCTTCTTCTTCTTCTCTCTCTCTCTCTCTCTCTCTCTTTTCCCGCGCGCGCCCTCTTTCTCTCCGTACGTGCAATCCCAAGGTCACGCACGTGCAAGGTCACGCAAGGGGTCACGCACGTGCCAGGGGGTCACGCACGTGCAAGTTCACGCCAGGGGTCACGCACGTGCCAGGGGTCATCCAGTGCAAGGTCACGTGCACGCACATGCACGCACGCGCATGCGCGCACGTGCGTCCCTCGACAAGCGGTCATACTACTTCGGGATTGTCCCTTTAACAGTATAAGAATCGTACTTACAGTACAGTAAGGGTAACGGTATATGGATATCTTAATCCCAGAGTTGATGACAATAAAGTGATTATCGTATATTATTAGAATTATTCGTTTGGAATGTGAATGTCATACTACGTAAATCTCGATGTTTTAAACAGAAATTCGATTTTCATGGCGCCATTTTGAATTTGACGTCATAGTGACGTCATAGGGCATAATGACAACATTTTTGGATTCATTGGAGTCGACTTCCTATAGGTCTGTAATACATTCGTGTCGCTGAAAGTCAATAGTTTACGAGATATTTCACAATTTAAGCATCAGTTGGCGGCCAATTTGTATTTATGCTAATTAGAAGGTCAAAAACTCAAATTTCGGCTTTGGAACATGGATATTTGTATTCAGCACATCAAAATTATTAACATTCTAACATTCTTTTTTGACGGAAACTTTACTAGTCTATCTAAACAACTAGTCAGTTTAAAGAACGAGTTTGAGCAATGTAGGCTACAGTACCCAAATCTTGCATTATTATACATTTTTGAGTGCGTCTAGTCAGTTGAATAATCATGAATCTATTGGACCACGCGTGATCTGACCGCATGCGACAACATAATTTCCAAAAATCCATTTTTTGCCAAAATGGCGGCCATATTGGATGGTCGTCATTGCATGAAACACGTTAGAGCATAATTTGTTGAAGTCGACCTACTCGAAAAACTAATAAAAGATGTATTGGAACACATATCTGGAACATTCAAGGACAAAACTCTTGTAAAAAAACATTTTAGGCTGCCATTTTGAAAAATACCAATTACAAAAATTTTGCCAAAATCGTTTTTTTTCAAACAATTTCGCCTAGGAAACCACCCCGCAGAATTTTCAGATGGTAGAAAAGTACACTTGGTCCCATTCCTAATATCAATCAGTCTACAAAACTCTATAATTCCAATTTGATTGGTCAATCAAAAAGAAACTACTTTCTTTTATTTTAAAGAAACCACTTATTTTAAATAAAAAGTGACTTTTTTTTGTTAAAAAGAAACTGTTTATATTTAATTGACTTTGAAGGAAATACTGGGTCAATATATAGGACTTTGCAATAGCTAAACTGCAGTCAAAAAACTGATGTATCACTACGCAGTAATGAAATTAGGTCCAGTAAAGGTGAAATTTATACCAAAGAATTATATTTATTTATTTCTGCATGTAAGAAAGGATTGGGTGATAAATAAAATCTCCAACTCGTGTTTTTTGATATCTAAAAATATCAACACTCGTTGATAAAGTAAAAAAAAACTCGGCAGGGCCTCGTTTTTTTTACATTATCAACTTGTGTTGATATTTTTTGATATCAAAAAACACTCATAGGAGATTCTCTATATATAATAGGGGGCACTACTATATAATACACTATCCGTTCCTTTACAGACGTTTTCTCACAAATATGTAGTTACTTTGTGCATATTTAGTGACGAGGAATTCCATGGTTTTGCTCTTATAATTGAACACATGCCTCTTCTATGCTCTTCTTTAATTCTGCTTAGATGATTTTCATAGATTACGACTCAACGCTACTTCTTTGTTTCTCACACTAAGACAGTGCCGGATTAGCTTTGTGGGGGTGGGGGCGAGACATACCAACTGTGCAGGGGCCCCATTGTTGTTTGTTTAAATTGTCCATACTGACCACGGATCGTACTAGTATGTACTCTGCCCCTTGACAATTTGAGTATCTTTGTCTTATAGTGATGTTTTCATTTACTTTATTTTCGTGAAATTATTTGCCCCACTTTGCCCCACTTATATCCGGTACTACACTAAGATACCGATGCCGAACATGCTTGCAAGAACTGTGCAAAGTATACGTAAAATATTTTTTTTTCTTTTACATAAATGCGAATTTTTTTATACGCCCACATTTTCATGTGGACGTATATTGTCGTCGCCCCTGTTCGTCCGTCTGTCCGTCCACAATTGTTTGTGAACAGTCTACAGGTCACAATTTTTATCCGATTTCAGTGAAACTTAAAACATAGGTTTATCACCCCAAGATCTCGGTTCAATTTGTTATTGGCATGTATCGGACTGTAACTTCATGGTTTATGGCCCCTGATTGTACGAAAAATCACGTTTTTAGCTTGTGAACAGTGTAGAGGTCACAATTTTGAACCGATTTGGATGAAACTTAAAATACGTGTTTATAACCTAAAGATTTTGGTTCCATTGCATATTTGCGCATATCGGATCGTAACTTTCTGAATTATGGCCCCTGATTGTACGAAAAATTGTCTTTTTAGCTTGTGGTCCCTCTGGAGGTCACAACTATTATCCGTTTGATTATATCACTGTTTCACTGTAATGAAGGGTGAGGTCGAATTTCGAAAATATGGTACCAAAACTGTCCGACATAAAGGCTGCCGCTAATACGCGAATAGTGTAAAAAAATATGATATATCAAGGTTGTGGACCCTGTAGAGGTCACAATTTTAATCCGATTTTGATGAAATTTGAAATTAAGTTTATGACCCAAAGATGCGGTTCCTTTCGATATTCAGGCACATTGGACCATAACTTCCTGAATTATGGCCCCTGATTGTACGAAAATCATGGGGGGTTTTTTATCTTGTGGACCCTATGGAGGTAAAAATTTAAAAAAAAAAAAGTTTGACTATATCCCCGTTACACATTAATGATGATTGAGTGTTAATTTCTTGAAAATGCGCGGTCATAACTCAAAGATCTTGGTTCCTTTCGATATTTGCGCCCGTCGGATCGTAACTTTCTGAATTATGGCCCCTGATTGTCCGAAAAATCGCCCTTTTTAGCTTGTGGTCCCTCTGAAGGTCAAAATTGGTATCCAATTTAAAAAAAAACGTTCGTTTATATCACCGTTACATGGTTATGGAGGTTGAGTTCAAATTTCATGAAAATCGGACTAAAATTGACAGACAAAATGGCTGCCGTTTGTATGCGAATAGTGTGAAAATATGTTATATCAAGGTTGTGGACCCTATAGAGGTCACAATTTTGAACCGATTTTGATGAAACTTGACATGTATGTTTATAGCACAAAGGTCTTGGTTCCATTCGATATTTGCGCTCATCGGATTGTAACTTCCTGATTTATGTCCTCTGATTGTCCGAAAAATCGCCTTTTTTAGCTTGTGGTCTCTCTGGAAGTCAAAATTGTTAACCGATTTTAAAAACCGTTTGATTATATCACCGTTACATGGTTATGGAGGTTGAGTTCGAAATTCGTGAAAATCGGACCAAAAATTGACAGACAAAATGGCCGCCGTTTGTACGCGAATAGTGTAAAAATATGTTGTATATCAAGCTTGTGGACCTTATAGAGGTCACAATTTTTAACTGATTTCGATGAAACTTGACATGTATGTTTATAACCCAAAAGGGAGGTTGGGATGGCCTAGTGGTCTAGAGTGCCGCGCTTCGATCTCTAGCTGGCAGGTCCCCTCTGGCATGCGGCTGTGGTTTCGAGCCCTGGTGTGAGCGTATGTGGCATGGAGATAGGGGCGCCTTCTCAACCTCGTGGGTTTCCTCCGGGCACTCCGGTTTTCTTCCACTGCTAAAGACCCCTACAAGCAAGCGAATTGTTGAAATAAAATTGAAACCATATGTTAGTCCCGAAATGACCTAGTTTGTGTTGAGTGGACGTTAAACCCCATTTCTCTCTCTCTCATAACCCAAAGATCTTGGTTCCTTTCAATATTTGCGCCCATCGGATCGTAACTTCCTGAATTATGCCCCCTGATTTGCGAAAAATCGTTTTTTTTTTTAGCTTGTGGTCCCTCTGGAGGTCAAAATTTTTATCCGATTCTAAAAAAATGTTTGATTATATCACCGTTACATGGTAATGAAGAATGAGTTTGAATTTCGTGAAAATCGAACCAAAATTCACGGACAAAATGGACGCCATTTGTATGCGAATAGTGTGAAAATATGTTGTGGACCCTATAGAGGTCACAATTTTCAACCGATTTTGATGAAACTTGAAATACATGTTTATAACCTAAAGATCTTGGTTCCATTGCATATTTGCGCCTATCGGGTCGTAACTTTCTGAATTATGGCCCCTGATTGTACGAAAAATTGCCTTTTTAGCTTGTGGTCCCTCTGGAGGTCACAACTATTATCCGTTTGATTATATCACTGTTTCACTGTAATGAAGGGTGAGGTCGAATTTCGAAAATATGGTACCAAAACTGTCCGACATAAAGGCTGCCGCTAATACGCGAATAGTGTAAAAAAATATGATATATCAAGGTTGTGGACCCTGTAGAGGTCACAATTTTAATCCGATTTTGATGAAATTTGAAATTAAGTTTATGACCCAAAGATGCGGTTCCTTTCGATATTCAGGCACATTGGACCATAATTTCCTGAATTATGGCCCCTGATTGTACGAAAATCATGGGGGTTTTTTTATCTTGTGGACCCTATGGAGGTAAAAATTTAAAAAAAAACCGTTTGACTATATCCCCGTTACACATTAATAATGATTGAGTGTTAATTTCTTGAAAATCGATAATTGAACAGCTAAATCCATAATATTAAATGTTTCGTATGCTTAAAGGGACAATCCCGATAAGAACAGAGTCTCAAAAATTAAAGTTCGAGCATTTATGAAATTTATGGACCAAAATATAGAGGCATGGTGTATTTACCTTGTCTCAAAATTTCAGCTCAAAATACTGAGTCGTTTTGACGTTCCCGTTTCTTAAGAGGTATATACAGTGAATGGCCAATGTACTGCACTTTATAACAAAAGGTAAATTTCACCTAAATATTATTTTTATAGAAAAAAGTCTGGTTTTATCCCTATACTGTATAATACAACGGTCTCCATTTCCAGATGAAGACTGTCAGGTTTAAGTTATTTACAAGCATATCGCAAATATCGGGTTAGTTGGTAGGCCTTAGGTAATGGGTTTTAAGGGATTTTAACACAAAATTAAGCAGTTTTATTCCCCAAAAAGTTATCGGGATTAGCCCTTTAACGTTAGCATGGGGCAGAACTTTATAAAAACCAAACAAATTCTAATGATTTTCTGATAATTGCTTAAAGCCACAATAACACTCTTGTTGTAACTGAATAACATGTCCCAATCTTCATTCTGGTCAACAAATCGTATCATTTAAGAATATTCCAATTAAATGATGATATAAATTTCATCTTAACACACCTATTTTGAAAAATTGGAAAAACTTAACCAATTGATTTGAAAAGTCTAACGTAAACCTTTTCAAATGTGACTTGGATTTTAAAATGTTTTCGAACCCTCTGGACAAGTAAAATAGGTTGTAATGGATAATTTACACAACAGGTAGGACACTTAAACATCTAGTACTTAGAATAAGGGTATTATTTATTTTCTGGAGCTACCAAGCCAGCAAGAATGTTATTGTCCCTTTAAGATGCGACAACTCTTGTTGACTGCCCGGGCGATTTAGCTGTTGTGTGGGCGTATGTTTCGTTGCCTGGCAACCTATTTTATTTTTTTTTAAGATAAATGTCTTTACCATATTAACAAGAAGATGCAAATCTGCCCGTAAAGAGCGTGCAGTAGACTTACCCGATATACAGCTCAAAACGATTCTTGGAGTGGATTTCAGAAAGAGTATATCTGTTATAATGAAAGTATGAAATGGGGTTGAACATCCGCTCAACTCTTCATATTGGTATTTTAGGACTAATATACGACATGACAATTTTATATTATGCTTTGTCTGGCAGTAATGTTTCCTCCTACTCTTGGTCGAATCCCAACCATGGCTAATCCAATTTGCACGGAGGATCTCGGTTTATTCAGTCCCAGTAAAATGTTGCTTTGCTTTTGTGTAAATCTAACCTGTGTTAAACGGGACACCAGAACAAGACTAAACACGTAATCGCGTGTCTTATCAGAGTGGATTCAGGAACGGAACACTCTTCCAAAAATAGGCTACTTGAATAAAGACTGGCCTGCCACTTTTAATTTAGGGCTTCTTTTATCTATTTATTTATGTTATATATTGCTTAAGATCCAGTGTGAAAGTCTTTCCCCATTTCGAGGTGGGTTGGCTAAGGCGTGGACGTTGCATAACAAGGTCTGTCATTCACTCAAGTGACATGGTTTCGATTGTCCGTGGGTTTTCTTCGGGTACTCTGACTGCTTAAAATCCCTACATACCTCTCATAATAAGATTAAAATCCCTACATACCTCTCATAATAAGATAAGAACTGAAATGGAATGGTGTTTAAATGAACTTTAAATCCCTTAAAATCGAAAACAAAATCTCAAACCCCCACCGTCCAGCAGATAATTAAGAGTTCTTAGGCAAGTGTAGTAACGAGAATCGAGAAGCCTAAAGATGGACAAATAAATGGGGTAATGCAAGGTTAGAGAAAATTGACAGCTAAATTGATCAAGATAATATGAAAAACAGTTTTAGTACCGATGTAATTTTGTATTGTATATGGGCACATGCGAAAAAAAATTGACAATAGAAAACGGGGACATTTTGGGTTAAACTGACATGTAGTGCATATAATAAGTATATTAATACATCATTGATAAACATAGCCACAGGGTCTAATGTAATACGGACAGCTATTGAACTTAAACAATTGACATGCCCCGGGATAACTTACATGCAATACGTAATATATGAGGTAATAAGAAATGAAACAATGCGTATATTGGCTGACGTATGATTGATAAGAGATCTCGTTTTATTTTCGTCTATTGTTCAATAGTGAAAGACATTTATTACAGTTATCTATCTATAGATCACTATTATATTATAACACAGATGAAGCATTGCTGTGCATGTGACCTGTCTGGCTTGACTGCACGAGAATTATGACCGTGTCACTTTCAAGACAAAAATGGTCACCTTCAAAATAAAACTAGGTGACCATTATATAGATTATCGGGGGATGGGGTGGGGTGCTGTCATGGCATACGGATTTATTCAGAGCAGTGGCAAAATAAATGAAAATTTATTTGCTTCAAACACTCGTCAAATTTGTAATTGAAATTTAAAAAAGACGCTCCCCTGCTCGTTTTTCTGTCAGTTTTAGTTATATTATAAAGTGTGGTGTTTCGTACCGGGTGTATACATGTCCATGGGTATGTCCCGCAGTATACTTAACTATGTTATTTGGTTTGGGGTTGTTATTAATTTTGTTTCCTTTCTCTTTTTTTGGGGGGGGGGGGATTTGGGCGGGGCTTTTCGAAAAATTTGGCACTTCAGTAACTTGAATTCCCAAATCAACTTGGGTATTTAAGTACAGGAAACCTGCATTTCTTATAGGACGCACCGACTTCTTTATATAGCAATGAAATAGGCTATCAAAAGGGACGTAATGGGATTTGAAATTTAAAAAATAATAATAATTTTTGAAATATTACAAAAGGAAAGAGTGTGTTGAAGTTTGCGCTACTCGACTTCCCGAATCAACTTAGGTATAACCTATTAAAAGACCAGGAGAGCTGCATTTATTATTGGAGGACACCATCTTCGTTATATCGCAATGAAATATGAAAAGGGGACCACAGGGCTTGATGGGCGAACTCACACACCCACAAGCATACCTTTGATTTTATTTATAAAGATCTAGCTGTCAATGATTCTTTTACATTTATAGACATACGCCAACCAATAATATGTACACGAGGACTCAGTTTTTCGTAACATCCGAATGGCTTTACGGTGTCAGACTACCGCGACATTCCTGGCTAATTGGAGTTGATGTAGGCTCATTTTCAATTTAAAGATTGAAGTAGAAATAGCATATTTTCTGACTACATGTAGGCCTATATACCGTCTACTAACAGCTGGGTGTTAATGACAGCTTTCGGCAAAGGTGATATCGCAGACATTGTGTTTTCTAAAATAATACATCAGTCTATCCTAGATTAAACTGGGGAATGAGGATCATAATTAGTGATATTTGTATGCAGTTACAAAGACGCTTATACTCGGATTAATATCAGCCTACAATAGGCCTAGCCAACACTACTGAAATGATCATTAGTCTGACGTCTAATTAGGCTAAATATTAAACAACGTGGATTCCATACTACGGTTTCTTCCTTTGTTATATTTTTGTTTAGTTCATTAGTTACGGTTCGGTTAGTCTAACGTAGATTTCTTTAAAATGCGTTTCAAGAAATAGATTATTTGAATTAGACTATTTTACATGGAAATAAATATAAAAATCGGATATGTTTCTTCTTTTCATCCAACTATAGTAGTATTTTTTTTTTTTTTTTTTTCTGGGTTATAACTTGAAACGTAAACACAAATTCATTTTCTCCAATACGTCACTAATTCGTCTTTATTTAATATGTACATGGGCGGTCGTTAGTTTCATGGGAAAATCCCTGTTCCTTATACCATTATCACCATCTCAGTTGTTACAAAATAATATGTTGTAATATCGTTCTCATTGGGTAATAGCGGATCGGTCACGTGACATTTGCTATCTTTATCGGGTGGTTTCGACTGGAAAGTCAGTGTTATCCGGGCTCCCTTCAAGGTTGAATCGCATTACTCGCGAGAAGACCAGCAAAATGGACGGGCGTGATCGAACCTTCAAGCAGAAAGTCGACGGTTTCACGACTTTCTTATGGAATTCAGATGAAAAGAAATTCCTAGGTCGAAATGCCAGGAGTTGGGGTAAGATTTCATTGTAATTTTCACACATGGATTTATTATTTCACTGCGGAATACAACCGATTTCAAGACAGTCGCCGGCGAGAAATTTAGAGGGCATTGAAAGACGCCATCTACTAGGTTGTTATTGATGGAATTACCGCCGGAGTATCGTCATCGTGTATTTGCATGTTTCGCAGTACTTTGATTGTCCCAAAGCAAACTTTTCAAATTTACTTTTTATTTTGTGTGTTTCGTAAATTTTTAGATCTTGTTTAAACGAAAACATGTTTTATTTGAAGGCAGTCAAACCGTCGAAACGGTGTGTGGGAATCCGGAAATTTTCCACACGAATAGCCTACTCAGTACTACTACGAGTACTAGCCAAATCTTGCAAGTTGCACTGAAAAACAGACATTTCGACATGCGCAAGTGGCTAGCTTGAATAATAATAATTATTAATAACCTTAAAAAATGTGCCGGGTTCGACATTGTATGATATTCCCATTGTAAAGCCAAAGGTGAGACATACATAGCTCTAGCCCTAGGTCATAAAACCGTTTCTCATGTCATATTATAGGTCAGTCACCTACTTCATTTAGAGGACATTTAGGACATCTGCCTGTGTAGCAAGGGCCTTACTTACTGCCGACTGGTGAAATTCGACTTTTAACTTAACTTAAAAAGGCACCACAAGGAATGTTATAAGCCATGTTTTTACTGGTGATAATTATGCTTCACACACCAGAGGCCTACTTGTTTTTACCAATTTTGCTTTGGAAACCAAATATAGCCTATAGGTTTACCAGACAGTACATTTTAATAAATAATTAAGATTTCTAACCAAATTATTTTTAAAAATAGTAAGATTGAACTTTTTTGTATATCAATTTCATTTAATAATAATAATTCATAGTTTTATCCACAGAGGTTAAACTCGAAAATGAAAGGTTAAGTTCACTGGATTTAATATAGTTGGTTAACTTAGTTTTGATTGACTCTGTCTGTTTTTTGACAGCAAAATTATGACATGAGTATTTAGTCTTTTGGAAACAAAACGTAGATGTATAGATTGTAATATAGTCAGCCCAATAAAGCACATTTAAGAAAGACAATAAACGTAATGTATTATTTAAATAAGATAATTCAAGATGTGAATTAATTTGCTAGATTCACTGATTAGTTCATTCTAATTGAAGGTTAATGTACTTTAATAAACATATGGTTTCTATTAAAACAATTATGTATTATCCTTCTGATTAGGCTGGTCAGACTAAACAATTATGTGATACATTCTGGTCAAATAAACTAGTATCTTAGTCGTATCACAGGCATTTGTAAGCTTCCATATTGTGTTCTTGACAAATGAAGTGTCGTAATTTTAGTTAACTTTTTGAATGAATGCTGTAGGTCGCTAGTGACGTCATTACTGGTAGGATGAGGTTAACCTAGAAAATGAACTTTTCCTCTAGACATGTCTATAAATGTTAATGTAAACAACAATACATAGATTGCTTACATAACAATATAGTTGGCACCCATATTGGAGACAATCATGCCTACAGGTGTGGCATTAAAATGACGTGTTTGTGCCAAGAACAGTTGGACATTGATTTAAATTTGGGTTAGGGGTGTACTTATCACAAGGTTATACATCAATGTACTTTTTACGGCTTCATTACCAGTTTTGTAATCGATTAGTCTTCCTCCTCTACTTTTATTCTTGAACATGCCACTGGTGGTAATAGTAATTGCATGTATTGAACCTTGTCCTTCACACCCCAGTAAACTTAAAATTAGACTGTACTTATGACCATGAAAAATCATTCATCCATGTAAGGCATTGATGTTGTTAAACTGTGATACCTTTACAAGTGAAATCAAGAATTGATTATGGTCTTGTTTTGTTAATAAATGTCCAATTAAACACAGATTGATTATGCAGGAGCTAAATCTGCCTATTGTAGGCCTTTCTTTTTACATTTTTTTTGAGCTAATACATAAAAAATATTCAGCAACTTGGACTACCATAAATTCGTCATGCACTTGACGGACAACCCAGCTTGTTCCTGTGGCCACTATATATATACAGAACATTATTTGTTACATTGTCCAAAATTTACCAGTGTTAGATTCCAAACCATAAATACATTACCAAATATTTTTATTATTATTAATTTACAAACGTTAACCAACGGTGATAGCAATAATACCTTGCAAATAAATACGCACATTTTTAATACAGTCCACAAATTTATACATTTATCTAAAAGACTACAATAACCGTTGTAAAATACCATCTAAATTAATTATTTTTCGGTTAATATACATCTGACCTCCACAAAACACGATACAAAGCAAGCGTATTATGAAATAGTAAGGCAATG
Organism: Patella depressa; assembly: GCA_948474765.1. Taxonomy (NCBI): domain Eukaryota; kingdom Metazoa; phylum Mollusca; class Gastropoda; family Patellidae; genus Patella; species Patella depressa. The sequence goes on along the minus strand of OX419715.1, from coordinate 53,546,774 downwards.
TAAGTGACACTTACTTTTAAATTACTTGCATGCACGATTAGTGTGAATATCAAATATTGTACTGTTAGTGTTAAACCTATTTTGTATGGAAGTGTACATATCACAGTTGTATTTGTAGTATACTTAAGGAGACGAAATTAATATAAACTTTTGGCTTGTTTTTGAATCCTTACCTTCAGAACTGTGTATGTATACAACACCTATCGTATTTGAATAAAATATTGTTGAAATCAAAAATATTCAGCTTTTTATCTTAATCTTACATAATGTATCTTTATTTAACATACATGTATCAAAACCATTCTCAACTCTGTGTCACCTCCTGAGTCAGATTTATACTGGATTTGAATCTGATCTGTTGCTCAATGCTCATTGATGATCAAATTCAACAAATGGATAGTGAAGATGTTTTTTGTTACTTTTTTTTTTTAACTACTATAGCACAAACCGTCAACTCTATCTAATCTTCCATTAGGTACCTATAATATATTTTCTGTTTATCTTTCAGCTGAGATTGGTTTCTTCTATCTTATTTTCTATGCCTGTTTAGCTGGTTTCTTCTCCTCTATGCTGGTGGTATTTTATCAGACCATTGATGAAAATTATCCAAAATTGATGGGAACAGACAGTTTACTTAAAGGCAATCCAGGTTGGTACTACATAATGTGTGCTATCATAGTTAATGTACTATAAGCAACATTGGATTGCAATATCTATATCGCCAATATAAATAGTGCCAACTTGAAAACATTTTGTCTGGATAATAATAGTTTGGGTTTTATTTATGCAAATCAGTTGTTAAGTTTCTACTAATCCTGGCACACATCAACAAATTGTTTTGGGGGGAATGAGCTTAGGTGGGATTTAAAGTTACTTAGCCGCAAAGTTAATGGGTGGTTATTTCCAATAAAAGTGTGGCAATTTTGGTATATGGAAAGTAGAAACCTCAAATCTTTCTAGAATGATTCAGGATTCCCTGAAAAACACCATAACCGGCAACCCAGTGATTAGTAATATCAGCAAGAGTGCTGTTAAAGTTTGTATGCAAAGTTTGTCTGATCCCTTGGCGCTAGTGAGCACTTGATGTATGTTGATAAACTAGATGTTGAGCTTAAACATACACCAGTTTCCGAAATATAAACCACAAAAAGGTGTCGACAGTCGATAACCCGAGAATTCAGACACTTGTTATAGCAGTTCAGGGTGAAGTAATTTGACTGGAATTTTCAATATATTCCTTTAAATTATCTACTTTTTAACTATTATTGTGAGAACTGCCAGCTTTTTATCTAATCTGCCTTATGTGTATCTTTAAGTTAAGCTTCGATATTTATGATAAATGGACAGTGATTAAATATGAAAACGTACCAATACAAGAAATAATCAGTTGTAACTTGTTGAATGTCGATGAAGAACACTTAATTTGGCCCATAATTGCTTTATTCAGTATTTTGTATTATGTTTCTTTAGTTGAGTTGTTCAAAAATATGTAATCTATCTTGCAGGAATGGGATATAAACCAAAACCAAATATTGATTCCACCCTCATCCGATATTTACACAAAGAAGCCAACTCCTACAAAGTTTTTACGACAGAATTAGACGACTTCCTTGAGAGTAGGTTTATTTTAATAACATTAATGTCATGTCACATATCATCTGTGTCAATTCTAATTGAACACATCTGCAGTGTCCATTTTATAAAGTTCTCAACCTTTTTTCACTTGCAGACCCCACATTAATAACAGATGTATGGACCGATGTGTGTTTGCTTGGCACAAATTTATATGAAATTAATTTCTGACTAATAAACTGACAAAGGAATTAATCATCTATGGCTGTATGTTTCAATTTTTCACTATGAATTAAAAATAAGTTTGAGGTTGGAACAGATGACTACCAATAATTACATAACATGTTATCTTTACTTAAATGTTGACTTCAAATATTTCAGCATATAGTAAGCAGAGTACAAATAACAGTAATGTAGTTGAATGTAACACAACAGAATTGAGAAAGGATGAAACAAAACCATGTAAAGTTGACATAGAAGCTCTAACACAGAACTGTTCCTCAAATAATGGCTATGGATTTCCAGATGGTGAACCTTGTGTTTTGTTGAAACTGAATAAAGTAAGCACTTGCTTTCTAAGAACATTACACTGTAACACAAGTATCCTTTAATCTTGTGTATAAAGCACTTAATTCTTTTGCATTCCTTCAATATAAAATTATTATTAATAAATTTGTAAAAATCATTTAAAATCTCCCAAAATCTAATTTTTACTTGTGTCCAATTTATAGCTGACATTTATTGATACTGTGTCCAATTTACAAGTATTTAACTCCTGACCACTGTTCAAAATTTAATCATTATACATCAATAATCAATTGAGTTTAATTTTCAACAGTGATCTTGAAATTAAATGCTTGTAAATTGAATACTGATTGTCAAAATTGAATGATCAGCTTTAAATTGGACAAAGTACAAGTTAGATGATTTTTGGTGATTTTGAACTATTTTTACAAATATTGAAATCATGATTTGATGTTGAATGAATATGGAAAAAATTGTGCTAAATACATACGATTAATTGATGCCTGTTTACAGTGTTAGCAATTTGGATATATTTGTAAATGTATGTCAGTGATCAATAATTTTTGATTTCATTCAAATTAGAGACAGATCTGCACATAAATTGATTTATGGCTTGAATTTTTTCCAATAAAACAATACCTAGAAGTCAATTATTGACCATAGATTTGAAGATATTGTATTATGTTTTTCAGATATTCAACTGGATACCTGAGAAATATACTGATTTACCCGAGGATATGCCCGAAGATGTTAAAAATGATTATTTCACCAAATCACAAATCTGGATCTCCTGTGAAGGCGAGGTTAGTTCTTTGTTGCTTTAAGTGGATATAGCCAGTTTGTTTTGGAGGGTTTCCCCTTTTAGAATTTAATTGAGTTAATTATATCTCTACAGTGTTTAATATGTTGATTTATATCTTGTTTTTCATTTTTCAGAATCCCGGAGACACAGAAAATCTTGGAACCCCAGTCTATTATCCAACTCAGGGATTGGGATTACAGTATTTCCCATTCCAGAATCAAAAAGGTTACCTTGCACCTGTTATCTTTGTCAAATTTGTTGGAGTAAAAAAACATATGGGTTTGATGGTTGAGTGCAAAGCTTGGGCCAAAAACATTAAACATAACCGTAGTTTGAAAGAAGGAAGTGTCCATTTTGAACTTCTTGTAGATTAACACATAATTTTTTTTTAAAATTTTCTTACTTTGGAACAAACTAAAATACTCTGTAAGTTTAAATCAAGTTCTATCTACTTGACATATTTTTGTTCTGTTAACTTTAGGCCACAACATTTTAATGTTCCACTAAATTGTAATTATATCTAAAGTACGTAAGTTGTATATTAAAAAGCACATCTTTTGGAGAAGAATCTATTATAAAATTTTTCCTCTTTATTGTATCCATTAACTTTGTAGAACAATTTTATAACCACCCATAAATGAAGTTCTGATTATTATGAAATTTCACCATTGCGTCACATTATATTCAGAAAGATTGTGAAAGTGTGAATGGGAGCGAGTGATTTTTTTGGTTTTTTTAATGGTTTTTAGATGATAATGAAAGTGTAAGTGAGAGAACTTCATAAGAGGCTATGTGGGGATTTTAACTGTTCTTTTTTTTTTTAATTATTTGTAATCATATAGACTCTTCATTCCCCACTGACACATTTGTTTATTTGGTTTAAATCATTAAAAAAAACTTTTTTTATTTTTATTATATACGCAAAATTATCAAACTACATCAGTTATTATTTAACAAATAAATGCGATTAAATGAAATTATTATGGAATATTGTGTTTACATAATTTTTTCTCACTTCTCGACTTTATATTGATGGTATTGTTAAGGCACTGACCTGGTTTCTAAATTCACAAATCTCTATTCAGAGCCCCACCAGGAATATTAGTCTTTAAGACTTGAAATCTCAAATCATTTAATAGCAATCTGAATGAATGAACATTTATTCATTTGAGATGAAAGTTAAAGAATTCGCATTATCTGTATTTACAATCATTTGTATGTTTTACATAATATAAAAGTAAGGAATTCGACTGAATGTATCTGTGTTGGGACATGTGATGTGAATTCTATGCATTTTGCACGCTAGAGATATGAGATATAGTTATCAGATGTATAGTCGTTTCACTGCGATGTATTTTTGTGAAGATTACATGTTATATTGCCAGATAATTAGATGTGAATATGTTTAAATTTCTATGTCAAAGTTAACTTTGTAGCGTACAAATTATATTAAATTAATTGTTTATATACAGAATTCTACATCCTATAATAAAATGTTTTTAATTTCGAACCAAACTTGTCTCTGTTGTAGTATGGAGGAATATAGACTATGGGTCACTCTTTCTATTTGCCCTTGCCGTCCGTCTATCGTCCACAATTTCTTGTGAACGCTCTAGAGGCTAAAGTTAATATCCAATTGACTTTAAATTTATACACAGTGTTTAAGGTCGCGCTACGAAGAAGCCTTTTGATTTTCAGCGAATTCCGATGATTACTGCCAGCCTTATGACCCTTGATCACTTTGAAAAATTATATACAGTACATTGGATCATTATTCACCATCGAGTGTTGATTACGGTCTGGATAAGTTAAAGATACATTTTGCTAGAAGCTCCCACTATATTAGTTAAAAACTAGATAATGTAATGGGAATTTGCTAAAAATTTCAGTCAAATTGATCCACAAGGAACCAAGATTTTAGCGATTGAATATTGGGGCTAGCCTCGGTTATCATTACTGAAGTCGGTAGGATACCAACATTGTCTCGGTTATCCATTTTTATACGCCCACATTGCAATGTTGTTGTATATTGTCGCCGCCTGTCTGGTGTCCACAATGGCTCTAAAGGCCAAAGTTAACATCCGATTGACTTTAAATTGATACAGAGTTAAAGGTCACGAGACAAAAATCTATTGATTTTAAGTTATTTTTGATACTTTCTGCCAAAATTATCTCCCTTGAAACATTTTGTGACGCTCTAGAGGCCAAACTTATAATCCGATTGACTTCAGATTGATACAGAGTTAAAGGTCATGAGACAAAAATCTATTGATTTTAAGTTATTTCTGATACTTTCTGCCAAAATTATCTCCCTGAAACATTTTGTGACGCTCTAGTGGCCAAACTTCAAAATATAATCCGATTGACTTCAAATTGATACAGAGTTAAAGGTCATGAGACAAAAATCTATTGATTTTAAAGGGCCAATCCCGATAACTTTTTGGGGAATAAAACTGCTTAATTTTGTGTTAAAATCCCTTATAACCCATTATCTAAGGCCGACCAACTAACCCGATATTTGTGATATGCTTGTAAATAACTTAAACCTGGTTGTATTATACAGTATCTGGATAAAACCAGACTTTTTTCTATAAAAATGATATGTAGGTGAAATTTACCTTTTGTTATCAGTACAGTACATGGGTCATTCACTGTATAGACCTCTCAAGAAACGGGAATTGATTATCAAGTCACCCAATCAAAAAATTGACCCGAAATCTTAAAAGGGTTACGTGTCCGGATAAGCAGTGTTGACGTTAACGTCAAAAGGACTCAATATTTTGAGCTGAAACTTTGAGACACGGTAAATACACCATGCCTCTATATTTTGATCCATAAATTTCATAAATGCTCGGACTTTAATTTTTGAGACTGTTCTTATCGGGATTGTCCCTTTAAGTTATTTCTGATACTTTCTGCCAAAATTATCTCCCTTGAAACATTTTGTGACGCTCTAGAGGCCAAACTTATAATCTGATTGACTTCAGATTGATACAGAGTTTAAGGTCTTGAGACAAACAAGTATTTTGATTTTCAATGAATTTTGATAACTGAACAGCTAAATCCATGATATTAAATGTTTCGTATACTAAATCTTAGCATGGGGCAAAACTTTATAAAAACCAAAGATTCTAATAATTTTCTACTAATTATTTAATGAGTTAACGAGATTTTAGTGTATTATAAATGTTTCATTTAGCTGCTGGGGACGTATGTTTTGTTGCCTGGCAACCTATCTTTTTACAACAAGATTACATACAACTCGAGTTCTTAAAAATAGATAACTGAATAAACCAATGTTTATTTTTGTACCTGATTTTGATTTGAAGAATGATTGCCAGGCAACAAAACATGCTGATCTGGCCTCAGGGATGCAGATGTCACAATTGGTTTACTTCAGCAGCTAGAGCATGGACACGATTTTCGTTTTAAAAAGGCAATTATCTAAATGATCAAGGGGCTAACTCTGTATCAGTAATTATTGAAAATCAATAAATGTTAGGCATAACCTTCAAATCAATATTCAGAATTGAACCGTCCAGTGTGCAATGAAGTAATATAATAGCTGATGTTAAAGGGCGCATGACTTTTTTCTTTCTTTGACACCTTAAAATAGACTAAAAAAGGGCTTGACATATATATTAGTTTTACTATGAATGTATATTAAGTGATGTATATTTAATTCATAAAAAAATGATAGGCTGTCATGCAACGAAACATACGCCCACAACAGCTAAGTCGTCTGGGCAGTCAACAAGGGTTGTCACATATTTTTTCTTTTGTCAGTAGAAGAACAATTACAACACATGAAAATCTTATTATGAGTAATAGTCCAGTATGTAATTATCAGAATTGTTTTGATTGTTTATCTCATTGCCTTCGTCCACAAGATAATTCAAAGTGATCAAGGGCCATGACTCTGGCAGTAATTATTGGAAATTGTTGAAAATGTCTAGAATCCTTCGTCAATATGACCTTATACACTGTTTATAATTTAAAAGTCGACCAGAAATGACCTTTAGCCTGTAGAGCATCCACAAAATATCTCAAAGTGATCAAGGGCCATAACTCTGGCAGAAATTATCAAATATCGTTGAAAATCAATAGGCTTCTTCGTCTCATGACCTTAAACACTCGTGTATAAGTTTAAAGTCAAGCATATATTAACTTTAGCCCCTAGAGTGTCCTTAAGATTTTTCAAAGTGATCAAGGGCTATAACTTGGGCAGAAATTATCGAATATCTCTGAAAAGCAATGGATTCTTCATCTCCTGATCTTAAACACTGTGTATAAATTTAAAGTCAATCGGATATTAACTTTAGCCTCTAGAGCGTTCACAAGATTTGTCAAAGTGATCAAGGGTAATAACTTTGGCAGGAATTATCGGATATCGCTGAAAATCCATACGACTCTTGTCTCATGACCTTTAAAACACTGCGTATAAATTTAAAGTCAATTGTATATTAACTTTAGCCTTTAGAGCATTCACAAGAAATTGTGGACGAAGGAGAGACAGGCGGAAAGGGCTTCGACAATATCCGACCACATTTCGATGTGGGTATATAAAAATGATTGAAATTTTTAATCAAATATTTGGTGAAAAGTCCAAATTGATGACAGTCATTTGGTCTGCTAAATACATTTTTTTTTTATATTATTATTTTGTCGTTTGTTAATCAGCCATTTTGAATCCCTTGTTGTAGGCGACAAAGAGTATGTAGGTGACAAGGAGTAGGGTCGCCTGTCCAACCTCATGAGTTTTCTCCCGGTCCTCCAGTTTTCTACCACTGCTAAAGATCCCTTTAAGCAAGCGAATTATTGAAATAAAATTAAAACATATGTTAGCCCCAAATTGACCTAGTTTGTGTCAAGTGGACGTTAAACCCCCATTTCTCTATCTAACCTGGGCTAATGGAAGACGGGCATACGCCATACAGTGTGATATGAGGGAAATTTTGCCCGGGCAGCGGCGCTACGGCCTACTCTTGTATGGAATTCCAACTGCCAAGGGATCTTTTACGTGCACTCCAATGTGTACACGGGACCTCGTTTTTTTTATCAAATCCAAATGACTATAGGCAGCTGTCCTTGTCAGGCCCTCCTTCTGCATCACTGACAAGGGGAAATAACGCTGGAAAATCGAGATGAACTTTCTCGGCCAATGCAGGCATGGAACACCCGACCTCCAGGCTAGCAAACCAGTGCCTTATCCACTTAGCCACTGTGACCCCTACCAATTCAGAAACCTAATCATCCATATGTCAACATATTTATGTCCAGTATTAGACCTGCCATTCACTCAATTTATCTCTCTTCAAATAACAAGGGCCCTATAATTTACAAAAATGTTAATAGCTTTAAAGATACATATGGAAGGTGTAAAAAGAAATAAAATAAAACTAAGTACGAACAATCCAAACCATTACACAAAATTTAAAGTTCTAAAAAACGGTCGAGGCAAAATAGTGTAATCAGCAAATGTTCTGTTCACCGTGTACAAAATATCCGACAATCAGTGGTAACAGGTGTCCGGACGAGAAAGCTTACCCTGCCTGGCGCTACACCTGCCATAGCTGCATCCAATTTATTAGACGAAATCTCAATAAAATAGCATGATAGGACAATGGACTATCAGTATGTAAAATGAACATGATGAACAGTGTTAACGAAGTAGTAGCTGTAGACAGACATAATTAAGGAGATAATATACTAATCAAATATATCTTGAATAATAGACCAATCAAGTTAATATGACGGCCATAAGACTTTTTAAAGGTTTTAATGAGTTTAGTGCCCAAGTATCCTTGTAGTTGAAGCCTAGATGACGAATGCCTCGATCTACTTAGAAAATCTGAATAAAAGGAACAAGCTCTCGCATAACGAATTAGCTGAGACACAAACACTCCATACGCTGGTGATATTGGAATGTTACTATTAATAAATGGAAAGTTAACGATCAGAAAGTCAAAGTCATCACGTTTATCGTACAATTTAACACTAAGTTTATGGCAATTCTCAAAATCGAGACTTAGATCCAAGTAGGAAGCGTGATTGTCACTGTCAGTAGTGTTTTTAATTTAGAGCTCATCAGGATATATGAATTCTAAAAAAATATACCGATTTAGTCCTTCTTTCCTGTTGATTTAATTTATATAAATTTAATATTTCTGGCCTAAAGAAAGACCTGTAATAGGCAGATTTATGGAAAACTCGTTTTAGTTAATGATTGATTCATTCTGAAAATTCAGGTGACAAAGCAAATTTTCTGGCAAATAAGACCCCAACCCCCACTGAGATTGGCCCCTTACACCTATGCTTGTATATGAGCAGTCAAATATTTTGGACTAATGCTACTATCGCTTTAAAGTTCATCAGAGTTACATTTATTGCATTATCATATGTCCAAATTTTCACAACAGTATACGTAAGTAATCATAAACATGTTGATAAAACTTTATGAGAAACAGATATATAAATTGGTGATAAAGTTTTATTTTAATTCAAGAAGTGGTTACAAAGTATCTCAAATGTATTTAAATTATTATATCTTCTTTTACATAGGCCTATATGCTCTTATTTCATTATATCGGTTGTTATTTTTTTCATTGTTGACAATACTTCCAGGTGATTTGGGAACGCCTGTGAATTTGTAATCATATTTGTGCATTTGTCTTCGAAATCCAATCACAGCTGTCAGTAAAAAAAAAGTGTTTTTTCTTTAAATATATATTTATTTGAGGTAAAGTTCCTCAATGTCTATAGACTATAATACAGAGAAAGTACCCTATTCAATCTTACGTTTAAATGACATATGAGAGACAGTCCTGGGTAATTTATCTATTTACCTACAGGCTATAATATATATGTATGTAATAAACCCTGCACCTCGTCGTTCACGTGTCAGATTAATATCTTACTATATTATACAAGATCACCTTCAAACTGAACAGTATTCATACAATATGTCACTGTGTGTACAAATGTGAAATTTTGGAAAATTTCTGTACAAATGTCAATTAAAGGTTAAAATAATACCCTTTCTTGCGGGTGTGCATATTTAATTATCTTTAAGAATATTATATGGTTACAATTAGTGCAAGTTGATCCAAAGAGAAAAGATTAAAAGAATGTTCCTGTAGCATACTGATCAATTTGACAGAAATTTTCAGCAAATTACCTTTACATTATCTAGTTTTGAACTATTTTAGTGAGTACTGCCAACTCTTTATCTAATAATAGGTAGACCTAGTACTATTTAAATAAACCTATTTTAAAAAGGGCATATTTCTCTATATTTTCATAGAGTCGTCCAGACAAGTCAACAAGAGTTCGCACATATTTTTAGTTTTGTTGGTACATTTATAATACATTAAAATCTGATTAAGTGTAACAACTCATTAAGAAAATCATTAGAATTTTTTGGGTCCATGTTGAGGTTAGTTTACAAAACACTGATTTAATATCACAGATTTAGTTATTAAAAATCAATATACTTGTTCCTCTCAAGACCTTATATGTATAAGTATAAAATCATCAGATGATAACTATGGTCTAGATAAAGCATACACAAGACTTTTCAAAGTGATCAAGAGCCATAACTCTGGTAGTATTTAAATTCGATAGGATTTGTCTTCTGATGACCTTACTTTAAACACTGTGTATAAATTTAAAGTCACTCAGATGTTAATTTTCTAGAGCGAGAGAAATGGATTTTAACCTCCACTTGACACAAACTAGGTCACTTTGGGACTAATATATGGTTCATTTTTTTTTCAATAATTGGCTTGCGTGTAGAGGTCTTTAGCAGTGGAAGGAAATGTCCCAGAGAAACCACATCATCTGACTCAATGACAGACTTTATGATACAGCGCCTACGTGCTAACCATTCGGCCACCCCCAAGCCCCTCTCTAGAGGGCTGTAACTCTGGCAGTAATTATCGGAAATTGTTGAAAATGAATACATCTTCATCTCAAGACCTTGAACACTGTGCATAAATTTGAAGTCAATCGATTATTAACTTTAGCCTGGGAACGCCAGACAGACCAACTGACAGACAATTATAATGACCACATTTCAATGAGGATGTATAAAAATGGAATAATACATAGGCCTATCACTGAGAATAGTGTTATTTACTTGCAATTAAAAGAATTAAATCTCAAAATTGGAATTCTTTCCCTTTTTTATCGGTTAAAATACAATAAGCGAAGGTAAAAATATCTGCATTAAGCGATATCTCAATATTATTATTAGTATAGGACAATCAATAAAGTGACATTTCAAAAATATGTTTTGCATTCAAATATTAACTTGAACTTTAAGTAATTATAAATACAAGTTTTGTAGTGTCGTTTTATTTCTTCTAGTCGATCGATCGAACGTGTTACGTCAAATTTAATACCGGGTAATCAAATAAATATATCTATAAAAACGTTCTTCACAAGCAGCTAGCGCTGGGCAGGCAGGTAGATAAAGGTATTATAATGAGGTCAAGTGAAGCGTCATGCATAAAGTAACTATAGTGAAGAGATGTCGTTCACTGTTATCCTTTATAATATATAGCGGAGATTTTCGCCACTTTATACCTCACTGTTTTACATGAGAATAAATCAATGTATGACATAGTAGGCATGACCAACCGATAAAATAATACATTTTCGACTACACCACATACCCGGCTTTTGAGTCACGGTCGAATGGACCAAAGGGAAATAACACTATTTTTTGTCATTGTTATAACAATCGAACGGTATTAGACCACAATAACCGTCAATGTTTAATCCATCGAGTCGGACAAGCAACTTCAACAAGCAACAAAGATAGGCTGGCACTGCCAGGCAGGATACGCCCACATTTTCGAGAGATGGACAGAGAACAAGCAATACCGAAAGTGATTTTTCTACATCTTTAAGTCCTGTATTTCATACTGTATTGGGAGCAGCCATTTAGTTGGTCAGTTCCAGTTGCTAAAATTACTTCAGCATAATATTAATGGGAAAGTTTTCAGTCTAATTAAATCTCTGTATAACTATACTTCTTATACTGTGAAAACCTTGGATGGCCTGTCAAACAATATAGAATCGTCCTTGGGTGTAAAACAAGGATGTGTCCTTAGCCCTCCCTTATTCAATATATATCTTAATGACCTGCAAACTTGTTTAAATACATCTAATTTAAATTTGGACAGCCCATGTCTTGACTCGCATGAAATATCTCATATTCTTTTTGCAGATGATCTTGTTCTGTTATCAACATCATCTGTTGGTCTTCAAAATTGTCTTCTTTGTCTCAATTCTTTTTGCACTGATTGGAAACTTAATATTAATTCAGCTAAAACGAAAGTAATGCTTTTTTATAACAATAAGACAAGTTTGAAATACAAATCCCGGGGGAAATTCTTTTTTAACAATCAACTGCTCCAAACTACTGATGAATATCTATATTTGGGAGTCTATATAACAAATAACACATCCTTTAAAAGTACGATAAATGAATTGAGTAAAAAGGCTAGGAGGGCATGGTTTGGTATCCGTCAGAAAGTGTGCACCAATGACCACCTGCCAACTGAAGTCCTCATAAAACTGTACGAAGCAGTAGTGAAACAAATAGCTCTGTATGCCTGTGAGGTATGGGGGTCGCAAATAGTAAATAGCAGAAATGTGAATTTACACAGATGGAACTATGTGGATCATAATAAAATCACTATAAAAACTTGCAAATCTATTTTACTCCAACCCAAAAAATCTTCAAATACAGGATCATTGAGCGAACTAGGTATCTTCCCAATTCAAATTGATATTTATCAACGAATGTTACTATTTTATAAAAGATTAAATACACCTGACATAAAACGGACAAATCCGTTACTATCCGCCGCATATGTGGAAGATGTAAAAATAAGCAAATCCAATCCCAATCTATCATGGTCAGCAGCAATATCCTCCCTCATGGACCAGTTCAACTTATCTCCCTTGCAACTTTCAAAATCTAACATTCAAACGGCGATAAGGTCCCAATTCAATAATATTTATAAAACCGAATATATTTCTGGCAATTCAAAACTTAAATCTTATGGCACCGTAAAACCTACTATTGACTATCCAGCTATGACCGCACTCCGTCTAAGTTCACATAAACTAGAAATAGAGAGGGGCCGGTACAAGAACGTCCCCCCAGACTGGAGGCTATGTGCACTCTGTTCCCTATCCAAAGCAGAAACCGAATTTCACTTTTTAATTGAATGTCCATACTATCAATCCCTTAGGCTAAATATTCTTTCTGCTACCTTCAGCTACAACAATTTGGCTATAACATTTGAAAATTTATTTGACCCTCCCCCTTCAGTTTCGGTGAGTGTATGTCATTATGTATATAAAGCTTTCCAATATAGAAATCAAGCCTCGAACCAATAAGGTATTGCTAAACAAAATTTGCGTTCTATTTTCATCTTTTAACATACATGTGTATACATTTTGAAATAAGGTTTCTGATATATATTTTCACTTTAAACAAGAATCTGTATTTCATGTTTCATATTCTATATTTATATGTGTATATTGCTATTTATTTTATGTTACTTATGTCATTCACTTTTAACACTAGTCTGTATTTCATTTTTATACGTCCACATTGAAATGTGGCCGTATACTGTCGTAGCCCCCGTCTGTCGGTACGGCCGTCCGGAGGTCCGGCGTCCTCAATTGCTTGTGGACGCTCTAGAGGCTAAAGTCAATATTCGATTGACTTTTGATTTATACACAGTGATTAAGGTCATGATTTTCAGCGATTCCCTATAATTACTGCAAGAGTTATGGCCCTTCATCACGTCAAAAGTCTTGTGGACGCTCTTGAGGTCAAAGTTAATATCCGATTGACTGTAATTTTATACACAGTGATTAAGGTCATGAGACGAAGAAGTCTATTGATTTTCAGTGATTTCCGATAATCGCTGCCCTTGATCACATCAAAAAATCTTGTGAACGCTCTAGAGGCCTGAGGTAATATCCGATTGACTTTAAATTTATACAGTGTTTGAGGTCATGAGACAAAGAAGCCTTATTCTTAATCAGATCTTAGTGTATTATAAATGTTTTATTACCGAAAAAAGTAAAAATATGCGACAACTCTTGTTGACTGCCCGGACAATCTAGCTGCTGTGGGCATATATTTCGTTGCCTGGCAACCTATCTTTCATTTTCTTATAAATATATGTGAATATTGCTATTTATTTATTTTATGTTCCTTGTCACCGTGGTTGTGTCATGTATATGAATTGTATGCGGCCTGCAATGGGTGTTATGATACAATAAAATCTTATCTTATCTTATCTTATCTTAGTCTGATATTAATGAAATGATTATGGTGTGACGGTACACAACCTAGAAATGTGACTTTTCATCAAAATCGGATAAGAATTGTGACCTGTAGAGAGTCCACAACCATGATATACCATATTTTTACACTATTCGCATACAAACGGCGACCATTTCGTCCGGCAATTTTGGTACGATTTTCACGAAATTAGAACCTTCCTCATCAAAATCGAATTAAAATTGTGACCTATACAGGGTCCACAACCATGATATATCATTTTTTTAACAGTATTCGCGTACAAACGGCGGCCATTTTGTCTGTCAATTTTGGTCCGATTTTCCCGAAATTCAAACGTAACCTTCCTTACAGTGTAACGGTGATATAATCAAACGTTTTTTTAAATTGGATAATAATTGTGACCTTCAGAGGGACCACAAGCTAAATAAAGGGGGATTTTGCGTATAACCAGGGGCCATAATTCAGGAAGTTACGATCCGATATGCGCAATTTAAATATCGAAAAGAACCAAGATCTTTGGGTTATAACCATGAATTTCAAGTTTCATCAAAATCGAATTAAAATTGTGACCTTTACAGGGTCCACAACCTTGATATACCATTTTTTAACAGTATTCACGTACAAACGGCGGCCATTTGGTATGGCAATTTTGGTCTGATTTTCCCGAAATTCTAACTCAACCTTCCTTACAGTATAAAGGTAATATAATCAAACGTTTTTTTAAATCGGATAATTGTGACCTCCAAGCTAAAAAAAAGGCGATTTTGCGTATAATCAGGGGCCATAATTCTGGAAGTTACGATCCGATATGTGCAAATATCGAAATGAAGCAAGATCTTTGGGTTATAACCATGAATTTCAAGTTTCATCAAAATCGAATCAAAATTGTGACCTCCACAGGGTCCACAACCTTGATATACCATTTTTTAACAGTAGGCCTATTCGCGTACAAACGGCGGCCATTAGGGTGTAACGGTGATATAATCAAACGTTTTTTTAAATCGAATAATAATTGTGACCTCCAAGCTAAAAAAAATAGGTTGCCAGGCAACGAAACATACGCCCACACAGCAGCCAAATTGTCCGGGCAGTCAACAAGAGTTGTCGCATATTAAGGAATTATCAGAAAATCATTAGAATTTGTTTGGTTTTTATAATCAAACGGATTTTTTTTTTAAATCAGATAATAATTATGACCTCCAGAGGCACCACAAGCTAAAAAGGGTGATTTTTCGTACAATCAGGGGACATAATTCAGGAAGTAATGACCCGATGGGTGCAAATATCGAAAGGAACCAAGATCTTTGGGTTATAAACATACCGGTACATGTCAAGTTTCATCAAAAGCGATTCAAAATTGTGACCTCTATAGGGTCCACAACCCTGATATAACATATTTTCACACTATTCGTGTCCGATTTTCACGTAATTCAAACTCTCTCTTCATTACCATGTAACGGTGATAAAGTCAAACGTTTTTTTAAATCGGATAATAATTTTGACCTCCAGAGGAACCAAAAGCGAAAAAAAGCGATTTTTTGGACAATCCGGGGACATAATTCAGGAAGTTATGATCCAATGGGCGCAAATATCGAAAGGAACCAAGATCTTTGGGTTATAAACATACATGTCAAGTTTCATCAAAATTGGTTCAAAATTGTGACCTCTATAAGGTCCACAACCTTGATATAACATATTTTCACACTATTCGCGTACAAACGGCAGCCATTTTATCCGTCAATTTTGGTTCGATTTTCACGAAATTCGACCTCATCCTTCATAACCATGGAACAGTGATATAATCAAACGGTTTTTTAAATCGGATAACAATTTTGACCTCCAGAGGGACCACAAGCTAAAAAGGGCAATTTTTCGGACAATCAGGGGCCATAATTCAGAAAGTTACGATCCGATGGGCGCAAATATCGAAAAGAACCAAGATCTTTGGGTTATAAACATACATGTCAAGTTTCATCAAAATCGGTACAAAATTGCGACCTCTATAAGGTCCACAACCTTGATATAACATATTTTCACACTATTCGCGTACAAATGGCGGCCATTTTGTACGTCAATTTTGGTCCGATTTTCACAAAATTCTACTTCAACCTTCATAACCATGGAACGGTGATATAATCAAACGTTTTTTTAAATCGGATAACAATTTTGACCTCCAGAGGGACCACAAGCTAAAAAGGGCGATTTTTCGGACAATCAGGGGCCATAACCCATGAAGTTACAGTCCGATACATGCCAATATCGAAAAGAACCGAGATCTTAGGGTGATAAACCTATATTTTAAGTTTCATTGAAATCGGATAAAAATTGTGACCTTTAGACTGTTCACAAACAATTGTGGACGGACGGACGAACAGGGGCGACGACAATAAAAGGGCGATTTCGCGTATAATCAGGGGCCATAATTCAGGAAGTTACGATCCGATATGCGCAAATATCGAAAGGAAGCAAGATCTTTGGGTTATAACCATGAATTTCAAGTTTCATCAAAATCGAATCAAAATTGTGACCTCCACAGGGTCCACAACCTTGATATACCATTTTTTAACAGTATTCGCGTACAAACGGCGGCCATTTTGTATGGCAATTTTCGTCCGATTTTCCCGAAATTCGAACTCAACCTTCCTTAGGGTGTAACAGTGATATAATCAAACGTTTTTTTAAATCGAATAATAATTGTGACCTCCAGAGGGACCACAAGCTAAAGATAGGCTGGCACTGCCAGGCAGGATACGCCCATATTTTCGAGAGATGGACAGAGAACAAGCAATACCGAAAGTGATTTTTCCTACATCTTTAAGTCCTGTATTTCATACTGTATTGGGAGCAGCCATTTAGTTGGTCAGTTCCAGTCTGATATTAATGAAATTCGAAACCGACAATGATTATGGTGTGACGGTACACAACCTAGAAATGTGACTTTTCATCAAAATCGGATAAGAATTGTGACCTGTAGAGAGTCCACAACCATGATATACCATATTTTTACACTATTCGCATACAAACGGCGACCATTTCGTCCGGCAATTTTGGTCCGATTTTCCCTAAATTCAAACTCAACCTTCCTTACAGTGTAACGGTGATATAATCAAACGTTTTTTTAAATTGGATAATAATTGTGACCTCCAGAGGGACCACAAGCTAAAGAAAGGGGGATTTTGCGTATAACTAGGGGCCATAATTCAGGAAGTTACAATCCGATATGCGCAAATATCGAAAAGAACCAAGATCTTTGGGTTATAACCATGAATTTCAAGTTTCATAAAAATCGAATTAAAATTGTGACCTTTACAGGGTCCACAACCTTGATATACCATTTTTTAACAGTATTCGCGTACAAACGGCGGCCATTTTGTATGGCAATTTTGGTCTGATTTTCCCGAAATTCGAACACAACCTTCCTTACCGTGTAACGGTAATATAATCAAACGTTTTTTTAAATCGGATAATAATTGTGACCTCCAAGCTAAAAAAAGATAGGTTGCCAGGCAACGAAACATACGCCCACAGCAGCTAAATCGTCCGGGCAGTCAACAAGGGTTGTCGCATATTTTTACTTTTTGGGGGGATGAAACATTTGTAATACACTAAAATCTGATTAAGAGTAACAACTCATTATGTAATTATCTGAAAATCATTAGAATTTGTTAGCTTTTTATAAAGTTTTGCCCCACGCTAACAATTAGTATAGGAAATATTTAATATCATGGATTTAGCTGTTCAGTTATCAAAATTCATTGAAAATCAAAATACTTGTTCGTTTCAACACCTTAAACTCTGTGTATCAATCTGAAGTCAATCGGATGATAAGTTTGGCATCTATAGTATCACAAGGTTTTTTGAAGTGATCAAGGGAGATAACTCTGGAAGTAATTATTTGAAATCGCTGAAAATCAGTAGGTTTCTTCGTCTCATGACCTTAAACAGTGTGTGTAAATTTAAAGTCAATCGGATATTAACTTTGGCCTCTAGAGCGTCCACAGGATTTTTTGATATGATCAAGGGCCATAACTCTGGCAATAATTATCAGAGATCGTTGAAAATCAATAGGCTTCTTCGTCTCATGACCTTAAACACCGTGTATAAATTTAAAGTCAATCAGATATTAACTTTGGCCTCTAGAGCATCCACAAGATTTTTTGAAGTGATCAAGGGACTCTGGCACTAATTATCAGAAATCGCTGAAAATCAAAAGGCTTCTTCGTCTCATGACCTTAAACATCGTGTATAAATTTGAAGTCAATCGGACATCATCTTTGTCCTCTAGAGCATCCACAAGATTTTTTGAAGTGATCAAGGGCCATAACTCTGGCACTAATTATCGGAAATCCGTGAAAATCAATAGGCTTCTTCGTCTTATGACCTTAAACACTGTGTATAAATTTAAAGTCAATCGGATATTAACTTTAGCCTCTTGATCATTCACAAGATTTTTCAAAGTGATCAAGGGTCATAACTCTGGCAGTAATTATCGGATATTGCTGAAAATCAATAGGCTTCTTCGTATCATGACCTTGAACACTGTGTATAAATTTAAAGTCAATCCAATATTAACTTTAGCCTCTAGAGCGTTCACAAGATTTTTCAAAGTGATCAAGGGTCATAACTCTGTCAGTAATTATCGGAAATCGCTGAAAATCATTAGGCTTCTTCGTCTCATGACCTTAAACACTGTGTGTAAATTTAAGGTCAATCGGATATTAATTTTAGCCTCTAGAGCGTTCACAAGATTTTTCAAAGTGATCAAGGGTCATAACTCTGGCAGTAATTATCGGATATTGCTGAAAATCAATAGGCTTCTTCGTCTCATGACCTTTAACACTGTGTATAAATTTAAAGTCAATCGGATATTAACCCTGGCTTCTAGTGCGTTCACAAAAAATTGTGGACGACGGACGGACGGACGGACGGACGGACCGACAGACGGACGGACGGGGGCGACGGCAATATACGTCCACATTTCTATGTGGGCGTATAAAAAGGCGATTTTGCGTATAATCAGGGGCTATAATTCAGGAAGTTACGATCCGATATGCGCAAATATTGAAAGGAAGCAAGATCTTTGGGTTATAACCATGAATTTCAAGTTTCATCAAAATCGGTACAAAATTGCGACCTCTATAAGGTCCACAACCTTGATATAACATATTTTCACACTATTCGCGTACAAATGGCGGCCATTTTGTACGTCAATTTTGGTCCGATTTTCACAAAATTCTACTTCAACCTTCATAACCATGGAACGGTGATATAATCAAACGTTTTTTTAAATCGGATAACAATTTTGACCTTCAGAGGGACCACAAGCTAAAAAGGACGATTTTTCGGACAATCAGGGGCCATAATTCAGGAAGTTGCGATCCGATTGGCGCAAATATCGAAAGGATCCAAGATCTTTGGGTTATAAACATGTATTTCAAGTTTCATCCAAATCGGTTCCAAATTGTGACCTCTACACTGTTCACAACCTTGATATAACATATTTTCACACTAATCGCATACAAATGTGACCTCCACAGGGTCCACATTAGTCCACAACCTTGATATACCATTTTTTAACAGTATTCGCGTACAAACGACGGCCATTTTGTATGGCAATTTTCGTCCGATTTTCCCAGAATTCGAACTCAACCTTCCTTAGGGTGTAACGGTGATATAATCAAACGGTTTTTTAAATCCAATAATAATTGTGACCTCCAAGCTAAAAAAAAGGCGATTTTGCGTATAATTAGGGGCCATAATTCAGGAAGTTACGATCCGATATGCGCAAATATCGAAAGGAAGCAAGATCTTTGGGTTATAACCATGAATTTCAAGTTTCATCAAAATCGAATCAAAATTGTGACCTCCACAGGGTCCACAACCTTGATATACCATTTTTTAACAGTATTCGCGTACAAACGGCGGCCATTTTGTATGGCAATTTTCGTCCGATTTTCCCGAAATTCGAACTCAACCTTCCTTAGGGTGTAACGGTGATATAATCAAACGTTTTTTTAAATCGAATAATAATTGTGACCTCCAGAGGGACCACAAGCTAAAAAGGGTGATTTTTCGGACAATCAGGGGCCATAATTCAGGAAATTATATTCCGATAGCCGCAAATATCGAAAGGAACAAAGATCTTTGGGTTAAAAAAATGCATGTCAAGTTTCATCAAAATCGGTTCAAAATTGTGACCTCTTTTGGGTCCACAAGCTAAAAACGTGATTTTTCGTACAATCAGGGGCCATAATCCATGAAGTTTTGATCCGATACATGCCAATATCGAAAGCAGCCGAGATCTTTTGGGGATAAACCTATATTTCAAGTTTCGTCAAAATCGGATAAGAATTGTGACCCGTAGAGAGTCCACAAACAAATTGTGGACGGACGGACAGGGGCGACGACATAATACGTCCACATGAAAATGTGGGCGTATAAAAAGGGTGATTTTTCGGACAATCAGGGGCCATAATTCAGGAAATTACAATCCGATAGCCGCAAATATCGAAAGGAACCAAGATCTTTGGGTTACAAACATGCATGTCAAGTTTCATCAAAATCGGTTCAAAATTGTGACCTCTATAGGGTCCACAAGCTAAAATTTTTCGTACAA
The DNA here is from genome assembly GCA_948474765.1 of Patella depressa. Taxonomy (NCBI): domain Eukaryota; kingdom Metazoa; phylum Mollusca; class Gastropoda; family Patellidae; genus Patella; species Patella depressa. Next base: position 53,525,927 of record OX419715.1, on the reverse strand, counting down.
TCAGGGGCCATAATCCATGAAGTTTTGATCCGATACATGCCAATATCGAAAGTAGCCGAGATCTTTTGGGGATAAACCTATATTTCAAGTTTGGTCAAAATCAGATAAGAATTGTGACCTGTAGAGAGTCCACAAACAAATTGTGAACGGACGGACGGACAGGGGCGACGACATAATACATCCACATGAAAATGTGGGCGTATAAAAAGCATCTTGCATAATTATCCAGTAATATAGTTTAAAATAAAAAACAGTGACTTTTTTTTTTATAGAAACAGCACAAAGATCAAATTTTAGTCAAGGACATTGTTTATTGCCTTTGATGAAAATATATAATTAGAAGGCAATTGAAGACAAAAACGCATTTTACTCAAAAACAAAATTTCAGTTAAATATACATATTTATATATCATAGACAAAATTATTGTTATTAATAATAATAAAAAAATTGTGAATTAAATAATTGTTCTTTATTTATAAATATATATAATTAAAGTAAACAAGAAATTCTAGAAAATCACTAACATGTAAAATGTTGCATTTATACTTCTTTTTTTAAATCGTTAACATCTTTAAAGCACTGGTGAAGTTCTTTTTCCCTTGTGGATGCTATGTATAATCTACCATATTATATGGATTGTTTGCACCTTGTACCAAACGAACATCTGAACTGGATAGCACATAAATTTGTTATCTTCAATATGAGAAATCGGCCTAAAAACCTATTGTGTATAATATGATGATAATAATGCTATACATTCATTTATGTTTAGCTTATCAAAATATTTACACTATTTTTTAAATACTAATTATGTAGTTTAAAGAGAAGTGCTAAAACTAACAGCCAATTTTTAATTTTCAAAAATGACTTACATACATATTAAACATTACATATGGCAAACACAGAATATGTACTGTATATAAAAACTATGTGGATAATCAAACGGAGGAAAAGAAAATTATTAATTCCACTTCTACACAAAAACTACAAATTCTGATCTCTTTATTTTCAAAAATTGAACTTCAATTCAGTTCCCATTACTTTTGTCCATTTTATATCCAATCAGTTAATATCTTCTGTGGTTTTAATATTTTTCAGACTTTCTGTATGATCTATGGAAAGTAGATACAAATAAAATTATGAATATAAAAGGCTGTCTGATTTGGTAAGAATTGCAATTTGTAATCCATAAAGTGTAAAGGGTACAAAGTATACATGTATCCTTTAAATACATTGTACTTTACATAAAACAAAGGGTTTGAAACAAACTTAACATATATATTATCAATTAAAGTAATAAATACTACTTATATTCATTTGTTATTCTATATGATATTTTTAATATAGTTCTACTTTAGCTGGAATTCTAAATAATAACTAATAACAATGATGAAATAGTCATTTTTAAGCTACATTTTTAAACATATATTTATATTGAAAATATTGACGCAAATAAAATATTAATTTTAGTTATATTTATAATTAATGATTTCTACTAATATCTCTTTACTTTTCAATATATAAAAGTCTATCTTAAATATATATGTATATTGAAAAAATCTTTAATAATAGTAAATGATTAGTGACACCATTACGCTCAGCAAATATTCTGAAACAATGTACTTCATCTGAATAATTTTAATGGATACTCAGCTATGCAGTATGATTTTATAATCAAATTATCTGAAATTCATTTTAACTACAAAAATTCCAAATAATATATAATTTAATAAAGAAGTCCAGCTTTAGCCACTTGTTATGTTTTATTCATTATCTAATATTTAAATAGTTTTAAAAAAAAATTACAACCCATAATATAAATAATTTAGCAGATTAACGCATGTTCATAAAAAAACCATGCACCTCTGCCACATTATCTACTCTTTGTACATGCAATTTGTAAACACACGGTTGAATGAATAAATGCATGAATTGAATAGCAGCTTTTTGTTTACAAACATGGCTGACAGTTCCACTCATGAGACCACAGCCACCCACTTAATTTGCTATCATAACTAAAGTCTAAATGATTTGTATTTCGTATTGTCCATTTACGAAAGTATTTGATATCAAATGAATAAAATATATGTAACAAACGTCATTGACTGGAGCTCCTCTAACATGCAAATAATGATAAATGATGAATCTAAATCAAAATGGCTAAACCTCTTTGATTTGAGTCAAAAATCAAATTATCCCTTTCACTTGATTTTATGCGTGTTGACATATAATTTCTTTTTTATATCTATAAAGATATAACAGGCCAAATTAAAGATAGAATTACAAATCAAGTCAACTTGCTCTTAGTTTTACCAAAATAAAAATTAAATTGTATACAGAAACAAAATAACACCACAAATCAATGTCATTTATTATTTTGAAACACTACATACAACCTTGTAATAAAATTATCTCACCAATGGTGATTTTATATAGAAATCAGGTAAACAAACAAAATAAAGTACTCCAAAAATATCCATATGAATGAAAATACTACAAAAAATTGATACACAAAAAGACCAGATGATTTAGCTTATTACAACTAATCTGTATTTACCATATAATTTGAGAAATTGCATTATTTATTTCGACAGTCCTCCTTTTATTGAGACAAATTATGAGATTTACTTTGCAGACCTATTTTGAGACTTTCAATAACTAAACTTTGAGCAAACTTCAAAAGAGGAATTAAATTAGACTTGAATTTACTAAAATCAACCTACTTTATATAATCTAATGATGCTGTACTAGACCATGTGTTCATGGTAAGTGTTTGGTATTAACCTTGATTTGTTAAATATCTATATCATACTTTAATTATGAAACCTACAAAACATTCCAGGTTTATGTTATAAAACAATATATCCTTCAGAACTTTCGAAATGACATTTTTAGTATTTGGTTCACCTAGATGGTGCACCTATTTCTATGTTCTGGCAATAGATAAATAGTGATGACACATTACCAGAATCAACATGTAAAAACTTTCTTGACTCTTCTGTTTGAAAAATACACAACATTAAAGATGGCCATTTTTCAACATTGGGACGTTATAATGAAATATTTGGTATTGATGATGTCAATATATTACATTAAATGAGTCTAAACAGGGGCACCTAGAAGTTGATCCAACTATGGTAACTGTTACCTTTGTTAAGACTACAGATTAGATATGTGCAATTTTCAAAACAGTGTAAATGGTAGATATACCAAAAAGTAAATAAATTTTATAGAAAAATAAAAACTTGGTGATTTTTGTGATTGCGTAAATTGGTGGAATTTTGGAATGAATTCATTTGTTGTGGTGTAAATTAATTGATTTATATATTATTCTTGGTAAAAACTGAATCCTCTCAGTGCATATAACAGCCAATGCCTTAATTGTCAAATAAAATTGCATAGAAATGTTCTATTACTGAGCTTACTGTAATATTTACCACATATCTAGTCTATTAAACTTCATACAGCAAACTTATAAAACTTTTACAACAGATATATAGATAGAATCCATAGAACAAAATAATGCAGTCTTAAAGCTTGAATACATTTATACCTCTTTTTTTACAATCAAGCCATCGGCAAGATTCTAAATGATGTGGTTCTCTATTCTAAATATGAAGACAATGATTTGGAATGCAGATGCAGGTAGTGGTTTTGTTTGGCTAAAATTTCTTTTATTAAAGAAAATGCAATCTTAAATCTATGAATAAGCAAATCTTACATCTATGAATAAGCAAATCTTAAATTGAAGAATAAACAAATCTAAAGGAATTCGAGAATATGCCCTATGAAATTTTAATTTTACAAACCTTGGAAAGCACAACCAGCATTACCGGTACTTAAGAAAAGAAAGTTTCTAAATTTTTATAGTTACATAACACTATCTTAGTTGTTCATTTTCACATAAATAATGAAATACATTTAAACAAATAGTTCTACTAAAAATTGGTAATTTGTAAGTACATAGCAAGCCTGCGTTGTTGGAAAATAAAGCTGAATATTTATATACCTAAGGTTGCTGTAATCAGGTCTTGGCAGCAAAGTAAATAAATACTAAGAATTCAATTAGTCTTCAAATATACAAAAGCACAATTAATTTATACAACAGATTCAATGAACAATCCACAACAATGAATAAAGACAACTGCATAATAAAGATTGCTTCAAAAACCATCAACAAATAACCCTGTTTTTACAATAATCAAAATGAACCTCTCTTGGGTTCAAACTGATTTACCATTTCTTCTTTATTTCAATCAACATTTGAATTAACAATTGACAATTAACATGGGTTGAATAATAAATAAACAAGGTTTGAGCATAGCTATACGTAAACATTTATAATATTAATCAAGGAAATTCTCAAGTTGTCTACCCTGTGACGTGTGGTTTTAAGCACCATTCAATATGTGTAAATGTGCCTTAATGCTCTGAAATGGTTATATAAATGCGTTTAAAAAAGACACAGGTGTAACAGACGCCTTGCTCTGTCTGTATGGAGGCTCAGCCTTCTACTTAAAACAGGGGAGGCAACTTAATAATTTCCCTCATTAAGGAAGACAATTAATTAATTAATAATGATATGTATCAGTGAATGATTATTAACAATATATTACAATAGCGGTGATGATCATGCTATCTTTCAAAACCATCCAACCAAATATTTACAGGTTTATTTACTGTCTTTTCTGTCTGTTCATGTTAACTAACATCAAACTGATATATGACGTTAATAAATCATCCATCTTATAGCCCTAAAATAAAACAAATACAAAATAATAATAGTCATACACTGATCTTTTAAAATTTATAATCACATCACCCTTTTCTAGAAGCAGTTTTATATAAGCATTAAGATGCTTGTTACTGTATCCAATTTATTCATATTATTCCCTTCTTCATTGTATATAAGAATTCTGAATAAATATGTTTTAAATCATACACTTTTTGAATCACTGAAATTTATTATTTTTCAAACAAAATTAAGTTTGAATTTATCTGAAAGAAACAAGTTTGGACAAAATTCTATTAATGATATCAAACCTATATGAAACTGATTTTAAATTTTTAAATTTTTGGGAATGGTTCCAAACCAGATTATGAACAAGTTTGGACAAAATTCTATTAATGATATCAAACCTATATGAAACTGATTTTAAATTTTTAAATTTTTGGGAATGGTTCCAAACCAGATTATGAACATGATCAAAACATGTTTAAGTTACTCTGGTTTAACAGTGACAATAATCAACAATATTCAGTCCTTTTTACTTTGAAACTAAAACCAGTTTCTGTGCAATAAACACATCCTCTAACATTCTTTAATAGAATTTGGAAGGACATTCAAACAACAGATGGGACAATGTTAATTGAAATGTTGGCACATAAAAAACTTACCAGAGATGTTTCACACAGAAGTTTACTGCCTCGGACTAAGTTTCCAATTGTCATATGGAAATATGTGTTACCACTACTCCAGTTAGATATCTTTGTGAATGGATGAGTAGCTAAAATTTCCTAATTATAAAATAGAATAAAATATATATACAGTGGACTCTGTCAAATCCGACATCGTACAGGATCATTACAATATTTCGGATGAGAATGTCTGAATACCCAGTTTTGTCATACCGGAAATATTGTAACTTCGAAAATTGGAAGTATTATAATGTAGCTTCGAATCACAAAAGCGTTATTCCCTTTAAAAATTATAAACTTTTCTGTACATTTAAAAAATTTTTCATTAATTTTTATTTTATTTAACAATGCGTAGGCATTTTGAATAGAATTCTTTAGTGGCATTTAGCGATTGGAGACATAACATAAGTAACACAGTTATATAGGAAAACAATCACTGATTTATTATAAACAAGCACAACGTTTCGTTAAGTATCCTCCTATCGTTATTGTGCTTGATAACGATAGGAGGATACTTATCGAAACGTCGTGCTTGTTTATAATAAATCAGTGATTGTTTTCCCATATAACTGTGTTACTTACATTTTGAATAGGTCAAGTCAATTGTTTAATTTCAACGGTTCTGGGTCCAGACCGAGTACACTTCCATTTATATGGATTAAATGGAGAGGTTTCTACATTATCATCAAAATTTTTCAACAAACTATTTACCTTTGTCTGTGGGTGGATCAAGTTAACACCATGTTTATTTATTGCTATTAATAAAATCTCGGGATAATTGATTTCAGTAGTTTGCTAAAAGTAAAAAATTACAAGGTTATATGCTTCATGTAACAGTTAAATCTGCCCATTTCAGGTCTTTTCGGGGGGGACTTCAAATGTTATTCAAATTATTAATTAGGCATTTATTCACATAATCAATTCTCTTGACCAACGGATGACTGTGATATTAAATAAATCATACTAATTTAACATTAAAATGGATAATCAAGATTGTTTATTATCCTCGAAATAGTACCTGACAATCAAGACTGTCATAACTCAAACACTCATAACTTTGCTCAGAATAAATTTGACTGAAATTTATACATTCATTTTTCATTATCATTTTTGAACTACAACAACAAGAGCAAAGAGCTCTTTATCTAAGTCTTAAATATTACATCTTTCATAAATATAATCCGATTGAGCTTTTCTCATCACATCAGATTAACCTCATTCAATACTTAATTTTGAACAAGATGAGAGAATTCTAGATTTAGTTCCTTTAATTGACGTTACATGTACATGATTGAGGGAGGTTTACATGTGGGCGCATAAAATTGTTTATTTCCACAATTGTGAATATTATTTTAACTCACCTTCACTTCAAAGAAAGCCGAACCAAAAGTTGGCCATTTATAAAGAATCTTTAAGAAATCAACTTTAGCATCTTGTACAGTTTTACCAGCATCTTTGTTAAAATGGCTGATGATAACCTGAAATATGGAAAAAGAAACTTTAAAAGTCACCAGGAAAAAATGAAATTTAACTAGAATTTGATCTTGAAGTACCTGGTCATATCAAATTTTGCGCAAATTTATTCTTTTCCATTTCTTCCTGTGTATAAATTTTAAGTCAATCGGATGATAACTTTAGCCATCAGAAATTTACACCACATGTTTTGGCAATGGTTTGTATTGGGTTCTGCGAGATGAAATATTTAATTATTTAATCTGGCAAGTTTTCAACAGTAATCTTTAGTCAAATTACACAACGGTTTAATTTTATTGTTATTGCGTGTGATAACTGATATACAGACCAATCATATGGTAGTAAAACCTGTTCAACTGTCATAATTTCTAGTTCATTGAAACTGCGTGATTGTATAGCAAGGTTTAGAAATGGTATTTTATTCAATAACCAGCGGTCGCCTGACAAGCTACGCCCACATTTTGCAAGAGATGGATAGAGAACAAGCTAAAAGAGAGAACGAGAAATGGGGTTTAACGTCCACTCAACACAAACTAGGTCATTTCGGGACTAACATGTTTTTTTTAAAAAAAAAAAATTATTTCAATAATTCACTTGCGCATAGGGGTCTTTAGCAGTGGGAGGAAACTGGAGTGCCCGGAGGAAACCCACGAGGTTGAGAAGGCGCCCCTATCTCCATGCCACATACGCTCACACCAGGGCTCGAAACCACAGCCGCAAGACAGAGGTGGCCGGCCAGCTAGAGGTCGAAGCGCGGCACTCTATACCACTAGGCCATCCCAACCCCCCCGAACAAGCTAAAAACTAGGGCTGAAACATGCTGTGCAGTATCATGTCTTAGCTCAACGATAAGGGTGCATCATGATACATGATTTTACAGTGAATCTGACCAAATTGATTCAAAGTTATATTATTTATATATAGATAAAATAAAATGAATATTTAACCGATACAAAAGTCAGGTACATATACATGAATACAATCCTGGAAACATACTGTAATTGGGTATGACATATTTTGCAGACTGGAATTTCTTCATTGACATTCCTATTGCCATTTACATAGGTAACAGAAAAAACGAAATGGTTCCACACTTTTGATCGGTAAGATGCAGGTAGTTTTTCGATCACTAATTCACACCAACTACTACTGGACATGGCCATAATAATAGTCAAAAGAAATATACTGCTGAAACTTAACAAAAATTTTAACACTTCCTGTAAGGGGCCACTGGCATTGTGAAGAAGAAATGAGTGTCAAACGCGATTTAATTGGTGTAAAATTGATGGCTTCCGGTAGCAGGTCAGTTTTTGCAATGATATGAAGTCTGGATGGCCAGGACATTATTTTTCTACCAGGATTTTTCTTTACACGGAACTGATAGGTAATTGTTATACATCCTACCGCCTAATCTATTGAAAAATATTGCGATACAGTGTGAAATGTACTGGGAACCTCAAATTGCAGTTATCAATGTGGATAAAAATTGACAGTACCTTCGTAATATATACTTTTCCACAATTTGCATACAAAAACCATTACGTTGGAATGGAATGGTGATATATTTCAATGGTTTTTAAAATCGGATAAAAATTTGTGACTTGTAGAGAATCCATAAAGTATAAAACATGATTTATTGTACATTCAGGGGCCAGAATCCATGAAGGTATGATCTGATATCCGCAAATTGCGAAGTTTCGTCAAAATCTGATGAGGGTCCACAACCTTGGTATGACATACTTTTACATATCCAGGATTGTATTCATGTATATGTACCTGACCTTTTGGTTATAAACATACATTTCAAGTTTCATCACAATCAGATGAAAATTGTGAATACTGCTAAAAACGTGATTTTTCGTAAAATCAATGGCCATAATCCATGAACTTATGGTGCGATATATGCAAATATCAAAAGGAACCAAGATCTTTTGGAGATAAGACCTATATTTCAAGTTTTGTCACAATCCAACAAATTGTGGGTGTATAAAAACATAACTCACCCTTTTCCAGTCATCTGGAGATTGTGTTTTAATCAAATCACTTGGTAATAATTCACGTAAAATACGACTGAAATAAATATGAAATTTGAAGAAATAACCATGTAAGTTTGTTTAAATACAAAAATTCACGTTGACAACAAAAAATTAGTATTAAGTACACCATGACTCATGCTTGACAACTCAGTTTATACTAATAATGTTTCAAATAAAACTTACGGAATAGTTGCTAGTTGTTGTTTATTATCTCCATATTTAACTCGATAAATCAAGGAAGCTAACTGGGCAGCATCTTCACGAGGACATTTATGATAACCTCGTAATAATTTTGGCATTTCCTGAAAAAAAAAACCAACACAAAGATAATCACAACAGATATTGTTATTACAACTGATGTTCAGAAAGTTGTCTAATGTAGTCAAGGTATCAAACATAAGGTTGCAACACCTTAACATTATGAACCATAGGCACCCTTCAATTCTACGAGACCAGATTTTTTACTTGTCTCTATAATTAAAACAAAAATTATGAATCTGAAATAGATTAGACAATAAAATGTGCTATTAAAGCACTCGCAAACTTTGTTAAATTACGCAAGGGATATAATTAGTGAAGATTGTTGAAATTATGGTCCGATACATGCCATTATCGAAAGAAAACAAGATCTTTTGGAGACAGACCAATATTTCAAGTTTTTTTCAAAATCAGATAAAAATTGTGAACTGTAGAATGTCCACAAACAATTTGTGGCCGGGGGATAGGGCTGGGTAAAATATCGATATAAATCGATAGTATCGATTGGACGGCCCTGAAAAGCACTATCGATAGCGGTGGGTTACTATCTATTATCGCTCTTCGTCTATTTTTCTTGCGTCTGAAATGTCAGTGGCTTCTTTCAGTTAATCATGATACACCACTCACTTTAATTACTATCAAGTGAAGTATTCAATGTAACACATAACAAAATTGTGACTGCTTATTGAACAGCCGTTTTCATAAATTCACTCTCATTGAAATGTTACTTTAGTTTTGAAGAAATTATTGTTGAATATCGTTAAATCAGAGATACCCGGATGTGTAAATAAAGTTAGCGTTATTTCCCTTTGCAAGCTTCAGAATTCGTCTGAACAGTTCACTATTTCTGTACGTGTGCCTCAGTAATAGAGTACCCGGTACAATAAATAGTACACATGGACGTCAAAACGCTTGTTGATGTTACCGGCAAAGCTAAAAGTGCTGTGTGGAAGCACAGGAGCAAACGATCTTTCGCAACTTCGTATGGTGTTGAACTTTGAACTTACACTGTATCCAGTCTTGATGACGACCGTGAAAATAAGTTTGTTTTCGATACTATCGATTATCGACCGACATTTCATTGCCGATTATCGATAGTAAAAATCACTATCGATACCCAGCCCTACCGGGGGATGGCATATGTCCAGCATGAAAATGTGGGCATATAAAAATTTGAACAATGCATATATAAATTAAATCAGATCAGGTAAATTTTGTGGCTAGATTCTATTTATTGAGCAATGGCAATAACTGTTGAAATTCCATATCATTTCGCCTTTTACTTAGCTGAACCATACATATAAATTTCAAGCAAATTAGAGGATAGCTATTAATGTTATGGAATACAACAGATTCTACACAATGATCAAGTGCAAAAACTCTGGAAGTTATCAAAGAACTTAAGTAGGAATCGCACTAAAATCTTAAAAAATCAAATGATAATTGAGTCTGTAGAGTTTACACAAAATATGTAAACAACAAAAAGAAATATAAGACAACAAACATTTGGGCATTTCAAAAATACTGTTCAGGTCAAAGTTACACTAATTTTATACTTCATGTATTCGCTTCTGAAAAATAATGTAGTCAACATTTGTGTTTTGTAGTTGATGAATAAGTCATTATTTTAAACAAAACAGTTTGTCTATTTTAAAATCAGACAAATCGTACCTGATGAAAATGGAAAATAACATCTGCATTGACATCTTTTCCTGGGACAGTGTTCGTCCATAATTTCTTCATGAAGAATACTTGATATGTAAATTGGGGGGTGGCACCTGAAAAATTTAAATGCAATTACATATCTACAATCTGTTTACACAACAGTGAAGCTATTTCACCAAATTTAATAAGAGTTGTATAGTAAATTGATAGAATTACATGTATGCAATGGTTATGCGCACTTGGTGAAATAGAATTGGAACTAGCACACTAACTCATCCAAAGCCACGCCCCCCCCCCAACCCGACCGTGGACTAGTTAGCATACATGTAAAAGAACCCTTGACAATTGGAATTCAAAGAAGAGTTGGTAGGAATGCTGCTGTCTAAGCAAAACTTTCAGCAAATTAGCATACTGAACTCACTTTATCTAATTTCCAAAGCTACTTTACTACAATTTTGTGATATATTTTAAAGGGCACATAAGTTCTAAATTATTATATTTTGAAAATTACATGTTCTTAGGATTTTTGGTAAATATTGAAAGTGCTTTAACATTGTACATGTTTCTTTAAACTACATGTACTGTTTCAATTTTGGAACTTTACATAACAAAATACAATGGCGAAATTATACTGATTATGTGACAGCTATTACCATTGACACTTCAAGCTCAAATTACATTTTCTATCTCACTTACAAGCATTTTAATTTAACACTTAAATCGCTATAGACAATTCCTACAGCATCTATTTACTACTATGGCCATTTTTTTTTTTGGTGCCAAACGTGTAAAGTCAGTAAAGATTTCAAGACTGCCAGAAAAACATTAATACATAATGGATTCATACATAAAGGAAGTCTTAACAATTTCAAGAATGCCAGAAAAACAAATTCATCGAAAGATAATTTACCTTCACGGGCTGGACGTGCTTTACGAATCCAGTCGGTTAAATGTCGCACAAAGTCAAAGAAGAAATCGCCTTCTGGGACACTGATAACTGAAAATAAAAGTATTTCCTATATTGCAGGTAGTTTTAGACAAGTAAATGCTCATTATCAGACTATGTAGAAACATTGATCACTGAACCTCCCCAAAAAATGGATTATCAAAAATGTTTATCCTGTACCCTGGAAATAACGCAATAAATCTTGAATAACACAAAATTCAACCGATTTCTACCAAAATGTAACCCACCTTTATCAGCGATTTTCACAAATAAACTAAAACCTTCCGGTGATCTTAAACCAAGTTTTGTGGAAATATTTTGACAGAAATCTTTTGCCCTCGTACTTGACTCTACCTCAAAAGCCTGAAATTAAATGATAGAACTGTCAAATTGTGTCTGATCAAGAACTAAAACTGACTACTTCAGAATATAAAGACGGTGGATTTACACTTTTGTTGGCAAATTCAATAGGATTCTTCATTTTACTTATTTAACATGTTAAATGAGTATATCATTGTATAACGTCCTGGACAACTGCCACTCACTGTGTGTAGCGAGTAATGTAACGCCTTGGAGGTTTTTTCCCCATCCTATTCTTAGAACATAGTTCGACATTTGAGTAATTCCCCAACGATCGCCGTTAAGTGTATAGGGTGTTACATAACGTCCTGGACAACTGCCACTCACTGTGTATAGGGCGTAATATAACCCCTTGGAGGTATTTTCCCCAAACCAGAAATAAAAAGATCCAAAAATGACATTTTTCGTCAAATTAATTACACAATAGGTGGTAATTAACATTTTAAAAATGTCACAGTTTTAATGGGTTAAATAATGCATATAAATTTCATATAGATTGGATGATAACATTTAGTCATTATAGCATACACAAAGTTCAACGAATTGAAACAAGGGCCATAACTATAAAATTTATTAACGGAACTTTCTGAAATTCAATAGGTTTCTTCATTTTACTAATTTAAATAATGCATATAAATCTCAGTTTTTCACGCCAACCAAACAACTAATTAGCCATGTTTTGCGACTTTGTTCCACCCAGCAGGTACCGCTGCTCACTTAATAAGTGGGAACCAGGCTTGAAAAATCTAACAGGAATTCCAACCCGAAATGCCCCGAATATAAAATTATGCATTACCTCATCACTATCGTCCGGAAAATAAACTTTATGTAATATTTGTGTTGTTTTATGTTGAATAGCCTCTACTTCTACTTGATGGGGTGGATATTTTCTTGGTCCATTCCTTACAATAATTATATAAACAAATATAAAAACAATTGTCAAAAAAATATACATAGAAATTAAACCATATCTTTTGCAACTAGCAGTTGCAAGGCAAGATACGCATACATTTTGCAAGAGATGGATAGAGAACAAGCTAAAAAAAACAGCGGCTGCCAGGCAGATATGCCTACACATTTTACAAGAGATGGATAGAAAACATGCTAAACAAGAAACAAACTTTCGTTCAATCAAGGGTCATAATTCAGGAAGTTATAGTACTATATGCGCACATATCGAACTAGATCCTTGGGTTATAAAGATATATCATCAAAATCGGATCAAAATTGTGACTTCTAGAGGGTCTGAGGGGAGGCCATTTTGTACGGCAGAGGGACCACAAGCTAAAACTGTGACTTATCATTCAATCAAGGGCCGTAATTCAGGAAGTGACGATTCGATATGCACAAATATGGATAGGAACCAAAATCTTTGGGATATATTACAAGTTTCATCAAAATCGGATCAAATTGTGACCTCTAGAGGGTCCACAACCTTGATGTACCATATTTTTATACTACTTGCGTACAAGGGGCAGCCATTTTGTCTCTCAGTTTTGGTCTGATTTTCACAAAATTCAAACTCAACCGTCATTACGTTTTAACAGTTGGATTTTTTTTTTTTAAATTCACTAATAATTGTGACCACTAGAGTGAACACAAGCTAAAAACGCAATTGTTTGTACAATTGGGGGGCCATAGTTCAGGAAGATAAACATTTCATCCCAATATGCGCAAATATTGAAAGGAGCCGAGATCTTTGGGGTTCTAACCATGCTTTTCAAGTTTCAGCAAAATCAGATGAAAATTGTGACCTCTAGATTGTCCACCAGTGTAAAACATAATTTTTCGTAAAACCTAGGACCATTATCCATGAATTTTCGATCTGATACATGCCAATATGGACATGATTTGAGATCCTTTGGCGATAAACCTATACCTCAAGTTTCGTCAAAATCGGATAAGCTTGTGACTTGTGGAGTGTCCACAAAAAAAATTGTGGACAAACGGGCAGCATCCTAACAGACAGGGGGCAACGACAATATACGTCCACATGAAAATTTTGTCATTCAACAAATTGAGTTAAGGCATAATAATGTTTGATGGTTTACACCAGTTTTAGTAGAAATCCTACAAAGGTGGGGAGGGGGTGTTTCTCTGTAATAAGAATGAGCATGTGTCATTCAATTCTTAATAGGTTTACCACCTCGACCTGTGTGGTTAACAATATAATAAAACTACAAACCTGAGAGATTTCTGTAACCTCATCATACAATCATTTACTATAGAGTTCTGCCTCGTACTCAAAAACTTGGATAGTTCTTTTAATAAATTGGCACTAGGATTAAAACAACCAGTCGCTAACCACATTAACTCCCAACCTCTGTCTTCACTTACTCTGAAATATAAACCAATCATTTTTATTTTCCAAATATTATACTCACTGTCTAAAAAGTTGAAACAGTAGCGAAAACTATATGTCTAAAATGGGTTGAACATATCTGTTCAATAGACTTGTATAGCAAATTGTTTGATGCAGGTTGAATAAATCTTATCTATGCTTTATAAAATGCATATATTTGAATGAAAGACTTTTTTATACAACTTATGTGTTTGTAACAACTGTTTGTTATTCTATACTAACGATTGGTAACCTCTGACCTCGTTTCAGTTGTTGCAAATATTTGACATCTGGCAATTCTAGTACACTTTTTCAATAAATGAGACCCTGGTTTTGTTATGGAAGTATTTACTCTACTGTTTAAACAAAAGTTAATAAGATGGAAATTACCTGTTTTTGTTGTCAGTTAACTGTTTCATAATCTGACAAAAAACTTCATCTCTTAAAATTTCCTGAAAAAGTGAAATAAATGTGTTGTCATAGCTCCAAAATGCCAGAACAAGTCAACAGTTCGGTTGATGTTCCCCGCCGAAATGCCAAAATAAATAGAAGACACATATTAAATTTAATGCACATTTATCTTTTTGAAAAGTATACAGCAATCAAACTGATTGTCTATACTTAGTCTAAGCAGAAAATGTTCATGATTGAAGTCAGTCAAGGTTTTGAAGTACCTGGTATTGAAACTATAAACTGCGCTTCATCACTCTCCATCAGTTAGAATTCGAACCAAAGTTATCTTGTCGCAAAGCATCGCTCAATGAAACTGCTTAGCTCTGCTTGGCTTTTGCGGAAAATGTTAGTGGCGTTTTAGTGGAAAAAGAGCATGATCGAACACAGTCATGGCCTTCACCTACTAAACACAAAGTTTAAACATTCTACCTCAATTAGAAGGAGAGTTTTTGTGTTCAAAAGTCTCAACCGATCAGATTAATGTCTACTCAGCCTAAGCAGAAAATCTTCATAGAATTCAGTCAAGGTATTGATGTAATTAGAATCAAAGTTATCAAGCTCCAGAGTCTTGATCAATCAAAATGATCATTATCGAACTTAGTCAAGGTATTGATATAATGAAACTACACAGCAGGTTTCATCACACTCTCTTAATTAGAACCAACGTTATTGTGTCTCAAAGCATCAACCAATCAAACTGATTATCTCTGTCCAGCAGAAACCTAATAAACAACTACACCCACAAGCCACATTGCACGACTCTTGTACTTTACATTAAAATGTGACATTTGAGCATTTGTTTGTTGTGCCTTCAACAACACATTGGGCATTTAAATTGTGAGACTCTTACACTAAGATTAGGATGACTTAGGGTTTTCATCATTTTATAATGGTTTGGATAATTGTTTTAGTACTTACAATTCTTAGAGGTGGTTCAAATATTTGATCTGTGAGTTCATTGGCTATTCGACCAGTTCTTCTTGATGGATGATCTCCCATATATTTTAGTATAGGTACAAGGCATTAAGGTAAATAACCAACAAATTTAAATCTCAAACAATATCACTACCAAAATCATTAACTCTGTGTACATCAAGCATTCAATTGTTCATTCCCCTGACTTGGCTGAGCAGAAAATGGTATTGATTAATAAAACTGTTTACCAAGTTACCTCATTCTAACTTGATTAGGAGCAGTGCTATCTTCCAAAGAATTGATAAATCATATTTCACATCACTGCTTAGCCAAAGCAAAAATGCTCATCACCAAACTCAGCCAAGTTCACCTAATAAACAAAACACCAGCTCACTTATTTTGTCCAAATAAGTGTGATTATCTAGAAAAAAGGATATCTAAGAAACACATGCAGGCTTCGGAACTTGGTTCATCTTTCCCTATTAACTTCTTTAATAATGGTTGTTTTAGAGGATCTTTTGAATATCTCCATAGTTCTCCCAATCCTTTCCTCTTTGGAGCTGTAAGAGTTTTACTCAGTGTTCTTTTGGGTGGCGCCCTAAATTACAAAAAATATATAATTCAAGCACAAAAAAAGAGCAAGTTGCTTTCTTCCATACTCTTCACAGTGCTTCGTTTGATAAGAATTAATCCCACTCAAACACTGCCAGACACGTTGCAAATATCTTTTAATGCATTTATTCAATTGTCTGAAGACCACAGATGAAGAGACGACTGTCATATAACATATTGTGTTTCAACAAACTGGATAGAAATACGACTGAGTATTTTAAGACATGTGCTTCTTTGATAAAATAAAAATCATTCATGGATTTTCTTCACAAAAATAAATAAAATATTATAAAATACATAACAAAGGAAGGCAGTAATTAATGTTGCTTCTCGAATATCTTTTTTTCCTACAATTTATTAGTGTGCCATTACTATCCTTGCAAATATTAGTGAATTTGGTGCTGAAAAAATATGAGCTATAGTTTCCTCACCTGAAATGATCGTAGGAGTACTGTTCAAGTGTGTGTGGTTTTTCTCCGTTCAGTTGTTGTATAGATTCAACAGAAGGTGAAGATAAAATACGATTAGCATTATCAGGAGCTTGAATAAACAAGTTCTGAAATAAAAGAATATATTCCCATTACATATGAAGTTCTCATTTCGATTTTTCTTGAACAACTTCAAAAGAATGAGGAGCAGATATTTGTTTGAAAATTAAACATTTCCACTGGTCTTTTGCTAAAACAATATTAATACTGTGTTTACTTACCAATATTTCATTAGGTGGTTTAGTTATAGTTGGTAAAACATAAACACATTCAGCAGGGAAATCACCACTCTTTCCACTTCTCGCATTTTCACCATAGCACCATCCTGAATTCATCATGACTGATTCACCATTTTGTTGATTTAATACGATTAAATCACCTTTATTTATGGACAGGAATTCACCTTTAAAACAACAACATATATCAAGTAGTAAATACATATAAAACATGTTTTCAGTCTGTTGTCTTTCAAGGCATACTGAGCTGGATAGTATTCATTTTTGAGTCCAGGGGCCAATTATGATTACACTAGAATAATACCATTTTTGTCTTTGCAGTTTTTTGCACTTACTATCCGAAAAAGAGAAAGGCATTTATAAATCTAGACAAGACCTACCTCCTTCACTATAATCTTGAATAGCTATAACAAACTTGGATCTCTTCTTCAAACCTTCTAGAAATGTCACAACTAAATCTCGAATATCTTCTGCATTTGGTGAGGTAAATGTGTACTCATCTCCTTTCACTGTGGCTAACGTAAAGCTCTGTCCATGCATTTTACCAGTTCTAAAAAAAAAAATGTTGTTTTCTCTAAAATGGACAGTACAAAATTTCAGTCATTCATTATTATTAATTTGCTGTTTTCCTACGAAATTGGTTTTCACTTTTACAAGTTCTTCCTTCTTATAGACATAAGAAAACTAAGCAATCGACAAATTTATCAAGCTTAACATAGTACAATACAAACCTGCTACTGGAAACTGCAGTGATTTCAGGGAAAGATAACTCTAAAAGAACTTGTTCTTGATCATCCACCACATAAACGCCTGTCCAATTAACAGCGATTATCACATCATTCTTTGGTAAACTTGGTCCCGCAAATTTATAGGCTTCGTAAAATCGTGAAAACAACAATGGCCACTTATATTTTGCATAGCTAACGATATCTTCTTTGACCTTGTTCTGTTTGATTTTTTCATTTGAAAAATAAGGACTTCTTAATTTATTCAATATGGCTTGCATCCACATCTGAGAGGCATTAGGTTTGTTGAAATAGGAATCAGGAATGTAAGAGTTGAGTAAAGATTGAAGACGTTCTGGAGAGAAATTGCTGCCATATTCCACAAAATATTGCTGAGCTGCGATCATAGCCAAATCTTCATCCTAAAATCAAAAAAAAAAAGATTTAGAAATGTTAGTTTTTCGGTACAAATCATGCCTGATTGATAATAAAGTAAATATAGACCAACACATCACTTACCCTAACAAACTGGGGTTATAAAGAAATATCTTATCTTTCATCACAATCGCACAAAAATTGTGACCTCTAGAGGGTCCACAACCTTCTTATTACATATTTTTACAGAATTTGCACACAAGGAGCAACCATTTTGTCAGGCAGTTTCCTTTCTATTTTCCTGAACTCAACCTTCATTATGGTGTAACAGTGATATATATAACTGGATAAAAATTTTGAAAGGAATCGATATGCGTGAATATTGGATCAAGATTGGTACCTCTAGAGGATCCACATCATTGGTATTACATACTTTTACACTATTTGTGTACAAGAATTTCGCTGCCATTTTGCTGGGCAGTTTCGGTCCAGTTTTTACGAAATTTAAACTCTACCATCATCGATGTGTAAAGATGATATGTTTAAACTATTTTTTAAATAGACAAAAATTGTGATTTTTTCATACAATCAAGGGCCATCATCCAGGAAGTTAGCGTCCGATATGTCCGGGTTCCACAACCTTGATATTACATACTTTTATATTTTTATGAAAATGGTTAAAAATTGTGACCTCTCAAGGAACCTCAAGATAAATACAAATTTTTCGTGTAATCTGGGGCCATAATCCAAGAAGTTATGGTCCAATTGCACGAATATCGAAAGGAATGGAGATCTTTGGGTTATGAACAAACATTTCAAGTGTCACAAATACTGGATATAAATTGAGACATCTAGACATCTAGAGTGGCTACTAGATATAAACGTGATTTTTTGTATAATCTGGGGTCATTATCCAGGACATTACGGTCTACAATGAACAAATATTGAAAGAAATCGAGATCTTTGGGAGATAAACCTATATTTCAAGTTTCAAAAATAGAAATTATATATGTTTTTCAATTACCTTATCACACCTGTATTCTCCAAATTTAATGCCTCGAACAACTTGTTGATATATTAAATTAGTAGCAACACTGTCCTCACTCGGATCATGCCATGGTGCAAATATCTCTTTCCTGAAAAACAGTCTCCAGGGGGCATTACGTTCTTGTGCACCTTGTTCCTTGGCATATTGTTCACATTGAGAAATGGCATCCATCACATGATCACCTCCACTTCCCAATGACGACACCTGCACAAACAGAATATGTTATTGTCATATGAACGTAGAGGTGGATCAAATAAACCAATTTAAACCCCCATCTCCCTACCTGAAGTCTTCAAGAAACCATTTTTTCTAAGTTGGTTTATCTTAGTGGTCTATATGGGTAAGTCTTAAACTTATCAATAAGTAACATGAGCAAAAATAAAAAAATTTCGAAAAGAAGTTTTTCTTCAAGAATGAATTGGATAACAAATTCCATGGTCCATCTGAACAAAATTAACATAATTGAGTCTATTTTTTTACACCTTATTCCACACAACAATATACTCAGATTGATAATTAAACATTTAATTAAAGAATAAAATCAAAACAATTACCTCATACAATGATCAAACATTTTAAGAAAATCATTATTTAAGACAGAAAAACTTTGCTGGACAAAATAATCCAGTTTCAGACAGTAACCCTTCAAGTCATTATGGGTCCTAATGACCATCGGTGCTACATATTTCTTTAAAATTAAAATGAATTAGTTTTGAAAATAACAAACCTTATCAAAGAGGGCAATGTACAGAGAAAACCCAAACTGATCTTTAAGTTCGATTTTTTCTGATAATTGTAAACAAAGTTCTCTAGCAGTGGTAGCACTATCTGACAGGAGGGTCTTTGTATTACCATCCATAAAAGTTATAGGCAACATCAATGGTTTCTTGGATTTAGTTGCCTGAAAGAAAAACATGGGAATAAATAAAATGAAAGTCCTACTGTTCTGATCCTAAACTGGGCTAATGAAGGTGGGCCTACACCATCAGTGTGCTACGAGGGAAATTTTGCCTGGGCAGCAGCGCTACAGCCTATTTGTATATCGAACTCAAACTGCCAAGGGATCTTTTACATGCCAGCCAATATGTACACGTACAGGATCTCGGTTTTCCGTACCATCCAAACGACTAGACAGCTGTCCTTATCAGCCCTCTGTCCTGCATCACTGAAAAGGGGAAACCAAGCCGGAAAATCTGGATGAACTTTCTCGGCCAATGCAGGGATCGAACACCTGACCTCAAGGCTAGCGAGCCAGCGTGTTACCCACTTCGCCATGTGATCCCCAAAACATGGGAATAAGGTGTTAAAAGCACAACAAACCAGATTGTTTATCTATCTCAAACATAAAAAGTATGTAATATTTACTTATAAAAGATAAATGTAGCTTGTATTGTGTTTACTAGGAATTGTGGAAGACAACTGATCAAATATCTGGACAGACGAACATGGGGAGACCACAAACCACCATGTTTTATAAACATTAATTTTGAAGACATGTACATAAAAGAATATCTATACAAAGTACTAGGACTGTACAGATCAAAAATTAAATATCTAAAGCATGCGAGCTACTTTTACTTTCATCTGTAGTTCAGGTTATCCAGTCTGAAAATCATATATTTAATCAAAATAAGTTGATTATTTTTCAAAATTTTAGTCCAAATTTTTTATTCACTGTTTGTATCTAATTGGTACCTGTAACTCTAACCAACTGGGTGGTTGATTTCTGGGACCATTCTTAAAGGTTCTTTTTAATCTCTCTTCACAATATGGTGCATAACCTGGTGGTCCCTCCAGTATAAAATTACGTAAATATTTCACCAACTACAAAAAAAAAAAAAAAAAAAAGATAATAGAATATATTAATAATAATAATAATAATGAGTTTTTGTATAGCGCAGCTTATCCATAAAAAAATGCTCAAGGCGCTTGGAGATGGTATGAAGTGTATCAATGTTACAATGTTCAATTGTAGTATGAGTTGAAAAGAAATGTTTTCAGTTTTGACTTAAAAGTTCCCAGATTATCACATCGCCTTAAATCAATATCAATTGCATTACAGAGTAATGGTGCAGCATGGGAAAATGACTTGTACCCGAAGGTCTTCATATTGTAGCCTGGATTGCAAAGTCTTAGTTGGTTTCCTGATCTCAGGTCGCGTGTGGGAATGTAATTATGTATCAGTTCTTGAAGGTACGAAGGGGATGAATCGTTGACACATTTAAATACTGTACATAGTAACTTATATTCAATGCGCAATTTGACAGGGAGCTAGTGCAATCCTTTCAGAATAGGAGTGATATGGTAGAATTTTGGAGACAATGATATAATTCTGGCCGCTGTGTTTTGGACACATTGTAGCTTGTTTAATTGATTTTGTGGAATACCCCACAGCAAACCATTACAATAATCCAGTCTGGAAAAGACCAAGGCACGAACTAATGTATGAGCGGCTTCATGGCTTATCAGGTGACGAATTTGGCGTATAGCACAGAGATGAAAATAACAAATTTTGCATAGATGGTTAACTTGGTTTCCCATCGATAGTTCACTATCCAGGAATACTCCAAGGTTTTTGGCTGAATAGGAAAAAGCTATATCCGATTCTCAGATCAGTATCGATTGTTCATGTCTGTTTAACCGCTGATGTTTAGTGCCTATTAAAACGGCCTCGGTTTTGTCATCATTGAGTTTCAACATATATTAGTGGTCATCCATGATTTAATCGATTTGGTACATGCAGTTACTGATGGTTCAAAACTTCCAATTATTTGAGTGTCATCTGCATATGCGTGATGATCCAGTGAATGGCAGTCAATGACATTAGATACAGATGCAGTATAGAGCACAAACAACACTGGGCCCAAGACAGAGCCTTGTGGCACACCATGTTTTAATAGAACTGGTGGTGATACTGTTTTGTTTATTAAAACTTTCTGCGATCGATTTTGTAAATAGGATTTTAGCCAGCTTAGTGCAGCGTCTGTGATACCAAACTGACTTGAGAGATGGTCCACCAATATATCGTGATTTATTGTATCAAACGCTGCCAATAGGTCGAGTAAAACCAAGGCGGCACATCTTCCATTATCTACCGCTACCCGAAGATCATTTGCTACCCTTATTAGAGCGGTCTCTGTAGAATGAAATGGCCTATAGGCCATTTCAGAAATGACCTTACCAAATTATACCATGATACACTAACTGGTCTACTTGACAAGCATGCACCATCTACCACGAAAATGAAATGGCCTATAGGCTGACTGGAATTTGTCTAATAGTCCACTTGTGGTTAAGTGATTAATAAGTCGCTTATTTACGGCTTTCTCAATTATTTTGGAGATAAAAGGAAGGTTCGAGACTGGTTGATAATTCTTCAAAATGTTGGGATCGAGGTTATCTTTCTTCAATAAGGGGCGTACTACAGCTGTCTTGTAACTGTCAGGAAATGTAGAGGTTTCGAGGCTATGATTGACTATTGAGGTGATCACAGGAAGTAGAATATCAATATGTTGAATAACAATACTTGTTGGCACAGGGTCCAAGAGACATGTCGTAGGTTTGGATGACAGAACTATTTTTCTGATTTCATCATCCATGAGAGGTTCAAGTTGAAAAAGCGGTTGCCCATCGAAGGACGGTAGATTATAAGACTTACAATCCTCATTATTATAACCCGACTGTGTTGCTAGCAAGCCAGAATGTATATTTTGTATCTTCTCATTGAAAAAGGTATTGAAGGAGGACGCTAAGCGATCGTCATCTTGTCCTTTTGGTACAATGGGAACTTTTGTTTTCCCAAGAAGTGAGTTGATGAAAGTGTACTTCTTTCGTGGATCACTCTTGGATATCTCAAGTTGTTCCAAACAATATGTGCTTTTAGCATCAGATATGACATTGACTGTTTTGTTGCGTTTTTCGTGATATATCTGCCTGTGAATCTTGAGGCCTGATTTCCGCCATGTTCGCTCAGCTTTACGACGACTTGTCTTTTGACATATGAACAGTGACAATTTTCGTGGTAGATGGTGCATGCTTGTCAAGTAGACCAGTTAGTGTATCATGGTATAATTTGGTAAGGTCATTTCTGAAATCACTGATATTTATGGACTTGATGTTTCTGCGGGTTAACTCCCGCTTCAACGGTTTGGGTCTGAACAGTCCACACTTCACCAACAACAGATAGTGGTCAGAGATCTGGTGGTCTTCAACTTTCACCCTACGAACGACATTAGATTCATACAATGACAGTACGAGATCGAGTATGTTGCCTGATTTATGCGTTGGTGTATTCACATGAATCTGTAATGAGTGCTCATCAAGAAGTGAAGCAAATGAACGAGCTTCGTTCGACTCTGGTCTGTTCACATGGATGTTAAAATCCCCTAGGAATATAGTTTTGTTATTTGAATTGTCAGCAAGAACATTTCTTATTTCGCCCAAGAAATCATTAAATGAGAGTTTGTTTTTCTGTAACGATGGTGGATGATATATACAAACAAGAGTACATGTCTCGCCATCAAATTTAAGTTGAACCCTCAATTTTCAAACGACCCGAAGCACTGATCATTTACATTAGCAGAAGTGATTTCAATTGTATTGTTGTGCAGGATTGCTATTCCTCCTATTACTGACATGTAGGTGGGCACATAATTAACTATCATTTGCTATTTCTTTAATCCTGAGCAAATCCCTCGGGCTGTGCCTATTCTTAAATTTAAACTTTTCATGACAGTGTTGGCTTTAGCCTTTGATGAATGTTAAGTATCGTATAAACGAATGATTCAACAATTAAAACACTAAAATAAAGGTTTTTGAGCAGGGAATACTCACGTAAAACTAAAAAAATGCACAACGTATCACGGATGACGAAAAGTTGGGTAATAAGAAATTGCTTCCATGCTCGATATTTTGCCAAAAAAGACTGTCACTGACAAGCAATTGGATTGTCAAATAAAAATAATTCTTGCTGTGTGCAGGGAGATTTAAATATCGAAACAGACTAAAAATAAATACCTTTTCTG
The DNA here is from genome assembly GCA_948474765.1 of Patella depressa. Lineage (NCBI taxonomy): Eukaryota > Metazoa > Mollusca > Gastropoda > Patellidae > Patella > Patella depressa. The sequence goes on along the minus strand of OX419715.1, from coordinate 53,501,553 downwards.
ATGGAGGAAAACATCCAACACATAAACAGAGTAAAATCCAGCCTCTAGCATGTGATGTTTTATTAGTATTCTGTGTTAACTGTTTACAGATCTGGCAATAAATCTCATCTCTACAAATAAAATAATCATAATAATGGTCAGCGATGAGAAAAGTGTTGTATGCCGAATTTTGTACTAGACAGTGCAGCATTAAATCACCATCAAAACCAAAGAAAGATTCGATGGTTTCAAAACAGAAAAGTTAATATGGCAAAGACAGTTGACATTAAGCAATTAATGTGCCAGGAGTTACATTTAAAAAAAACCCCAAACCAACAGTGTGGCTGATGTCGTCAGCCAGGATCCCAAAATAAATAGATGACACATATTAATTAATCGCTCTGCTCATCCTTAGCTCGAAATGTTAATCATAGAACTCGGTCAAACATTCACCTATTGAATATCAAGTTTAAACATTCTACAATTAAAGAAAGAGTTGCTTATCACTCCTTAGCCTAGCAAGTTTGAACTTTCTACCTCAATTAGGAGAGTTATTGCGTTCCAAAAAGTGTGACAGAGGGACAAACCCATTTGTCTAGTCCCATGCTTTCTTCGAAATGAAGGGAACAAAAAACTCTAGGTGTGCATTTCACAGGAAATCATTTCTTTTGAAAGATGAGCCTACAGGCAAGTGGTATTAGAATTCTAGACACGGTAAGCATATCCTGCTTGATGCAAGACACCAATCACAGCTATGTCGCCAAAATGGTTAGAATGATGCAACAAAATTTAAACTACAACCAACATGTGTGGATAGAAGGACTTGTATACATCAAAAGACAAAACACTAAGCCTGGAGCCAGTGGTCAACAATGAGATAATTCAATGGGGGAAATTAAACATACCTAAGATCAGGTCGTAAAATACCATGACCAATGATAAAATGAAGTTTTTCCAGATTAGACATTGGACGATCTTCAAGGAGAGCATTACCACTACCCAAGTTGTCATAATCTTGCAATTTCTTTGTAACTTCTTCTGTTAATTTTGATTTTTTCTTCAGAGTTAAAGAGACAATCTTTTTTCTAGTCGTAGACTTTTTAACAGTATTTCTTGGGTATGGAACTGTTGAATCTTTCTCCTTTATTTGAAGAGAAAAATTTTAATAATTATAGAATATGTCTTTTTATTTACTTTTTGTGATAGCAGGGTCCTATTTCAAGAAGTGCACATTTGTGATTAGACAAAAGCATACTAACACTGTTAGATTTAGATTTTGGTTTATGTTGTGAGATGGCAATATGTCATTTTGGAACATTTTACATCCATAGATAAATTTAGTATTGGGATGTATGTGATAATGTGTTTATTAGATCAACACTGAGGAAAAATAAAAACAATATTAGAACAATCCATTTTAATACTTTATTTTGACTTAAATCTAAGAGGTTTAAACACAACTCTATGGAATTGAGGAGTTAAACTTTATTCTTTGGCACCTTTAAATGGGCACAAATAGGTTGCAACACATAAAATAATGTATTATGAATGTATATAAACTGATTTACATTCAATCGCTTCTGTTTTTACTGTGATTGCTAATCAGTCTACATGTGTAGTATTCTCCCATAGGGTATGTGTAGCCCTGTTCATTGAGTCGTTTCATTACAAATGGAGCTCAAAAGCAAGAGAGAGAAATGTCCACTTGATACAGACCTAGTCTTTTTGGGACTAAAATATGGTTCAATTTTATTACAACAATTCTCTTGGGCATAGGGGTCTTTTAGAAGTGGGAGAGGACCAGGAAAAAACACACTAGGTGTGACAGGCGAGCCTACTCGTTATCACATAGCAGATACATGGAATCATAACCACACCACTTGACACGATAACAAACCATCTGATACAACGTGCATGCATTAACCATTCTGGTTATCAGATAACCCGGGGTCAGTTAAAAAAAGGACGCACGATCAGTTTTTATATTCTACCGACCTCAAACCATAGAAAAAGTTAAAGTTGTGTATTTGTTGTATAGAAGAAAGTTTTTCAATTTGGCATTAACCTTTCGAGTTACGGTAGTGTTACCCTAATCTAATACTGCACATGTAATATAAAGAAATGTAAAATAATTAGTTGCTAAATGTAGGACTAAATTCAGTATCATTCCAAGTTCTGTTTTTGATTAAATATCAACCTTTTCAATAAATTCAATATCTACCATAAATACAAGACAATACATTGCTTCTCTTTGCATGTGGACACAGCAATAATATTACATTTACACAATGTTACTACTAATAAAGTAAAATAAAAGGCATTTATTGATTGGACAATAAAGAAATAATTGCGGGAAAGAATTCTCGTGAGAAATTACAAGAGAAGAAAACATGTAGCATGTCAGCAGAAAGAATCTATTTAATGGCCTTTTTTAGCCTTTAAAGGCTATATTCTGAATGGTGGTTATACTTTTTAATAGAAATAAACAAACTGGAATATATTTAGACATGGCGTCAAGTTTTTGGAGTAGAATAACAATACCAAATGTTGGAACAAAGTGCGCTTTGACTTTGCTGTACAAGTGTCACTATTTCGCAAACGATGTCACTTTTTTTATGTCAATTATTTTTTTAATCTTTAATCCGAACATATGATATACAAAAAAAATAACATCTCTAATGGCAATCATAAACGATACAGTAACTGGATAATTATACATTCCAATAAACAGCCTTTTAAAGTCATTTAGCCAAATAGTGATCCTTTTCAAAATAAAAACTCAAATATAAAACCTACCTCTCGCATCAGATTTTTGTTAAGGATTGTCAGAGAACCAGAATATTTTTTTTGTGCTGCCTTACCTACACTTTTTTAAATAAACCAGATTGCAAGCCACTTATTAGCAGTTGACTTATAGTCTTTTTTTTATAACCATGGTGTCCCGACAGATTGCAACCAAGTGACCATACAACTCTGTTTTGGTAACAAGTGTGGTAGGAGTGAAATCATAACTTAAACATGTCTCAGCTACAGCGAATCGATCTTGATATTCAGTTCTTTCATAATTTGTCATGCAATATTCCTGCTTTTATCAAGTTTTCAATTTCAAAACACTTAGATATATTTGAGAATGTTTTACTTATCGCAGATTCAGAAATTTAATTTACCATTTCCTCTCCCATTCTCATGGCTTCCTCCAGATCTTTTTTATTGAATTTTCTTCCCAAAGTTGAGTAGATTTTAGACATCACTGGGGTGTTATCCTACAGAAAATAATCACCAAAAAAACAATCATTTTCACAATGAAATTCTACAGAAAAAAAGTAGAACATGATATAGGCAAGTAGATCCAAGTATTTTTCAACCAGATTAATAAAACCATTATTTGCTATGAGTTTTTTTTGGACAAATTTTTGGTAAATATTTTATAAGTATTTGGTGTGTTTTCTTTTAATTTATACACGGTTCGATAAGAAAGCTATTTGAAATATTTTAGTGAAGGTCATTAGATAGCCCTCACATAATGTTCTAGTGGCCTAGTATTTATTTAGAAATCTTTCACACACAAATTAACAAATATAATGCAATGTATAATGAAAAATTAATTCCAAAATGAAATGGGGTTTAACATCCTTTTCTGTAAAATCAATTCCAAGCCACACCAAAGGCTTTAGCAGGATACATTTTGTCAGACTCTTCAAATCTTATAATAATATTTAAATTTACCCGAATGTTTTCTGCCATCGTAGTGTGGTATTTAGGTTCAGGCAAATCACCCATAAATCTCAATATCACAATCCAAACGGCCAAGGCAGCCTGTAAACAGAAAGCAAATTAGATGCTTTACCAAAACAAATATAGGCCCTTTCTTCACATTTCAGTATTAACTTGCATACTAAATATTTTTCGGAGACCCTGTAAGAACTGGACCTTCCCCCTTTAATATTTTAAAATTACTGTATTGTTTAATATTTACACTTTCTTACATAAACTGTGACACAAAAATTGGAATTTATAAACCAACATACTACAGTTGCCAATGTATCATAAAATTGTGACCTGTAGAGTGTCACAAAAAAAAATCTATTTAGAAGAGCTACCACCCAACCATTTAATACTTACCAACTGATCACCTTCATTGCGAAGTGGTAACAGAGGTTGTCGTAGAGCTTTACGGCTGAAATAATGTGATGAATTTGCCTGGAAATATGTGGCTGCAAATTTTCCAAACTTGTGTTCTTTAATTTCCTCCAAATCATCATCTTCATCAAACCCCATTAGTCTCTCTCCATCTTCTGCAATCTCAGGTCGTTTCCCAATGCCAATACCCTGAAAAACGAGTGTTGCCAGTCAATATGACAAAAGTTTAATAACTATTTGTTTATCCAATACACAGACAAAAGATAACAAAGAAAGGTTATTTATATGAATAAAAAAACAATAGGTTTGGGCTTGTTGAGTTCAATTTCATCTGCCAAAAACAAGAATACAGCTTAAAATTTTAGCATCATTTTAATTCTACAAATAGTTTGGATGCCCATCTCTAAAATAAGACTAAAACATAGACTTTTCATTAGATGATAACAGTTTGCTTTAAGCCAAGGGAAAAATAGAATTCTTAATAAGTCTTTCAGAAGTTGGCACTCACCAATTCTTTTAAATATAAAATCATAGATAAAATGCCGAATTATAATTTATTACCTTAAAATGTGGAACTATAATTATTTACTTACAGCATAGGCCTGATTGGTTGAGAAATCGACTGTCCCCACATCTCCTGCACTTCCCACAAATCCAAAGAGATCTGTAATCTACAAAAAATATATTCATATCAATTGTGCAGTTTTACTAAAAGAAAGTTTTATCAATTTTACATCTACAGATTAATTCATTGTTGAGATATCACTAATTCTGTGTCCCACTCCCAATTATTCATATAACTAATTGAAATAACATATCAGATCCCCTTTATTCAATATTGTCGTAAATCACAGAGGTTTAGATCCTTAAATTTGAAAACAAAGGTTGTAAAATATAATATATCACACTTGAATCTTAATTTAAAACCAAATACAGCACCGTGATAAATCAGAGTATTGGAAGTATCAAAAGGAATAAGTCTTGATCACAGTTGAAAGCTTAATAGTTTTCTTTCAATATGTACTGAAGTAAATCACATAAAGTAATGCGAGATTGAAAGTAATAGGCACCATTTTCTAATATGAATGGTGATAAGCATAAAGACCAGTCAAACACAGATTATTAACTTATTGAAGTATTTTATAGTGAGGAGGAGGAGAGTGAGAGCCTCTCACTGAGAGTGGAACTATGAATGTGTGACATGGTTAGTCAGGCTGCTTAGGGAGTAGGGTTTTGGTCTACCAAGTAACTATGTGATCCAGTATTTATATTCATGATAATAAACAGATAGGCTCCAGTACCCACTGGAATAGCATGAAGAACACCACTGTGTATAACCATTTGCATTATTGTTTCTAATGGGTTTCTTAGTGGCATAATTGCAAATTCTAATATTATCTTACCAATTTACTTTCATCCACATCTTCATTTCGATTTCTCTCAGCATCTTCAATTTGTTTATTTTTATATTGAGCTTTTTTTCTTTCCAGCTGTTCTTCTTGGATAACCTCTTTTTCAATCTCAGCTAGACGTTCCAGGTGATGTCTTTCAGCTTCTTCTTTTGCGGTCTTAGTGTTCATCTTCTTTCTAAGAAGCTTTTCTTCTTCTTGTCGCAGATGTTCAGCCTCAAGTCGCTTCTTCAACTGTTCAGAATATATAAATTTTATCTTTACATGACTAGAATAAAATGTAATGCCAGTAGTTCAACATAGACTGAGAATTCCATTTATGGGTATTGAAAATTGTGGAATATTAGATTCGTTGTCTTTAGAAATAACATACTTTCAGATAAAACTAAACTCAGTACGTCAAGCAGATCTAATCATGGCTTACGGATTTCATGTAAGGATTGAACATGAAACTGTGTTGTTACAGATCTAACCCACTAACAACTGTGCCATTTCCTTCTAATTAGATCATCCAGTACAACTAGAGCATTTATTGTAAATAAAAATATGATATTTTTATGACCTAGATAATAAAAAAAATTACAGCCCGCAAGGCAAGTGACTAGTTTGTGCTGGTGAAAGGTCAAAGCCAGTTATTAGCACGGTAAAGAAAGGAATATATTTTTAAAGTAAAAATAAAATATTGAGATCCTGAAAATCGATAGGATTTCATTTTATACAGATAGATATCCAGATAGAAGAAATTACATATAAAAGCGATAGGTTTGCAGGAATTCCTGTCAAAATTTAAAAAAAAAAATGTATACCTCAATCTTCATTCTGTTGTATTTCTTTACAGCAATCAATGTTCTAACTGATGACTGAATCTTAACCACAGCAACTACACGTTTCTGTACCCACTGTCGTACAAGATGGCCTCGAGCATATCTCTGATAACACAAAAAAAGGAGGATAAATACTGATGATAACATGTTTATTGGGAATCAGCCTTTGACTTGAAATCTAAAAGATGCTATTTTTTTAATTTATTCTATGACTACATATATATGCAATATAATTTTACAATCTTTCTTCAGGCTTGTCTGGCTCCGAAACCACTATATGACATATTTCATTACCACAGTCTCCCAACATAAAACTAAATTTCAAGACATAACCCCTACTTAGAGATAATTAGAGCAATTTTGACTGGAATACAGGTAAGAATGTTTTAAGGATTGAATATGCAACTGTGTGGTTACAGATTTAATAGGTGTCATTTCCTTCCAACGTAATGCAAAGAACAAGAAATTTGCTTAGACAACAGCCTTTCTATTCCTTTTTCTTGAAATATATTACGAATACGCATTTTTGTCAAATGCAAACAGACAAACTAAATGCTTCCAATACTAATTTGACAGCACATTGTATGGCATATGCCCGTCTTCATTACCTCAGTTCAGTAGCAGAACAGTAGGATGTTAAACTCCATTTCATTTTAATTACTTGGACCCCAGGAAAAGAATGAACCCTTCTTTTCACATAAATAGTGCTTCATACTGATAAATGTCGAACGTTCTCACCTGGAAGTTCATAATGATGTTACGTAGAACATTGTATCTCATTGTTAAGATTCTAGATCTACATAATGCCTGTAGACGCATGTAACCTTGTCGCATCTGTAAAGATAGATAATATATTAGTTTTCATATACAAAAACATAACTCAACAACAAACTAGTTTAAAAAAAGAATTTAATATGCAACCTATGGCGAGACACATTAATTGATGTCATTTTCTGTTAAATGATATCTTATCTTACAAGATTGGGGTGCAGCTACTCATATTAATTTCAATACACAGTTAAGTCGATTCTGTTGAGGTTGCTGCATTAATGTGTCGTGATAATCAATAGTTTGTCTAACAAAAGAAAATTTACCCCCAAAAAACTTTCATGGAAAGTAGTTTTAGTTTTATGGTTCAAAATGTAGAACAAAAATTCATCTATCTCAACATTGGCTCTATCTGTCAACCTAAAATTCTAAATGTAGATGACACACATACCCACTTTAAAATACATATCAAATCAAATTTTAATTAAATTCACCCTTTTATTTTTACCCTAATCAAAGAAGCCTAGTCATTTTAACAAATACTTAAGTCATCTGAATAATACTGTCCAATTAGTTTAAATGTACTAACCCTAATAAATCTTCTTCGTTCAGCAAAACACCTCCATGCTGACTGGATAGTAATGATGTTTTTACGCATCTTGAGGAAGCGACGACGACAGTGCCAGCTACGTACAGTCTTCTGTATTATAAGGATCTTGTTGGCCAACATCACCTCTCTCTGCTGTTCCAAATAAGCATCTTGAGCATCCTGTAGAAAAATAAGTTTTTAAAGCGAATATGATATCTTTCTGAAAGGTTTGATCTTAATTATACCAAGCTTTTTGTTTCCAAAATTTTATTTAGAAATAAATAGCATTAGGATGGGGTTTTGTTTGTAAACAGTTACCATAACAATATCACATATAGCATCTTATTTAATTAAATGATTTGTACTTTGGGTCTTACATCATGGAAACCATATTAGCACTAGATAATAAAAGACAAATAAAGAATCAAACCATTCAGGCTTCTACTGGATACACTTACTTGCCTTGTATTACCATAAATAGAAATTCATAAAAAAAAAACAATTACAAACCTTTAAGAAGACTTTAGTCTTTCCCAGTTGGTAATCTGTATTCTTTAGAACAGCTTGACAAATCTTTAACGAAGCTGCTCGGCAATCTTCTTTATGGGCAGGGCCAATTCCAATGCACAACAATCTATAACGTTCCACAAATTCATTAAATGTGTGTCTGATTGGATATCCAGCCCGTCGAATTCTAATAGTCTCCATCATACCAGAATATCTCAGTTGTTTACAGCACAATTCTCTATCAAATATCTGAAAAATAAGAAAATGTTTTTAATTTAGACATAAAAGGAATGACACTGTAAGAGAGAGAAGGAAAGAAATGGGGTTTCACCTCCACTGGACACAAACCAGGTCAGTTCGGCACAACATTTCGCTTGCGCGTAGGGGTTTAGCAATTGGAGGAAGGTTGAGCAGGTTGACTCAATGACAGACCTTGTGAAACAACATGCATGAGCTACCTATTAACACAGCCAGAGGTTAAACCAGCAGCTGTATGTCATAAGCAAAACAACTGACACTGAAAGAGAAAGAGAAAGAATGAAATGGGGTTTAACCCTTATGTGCCCAGTGCGAGAGGCCCAAATTTTGCAAGAGGTAAAAATGGCTGAAAATTCCTGATCCCGCATTTTTGCGAGCAATGAAAGATGGCCGAGTATTCCCAATCTCGCATTTTTGCGAGCGATGTACATGCCCGAGATCTTCGTTCCGTGTAAAAAAGCCATTCCGCATTGTAGTGTGACTTCACTATGACGACCTTCGTCTGTTCTCGCACTTTCCAATGATATATAAATAACCCAGTACTTTTACGGTACATTTTTGAGTAAACACGTGATGAATTTCTACTTTCGATTGGCTGCGTTTTTAGATATCAGGGTGGCTAAGACAATAACTGAAGATGAAATCAGGGAAATGTTTATAGATAACGGTTAAGGGGACTCAGATCTCGACACAAATGACGATAAATTCTGACTACGAACCAATTTTGGACAGCTGAAATGAGATCTGAGGACAAAGGCAATGCCAATGTACGTACTGGACGGACTTACTCACTTTATGTATGGAGAAGACACCAGATAAACAAAGGTCCGACGGTGCAGTTTGTACTATTCGAGTAAATAACAAGTAAAACAGACCCAGAGTCTGTGCAAAACTTGCGTGCCAAACATTGCGCTTTACGATATTCCTTGCTTTGAATTGAAGTTTATCAATCATTCCAAGGTAGACTATAAAGGGACAATATATACAGTATCTATTTCTATGGAAGGCTATTAAGACAATTTCATACAAAAGTAATATTGCAAATACGTCACATTATTTTATGAAATTTCCAGAAAAAAAATGTTTAGGAGATAAAAATCGTCAAAATCTGGTGGTTTTCATGAAAAAACACACTTTTTTCCCAAAAACATTCCACATGTTTGAAAATTAACAATTGTCAATGTATAGTTCAAGCAATACGTTAGATAAGTTTCAGTTATTCGAAAACTGTATCTCCATAAATAAAAGAGTCACAGGCCTTCAAAATGTTATAGCTCATTATCACATTTAAAAAAAAAAAAATGGCGGGCAGGCTGGTGACTATCTTAAACAAAATGGCGGACATACTCAAATTTTTTTGCCTCAAAATGGTGGACCGCCTCGGTTGTTTTAGGGAAAAAATGGTGGGCATGTAAGGGTTAAGACCATTTGACAAAAGATAGGTTGACCTTAAACACTGTGTATAAATTTAAAGTCAATCGGATATTAACTATAGCCTCTAGAGCGTTCACAAGATTTTTCAAAGTGATCAAGGGTCATAACTCTGGTAGTAATTATCGGATATCGCTGAAAATCAATAGGCTTCTTCGTCTCACGACCTTAAACACCGTGTATAAATTTCAAGTCAATCGGATATTAACTTTAGCCTCTAGAGCGTTCACAAAAAATTGTGGACGATGGACGGCCGGGGGCGACGGCAATATACGACCACATTTCCATGTGGGCGGATAAAAACAGGTCATTTCAGCACAACAATTCATTGTCACATACAACCGGGGATTCGAAACTATGCCAGTTGACTAAATGACAAGACCTTATGAAACAGCGTGCATGCGCTAACTATTCAGGCATCCAGAGGTTAAACAATCTGATCTCTTCCTGGTATTAAAGTTAAGATCTTTTTACCTTAGGTTTTTTAAACTCATTAGGTTTAATGCATCTAACGAAAAATGGTTGACAGCTGCTGAGCGTTTTCATCAATGCATCAAGAGATCTCTTGAACTGAGCTGCTAACGTGGGAGATTTTTTCCTAGTGTCTGTACCCTGAAAAATAGATATTAGTTATTAAAAAATACATCATTAGCAATTTATCACATTTCTCCTTCATATCAAATTCATCTTCATATATAATATACAGGATACAAGAATATTGTAGAGATAAGATTTCCCTCTTGAAATAAGACAGAATTATATCATATGAATACAGCAATTTATGGATTGTTCCACATTGGCGTTACAAGGTTTTCCACCTTCTATGTCTTTAATAAATGATGTCTGCACTTTGCACAAGACTCAATTGGTTAAACAAGTTTTTAGATTTATTTGCAATGTATTTGTATTATTTTTTATATAAAAACAACATATCATATCATATACAGAAGCCATGTGATGGAGCAAATGAAATGCTGGATTCATTTCAAAGAGTTTTAATTATGGTCCTTTCCTCATTTAACATTGTCAGTCTAACAACCCATTTCTTCAACTTTCAGAAAAACAAAATGTGACAATATCATTAAATTTCCTTCGTGGACTCTAACAAGAATTATTCTCATTAGGTCATTGTTCTGAAACTTACCATGGACATATCTTCATTAAATAATCTATTAATAAATTTACTTTTGGAATTATTAATAAGATTAACCAAATCTGGACTGAATGTATCACGATTCTTCTCCAAAAATCCTGAAATGACATAACAAAAAATGAACTAGAGTTAAATGTGTGAGTCAACCCTGGAAAATAGATGGCCAAAGTACACTTATAATACATAGCTTGCCAGGTAAGGTACAATACACACACCAACAACTTTGTCCTCCAGTCTTTAATAAGATTGCATCTCCTGATTCTTTTCTCTTTTTTTTCTTCTAATGTACACAAGTTTTTTAGATAACCGTCATGTACTGAAATAATGGCCATAATCCAGATTTTGTGAAAATTTATCAAGAACTCAACTCTATAGCGTGTGAACACCACAGCAATACGCTTTAATCAACACTAATCTATCACTGGAAGTAATTTTCTAGATGGACAGACTGGGCAAATATCAAAACATTGTCAAAATAAAACAAGTACAAACTTTTAGCATCGTAGAAAACCACACCAGCAAAATGATTAAGACCAAAAGATGTGACATGAGATGATTTTGGTTTCAAATAATTCTGATTGTCTGAATGGTGTTGATGTAATTTATTCAACATGGTCGTATCTGTTCCCTGTAAAAAAAAAATAATGCATAACAACAAAAGTTTTCAGTGTCCAATATTAACTTAATCTGTTAAAGATGCATTATATAAGATTCTGATAAAGAGCTGACCATTCTTGCTATAATAAGTTAAAGACATATTTTAATGTATTATATTTCTGCCAATATTCTGTAGTTTGTTAAATCTTTGATTTTTGCAAATAAGCCCTAGCAGTGGAAGAGAACAGCCATGATGGAATATTTTGGAAAAATGCTACATATGTTTCTTCAGATCAAAAATTATGCAAACTTACCTTAGGGAATTTACTTTCTTCGTCAACTAATGCCATAATATTCATTGGTTTGACAGCAATCATATCTAAAGCATCCTGATTATCTACGAATTCAATATGTTGCCAATTTATACCTTCTAAATTATATTCTTGCTGTAAAATATAAATAATCAAAAAACTGTCACACCTGGTATGACCTTGTACATTTAGTACTCATTATCATCTTTTATATACTAGATGTCTATCATCATGGGGAGCCACTGACAAGATAGGTCCCCTGTACACAAAAACAAAAAGATCCCTTGGCAGCTGGAATTCGATATAAGAGTAGGTCGTAACACCGCTCTCCATACAAAGTTTCCCCTCATAGCACACTGTATGCCGTATTCCTGTCTTCATCAGCCCATGCAGAGCAGAACAGTAGAAACCCCCATTTCATTTCACTTCATTCCTATCATCATTGTCAAAATAAAATTTTCAATTTCATTGGATTTTATGGTTTTCATAACTTTTTTTACAGTATGACCATCTGTAAAATTTTGTTATAAGTCGACAATGAAACTAAAATTCGGTTAAGTTGACATACCTGTTCTAACTTAAATATGTGCCTCACAAAGAACTGTTGTAGATTCTCATTAGCATAATTAATACATAATTGTTCAAAACTGAAAAAGTAGAAATAAAATATATATTAATTTGAATTTTAAGTCCAGTTCTCATTTGTCAGAGGTGATGGTTAATGGACAGACAAGCCAAATGTGCTTAGTCATTTTGATCGCATGAAAAATCGAGGCCTGCACGAAGAAGAATCTTTGGGAGTTTGAGTTTGAAGATGAATGGAAGAAATTTACCATATGCTAATCTCCAAATGGTGTAAGTATTATATTGACAAAATATTTAACCCCATCTATCATAAAATTTCTACCATCTCTGCATCAGTTTGATGGACACAATGATAAACTGATCTTCAGCATAAAATCACAATGGTTGGACAACTTGCCCTGTGACATCACATGATGTTAATGTTATTTCAATGTATCAATATGCCTCACTTCAATGGATATGCTTATATCACATAATCAAACTTTTGTGACAACAGTCTTATTGTCTTCCATTATTATGTCAACAGTTTAATGTATTTTTGTTACTCAATAAATAACATTAAATTTAAGAAAATTCTGAACATTTGGTTCATGGCAAGTTAAAATTCAGTAACCTAAAAAGGTCAATTGATGCATTAACAGTACACAATTGGATGCATTATTTGAAAAATAATGGCTGATGTCTTGAGAAATATAGATTGCAGTAATCATTACAGATGTATTGGAATCATCTAAAGTAGCTCTTCACATTACTTAACTGTATGGTTTTCTATACACCTTAAGAATTAAGATTGTAAGCTTCTTTCTGGTTAGTACCGAATCAAAAACATAAAATTTCTTACATACCTGTTTTTGTCAAAATTTTCAAATCCAAAAATATCAAGAACACCAATGGACTTTCTATAGTGTGTAGATGCACTCATTGGTTTAAAGATGGCAGCATTTATCTTCTCTACAATCCAGATGAACATTCTACCGTAGATACCCTTAACAAAGGCATCACGGACATCTAATGATGCAGCTAGACCCATTGTGGATGTTACCGTTTCTCCACTTGTGAAGATAGTTTTGGTTGTCAATGAATCAACCAATGATTGAGCATCAACCTGCAAAGAAATGAAACAATGCCCAATACAAGAGTCAAGACTGGAATCAAACCAGTTGTCACTGACAATTAATGTTGGCTACATCATTCAGTCTTTTGTCAGACAATTCCTCTCTTATTTGTCGTCTTGTCTGGTAAAAATTTGTCTTTATTCTGTGAATTTATTGATATCTTTATTAAATGTGTCTGAAATAAGAATCCCCCGAAAGATTCTGATGTAGGTTGTTTTTTTATAATCTATTTGAAATATCTGCATTGTTATAAAACTGAAACATGAAGGCATTTATCTAGTGTCATAATGTCACAAATAATCGTACAAAATTAGCTGGCCTAACCATCTACACAAGATCATTGTCCTTTTCAAATAATTAACTGACCTGTAATAATCTAGCAGCACTGTTTATATGACTGATGTCTTGAATCTCTGTAGCTTCTAGATGATCTAATTCAATAGCTGCAATAAATACATTATGTTAGTCAAATCGTATTACTAAAATATTAGGAGTAGACTAGGGAAATCCCCTTGTTGGCTAGTCCTAGGATTAAATATGAATTTTTGTATAATTTCCTCACCTAGTTTTCAGGTGGAAAGACAGCTGGAATACTTACCATTATACTGTATATTTCCAATATGGAGAAGGGTGGCAAGAATTTTAAGGATTTCCCAGATTTCATCATCTTTAAACATTAAAACTTTCATGGCTGATCGGATGTCAGCAAATTCTTTTGTATCATCTCTCCCTTCACATGTTATACTTTTACCCTGAAAGAAAAGTTACACCGTCATTGGCAGTAAGGCAATTTGTTTTGGCTGTATTTAAAACCGAAACATATAATATTACGGTTATGAAATAACAGACTTGTAATTTTGATCAAACTTGGTAAATCAATTTTAAGATCACAAATCTGTAGTTTGTCATTGGAGTGAGAGTTGGGGTAAACACTTTATAGATTTGTTCAAATGACAGAAAATGTATTCTTATGGCCATCAACAAAAATGAAAATAACATTTTGTTTATTACCGGTAATTAAATAATGGATATCCCTAATCATTCATTTATCCTAATCCAATTGTTTTTGTTACTATTTTCAATAAGCACACAAAATATTTATTGTGTTATGTTTTTTGTGTATGCTGTATGACATTCTATACACCCTAGTAAATCAGAGTTATCTCTCTAATTGGCAACTGGACAGCCTAGTGGCGTGCAGTGTTAATCTGAATCTATTAATAATCCATGTTTAGAAGCAAATGACTGATAAATCTTGTGAATCTGTTGCCCGAAATTAATAAAAAAAAAGTCTTAAACAATTGTCGAAATATGTCTATTACAGAATTTCGTACTGGCCCTTTAAAGGATATTAATTTGACTGGAAACAATGTATGGAAACCAAATGAAGCATTTTGTTCACGCACCTATAAACTTGCAAATCAAATAAAATGAATTGAACAAGAACATTACAGCTGTAGCTTCCAACTATCTAGGACTAGGAATCCTTTGCATCTTTATCAATCTGATTAAACATTTTTTATAGTTCAAAATTTCATTTTACTTGTCTTTACTACACAAGGATCTTGAAGAGTTATTATATAACCCTTGAGATTATTCATATGTGTGTCGTGTCTTAAGCAGTCCAATTTTGAATACTTGGGCCGAAAAGCATCACTTTGATGTCAAATTATTGTTGCTAATGTCAGTAGACGTCATGATGGAGATTTACCTAAGACCAGTTGGTAGCCTACTTAATGCTATGTTTACTGATGAATCCAATTCTATCAACAGAATGTCATACAAGTTAGTCAAAGCAAAAAATTAATGATAAAACTTTTAAGTTTAAAAACATAACTGGAAAAATTCTAAAGACAGTGACAGTTGCAACAGAGGTAAATTCTATTCAACCTTGACCTTGCTCTTGCTGAATAAGTATTCCCCGATTACAAGTCCTCGCATCCATCTTGACCTCTCGCATTGCCATTTCGACTTCGTATGATAATTATCATGTCACAATAATTTTGGTTATCACAATATACCAGTTTTCAATTATTTTTAAATAAGTCTGATATGATAAAATCCCCTATTATTTTATCACCACGATATACCAAAAAACCATAATATCACCAAACCCTATAGCCATCACAATTAAACAATATAGTTTGAGAGCAAACATTTCACATTTCTGGTTTAGAAATGAGGCTATGCATAAACTTCCAGAACTTAATGAAAATTTTTTATTTTAGTGTTGTTTGGATGAGAAAATAGTTGTAATTCTGCTGTAGTTAAAAGGGCAATAGGAGTATAAATACCCCACATGATGCTACAGTCCGTATCGAGAGAGAGAAAGAAATGAGGTTTAATGTCCACTTGACACAAACAAGGTCATTTTGGGACTAACATATGGTTTAATTTTATTTCAATAATTCGCTTGTGCGTAGGGTCTTTAGCAGTAGGAGAAAACCAGTGGACCTGGAGAAAACCCACACGAGGTTGGATGGACAGGCGAAACTACTTCTTGTCACATACAACTGGGGATTCGAAACCACGCCAGTTGACTCAATGACATACTTTATGATACAGTGCCCATGTGCTAACCATTCGGCCATCCAACACCCTGCGTATAGTACCATCAAACTGTCAACATTAAAGTTTGAATTGATCACAAAGAATCTGAATCAAAAATGGTCGCTACTTTTGACTAATCCCATTTAACAAGTTAATAATAATCCACACCATACTGACCTGTATGAGGTAAAAATAATCTTTAGCTTCTGTTAACTCCAGTTTATTTTTATCTTCTCGAGTCATTCCCATCAACATACAATAAAAAATATGATAGTTTCTCTCGTCCTTAGCCTGACTAACTATACGTGATTTCTCTAATAAATACTGTTCTATCTTAGCACCCTCTATAACACCTTTATCCGTAAAATGGATGTCAATATACTTTCCGAATCTACTGGAATTATCGTTTCGTATTGTCTTGGCATTTCCAAAAGCTGAAAAAAAAAGATATAAAATTATTCATATATAGCCACTATATTTAAAAAAAAAAGAAAAAAAGATATGATGTAAACGAAATTTTGTAATGAAAACATGCCACTGGAGACAGGCTATAAATGCTTAAATCCTTACATGTCATTGCCCTAGTCATTGTGTGAGGTTGTTTCACCACATTTGGACAATAGATTTGCATACTTGAACCCAGATATCAAAATTGTTCTTTAATCTTGTCTATCAACTTACCCTCCATGATAGGGTTAGCCTCTAGAATCTGTTGTTCAATCCATGAATGTTGACCACTAATAGCTGCCAGAAACTGTAGAATAAGTTTTGTGGATTCTGTTTTTCCTGCGCCCGATTCACCACTGAAAGAAACAAATATAATCATATATTCTTTATTTAGTAAAGATTTCTTGAAGGGAAATAAATATCCGTATTCTAAAGCAATGATTCTATGCATTATCAGTTCATTTACATTGCTATACTTACTACAGTAAAGTAGAGCTCACACAAATTTCCAAACTCAAATGATTTTTCATCCACTCAACACAAACCAGGTAATTTCATAAATAACAAGTGATATAGTATTTCAATAATTCACTTGTAAGGGATTAGAAAGTTAAAGAAAACTGAAAAATCCAGATAAAAACTCATGACATTTTAACAGTGATCAACCTACCAATCAAAGCCAGTGCCAAATATTTTCAAAGGCTTTGATTGTCAAGATACTTCATTGGCTGTACAGTCATTATCAAAGGTATTATTCTGTAATCACAAACCCATAACATGCTTTTCTTAACCGTAACAGAATAAACTGAACAAAAATTAGATTGTAAAAAGACATGACTAACCTTATAATAACACATTGGTCATGTTGATATCTCTTCATGTTGTGGTATGAGTTGTCTGCTATGGCAAATATATGGGGAGGTAACTCCCCTATCTTCCGATCACGATATAGAGTTATTTGTTCAGCATTGTAGATTGGCAGCACTTCATAAGGATTAACAGCTACTAAAATAGACCCTGTGTATGTCTACAAAAATGAAAGATTAAATAAATAAAAAACCTGTTGAAAGTCGTATTACCTTTAAACAAACAGATTGTCCTATGCTTTACAGATCAAGTAATAGCATTCAGGTGATCTTTTTCATTTGTCTTGATCTGACACATTTTAGTCAGTTAAACTAGGTGTGTTGACATAGGACTGTATGCATAATAATCTGCGTTCTGGTTGAAGTGTTCTGGTTGAAGTGAGGGATGAAACAGTCTGTGAGTAAACCACTAGAAAAATCAATGCTGATTGATTAATCAATGCCTGAAGTCACTCCTACGACCCCTGGCACGACTTTCCAGCCAGATCTTCATGTAGTGCAGGCCATCGAAAGTATAAAAAAACGAAATGAAATATAGACCCATATTTTAATCCCATTGATTTGGGATATGATATTTTTCAAAATCAATTACAATAATTTTCACCATAAATTTAGTTTTACATTCAAATTAACAGATTAATCAATGATTTATGAATAGGTGTTAAGTTTCAAAGAAATTCTAAGAAAGAGTTTCAAAGTCTACTGTTTGTCATCCTCACAAAAGGTTCTCTAAGACCTGGAGAAGTCAGAATGTTTGACTATTGTTTCGATTAGAGAAATTTACGGAATGTAACATATCTAGTATGAATTGTTCACGGTTTTATAGAATTACATACATTGTCATGGAAATGTATTATTCTAAGAATGTATATATATATGTATGGTATTTTCAATATTCATGCATTTATCTACTGTAAACAAAGAAGAACTTGTACTTTATCATGTGCCTGTTATGTACTTACATATATAAGGTTGTCCATATAACGTATAAAAAGATTTCGTAAAATTCCAGCTTCATTTAAATCTCCTAAACCAATCATATCTTCCATGCCATCTACAGAGGTTGGGTGCATGTGTTTAATTTGTATTTTGCCTTCGATCCAATGTTCGTGGCCATCATCGTCGATGACCTTAATTCGGCCAGATTCGGAGAACTGCACTTTCGCACCAAGGGCGACACTAAATTCGCCCCGGGTTTCTGGTTCCAACCAAACATGGTCACCCTGAAAAGATAAGAAATAAAAAATAATACACTGTGTATTCACATCTTCAAAAAAGAAAAAGATTATTGTCACTGACTTAAGCCATAAGTCTTCTAAAAAAAAAAGTTTCATTCACTTTAAGGATGAAGAATAATATTCCACTTCCAGAAATATGTGTTGAAAATTATGTGCTTAAGGTTTTACTACTTTTAGGCAAATTGAATACCGGTATGTAAAACCATTTCATATCCCATGACTCGGGACACCAAACTATTTTAACAAATCTGAATAAACACAACCCAAGATCAATATCTTTCAAATTTTGGTTCAAATCCTGAAAACGTCACAGCAGAATTAGATCAAATGATTACTGACAATAGAGGTCAGGTAGAAATAAATATAAAATCAAACAATTTTAACTGCACATGTATGAGTTGTCTGAATGAAAACAAAAAAATCATGGAGAATAACCTATGAGAATGACAGCCCTCAGCACTTTTCTTAAAATGTCTGGACCTGGTATTAGCAGACACGCCTTAAAATTCAAATTCTTATTTTAAATATTCATAACTTAACATGTTGACTGGCAGATTAAAAAAATACTCACTTTTCTTAAGATACCTTTGTACCTGGACTTACGAGGTAGAATATTTTTGAACATATTGCCACATTAGTTTTAGAGAAAATGGCTGTCCAGGTATATAGATATGACAGATATGTTGGATAGGAGTTGACCTGGTAGAAGGTAGTAAACTGATATATCATTGTAAATAAACTTATGTACATCATATCATACATACTGTACTGTAAACATTCTACATCTTTCTAATCTCACGGTTGGGAAAATTGAACCAAAGATTTAGGAAAAAAAAATCAATTTAAAATGACCTCTTGATTTAGCTTATTAAATCAAGTTTGATGCATAGATTTGTTTTGTATAAGGGTATTTGTCTACATATAAACTTTTAGGTGTTCACAGATGCAGCCAATGTTGAGATATAACTGTTTCATGTTCCACTGTTAACAAGTTAAGCCAAAATTAGTAAACAAACTAACAAAAATTCATCACAACCGGTATTCAGTATTTTATTTTGACTAAAATCATTTCAGGAGGGACAGAATACTACCTATATTCTTTTGAGACTAGCTCAATTTATATTTTATTTCAATAATTGGCTTGCCCGCAGATGCCTTTAGAAATGGGCCAGAGTATTCCGAAACACACTGATGTTAGAAAAGTGACCCTAGTCCTTGTTACGGAACAAACCATGACTTGCTTAGATAACCGGCCTTTTGATATCCAGTGCATGGTTCAGATAACTCCCCCACCACCACCCTTACCATTATGAGACAGCCTATAATGAAGTCATAGCACTGTTTAACATGGGGGAAAAAGGAAGAAGATTAAGTTATATTTAGTGATTGGGGTTTTAGGGAATTAAGTTCCAACAGGCAAAATCTGTTATTTTTTTATCTAATATTCACGACAACCGATGAATCTGATAGGCTCCCTAGCTTGGCTTGTTACCCAATCAAACTTAGTGGCGAAATATGCAGGGTATTACGATACGTGAAAGGCTTGATAAGTTGTACGTAATTAAGGCAAGATCAAGTCTTCTAATGAAGATGGGACAAGATATATAAACATTTAAAAAAACATGTAACTCAATTACACAGGTAAACTGTTCAGCGAAAATAAAAAAAGAAATCCCCTTTAAATATCAATTCTTGTGTTCAAAATTATAAATTTATCTTTCAGGACCCCAGAAGTTTGAGCCCATGCTTTATCAAATCTTGAAAGTCAATTTTAGGTATATTTTACCAAGTTAATTTGTAATACATGTATTACCAGGTTGAATATCACAGGTTTACTTCTAATCAATAAATATTTTACAAAGTGACCTCACAACACCATTTTAGGTTAATCACTCATCTCTTTACAAAGTCTACCCACCTTTCCTAAAACTTTAATACAAATTACTCAAATCTTATGAATGCCAGTGTGGTCTAGTTAACATTTTTAACACTCTCCCATTCTGTTCATTAAAAACTCCAGATTTCTAAAACTTGTTTGGAACAATAACACAATATGATAGGAAACACACAATGAAATTTACTATTTGATGCACAGAGCAAAAAAAAAATACCATACCATATTAGGTCATTCAGAGCGAAAGTTTGGTCAGATAGTCCATATTAAAAAGTACTTCCCACAAACAAGATAATAATTGTTCAGCAAACATTCTGATGTGTTTTTCAAAGTTTTAACACAACAGAAAATACTTCAAGAACATATCCCAGTAGGCTACCCCAACTTCAAATTTTCTATTTGTGGTCAAAATTATCCAGACTTAAATACAAATATGATAGAATGACTATTCTATTTACAAGACTGGTATAATCTAGACATCAATCAATATTAAATCTAGTATTGTAAGACACAAGTTACGGGTTTGGAACTGATGAATGATTACGGCGGTCTTTACTTTTCTTCCTGCAATGTTTTAAGTCAACTAGTTTTGCCTTTTATACAAATTTGATTTCAACTTTGTACGACAATTCTTCCATTGATTTCACTAAACAAAGTTTTACTGAAGACAAGACTAAGTATCCTTTTTTTTTCTAAAAGAAAGATCCATTTAAATACATCTTTTTAGAATGAAACTGAAATGTCAAAAGGGCATGTATGCTCCAACCAGTGGCAGCATTACTTTTTACTAAAGTTTACCCAAGGTTTTATGTCCTATATCACATTTAAAACTTCAAGTCTGGCTTAGTGTGTCATAAACTGCATGAATTGCACTGTACATACTAGATCTACATGTACATGTAATTTGATGCCATCTGAATGACAATTTGCAAATTTGAGATGTCCAGTGTCTTACATTTTAGTCCTGATTTAGTTAAAAGAGGGGGAGAAGAGAGACAGACTGCAAGGTTTTTTAGACGAACATACCCTTGGAATCAAACCCAAATAGACCACCGTAAGCGGATAAAATATGTGCCGAACAAAAAGCATGAAACTGTGCCCGATATTGCCAGTTACAAATGGCTTATTTCTGGAAAACCTAAAACATTCTCAAGTCAACTGTTGACTATAACATTTGTATATTTACGGTAGACTTTACATATATTAAACATTAGTACCCTATCATAAATACCAGAGATAAAAACTTCTAGATAATCCACTATACCATATACTGTTAAATACAACCTGAGAATGTCGCTAGCTCTGTCTCCTGTTTGTCTACAACTAACTGAATAACAGGTAAATATTATATCCAATCTAACCTTTTTAATTAAAGAAAATACATTTTGACAGTGCAGAATAACATATTTGGACAGTGCAGAATAATAAGTATGTCAGCAATTATTTAGGTGAAAATACATTTGCTATTATAAAGTTGTGCATAGAGAAATTCTTATTTTCCTGCAATTAGCACTTTCCCAGCATTCTTTGAATTCCTTCTTGAATGGTATGATTTTATGTGCATTTTTTCCCTAATATATACAAAGGTCCTCAGATTTCTAAACTATCTCTACAAAACTCAGTACTTGCATGGAAAGGACAGAACCAAAGACTATATAAAAGCTGCAAGTTATTCTCAATCAACCAATGCTGGACAGGTCATGCTCATAAATCCATTTAACACTGGGTCACAATAAAGCATGCAATACCCTGGTTGTGTTAAAACTGTACAGATTAACATCATCGATGCCAGACCCGATCTTGGTAGGATTATGTGTGCACACAACAGGGTCTCTTCTTAACTTGTAGGACAGTGTTAAATTTGAAACGACTTGCAACTTTTGACCAACTCAAACAAAGTAGCACCATTTCCCAGGACAAGTACAGAATTACTAAAGGTTTGCAGGCTGGATGACTTGTTACAATTTTGAGATAAGTTGATCATGTTCTTTAATGTGATAAGAGAAACACACACAAACAATAGATCATTTTTGGGACTAACAGATGATATAAATTGCTTGTGAATAGGTGTAAGTAGCAGTGGGAGGAAAATGGGGGACATGAGGTTGGACAGGTGACCCTACAACTCATCACATACAAGCTGGGAATCGAAACTCTGCCACTTGAGGCCCATTCTCACAAAAAGTGAGCATTACGTGTCGCAGCTATTTATATCATTATATTTTATACAGAAATTTGAATCTATACAGTTTAATTATTCTGTATCAAAGACATTGGCCATTTAAAAAAAACATTATGTTAATCAGTGTTTATTTACACAATGACATAAAAGTTCAAAAAACGATATTTACGTTACTGTCGCCAAGCAATAGTTTACTATAGCAAGAGCGACATAAACAAAATACTCGACTTTTGGTATATATTCTATTTATATTACTTTCATTTGACATATATCTCCCAACATTTTACCTACAATGTACAAGATAATACAAATAATTCAGTCATACACAGTGGCATTAAGAACTGTCGCCAATATTCTACTTCGGCTTTTTAACCGAGGTTAATTGTATTACAACGTATATTTATGCTATTACATTGAGTCCAAACCAAAGAAAACGTGGCCAACAACTTGCCTAAACACGGCTTATGCTTACTTATTAAAACAGCTCACACACTGAAATCAGAGTCGCTTTACGGTAAGCCCAATAATATTTATGTTGCTATTTTGCACATTTCTGCCATGTTCAGACATCACTTACATTTCAAAACACAAGAAATATTACGACTGTCCCATAGTTCCCATGCAAGTGACGTTAATATTTACGTTACATTTAGTAACGTAAATATAACTCCTCTTCTTATCCTGTACCCAAATGGATGATGTCATTATTATAGTGACCGTATCATCATTCATTTGTTTATTACACTTGAAATTGTGTAATATTTCACAAATCAATCAAAATATCGGTACTTTCATGGATAAGGAATTTCGAAAACTATAGTCATAAATGTCATTACAAAACGAGTGTTCATCAGTGGCAATCCAACCATCCAGATAATGAATCAAGACATACTGAGTCAGTTGCGTGTATAATTGAAATTTTTTTTACGCGAAAAATAAGTATTTACACAGCGTACTTTTTGCTATTAAATTGGACTATTGAACATTAATGGTGGTAACGTAAAAAAGTAACGTAAATATCTTGTTGAACACCAGATCAGTAAGTGTCTAGGAAAGGTCTTGTTACTGTCCTATCCGTCTCATTGGTTGGGTTTGCAATCGTTGGGACTTGCATGTTTTGGATTTCATGAATATCAAAGTCAGGGGCGGCGATGAACAGTAACCATCGGTTCCCAATACTATTGATAGTGATATAATTCCTGAAACTGTCGATTCAAATAATGGTCTCCAACAGAAAGCATAAAAGGATGGAAACTTTGTAGTATGAGTACACAACAAGGAATGGTATATTGGAATCGTTTCAGAAGTAGACGAATATGATGTTAATGTTTTATTCATTTAAGCATCGAAAGCAATGTTTAAGTGGCCACATTCACCAGATGAAATATGGGTTGACAAAGATAGGTTGCCAGACAACGAAACATACGCCCACAGCAGCTAAATCGTCCGGGCAGTCAACAAGGGTTGTCGCATATTTTTACTTTTTTCGGTAATGAAACATTTGTAATACATTAAAAACTGATTAAGAGTAACAACTCATTATGTAATTATCAGAAAATCATTAGAATTTGATTGCTTTTTATAAAGTTTTACCCCAAGCTAACAATTAGTATATACATGAAACATTTAATATCATGGATTTAGCTGTTCAGTTATCAAAATTCATTGAAAATCAAAATACTTGTTTGTTTCAACACCTTAAACTCTATGTATCAATCTGAAGTCAATCGGATGGTAACTTTGGCCTCTATAGCGTCACAAGAATTTTTGAAGTTATCAAGGGAGATAACTCTGGCAGTAATTATTTGAAATCGCTGAAAATCAATAGGCATATTCGTCTCATGACCTTAAACACTGTGTATAAATCTAAAGTCAATCGGATATTAACTTTGGCCTCCAGAGCGTCCACAAGATTTTTTGAGGTGATCAAGGGCCATAACTCTGGCACTAACTATCGGAAATCGCTGAAAATCAATAGGCGTCTTCGTCTTATAAACTTAAACATTGTGTATAAATTTAAAGTCAATCGGATATTAACTTTGGCCTCTAGAGCGTCCACAAGATTTTTTGAAGTGATCAAGGGCCATAACTCTGGCACTAATTTTCGGAAATCGCTGAAAATCAATAGGCTTCTTCGTCTTATGACCTTAAACACTGTGTATAAATTTAAAGTCAATCGGATATTAACTTTGACCTTTAGAGCGTCCACAAGATTTTTTAAAGAGATCAAGGGCCATAACTCTGGCACTAATTATCGGAAATCGCCGAAAATCAATAGGCTTCATTGTCTTATGACCTTAAACGCTGTGTATAGATTTAAAGTCAATCGGATATTAACTTTGGCCTCTAGAGCGTCCACAAGATTTTTTGAAGTGATCAAGGGCCATAACTCTTGGTAGTTATTATCGGAAATCGCTGAAAAACAATAGGCTTCTTCGTCTCATGACCTTAAACACTGTGTATAAATCTAAAGTCAATCGGATATTAACTTTAGCCTGTAGAGCGTCCACAAGCAATTGTGGACGCCGGACCGACGGACGGACGGACGGACGGGGGCGACGACAATATACGACCACATTTCAATGTGGGCGTATAAAAATAATGCTCAGTGTACATCAGTGGAAATCTAGCTGGGTCTTCATAATCAATGACGAAGATCGATATAATAACAATAGAAAACATAATATATGACATGTTTCCTATTACTGGTACACACTAAATATTTATGTTCAAACTGATCTGCAGTAAATTTGTTTGTTTGGTCGCTCTAATCACTGATAAAGCTCAGTCAATTGTTATTAACTCTTTGTTTTCTGTCTATAAAATTATAAAACTGTGTTTAAAATTATTAAAACCATAAATGAACTACTTTAGCAGACATATATTGCACAAGACGACGGCATAAATGTTAAAGCTGTGACGATTGATTAAAATTTTAGTAATCCTGTTTTGCAAAAGTGCTTAAATGTTCACTTTTTGTGAGAATGGGCCTTGACTAAATGTCAGACCTTATGATCTATAATGCACACCTCAGACCAATTGGCAACCCAGCCTACCTCTTTAGCCTAATAAACAAATATTGTAACCTAATATATGGTAAGACACTTTTGCAGATAACAGTAGTCTACATGTATCATTACATTAATACATTCATTGTTTACATTATAATAGAATATGTTGAGTAAACACAAAACTTGACTGTTAATGAGAATGGATGTTGTACATGAATTACGGGATATAGGTCATCCATGTTTTACATCACAATGTCTAAGATTCAGAAAACATCCCCCATTTTTAAAGATTTCTTATTTAAGATAACGAGCTGGTCCTTCTTGCTATAATACTGTAGGCCCTTGTTCAAAAATAAATAATGATAAATTCATATATTGAAAATTCCAGTCAATTTACTTTATTCTGAGTGTTGATAATAATCAAAGTCTCAGTCGTCAATCTTGTAATTGAGCGATCTCCATTTTAATGTTAAATAATAATGTCACAGTTGATCCATCCTCGGTTACCCAGTGTACTCATTCCGTTCTACTCCACTATACCCTGGGTTAATCCATAGGATTTCCACGATTTCAACTTATCTGTCCTGGCGGATTGTGATATTTTTATCGTCCAATCCCATAAAGCGTTACTTGGAAAGGTAATAGGCAAAAGGAAGTAACTCTCAACAAAGAATTCCCGACACATCGTGACCTCAGTCCGTTCTTGCACACTTTGCAAATATGTCATTGGGAAAAATACCTATACAGTGTAGTAGAAAAATCAGTGTCATTTAAGAATTTCATGACAGAACTTTCCCTGCCATCTTTTTGTGTGCATGTTAATTCTTTTATATTAAATCTTTTACAAACAACAATGTAGTTCTATGACGTAAAAAATGACGCTAAACAGTCTACGTAAAATGTGAATACGCAAAGAACAGCTTACAGGCAATTGCCTAAAACTTGGAGCTGAGAAGATATGTATGATTGGTTCGTACACTCTAACTACAATCAGATAGTTTGAAATCGTGGAAACCCTATGGATTAACCCAGGGTATAGTGGAGTAGAACGGAATGAGTACACTGGGTAATGAGGATGCAGTTGATCCAATGCATTCAATATCTCAGCTGTCCGATGGTCTAGAGAGTTGATTGCACATAGAGATTTCAACTCTGATACCATGATAAAGTATAAAAAAAGCAAACAAAGAAAAAATATTTGTTTGACATTTGTTTGTATTTGTTTGTTCATTTTCAGATATATTAATACCTGGCATGAAATCATAATGCACAATAAATATACATTCAAGACCGATGTGGAAACCACTGCGCAAAAAGACTAACATTTATAACCCATGTGAAGTAACATATTCCATCAAGTTTGTGACTTTGAAAGAAAGGTTTATTATCATGTACTGATGAAAGTATGAAAAAAACAAAAAGGTAAGAAATATTCTATTTTAATACCATACACAGGACTGTAATATTTTACCATAATTTTTCAATGAACACTGACCTAGAATATAACTTTTGCCCTCCAAATATCTGATTACCCCTACTGACTGAAAATATTATTTTTGTCTAAAAATACCTTTTATGCTATTTTCATGCACACAGTATGATTTTTGTCTTTCAAAAAAGAAGCAAACATTTGTAATCAATAAAATCTCGACTAATTTAAAAGAAATTGTACAATTACCTTTGATAGTAAGACCATGTTGATTTATTTTAATTGTTCCCCTTTAAACAGTATATACTTTATTTCTGAAATACATAAAATACAAATATTTTACAACATAAAGATACAAAATAATACTATAAAAGTTACCCTGGGTGTTACATCTACATGTATAAAAGGGGCAATAACTATGTTTTTTGGAGCTTTGAAATAAACGACACCGGCTCTAGAATCACATATTCATGTAATACGACTGTATTTTAGTCCTATTGCCAAATCCTATTTTAACCCTCAACATGGAAATATAGTCCACCTAAGTCCACCTAATGTTTTTTGGTTGATTATATATCTTCAATATTTGTAATTTAGATGCCACCCTGGCACCCTTGGAGAAATCTAAATATGCAAGATGGCGCTATGTGGCATTTTCTGGTTATTTAGTGGGATAAAATATCTGACAATTTCTCTCGGACCTTGCTTTGAAGATGGGTTTTATAATTGTTTGACCCGCTGAATCCAATGAACTTGGGTATTTCTCCTAAATGTGATGGCTAAATCTGCTGCAACCTGATTAAAACATCGATTCTATTTTGTTTTACTAGTCTTTACTCCACTAGAATCTGGAAGAGAAATTCTATTAACGTTCTGGTTGAAGTGAAGGATTAGCCAATGAAACTGTCTGTATGGGTGACTTCTTGGCATGCCATGTACGGAACTGTGGGTAAACCACTAGAAATAACGCTGATTGATTAATCAATTCATAGTGTAAAAAGTCGCTTGTACGACCCTGACATGTCTTTCCAGTACAACAGGTCAGATTTTCAGGTAGTGTAGGCCATCGAAAGCATAAAAAAAACCAAACCAATAATATAGATTTGCAATTTAATCAGATTGATTCTGCTTGGGAGCTAAATTCAAAATTTTGGCTTACTTTTCCCTAAATAAGGGTGTAATATATTACAAATTATAGTCCGACAAGTCCGACAACCCTGGAAATATATTCCACTTAATGTTTTTCGATGGATTATATATCTTCAATATTTGTAGTTTCAGCATCTGAATGATGCTTGGGTAACATCATTGAGTAAATTAAAAAAATTCAAGATGGTCTTCATAAGGCGTTTTCAGAGGGTAAGATTCTTACAGAAACCATCTCCAAACAGAAGACCAAGAGAATCTGCCACATATTTTACCCCACTAAATAACTAGAAAATGCCTCATGACTGTCATCTTGAATATTTAAGCTTCCCCAATGGTGTCAGGGTGACATCATCCAGATTCGGAATCTACACATACTATAATTAATTGAAATCAATTGCATTTGTGTAAGGATATTAACAGTCAAATTGACCGGCACAGCAGTTGTTTAAACCTGCTTACTCCATTCCACACGTTTTTATAAGTTATTTTGTCGTTTTCGAACCAGCCATTTTTAATTACTCCAGCGACTAGCATTGGCTTGTGGGATATGTTTTTCTTTGTAAATTACAAATGGGCTCGAAACCACTGAGTACACAAGCCTGTTTAGTCCATTCTACACATTTATTAAAAATTATTTTGTCATTTGTGAATCAAAAATTCTTAATTTTTTGCAAGTTGTGTCTTTGTAAATTACAAATGGTATTGGCACTAAAAACCATAAAGTACACAAGTCATGTTCTGATTATAAAATTTTAGTTCCTTTAAGGTATGAAAACCTTTAAAAAAAACCTTTACATATCTCTTGCTCTACACCATAGCCCTCAAGTTCATAATGTTCTCTCTTGTCTCTAAATCAGGTTTTTATGTTTAATTGAAAAAGGCCAGAACATGCTCTAGATTTCATTTTATGCTTAGTCTATCTTTTTATTGCAATCATTTTTAAAAGTCTAGACATTTCAGTCCACATTTAATTAAAATGGCTGTTTTATAGAATTAGGTCAGTTGACTACCTGGTAACCTGAACAAAGCAGACATGTAAAAAAATAAGTTATATGAGTGCATTATTTAATCATGCAAGGTTGCAAGCAAATGTCCATTTATTTTTTAAAAAACAGGTCAAAATCAAGGCCGTCACATACACCACAATAATAACATTCTGTTGGGAAGAATTTAAAACAAATATTTTTTATTGGAAGAAATCAGACAATTTCTACATTTTGTTGTTTTAGTTAAATTCATGGGCCATCTCCTGAAGATCCAACACACCTCATCAAAATGTTATAAAAAGTTTTTAACTTAGAAAAAGGAAATATGTAGAGTTCGAAAAAGGCAGTGTAATCCAATATTTATGTTAGTTGTTTTTGTTGCCAATTTTAACTCTCACAAACAGATCAATACAATGTTCATGTAACCACTATTTATCTGTGTCACTTGTCTGATCTTCACACTGGGTAGGTTTTTACAACTAAAGGGAGACCACTCCTTTTATTTATTTTATTTTATTTTTTTTAAGTAAGTTTAAAACTTATCTGTAGGTATATGGACACAGCTCACCAACTATTTCTACGCTGTAACCCATGAAAGACTAGGGCCAAGACTAATTTAAATCCTTCTCTCCTTTTTTCATGCAATTTTTGTTGACTTTTTGGTGTAGAATCGAAGAAAAGGGTTTGAAAATACATTTTCTGCCAGGTTTGGTGAATATTATTTTGAGGCCGAAGGATACAAGAGTTAAGAGTTGAGAGTTGA
This sequence comes from Patella depressa, assembly GCA_948474765.1. Taxonomy (NCBI): domain Eukaryota; kingdom Metazoa; phylum Mollusca; class Gastropoda; family Patellidae; genus Patella; species Patella depressa. Next base: position 53,471,372 of record OX419715.1, on the reverse strand, counting down.
GAGGTTGGTTAGGTTGAAATTTCATTTTTACTTGTCTCTACTTCCAGCTTGAGTATCTCAAGTTTTTCATGAAGAATCTCATGTGCTTTTGGGCGAGAGGTCGCCACAAGTTGCTCCATCTGTGGTAGAAAGCATCCTACCCAACGAACATTTGGGAAAAAGTTACAGCCGATCTTAGAGATGAGAATTAACATTAAAGTCTATGGGGAAATCTTTAGTGATCTGTGGTCATAAGATACAATTAGTTCAGAACCAAAAGTTCATTTGGTCAACATTTAACCAAATGTATAAAGCTGGACTGATTTGTCCAAGTTATTAGCACAAACTCATATGTGTCTTAATTTATAAAAAAATGTCAAAGATTAGGGACTGAAAGAAATGCACCATGTTCCTTATAGGGTCTAGATTGATAGGCCTACCTTGAATTTAGACCTCACACTATCTTATCAGTGAACTGTAATAACAATTGACAAGGTATTCAATCCACCAACTCACATACCCAAGACTGTGCAGACAATTAACATGCACATTATATAGAATAAAATTTGTTAAACAGATGCTTATTAAATTAACGTGAAAAAAATTCCAAAGACTAGCACAGTCTTTTCAAAATAAACATAAATTTGCTTCTATAATCCATATTCAATATGCATTTGCAGTGTAAAATTCTACACCTGCTGTGTAACAATTTTCTGTTTAAGTTGTAAACATGGTTCCATCAGTTTCATATGGAATTTGGAATAAAATTATTTTTAATATTTTAGACTTAATATGAAATTATCTATCATTAGGTTTAATTTATGTTTATGACCTCAATATTCAAGGAAGAGTTATAATGCACACCTTTCAGTATAAAGTATAATCTCTGTTTTTTTCCGTTTTTTTCGAACAGATTTGTATATTTTACACATCTGTTAAAGTGTTATCATCATGTCCATTGATAGTTTCAAAAAAAAAAATGACAGAAAAAGAAATTTAGTAAACATTTTTACAAATTTTCTTTTGAAGTAGCCTATTAAGTAATTATTTGATTTTTTGTGCAATTTTTTGATTGAAAAAGTAAGAGTTTCTCCACATGAAATATCACCTCAGCTGGTCTAGCAGTGAAATTTTATTCAAATCCTTCAATTACTGCAAAAGGCCTTCATTAATTTGGGGAGTAATATGCACATGATTATTCAGTGGTTGCATGCACCTGGTACTTCTCCTTTTCTTGCCACAGTGCTCTTTAAAAAAAACATTTTTGGTCACAATTCTAAGACAGTTCTGATGCCATCAGATTATTGTACATGCTTACGTAAGTAATTACAGTTATCCAACTTCCCATGAAATTATATGATGATTATATTATTAATGCAGTAACTGGTGATGCCCATAGGCCACATTCATTTTCAGAATACATCTTGTTCACATATTTTTTGGCTACTCATTAAGGTACACAAGTTCCCACACTAAGTTTTATTTGCCCATTATTGAGGTCAACCTCACTCTGTATAATATCACCATTTTCCAAATCAAATATTTTATGACTTAAGAACATTTAAAAGATATAATAATTGTACTAGACTACATTCAATGCTCTAATAATTTTTCTAATATTCATTTATAATGGTTTAAGTGTGTAATGAACTGAAAAAAATGGGGAAAAATATCTCATCTCACAGGAAAAGTTCAATTAAAGAGACAACCATGTAACAAAACAAAATTCTTAAAATATGAAATACTTTCAGAACCACAAAATCTCTTCCATGTGTTTTGTAAATTTAGAATAGGTATTATAGATTTGGAGAAAATAATTATATATAATTCAGGGGGGGGGGGGGGGCGCAAAATGAGGGCACTTACTGCACTGATAGGGGATTGAGGGGGGGGGCAAGACAATTATTTGTCATTTCCCTGCATCTGTAGACATTCCAAGAGCTATTTCGGAGAGGACATATTTGGGTCTGAAAAAAAGGCACTTTCAGCAGTAAAAATGGGCACTGTCGAAAATTAGGGGGGGCACGCGCCCCCCACTGGATCCGCCTCTGTAATTAATTTTGAATGAAACCATAATTCAAAATAATTGCAGTCTCAAAAATTCAACAACTTATTTAAGTAGCGTGAAGTATCTTATATGATCATTAATCAAATTCCTTAAACATGCGTTATGCAAGGCCGGAGTCTGCCTATTGCAGATCTTACTTTAGGCCTGAAATGTTATTAATTAGACATTAATTAACTTATCCAGACCATAATCATCTCTCTATGTCATCGCTAGCCTGATACTGGATTTGAGTCCGATCTGCTGCTCAACGCTCATTGATGATAAAATCTAACGATAAGTTGCCAGGCAATGAAACATACGCCCACAGCAGCTAAATTATCTGATCGGTCGACAAGGGTTGACACATATTTATTCTTTTGTAGGTAATTGGTGGCATTTACAATATAATTTCATACAGATCAGATTATAATATTTGTCGTTTAAAGGTTCACAAGGTTCTACAAATTGAAACAAAGACCTTAACTCTGGAAGTAATTTACAGAAAATTTTGGTAATTTGACAGGCTTTTTCGTTTTACTAATTTAAATAATGCATATAAATTTCATACCGAAAGGATGACTACTTTTGTCATCGAACGTTCACAAGGTTCACAGAGTAAAACATGGGCCATAACTCTAGAAACAATTTGTGGAATTAGCTGAAATTCAAAAGACATCCGTTTCACAAATTGAAATGATGGGGATAAATTTCATACATATCGGATGATAATTTTCATCAATCAAGCATTTACAATGTTGAACATACAAGTTAAGCTCATTTTTGGGGGCATTTCGAGTTCTGATCCCCTAAATGTCATTGTGCCGGTACGCCTATGACATAAACATAATTTTATATTCAACTTGACAGCTTGAATTAAAGATGGTAATAAATACTTCAATGGATAGACACAATGGTGTATACAAACACTAAATAAGATGGCTCTTTAGTTTTTAAAAGCCGACTTGTGAGTTTTTAATGTCCCAATAATATATCGAAGCATGGCAGATGCATGCTTTTCATATACATACTGAATGCATTCTTGTGTTTGATTTTACCAGTTTATGGTGCAGTGCCTGGTTAATTAAGGCAACTTAACCAACTGTTTGGCGTTTCATGCTGGCCTGTATGACCCATGGAAATACAGTGTAATACTTTACTTGAAAATGTAACACAAATGACTAAACAGTGATATACTATGAAATATAATAAATTTGTGTTTGTTCTTGTGTATCTGAAGGCTGTTCACTACCAACACCCCCTCAGTAGCCTATTGATATCCAGGTGTAGGTAGAGCTATAGTGACCTACACATATACACAACACTAGTATAAACACCACAAATGATTGTTGATGTCATTTTAACACATAAAATCAAATGGAATTTAAACAGGAGAAAGCGGACGAGGGCTTTTACCTCCTCCCTCCACTTCCCCACCTTACCCTCTTTCATTGCATAATCTGACTATATAATCCTATGTAAAACTGGGTTGGTTTAATTTATAGACACTATAGTATAATCTAGGTGTGATAGTATAAAGCGACATACATGACTGATAGTGTATAGAGAGAAGGGTATATATAAAGACTAATGGAATTTAAATAGAGGAGTGACCTAGCTATATACCGGTATATTATAATGAATGAGACAGTGTGTATAAGTAAAAAAAAGTAGATGTATTGTATTTATCTTAAAGATCACATATTTCTACCATCTCATCTATAAATAGAGCACGAACATTAGTCATATCTTAAAAACTTCAAAATCAATACAGTTCTAATTTCTCAAAGTAAAATATTAATATCTACAAATATCTGTCGATTAGTAACATATTATCAAACTTGAAGGCCGTGGACAAAAAAAATGGTCAACAAATATTTCATGGCCACTGTACATTTAAAGCCCCAATAACACTCTTGTTGTAACTAAATAATATGTCCCAATCTTCATTCTGGTCAACAAATTGTATTATTTTACAATATTCTAATTAATTGATGATATAAATTTCATCTTAACACACCTAATTTAAAAAATTGGTAAAATTCAACTAATTGATTTGAAAAGTCTAACGTAAACCTTTTCAAATGTGACTTTGATTTAAAATATTTTCGAACCCTCTGGACAAGTAAAATAGGTCGTAATGGATAATTTACACAACAGGTAGAACACTTAAACATCTAGTACTTAGAATAAGGCTATTATTTATTTTCTGGGGCTGCCAAACCAGCAAGAGTGTTATTGTCTCTTTAAGCTGGATTGATGTCTGTTTACTAAAATAAAACAGATTATAGTTGATATGAATAGGCTATCAAAGAAACCTGTGACTTTATATTTTTAAATGAAATTCCTAATTTCCTCTATAAATGTTGAATGAAAAGTATTACACATTTATGTAAACTATATTTCATCACTTAAACCAGAAAACCATTGACTTACCCCATTAATAATCATAAGTCTGAACATAGGGGAATATATTAGCACAATGAAACTGAAATGTCACTTTTAGAAAAGTAATCTGAAGCAATAGCATTAATCATTATCTATATTTACATTGAAACCCTCCCTGTATTCTTATACTGCATAATTTATCAATGTAAAGAATAATAATCTACATCAACAGTTCAATCTTGGGGTGGGGTTTTTACATCATTCAGTCAATCATATCAAATACCTTCAGCTAAGTGTATCTATTTGAGGCAGATCAACTACAGGGATGATAAATGGACAATTATTGAAGGAGGGGGTTTAAAGTCTTAAAAACAAAGTATAGGTTAATTTGAGACTAACATATTATGTACATGTATATGGTAACAAAAGTAAATTTTGTACAATCTCTGTACATTTTTGCCACGCTTTCTGTTTCTCAAATTCCAACTAGCAAGAGCCCTTAACCATTTTTGTAAACATGTTACTTTCTGCCATTAGAATGTTTTCACGAAGGATGCAGAACATTACCTATTCAGTCGGAAACAGACATGAAACACTCGCCAAATTTGGATTGATGCCTAATCTTTCCCCAGGCCCATAGGTTCACTTCTTTGTCCTCGATTAGCAATTTATTCTGATATATTACATGTACAGTATTTGTATTATTATTGGGCTTGAACATATTAACTTGTGGTTCACAATAAGATTTGTTTATTGGTTAAAAAAGGCTTCATAATTTTTTTTAATTTGTGGTGAAAATGTAAGGTGGGTTTTTTTTTGGTTTTTTTTGTATGAGACACTTCATTCTTTAGGCCATAACAAAACAATTATTCTTCTGGTTGTCACTCTCAGGCAATCTTAAAAGATATGGATATGGTACCTGTTACTTTCCATCAAAACAGAAATATGATTGACAAGTAACCAGTGAGGATATGTATTTTTTGAAATAAAAACAGTTCATGTGGCCATTTTCATGCACTGCAGTGGTATCTTAGAAAGACATATTTCTATATTTATGTGGCCTTAATTACATTCAAGAATTTCTGTTAAATTTAAAGCTGTGAGCTAAGCACATATCAAAACTACATATTACCATTCACAACTAAAGAATTATTAAAAGCAAATCTCAAGCAAAAATTTCCGATTGGTTGAGTGCCCATGGTTGAGTGCATTCCCCCCTTTAAACAGAAGGTGTCATATTCCCCTAAAATCTCTTTTGAAAGATAAAGCTGCACTTTTTTGATACATAGATTAAGCATATGAAGACAGGTTCCCCGCTTCATATGTTAATTTCTTCAATTTTCAAGATGTTCATTGTGGGACTTTGTAATGTTAACAATATTGACATGACTAAAAATTAGCGGTGAAAATCCATTCTCACCGAGTGTTGGCGCTATCTCTTGACGAAATGAATTGGGACTCACATAAATAAATAAATGTAAGACTTACATTCCATATGTACTGTATAAACTGATCATGATTGATAAAACCACTTCAATTCTTAGAAACATCTTTCTAGAGTATCTAGTTATCTATTATTCATATCTATCTTATATTAGTCTATATAACAGAGCATTATCCATTCAATAATATTACCTTAATATCAATAATACAAATAACTGCAATTACAATTTATTTTTCTTCCGATGTTTAGCATTTCACTGACCAACACATTTCCCTTCTACTTCACAGTAACATCAGCCAAAACACACAAAGCAATATACCCGGTATTTACTTCCAGTGTCCTAACTGGTCTAGCGGTCTCCTACCACTTTAATTTTGTATGTTCACTTATCATTATTACATAAATGTGCCCACTACAATTTTGTTTCTTGATAAATAATGGTACGAGGATAATAGTCCATTTTAGAGTACCTTGTATTGAAAGAAAGACCTATTTAATAATGTTATAAATATTTCAATCAAATCACCAAGAAAACAAAGCAGAAATATGTTTTTGACAACTATCAGTTTACTAAATCCGTTTGATTGCATGTTATCTATTTACACCAGATAACTTTTTGTATGATTTTTATAGTACATGGTTTACCACAGGTATATCTAATAGGTCAGGTCATGAAAGGTCAGGTCAATATGTCTTTAAACATAATAATTTTATCATGACATAAGCTGTTACCATAAACACTCTTTGATTGTACAGAGATTTGATCAATCTGTTGCCACCACTACAACCAACTCACCATGAATTCATTCTTTAACTACGTAAACAGCAGGGCGCCTACCTTTTCTTTAATGGAAATTCATTCTTAATTTCAAAAAGCTGCCCCAAAAATATGTCATGTAGATTTCGATGAATAAATATGGGGCGCCGATTGCAACTTTATTGTCAACTCTAAATATATATGCTAACCTCTATAAATTATTTCTTTGGTAAACTTTAAATTGATTCTATACTCCAAATATATATGACATGTATGCTTAGACTTGATGCTAAACTCAAAATATATATATATGATCAACTCCAATTATATGACGTTCTTCTTTTATCGATGACAAAACTAAATATATATATGCGGAACTTTCTAAATACATGCTAAGTTAGACTCGGATTACCAGTCTTAGAAGTTTACTTCGTCTATGTCATGTTATTCGAGTCTATGGGTCGTTTTGCCCCCAAACTTGTGAGGCTTTGACGTCAAATATAAATGAAATGAAATGGGGTTCAACGTCCTACTGTTCTGCATAACCTGGGCTAATGAGGGACTTTTTGCCCTGGCAGCGGCGCTATGGCCTACTCTTATATCGAATTCCAACTGCCAAGGGATCTTTTACGTGTGTACATGGGACCACTGTTTTTCATTCTACCCGAACGACTAGACAGTTGTCCTTGTCAGGCCTTCCGTCCTGCATTACTGACTAGGGGGAAACCACGCCGGACATCAAATAAAGATGACGCTGAGAGGTAATTAGATCCAAATTGCATCTAACATGACCGTAGTTAAACCCAAAGTTAAAATTCGACTCAAAAATATGCATCGGCAATACTGGACTCGTAGGACTACCATAGATGACGTTAATGTCGTGCGGTGGGGGTGCAGCAGAGTGTTGGGGGGTCCAATATAATGCCTAAGTTTCCACACACTTGGAGCCACAATTAAAGTCACTAGCAAGCGAACCCATGTGTCAATTTCGGCCGCGTTATTTCTTATTTACACACCAAAATGAGAAACTTTTGTCCTCTAAACTAGAACTTGTCAGAAACACCAATAAAGCCATGTGGATAGGGCAACCATAACGAGAATCTTGAATAATTTCATTTGATGGCGGCGCCCCAAAGACCAATAAGGCCCTATCAAATGTGGATAGGACAACCAAAACAAACCCTCTAATGCCATGTGATGGTGCAGGTGCAGACTCAGAAAGGGTGATATGAGGGGCACTTCGCCTGAGGGGCGGCATTATGGTGACAGCTCTCAGAAAAATTTGAAAGATAAGGCTGCTGGAAACACTTTTTTCCGCCATTCTGGTGATCCAAGAGGTGGAGGGGGGGCAAAATCTGCCGTCTCTGACATATTTCGCCCCTGAGTCCAGTATTGCTGACACATATTTAACTTTGGGTTAGGATTATAATAGTTATATACTACAGTCATGTAAAACGCAATTTGGATCTAATAACCTCTCAGCATCCTCTCTATTTGACGTTATAGCCTTAGAAGTTTGGAGGGGGGAGCAAACGACTCCTAGACTTCAGTAACAAGACGTAGACAAAGTAAACTTCTAAGATCAGTAATCCGAGTCTAACTTAGCATGTATTTAGGAAGTTCTGCATCTATAAAAGAAGAACGTCATTCTCATATTACGGTACAAGCAAGTATAATTATCAATACAGTATAGGCAGAAGTTTTCCTTGAAGTATCTTGAAAAAATACATTTTCCTGCAGTTTGCATCTATTTTCCACTCAATGGTTATGTATTTAGGATTATTGTGAATGTCAAAAAATTATTATAATTCATTTGATGGATTTTAATCTCTTGCAAACTACATCACTGTCAAAGCTGAATCTCAAAAATAAGAATCTGTTCAAAAATAGTTCAATTCAATATGGTCAAAACGAAAGTAAATTAAAAAGGTCAAAATGCATTTAAATATATATCACCTTCAAAATAATAAACATGTAATCTATCGTTTCAATTTTTTATGGATGATAATATCACTATGGTTGTTTTGACTTGAAGTAATTGTCCACTTTGGCCATATTTTGCAATATTTTGGTTTGTAAGGGCATAGGGCATTTTGTCTTTTAAACAAGCTATTGACATCTCTAATTTTGTTGCTGAATTTTATAATTTGCCTCTTTTTCATTCTACTGGATTCAATACCAGAAGATTAACTATGGTTCATATTTTGATTTTCATTTCTTAATTAAATGTTTAAAATTCAATTTGATTACAGTTTAGCATGAATTAAAGCCATAGCAAATTTGAAACATTTCAAGAAATGCAAATGACAACTGTTTATGGGTTTGTTTTCTTTTTTTAGAAATGTACATGTGTTTGCTGTATGATTACTTTCCTATCACTTAGTTCTTATCTTACAGTATCTTTTAGCTATACAGTACAAAATATATCTACTTCCTGGTCTTAAGTTTAACAAATAAATTATAATGTTCTAATCTGCTCTAATCTGGCACTACAGAAATTTATGATTCGCCAATCTTCACTCAGTCATATTTATTTGACCACTTCACTGCAAGATTAGATGTTATCCGTAGTGATATACAGTGTAACATACAAATATTTGTAGTTATAGTCTATTAAAGGGAATGGAAGATTATATTGACCCTATTTCCCAACTTCTGGTGACCTTATTCTGACCTTGATTATCCTAAACTAAAAAGTCCCAGTAAGCAAAATTTTGAAATAGCATACGTGGTATTAACATTCAATTTTATTAGTCTTACAATAAATTTAATGAAAATAACTTTACTGCGGCCATTTGATAATTATTTGAGATTTAGGTTATTTTGAATAGAATTTCTTGTGAGAGTGAGAGTTAAAATGCTATCTTAGCTACCTTCCACTCCTAAAAGTACGATAATGAACATCCAATAAAAAACCTATCATCAAATTGTAGATCATTGAAAATTATTTCTTTTCAACCCCAGAACATGTAAAGGCTAGACCGACAAATTAAAGGAGCTAAATCGCTAATATTTGGGGCCTAGAAATTGACACAAATGGGTCGCAAGCCATATAATAATGTAATATGAATGTATATAAACAGATTTACATTCAATCGTTTCCGTTTTCACTCTAATATCAAATCAGTTATTTTAGCGAAGTACACCAGAAGTCTCAATTGAATCACAATATATATACATGTAGCATCTGGTTATTCCAGTCTACATAGTATTTATTGCGCATGCTCACCGTTTGAGATGTCATGTGGAGTATACATATTCTTGTTCTTTGGGTTCCTAGCTGAAAATGAGTCTGAAATGCCGTAAGGTACACGATTCGTGTACCAATGGTAAATAAATCATTTCGTCTTAAATATTGGATATCAGAAGCCCATCTTTTCCTGGTAAGACCACACACCATCAATGTTGATTTAAATTGACAAATAATTTGTGTTTTCAACGTCGAAGACTTTCGATGATATTGAGTTAGAGACTTAGCTACTTTAACACCCAATCAAATTAAATCTCATTAGCTGCTTCCACTATGAACAGGATAATTGTCATTTTAAGATGACATTAATACTAACCTGCCTTCGGCTGTGCTCTATTGTAATGTCTGATTATTTCTCTATATGCCTCTCAACATGAGAATATCAATCAAAATACATTTGATTTTTTTTTTTGTTAAAACATTTCATTTTTTATATTTTACAGTACCCAATTTTACTTAACATCTGACAAAATATTGAATATATTTCGTACATTTGATTTTCGTATTTTTAGACTAACATACTTAATTTTCGCTATAGTCACATGTGTAAATGCTAGGGAGAAGAAATTTGCCTGGACAGGAGCATTACCTTTTCCTCTGTCAAGGTTTCTTGTACTTCATGTACGTGCATGAGGAAGTGTACAATGGTTTTATTTCTCATTCAAAGAACCAGGCAATAATTTACTTTTCAGTCCTGTAATTGTTAAGTGGAAACCAGGTGAGATTCAAGAAATCCTTCTTGGCTCACAGGGATTTTGATTCAAACCTGTCATATTTCAGTATTCATAGTGATAGATGCCATTTAGAAAAGAAAAATGTAACAAACTGTCAATAGATGCAACAATATAGTAATCAAGTTTAGTACAGCAACTCTTAATCTTTCCAAAAAAAATGTTCTAGTCCTGAATACAAACTTGGTAATGTGCTAACATAGCAGTTAGTAGAAATTGTGTCATTTTACTATTGGTTTACAAGTCTGTTATGAATAATTTAAACATGTTGCATTCATTTATTGATTATTACAAGCATCTTATGCATTATAAATAATGCCATAGCACAATCTACTTCAATTAATAATGCAGCAAACACATTACTTCAATGTCTAAAAGGAGATAAACTTCTTCGATTTAAGCCAAAATAAAATATCAAATTGAGTTGATCTAATGTGTTATTTTAAGTAGTGATGATGTAAACAGAGACCAAGAGACCATTCTCAAACTAATATAGGGTCTTTAAACGTGGAGGACATCGGAGGAACAAGACAACCCACGATAATGGACAGATGACCCATGTCACTTAAGTGAATAGGAGACCTTATGATGTAAAGTGATCACTGGACCACCTCCAACCCCTAATTAGTGATGAGACAAGCTTTACATGACTAAATATTCATTTCAAAAGGCTAAGCAGAAATTTTCTTGTTTACTGAATTTTAGTTTCATTTCTGAAATCGACAATGTTTACATATCATCGATTGTGTGTTTCTTCTCAATACGCATAGCTGTAAGCAAAAATTGAAACTAAATCTTGCAAACAATATGCAAAGAAACAAAAGTTTGATCTTACAAAATTTGTTGCATTACCAAATATTTATAAGATATCAGGTCAAATCAACACAATTCAATTCATTTATTGATTCATAGAGGTTTATTAACCACTTTAAACTGATAAATAGTTTCTTAACATCAATGAGAAATTATAATTTAATTTCTCATAGGAAACTTTATTCAGCTTAAACAAATCTGACATTTTATCTGTATAAGAATTATTTATCTTGACATACAGAAAGAGCTTAAAGAGACAATCCCGATAAGAAGAGAGTCTCAAAAATTAAAGTCCGAGCATTTATGAAAATTATGGACCAAAATATAGAGGCATGGCATATATACCTTGGCTCAATGTTTCAGCTCAAAATATTGAGTCGTTTTGACGTTAACGTCAACACTGCTTATCCAAACACGTAACCCTTTTAAGATTTCGGGTCAATTTTTTGATTGGGTGACCTGATAATCGGTTCTCGTTTCTTGAGAGGTCTATACAGTGAATGACCCATGTACTGTACGGATAACAAAAGGTAAATTTCACATACATATCATTTTTATAGAAAAAAGTCCTGGTTTTATCCAGATACTGTATAATACAACGGTCTCCATTTCCAGATGAAGACTGTCAGGTTTAAGTTATTTACAAGCGTATCACAAATATCGGGTTAGTTGGTCGGCCTTAGATAATGGGTTATAAGGGATTTTAACACAAAATTAAGCAGTTTTATTCCCCAAAAAGTTATCGGGATTGGCCCTTTAAAGGCCCATACCATATTTTGAAAAATAAAACTGCTTAATTTTGTGTTGAAATCCTCTACCTGACGGCCAAGCAACCAATTCAATATATGTGATACATTTTGAAACAACTTAAACCTGTCAGTCTTCATCTGGAAATAGAGACCCACGATGTATTATGCGGTGTCTGGATAATTCCATACTTTTTTACTTTTATTTTATAAAAATAATGTGTAACTGAAATTTACCTTTCGTTACCAAATACAGCACATGGGTCATTCATTGTATAGACCTCTAAAGGAACGGGAATTGATTATCAGGTCAACCGACGAAACAATTGACGTGAAATATTTAATGGGGTTACGTGGTCGGATAAGCAGTTTTGAAGATCACATCCAAACGACTCAATATTTTGCGCTGAAATTTTGAGACAAAGTAAATACACCATTTGTCTATATTTTGCGCTTAAATTTCATACGTACTCGGACTTTTGTTTTCCAGACTCAAATCGGGATAGTTCCTTTAAGATCAATTTATACTCATCGATGTAACTAGATTTTATCTGTGGGAAATAAAAGTTTCTTAAATGGTACAATGCCTCAATAACAAGCTTTATGAGAAAGATACAAATAGAAATGGAAACCGTTTTGGGATTAGCAGCATTATGGCAGTATCATCATGCACCGTACATAGATGGACAATTGCACATGCAACGAGTCCCTTTGGTTGGATTCTCTGCCGCTTGCGCGAGACACGACAAGATCTCAATGTCAACAGTAAATCAAGCGATGTGATTGTTGACATTTCGGAATATTATACAGATTAATTTCTCTAAATCCTCCTCAGAATTTATGGTATTCTTATAATTACTTGGTAATTTTTCAACCCCATGCATATTTCGATACGGTAGTGACAGATTTCTCCATTTTAGAAATTTGAAATTTCCAAATGTAGCAGTGGAAAATTGTGAAATGATTGATTTCAATATTTTTCTAGCTTGGTAAACATTTTGGTTTTGCTTAATAATCTGAATTCCCATATGTATGAAGGATTTTAAAATTATGAAAATAAAATTCTGATATAATAGTGTCAAGAGTGATGATTAATTTTGCAGAAGTAGAAATTAAAAGAGTGTTTTAGTAGGTTTGTTTTAACGAAAACTCAACAAATTTTTTTCGGATTCACTTGGCCGTGACCGAAGTCCGAAGTAAACAGACTGTTTCTTTGCTTTTAAACTTAATACTGGTAATTTTAGTCAAGATTATCAGGTCTATTTTTTCTGTGGCACAGAATTCTAAAGGCTTCGTGGGCGTTGCCTGTCCGTCTATACACGGTCCATGGTTTCATGAAGTTTATTCTGGACACAAAAACTGCAGAGATTCATTGCAAATCAATTTCCAATGAGGAATGTTAACTAGCAACTTATTATCAAAATTGTCAATGACAAACATTTCCTTTCTTGGTTTTGTTGTGGTTTTTCTTTGCCTGACGATGTCATTGCATTATGATTGATTTGTGCAGTTGTCGCATATGGTACATAGGTCATAAGCAGTAAGAGAACTATTAAACAAAGGTTAGTTTACATGTATATTACAAATTCAACATCAGAAACTCTACCCTTTGGTACATGTACATGTTTGTCCTCCCCACATCCATTATACTACATTGGATTCTTTAAATAAGTCACTTTTAGGTCCATATACTTTTTAATGAGACTCCTTTCTATTTCTTATGGTCTGAAAGTCTGTATTTGCCTTTTAGTCTGGAATAAATAGTGTGTCTGTATTTGCCTTTTAGTCTGGAATAAATGGTGTTTCTGTATTTCTTACAAACAATCTACATGTATATAACCAGTACAGAACTATGGAAAAAACATCTTCAAAAGTTTTATCTTGTAAGCAAATGAATTTGTTCAACCTAAATTATGCCACTGCTATAGCATTTCAGACTACCATTTCAAGTACATATTTAAAAAGAGGTATGAGAACTGCAAGAGATGCAATTAGCAGTTAAATGAAATTGTAACATGTATTGTTAACACCTAACCATTCAGTAATTACTTATTTACTTATGTACTTACCTGCGACGTACAATCCCAGATTTTAACCAATTTAATTACTTCTAAATATTAAGCATTCTTCCTTACATCTTATAAATTCTTTACTAGCTTATTACTTATCCTACATGTAGGTTGTACAATATACAGGGTCAAATGCTCACATCAGTGTCAAGACTCTCAACATTATGGTTCAAACTTCAAAGTCACTTGGTCTGAAGGAAAAGGTATAGTTGGGCCTCCCGTTTCTCACATATATTTGTCATCAACTATCTAAAAATGTTGGTGAGAAGTTATAAATGAAGAAGGAAATGTACTGCCCACAGTTCCATTTCAAATATTTGATATTGAGTTAAATTTCTTCTATTAAAACTATTTATTCCAGTCATTCAATTGATTCAGATTAGACTAACACAATTTGTCAAAGAATTTAAAGCACAGGAAAAAGGTAGAGGACAACAGTGGTGTTTACTATATAAAAGTGACAATACACCATCATTAAACGAGTAGGACGTAGCATAGTGTTGGTATAAAACAAACATACATGTAGATATACATCTTTAAATAAATATCATTTATCTACTCCCAAACAAACACACCTCTACTTATTTATGTAGGTTGAGAATGTGTGAAAGGAATAGCTGGTTTATTTCAATATTTTAAAAAGAAACCAGTAATGGCATCAGAACCCCCAATGCTTTCCATCTATTTCTGTTAATTATGGTAATGTTCTTAACAATAAGATTATTTCATAAGTATTTCATAGTATGTTGGATTTTTGGCATGGAGTAAAAAAAAAAACCTACAAAAGTAAACAGTCAATAATCCACTTCTCATCATGCTCAATCATGTCATCACATAAACTCATGACAATATAGATGATGGGGAGATTGGATGGATGAATGGTTAGTGCATGTGTGTTATATCATAAGGTCTGTCACTGAGTCAACTAGCATGGTTTCAATTCCCTGGTTGTACATGACAAGGAGTAGGGTTGTCTGTCCAACCTTGTGGGTTTTCTCCAGGTCCTCCAGTTTCCCTTCAACTGCTAAAGACCCCTACGTGCAAATGAATTATTGAAATATAATTGAACCATGTTAGTCCCAAAATGATCTAGTTTGTGTCGATTGGACGTTAAACCCATTTCTCTCTATCTGCCCCTTGAGGCATGCCGCAGTAAGCATTCAAAATTATTAGTACTGTCTGTTGACGATCTTGTAAGTATGACATCAATCACTTATGAGCAGCAAGGATCTGGTGTCAAAAGCTGTCAAAAGGTCCAATAGAATGGGAACTGCATTAACACTGTCCTCTGAGCGTCTCAGGTTGAAAATTTAACAGGGAGAACATCCTAAAATAAATTTTAAATTAAAGCCCAAAATTTAAACTCGTCATTAAGTCCATGGTCTTAATAACAAGAGGGCTTAAATACGAGAATTCCCGGTACTGTTTAAATTAAGTAATTATTTAGGGGGGTGCTATTCATTTTTTTTCATAATTTGCTATATCAAATTAGTTTATTCTCCTTAATCCAAACACTGAGTATACCATAGGTAATTTACAAAGACTGTCTACTAAACTTGTTGACATATATAAAGAGTAGATTCTTCCCCCTCTTGTTTATATACATTTATAAACAAACATAGTTGACCAATGACAAGATAGTTTGTTTAAAGTGACCCAGAGTTTACAATAGGATGTGAAACAGTTTGACCTGGCATCAAACTACCACTAATCCCTTCACATGTCTTCTCAAATCACAACCATACACTGTAGTCCAGTGAGAAGTGGAAACATACCGCAACTGAAACCTCTTCCAATTTGACAAAGATGGCGGAAACAATCAGGATACTGAAGCACCTTCCCCAACATGTATAAAATAGGTGGTGGCTACAATTGGGCTTTGAAACACTCTTCACATAGGTGGGGGCAACAATCAGGCTAGTGAGGAACCCTCCCTTACTTGTACAACCAGCGGCTGCCAGGCAGGAAATGCCCACATTTTGCAAGAAATGGATAGAGAACAAGCTATAAACAAACAGGATTTTTGAACAATCGGGGGCAATAATCCAGAAAGTTATGTTTGAAATGGGCAAATACATGTATCAAAAGTAAGTGACATCTTTGGGATATATATAAAGATATGTTTAAAGTTTCATCAAAATCTGATAAAAATTGTGACATTTAGAGGGTTCACAACCTCGATATATCAGATGCTATACTCATTTGCGTTCGAGGGGCAACCATTTTACACTCAACAAACATCACGGTATAACAGTGATATATTCGAACATTTTTTTAAATTGGATAATAATTGTGACCTCTGGAGGAACCACAAGCAAAAAACGTGACTTTTTCGTAAAATCAGGGGCCATAATTTAGGAAGTTACGATCGGATATGTGCGAATATCGAAAGCAACTAAGATGTTTGTGTTATAAACTTGCATTTCAAGTTTCATCACAATCGGATAGAAATTGTGACCTGTAGAGAGTCCACAACCTTGATATACCATATTTTTACGATATTTTGTCAGTCAGTGTAACGGTGATATATTCAAAGGTTTTTTTAAATTGAATAAACATACGCCCACAACAGCTAAATCGTCCAGGGAGTCAACAAGGGTTGTCACATATTCTTACTTTTTTCGGTTATGAAACATTTATAATACTCTGAAATCTGATTAAGATTAACAACTCAAAGTAATTATCAGAAAATCATTAGAATTTGTTTGGTTTTTATAAAGTTCTACCCCATGGTAACACTTAGAATAAGAAACATTTAAAATCATGGATTCAGCTGTTCAGTTATCAAAATTCATTGAAAATCAATGTACTTGTTCGTCTCAAGACCTTAAGATTTTTCAAAGTGATCAAGGGAAATAACTGGCAGTAATTATCAGAATTTGCTGAAAGTCAATAAGATTCTTCGTCTCATGACTGTAAGACTGTAAAGACTGTGTATAAATTTAAAGTCAATCGGATATTAACATTGGCCTCTAGAGCATCCACAGGTTTCATGATTAATATTACCCATCTACATGTAAGCTCATGAACTGAATACCACATTAGATCTGAAACTGAGTAACACTATAGAAAATATCACAATATCTTATAACAATAGATTCTATTATTATGTGTACAGTCTGACAAGATGTCAATGAAGTGGGAATTTTAACCACAGGGTTATAACAGTTCACCACAGTCTCAGGATTATTGCTATTGAATTCATGTACTGGAAGACAGAGCTATAGAACATATTATATCATTAACATCGAGGGTCACGCTATCAGATACTATCTCATCATCATACAACCCTATATGATTAAATTTCAAATTGAATTTCTAGTAACATAATCAATACATCCACGATAAGATACCAATTTGAAAATAATGTAAAATCAATGTGTAAGAGATACATTAGGTTAAAACTTTTAACAAGAAATTAATGCAGTAAATTCCATATACAAAACATATTCATTTTCCAAAATCCAAGAACTGGTCAATAAGTACATCTGTTAAAAGTACAATGTTACCTGCAAGCCATTATTTGCTTCAGCTTCTGAAACCCAAGTCAATTTAGGATCAAGTAGTGATGGATATTAATATAGAAAACCTAATGCGCTTATACTTGATATCATAGCTACCAGTATTCAAATATTCACAAATTATCACTCCATTTCCCGACGTTGTACCTTTGCAGATTTTCACATTTTATAAAGACTCAATATTAATTTTCAGGACGTGAAAGAATCAACTAAATTCTCATACAAATTCTTTTCACATTCACAGAATTTAATAAATCACTCTTCTCAAATCAAATATTTTACCTTTTTTGTTTACCGGGTAGTTTAAATTGGAGTCAATATTGATTTAAAGCTGTAAAACACAACTGATAAATTCTATGCTACTAATTTATTTGGATGCTTAAATCTCAAGCATAATTATTTCCTGTTTGGCCACTAAACTTAATTTTATCTTAAAAGTAACTATGTATTTCTAATGGACATATCTTAACTTTGTTTTGTAATACTGATCTACTGATAAATATTTAACCAAATGTGGCACTAAAAACCCTAATATATTCTAACACTCAGTAGAAAAGGGGTCTTAAAATTATCATATTCCATTCCCTTTTATATAACACACTTTGTAGTTTTTGTCTACCACGTACATGTACCTTGCAAATATAGGACTAAAAACATATTCAAACTAATTAATCTATCATAATTTTGCATTAAATCCTTCCCAAAACACTGTAATTGCCAAGTATATCCCGCTATGAAAATCGATCAAAAGAGGCCATGTGTGCGTCAGGGGATTACCCTTCTCAGTCCCTATTGCAACCGTGGGTGGAACCGGGGGAGAATTCATTGCATACACAAGACGATGTTGTCTGTAATCGCTGACTGTTTATTACAAATATCGAATCCGAATTAAATTCTCGGATTATCCACTGCCTGCATCTTTTTCTGTGATTTTTATCTCAGAAAGTGTTGTAGGTCTAACTCTTTATAGAGTTTATCAACATGTACACAAAGCGCCCAATGTGCTTGTGCAGCAAACGGCGTCACGCGTGAGTATAGCCCTAATCGTAAAGCTGTCGATTAGGGGAACCCTTACATTTTTGTCCTATATACGCTCAATGAGTGTTTTTCACAGAATCCAATATTTTTCTAGTAAGATTGGATATCTCTACTTTCCATATATACCAAAATTGCCATACTTTCAATGGCAATAACCACCAGATAAATACTTTGCTGGGAACCCATCTTTAAATCAAAATTCAGTATGCCTATGCCATATAAGGCATGTGTAAACAATATCTAAAACTAAAATCGCGGTTTATTGACCTACTTGCAAGCCATGTAACTTGTCATCGGTGGATTCAGCATCAGAGATTCTGTCAGAAGAATAGATAATTAATGACTGTATGATCTAATTATTATTTTAATATCTGCCGGTACATGGAATTTATGTGGTTCATACTAGATATAGATATGTTTAAATGAATGATCAGCAAGCTTGGTTTTTTTTATCAGATTATCAAAATTACCATTAAATGTGTACTAATTACATACTTGGATTATGAATCAATGTCCAATTCTCATTAAGGTATGACTGTTATTGAGAGAGAGAGAGAGAGAGAGAGAAATAGGGTTTAATGTCCACTTGACACAAACTAGATCATTTTGGGACTAACATATGGTTTAATTTTATTTCAATAATTCACTAGCGTGTAGGGGTCTTTAGCAGTGGGAGGAAACCAGAGTGCCCGGAGGAAACCCACCCTCATACGCTCACACCAGGGATCGAAACCACAGCCGCATGCCAGAGGTGACATATACAAAAGTATATTCATGTACATGTAGTTCGCAAATGCAGGCAAAGTAAACAGATTGCCTTCGTGGGTAGCTCATGAGGCTAAGTGTAATTACCTAAACTTTTGCTATGTTCTATTAAAAATAATTTATCAGAGATTAGATAACGAGTTGGCAGTTCTCACCATAATAGTTAAAAACTAGCTAATGTAAAGGCAATTTAATGAAAATTTCAGTCAAATTGATCCGCTATGAACCGAAAACTAAGCGAAGGAAAGTTTTGCTTAGCCTCGATCATCATTACTAAAGTCGGTAAGACAAAACTAGTAGTCTTGATTAGCCATTTAATCGTTAAATCACGAATTCTTTTATAATGCATTTATTCCTGTCTGTACAATGTAACTTCAATTCTCAATTTCATTTCTTTCGTCTTTCTAACATTCCTGAGTATTGTTTTATTGATTATTTTTCTCAATCTCTGTTTAATTTCATGTAAAAAGTGCACTGAACTGACGACAACGCTACTTTTCCATAGACTGTGTTACTTTCAACTCATAAAGCTGTCTTTAATTTGACAGAGGTTAGCGGTTAGATCTGGGCTGTCGAGTGACTCACGAATACATCAAAATACGAATCAATCCAATTGGAATGTTTTCTCTTCCAAATAAATCCTCTCCACACACATGATATGAACAATGAGTAGCGTTGACTAGAAGAACACTAGTTGATGTATTTACAAGTTCACTCCTCATTCAAACTCGGCACTAAATCAACAGGCCTCGCCTCTTATACATAGCTTCATTTTATAACATCAAAACATAAAAGAACTAAACTGTGTGGACAATCAAGTTCTAAAGTTTTCTTTATTTGTTTTATCCAATATTGATTACTAAGGCATTATTTGGATAATAACTTTCTAAATGACGATTGAAATTATGAAAAAATTCAATAAATTTTAATGTCAAATTATGAAAACAAATAATGTGTCAAAATAATAACTCCCCTATAGTAGCTACATCAGTGTAGTAATAGGTACATGCATGCATATGTACTGTGTGGAATTCAGCGTACTTTCTAAAACAACTGACATTTCTGGTTTTATACCCTTTATTCTAATTTAGTTAAATTGTCTAAGAGCTTACATATTGTGTATGTTCAATTACGTAAATACTTACCACTAAAAATTAAACCATAAATCAATTGACTTTAAGAGATATTCATATGATGCTAACACATTTATATCATGCCTTTTTTTTTAATGGTATGACTGAATATTATTCTTCATGGAGAAGACATATTACGTCATACAGGTTATTTCTGTATAAAAGAAACCATCAAAGAGGGTGTATACATACATAAAGGAGTGTTGAAATCAATAAGCAACATGCACATGCGCAACAGTTGACCAAATTATTTGCTGCAAAAAATAAGCAAGCATTTTTTGAGGCCCGCTGAAGCAATATGCATATTCGCTACCAGTGGTAACAAATAATTCCAGAAAAACAGGATTTTGAGACAAGAGTACAAACATTGAAAGTTGCATGCTTATAAACCAGTAATTATTTTTTTATAAATTTTTTTAGTGTGTTTCTGATCAATTACTGAATGCTACTCAAAGATGAAGAATTTTCATTGATTTAAATTTAAAGGGCCATGATTAATTTCTAAAAATTTAACAGAATTCATGAAAAGAGAGAAAGAAAATTGGGATTCAACATCCACTCGACACAAACTAGGTCATTTTGGGACTAACATATGGTTTAATTTTATTTCAATAATTTGCGTGAGCGTAGGGGTCTTTAGCAGTGGGAGGAAACCGGAGTACGCGGAGAAAACCCACGAGGTTGAACAGGTGACCCTACTCCTTGCCACATACAACCGAGGAATCAAAACCACACCAGTTAACTCAATGGCAGGCAGTATGATACAGCGCACGCATGCTAATCATTCGGCCACCCAACAGCCCGAAATCATGCAAAGCTATAGTACGAACATTAATTCAAATGAACTAAAGTTTAAAATTAAAATGACTGAAACTGGATCAGACCCGTAGGTCATTTTGCATGCCGGAAAAATGGCACATTTTGTGCCAAATCATAAAATTACAGGATAGGACAAAACTCTGTGATACAAGTATTAAAACTAAATAGAACAAACTCTGTGATACAAGTATAAAGATAGGTTGCCAGGCAACGAAACATACGCCCACAGCAGCTAAATCGTCCGGGCAGTCAACAAGGGTTGTCGCATATTTTTACTTTTTTCGGTAATGAAACATTTGTAATACACTAAAAACTGATTAAGAGTAACAACTCATTATGTAATTATCAGAAAATCATTAGAATTTGTTTGCTTTTTATAAAGTTTTACCCCACGCTAACAATTTGTATATACATGAAACATTTAATATCATGGATTTAGCTGTTCAGTTATCTAAATTCATTGAAAATCAAAATACTTGTTCGTTTCAACACCTTAAACTCTATGTATCAATCTGAAGTCAATCGGATGGCAACTTTGGCCTCTATAGCGTCACAAGAATTTTTGAAGATATCAAGGGAGATAACTCTGGCAGTAATTATTTGAAATCGCTGAAAATCAATAGGCTTCTTCGTCTCATGACCTTAAACACTGTGTATAAATCTAAAGTCAATCGGATATTAACTTTGGCCTCCAGAGCGTCCACAAGATTTTTTGAGGTGATCAAGGGCCATAACTCTGGCATTAATTATCGGAAATCGCTGAAAATCAATAGGCTTCTTCGTCTTATGACCTTAAACACTGTGTATAAATTCAAAGTCAATCGGATTTTTTGAAGTGATCAAGGGCCATAACTCTGGCACTAATTATGGGAAATCGCTGAAAATCAATAGGCTTCTTCGTCTTATGACCTTAAACACTGTGTATAAATTTAAAGTCAATCGGATATTAACTTTGACCTTTAGAGCGTCCACAAGATTTTTTAAAGAGATCAAGGGTCATAACTCTGGCACTAATTATCGGAAATCGCCGAAAATCAATAGACGTCATTGTCTTATGACCTTAAACGCTGTGTATAAATTTAAAGTCGATCGGATATTAACTTTGGCCTCTAGAGCGTCCACAAGATTTTTTGAAGTGATCAAGGGCCATAACTCTGGTAGTTATTATCGGAAATCGCTGAAAAACAATAGGCTTCTTCGTCTCATGACCTTAAACACTGTGTATAAATTTAAAGTAAATCGGATATTAACTTTAGCCTGTAGAGCGTCCACAAGCAATTGTGGACGCCGGACCGCCGGACGGACGGACGGACGGACGGGGGCGACGACAATATACGACCACATTTCAATGTGGGCGTATAAAAACTAAATAGAACAAACTCTGTGATACAAGCATAAAGATAGGCTGGCACTGCCAGGCAGGATACGCCCACATTTTCGAGAGATGGACAGAGAACAAGCAATACCGAAAGTGATTTTTCCTACATCTTTAAGTCCTGTATTTCATACTGTATTGGGAGCAGCCATTTAGTTGGTCAGTTCCAGTCTGATATTAATGAAATTCGAAACCGACAATGATTATGGTGTGACGGTACACAACCTAGAAATGTGACTTTTCATCAAAATCAGATAAGAATTGTGACCTTTAGAGAGTCAACAGCCATGATATATCATATTTTTACACTATTCGCGTACAAATGGCGACCATTTCGTCCGGCAATTTTGGTACAATTTTCACGAAATTAGAATTCAACCTTCCTTATCAAAATCGAATTAAAATTGTGACCTATACAGGGTCCACAACCATGATATATCATTTTTTTAACAGTATTCGCGTACAAACGGTGGCCATTTTGTCTGTCAATTTTGGTCCGATTTTCCCAAAATTCAAACTCAACCTTCCTTACAGTGTAACGGTGATATAATCAAACTTTTTTTTAAATTGGATAATAATTGTGACCTCCAGAGGAACCACAAGCTAAAGAAAGGGGGATTTTGCGTATAACCAGGGGCCATAATTCAGGAAGTTACGATCCGATATGCGCAAATATCGAAAAGAACCAAGATCTTTGGGTTATAACCATGAATTTCAAGTTTCATCAAAATCGAATTAAAATTGTGACCGTTACAGGGTCAGGGTCCATAACCTTGATATACCATTTTTAACAGTATTTGCGTACAAACGGCGGCCATTTTGTATGGCAATTTTGGTCTGATTTTCCCGAAATTCAAACTCAACCTTCCTTACCGTATAACGGTAATATAATCAAACGTTTTTTTAAATCGGATAATAATTGTGACCTCCAAGCTAAAAAAAGGCGATTTTGCATATAATCAGGGGCCATAATTCAGGCAGTTACGATCCGATATGCGCAAATATTGAAAGGAAGCAAGATCTTTGGGTTATAACCATGAATTTCAAGTTTCATCAAAATCGAATCAAAATTGTGACCTCCACAGGGTCCACAACCTTGATATGACACAAGCCACGAAAAGGTGTAGAACTTCAGATGAAAAAGCACTTAAATTTAAATAAATTTTTACGAATTCTTTGGGGGTTAAAAACTTGTATTAATAATTCATCTTTCAAATTTTGTAAAGGAAAAGATAACTTGTTGTTCTGTTTTTGTGCAAATACATATTTTGCGGACCATATAAGCTTGTAACAGACGTTACATGTCCAATTAATATTTGCCCCAAATTTGCTAATAACTACCAGCCCAGTTGATTTGAGTGTGATAATATCAAAATCTATATTCTAGAATGTAAAAAAATGTCTTTGTGCGCTGTTTACCCCCAAAAATTGGCAAAGATCTTTCATGGACATCAGGTTTCAAAACAGTGTGAAATGTCTGAACTGATAACTCTTTTACACTATTTCTTGGGCATGATTTCATTGTCATTCTTAGCCATTATGTTACAATATTTGATCAATTATTATTTTGTTATTAAATTTTACTTCTGTGTACTGTTTTGTCAATATTGCACAAAATATTTGTAACGGACGTGACTCCCTACTATGTAACGGACGTGACCTTTTGTAACGGACGTCACTATTGACCCAATTAACAGTGCAAGGTGTATCTGAGGTGTTTAACGATCTTTTCCATGCATAGTTTGAGGAAATTTAAAAAAGAAGGCAATCTATGTAATTTTATTAAATTTAATAAAGAGTCGTAATTTTCTTTAGGTCATCTTAGCTCCTTGTGTAACGGTAGTGATGTTTGACATTATCAATTTCGTCCACCATCACGTCCGTTACACGTAAAACCGAAAGTCAAACTGTTATCAATCAAATTTGCATGATTCTTTCATTTTTTTTCGATCACCCGAATGTGTCGAACGGCTCTTGATTTTGAGCGCAAAGCAGGCGGCTTTGACATCTTTAATATCCTCAATTTTTGCCAAATTCTTGAAATAATATAACGGACGTGATTTTGATATAACGGACGTGAGGCCAACAAAAGTTTGAGGACGGAATTTCCTTGTGGGGGTCCCGGCGTCGACCATTTTTAACTACCCGCAAAATCGTGAGGTATACGAACTGTGTGTAGAACAAGGGAGCTAATAACCGCGGAAGAGCCATGGATTTGAAACGGGAGGGGAAATATCGATCATCGTAAACGCAAATAACGGACGTGATTCTTTGACGGAATCTCGAGTGGACGATCGAAAATACGAATAGTTTCTTCTCAAACGTCTCTAAATCAACAGAAATACTTACATCATATCACTCAATTATGCCTCTTGATTTGTAACATAAACATACATATAGATGCAGGTGGTGAGCAACTCTTTCAATGCATTAAAAAATCGTTTTTTTTGGACGGAATTTGTCACGTCCGTTACACACTTTTTAAACAATTTTTTTTATTGAAAAATATTAAGATTTTTGGAATTTGACACTTCTGATGGATAGAAACACCCTTTATCTTCAATTTAAGAAACAACTTGTAGATTTCAATCTATGTCTTCAGTATCAAAATATTTACCTTTTTTTAACACCATCAAGAGGGACAAATTTAGACATCAAAAAAGGGGGTATTTTTATTTTTGTTTCGCAATAAATACTTTATTTGTACTATTTTGATCATGAAGTTGTGTTTATTATCTCTTTATTATATTTTGTGTATAACCATACCAAAAATTACATTGGATTTGTCCTAGCTTTGGGAAAAATCAATTTTTGCAAAACCATATGTTAGTTCTACACCTTATCGTGGCCTGTGTCATATACCATTTTTTAACAGTATTCGCGTACAAACGGCGGCCATTTTGTATGGCAATTTTCGTCTGATTTTCCTGAAATTCGAACTCAACCTGCCTTAGGGTGTAACGGTGATATAATCAAACGTTTTTTTAAATCGAATAATAATTGTGACGTCCAAGCTAAAAAAAAAGGCGATTTTGCGTATAATCAGGGGCCATAATTCAGGAAGTTACGATCCGATATGCGCAAATATCGAAAGGAAGCAAGATCTTTGGGTTATAACCATGAATTTCAAGTTTCATCAAAATTGAATCAAAATTGTGACCTCCACAGGGTCCACAACCTTGATATACCATTTTTTAACAGTATTCGCGTACAAACGGCGGCCATTTTGTATGGCAATTTTCGTCCGATTTTCCCGAAATTCGAACTCAACCTTCCTTAGGGTGTAACGGTGATATAATCAAACGGTTTTTTAAATCGAATAATAATTGTGACCTCCAGAGGTACCACAAGCTAAAAAGGGTGATTTTTCGGACAATCAGGGGCCATAATTCAGGAAATTACATTCCGATAGCCGCAAATATCGAAAGGAACCAAGATCTTTGGGTTACAAACATGCATGTCAAGTTTCATCAAAATCGGTTCAAAATTGTGACCTCTATAGGGTGCACAAGCTAAAAACGTGATTTTTCGTACAATCAGGGGCCATAATCCATGAAGTTTTGATCCGATACATGCCAATATCG
Source organism: Patella depressa (assembly GCA_948474765.1). NCBI lineage: Eukaryota > Metazoa > Mollusca > Gastropoda > Patellidae > Patella > Patella depressa. The sequence continues at coordinate 53,444,916 of OX419715.1, read as the reverse complement.
AAAGGAACCGAGATCTTTTGGGGATAAACCTATATTTCAAGTTTCGTCAAAATCGGATAAGAATTGTGACCTGTAGAGAGTCCACAAACAAATTGTGGACGGACGGACGGACGGACGGACGTCCGGACGGACAGGGGCGACGACATAATACGTCCACATGAAAATGTGGGCGTATAAAAACTAAATAGAACTTGTACAATAAACATGCAGTCATCTATGTTTACATGCATAATAGTAGACAACTGCCTGTTCAATACATCAGTTTAAATAACAGTCTGTCTCAAAGATGAACCTACATGTACATGTATCAACATCAAAAGTCATACAGTGCATCACAACCATCTTACATTTAATGTTCTCATGAATATTACAATTTGAATAAGCTATTTGTACCAATTGGTATTAGTCCAATAACTATTAAAACATTATAAGTTTCCATTTTTTTCTATAATGATTTTATGTCGCACTCTACAGGTCACAATTTTTAATTGTTTTCATCCCAAAGCTCTTGGTTTCTTTCAGGTGCATATCCGACCATAACTTCCTGGATTATGGCCCTAGATTGTACAAATTATAACAGGTGAATAACTTATTTCCAACCATAGCTCATGTCATTGATCACATGATATATGTATAAATGAAAAACTTTTTTCATCATTTTTTCCCATTTTTATTGTCAGGAAGATTGTTAGAAAAATTACCACATCCATTAGAAGCCACATCAACTGTTTATGAATGTGTTACGAAAGAAATGTTCCAAGAAACTGCTGAAAGGTGAGCTGCCTAATAATTATATATATGTTGAATTAGGATACAGACGTTGACAAATCTATTCTTACAAATCTCTAATTACATAAATCAATTTTCAATCAATTTTCAGGCATGACACCATGACACATTAGTTCATGAAGGTAGACCATTTGTACACTGAACACTCCCATAGAGTTACTGAATGTTTTTATCTGATAATGTTACCTTTACAAGTAGGTGTTACAAAATGAGCAGTACATGCAAGTTACAAAATTCATTTTATCCATATACATGCAACGTATTATTTACAAAATATAGTCTGAAACTAAACGAACAACTGAACTTTTTCCTTGCCAGGCTCTCCTGTCCAATATCACTGACATTGAGAAACCAGGCTGGAATACATGTATCTCAAGGAACTTTTTGGCAAACGACGGGGGAGAGATAAATGGGGTTTAACGTCCACTCGACTCAAACTACATGTAGGTCATTTCGGGACTAACACGTTTAATTTCATTTCAATAATTCGCTTGCGCGTAGGGGTCTTTAGCAGTGGGAGGACACCAGAGTGCCCAAAGGCGCCCCTATCTCCATGCTACATACGCTCACACCAGGGATCGAAACCAGGGCCGCAAGCCGGAGGTGTCCGGCCAGCTAGAGGTCGAAGTGCACACTCTAGACCACTAGGCCATCCCAACCCCCAGTAAACGATGGAATCCATCCCAAAATCTCACAGACCAAAGCACGAACATGCAACATATTTTTTACAAAATATATTCTGAAACTTAACATTCAACTTTTTCCTTGCCAGGTTCTCCTCTCCAATACCACCGACATTGGGAACCAGGCTGGAATATCTCAAGGAACTTTTCAGCAAATGACGGAATCTATCCCAAAATCTTACAGACCGAATCAGAAAGAATGAATAATTTCACATGTACCTCAATATGATTGAAGATCTAAAATCACATGCACAAGTCATGTGCTTATGCCATCATGTATATAAATACAGGAGGTACATACATGTATTGGCAAGTTTTGTCAAAAGGTATTTTAATTCAATAATTAACACAAAAAACATGACATATATTTACATATCAACAGATACTTGTAAAAATATGTGGACCTTACTCCGATCCTTAATGTAAATTCCGTCAGGCTTTTCGGGTAGAAATTGTGGAATAAGCTTTATTTTGTTGGTTTTGATGTTATGTTTTGTTTTCAACTTTTTATAATCTCATCGAAATATCAACTGTGATTTTTCACTTTCTTAGAATGACTTAACTATATTTCAGATTTTTCCATCACTTCATGAAGCTATTTCCAAGATAGAGGCCATTATAATGCCAGAAAATCGAACGATGTGCTTATTTTGATTAGTTTTGTTGATGTCAATATATATATTTTTTTTTGGGGGGGGGGGGAAATTTGATTTACTGCCACATACAACTGCGTAAATTGACATACGCCCATCATGCTCCCGCTACTACCAAAACAAGCGTTTACTTTGCCTAACACGCTCCAGTCAAGATCTTACTATCCTCATGGCCAAGCTCTAGCTATGCATAGTGTTCCCTCTCGATCTCGAGGTTAGCAGTCAGACCTCCCATGGCGTACTTTCAAAGCAGAGAACAACCAAAAGTCAAGTTATCAACAACTTTAAGTTTTCTTGATGTTTCCTCTTTTGATATTAAGCTAGACCTGACAGATTGAAATTATGTAACAAACCGAATCGGACTACATGTACCTGCAGAGCACAAGACTTTAGCCTATATAGTAAGTATAATGTCACTCAAACTTGTGGATTGAATCTTTCCTCCAACCTTTCCTGACAACGTAAACACAATTTATCTTAAAAGGTACATGTATAGATCAAAAAGTTTTGATAACTGTAATCAACCAGGACAAGGTAAATACACGTATGTAGATCATACTGACTGGTACCATACATGTATTTCAAAATCTTAGATAAATTTATAGCTCATTCAATCTAAACAGCAAAGTATAAGTAGATGTTGCACGAGTTCTGTAGAATCAAGATATGGCTACTGCAGGGCTATAAAATCAGTTGACTATTGATTTTGCTGTCATCCAATTAAAAGATTGTAGTTTATTAATTTATACAATCGGTAAGCAACTTTAAGCCCAAGTGATGAATCACAAATTTATGTGAAAAATGATAAAACTATTCCTTTGCATAGCCATGTAACATGTTTATAATCATGCATACAGTTAGATTTTCCTCAGCAAGTGGAGTTAAAAATTTAATGGGATGGGTACACACCTTTTATCAATACTTTTAGATCTCAATTTGAGACTAACATCTGACAAAGATTCATTTCATAGGTATGGGCCTAAACCATAATCTCTGATCATTTTGGGATAAATAAATCTTAACATATAGCCCAGGGCTTGACAAAAAGCTCTTATAAATAAACTTGATAGTCTGATAAGAGAAATATAACCTTGTCAGATAAAAGGTACATCTATGATTTTCTTGCCAGACTGGCTACCCTAGTCTTAACCTAGAGCAATTAGTCATTTGGTCTTGTTAATTTATTAATGGACATCAACTATCATAATCTAGGCCAGCTTTGTCTTGACATTAATATACAGAATTTTTTTTTCAATACAAAAGTAGGGGGCAAAATTGTTCCCAGACATTGTTTGGTGGGTTTTACATTTAGGTTGATACTTGTATCTAGTGAGTAACACATTGGCTCGCTACGCTGGCGGATTTCAACCAATATCAAGTGATTTGAAAAGAGAATAGAAACGGAAACGACTGAATGTAAATCAGTTTATATACATTCATATTACCTTTCTGAAATGCGTTGCGACCTTGTGTCAATATCTACATGTAATTCCAAAGTATTAGGGATGTGTATAATTACATTCAATCGTTTCTGTTTTTAACTGTAGAGGACGACGCCAACTCTCATGAGGTAGGTCTAAAGTAGGTAGAGACAAGTAGTCGGAGAACATCAGAACTGGGATCTCAGCGATGCACTAGGGGTTCAGATGGTAGATAGATTATATAGAGTAGCAACCCCTACAACCAGAGAAGACAGACGAACTCTGGTGGTGATAGACAAATTTATTGTTAAATGTTTCAGACAAAGGTGTCCTTCTTCAGTAATGAAAAAATGTGCAAGACGTGCGGTATTTATAGGATGAGTGATTGTGACATAAGAACATTTATGATTAGTAGTGATTAATCCTAATCAGCTAGGAATGATCAGGATTATTCAAGATTCTTAGATGATTTTAAGAAGATTAGTTGTTGGCCGAGTGAATGTAATTTTAGGTTTGATCAAAAGCAAGAGAAGGATATCATAAATACCGCACGGATCGCAGTGACAGAGTAGAATGGTACACATATGTTAAGAGAAAAAATAAAAACAAACATATAAACAAAACAGTTATGATATTAGTGTTTAAAAACAGTTCATTGCTATTCTTAAAAGCAGGTGCTGTATTTATCGAGTATGGTGTTGAAACAGAGTGAGATTGTGATATGCCGGTGCTATCACATCATGGTCAGATATATTCAAAGAAGGGCTGATACTAGCATCTCTTCTGGCTGAATCGTTGGTATCGGTGATGGGTGAGAAAATATTGTTGGGTGCTATACTGGAAAGGTATTCTTCAAAGTCCACAGCGATTTCTGCACTAAGAAACATCCGACTGATGGTGATCGCTGTGACTTCGGTGGAACCCACTCGCTCGGTTTTTCCGGGACACATGATGGTGTGTCGGTTGGAAATTTACTAAGTGAGCGGTCCATCATAGATTTATACTTGACTTCTTTAATTTTCATGGCAGTATAGTAGTGGTCTTTTTTGAGATGTCAATATAAGTTAGAGCGCCACTTATATCGGCAGTTGCATTTGTGGCAATGATGGATCTTGATAGTGTTATCCAAGAATATGTGTTTATCAAGAGTGGTCGTTTATCCCTCCTGGTTGGCTTTTGCCTAAAAATTGAATGAGGCTTTCTTTGTGTCTAAGTCGTTTGTTTAATTTCTGTGATGTCGTGGTTAGAATGGAAATAGTTGCTGACCAGTGTTTCTTTGTTTCTTCTAATGTCGCTGAAGAGGTTAGGAAATCTTTTTTTACAATTATCACTGGTTTGACCAATGTATTGTTTGCCGCAAAAGGAGCAAATGATAGCGTAAAAGACATAAGGGGTTAGGCAATTTAAGTGTTCCCTGATGGTAATTTTAATCAGTTATGTTCGGCGAAATATGCCAGTAGTCTTGATGGCATGACAATCTCTATAGTGCCTGGCTATTCCATTCTACATGCAATATAAATTGCACATACTCTCCAGATAAGAGGTCACCGTTTGACATGACTTGCTGAATATGTATAGCCTCATTATTCAAATCCACTGTTACAAATGGTGCCGAAATGCATTATGGTACACGATTCGTGTACCAATGGTAAAATGTTTATTTTGTCTTAAATATTGGATATCAGAAGCAGAAGCCCATCTTCACTGAAAGATCTCAACATGAATGTTGATTTAATTGACAAATAATTTGTGTTTTCAATGTCGAAGAATTTGGATGATATTGATCGAGTGAGAGACCTAATTACATAAAGCACCTCTCAATAATACATAGGTGGGTACTTGGTTTTGCAATAATTCTCGGTGAATATTAGGTTGTTCTGAAAATTATATTTTTCAATATTAATTTATTTTCTTTTATCAATGCTTCTTCAGTTTAATATTAAGGTGTCCAGGTCTTTTAATTTTATTCTTTTAGGCCTATAATAACGCCTGAATAAATAGCAATAAAACAACTCGATCGGATTTGGATCGATAACAAAAAAAAGGGAAAAATTGACAACCAGAGAGAGCCACGTGACCCGGTTGAAGACATTTCGGCAAGATCAAAGAAATAAGTACACACCTGGTGAATAACCCCATTGTGCTAATTAGATAATAGTCAACAAGATGGATGCAATAGACAGAATATCCAGCTCTAATTGCTACTTGACAAATAGCTTCCGATTGCTAATAAGTAGCCTTTAATTAGAAGTAACACAAACTATATTTAAAGGAGCTAAGTCTTTAACTCAATATCATCCAAAATCTTCAACATTGAAAATACGAATTATTTGTCAATTTAAATCAAAATTGATGATGTGATCTTACCGGATAAAGATGGGCTTCTGATATCCAATATTTAAGACAAAATAAATATTTTACCATTGGTACACGAATCGTGTACCATAATGCGTTTCAGCCCCAGTTCTAGCAAGAGACTCGAGGAACGAGGCTAGAAACATTGTACCAAATCAAACGGCACATGTAGACTGGAATAACTAGACGCTAAACAAAATGCCTTCGGTTGACACTGCTGGTTTATTTCCCCGAACATAACTGATTTGAAATTAGAGTAAAAACGGAAACCATTGAATGCAAATCAGTTTACATACATTCATATTACAGTATTATATGCGTTGCGACCCACTTGAGTCAATTTCAAGGTCCCAAATGTTAGCGATTTAGCTCCTTTAAGAGCACGTCGACCAGTATGGCGGAGGAGTCAGGGGTTTCACATGTAAAAAAAAAAAGAAGAAGAAGAAAAAACATTGACAGTATCTGGTCACACTTGACAAGCTAAATTACTGTAATCGGCGCGTACTAAGACAAATATTTATAATTACCTGTCTAATACAGTTATCCAAGATTCAAATGTCCATTTCGGCTTCTGTTTTTCAGATATTGAAAGGGGACACACGTCAATTTCAGTCACACCCAAACACCCCAAACCTGTCTGAGATTTAACGAGTTATTCAATGGACTTCCCACAGTGCGCGCAGAATGATGACGTCATTTTCAATCTTCGCACCTGAGCAATGTTGTCACCATAACACAGATCTTTTAGCGATCACATATCTATGTCGTATCGAAAAGGATGTGAAAAATAGTAAAATAGGTGAAACGAAGTGATTTATTTCACAAATAGAATGCAGGTTCTGAATAGATTTAAAGCTGTTTACTGCGTAGTCAGAATTATCCAGTGACCAGAGATACCCAAAAACGTTTCAACTTCGCTTCGACTTGACCAAACAAGACCATGGTATATAAATAAATAAATATCCGTAAGGTAAACCGTGATGGGGAAAATGTAGCATATATTATGTATTTTTTCGTATACTTTTATATTGGCAAAAAATATGGCAACGCAGTCGGTAAATTATGGGTAATTGTCCACTCTACACTCCATTTTTAACGCCGGCATGTAGGCCTATATTGAATTCTTTACTCGACACCATGACCAGCTACTACAAATTATACAATGATTGAATGAAATCCTACTAACACACGATTGTGTTTGTGACCCGATACAGTGATACGATAATGATACAAAACAGGATAAAATGTCAAATGAGTAACATAAATTTTGGCACTAGGTCTCAATTTAACCTCAAATATAATAAAAGAATAATAATGTAGAGCTCAGTAGCCGATCTGGAAGCTGTGATTACTGTGAATATGGTGGGGGGAGGGGACTATGGTGCCATCCACAATGCCACCCCACTCCAATTAATGCAATGTCATGAAAAAACATGGCAATATAATGTCTAAAATCATGCCCGTAGCTAGGGGGGAAGATGAGAAGCTGCCTTCCCAGGAGCAAATCGGGCACTCAATGGGTGCCTCTACCCAACGGGGAAATAATCGGTTAGGCCTACCCCAATGGACACCTTTGACACCTTTTCCATTGGACGCAATATGAAAACAACCACCATTGTGTCCATCTTGCGGCCCCCACACCCCGCTAGCTACAGGCCTGAAAATGGGGGGGGGGGGAAATTAGGGTGCCATCCACAATGCGACCCCACTCTGGAATGTATGTCAGGCAAAAACATGGCAATACCGTATGTCTAAAATAACAATTTAAGCTCCCTTGTAGGTCTAGTTGTTTGCCAATCAGTATCTTGCTGGAAAGCAGTTTTTTTCAAGTTAATATATGACATTAAATTTATCATTGTTATTGGGGGGGGGCCTACCCCCTGATTATGGGCCAATCCTGATAATATTTTGGAGAATAAAACTGCTTAGTTTTGTGTTAAAAATCCCTTAAAAACCTATACCTTAGGGCCAAGCAACTAACTCAACATAATATGCAAATGTTTTCAAACAATTTATATCAGTCGGTCTTGATCTGGAAATGGAGACCGGTGTACCAAGCTGTATTTATGCGGTGCAACCAGACTTATTTTATGAAAATAATCTGTAGGTGAAATTTACCTTTTGTTGTCAAGTACAGCACATGAGTCATTCATTGTATAGACCTCTAAAAAAACGGGATCGATTATCAGGTCACCCAACGAAAAAATTTACCTGCAATCTTAAAAGGGTTACGTGTATGGATAAGCAGTTTTGACATTCACATCCAAACAAATTAATTATTCTGGATATGTTCGATCATAATGCTTGTTCGTTCCTCTGTTAATAGGTTAATAGTGTGATTTGAAAATATAAATCATATAAAGCAGACATCTAAGAAATGTGCCACAATTATATACGTTTCCATGTTTATTCACACATTTATTATACAAGCACTGGAAAAGTCTTATTCTGTACACATCTCATTATACTTTTATTTATTTAAATACTCTATATCAAATGCAGTTTTTATACGCCCACATTTTCATGTGGACGTATATTGTCGTCGCCCCTGTTCGTCCGTCCGTCCGGACGTCCGTCCATCCACAATTGTTTGTGAACAGTCTACAGGTCACAATTTTTATCCGATTTCAATGAAACTTAAAATATAGGTTTATCACCCTAAGATCTCGGTTCCTTTTGATATTGGCATGTATCGGACCGTAACTTCATGGGTTATGGCCCCTGATTGTACGAAAAATCACATTTTTTAGCTTGTGAACAGTGTAGAGGTCACAATTTTGAACCGATTTGGATGAAACTTGAAATGCATGTTTATAAACCAAAGATCTTGGTTCCTTTCGATATTTGCGCCAATTGGATCGTAACTTCCTGAATTATGGCCCCTGATTGTCCTAAAAATCGCCCTTTTTAGCTTGTGGTCCCTCTGGAGGTCAAAATTGTTATCCGATTTAAAAAAACGTTTGATTATATCACCGTTCCATGGTTATGAAGGTTGAGTTCGAATTTTGTGAAAACCGGACCAAAATTGATGGACAAAATGGCCGATGTTTGTACGCGAATAGTGTGAAAATATGTTATATCAAGGTTGTGAACAGTGTAGAGGTCATAATTTTAAACCGATTTGGATAAAACTTGAAATGCATGTTTATAACCCAAAGACCTTGGTTCCTTTCGATATTTGCGCCAATCGGATCGTAACTTCCTGAATTATGGCCCCTGATTGTCCGAAAAATCGCCCTTTTTAGCTTGTGGTCCCTCTGGAGGTCAAAATTGTTATCCGATTTAAAAAAACGTTTGATTATATCACCGTTCCATGGTTATGAAGGTTGAGTTCGAATTTCGTGAAAATCGGACCAAAATTGACGGACAAAATGGCCGCCATTTGTACACGAATAGTGTGAAAATAAGTTATATCAAGGTTGTGGACCTTATAGAGGTCACAATTTTGAACCGATTGGGATGAAACGTGACATGTATGTTTATAACCGAAAGATCTTGGTTCCTTTCGATATTTGCGCCAATCGGATCGTAACTTCCTGAATTATGGCCCCTGATTGTCCGAAAAATTGCCCTTTTTAGCTTGTGTTCCCTCTGGAGGTCAAAATTGTTATCCGATTTAAAAAAACGTTTGATTATATCACCGTTCCATGGTTTTGAAGGTTGAATTTGAATTTCGTGAAAATCGAACCAAAATTGACAGACAAAATGGCCGCCGTTTGTACGCAAATAGTGTGAAAATATGTTATATCAAGGTTGTGGACCTTATAGAGGTCACAATTTTGAACCAATTTTGATGAAACTTGACATGTATGTTTATAACCCAAAGATCTTGGTTCCTTTCGATATTTGCGCCCATCGGATCGTAACTTCCTGAATTATGGCCCCCTGATTGTCCAAAAAATCGCCCTTTTTAGCTTGTGGTCCCTCTGGAGGTCAAAATTGTTATCCGATTTAAAAAAAACGTTTCATTATATCACCGTTACATGGTTATGAAGGTTGAATTTGAATTTCGTGAAAATCGGACCAAAATTGACGGACGAAATGGCCGCCGTTTGTACGCAAATAGTGTGAAAATATGTTATATCAAGGTTGTGGACCTTATAGAGGTCACAATTTTGAACCAATTTTGATGAAACTTGACATGTATGTTTATAACCCACAGATCTTGGTTCCTTTCGATATTTGCGCCCATCGGATCGTAACTTCCTGAATTATGGCCCCTGATTGTCAAAAAAATTCGCCCTTTTTAGCTTGTGGTCCCTCTGGAGGTCAAAATTGTTATCCAATTTAAAAAACTGTTTGATTATATCACCATTTCATGCTTATGAAGGTTGAGAATGAATTTTGTGAAAACCAGACCAAAATTGATGGACAAAATGGCCGCTGTTTGTACGCGAATAGTGTGAAAATATGTTATATAAAGGTTGTGGACCTTATAAAGGTCACAATTTTGAACCGATTTTGATGAAACTTGACATGTATGTTTATAACCCAAAGATCTTGGTTCCTTTCGATATTTGCGCCCATCTGGTCATTACTTCCTGAATTATGTCCCCTGATTGTACGAAAAATCACCCTTTTTAGCTTGTTGTGCCTCTGGAGGTCACAATTATTATCTGATTTAAAAAAAAACGTTATAAAAACCAAACTAATTCTAATGATTTTCTGATAATTCCTTAATATGCGACAACTCTTGTTGACTGCCCGGACGATTTGGCTGCTGTGTGGGCGTATGTTTTGTTGCCTGGCAACCTATTTTTAAAATAATACTTAATTTAGACCAACTAAACCTTAAAAATTAAGATAGGATTAGGGTTGTCTTAAATCACACATACTGCATACACCAGCACCACAAATGTCCACTTGAGTTAAATATATATTATTTCAGTATTGGGTAATGTTGATAATGTCTTGTTATATTTTACTTCTAGCATCAGTACAGGATGCTGGCAGTGTTCAATCTTGTAGATGTTGTTAGTATTGGATGATGCTCTGGTATGCCCTCTTGAATTAAAGTAATGGTATGGTCCAGGTGTCAACCCATACTCCTGCAGTGTTTCATTTGATTAGACCTTATACCACTCATACTCGCCACAAATCTCTCTTCCAAATTATGACTGGTTAACAGTCTGATCAACAACCAATGCATTACTACGTAATAAAATCTGTCAGGATTAATCAGAACTCTAAGTATGTTGTGGTAAAGTTTCTGGTGACAATTGCGGCTACATTACATCATAACGCAAGAAATGTATTACGCTCAATTAACTAGTGCTGAACACAATATATGAGAGAAACTAATAATTGGGTGATAAATGAAGCTATCTAAAATAGCTACAATATAAACATTGGATACGGTAGTCGTCCTGCACATAGGATATTTTTATCATCCTTTGGACCACACAGCATTCAAAAAATATTTTTACCATCTTTTAATGCATTTAATCAACTGTCCGAGAAGGGCTAGCTGTCATGTAACATATTGTGTTTCAACAAATTGGATTGAAATACGGCATGTGCTTTTTCGATAAAATAAAATACAAATAGACACATTTATATAGAATTTATATTGGAGATTTGAGTCTAAGAATTTTTGTTCCAATAGCGAGTTTAGGCAATTGCTAAATATACTGATGCCATTATCTATTTTTTGCTCCCGATGCATCCAATGGTAAAAAATTTCTTCAATCAGCAATAACACTGGTCTCAAAAGGTCACCCCATTAAGCCACCAGTTATGAAAATTTCCTTTTTTAATGTCTTAGGAGAGATTTGATTTGACGATGAAGATGGACACACTGTCAAAAACTCAATATTTTAGTCACAGTACAGCAATGGTTAAAGATGGAATTCTTAGGCTATTGCTTCAGGAATATGATGTCAACCTGACATTTCTTTGCGTCTTTTACTCTTCATCATGTGATCATGTGTGTACCATGAAATAGTGATTTGCAACATTTCCATTCTTTCAAATTATGTATTTTATGTTTGAGAGAATTGATCTGTGGTGCATTCACTCAATCATGAACACATGTTATCGTAGCGATCTGATGTTGTTACATTCAGATTATAAATCTTATCTCTTAAACAAAATATACAATCATCCATTTAAAAAATGTGATCTCAGAATGCACCATTTCTACTTAAATTATCTTTTTTTGAGAACAGAAACATATGTGCTTTGACATTTGAGATTGCCAGGAATTATGAACTTTTCGATACAATTACTCCAAGTTACAAATGGTATAGTTCAAGACAGCTACAATTACATTGATGAGAACCTTTCAATCTTTTATGGCACGCTTATCAGGCTTTCAAATTTAAAAAGAAATTTCTGTTCGAAATGGCCAATAACCCATTTTAACAATCCAACAGTTATGTTTTTTTAGGAAGCATCTATCAATCAAATTGTTTATCACTCTGCATAAGCTAAGCAGAAAATGCTCAGCATCAGTCTTTTCTCAAGATTTAACAAAACTACACACCCCTTTGAAAATCATAAAACCAAACTTGCTCTGTATGTGTACAATCCAGTGAGTGTTTTCCATACGAGTTAGTTAGTCCTCTGATTCCTCTTCATTCCTTGTGGAACATAGGGCTGCTATCTCTCTCTATTTTGGGCTGTTCTTTTTACCTCATTACAGGGTTTGCCAATACTTTCCAGTTCTTTGGTTCTTTATCTTGACTAGCTATGTACTGGGTGCCCTTGTTTTCTGTGTCCCGGTTTGGTGGTTTCCTCCAAGTATGACCAATCCATTGCCATGCTGTCCCTTAAGCTGTTGGGTTGATGTTTCCTGACTTGTGCGTTCCATAAGTTGGTTGTTTGTTATTTTCTTTGGCCACCAAACTTTGCAGATCTGTCTCAAGCATTTGTTGGAGACAACCTGAATTTTTTGTTGTAGTCCTGTCGTTAGTCTCCAAGTTTCACATCCGTAGAAGAGTACTGACTTCACATTGGTGTAAATAATCTAATCTTGGTGTTTTCACTTTGTGCATTTGATTTCCATACTGGCTTTAGCATTACGAAGGCTTGACAGGTTTGCTTATTCTGGCTTTGATGTCTTCGTCTGAACTGCCAGTCTTACTAATTATGCTTCCTAAGTATGTAAATTGTTCCACGATATCATCCACTTTTTCTGGTTTTTACTTTCATGTTTTTGGGGTTTTTTGTTGTTGATTTTTCCTATTTCCTCTAATCTGTTGGTTTTCTCTCTGTCTTTTATCGGGTGAGACAATATTGCAAGGTCATCCATGAAATCTAGGTCTTCCAGTCTCTTTACCATATTCGATTGAATTCCTCTTGGTTTATCAATCACTATTAGGAATAATGTGGGTGAGAGTAAGCATCCTTGTTTTACCCCGGTTTTTACTTGGAATGGTTCAGTGAGAGTTGTTTCATGTATCACTTGTACTGAGAAATGTTTACAATTTTTGATGGTATTCCATAATGCCTCATTAGTTACCACATTCCATCTCTATTGATACTGTCAAAGGCTTTTTCAAAGTCTATAAAATTTATGTATAGTGCTGATTGCCATTCGACTGATTGTTCCACTATTATTCTGACTCTGAGTGTAGTAATTTGGTCAGTGCAGCTTCTTCTGGATCTGAAACATGTCATATTTTTTTTATAATCAGAGTTATTGTTTTCTTAACTCTCATTCAATCATATTGCTTAAACCAGTGGTTCCCAACCTGTGGCACGTGTACCACTAGTGGTACGTGAGGGCACGCAAGGTGGTACAAGAGCACTTTCGGGGTCATGAAGGATTTTTAGGATGGTAAACCCATGAAATTAAGCGCAAGATCTTCTATACAATCACAGTATCAAACACACTTTTAGCATGTCGGATTTGAGTCTTGTTCTGCATTCAGTTCATGGCATGTTAGCTGAAGTTATGAAATTTTGACTGCAATATTTAGGTGAGATAATGTTGCAGGTCATATTTTCTTGTTACAAACTCCAATGTCAAAATATGACTTGTAACATGATTAAGGTACTAATTGCTGATTAGTTGAAACTTGAACAGGATTTCATGTCTATAATTATGAGTCCAATGCTAGGGATAGAAGACACCAGAATGAATTAGTCTCCTGAATAAAGTAAACATTAGAAACCAGATCTATCATGGGGCTGTCTTCAATCATTCACTCCATTTAAAGGGACAATCCCGATAAGAACAGAGTCTCAAAAATTAAAGTCCGAGCATTTATGAAATTTATGTACCAAAATATAGAGGCATGGTGTATTTGCATTGTCTCAAAATTTCAGCTCAAAATATTGAGTCGTTTTGACGTTAACGTGGACACTGCTTATCCGGACACGTAACCCTTTTAAGATTTAGGGTCAATTTTTTCATTGGGTGACCTGATAATCTATTCTCGTTTCTTGAGAGGTCTATACAGTGAATGACCCATATACTGCACTTGATAACAAAAGGTAAATTCCACCTACATATTATTTTCATAGAAAAAAGTCTGGTTTTATCCAGATACTGTATAATACAACGGTCTCCATTTCCAGATGAAGACTGTCATGTTTAAGTTATTTACAAGCATATCACAAATATCGGGTTAGTTGGTCGGCCTTAGGTAATGAGTTTTAAGAGATTTTAACACAAAATTAAGCAGTTTTATTCCCCAAAAAGTTATCAGGATTGGCCCTTTAACTAATGAATGTAATGAATCAGTTTTGTTTCATCAATTTATTACCATCATACAAGAAGCACTTACTGTCATTCAACATATAATGCCCAAGCATTATTTTTATAACATATCAGTGATCAGCCTTATATAGCATAAAACTGTAAATTTTATCCACAGATTGGAGCATGTAACGCGAGACATACATATTGATATATTCTCCCCATTTTTATGACATTGTTTTATCTGATTAGTACTTTCGTAGGCTTTATATACAATCCTTTATACTAACAACACATATCACTCATGACTGGTTTGATTTGATTAAAGCCATCAAATTTCAATTTCTAATAACACTTTCTCATCGTAAAATTTTACGCACAAACTCCTGTACAAGTTTAAGATAACTCTGTTCCTGATTGTTAGTAAAAGCTGTTTGTGAAATTGAACGATTGAGTGTAGTAGATTTTGGACTCGATTGATTACTGGACCCTGGGGACACAGGTCCGCCTCTTCTCATGTATCGTACCATGCTTGATAAGAAGGAGTTCTGGAATAGATTAAGGATAAAATAATTAATTGTCATATTTTTTCTAATTTCATTTCATTTCGTCTTATTTGCATATTAGAATTTATTTTTTCAAGGTTGTAATTGAAATCCCATTAATGTTGGCATATATTTCGAAAAATATTACTGTCACTTTTTGATAAGCCCATTAGCATAGACAACTTTGCTTATGGGATTTTATATATGCTTCAACGTAAGATTTCATCTTAGCCAATTACCGTTCATCATTCGCATTCTTATATTAACCCGTTTAGTATAAAATATTTACTGACTCATAAAAGAAATGGTATGTACAATCTGATTAAAATACAGATCTATATTTTGTTTCAATGTTTTTATACAACATAAAGATCTGATTGGTTCTAGTGGGAGGTAGCATCAGGGGTCATACAAGTGACTTTTGACCCGCTCACCTCAAACATTTGATTTACCAATCAACATTGATGTTTCTAGTGGGATACAAAATGTTTCTTTGGCTAATCTCTCAAATATACCAAAACGCAGCTTAAATAACAACTCTTCCAGATCCTATTGTAGTAAAGACAAAATGAAACGAAATAGGATCTGTGTTTTAGTCACCTTGCTGAATGTAGACTGCGAGAAACTTGTTAAACAGGAAGTACTAGAGTCTCGTAGTCACAATGAGCAAGGCACATCGCGATCAATATTACAAGCAGAATTTAGCCGAATTTTGAAACATATTTTCAAGGTTTGAAAATATGCATTTGAGATATATTTTAAATCTTATGTATGTGGGGAGCATAGATACTTCTGGACATCGGTATAGCTTGGATTCTTGCCATAATGCAGAAATATTTCTATACAAAGCAATCGAGAAGGATCTGGTCATGTCAATGAACAACAGCAGCAGTGAGATAGTGAAGCTTGGGTGAATAATGAAACACTTACCAATTCTGTTCCAAGTTCCCGTTTTAGCAGCTGTTTTTCTCGTGATGATAAATTTGGATCTTTTAAATATCGACAGGATTGGGACATCAATATATATAGGGAATTCTCCATCACAAATATCACATTATTTCTGTAAAAACAAACAATATTCAAATAAAAAATACAATCATATTTTTCACATACTTACTAGAAGTACCTGTATATAAATCTCTAGTTTTCATATTCTAGATGAATTTTATTGGTTAGTTAAAAAGGATGGAAAGGAAAGGGTTGGGCAATAAACAAACATTTTCCAAGAGATGGACAGAGAACCAGCTAAAAATACTAGAATGGGGTCATTATTCAGGAAGTTAAGATTCGATATGTGTGAATATTAAAAGGAGAGAGATAAATTGGGTTTGACAGCCACTTGACACCAACCAGGTCATATTTGGACTCCCATGGTTTTTTATTTCAATAATTTGCTTGCATCGTAAGGGTCCTTAGCAGTGGAAGGAAAACAGAGTTGGAGGAAAACTGAGGTTGGACAGGCAACTCTAACCCGGAAAACGAAACCATGAGTTGACTCATTGACAGACAGTGCTAACTATTCGGCCATTCAACTCCCCTAATATTGAAAGGAACCAAGATCTTTGGGATATAATAAAAATATTTGAGAACAGGGGAGTGGCCATTTTGACGGAAAGTTTTTGTCCAATTTTCACAACATTTGAACTCAAATGTAATTGCTAAGCTAAAAACAAGATTTTTCTGTAATAATAATAATATAATAATAATAAATTATGAATTTTTAGAGCACAATTCTTTCCAGTAAACTGCTCAAGAGTGCTAGTCATATATTTGCTTGTAGATTGATGTCTTTAGCTGTGTTTTAAAAGTGTAGTAGTTTAAATCTATAATGTATATTGGTCTTGACAAAATATAATCATTTGTGTAGGTGTTAACTTGTGTTTTCATGCAAATTTGCTGAAAATGTTTACTTTCGATAGAAACATGCTTGTTACCTCTTACAAAAAACTTTCCAACAAAATCAATCAAAACTTTCCAATAAACATTTGCTAGAACGAGGTAATTTTTGTCACTAAAAATGATATTCAGCAGATTACTTACTTAGATATAAATTGAAGAGTGTCTGAGTCAGGTGACTTATGTGGTGATCCACCTTTCGGATCAATCTGAAATTAAATCATTTCATCTTAACTTACGGAAACTATGGCAGGGCCAAACATCCTTAAACAGATTATGTCATTTCAATGTTCATGGTGGTTCATAAAATATGGTTATCATTCTAAAGATTCAATTAAGAGTGGTTTGCCTTGTCAAGATATGTCAGTACTGATTCTGTTACAAAACTCATAATATACTTAAAGAATTTGCCACAAAAATATAGCTTCCCTGAAGTCTAATGGGCCAGTCTAGAAAATTATTGTATGTTCCAGAATGTTTCTTACATCTTTTATATAATCATTTAATGTCAATTTCCTCATTAAATATGCCCACATTTTGCAGGAGCTGGATAGAGAAAACAACAGCTTTTTCATACAAGCAGCAGGATTGGTCCGTTTTTTACGAAATTAGAACTCAACTATTATCAGGCATAAACATTATGCACTAGAGGGTTCACAAGCCAATATCCTGATTTTTTCGTACAATCAGGGGACATAATCCAGGAAGTTACAGTCTGATATGCACAAATATAAAGATCATTAGGATATAAACACATGTTATAAATTTCATCAAAATCGGATCCACAACCTCGATATTACATACTTAATGGGGATGCTCGATTCACAGTTCCACAATTGAATTCCGAAACCGGTGTCAATCGAGTGAAAAGGAGAATTTTGGAGTACAACGCATGTGCCGACTGCATAAAAAATATCTCAACCAATCATGACAGCTGAAACATAATTTTTGCTTAGAATACGTCACAATTCTACTCACTCCACCTCAGCTGTCGGGACTGGCAGAACTGTGACAGTACTGAATTCCGTGTCACTCGATTGCAATTCTGTCAATTTAGGACGTTCTGGACTGTGAATTGAGCATCCCCTAACAGAACACTATTTGCTTACAGGAAGTGGCCATTTTGTTCGGCATTTTCTATTAAATTTTCCAAATATTTGATCCCCACACGTCCTATGCATGTAATGGTGATATATTTAAACGTTTTTTTATAAACGGATAAAAAGAGGATTTAACAAGCTAAAAACATGATTTTTCACAATCAGGGGCCATAATCCAGGAAGTCAAAGTCCAATATGTGTGAATATCAACTGGATTTTAAACATACAATGTAATTTCAAGTTTCATCAAAATAGGATAAAAATTGTGACCTCTACAGTGTCCACTAGCTAAAAAGTTTCTCGTACAATCAGGAGCCATAATCCGTGTTACAGTCTGAAACATGTCAGTTTCGAAAGGAACCGAGATCTTTGGAATATAAAACTGTATTTCAAGTTTCGTCAAAATCGGATAAAAATTGTGACCTGAAGTTGAGTCCACAAACAGGCAGACAGGGGTGACAACAATATGTCCACATGAAAATATCAGTTCAACTGTTTTGGTTTGCAATTGTTAGCAAATCCTCTCTTTTATACATAGATTTAGAGCAATCTGATTTTAGAAAAATAAAGAAATAAATTATACCAGTTTAAATGAAAATAAAGAAAGAATAAGTAAAATATTATACCATCATGCTATATATTTTTGCCTTTGATCATAAAAAAAATGAAGTTGGAGAAAGATATCCTTACCTTAGTAAGAAGTCTAAAACAGGAAGTTATACAGGATATTAACATGCCAAATGTTGGAGCTGTTTCTTGATCTATAGATGGTGTACAGAAACCCATTCCTAATAATGGCTCATATTCACTTATATCCATACTCTTCAAATAAACAATAAAAGAACAGTGATTTACTCGGATTTAAAAAAAAAAAAAAAAAAAAAAGCCTACGGTAAAATAGATAACATCATTAAATACTTGCACATTACCTTTTTCTAGCAAATCAAATTAACCAGCGATGAAAATGCTCATTATCGAACTTAGTCAAGGAATGGACGTATTGAAACTGTACACCAAGTTTCATCACTCTTACTCAATTAGAACCTGAGTTACCATGTCCCAAAGCATTGCCAAATCAATTTGCTTTCATCTACCTAAGCAGAAAATGCTCATCTTCAAACTCCATCAAGGCATTCACCTACACCAAGTTTGAACATCTCAGCTCAATTAGATGCAGACAGAACCATTTTAATCTTCAAAAGGCGTTTGTCAATAAAATCTCTTATCTAATTTCTAATTACCTGATCTAATAAAACTTCACATAAATCCGGAGTAAATTGCTTTAATGCTGCTAAACTTCTACCAATTATATTCAACATCCTGTAAAAGTATTATATTGTATTTCAAATTTACGTAAAGGTCCATATGCACTACATTTAGTTTACCTAAGCCCATGTGAATATTTCATTTCTCATTTATAACGATTCACTTTGTCAACTTAAGATTTAAATACTACAGATTATCTAAAAGGTATTTTTAATAAAGATAGGCTGTGAGGCAATGAAACATACACCCTCAGCAGTGAGGTATTAATAATTTGACAGTAGTAACTCTGAACATGAACAAATTGTGGACTTACTTTTTACTGAATGGGCAAAGTTGAACGAAAAAATGGTTATGTACAGAACATGTAGACAGAATGTAGCTATGCTGTAAATTTAGAACTTTGTAATTGTACAGACCTGCTGCATGAAACTTTTTGCCATTTATAAGAGCTATTATAACATAATATTTAACTTGATCTTACCTTTGTTGAACCTGCACTAATTGTGTACTAGGATGATCCACATCTTCTGTTGATGTTTGTTGCTGGAGCAAGGGAGATGACTGTAGAGATGTTTGTATTTTATTCTTTCTTTCACTCATTCCTCTTTGTGCCTTTAATTAAAAGTTTAAGTTCTTTAAAGGGACAATAACACTCTTGCGGGCTTGGCAGCTCCAGATAATAAAAAATAGCCTTATTCTAAGAACTAGACGTTTAAGTATCCAACCTGTTGTGTAAATTATCCATTACATGCTATTTTATCATCAATTAATTGGAATATTGTAAAATAATACCATTTGTTGACCAAGATAAAGATTGGGACATATTATTCAGTATTGAGCCTTTAAAGAGCACATAATATGGACGACATTTCTTATAGCTATGTGTAGCCAATGGTTACTATATCTACTTTACGGAAAGTTCACACCAATCACTTTGAAATTAATTCGGCTATCGTCCCTCAAATTCACAAAAATAGATTTCCCGTAAAAACAACTTTGCCAATTATCGAAAATACTCTTAATCCCCTCTGACGCCAGTGACGTCACAGTGACCGAATGTCTATTCCTTAACTACCTATATACAGCCTGCGTGTGTACTCATTAACGCCTGACTGATTCCTTAATCCCCTAATTAAATAAAACAATTGACTATGAAATAATTTGGGATATCAAGTATTACTGGGTTATCCAAATTACTGGCAACTATGCTAATTGCGTGGGTCCTCTTCATTTCTTTCGCAGCCTATCTAAACAAAGGATGCTTAAATGGATCTACTGTACTTTAAATGGGAATTATACCGTCAATAGAGGCTTGTCAACTGGTAGTGTGTATTGATAGTGCTATATGTACAAGCAGTGATATATTGTATAGATAAAGTATATAATATTATCTGTAGTGCCTGTGACGTCACCAGCCAAACAACCAGATTAAGGTAGTAATTGAAATATTGAAAAGCGTTTTGGCGTGTTGGATATTATTAATTATAATCAAATTTGTGTGAATTTTCCGTAAAATGGAAATAGTAACCACAGGCTATACTTATATGAAGTTTCGACTTATCATCTTACGTGGTCTTTAAACTAAAATTTGAAATACATCAAGAAAAGTAGGTCTACCCATATTATTAATTTCAAAATCAAATTACATAAACAATAAGGATTTTTAATCTTTTTGTAGAAACAAAGGATGGGGATGAGGGGGATATGAGTTTAATGTCCACTCAACACAAACTAGATCGTTTTGGGACTAATATGTATTAATTTCAGTAATCATCTTGGGCGAAACTGAAGGACTTAAAGAAAAGCCTTGGAACAATACAACAATAGTTGACTCAATAATGACAACCCTCTGATCAAAAGTGTACATGACGGTTAGATCACCTACCCACCAACACCCCTTTCCACAATATACTATTTTGTTCACATACCACTACCACACGACATAGCATTAACTTGACTGATTATTAGTGATCTAGACACTTAATTTAAGCTCATTATCCCCCATATTCTATAATTTCCAGATTATTTTGGATAAAATGATGCATGTGGAAAGTTAGACGCTGTTGGTTCAAATTTAAAGAATACATAAACCATCTGCTTTGGGTATTTGACAAGCCCAGAGGTATTTCTTGGCCAACATACATGTATCCAACTTAATTCCTATAATATCACAGTTATTGGCAGACTAACAAAACATCAAAAAATTGTCAAAATTTTCATGTCTATCAATGTTGGATTTAAACACTTTAATAAAGAATGTCAGTTGCAAGGTTGAACAGTCAAAATGTAAATGATACTAGTAAATATCAAAATACTCTGAATTATGCAGTTCCTACTTTAATCAACAGTATCACTAATTTTAAAAACTTAAAATGCAAATTCTATTTTGTTTTATTTTCAATAGTTCAAAAGTTTGTTTTACAACAAATCCCATGTGTTTAAGAATGCCTTGAGAACTCTATCCTGCATAGAATTCCAGATTTGATAGGGTTCTTCATTTAGATCCATTGAACAAATCCAACAGATTTTGCAAAAAATCTATAAAGAAGCTCTGAACTGTAGACAATTTACTTGAAATTGTTGACAGACTGACCAACATTTATAAAAATGTGCTTGTATATAAATATTTTACCTCTAATATATGCGACAAATATCTGGGTCGAATTAACAGAGAAACGAAAGTCTGTGTCATATACACCATACATGTCTAAAATTAAAAATCAAACATGTCATTTGTACACAAGACAGCTTACACATTTATAATCACAAAGAAAAGATGCAAGCACTAATACTACTAGAATATAAACTAAGAAAAAAGCTGACAGTTCCCCATTATAATTATCTAATATTTAACCCTTAACCGGTCAACGTCATTTTGACGTTATGACGTCAAGCGGTCAGGCTAAAAAATAACTAATGTGAAATGTTTTGTATGCCTATTACAATTGACTACTGCCGAATAATTATAAGTGATAGACTCTTGACACCAATAAAAAAGTTGAAGAGGATAAGTTGATCTATAATTTGCATACCATTTTAAATTTGGCAAAAATTGTTCAACCAAGACATGTCTTTCTCAAAGTTATTGAGAAGACATGTTTTTCTCAAAGTTCCTTCCAAGACGCATGCGTGGCGATATCAATTAAATACGAAACTCAAATGCGGCTTATAAAAAAGGTTCATGCTATGGTCACAAATATGCGACCGCGAGTCCGCGACCACTTTTGGATATAACGTTGTGGTGCAAATATGCGACCCTGACCAGTTAAGGGTTAAAATAAAACAACTCTTGCAAAAATTCATCAATAGAAGTAATAATTTTAAACAAAATTTAGATAGTAAGGAAATATAAATATCATTATTTACAGTTTATCTCCTGAAATCCAATGTAAAACAAATCTACCAATGACTTAAAAAATATTACTCACCAATAATCTATTAAGAACATCAGGTAGATGAAATCTCCATTCTCGACTAAAGAAAGACAACTGATGGAGGAAATTACATGTAACTTCTGCTTCCTTCATAGCTTGATTAGATAAAGTGGTACAACCTATCTCTAAGGACTGAAACAAATCGAATGGATTTAATAAAATATTAAAGAATTGGGATTGTAATTATCTGTCAAATAATACATTTAAACTACATTTGGATATAGACGTATCATTCACAGTTATTTGTGAGTGATGGATTGTTTGCCACTAGACCGTTAACCCTTAACCGGTCAATGTCATTTTGACGTTATGACGTCAAGTGGTCAGGCTAAAAAAAACTGACTACTGCTGGATAATCATAAGTAATAGACTCCTGACACCAATAAAAAATTTGCAGGAGATAAGTTGATCTATAACTTGCAAATAATTTTAAATCATTTGAAATATCGTCTTCAGAATCTGTGTCATCGATATAATCCAAATCGGAATCATATATAGGCATTTCAATGACTTTGACAGTCTTTAACATTCCTGACATCGTTAAATTACATTTTTTGTCAAAAAATGTTGAACAAAGACATGTTTTTCTCAATGTTATTGACAAGACAAGTTCCTATCTGAGACGCATGTGTGGTGATATCAATTAAATACGAAACTAAATACTTAAATGCGGCTTATAAAAAAGGTTCTTGCTATTCTCATATATGCAACCATGACCACTTTTGGATATAACGTTGTGGTGCAAATATGCGACCATGACTGGTTAAACTCCATTTCATTTGCTTGCCACTAGCAAACAAAAGCCTGATGAAATGTCAAGGTCCATCTATTGGTCTGCCAAATCCTATGCGTATTTGCCAGTCATATGCATATTCTATTTAGTACACCATTTAGGTGAATTACAAACAAGTCTAGTTCTTATACAGTTACGACCGGTGACTTTGGTAATAGACATTCTAACTGTTTCATTTAATTGGCCCATACGGTTTAGATTTGGGATGCATGCTTTTTAATACTTATAAATCTGCTAAATAATTTATGACTGAATAAGAAATAGTCTTCTCCAAAGGCAGTCAACATTTTACCTGTTGTAATCTGTCCTGATGAGCTCCAACAAAGTTAAAACAGTCTTCTAGAAATGAGTAACGTAAAGTTGATAGCATGGTAGCATACAGTTGTGTACATAAACAATATATACCATTCCATGTTATACTGTTACTTTCATATCCTTTACAACCCTACAATATACAGATAATACAATGAAACTAAAAAGTTTACAACATAAACATACAATACTATTATTACTGTTTACTAATGTCATAATGGCTTGATGTGAGTGGGAGAATTTTGAATGGATAGTAATGTTTATGCCTACTGTTCTTCAAATTCCAACTGCAAAGCTTTCTTTTACATGCAATTTGTAAAAGGCATCTTGATTTTCCTTTCCAGCTGCAAATTCTTTGTTCACCCCTCAAGTGAAAAATCCTAAAGGTTCTTGTTGGACATAGCCAAGCTGCAAACAAATAAGGCTTCTTTCTCTTTCAACCAATGTATGTTTTGACAAAACAATTAAACAGAATTACCTTTTGAGCAATTTGTCTTATTACTTTATCACCTTCGCTATAGCATTTAGATATCACTAAACATGTATGGCCTGCTAAATTACTTAATGCTAAAGCACTGGCTCCCTGTAAATAAAACCATTTGTTTGAATTTTAAATCACTTAAAGATAAAATGTCATAAGCAATGTGACTATGTGACCAATAACTTTATTTCAAGTAAACCTTTAAATTGTATAAAAAATAAAACAAAATTTCACCAAACTATTGTAAAATTGTAGAATGTGTTGTGATTTGATTGCAAGCAGGCCTTATCAAGCAAGGATTGTTCAGCAGTCCTATGTCTTAAACGTACATTGTTGAAGAGCTAAATCTACCTATTGCAAGTATTTCTTTAGGCCTGAAATATTATCTAAATTATTAATTTGGCATTAATTATCAGACCATTATCAAATAGATGTTAATTGGATTAGGTTCCGATTTGCTTTTTGTCTTCCATTCACGATTTAATCTTGAAATGGATAATCAAGACTATTTTTTTATGATAATGATGATCAAGGTGTGGCAAAAATTCAATTTTCAGCAAATTCCCTTTACATTACGTAGTTTTTAACTATTATAGTGAGAACCGCTAGCTCTTTATATCTAATCTCCCATAATGTATCTTTAAGTTAATGGGTATCAAACATTCCACACAAATACCTGAGAATAAAATCAAGCATAGAGTAGAGGATATTATCAAAATTTATCAAGGAATATGCAATTGGCTGGAAGTATGACTTTAATTGAAAGAGAGAGAGAGAAATGGGGTTTAACGTCCACTCGACACAAACTAGGTCATTTCGGAACTAACATATGGTTTCATTTTATTTCAATAATTCGCTTGCGCGTAGGGGTCTTTAGCAGTGGGAGGCCTGAGTGCCCGGAGGAAACCCACGAGGTTGAGAAGGCACCCCTATCTCCATGCCACATACACTTACACCAGGGATTGAAATCACAGCCCCAAGCCAGAGGTGACCGACCAGCTGAAGTCGAAGCGCGGCACTCTAGACCACTAGGTCATCCCAACCCCCCGACTTTAATTGAAAAGATTCCAACTGCAAGAAATAAAATGATTCGAATCCTACCTTTTCTGTTTCAGCTATAGTTAACATTAAAAGAAACACTGAATGAACATATGTTAAACCTTGTTGAGCCTGAAATGAAATACACACAAATGTCAGTCATAATTAAACTCCATAATTTTTTTAACATAATCAATCTGACTAAAACACAGACCCTATTTCATTCCATTTTTATAGTTCAAAATTTCGTTTAACTTGTCTACACTACATTAAGATCTGGAAGAGTTGTTATCATTGATGTGATCTGGATGAAGTGCGGGATTAGCCAACGAAAAAGTGTGTTACGTATGTTACCGCACTTACGGCAGGGCCTCTGCCTTTTGATGCAAGGAACTGTGGGTAAACCACTAGAAACGTCAACGCAATGTCTGGCGTCATAGGGTCAATAGACACTCGTTTGACCTCTACCGTGAACTCCCACTACAACTTGTAAGATCTTCATGTAGGCCATAGAAAGTATAACAAAAAATGAAACGAAATATAGATCTGTATTTTAATCAGATAGTACCTTAATATACGTAAGTATTCCTTTATAGTATAAATACTACACACACATGCAATTATTTCATTACAAGTACAAGACATTAATGCACAAATTAGAAAAGTACCAATTTAGGATACTGAATAGATTAAAATTTGATAATTTCACAACAATGTCTCAATAGCAAAAACATTCACATTGTCACAGTGGCCATAAATTTTGGAGAAATAAGTTCGCTACCGTACATGTATATTGTGAATTACCAAAATTTTGAGAATTGGTATTACATGTACATGCCCTGCCTCATCCCTGACACCTGCCACTACTTATAGCTAAACCATATATTTGGTCATCTTCAATAGAAGGCATGATCTTGCTTAACTCTGCAAATCTTATCAAGGCCTTCACGTAATACCCTGCATATTTCGGTACCAATTTCAATTGGGTATTCACTGTGCAAAGTCGAAGTTTACGTGGAGGTCACTATGTCACAACCTCTGATTGGACACTACTGTCTGCAGATAAAGTAGCTATAAGTTTGGGAATTGTAAAGTAATCTTCCAACGTCTAGATTCTAGATGTTGTAAAACTCGCAGTCGTTGCTTCAGGAACATGTTACTTAGACCCACATTTTGCAAGAGATGGATAGACAACACGCCAAACAAAAGCAATTTTCCGTCCAATCTAGAGCCATAATTCAGGAATAAGATACGATACACATGAATATCGACAGGAACCAAGATATTTGGGGTGTAAAGACGCATTTCAAGTTTCATCAAAATCTGATGAAAATTGTGACCTGTAGAGTGTAAACAAGCTAAAAGCGTGATTTTTCGTACAATCAAGGGCCATAATCAATGAAGTTATGGTCAGATATATGCCAATATCGAAACCAAGATCTTTGGGAGATAGCCATATATTTCAAGTTTTGTTAAAATCAAATAAAAATTGTGACTTGTAGAGTGTCCACAAACACATAATGGACAGGTGGACTGAGGCAATGACAATATAAAAATGTTGGCGTATAAAAATGCATTTTAATGCAAATATTATGTAGAAACCAGAGAAATTGGACTGCATTTGTGTGAGCTCAGATCTTGTTGTAAACCACCCCGACAGCAGAATCCAAAAGATTCATTATTGTGATCAGACCTCAAACCACATGACTCCAAAATAAATATACATAAAATCTAATTTATTTTCACAGAAATATGTACCTTTTAGAATTGGATATTTCTTACCTTAACATAAGTTTCCATAGAGATAAGTAAAGTAGGTAGAATAGAGTTCTGTTGTAAAACGGTTAGCCATATTGTTGAATCTCCGATGCATCGAATTAACTCTTCTAATAAACAGCAACATGTTATCTGTAACTAAATAAAAATTATATGTTTAACAAACAGTTGCCAAGCCAGATATGCCCACATTTTGCAAGAAATAGACAGAGATTTGAGAGAACAAGCTAACAAAATGCAATAAGGGGCCATAATAATCCTGGATGTTACGGCCCGACATGCATCAAAATCAAAAGGAACCAAGATCTTGGATAGACATCTATTTTAAATTTCATCAAGATTGGATAGAAATTGTGACCTCTAGAGGGTCCACAAACTTGGTATTACATGCTTTAACACTGTTTGAGTAAAGGTTGGCGGCCATTTAGGAGGGAAATTTGGGTTTGATTTTCACAACATTCGAACTCAACTGTAACGGTGATATAAATGAACTTTTTTTAAAATCAAATAAAAATTTATAACAATGGAACATTTGGACAGTTTTTAAAATTGATTAAAAATTGTGACCTCTAGAGGGTCCACAATCTTTATGTATTACATACTCTTACAATATTTGCGTACAAATAGCGGACATTAATCACTGGATAAAAATTGTGACTTTCAGGGGTCTACAAGTTAGAAACACAATTTTTTGTCCAATCTGGGGCCATAAGCCATGCAGTTACGGTCAAATTTTTTGTGAATATCGAAAGAAACTGAGATCTTTGGGAATAAACATACATTTTAAGTTTCATAAAAATCAGTTAAAAATTATGCCCTGAGAGGGTCCATACAACCATGGTATTACATAACTTTACATTTTGGCATATGGGGGCGTTCATTCTGTCAGGCAATTTTGGTCCAATTTTCGAGAAAATCAAACTCACCTGTCATTAAAGAAGGGTGTTGTATTTGAACGTTTTTTTAAAATCAGAAAAAATTGTTACCTCTAGCATTACAGAAAGCTAAAAACACTATTTTTCATACCATCAGGGGCCATAATCCAGGATGTGACAGTCCGATATGTGTGAAAATATCGAAAGGATGCGAGATCTTTGGGAAACAAACATTTCATCAAAATTGGATAAAAATTTGGACCTATAGACGGTCCTCAAACTTAAGAAGTTGTAGTCCGATGATTGCCAATATTAAACTAAACTGAGATTTTTGAGATAAACGGGTGGATAGGGGCTACGACAATGTACATCCAAATGAAAATGTGGCCATATAAAAAGGAAATAATGAATATTAATCATCACACAATAATGCAACTAAAAAAAGATTTTGAACTTCACAGGCTTGAACAAGTTGTATCGCATTCTCCAGATCTAATAAAGTGTGGGGAGAAAAGTATATGAATAGCAGTCCCAGTA
The DNA here is from genome assembly GCA_948474765.1 of Patella depressa. Taxonomy (NCBI): domain Eukaryota; kingdom Metazoa; phylum Mollusca; class Gastropoda; family Patellidae; genus Patella; species Patella depressa. Next base: position 53,416,318 of record OX419715.1, on the reverse strand, counting down.
AGATATCTATCAATAAAATCAAATATACACTCAAAGCCATTAAAAACGCAATGCTGAATTCAAAAGTTTATTTACTGCAACAACTTTTAACATGCACATAACAATTGACAAAATCAAGATAACAAGCATCTATGGATAATTTCATGAAAGAATTCACTACAGATGCACAAAAGCTAAACTTAGAGAATCGTGAAACAAAGCTGGGGTCAGCTGAGTACAATATCGGGTATGTCCACCCTGAGCTCTTACACATTCCTGAAGTCGCCTCGGCATGGACTGACACCGATGTCTCACTACGTGCTGTGGTACTGCTTGCCAACGACTTTTGGAGTGCCTGTACCAACTCTGCAACAGTTTGTGGTGGCATGACTTGAGTTCAAACAAGTCGTCCAAGTTCATCCCAAAGGTGTTCGATCATGTTCATGTCAGAAAACATAGCAGGCTAATCCATAACACAGACATGATGATAGTTCAGAAAGCCTCTTGTCAACCTGGCAGTGTGGGGTCGGGCGTTGTCATGATGGAAAAACATATGTCAACGGACGACATGTTGAAACAGCAATGGAACCTATACCGGACGGAAGACGGCGTCAACATAATGTTGAGCTGTGTGATTGCCTTGGACCACCACCAACTGGTATTGGAAGTTGACACTGTTAAATAGATTTATAATATTCTTTATTCAGTCATCAGTACCAACTTCAGTCCACCTTCAATCTAATTAAAATTCAGTTATATTTCTTTTCAGTTTTTATAATTACGATGGCCTACACTACATGTAGATCTAACAAGTTATAGCGGGAGGTCACGTTCAGCCAGTTCAGATGTCAAGCACGTGACATTTGACCCTATAACCTCAGTCATTCCATTAACCAATCAGAATCATTGTTGCTTTGTCTCGACTTCTATCGCTGATAATGCCTACCCACAATTCCACGCAAAAAAGGTCAAACCCTTGATTCAACAGACAATTTGATTGGCTGACCCTTCATTTCAAGCAGAACATGAGTTAAATAACCAGTCTTTCAGATCCTAATGTAGTAAAGACAAGTAAAACTAAATTTTGAACTATAAAAACGAAACTAAATGGGATCTGTATTGTAATCAAATTGGTCCACCTTCATACCACATTCTCTCCTATACACCCACTGTTCATCATGCTTCACTCATCTGACCTGTGTATTCACAGGACACACCTGCATTGACATGCACTCACTGTCACACACTACTAGCAGACAACCTAGTTAACAGACACCACCTCCCCTGAAACAATCTCTTTCCAGCACGCAGTTACAAGCAAAGCATTAATGTCGATGTCGGTAGGAAAACTGAGGTTGAATCAGGATTCATTCGAAACTTTTTGATCCGCAACTTTTCAAGTGAAATGAAATGGGGTTTAACGTCCTACTCTTTTGCACCTAACCTGGGCTAATGGAAGACGGGCATACGCCATACGCCTTTAATTAATGCAATTTGTCACAAGAAACCCATACCTATATTAAAATCTGATTATAAACCACCCCGATTTAATTTATTTGAATTGATCTGTCAGTCTAAATATTCATTAATAGATTATTTTCATTCATTTGACCTTTAAGCCTAAAACAATTCTTACCATGAACATAAATATAAACCAAAACATTTTTTTTTTATTACATTCCAACGCAGATGATAAAATAAGACCTTCATTTCAAAAGGTTTTAAATACACAATGGTGAGAAAATCATTTTTAAAATCTTCCCTTCAAATGCAACAGACGACGTCTGCTAGGCTGTCATTTTCCTGGTCAACTGTGTAATGAAAAGATGCCTGTTGTTTTATTGAAAAAGAAAAGAAGAAATATTGAAAGCTATGCCAAGGTTGGTGTTGTTTGCTTTGTCTAACTTATTTATAAACACTTGTCAATGTCTTAGTCAAAATATCATTATCAACTGAAACCAATGTCTTCCACGTTTTGTAGATAAACAACTCTTTTAGAAACAACAGGCACATTAGATTCCCAGAAAAAATATAAAAATAAAGGACCCATCCTTTATTTGTAGCTGGCCAAGAATATAAAAGATAATGCCCCTACACATACACCCATAAATAAAACCCCAAACTTTACTTTCAATGAAGACAATAACCAAGCGAAGGGCATACATATATACATGTAGAACAATGTAACTTCAATACAGGCCTACTCAAAATATTGAAAAAAAAAAAGTAAGATAATATAGGCTCAATAATCTTTTAACATGTAAAAATTGAACTAACTATATGCCTACTTAAGACTCATATAGGCTCAATAATCTTTTAAAATTGAAATCACTAGGCCTATAGGCCTACTCGAATTTATATAGTTTCAATAATATTTTAATTAGTAAAATTGAAATCACTGTGTAACAGGCCTACTCAAATATGGGCTTAAAGGAGGCAAATCGCTAACACAACTTATTGGTCAATTCAAATCAACATTGATGTTGCTATCTTACCAAAAAAAGATGGGCTTCTTTGATATCAAATATCTAAGACAAAATGAAAATTTTAAAAAATGTCACACGAATCGATTGCCAGAGTGGTTTTGAGTACCATTTGCAAAGAAGTGACTTGATGAACAAGGCTGAACAAGAGAGAGAGAGAGAGAGAGAGAGAGAAATGGGGTTTAACGTCCACTCGACACAAACAAGGTCATTTTGGGAATAACATATGGTTTCATTTTATTTCAATAATTTGCTTGCGCGTAGGGGTCTTTAGCAGTGGGAGGAAACTGGAGTGCCCGGAGGAAACCCACGAGCTTGAGAAGGCGCCCCTATCTCCATGCCACATACGCTCACACCAGGGCTCGAACCCACAGCTGCAAGCCAGAGGTGACCGGCCAGCTAGAGGTCGAAGCGCTGCACTCTAGACCACTAGGCCATCCTACCCCCCCCACCCCAAGGCTGAACATATTCCACACGAGAATACTAATGGAAAAGACTGGAATAACCAGATGCATATTTGGCCAAACATAACTGATTAGAAATTACAGCAAATCAGTTTTTATACATTCATATTATCCTTGAGTGGCATTTAACAATATCTTTTAACTTATAAAAACTGAACTCACAATAGGCTTACCCAAATTTATAACGTCTTAATTATCTTTTAACTTATAAAAATTGAAATCATAATATAGGCCTACTCAAAATTGATGTAGCCTCAATAATCTTTAACTTTCATAAAACTGAAATCACTGTAGGCTCAATAATCTTGTAACTTGTAAAAAAACTGAAATCACAATATGCCAACTCAAATTTATTTAGTCTCAGTAATCTTTAACTTTGAAAAATTTAAATCTCTATTGGCCTATTCACAATTTAGAAAAACATAAGTTAAAATACACTGTATACTATTCTAGATTACGCTATTTACTATTTGAGATTTTGAATGCAAACTCAGTCTTGTATCAATAACATAGATAATTTTAAGAACTTGATGGAATGTGAAATCCGGGGGTTAAGATTCCACGTATATGTTCAGTGAGTCGTATCTTAGGGATTCTGATCACCCAGTCATTTGGCGGGTGTATGATGTATGAGGTGATCTGTCCCCGCTATGGATGCTAGTTACACCCGATCCTATGCATGTACGGCTTTCTAGAAAGAAAGGGAGGCCATGAGTGGTCAGCGCTAGTCTTCCTTCTCTCAATCACAGTGATCGATCGAGATATGTAGGGTTTCATGTACCATCAAATGGAAGTTTCCTAAGTTTGATTGCTTTCCATTTTAAATAAAAGTATCTGATTAAAGTATGTAATTCTTGGCAATTGGCTAGTGAATACTATTGTCAACTTAAGGTGACTAATAGAAAGATAGCTAATCACAAAATTACAAAACAATGGTATTGTAGTTTTATTTCCCACCATACAAAGTACATTCACTACTTGAGTAAAATTAGTCTTTTACTGTAGGTCTACTATATAGAGGTATGTACATAATTATAAGTCGGCTTCATGCAACATATAAATATAACTGATTCAATACGACCCTTGTTGTGAATTCTACATTTGTAATTTATATCAAATCGTGTTACTGTTTTTAACGTTTGTTTTATATTTTATATGGGTTATTGTTTTATTGTTGATGTAGTTATTCATCTTTAAAGTTTTATTTATGTTATTGCCTGATAAATTTCTTCTTATCGTAATATGGACGCAAAACATGCATTTTATAGGTAAGAATATATTTGATATAGAAAAATAAGTTTTATTTTATCTTAGATTTGCTTACATAACCAATACGTATAATAATATGTTTAACAAGGCTATCCATAGGGACAATACAATAAAACATTTAGGAGTTTTGAATCACCGGATATTGTTCATTAAATTTGATTTAAACAAGCTGGGTCATCCCATATGATTCAATGTGAATATGAACTCGCTTGTATTTTGTTGTTTTACGGTATATTTTTGATAACAGACAATTAATTGATGTGTGTGTTTTGGGAATTTATAAAAAATGATGTATATTTTTAAAAGAGGTGATGTTTTATGAACACGCACTAAACAGACATGATGATTTATTTGTTATTTCTTTTTACAAATAATCATAACCCCAAAACAACACAAGAAAGAGTGAATAAACAGATGGACCGTGAAATATTTATTTCCAACCTCAGAATAAAATCAAAACCAGTTTAACAGAATAGTTTCAATTAGTGATAGCAGGAAAAGGCCAAATATGATCTTGAACAGGATATGAGCATTGGGGTAACTGTTTTATTATAAGATTATTAATATTGCATGCATCATGGTATTTATTATGGGGGATTGGAAACTAAATAAAATATTTTATTTTCAATAAATCTAAACGGAATATAGACAATCAGTTGCAATGCAAAATACGCCATCATTTCTAAGAGATGGACCGAGAAGAAGCTAAAATAAAAGATCATTTGTACAATTGGGGGCCAAAATCCAGAAAGGAACTTTTATCTTTTGGATAGATGGGATCGCATTTGATGGACGCAAACACACAGATTTTGTAGACTGCGTGTTACAAAATATGTCACACAAAGAAAAATGTAAGTTAACACATATTTTCGCTTATTGTTGTTACTGAATAACATGGTTTTTCCTTTAAGGTGACATTAGGACAGTAATTGTGACCAAAAATGGAAAGTTTATTGATATTTTTTTCTTCCTCGCAAATTATAAATAAAACAATGTGTATATGTCTGTTTTCGAATGAAATTCTATCCCTGCACACATATTTAGTTTCATCAAAATCGCATAAAAATCGTGACCGCTAGAGGGTCTGAAACCTTGATATGACATACTTTTACACTATTTGCATACAGGGAGCGGCCATTGTCAGACAGCAGTTTCGGTCTGTTTTTCACAAAATTTGAACTCAACTCTCATTATAGAACGGTGATATATTTAAATGGTTTTTAAAATCAGATAAAAAGATAAAAATTGTTACCTAGCCTCTAGAGCCACAAGCTAAAAATATCATTTTTCATATAATCAGGAGTAGGGGTGTGACAATTAGTCGGTTTAGTCGGAGTCGGTTCGGTTTTACCTACAAACCAGTTCAAGTTTCGGGAAATCGATAGTCATCTAAAAAATACAGCATGATATAAACCAGTCGCCCGAATATTATAACATATTTTTTTAAAAAAAAAGATACATGTATTAACGATCGACAATTATGGGGGCAATAAATGGTCGACAATAATAATAATGAGACAGTATATTCCGTAATCGGTAGTAGATATTCCCGCGATAACAAGCGAGTATGTTTTTGCATACCTAATGAAGTTATTTTAAGAATATGTTATTTGATTGGTCGGTCACTAAGGTCAATGGTTGAAGTGCCCAATCAGAAACAAGCAATCCTCCAGGTTAGGTCAATAGGCATGCGCATTGAGCTGATGCCCAGGATACGCTTTCTCGTCGGTTTATCACTAATATTATTGATCAATACGTCATTGTTTGTCAATTTTTTTAAGTCTATTTTTATATGTCGTATTTATTACTTTTATTAAAAAGGTTAAACAGGAGATTTGAACAAACTACATAGTACAAACAAAACCAAATTTTTAATGTACAGGACACATAAAACATAGAACTGTATGTCGCCATTACAGTTTTAAGCTCCGTATATAAAGGCCAGTATATTAGCGTGTATTGTAGACCATGGAAGACTAATATTTTTCAGTTAGTTTTCATTACCGACTAAACCGAATCGGTTCGGTTTTTTAGCCGCCGACTAACCGGTTCAAGTTTTGCTTAGTTGTCACACCCTTAATCAGGGACCATAATCCTGGAAGTTGCTGTCCGATATGCACCAATATCGAAAGGAACCAAGATCTTTGGGTTATAAACATACATTTTAAGTTTCATTAAAATTGAGATCCTATTTTTAATAATCTCACGTAAAAGATGCATTGATTTTTATACTTACTTTTAATTTGGAATCAATATCCGCTTCCACAACAGCTATGTCAGAAATCTTGTCTTGTGATAAGGTTTGTTGAGACTTTTGAATCAGTTCCTTCAAACCAGGAAGCTGGCGAGTACTCTGTAGTAGGACTGAACAGACTGTTGGTAGTAGTGCTGATAGGTTGTCAAGAGGTATATCTATTAATGGATGAGAATTTGAAAAATATACAATGTAAACATAATGTTTCTTCTAAGATTTTGAATGCTTTGTATAGAAGTGACGGATTCCCCCCCCCCTCCCCAATAGTGTATCACTAAATAAGCCCAAAATAATTCATATACTTTATTGATCTGTAAAACAAGTTTTTTAACAAAAGGATAACAATTATCCTTCTCCATTTTATTCAATTAAAACTGTGTTTCTTTAGGTTGAATAGAAATGAAATGAAATGGGGTTTAACATCCGACTCTTTTGCACCTAACCTGGGCTAATGGAAGACGGGCATACGCCATACAGTGTGATATGAGGGAAATTTTGCCTGGGCAGCAGCACTACAGCCTACTCTTATATCGAATTCCAACTGCCCAGTGATCTTTTACATGCACTCCAATGTGTACATGGGACCTTGGTTTTTGTCCCATCCAAACAACTAGGCAACTGTCCTTGTCAGGCCCTCCTTCTGCATCACTGACAAGGGGAAATCTTGTGTTTTTCACATCGTGTTGAAATAAATAAGAAAATATCACCACCAATCCACCAAGATGAAACATAAAACATGATTTCTTGTTACTCAAATGCAATTCGCTTAATTTAGAGTTTACAATTGGACACCTACAAATACCCAATGTCAAATTAGAAAGAAAGTTATTCATACTGTGACAATCTTGTTTATAAGTTGATTGTAAAATTGATGTTATGGAAGCTAGTAGACCAATCTGTACAGAGGGTATCAACATCTGACTATTGGCACACGTCTGTAGAATTATATTCTGTAATTTCTGTAGAGTAGCCCTTGGTTTTAATATAGAGCTGAAAAGAAATAATTGGGTCACATTTAATGAATGAGTATTTAGATGTATAGCACAGGGTTTCTGTTTCACATTTTGAATGTCAGACAGAGGCCAGAATTAGGTCATCAAAAGTCATTGTCAGCTTCAGTGAATTCTTATCAGAAATAAGTTTATGGGAGTGCTTTTAAATGGATATCATAGTCAGTCGAGTACAGAGATATATCTTGAGTATTTCTTGGTACATTTATATGGATATGAATTATACTTCATTGAATTTAATAAAGACCCACAGTTGATATGTTAAACATGATATTGATAAAGGAACAAAGTCATCTTAACAGATTGAATTAGTAGGGTTGAATACATACATACATAGTATTATTTCTAATAATGGTGAAATACAAAGCAGGAACCATGCTAACTTCATATTTAATGTTAATAAAGATATCATAAAACAGATTGAATTGGTAGGATTGTATACATACCTAGTGTTATTTTTAATAATGGTGAAATATAAAGCACTGGAAACAGACGCTAACTTCATATTTAATACTGATAAATCACCACTAAACTGTAATAATACACATAGAATTGCCATTTATTTGAATCTGGGTTTTAAATACTGATTTAACAAAGAATGTTAAGTCCAAGTCAGAGATGTGTTTTACTGTGTCCTTTTTAGATCTCGAGTGTTTTATGTAAAATCTTACCTGTTCTTGAATTCCTGTTAACAAATCTTCTAAAATCTTCTCTTTTACCCGATCTGTTAATTGTAATTCATCTACCTGTAAATATAAATACAAGTACCTTTTTTAAATATTATCGACTGCATTTATATAGGGTATAGACTGACAACACTGGGGTTAAATGTAAAGTAACTTGTCTGAAATTCTCTGTTCAAAATATTGAACATTTAGCACAGGATCGTCATTTTTCTTTAATAACTGGTTACATACATTAGCTTCGATAAAAAAGTTTTGACTGTCAACGTTTAAGGAATAACCTAATAAATATACCTACCACTTACATAAAGACAGGTTGCCAAGCAATAAAACATATACACATAGCAGCTAATCATCCAAACGGTCGCAAATGTTGTCGCATATTTGTTGATATTCAGATTTTTTTGTTTTACTCATTTAAATAAAGTGTATATATTTCATTCAGATCAGGTTATAACTTTTGTGGTTCGATCGTTAACAAGATTCAACAAGGGCAAAACTCTAGTAGTATTTGACGGAAATAACTGAAATTCAATAGACTTCTTTGTGTCAAATTTAAATGATGCATATCAATTTCATGCAAATCAGATGATAATTATGGTCATTCGAGCTTTCACAACATAGGTTCCATGTCAACCTATTTGCCGGTCGAGACTTGAGGGCTATGGAAAATGACCAAAAGTAGATCTGACCTGGCCACTATTTTGCATGCCATGTAATTGTGTAACTATAAAATTCTTCTGCCTTTACAGAATAATGCCCCTGTATTGAAGCCTGATATTAAAAGTTAATTGTGGGAATCTTATCAATGACATGAATCGGTGTTTGAATGTGTGCTAAGAATTTATTAGAACAAAGCCGTTTTACCTCTATTACGGTCACACATGGTGTAAATGATATAATTATGATCTTCAAAAAACCAAAGGCAAATAGATATGAAGTTCTACTCTTCGAATCAAACAAACTGTCGTATCAAATAAAAGCAGTATGGAAATTATGTAAATCCTCAACATGTTGGGGAAAAAATGAATTCAATGTTTTTTATAGTGTCGATCGTAGAAATAAAAGCTGGAGATTGGTAAACTTGTTTAACAAAAAATTAAGAAAATTACGTATTCCAGTGCTATTGATAATTCAAGTAGTAATATTGATAATTCATGTATCACTAAAATATTGTGCATATTCTTATTGTGCATATTATGCACCACTATATTTTACTTCTAGGGGGCAATAGCGTCACAAGCTGTGAAATTAATCTGATGTAAAGTTTTAGTTATTAGGATTTGCATCACAATAGTGAGGCCTGTAATGTCATAACATGCCTAAGAGATGGTCTAAAACAGATAAATGTGAGAAATATGCAGTTGATAATTATATATTTATCTTAATGAATTATTATTATAAACCCTACTTATAATTCATTACTTAGTCAAATATATAAATCATTGTGTACACCATGCTGACAAAGTGGTATAGAAGTGGAAGCCCTGGTTCACAATGTCCAATAAAGCGAAATAAGTGCCATAACTTTAGGAGAAATTAATGGAATTTCGCTTCTTTGTTTCATTAATTTAAATGATGTATATAAATTTCACAGTTTGGATGATAACTTTTGTTGCTCAAGTGTTCACAAGGAGTAATTAATGGAAATTGGCTTCTACATTTCACTTATTTAAATGATGCATATCAATTTTATGCAGACAGAATGATAACTTTTGTCGTTCAAGCATTCACAATATTCAAAGTGAAAGAAGGATCATAACTCTAGAAATTGCTGAAATTCAATCAGCTTTTTTGTTTCAAATATAAATGATGCATGTAAATTTCATGCAGATCGAAGATAATTTTAGTTGTTTGACAGTTCACATGGTCCAATAAAGTTAAACAAGGGCCATAACTCCAGAAGCAATTAACAGAAATTGATGAAATTCGATCAGCTTCTTAGTTTCACTAATTTAAACGATGCATTTTCATTTCATACAGATCGGATGATAATTAGAATGTTTATTCGGTTCAACAAAGTGAAACAAGGGCCATAACTGTAAAAGTTATAATCTAAAATTGTTGAAATGTAAACATCAAATCAGTCCAGGTTTTGAAGTGCATGGTAGTAAAACTATACACTAAGTTTCATCTCTCTCCATCAGTTAGAATCACAGTTATCTTGTTCCAAAGCATCGAACAATGAAATTGTTTAGGTCTGCTTAGCTTAAGCAGGAAATGTTAATCATTCACCCAATGAACATCTACATCAAGTTTAAACATTCTTCCTGAATGAAAAGCAGAGTTGTTATGTCCAAAAGTCTTGACTGAACAAATTGCTGCTTATCTCTGCTTACCCTAAGCAGAAAATGCTCCTCTTAGAAATTCATCAAGGCATTCATGTAATAAACATCTACACCTACTAGTTTGAAAATTTTACCTCAATTAGAAGAAAGAGTTATTGTGTTCCAAAGTCTCAACCAATCTAATTGCTTATTTCTCTGCTTACCCTGAGCCGAAAATACTCATTACTGAACATAGTCAAGGTATGATGTAATGAAACTATGCACTTAGTTTCATCCCTATCAAGTCATTGTGTCCCAAAGCATCAACTAATCAAATTGCTTATCTCTGCTTACTCTAAGCAGAAAATGCTCATCTTTAAACTCAATCACCTGATAAACACCTCTGTCCTCTACCATGTTTAAACCTTCTACCTCAATTGAAACGAAAGTTATTGTGTTACAAACACTAGACTCAGAAACACTAGACTCAGAAACTGGCCAATGTATGACATTTATAGCAAGGCATTATTAGTAAGAGCTAACTTTGCCTATTGCAAGGCCTTTCTTTAGGCCTAAAAAGTTATATAAATTATTAATACGACATTTGTTAATATGGCAAGATCATAATCAACTCTCGATGCCATCAGATGTTTCAGATTTTAACTAGATTAGTACGGTTTGGCCATTTAATGATTTAATTTAAAAATGGAGAAGCGAGGCTTAGCCTCAGATATACCAGTACCGTGGTTACGATAATAAACAATCATTGCATACATCTTGTCAAAACTACAAACAGTGATAACTTGGCTCAGAATAATACAATTTGAATGAAATTTTCAACATATTCATTTCACAATAGCTATTTTTTAACTAATATTGTTATAGCAGGAATGGCCACCTCTTTATCTAAATCGTACATGATATGTATCTTTAATATAAACTTACTTTAAACTTGGAATTGGTAATAAGGAAGTTTTTCCATGAGAGCAATAGAAGTAAAGTTGGGTCATCTGTTATTTCATCTGGTGCTGTTTTGTTTTTCTTTCCTTCTGATATTAAACTGTCACGTACACACTAAAAAAATAAAACCCAGTTGTTATAACTGTCTCTACTTCTAGATAAAACCTCTTTTAGTTATTTGTAATGATGGTATTTAAAAGTAAAAAGTAAACTGCTTTCTTTTGACCATGTCCAATCCAATGACACAATATTTACATTACATATTGAAGTCCCAGCATGCAGTTTTAAGATTTTAAAGTAAAAATTGAAGGATCTCTCAGTTTTTAACAGAATTATAACTTCATATGATATCAAAGTTTTACCTAAAGCTATTTAATTCATTGTTTTATGAAGTAGTATTAAAACCTCACCTCTGAAATATGCTCTAATCTTTTGTCTTTAGCCAATTGTTGACAAGATTTTTTTAATCTACTGTCTAATTTATCACTGCAACAGATTATCAACATTTCCTTTGGAATATCTTATAAACCAATTTCAATTTTAATACAAATAACTTATAAAATTTATTCTTAAACATACTTTATTCTTTATTTAGGGTTCAGATGTTATAGAAATTATTAATTAGACCTTTATTTACATGACAAGCTCAAAATCAACTCTGTACATGTAGACCTTCTGATGGCTTGGATACAGGTTTGATTTGAACAGTCATCCATTTAATATTAAATCAATAATTGGCGGACCAAGCTAACATGCTACTGTTAAGTCACTGCTGTTACTGGAGACAAGTGATGAAAGGGCTGCAAAATGAGGGTACCATAGCCATTGTTAATTGTTAATTGTGAATATGTGGGTAGAGTGATCATCTGTCAATCAAACAATGGCAATTCTCGTAGACAGTGCGGACACATTTGATGCCGATTTCTTGTCCAAATTTCCAATAAGAAACAACTCTGTTCAAAATAAAGTAATTTGACTGAAATTTTCAATATCTTATTTTTTATCATCTATCTTTTAATTATTATAGCAAGAATGGCCAACTCGTTATTAAACTCTTACTTAACTAATGTATCTTTAAAATGTAACAAAATGAATAAACTGAGTCAAATCTTATTAAGCTTAATTTCATAGAGTTAATTTTAAACTAGTCAGCAAAATGCAATACAAAATACTTTGCTAAAACTCAGTCCTTATCTTGCAACTAAAGCATAAAACAAGAATTTATATGATTTGTATTATACCTTGACATAACGAAGAATTCTTGAGCCAGAACTTTGAGACAATGTGCCACCGTTTTCATCTCATCAGCATCAAACTGTCATTTATAAACCAAACAAATAAAGTGTAAATGAATGCAAGAAAATCGCATAATATAAGAACACATGTATATAGATGTCATTGATTTATAAAATCAAAATTTAAGCTATATTTGAAATTTTTTTACTTTAATAAATTAAAACCTCAAAAACCATCAATGGTTTGGGATGCTAAATTTTTTTCAATTTTTCAATATCAGTATCTTAAAACTAATTTTACCTGGCCAGTCTCAGCAGATTTCAACAAATTTCTCTCTAATGGAAAAAAGATACTCAACCAGAATGTCTCCCTATTAAACAAATCATAACAGAGTATTTATATCTTAATATTCCAGTTATACTTTGAAGGAAGATCTACTATGGGGAATTCATCTTCACAGGGTCGGTTTATTGATTTAATTGTGATACTTGAGTTACTTGGACCAAACAGTGTGCATCACGATGAGCAGACGTTACTCTAGTTTAGACCAATATTTTATTGCGAAGTTTGAAGGTGGAGCTTTTAAAATCCATTTTTGAGTTCTGTTTTCAAATTTTCTGCATGAGATAAATGTGCCATCATCCTAATAACATTTGCAGAAATAGTAATTTGGCATGGTACTACATTTAGTGTGCATCTTAATGTTGCAAAACCGTAATCATATACTGTCAGGGGACAATTGGCAGAATACAGACTACCAGTTCTCTAAAGATGATTCATCCAAAACAACATCAATGATTTCATCCCTATTCTGGAAGTAATATGATAACCCAATTTTAAGCACAGGTTAAGGCTCATGCAGTAAAAAAACGCTGCCAAGATTCATCAGATCTTTTGGATCTCTGTAGAGAACAATGGGTGCTTATGGCAAGCCCCCAGATCCATTCACTTGATTTGATAGACCTTTTATGGCTGATATTGTCTGGTTTTTTGTCATGTCTATGTGTGTCTTACATGTTTCTAGTTGGTTATTAGAAGTGGTGCAGTTCAACTTACTATTGGAAATATGAAGTTACTATTACAAGAGTGTATCAGATTTTCAGATGACTTACTTTGCTCTTAAAACTTCCATTGCACGTTCTCTCAATCCAGACCATAATGACTGCATAAAGTCTGTACAAGCACACAGAAGATCAGATGGACACTGATAGGTACTCTGAATAAAAACATCATTATGAACCAAAAAGCAAATACATCAAAAAATCAAATACTCTAAAATAGGTTGATGTTTGTACAGGATAATGAAATATGCTCCAGAAAAGAAATTGGGACATAAGGAGGGCCATCAGAAAATAAAATAATAGGTTAGTGAATGTAAAAGTGTTATACAGGTATCTTGAACAGTTTCTGAGATATGCTCCAGAATAATAATTAAATTCCATAAAGTCAAAATAATGTGTAGTAAAAATTCAAAGATAGGTTGCCAGGCAACGAAACATACGCCCACAGCAGCTAAATCGTCCGAGCAGTCAACAAGGGTTGTAGCATATTTTTACTTTTTTTGCTAATGAAACATTTGTAATACACTAAAAACTGATTAAGAGTAACGGCTCATTATGTAATTATCAGAAAATCATTAGAATTTGATTGCTTTTTATAAAGTGTTACCCCACACTAACAATTAGTATATACATGAAACATTTAATATCATGGATTTAGCTGTTCAGTTATTAAAATTCATTGAAAATCAAAATACTTGTTCGTTTCAACACCTTAAACTCTGTGTATCAATCTAAAGTCAATCGGATGATAAGTTTAGCCTCTATAGCGTAACAAGATTTTTTGAAGTTATCAAGGGAGATAACTCTGGCAATAATTATTTTAAATCTCTGAAAATCAATAGGCTTCTTCGTCTCATGACCCTAAACACTGTGTGTTAATTTAAAGTCGATCGGATATTAACTTTGGCCTCTAGAGCTTCCACAGGATTTTTTCGAAGTGATCAAGGGCCATAACTCTTGCAGCAATTATTGAAAATCACTGAAAATCGATAGACGACTTAGTCTCATGACTGTAAACACTATGTATAAATTTGAAGTCAATCGGATATTAACTTTGACCTCTAGAGCATCCACTGTGTATAAATTTAAAGTCAATCGGATATTAACTTTGGCCTCTAGAGCGTCCGCAGGATTTTTTGAAGTGATCAAGGGACATAACTCTGGCACTAATTATCAGGAATCGCTGAAAATCAATAGGATTCTTCGTCTCATGACCTTAAACACTGTGTATAAATTTAAAGTAAATCGGATATTAACTTTGGCCTCTAGAGCGTCCACAAGATTTTTTGAAGTGATCAAGGGCCATAACTCTGGCACTAATTATCGGAAATCGCTGAAAATCAATAGGCTTCTTCGTCTCATGACCTTAAACACTGTGTATAAATTTAAAGTCAATCGGATATTAACTTTAGCCTGTAGAGCGTCCACAAGCAATTGTGGACGCCGGACCGACGGACGGACCGACGGACGGACGGGGGCGACGACAATATACGACCACATTTCAATGTGGGCGTATAAAAATCATTAAACAGAGAAATTTGTTTCCATGAAAACCCAAAAATGATTAAATCCAAGAAACTTGTAATTAGCAAAATGCACAACTACTATATTAGGTTGATGTGTGTACAAAGTTTCATTAAGATTATATCTTGAATGGTTTATGAGATATGCTCCGGAAACACAATTGTACACCAAATGTCAAATTTGTTTCCATGGAAACACAAAAATATAAATCCAAGAAATTACAAATTAGAAAAAGGTACAACGACTCTAATAGGTTGATGTGTGTACAAAGTTTCAAAAAGATACCTTGAACGGTTTTTGAGATATGCTTCGGAAGAAAAATAGGGACAGACGGACCCCATTTCAACATCCCTCCCTAACGCCTGCCCAACCATTGATACATAGTCATAAAAAAGGTGCCATTGTGCCTACTTAATCTATGTTTTTGGACACTTTAATCTCCTTGAAGTCATATCCTAATAGACACAGTAAGTATAACGTTCAAAATGCTTCAATCCTTATCTGCCATATTGACACAACCATGACCATTGGTTCAGCTTGGGTTCTGTGCCTTCATACAATAATTTTTACAAGCAACTATTATATCTTATTTGATGTTCTAAGTATGTACAATATAATATATATATATAAATATATAAACAGATACCTGCTTTTTATTCTCCATTAAATTTAACACTGTTTGTAGACAGCTAGTTTTACCTAGTGTTAAATCCTGCTGTAAAATATCAAATAAACATTCAAAACATGAAAAAAAGATGAGGTTTACCAGCAAATGAACAGAAATAAATCTGGTAATCAGGGGTCTTTAGAAATGGAGATATATAGGATAAGCTGGAGAAAAACAGGATTCACTGTCACTGGTATCAGCAACACAGATCCATATGAAGGTCTTAAAACATTCATTAATTATACTTTCACAGTGAGACAATTTGTACAGACTGGAATCTGCAAATTGTAGTGGCAGTTCATCATGACACTCTATATGATAGAGACTAAGGACATTAATACAAAATAAATCTTACTTTTTTGCCATCATTAGAGTTTGACGACTGCACATTGAGGAATATTTCAATCAAACCAGGTTGATATTCAATACACACCGACAAAAATTCTAATATCACTACTTTCAATCTTAAATCCTTCAAAAATAACATATAAAGTATCACATATTTATATCAAAGTAAGTATTACATGTCATACAGTCTAGTCAAACTTTTCTTTTTATATCTGTTTAATCTTTTATGTTGTTAACAATCATGCTACAGAAAGTCAATGAAAAGACGCATTGTCTCAAGCAATAACAGTTTTAACAAATCACAATAGGTTTAATCCAACTTCAATAGATATGGAAGTGGTTTGATCATGATATTTAGACAGTCAAAAAGTTAAGACTCATTGACTTAGTATCATATAGCATTACAAGGCAAGTATTTTCTCGATTTCATACATTACTTACTTCAGAAAGAGCCTGTAACCTGCTGAGAAACATATCTCTAACTGGTTCTGCTTCTGATCCTAAACATGCTAATATAGACATTGGTGATACCTAAAGATATAAAAATAAACGACAAAACTTAGTATGGATTTCCATTAATTACTTCAAAACTATGATGCTTTATATAAACTCTTCCACGCATTATACACAAAACTAGGCAAATGAAGATGGGCATAGTGTGCTATGAGGGTAATTTCTGACTACTCTTCATCAAATTCCAATAGTAAAGGATTCTTTTACACGCATGTCAATGTATACATGTAAGGGACTTGGGGTTTTTAGTACCATCCAAACAATTAGATTCTGTTCTTTGCCAGAAGCTGAACTCAAGAGTTCCTCTGATTCCAAAAATAAAGAAAAGATAACTTACCATAGCTAATCTCTTTAATAAGACCAAGGCTAATGTTGGCAGCTTTGGATTGTGTCTATGATAAATATACTGTGCTATTGTAGCTACAACATGTTGATGTTGTCTACCAGCTGGTTGTGAGGACAGAGCATGTTCCACAGGAGAGACTGGTAGGTCTGGAGGTTTGAGTAATAAAAGACGATTCAGAACCGAGAAAGCAATCTGGATCAATTCTATCTGTTCTATACCTGCCCCTTCTGTTGCACTATAATACAAAAGTTGCTAATAATAGAAATTTTATAAAAAGGACAGGGTTTCTTGAATAGTAGTCCCTTTATACATAGCACTAGTGAAACTTGGGCACACTTAAGACCAGGCCCCGAGTTCATAAAGCATTCTCAGACTTAAGTTAAGAATTTAATCAAAATTGTTTGCCTTATTTGAACTAAAATATAGCTCTTTACATAACTTTTGTTGTTTTAATGTACCAAATACATCAATAAGAAACTACAGTTGACTCTGTCACATTCAACATTTGAATACTACGACATTCTGTGAAATCCAACATCATTTTCATGTTCCAATTTATTTCCTTATTACTTCTGCCCAAAAATGTTTGAGTAATCTGTATTCTGAATATTCTGAATTACAACATTAATCAGCTGTCCAGTCAAACGATTTCTATTGAATCAACATTGTATAATCCTGCTTTACTTTCACAATTGTGACCCAAATATTGAGCCAAAATGAGGAAATTTTGAAAATTGAGTTATTGTTATTTTCAAATTCTACAACTCATCACCTTCAATTTAGTTTGTTAGAATTGGGCAAAAATTGACTGAGCTGTGTCCATTTAAAGCTACTCAACTCACAAACGTAAGTTTTGAGAAAAAGCAAGTTAAAGATTTGGTATGTTCCAAAACAAAATCCCATAACAACCAGGCAATTTATTTGCTGTTTTGTCGTTGAATATATATTTCCATGAGTTTTCAGAGGTGCTGAAGACGAAAATCATAGTAAAAATTTGATCCGACGATTTCCGCCATTTATTTGCTATTTTGTCCTCTGATATTTTTTTTTATTTAGGATTTCAAGGGTGCTGATGACGGAAATCGTAGTAAATGCACTACTTTCATAACGAAACATCCACAACACATGCGGCATATTCACATGATAGTGTTATACTGAAGAACAATCTATACATTAGTAGTCTGTTTTATAACTTTGTGAGATTAACTTAATCTCATCAATTAATTAGCACCTTAGTGCCTACTAGTGATCAGGAGATTAAGATGGTTGATTGGATATCATCAAAGAAGCCGCCACAGCTGTACGGGTGTTCATTTAACATGTGAATTAAAATAAGATTTTTTCGTGTAGGATGTCTATTATTATTTTCAGGTACCGTAATGTTATCAAAACATGGGTCCCTATAAAAATGTCAATTTCACATTCAAGAAATACTTATGTTCACTTTTATGAATTTTAGCTTTGATGTTATCAAACAATGGCAGACTTGAGAATCGTTGCATTTCGTCTCTTTGGTCCTTCTCATTTTTTGGTTTTCGACCCATGGTGATAAGAGTATTTTAAACAATAATTATCTAAGATGTATTCCTTACTTTGCTTGACAGGGGTTGGGATGGCCTAGTGGTCTAGAGTGCCGCGCTTCGACCTCTAGCTGGCTGTTCACCTCTAGCTTGCGGCTGTGGTTTCGATCCCCGGTGTGAGCGTATGTGGCATGGAGATAGAGGTTTCCTCCCGCTGCTAAAGACCCCTACGCTCAAGTGAATTATTGAAATAAAATTAAACCATATGTTAGTCCCAAAATGACCTAGTTTGTGTTGAGTGGACGTTAAACTCCATTTCTTTCTTTCTTTCTTTCTTTACTTTGCTTGACGTATGAACAAGCAACGGCAAATAGAATTCAGCTATCAATAAAATTCTCTTCGAAAAGAAAATTATTGAACATTTTGTTTATTTCCATTTAAGGCCTATAAATTATTTTTTTAAAGATGATATGAGATATCAAACAATCACCGCTTGGATTAATTATTCTAAGAATAATGAGTGATAATAGGATCGTGACAGTTGACTAGTATTACTCAATTACACACATCAGTTTGTCGATTAATTTACATAATCAGCCAGGTGCTTTTGATTAACACTCACTGGCAATCTATATACGATCAGAATTCATTTTATTCGGCCACTTATCAGAGTGAATCACAAAAAACATTATCGCCAAAACCAAATATCTATCGCCAACTCGAGACAGCCACATAACCACAATGCTTTGCATGGGGTGTCTGGGCCAATCAGCAAACAAGTTGTGTAGACAGCATAGCAAGAGGAGTTTGTTTATATTTTTTTTAGGGGTTTTAAAACTCGATTGTATCCGCTCAAAATCATTTCATCGACAATACTTTGACCATATTTGTAAAATAGAGATTCTCCACTTTACAACAATGCCAATTATTATGCAAGAGAAATGACCCTTCGTCCCGCTGCGAGCAAATAAAAATAACTAATTTCTATGAGAATTTTAAGTAATAGGACAGATTTAACACTAGGGACCGGGAATCTTCTAGTTTTTACGAAAAAAGGTAAGAAACTACCCTTATCATCTAGAATCTAATACACGTCAAGAATGTGTTAAATACCGTCAAGATTCATCAAAAAACGTCCAGTTTGTGCTACCGTGTAGATTTAGAAACACCGTCTAGTTTTGTCATCGATCGTCTACTTTACGACCGTCCAGTTTCTCGGGATGTTTTAGATTCGAAAGGGGTTTAGTTTTTAGACAAGGCCTTATTTTCCCGTACGTTGTCTAGAAATGAACAGAGTGTTTAATTACTAACGGCGTTTAGTTTTTACGCCAAATTACCACTTTACCGAGAGCCGTCTAGAAACTTACGGGTGATTAGAAATGCAATGCCGTTTTCTTTTCATGTCTTTTAATTAGTTTGCCGGGTGTCATCTAGAAAACGTACGGCGTTTGTTTTTGTGTGAAATATTTAATTTCTATCTCCCAATTTTAGAAACTATGATCCGATTTAGAATCTTAGCATAGTGTCTAAAATTCTCGAATGAATTGCATATCTGTTGAATATCTTCTGTATTGCCGACGTCCGTTGGGAAACGTCCATTTGCAATGAATTGACAATTTTCCCGGCGTAAATAACACTCAACAATTTATCTATTAGAAATTAACGAAACAAATGGACGTATATCTTGTTTCTTATAATCTTGTTTTCTGGGTTATTTACCCGCTCCCGCCATCAATAACAAATGTATTTGTGAATTTACAAATTAATGTGTGCAGTACTCATTTCGACCACGAATGACGTAATTTTCGACATTTATCAAGGCGCATTCGGGGGACTGTTTTCATCAACATTTATTTTTGTATCCCGTGGAAATGTTGAAGAAATGCAGGAGGGGAATTGTTAACAGGCACAGTTCAAAATATAATTACATGTTATTGTCGGCGATATGACTTTACAATTCACACTGTCGATTCATGCACGCTTTTCACACGGAATTGTTCTTTGATGTTGATAGATGACACAGTGACGTCGGCAATACAGATGATATTCAACAAATATGCAATTCATTCGAGAATTTTAGACACTATGCTAAGATTCTAAATCGGAACATAGTTTCGTTATTTACCGATATCCGGTCCAACCTCATTTCGATTATCCGATGTATTTTAATCTCGATTGATATCAGATGCTGTAATCTATATCGAAAACAAAATTATAAAACAAAAAATCTCGCAACTAATGATAACCTGTAAGTTTCGTCGCCGTTATATTTTATAAATATCTTCTGTATTGCCGACGTCACTGTGTGTCATCATCTATCAACATCAAAGAACAATTCCGTGTGAAAAACGTGCATGAATCGACAGTATGAATTGTAAAACAATGACTGGATCGTGCGGTAGCGGTGTAGTAATATATGTCTGCATAATTTACTTTATTTATTTACAAGGCCGCTCAAAAGCTTGTGGCCGACTTTTTATCATCATATTATTATATGCTTATATTAGGTATGTGATTTATCTATTAGTGATGATATATTACGACCCAGGTAAGAAATATATTTAGATACGATTTGCGGTCCATGTCCGTGTCAATGGGGGAAAACTGTGCCTATTAACAATTCCTCTCCTTCTGCATTTCTTCAACATTTCCACGGGATACAAAAATAAATGTTGACGAAAACAGTCCCCCGAATGCGCCTTGATAAATGTCGAAAATTACGTCATTGTGGTCGCAATGAGTACTGCACGCATTAATTTGTAAATTCACAAATACATTTGTTATTGATGACTGGAGCGGGTAAATAACCCAGAAAACAAGATTATAAGAAACAAGATATACGTCCATTTGTTTCGTTAATTTCTAACAAATAAATCGTTGAGTTTTTTTTACGCCGGGAAAATAATTCATTGCAAATGGACGTTTCCCAACGGACGTCGGCAATACAGAAGATATACAACAAATATGCAATTCATTCGAGAATTTTAGACACTATGCTAAGATTCTAAATCGGAACACAGTTTCTAAAATTGGGAGATAGAAATTAAATATTTCACACAAAAACAAACGCCGTACGTTTTCTAGATGACACCGGGCAAACTAATTAAAAGACATAAAAAGAAAACGGCATTGCATTTCTAATCACCCGTAAGTTTCTAGACGGCTCTCGGTAAAGTGGTAATTTGGCGTAAAAACTAAACGCCGTTAGTAATTAAACACCCTGTTCATTTCTAGACAACGTACGGGAAAATAAGGCCTTGCTAAAAACTAAACCCCTTTCAAATCTAAAACATCCCGAGAAACTGGACGGTCGTAAAGTAGACGATC
Source organism: Patella depressa (assembly GCA_948474765.1). NCBI lineage: Eukaryota > Metazoa > Mollusca > Gastropoda > Patellidae > Patella > Patella depressa. Next base: position 53,394,407 of record OX419715.1, on the reverse strand, counting down.
GATGACAAAACTAGACGGTGTTTCTAAATCTTCACGGTAGCACAAACTGGACGGTTTTTGATGAATCTTGACGGTATTTAACACATTCTTGATGTGTATTAGATTCTAGATGATAAGGGTAGTTTCTTACCTTTTTTCGTAAAAACTTGAAGATTCCCGGTCCCTAGTGTAAGAATATGGTACTCTTTCAAAACGTTCAAATAAAGGTGTTTTAATATCTTTTATTGCCATTTTGATCTTTTGTGTCGATAGATATAATATTTATAGACTCATGTATGTGAAAAGCTCATCAATATTTTCACTTGTTTAGATTTTGCGCATTGCGACTCAATTCGATATACACAGTCACAATTTTATGATCTCTTGTAAGACAGTTGCGACAAATACTTAATGTAGACATTATACAACAAACGATTTCCATTGCATTAACATTGTACAATCCGACCTTACTTTGATAATTTAATAATCTCTTGTAAGACAAATGCGACAAATACTCAAATGTAGACATTTTACAACAAAAGTCTAGAGAACTTTAATTTGAATATCACAACTTTAAAGTATGCTACTTTCAATCGTGTCATGATATGTTTGGAAGCGCCATCTTTTCTATAAGAGATTTTAGTTTCATTTCTGGGGGAGAATCTTCACTGAATATGGCTCTTATTCTTAAGAACCATTATTCTCAACTAACGCATGCACAGAAAACAGAAAGAGAAACTACCTCCCTTGCTGTGATAGAGCCAGTTCTATATTATCAACACCAATCGCTATTATCTCTAATAGTGCTCTTCCTGCCTCGGTAAATAATAGACTATAAACACACACTTCTTGAAGTTGTAATCTGAAAGGTAATTTTTATAAAATAAATTTGTAATCAATAAATCTAAATACAGTACATATAAATGCTTGAAATTAAATGATCCTGCAGTTCATTAAAATGCAAGCATACATTTATTATGTTTCAGTAGTTAGGGGCTCGTCCATGTCATGACCTATGCCATGTGACCATATCAGCCTCTTTTTCTAATCGGCCTCTTTCTAGAATACATCTTGTAAGTGAAGTCATGCATGTATTCGGCAAGAAATATTTCAAGGGGGCTACACAGATGCTTTGCATCTGCTCACCTTGGCAATTTCACCAGTAGTTTAACCATAAACTAGCTATTCTACCCCAAAGTATGGGGTTACCTATTTGGTTTGAAGTCAGAACTGAATATTATTGTTAAATTTAAATACATGTATATATGTTTATGTATTAAATGGAATCTATTTCAGGTACAGTTTAAGAATGGTCTGACAGCTTCGCTCCTCAATCTTCGCTCATCCATCAGCACTAACACCCAAGCTTCGCTCACTTCACTCTGATTAGGAGCTTTGCTCTAGTACTAACAGTAACACTAGAGCTTTGCTCATTTCATTCACTCACACTGAGAGTGACAGCCTTAAGCTTTCTGCCAATTCAGCCATCTATCCAGGATGAGGTTTTCACAATACATCAATTCCTATGTATTGGACATTCAGCCATGTCAAACATGTTTGGAGTGGAGGGATGTGAAAACCAGTCATTCACGGTAGTATTCAACATTTTAATATTTCATTAAATGTAATACCAAGTTATACATGCTGTTGTCCCCATGTGCCAAATAAAGTTTTATTGTTCAATGTCAAACCGAGTTTGTGTTTGTTGCATAAAATAAATATATGTGTCATATATTACTTACCCTTTTTTCTCAGCTTTTTTCTGTAGATGTAGAAAGTTGAGAATTTTGTGGAAAAGATCCAAACATTTCTGACCTGCAATAAACAATAAGTTAGTTTGAGTTGATCATCAAGCTTGGTTGATTGTGGAATAAAGAAATGCAATAAAAATCAATGTTCAACATCACTCAAACGCGGTTATGTCGTTTTGAGAATGACAAGGTAATTTTTTCAAGTTTCTACAAAATTATTGGCTTTTAGCTTTTGGCTTTCAGCTTTCAGATACACATCCATATTACAGCTATGTAGAGTGGCATCCTAGAGTCAAGTTTACTCTTTTTAGTACATCTGATAGCTAGCAATTTTCTTGTACTTCTGTATTGCAGTATCCAAGCTATCCCCAAAAGTGAGTCTTCTAATAATATAATTGACTTTCAACCAGTGATGGGATTTCAACATTTTTCTTGTCAGACATTTTTTCCACGAAAATAAAGGGGCATGACTCTTATCATTATTTAAGCCGGTGTTTTCAAACCACAAATAAGAATCATGTGTCAACAAAATATTCAAATTCATAAGTACACTATATAAATTGTGGAATTTTGAATATTATTCACAGAGTCTTGATGTCCGATTGGGCACATTCTTGGCCGGACAATTTAGGACATGTGGAAAATAAAGTCAGGCATGTCCTGAATTTACAGGCGCAATCCCATCACTGCTTTCAACCTACCCAGGGATTCTCTGCTGTTACTCTGACTAAATCTCCATTTTCTAAACACAGGAAATATTTCCCGTAGAATGTATAATATAGTTGGTACTAATTCTTCTTCTTGATCACTTCTGGTTAATGGCTGGAAGAACGAAACAAGTGGAGCACAATGACAAATCAAACAAATCAATGTCTCTTGCATCACATTAATTGAGAAAATAATGGAAAACTGTGTCAACTGGTTTTACCATGATTCTAAATATCATTTGGGCAGCTTTGAGTCCAATAAGTGGCTTAAGTGAAATAAAGTGAAATTGGGTTCAACATGCTACTGTTCTACTCCGAACTGGGCTAATGAAGATGTGAGTACGCCATACAACCTAATCTTCTATCGAATGACAACTGTCAAGGGATCTTTTAAAGGGCCAATCCCGATAACTTTTTGGGGAATAAAACTGCTTAATTTTGTGTTAAAATCCTTTAAAATCCATAACCTAGGGCCCACCTACTAACCCGATATTTGTGATACGCTTGTAAATAACTTAAACCTGACAGTCTTCATCTGGAAATGGAGATCGTTGTATTATACAATATCTGGATAAAACCAGACTTTTTTCTATAAAAATAATATGTAGGTGAATTTTACCTTTTGTTATCAAGTACAGTGCATGGGTCATTCACTGTATAGACCTCTCAAGAAACATTAATCGATTATCAGGTCACCAAATGAAAAAATTGACCCGAAATCTTAAAAGGGTTACGTGTCCGGATAAGCATTGTTGACGTACACGCCCAAACGACTCAATATTTTGAGCTGAAATTTTGAGACAAGGTAAATACACCAAGCCACTATATTTTGGTCCATAAATTTCATAAATACTCGGACTTTAATTTTTGAGACTCTGTTCTTATCGGGATTGTCCCTTTAAGTGCACACCAGACAGATGTCCTTGTCAGGCCCTCATCTTGCATCATTGGGGGAACCACTCCGGAAAATCTGGATGAACTTTATCGGCCAATGCAGGGATCGAACACCCGACCGACCTCAAGAGGCTCAAGAAATAAAATAAAATGGAGTTTAACGTCCTACTGTTCTCATCCAAACTGGGCTAATGAAAACGGGCATACGTCATACTGTGTGCTATGAGGGAAATTTTGCCCGGACAGCAGCACTACGTCCTATTCAAATTCAAACTATCAAGGGATCTTTTACATGCATGCCAATGTGTCCACAGGACCTCAGTGTTTCATGCCATCCGAACAACTAGACAGCTGTCCATGTCAGGCCTTCCATCCCACATCACTGACAAGGGGGAAACATGCAGGAAAATCTGGATGAACTTTCTCGGCCAATTTTGTATGTTCAGTCTTCATTCCTGTACTAGCTATACTAGGAGTAATCAGTGTTAATTAAGTTTCTATGGTTTGAGTACGAAGTGATCTCAGTCTATGTGAGTACCTACCTCTATCAAATTAGTTATAAATTTAAGTACTGCTTCAGTAAGAGGATATCTGGCTTCAATACATTCTGTTCTAGCTAATATAGTACCATATAAACCAGCATGTAAACCACGACCACTACAAATTTACAAAACAAAACTAGCTTACTACCTATATAATCTATGTGTATTTTAACAAAACAGTTTACGACCAACCTGATTAAAATCAAATGTCAATCACTATGGAATATTTAAACCTTTCTAAGCAAGCTTAAAGGAGCTAAATCGCTAACATTTGGGACCTGGAAATTGACAAAAGTGGGTCGCAACGCATCTAATACTGTAATATGAATGTATATAAACTGATTTACATTCAATGGTGTCCGTATTTACTCCAATTTCAAATCTGTTTTGTTCGGCAGAAACACTTGCACAAGGTGTCATTGTGTCGTTCTTGTTAGAATTGTTCAAAACATAGTTATTTCAACATTCCGTTAAACTAATTGTTATCTTGTTAGTGTTTCATTTGTTAACTGTCCTCTAAGTTTCTGTTACTGGAAAGTCAATTTCATTATCCGTTAGTTATCAGACTGATTAAAGTTAATCCGCAAGAAGACAGTTTCGTCATTTTCTGAATTTTATATGACACCATCAACTGAATGGTTTTGGGGAATAAATTCACAGAAGTAACTGTTTTCTAGCTCCTGTTATAGTATTAATAATTCTTTGATGAAAGTGGATCAGAAATTTTGTAGATTTTATTAACATTGTTATTTGTTTTCTCTTTGTTTTATAAAAGTTAAGCCTAACAAAGTAGAAACCTCACCTTAATATTTCTCCAAGATTATCCAAGTTTTCTGTCATATAGGGTAAAAATCCAGTCTGCTTAATACTGTGCCATACCTACATTAAATATTTTATTCCAAAAAATTAAAAATATAACATGTAGCACACAAATTTCCAAAAACTATTACTTTCTCTGTCAATACATGATTTGAAAGCACATTTATATTAGTTTTTATATACTATTCAAAAAAAGTAGGGGATATTTGATTTTATTAAAGTCACCTAATGAAACTGACGAAGAAACAAATGACAAAATGAAATGAAGTTCACATTCATCGATTTATTCCAAATGATCGTTAGACTAAGTAAGGCACAGACTGACCATTATAAGGGTAAAATGATACCCGGGGTCAAACATCAAAGTTACCACAGCATCACAACAAAGTCAGTAACGGGTAAATCCTCCTCTGTTTGCCAAACAAGCATTGATCCGACGTGGCATACTCCTAATGAGACGTCTAAGGTCATTTTGGTCCAGATTGTCCCATTCCTGTTGCAACGCAGCAGCAAGTTCTTGGACATTGGCAGGACGTTGTTGACGTTGACGTAACCTCTGTCCAAGCATGTCCCAGACATGCTCGATGGGGGAGAGGTCGGGACTCAGTGCTGGCCAAGGTAATGTGGTGATGTTCTGTTGTTGGAGGTAGCCTGTAACGATCCTGGCCCTGTGACATCTTGCGTTGTCATCCTGGAAGATGAAACGGCGGCCATGAGGTCGTGCGTACAGCACAACATGGACTGCCAAGATGTTGTCCCGGTAGTACTGGCCTGTAACACGCCCTGCAACAACATGTAAAGCCGTTCTTCCAGCAACAGTGATGTCTCCCCACACCATAACAGAACCACCCCAAAATCGATCATGTCTGATGACGTTAACGTCTTGGAAGCGCTCGTTTCGACGACGCCACACCCTCCTACGTCTGTCCAAAAAATCAACAGTGAACCTTGACTCATCTGAAAACATCACATTGGTCCAGCGTCGATTATCCCAGTGTTGACGATCCCTACACCAACGACATCTTGCCTGAATGTGATGATCTCTCAAACAAGGGATCACGCGAGGACGTCGGACGCGAAGGTGACCCCTATGCAGTCGATTCCGAATCGTCTGGCCACTCACTCTCACACCAGTGTCTGTTTGAAGACGAGCGCTGATCTGATTTGCTGTGATGACACGATTTCTCAAGGCCAAGGTACGGATAAATCGATCCTGGGCTTGAGTTGTCGCCCTTGGTCAACCTGAGCGTGGTCTGTCCTGTACAGATTGTGTATCACGGCATCTGGACCATAGTCTGCTTATGACAGACTGAGAAACATTCATCGTCCGCGCCACAACCGCCTGTGTTGTGCCGATCTGTAGCATGCACGTAACCTTTCATTTTGGGTAAGCCAACGCATATCAAAATTTGTTTTCTGGTCACTAAAACAATTAAACTGATGTTTCCACCCTGGAATTCAATGCCACAATGACTGTAACATTCAAAGTCAGAGTCGTGCAAATCTTGGGTTGGACCCCCATGATGATTCCAAGCATCACCTGCATTCCATGCGGTAGCTATTGGTGGGTTTGGGCGTCACATGTAACTGGAAATGTTTCTTCTGTTAGGTTCTATAGTGACTTTTTTTCGTAGTCATTTGCATATTTTAGTATTATACCCCCAAAATCAAATATCCCCTACTTTTTTTGAATAGTATATTATGAATATCATTGTAAAGATTTTAGCTGAAAATGAGTAAGTTTTCAAGGACCAAATGTTGTGGTGTATAGTTATACAGTAGATGACTTACTGGTTTAGGATGTTTGATAACAGTACAATTTAAACATTCCATGGTATTACTGAGTAACTCTAATGGTGGTGGATTGATAACACTGAACCTGTTAAGAAAACAAAATAATGATTATGTCTTTTCTGGCAAAGAATATTCATTTTAATGAACGATAATAATGAACTGAGCTGACATCGAGAGCACAATACAATTTCTTTCTCTGTCATTGTATTTGTCATGAATTTTTCACATTTTGTGTATAATTAAAATTAAACACTTCAAACATGTTTTAACATTGCTTTGCCAGGTAACAATATATGCCCACCAGTTGAATTTTAGAATGTGGCTACCAAGTTTTAAAGGTTTATAAAACTGGACAAATCTCAATTTTTATTAGGTTCCTACTTCGAAAAATTGCAAATCTTTTTTGTCCCCTCACCGTGGCTTTATTTGCCTTCCAGTTATACCAATTTAAAAATGTCGCATACTTGACAGTTCTAACCATCTTCAAATGTATTGATAGCAATAAACAATGTAATGTTATCATAGACATGTCATTCTACCATTCCCGAGGATATTCTCCATCAACATATTAGGCTGTCAAGTTACTTCCTATTATATTGGCTGATTTTAAACTTCTATCCAATTAAAACAAGCCTTACATTAGCATTCAATATGTTTGATGAATAATTATGGCAGCCCTAGTTACACCATGGGAACACTCATTACTTGGAGGATGTCACTATACTCAAACACATGCAGTTTTAAAAATAGGTTGCCAGTAGGGCTGGGTATCGATAGTGATTTTTACTATCGATAATCGGCAATGAAATGTCGGTCGATAATCGATAGTATCGAAAACAAACTTATTTTCACGGTCGTCATCAAGACTGGATACAGTGTAAGTTCAAAGTTCAACACCATACAAAGTTGCGAAAGATCGTTTGCTCCTGTGCTTCCACTCGGCACTTTTAGCTTTTTGACGTCCATGTGTAATATTTATTGCACCGGGTACTCTATTACTGAGGCACACGTACAGAAATAGTGAACTGTTCAGACGAATTCTGAAGCTTGCAAAGGGAAATAACGCTAACTTTATTTACACATCCGGGTATCTCCGATTTAGCAATATTCAACAATAATTTCTTCAAAACTAAAGTAACGTTTCCATGAGAGTGAATTTATGAAAACGGCTGTTCAATAAGCAGTCACAATTTTGTTATGTGTTACATTGAATAGTTCACTTGATAGTAATTAAAGTGAGCGGTTTAACTGAAAGAAGCCACTGACATTTCAGACGCAAGAAAAATAGACGAAGAGCGATAATCGATAGTAACCCACCGCTATCGATAGTGCTTTTCAGGGCCATCCAATCGATATTATCGATTTATATCGATATTTTACCCAGCCCTAGTTGCCAGGCAACAAAACATACGCCCACACAGCAGCCAAATCGTCCGGGCAGTCAACAAGAGTTGTCGCATATTAAGGAATTATCAAAATATCATTAGAATTTGTTTGGTTTTTATAATCAAACATTTTTTTTTTAAATCAGATAATAATTGTGACCTCCAGAGGGACCACAAGCTAAAAAGGGTGATTTTTCGTACAATCAGGGGACATAATTCAGGAAGTAATGACCCGATGGGCGCAAATATCGAAAGGAACCAAGAGATTTGGGTTATAAACATACATGTCAAGTTTCATCAAAATTGATTCAAAATTGTGACCTCTATAGGGTCCACAACCTTGATATAACATATTTTCACACTATTCGTGTACAAACGGCGGCCATTTTGTCCGTCAATTCTAGTCCGATTTTCACGTAATTCATAGACTCTCTTCATTACCATGTACAATGATATAGTCAAACGGTTTTTTTAAATCGGATAATAATTTTGACCTCCAGAGGGACCAAAAGCTAACAAAAGCGATTTTTCGGACATTCCGGGGACATAATTCAGGAAGTTATGATCCAATGGGCGCAAATATCAAAAGGAACCAAGATCTTTGGGTTATAAACATACATGTCAAGTTTCATCAAAATCGGTTCAAAATTGTGACCTCTATAAGGTCCACAACCTTTATATAACATATTTTCACACCATTCGCGTACAAACAGCGGCCATTTTGTCCGTCAATTTTGGTCCGATTTTCACAAAATTCAAAATCAACCTTCATAACCATGGAATGGTGATATAATCAAACGGTTTTTTAAATCGGATAACAATTTTTACCTCCAGAGGGACCACAAGCTAAAAAGGGCGATTTTTGGGACAATCAGGGGCCATAATTCAGGAAGTTACGATCCGATGGGCGCAAATATCAAAAGGAACCAAGATCTTTGGGTTATAAACATACATGTCAAGTTTCATCAAAATTGGTTCAAAATTGTGACCTCTATAAGGTCCACAACCTTGATATAACATATTTTCAAACTATTCGCGTACAAACGGCGGCCATTTTCACGAAATTCGAACTCGACCTTCATAACCATGGAACGGTGATATAATCAAACGTTTTTTTAAATCCGATAACAATTTTGACCTCCAGAGGGACCACAAGCTAAAAAGGGCAATTTTTCGGACAATCAGGGGCCATAATTCAGGAAGTTACGATCCGATTGGCGCAAATATCGAAAGGAACCAAGATCTTTGGGTTATTAACATGCATTTCAAGTTTCATCCAAATCGGTTCAAAAATGTGGGCGTATAAAAATAAACAAAAACTGGAGGTACAGTAGTTTATGAATCTTAATAAGGAGAGCGATTTAGTTAATTAGCAGGCCTATTTAATGACTCACCCAAAGTTAAATCTAGGTGCGCCGGGAAGCGCGAGACCGAAAGGACTGCAGTATTCATCGTGACATTTAAGTTAATTTTGGTTCTTAAGCCCCGCTTATGGCACTCTACCAGGTCATATGACATAATGCTTTCATCTATGGTTAGCAATTAATTTCTTAATGGCTGGTTCTGCTATTGCATGGTATTGTTCTTTGTTTGAATAAAAACACGTTTTTGTCCAAACACTGTTAGATAACATTATCCTCTTTTATTATGTACACTAATGGCATAATGGAGACCTGGGGAAAACGATGAACATGTGCAACTAACTGCAACATCAGATCACAAGACCGATTATGTAACCTGTTCATGCAACTCAAAGTCACATAGAGTCACATCGCAGCATAAGACCCTCCCCCCACCTTTAGTGTTTTACATTGTCTTATTAAGTTCGTGCAAAATCAATTTGCTTGTTTACCAACTGGCAAATAATATCTCCAAAACTCTAAAAATAGCACCTCTTTTTCTAAATGAAAAAGTATAAGTTTATGCCTTTTAAGCACTTACCTTTGTATCAAAGTAAAACAAAGATTGATAATATCCGAAAACTCTTCAATACACTCCGGGTCAGAGGTCATAACCTCTTTAACAAGGTTCATTGCCATAGTAACTCGGTCAATCTGAGTTGGAGAAACCATTCCTAGAAAATGACATAACAAAACAATAATGAGCGTCAACTCAGGAAAGATGTAAATGCACATAAAAAATAAATGTACGGCAAAAGTACAAACTAGTTTGATATTATAATTTAGTTGTACAATGTAGGGCAAAAGGATAAACCAGTTTGATATTATAATTTAGTTGTACAATTCTTCAAGTTAATAAAAAGCAAAATCTGAATCATATCATTAGCAAATTTACAAGACTCTATAAGTAATTATCAGAAACAGTTATGGTAAAAATCGAAACAAAGAAAACAAATTTAAAGTAGATCAAAGTTAACTTTTGTTGGTAATGACATATTGCTATAATTTTAATTAAACTGCAGTGAATTCATGATTTTTTTTTTAAAATAAATATTGGCAGAACTTATATTTGGCTTTAAGAGGCTTCTCTGTTTCATTAATTTGAAAATGTATTTAACTTTTAAGCTTTGGAATGACTTTTATGAGTTAACAAGGGCTCTCCTATAGGCTTCTTTGTTACACCAATTTTAAAATTAACAATCCATATAAATAAATGTGAAGCAGATAGGATGAAAACTTTTTTGTAATCGAAAGTTAAGAAGAAGGGTCCTAACTCTCTCCATGTAGGCTTCTGCATGTCACTAATCTGAAAAATGCATTATTCCGATAAGATGATGACTTGACAAAGCGATCAAGACGAGGGCAATTACTATGTAAGTTATTATTTATGTCACTTCATCTCACAAAAAAGTATATAAATTTTTGAAAGATTGGATCACAAATGAAGTCTGTAGAGCGTACACAATAATGTTATACAACGGATGAACAGAGGTGACAGCAATACAACCAAATGTTACCTTTAGTGAAAGAAATACTGAATATAATGAATACAAATAGGTTACTTATACCTGCCCCATGGGAAACTTGAGTTAGTAAATATTTAATTTCACACATTAAAAGTTGCCAACCATTGTAAGATGTCTGCCACTGTATTATAGGACCACTCATTTCCCCCTTACTACCTAACAAGAAAAATATAGAATTTCAGAAATTATTGAAGATACACAGGACAAAATATGACATAAAACTTTGGGCTCTAAGTTAAGATTGATCTTCGAAAGATAATCAATGTCCACAAAATATTTAAAAAAAATATTCAAGTGTAGTTTTATAAAATAGTGTGAAAAAATCAGACGGGAAAAAATTAAACAAGCCAACAGTGAGGCTGATGTCCCCCGCCAAATCCCCCAAAAAATAGATGACACATATTAATTAATCGCACATTTATTTTTTTCAAACGTATCGAGCAATCAAACTGTACACGAAGTGTCATCCAAAAGTGTTTTATAAAGAAAAATGATAAAACCGACGAGAAAAATGAAAATGTACCCTTGTTAGGGGGACCCTAAAGGCAGACAAAAGGGCCCCCACGCTTGACAAAAGGGCCCCTCTGGCCAAGGGAAAGGGCCCTCGTGTCCGAGTCAATCGTTTCTATACACAGTTACTGTCGAATCCATTACTGAATAAGAATGCAGTCATTGTATTGGCATAAAAATCATCAATCAAGATGAACCTAAGTTATCTTGTCCCAAAGTATCAACCAATCAAATTGCTTATCTCTGCCTACCCTAAGAAGAAAATACTCATCTTCGAACTCCATCCAGGCATTGACCTAATAAGCATACACATCAATTTTGAACATTTTAACTCAATTCGAAGGAGAGTTATTGTGTTCCAAAGTCTCGGCAAATCAAATTGCTTATCGCTCTGCTTACCCTGAGCAGAAAATGCTCATTATCGATCTTAGTCAAGGTATTACTGTAATGAAACTATACACCAAGTTTCATCACTCTCACTTAATTAGAACTAAAGTTATCGTGTCCCAAAGCATCAACCAATCAAATTGCTTATCTCTGCTTATCCTAAGCGGAAAATTCTCATCTTCCAACTCCATTAAGGCATTTACCTAATAAGCATATACACCAAGATTGAACATTTTAACTCAATTAGAAGGAGAGTTATTGTGTTCCAAAGTCTCGACCAATCAAATTGCGTATCGCTATGCTTACCCCGAGCTGAAAATGCTCATTATCGAACTTAGTCAAGGTATTACTGTAATGAAACTATACACCAAGTTTCATCAATCTCACTTAATTAGAACTAAAGTTATCGTGTCCCAAAGCATCAACCAATCAAATTGCTTATCTCTGCTTACCCTAAGCGGAAAATGCTCATCTTCTAAATCCATCAAGGCATTGACCTAATAAGCATATACACCAAGTTTGAACATTTTAACTCAATTAGAAGGAGAGTTATTGTGTTCCAAAGTCTGAACCAATCAAATTGCGTATCGATCTGCTTACCCTGATCAGAAAATGCTCTTTATCGAACTTAATCAAGGTATTACTGTAATGAAACTATACACCAAGTTTCATCAATCTCACTTAATTAGAACTAAAGTTATGGTGTCCCAAGCATCAACCAATCAAATTGCTTATCTCTGCTTACCCTATGCGGAAAACTCCATCAAGGCATTGACCTAATAAACACATACACCAAGTTTGAATATTCTAGCTCAATTAGGAAGAGAGTTATTGTGTCCCAAAAAGTGTGACGGACAGACAGACAGACATACAGACAGACAGACAGACGGACAAACCCATTTTAATAGTTCCCCAACTTTCTTCGAAAGGCGGGGGACAAATATAATCAATTATGAAAATATATGATAATGACTCATGTAAAAAAAATAGCCAAATGACAATATTAGGCACAAGATAATTAATGTTTACAAATTGTGTTAGAATTCTATAATAACATTATGTTTACCTCCTAATGGAAGAATCTGCCCAACACTGCTTCTATTTATAATCATATCAGCTGAAAGAAATATATGTAAACGTACACCAGTAATAGTTTGTGAACCCACTAAATTCCTGTGTTCTATCCTAGACCTTTCCTTCTACTATGCATATGGACTTCACTAGACATACCTATCTCAATATTAATTGTTATTAATATTTCCATATCAAAAATATAACTTGTATCCTCTTTACTGCAATTAAAACCTATGAAATCAAATTATTAGTATCTTTAAAATTCCGCTTACCAGTATCATATGGCATCTTATTATTAACAAGTCTAAACACAGAATCTTGTTCTGTAGGTTGTAAATCTTGTGGATGATTATTATCCAAATATTCTGTGTAATAATTTAATCTCTGTAAACACAGCTTCACCTGTAAACTCAAACATACAAATATGGTGTTTCAATAACACTGTAACTTGGGTATCATTTAATCTAGTGTATTAAGCATTAATTTCGTTAAGATTCATTCAATATCAAAGCAAATCTTGGTTTGAAAATTTGTAAAAATCATTTAAAATCAACAAAAATGATCTAATTTGTACTTGTGCCCAGTCGGGACCTATAATCTGATGCATGCCAGTATCGAAAGGAACTGAGATCTTCTGGATATAAACCTATATTTCAAGTTTCGTCAAAATCAGATAAAAATTGTGATCCACATGTGGGTGTATAAATATGACAGACAATTAAAATTTTGAAGTGGAAACACTGCTTGTAAACTACAGGTTAGAATTTTTCAGATTTTGGCCGATGTTTATCAATTAATGTGCAGACTAGAATAATCACTGCCTAAGCTACATATAAACCAACACTACATTATACTAGTAAATTTTTTTTTAAAAATCCCAAAACTCTGACTTCTTCTGTGTTATAGGTAATAATTCTGCATCAGATCGATGTACAACTCTTAATTTTGATAGGGATCTTCCTACAGATTTTTACAAAGTTTTTTGGAGCAAATTTCTAAACAAAATCAATGGGGTACTCTATATGATATGCCAAGTAATCCCAGCAGGTTTTGGACGCTTACACAACATAGATCAACTGGATAGTGGACGAGGGTACTTCATAGGTTTCATCCAAGTTTGTAAAAAACACCTCTTACATAAAATTTCATCAAAATTCTTTAATATCATATATGGCACATATTATCTATATGCTAATTAACCTCTACAGGTTTCATCCGATGCAGTCAAAAATGTCTTACCAGTACTGTTTGCTTGTATGCATGATTATGAAAGAAATTAAGAAAGGCAATTAACCTCTACAGGTTTCATCCGATGCAGTCAAAAATGTCTTACCAGTACTGTTTGCTTGTATGCATGATTATGAAAGAAATTAAGAAAGGCAATTAACCTCTACAGGTTTCATCCGATGCAGTCAAAAATGTCTTACCAGTACTGTTTGCTTGTATGCATGATTATGAAAGAAATTATTCAAGAAAGGCAAGAAAGTGTAAAAACACAAACAAATTTTACAAGCTAGCACTGCAAGTTTTGTTCATATAAGATATGACATTTTTTGTTATTTGGGGTGAATCACGAAAAAAATACCAATTTTTCTTTACTAACAATGTTCCAAAGTTGGACCAAAAGCATAACACGCCATTATTAATTTTTTTCAATTTAAAAGTATCATGCAATCAAACTATACACTAAGTTTCATCACTCTCTATCAGATAGAATCATACAGTAAAATCTGCATTAAGCAGCCACCCAAGGGAATTTTTACGATTGACCGCTTAATGGGAGTGGCCTCTTAATAAAATTTCATGTTTTTGGGCTGACATCAATTAATATTACGATTGAATGCACTGAAAGCAAACACCATTACTTGCATCGGTAATCACAGACATAACTTCTGTAAACTTGCCATTTTGTACCAACCTTCAATACTACTGTCCATCATTGTGATGCATTCGATAATATTTATCCATTTTTGTGAAGAAAATCAATGAATTAATTCTATTTTATCGAAAAAGCACATGGACATAGAAACATCTCTGATATTGTCACCGAATCACAGAAGGTGTAACTCTGAATGTAACTTATAGGAGGCGCTACAAACGTCTATTTAATCATTGGCTCAATGGCTCGTGCATTGTTTACATAAGACGTAACTGCTTCGGGCAAAATGATGCCTTTTACTCATTTTAATACCCATTTACACTAAATAGGAAATACTTTTTAACTACAATTACTTATTTTTCTAATACATACAAAAAATGTTTTATAATTTAATTTGTCGAAAGAAAAAAGTCAATATAGAGGACTCATTAAGTCTCGTCGATGTCATCCTTATCTGTGATTGTAGTGGCCTAGTGAATATTCACTGCTGATCTGTGTGACATAGTGGCTATAGAAAAGAGATGCTAGATGATCGTGACAAAACTCTGCTTTTCATTGGTACTTTCAGTTTATTCAATCAGTTCTGTTACGTGTGAAAACAATGGTCAGGCTAGTCGTTTAAAAAAACAAAAGGTTAATTAACAGATAATCCCGGGTTAATTGTTATTTTTGCATTTCTGTTTACCAGATCAGTGGGGGGCCAGTTAATTAATTGCTACTCACAGGATTAGCGGGGTTTTTACGAAGAACGACAAGATGGTATCATTCAACAATGGCCGTTGAATGGGCGATGTTTTGTTAAATTTATTAGCAAAATAGTGACCGCTGGCCGCGTTAGAGGAGTGACCATTGAATAAAGAGATGAAACAATAGAATTTTTACGGGGGGGATTTATTGTGACCGCTTACAAGGAGATGTCGCTGAATAGGAGAGGCTGCTCATACAGATTCTACTGTAGTTATCTTGTCCCAAAACATCAAACAATGAAATTGATTAGCTCGGCTTAGCTTTAGCTCAAAATGTTAATCATTGAACTCAGTCAAGACATTCACCTTATGAACATCTACATCAAGATTAAAAATCCTACCTCAATTAAAAGCCTGGTTGTTAAGTTCCAAAGTCTTGACCGATCAAATTACCTGTCCCTCTTTAGCCTAAGCAGACAATTCTCACCATCGAACTTAGTCACAGTAATGATATCATGAATCTATATTAAGAGTTCTGTGGCTCTCAATTCATTATAACCAAAGAATCAACTTATCAGATTACTTATCTTTGCTTACCTTAAGCAGAAAATGCTCATCTTCAAACTCCATCAAGGCATTGACCTAATGAATGCATACACCAAGTTTGAACATTTTCCCTCAATACGAAGGAGAGTTATTGTTTCAATGTCTCGACCAAAAAATTGCTTATAGCTCGGATACCCTGAGCAGAAAATGCTCATTATCACACTTTGTCAAGGTATCAATGTAATGAAACTATACACCAAATTTCATCACTTTCATTTAATCAGAACTAAAGTTATCATGTCCCGAAGAATCAACCAATCAAATTGCTTATCACTGCTTACCCTGAGCAGAAAATGCTCATTTTTGAACTTCATCAAGGCATCGACCTAATAAACACCTACACCAAGTTTGAACATTCTAGCTCAATTAGAAAGAGTTATTGTGTCAAAAAAACTGTGACAGACAAACAGACGGACGAACCCATTTTAATAGTCCCCTGCTTTCTTCGAGTGCTGATGGCAACAAAAGTCAATTTTTTTCAGTCATGCTTGCATGGATTTTCGTTAAATTTGACATGAACGATGCTAAATGCCTGTCCAAGAAATAAACAAGTTACTTTTTGGCTATAGACTGTGGTGTGTCTGGTATTTATGGAAACACCAAAAATTGATAAGTTTTCTTGGAAATTCTCTAAGTTCATGCTAAAAAGAAATATCTATAGTATAATTGAGGTCATAGGCGACATTCAACACCAAAGACATCAAAAAAATATCTACTCAAAGTATTTTAAAATCTATGTTCATTTTTACCCACAATAGAGATTTGGGGATTTTTGATATTATTCTTGGAATTCATCCGCAACAAGTTTTAAAATACAACAATTTGGATTTAAACAGACAATATTTACATCAGTGCATTTCTCCGCTGTACTTAACATCATATATGTTTAAAAATGGTAGTCATCACCCATCAAAAAAAGAAATTTAGCGATATTCTAGTAGTGATAGACACTGATAGATGCTGGAGGTAGCCATGATTGTTTTCTATGGATCACGTGACCGATATTCATTAACTGATCGAGGTCAAGGAGACCTTCTCATCAAAGCAGTGGTGGGATTTTGCCTGTATATTCCGGACATGTCAGACGCTATTTTCCAAGCATCCTAAATTGTTCAACTAGAAATATGCCATATTAATATAGTGTACTGAGTGTACTACCACTCAACCCGATTAACTTTGAAAATAGGCTGGATTGATTAGGTAATTAAGTGATCAACGTATTTATCATATTATACTGTCTATACACCTGCCTTGATTAACTACTTAATCTACCTGTACGCCCAACCATATTGCAGACAAATCTCTCTGCACTATCCCTTTCACGCATAGAAAGTGATATTTTCAGAACTTTGAACTATCATGATATTAATCACAATTTTGCAAGCAGTAAGGCTAGGAAAAAGCAATTGTGAGCATCATACAGTAATATATACTGTTTCAGTTTATCTAAATAAATTCGCAGTATCATATTTGTGTTACTTTTTGTCATTTTGTTTGCAAAATTAGGTCCTTCTTTAGTGAGCAGCCTCAGGCCTACAGTACTACCCATAATCTGGATTATCGAATGATATAATTAAATGTAGGTACATAATATTCACCTTTTTAGCACTGATGGTTGAAGCAGAAGCCAGACAGATATTAAGCTGTAGAAATCTGTTAAACTCAAGAGGAAACAATGTCATCGATGATTGGTACAGACTACCAACACCAACATTAAGATCCTGTAAATAGTGAAGTTATCTCAATAAAAGCTTTTGTATTTAAAGAAAAAACCTTCCAACAAGCAGTTGCCATGCAAGATACGCCCACATTTTGCAACAGATGGTCAGAGAACAAACTAAAAACAAGCTAACAGTGAGGCTGATGTCCCCTGCCGAAATCCCAAAATAAATAGAAGACACATATTAATTAAGCGCACATTTATTTTTTTCAATGTATCGAGCAATCAAACTGTACACAAAGTGTCATCCAAAAGTGTTTTATAAAGAAAAATGCTAAAACCGACGAGAAAAATGAAAATGTACCCTAGTTAGGGGGACCCTAAAGGCAGACAAAAGGGCACCTCTGGCCAAGGGAAAGGGCCCTCGTGTCCAAGTCAATCGTTTCTATACACTTTTACAGTCGAATCCATTACTACCGGTAAATGAGAATGCAGTCATTGTATTGGCATAAAAATCATCAATCAAGATGAACCTAAGTTATCTTGTCCCAAAGTATCAACCAATCAAATTGCTTATCTCTGCTTACCCTAAGCGGAAAATACTCATCTTCGAACTCCATCAAGGCATTGACCTAATAAGCATATACACCAAGTTTGAACATTTTAACTCAACTAGAAGGAGAGTTATTGTGTTCCAAAGTCTCGACCAATCAAATTGCGTATCGCTCTGCTTACCCTGAGCAGAAATGCTCATTATCGAACTTAGTCAAGGTATTACTGTAATGAAACTATACACCAAGTTTCATCACTCTCACTTAATTAGAACTAAAGTTATCGTGTCCCAAAGCATCAACCAATCAAATTGCTTATCTCTGCTTACCCTAAGCGGAAAATGCTCATCTTCGAACTCCATCAAGGCATTGACCTAATAAGCATATACACCAAGTTTGAACATTTTAGCTCAATTAGAAGGAGAGTTATTGTGTTCCAAAGTCTCGACCAATCAAATTGAGTATCGATCTGCTTACCCTGAGCAGAAAATGCTCATTATCGAACTTAGTCAAGGTATTACTGTAATGAAACTATACACCAAGTTTCATCACTCTCACTTAATTAGAACTAAAGTTATCGTGTCCCAAAGCATCAACCAATCAAATTGCTTATCTCTGCTTACCCTAAGCGGAAAATGCTCATCTTCGAACTCCATCAAGGCATTGACCTAATAAGCATATACACCAAGTTTGAACATTTTAACTCAATTAGAAGGAGAGTTATTGTCTTCCAAAGTCTCGACCAATCAAATTGCTCTGCTTACCCTGAGCAGAAAATGCTCATTATCGAACTTAGTCAAGGTATTATTGTAATGAAACTATACACCAAGTTTCATCACTCTCACTTAATTAGAACTAAAGTTATCGTGTCCCAAAGCATCAACCAATCAAATTGCTTATCTCTGCTTACCCTAAGCGGAAAATGCTCATCTTCGCACTCCATCAAGGCATTGACCTAATAAACACATACACCAAGTTTGAACATTCTAGCTCAATTAGGAAGAGAGTTATTGTGTCCCAAAAAGTGTGACGGACAGACGGACAGACAGACAGACAGACAAGACAGACAAGACAGACAGACAGACGAACCCATTTTAATAGTCCCCCAACTTTATTCGAAAGGCGGGGGACAAAAATTTTAATAGTCCCCCAACTTTATTCGAAAGGCGGGGGACAAAAATAGAAAATTTTGACAAAATCGGAAAGAAAAATTAGACCTATAGAGTGTCCAGAAAAAGATTGTGAACTGGCCAACGAAGGACAGGGGCGACAACAATATACATCCACATCGATAAAAAGCAAGTACACCTGTGTACAGGACAGAAATCAAAGAAAAGTAGGCTAAAATGCTGCTGTCCGGGCAAAATTCCCCCTCCTTTTATTTAATGTGTAAGAACAGAATTAAAATTTTATATTTCTGTCTCAAGATTAAATTTTTCCCAAGTCATCGAGACATCCTAACAAGCAGTAGTCATGCAAGATATGCCCACATTGTGAAAAAGATGGACAGAGAAAAGAGCTAAAATTAAAATGATTTTTGGGTTATAAACATGCATTTCAAGCTTAATCAAAATCAGATGAAAATTGTGACCTCTAGAGTGTCCACAAGCTAAATAATGTGATATTTCGTACAATCAGGGGTCATAATCTAGGAAGTTAGGTTAGGAACCGAGATCTGTTCGATATAAAGAGAGAAATGGGGTTTAATATGCACTCGACACAAACTAGATCATTTAGGGACTATCATATGATTTAACTTTATTTCAATAATTCGCTTGCACTCAAAGGTCTTTAGCAATGGGACAGGCGAACCTACTCCTTGCCACTTACAACCAGGGATTTGAAATCACGCCAGTTGACACAATGGTAGGCCGTATGATACAGCATGCACACTAACCATTCGCCCATCCAGCCCCCCTGTTGGATACAAACATCCATGAAGATATGGTCCGATATATGCCAATATCGAAAGGAACCAATATCTTTAGGAGATAAGACCTATATTGTAAGTTTCGTCAAAATTGAATAAAAATAGGTTGCCAGGCAACGAAACATACGCCCACACAGCAGCCAAATCGTCCGGGCAGTCAACAAGAGTTGTTGCATATTAAGGAATTATTAGAAAATCATTAGAATTTGTTTGGTTTTTATAATCAAACGTTTTTTTTTTTAAATCAGATAATAATTGTGACCTCCAGAGGCACAACAAGCTAAAAAGGGTGATTTTTCGTACAATCAGGGGACATAATTCAGGAGTAATGACCCAATGGGTGCAAATATTGAAAGGAACCAAGATCTTTGATCAAAATCGATTCAAAATTGTGACCTCTATAGGGTCCACAACCTTGATATAACATATTTTCACACTATTCGTGTACAAATGGCGGCCATTTTGTCTGTCAATTCTAGTCCGATTTTCACGTAATTCAAACTCTCTCTTCATTACCATGTAACGATGATATAGTTAAACGTTTTTTTAAATCGGATAATAATTTTGACCTCCAGAGGGACCAAAAGCGAACAAAAGCGATTTTCGGACAATCCGGGGACATAATTCAGGAAGTTATGATCCAATGGGCGCAAATATTGAAAGGAACCAAGATCTTTGGGTTATAAACATACATGTCAAGTTTCATCAGTTCAAAATTGTGACCTCTATAATAAGGTCCACAACCTTGATATAACATATTTTCACACTATTCGCGTACAAATGGCGGCCATTTTGTCCGTCAATTTTGGTCCGATTTTCACGAAATTCGAACTCAACCTTCATAACCATGGAATGGTGATATAATCAAACGTTTTTTTAAATCGGATAACAATTTTGACCTCCAGAGAGACCACAAGCTAAAAAGAGCGATTTTTCGGACAATCAGGGGCCATAATTCAGGAAGTTACGATCCGATTGGCGCAAATATCGAAAGGAACCAAGATCTTTGGGTTATAAACATGTATTTCAAATTTCATCCAAATCGGTTCAAAATTGTGACCTCTACACTGTTCACAACCTTGATAAAACATATTTTCACACTATTCGCGTACAAATGGCGGCCATTTTGTCCGTCAATTTTGGTCCGATTTTCACGAAATTCGAACTCAACCTTCATAACCATGGAACGGTGATATAATCAAACGGTTTTTTAAATCGGATAACAATTTTGACCTCCAGAGGGACCACAAGCTAAAAAGGGTGATTTTTCGGACAATCAGGGGCCATAATTCAGGAAGTTATAATCCAATTGGCGCAAATATCGAAAGGAACCAAGATCTTTGGGTTATAAACATGCATTTCAAATTTCATCCAAATCGGTTGAAAATTGTGACCTCTACACTGTTCACAACCTTGATAAAACATATTTTCACACTATTCGCGTACAAATGGCGGCCATTTTGTCCGTCAATTTTGGTCCGATTTTCACAAAATTCGAACTCAACCTTCATAACCATGGAACGGTGATATAATCAAACGGTTTTTTAAATCGGATAACAATTTTGACCTCCAGAGGGACCACAAGCTAAAAAGGGTGATTTTTCGGACAATCAGGGGCCATAATTCAGGAAGTTATAATCCAATTGGCGCAAATATTGAAAGGAACCAAGATCTTTGGTTTATAAACATGCATTTCAAGTTTCATCCAAATCGGTTCAAAATTGTGACCTCTACACTGTTCACAAGCTAAAAAACGTGATTTTTCGTACAATCAGGGGC
This sequence comes from Patella depressa, assembly GCA_948474765.1. NCBI lineage: Eukaryota > Metazoa > Mollusca > Gastropoda > Patellidae > Patella > Patella depressa. Next base: position 53,372,548 of record OX419715.1, on the reverse strand, counting down.
CATAACCCATGAAGTTATCGTCCGATACATGCCAATATCGAAAGGAACCGAGATCTTAGGGTGATAAACCTATATTTTAAGTTTCATTGAAATCGGATAAAAATTGTGACCTGTAGACTGTTCACAAACAATTGTGGACGGACGGACGGACGGACGGACGGACGGACGAACAGGGGCGACGACAATATACGTCCACATGAAAATGTGGGCGTATAAAAATTGTGACTTGTAGAGTGTCCACAAACAAATTGTGGATGGAAAGATAGGGGCGACAACAAAATAATGTGATATTTCGTACAATCAGGGGTCATAATCTAGGAAGTTAGGTTAGGAACCGAGATCTGTTCGATATAAAGAGAGAAATGGGGTTTAATATGCACTCGACACAAACTAGATCATTTAGGGACTATCATATGATTTAACTTTATTTCAATAATTCGCTTGCACTCAAAGGTCTTTAGCAGTGGGACAGGCGAACCTACTCCTTGCCACTTACAACCAGGGATTTGAAATCACGCCAGTTGACACAATGGTAGGCCGTATGATACAGCATGCACACTAACCATTCGCCCATCCAGCCCCCCTGTTGGATACAAACATCCATGAAGATATGGTCCGATATATGCCAATATCGAAAGGAACCAATATCTTTGGGAGATAAGACCTATATTGTAAGTTTCGTCAAAATTGAATAAAAATTGTGACTTGTAGAGTGTCCACAAACAAATTGTGGATGGAAAGATAGGGGCGACAACAAAATATGTCATCACGAAGATGTTGGCCTATAAAAATGGAACCTATCCTTTATGTCCAAATAATACCAACCACACAAAATGAAAAGTTAGTGATAGCTTTTTTTTTTGACATTTAACTTACTTTCTGTAATATTTCTTCCGCTATAAAATCTTGTTTTATCAATTTGGATATAATTGAGTATAATATCTGAAATAAAGAAAAATTTACAAAGTAGTTAGCCAACAAATCATTAGCATCTTCAAACTGAACATCCCTCAGAACAATAATCTAATCAATGATGATTATAAATAGACAAACAATGACCTGAATTTAAAACAGTGATGTCATCAACTATGCAAAATAGAAGCCACTTGATTATGTTTTTAGAAAAGATAGGCTCCGTATCAATCTATTCCAATACCCAGTTATGTTGAGAACCCTCAAGTCACATTATGCATTGGTTCCTAGTTTTCCAGTAAATTAAAGTGTGCTTATAATTTAAACTTTGCATACCTCTGTAACACCAAGTGTGTTTTCGTGGAATGCTGATAAAACTGCATAGAATAACGTATATATAATATAATGGCTGATACTAGCTATTATCTGTTTTTAAAAAAAAAAAATATATTAAAATTCTTATCAATCAACATTAAAGTAAATCTGTTTCTATTTTAACAAAAGATAGCAAATGATGATAGTTACTAGAAATTTTGAATATGGCATCCCCAAGGATAAGAATGAGGTTATATTCAACTTGTTTATTTTGTGTGTTAAAACAACTGTTTGTTGTGTTTCCGTCCCTTTCAACTGACAAATCCTATGACGTTTGAATGGAGGTGTTTAGAGAATTTATAAAAACTGATTCTATTGGCTGTCATCATTATCTATCTATTGTTAAAAGATAGGTTGCCAGGCAATGAAACATCCACAGCAATTAAGTCATCCAGACAGTCAACAAGGGTTGTTACATATTGTTTCTTTTGTGAGTACCGGAAATGGAAACATTTACAAGACACTTAAATCTGATTATGATAACAGCCCATCAAGTAATTATCAGAAATCATTAGCGTGTCCACAAGATCTCTGAATTGGTCAAGGGCCATTACTCTGGCAAAAATGATCCGAAATTTACAGTCAATCAAATATTAACTTTGGCCTCTACAGTCCACATGATTTTTCAAAGTGATCAAGGGCCATTATTCTGGCACTAATTATCGGAAATCATTGAGAATCAATAGGTTTCTTCATCTCATGTGTATAATTTTAAAGTCAATCGGATATCAACTAGATATTTAGGATAAAAACATTTATTTTAAGTTTCTTCAAAACTGGATAAAAATTGGATAAAAATTGTGACCTCTCGTCTCAGCAACCTTGTCATTACATATTACTTTTACACAATTTGCTTACAGGGAGCGGTTATTTTATCGGGTAGTTTTGTTCAAATTTCATGAAATTCGGACACATAACCAAAGGATGGCAGGCCTACTTGTCCAGTTAAAACCAGACAATCTCACCTCCGTCCACATCAAGAGATACATACTAGTCGCCTCACACTTCCGATTTCCAAGGCATTGATGTATTCTTTATGCAAATTCAATGACTGCATTCTCAACAGTGAATAGAAAACGATTCACTTGGACTCGGGGGGGGGGGGGCTTTCCCTTGGCCAGAGGGGCCCTTTTGTCTGCCTTAAGGCTCCCACTAACTAGGGTACATTTAATCTTTCTCATTGGTTTTAGCATTTTTCTCCCGTTTTATTTTTCCAATTTCTTTGGGGTTTTTCGCGAGGAGGCTAGTGCCTCAGCTATAAAACCCATTTGATTCCTGGTTGTACGTGACAAGGAGTAGGGTTGCCTATCCAGCCTCGTGGGTTTTCTTCAGGTCCTTCCACTTCTAAAGACCCCTACGCGCATGTGAATTATTGAGTCTCCACCAATCAAATTTCTCTTCTCTCTTTGGCCTTAGTGGAAAATGTGCATGATCGAACACTGTCAAGGCATTCACCTAATAGGCGCTACACCAAGTCTGAACATTCTACTTCGATCATAACGAGAATTATTTTTGTTCAAGGTGATAATGCAGTTTTAGCCATTTTAATTAAAAAATGAAGGCATGGTAAGCATTTTTCGAGTTGGAGAATCACCTGGAACAGACAGTAAGCATCATACACAATTAGTTCAGAACCAGATATTTGCTAAAATTAGCCCAAGTTTCAAAACTAGTCAGCAGATACAGGTAGTACAAAGCTAGAAGACTTACATTTTTTCCATTGAATGGTTCACAGCTGAGTAATTCATCAATAAATTCAAACACATGCAACTGTAAAGCCTGATTACCAAATGTTTTTAATTCATGAGAAGCGGATTCTTCATCAGTAAATAGATGGCACATCATTGCCCATGACAACAGTAATGGACTATGAATTTGCTGGTTGCCTAATTCTTTAAACACTTTCCTTAATTTCTGTTAAAATAAATGAATACACCCATATTTATAAATCTTGTATGGAAAAATACAACTCTTAAATTTCGGTCCATAACTTATTTGGACCTTAGGTTAATTTCATTATTCTGATTTTACTATTCCAATATTTTGAAGTCATTATACAAATGCTATTGAATATTCAATTCAAATGATCAATGTTTCTATTACATCCCAATAATGACCAAGAAAGTTTATCAGGTTTTGCGCTGTGGTTCTCCCTCGTCAGTGGTGTAGGACAGAGGGCCTGGCAAGGCAGTGTGTATATCGTTTGGATGGAATGAAAAACCAAGGTCCCATGTACACAATGTTGTGCACATATAAGAACCCTTGTAAGTTAGAATTTTCAAAAAATAAGTATACAGTGTTGTGTCGCTGTACGGGTAAAATTTCACACTCCATCCATGGCATATGCACGTCTTCAGGATGTTGTTGAACCCTATTTCAGTTTTTTCAGATAGCAGTGTGTAGGAGACAAAAAAAACCCTATCAAATTACCTTGGTTTTAATTGACATCTAAAAATGAATACTCAAAAAATATTAATTTGAATAATCAAATAGCTTTAAAAACGTATTTGAATGTGAATATTAAAATATTTGTGTGAACACTCTTCATTACAAATGATAATTTAATACAAGTGATATTTTCCAATTGAATTAAAATATTCCTTTACACATGATTATTAATTTCTAGTAGGGCTGGACGATATTTGAAAATTTCAATATTGCAATATTTTTTCAAAATTTCTCAATATATTGTCAGTATTGCGATATTTTGGTGCACCAAGCAAGTGTTGTCGAAAAGCCTTTAGAAAAGGGGGTGCTAATCCTCTCCAACAGCAATGAGGCACCCCTTGAGTTTATTACCTTACTGGTTGTTTTAATTAATCATCCTGCATCATACTAAATATATATTTTATTTAACTAGAACCATGTCATGTTCCGTTCCGAGTTCAGAAAAACAGTTGATCATATTACAGCCAATTAGGCCTACTTCTTCAGAAACAAAACACTTTTTATTTTATAATCAGCACATGTATATGAACACAAAAGTGAATAATGAAATTAATTTTGTTACAATATAACATTTATCAATCATTCATCCACACTACAGTTATTTTCAGTTTTGTATCACCAAACAATTATACAAAAAATTAAACAAAACACGATTTTAAAATGAAATAACACAAGACGTGATAAATTATGTCTTCTTCAAAATATTAAAACCCGAGAAGAGAACGTACAAATTAGTAATCACTTGTGTTTCCATTCTTGGTAGCTATGTTTCTTCTACACAGTCTACATAAAATTTTATTTTGACCAGTATCGTTTACGTCAATCCGAAGTAGGCCCTAATGCCGAATCTGGCTTGTACAGTTTCTCTTCGGGACTCCGAAGTTGTCCCTTCAACTTCCAACTTCAATTACATCGTCTGCCATTTTGTAAATCTACCGATAGCTATAGACATCGAAGACCAGCCGCAACTTTACAAATTAAAATTGAACGTTGATAATCAAGACTAGATAAATGCCGAAAATAACATCGTTTTTTCCGGGGGGTTTTATTTTCACTTTCGACATTTTTGTTGTCTCGATGTACCAGCCACAAGATCTCATTGTATACTGTGTAACTGGACATCGACTGGTCCGGATTTACCCGATAAATATGTATATTTCTCAATTAGTCCAATTAACTTTAGTTATTCAGGGGTTTCTAAAGCAAGTTCGGGACTAAATCAAGAGAATATTGCAGTGCATACCGCGGTATATTGCGTCAAACGATATATTGGAATATTGCGGTTTTTCTGAGGGTCTTAAAATTACCGTAGATATAATTTCCAAACTGCGATATATTGATTTATCGAAATTACCGTCCAGCCCTAATTTCTAGTAAGTTTACGCTTTGAATATTGAGCTGGTGCCGATAAAAAAAGTTTTTCAGTCCAGAAAGCAAGCAAATTCTACCAATTTTTTTATGAATCAAAAGTGACGCTGCAAGCTAATTAGATTGTGTGTAAAGTTGGAACATAAGGGAAATTTAAAGATAAACAAATATTAATTATATACTAAGTTATCTAAGGCGGGTCTAGACGATTTGATGACTGAGCAGATTTCTTATTTTAATGTACAGTAGAATCTGCATTAAGCAGCCACCCATGGGAATTTTTACGATTGGCCGCTTAACGGGAGTGGCCTCTTAATAAAATCTCGTGTTTTTTTGTGCTGACATCAATTAGTATTACGCTTGGGTACACTTGCATCGGTAAATTTGGCCGTCGCTGAATCTCGGACATAACTTCCGTAAACTTGTCATTTTGTCCCAACCTTCAATACTACTGTCTATCATTGTGATGCATTCGATAATATTTATCCATTTTTGTAAAATCTCATGCTTTTTTTGTGCTGATATCAATTAATATACGCTTGAATGCATTGGAAGCAAACACCAATACTTCACTTGCATCGGTAAATTTGGCGGTCGCTGGATCTCTGATCAGGTTAGTCGTTTAATAAAACAAAAGATTAATTAACAGATAATCCCGGGTTAATTGTTATTTTCACATCTCTTTTTCCGTGATCAGTGGGAGTCCAGTTAATTGATTACTACTCACGAGATTGGCGGGGGTGTTACGAAGAACGACAAGATGGTATCATTCAACAATGACTGTTGAATGGGCGATGTTTTGTTAAATTTATTAGCAAAATAGTGACCGCTGGCCGCGTTAGAGGAGTGGCCGTTGAATAAAGAGATGAAACAATAGAATTTTTTACGGGGGGATTTTATTGTGACCGCTTACAAGGAGATGTCGCCGAATAGGAGTGGCTGCTCATACGGATTCTACTCAAATCAGGCTGTAATAAAAACTAAATAAATTCAAACAACCTGATAAGAAGCCTGGTCTTTTAGAGTTGTATGTTCTGCAAAGCTACAACAAAAATTTCAATATCAAATTAAATAAAGTACAAAACACAGAGACTGAAATAGGAAGTTATATCAAGTGTTCTAATAAGATTGATTACACATACCATGTTAGGATAATTCAATAGCTCTTCAATTACTATATTTTTAAAAAATATCATCAGTTTGACAAGAGAAGTAATTTTTAGACATGATATTTTTCTCCAAATATCATTTTATCTCCATACAATTTTTATTCTATTAACTGTCATTATCACATATTTAGTGATGGACATCTCCTTTCAGATGTGAAATGTTTTAAAAGATAAATGATATGCGTGACAAACCTTTCATCTTCTTTACATCGCACAGCATTCTCCATGTCCAATGCCTCTATCAATACCAAAACTTCTAAATATCTGAAGATTAAAGATACATTATGGGAGATTAGTTAAAGAGTTTGCAGGTCTCACTATAAAAAAAACTAGATAATGTAAAGGCAATTTGCTGAAAATTTCAGTTACATTGATCCACTATGAACCAAAAATTAAGGAAGTGAAACTTCCGCCTAGCCTCGATTATCATAACTAAAGTGAGTACGGAAAAAAGTATAGCCTCGATTGTCCATTTAATAATTAAATTTAGAAGGAAAGTTATGCAGTATATCGGATCATAATCCACTAAAGATCGCAGGCAAGTGATGTCATCGAGAGTTGATTAATGTCTGGATAAGTTAATTAATGTCTAATTTCTAATCAATAATTTAGATAACATTTCAGATCTAAAGAAAGACCTGCAATAGGCAGATTTAGGTCTTGCATAATGTATATGTTTAAAATAAATATGCATTTCACCCAATTCTTTTCACATATGTGTCTGCTCCTTCATCCAGTATATGCCTGTAGTTTTGTCTCCAACCAAATCCATGTTTCTGAACAGGTAAAAAGAATAGAATTACAATGAATTTATACTAACACTTCTGACAGAAACATAGGAACATTTTCTTGTAAATGACAGCACGAAAGTCAGCATTGTATAAGACAATTAAAAATACCCTGTGGCATCATGAAGGGATAAACAAAATGGATTGTTGTGTGTGTGTGTGTTGGGGGGTAAGACATTTAAACCTGTTTCTACAGATATGAATCACTGAATCTACATGTAGCTTTATACAAGCACATTTGACAAAACAACATTTTTCTAATAATTTTCTTCTAGTGGTCACCATAAGTCATGAAATTCTTTCCGAAATGTTATAATGGTGACAAGATGAGTCATAAAAACCATACCTTGAACTTTTCTACTAAATCTATAAAACCATTTGTATCTGTTTCAAAATCTTTGTAATACATCAACAACAGTTCTAGTAACTCGCACTGTAAAATCAAAAATAATTATCATGTGTTGTCTTGATTAAAGACAAAAAGATAACTGTGGAATTTCACACAGAAAACACTATAAAAAAATAGGTTGCCAGGCAACGAAACATACGCCCATGGTAGGTAAATCCTCCAGGCAGTAAACAAGAGTTGTCGCATATTTTTACTTTTTTTTGATAATGAAACATTTGTAATACACTAAAATCTGATTAAGAGTAACACCTCATTATGTAATTATCTGAAAATCATTAGAATTTGTTTGCTTTTTATAAAAGTTTTGCCCCATGCTAACAATTAGTATAGGAAATATTTAATATCATGGATTTAGCAGTTCAGTTATCAAAATTCATTGAAAATCAAAATACTTGTTCGTTTCAACACCTTAAACTCTGTGTATCAGAAAATCATTAGAATTTGTTTGGTTTTTATATAGTTCTGCCCCATGCTAACGTTTAGTATACGAAACATTTAATATTATGTATTTAGCTGTTCAATTATCGATTTTCAAGAAATTCAAACTCAACCATCATTAGTCAAACATTTTCTTTTTAATTCAGAATAAAATTGTGACCTCCATAGGGTCCACAAGGAAAAAAACATGATTTTTAGTACAGTCAGGGGCCATAATTCAGGAAGTTATGGTCCAATGTGCCTGAATATCGAACAGTACCGCGATCGTTGGGTTATGAACTAACATTTCAAATTTCATCAAAATTGGATTAAAATTGTGACCTCTACAGGGTTCACAACCTTGATATACCATATTTTTACACCATTCGCGTAAAAGTGGCTGCCATTTTGTTCAGCAATTTTAGTCCGATGTTCATGAAATTCACACCAAACATTCATTACAGTGTAACGGTGATATTATCAAACGTTGTTTTAAATTCGGTAATAATTGCGACCTCCAGACAGACCACAAGATAATAAAGGCGATTTTTCGTACAATCAGAGGCCATAATTCAGGAAGTTACAATCCAATATGCGCAAATATTGAACGGAACCAAGATCTTTAGGTTATAAACATGTATTTCAAGTTTCATCAAAATCGAATTAAAATTGTGACCTCTTTTGGATCCACAACCTTGATATTATACCATATTTTTAACTATTCGTGTCCAAACGGCGCCCATTTTGTTTGTCAATTTTGGTCCAATTTTCACGAAATTCGAATTCAACCTATAATACCCTGTAACGGTGATGTAATCAAACGTTTTTTCAAATCAGGCCCCGAGTTCACAAAGCATTCTCGGACGTAAGTTGAGAATTTAATCAAATTTGTTCGCCTTATTTCAACTAAAACATAGCTCTTTATAATACTTTTGGTGTTTTAATATATCAAATACACCAATGTGCAAAGTTTTGTATTTCTTGAACAAATATTTTTCTCATAAACTGTGATTTAAAGTTGAGCAAATTCTCAACTTAAGTCTGAGAATTCTTTGTGAACTCGGGGCCAGGTCATAATTGTGACCTCCAGAGGGAGCACAAGCGAAAAAGGGCGATTTTTCGCACAAATATCGAAAGGAACCAAGATCTTTGGGTTATAAACCTACATGTCAAAATTGTGACTTCTATAGGATCCACAAGCTAAAAAAGTGGCGGCCATTTTGTCTGTCAATTTTGGTCCGATATATGGGGTGATATAGTCAAACGTTTTTTTAAATCGGATAATAATTTTGATCTCCAGAGGGACCACAAGCCAAAAAAACGTACAATCAGGGGCCATAATCCACGAAGTTTCGATCCGATACATGCCAATATCGAAAGCAGCCTATATTTCAAGTTTCGTCAAAATCGGATAAGAATTGTGACCTGTAGAGAGTCCACAAACAAATTGTGGACGGACAGACTTCCGGAAGGACAGGGGCGACGGCAATATATACGTCCACATGAAAATTATAGGATTTGCATTACATAAACTATAGAAAATGTTCTAGAGTTATTTTGAATATGATATCATTTAAAGCTAGGTTGTTAGGCAAAGAAACATATGGCCATAGAAGCATAATGAATTTTTTAGACAGTATAAAGCAAAATATATGTCATTATGAGAATCAGTTGTGATTGTTAATAACAGATATTGTTGAAGTGATAATGAAATAGTTTACCTGTTCTTTTAAGTTCTGATTAGCCCATACTAACTTCTGACTGTCAGTCTAGGATAAAAAGTTAGACAATAATAATTTATATTACAATCAATGTTTTGCTTATGAGACTACAGTAATCAGCTATCAAATAATCTCAGTGAAGAACCATACAGCCACAACCTGACCTCGTCATTTAAAAATATCAGGAGAGTATAAAATACACCCCTAAAAAAAGTACATGAGAGTGATTTACACTCCTCACTATGTAGGTAGCTACTGATGTTTCACTTATCTAATTGAATAAACATTCCACATTCTGAGACCTTTTGTAAATTTTTATTTTAGTGTCTGGTAAGACAATTAAAACTAATATATTTTATTAAACATGCATTATGCAAGAGCTAAATCTGCCTATTGCAGGTCTTTCTTTACGCCTGAAATGTTTTCTAAAGTATTAATTAGACATTAATTAACCGATCCAGGTCTTAATCAAGTCTCTATGGCATCAGATTTCTCCAATATTAAATAGATTAAAACGGTTCACCGATACTTTGATTTAATCAAATATGAATTAGCGAGACATAGCTTACATCAACCAGTACGTTGGTTGAAATTATTGCACACGTCTGTCAAAACTTCGAAGGCTACTATCTTCGCTTGCAATAGAGTAATTTGAATGAAATTTTCAAATTATTCATTTTACATTATCTACTTTCGAACTATCTATTATAGCAAGAATGACTAGTTCTTTATCTAAATCTTACATAATGTATCTTTAAATTTTAAATAAACTTTAGCAATCTGATTAAAATACATATCTATATTTCGGTTTGTTTTTTTATTCTTTTGATGGCCTACACTACATGAATATCTGAACGTTTGTAGTGATAGGTCATGTTAGAGGTCATATTAGAGGCTTTTGACCCTATGAGGTCAGACATTTGATTAACCAAAAGTTCACCATAACAGACCCTTTCATTGGCTAATCCATAACACCATCCAAAACCTGTCAATGATAACAACTCTTCAAGATCCTAATGTATTAAGGACAAGTAAAATGAAATTTTGAACTATAAAAAAACGAAATGAAATAGGATCTGTGTTTTAATCAGATTGAAACCTTAGTAACAGCAATAACTTCAACAGATGGATAACAAAACATCTAAAAATTGACACTGATATAAAAAAAAAAATTTGAATTGTCATGCCAACGAAACAATGAAATGTTTTATTGTCAGAGAACTGTATTTGGGTTGTCGACAGTATCACTTCGTGTTGAAACTACTATTCAGATATCTGTTAACGGATACAAGATAAGGGTTATCCGAATCATTTTACTAATCGTTCGAATATATTCCGACATTACATATATATACTCTATATTTAGCCCTTTTTACATCTGATTACTTTGAAATTTTCCTCAATGCAACTGATCACGTACGCATCTCTTGGCGTAAATGTCAACATTATGTGTATTATTTAGAGATAGTTACTAATAAAATTATTAATGCAGTGCAACGAAAACTTGTAGTCTATATAAATAAAAAGATAGGCTGGCACTGCCAGGCAGGATACGCCCACATTTTTGAGAGATGGATAGAGAACAAGCAATACCGAAAGTGATTTTTCCTACATCATTAAGTCCTGTATTTCATACTGTATTGGGAGCAGCCATTTTGTTGGTCAGTTCCAGTCTGATATTCATGAAATTCGAAGCCGACAATGATTATGGTGTGACGGTACACAACCTAGAAATGTTACTTCTCGTCAAAATCGGATAAGAATTGTGACCTATAGAGAGTCCACAACCATGATATACCATATTTTTACACTATTCGCGTACAAACGGCGACCATTTCGTCCATCAATTTTGGTACGATTTTCACGAAATTCGAACTCAACCTTCCTTACGGTGCAACAGTAATATAATCAGAGTTTTTTTTTAAATCAGATAATAATTGTTCGAGAGATAGACAGAGAACAAGCAATACTGAAAGTGATTTTTCCTACAATTAAAGGCCATAATTCATTAAGTTACAATTTGATATGCGCAAATATCGAAAAGAATAAAGATCTTTAGGTTATAAACAAGCATTTCAGGTTTCATCAAAATCGAATTAAAATTGTGACCTCTACAGGTCCACAACTTTGATATACTATATTTTTACACTGTTCGCGAAATTCGAACTCATCCTTCCGTAGGGTGTAACGGTGATAGAGTCAAACGTTTTTTTAAATCAGGTAATAATTGTGACCTCCAGAGGGACCATAGGCGATTTTTCGGACAATCATGGGCCATAATTCAGGAAGTTACGATCCGATATGCGCAACTAACGAAAGGAACCAAGATCTTTGGGTTATAACCATGCATTTCAAGTTTCATCAAAATCGAATTAAAATTGTGACCTCTACAGGGTCTACAACCATGATATACAATTTTTTAACAGCATTTGCGTACAAACGGCGGCCATTTTGTATGGCAATTTTGGTCCGATTTTCCCGAAATTCGAACTCAACCTTCCTTACGGTGTAACAGTAATATAATCAACCGTTTTTTTCAATCGGATAATAATTGTGACCTCCAGAGGGGCCACAAGCTAAAAAAAAGGCGATTTTGCGTATAATCAGGGGCCATAATTCAGGAAGTTACGATCCGATATGCCAAATATCAAAAGGAACCAAGATCTTTGGGTCATAACCATGAATTTCAAGTTTCATCAAAATCGAATTAAAATTGTGACCTCTACAGGGTCCACAACCTTGATGTACCTTTTTTTAAAGGGCCAATCCCGATAACTTTTGGGGGAATAACACTGCTTAAATTTATGTTAAAATCCTTTAAAACCCATTACCTAAGGCCGACCAACTAACCTGATATTTGTGACACGCTTGTAAATAACTTAAACATGACAGTCTTCATCTGGAAATGGAGACCGTTCTATTATACAGTATCTGGATAAAACCAGACTTTTTCTATAAAAATAGGTTGCCAGGCAACGAAACATACGCCCACACAGCAGCCAAATCGTCCGGGCAGTCAACAAGAGTTGTCGCATATTAAGGAATTATCAGAAAATCATTAGAATTTGTTTGGTTTTTATAATCAAACGGTTTTTTTTAAATCAGATAATAATTGTGACCTCTGGAGGGTGACCTCTATAAGGTCCACAACCTTGATATAACATATTTTCACACTATTCGCGTACAAACGGCGGCCATTTTGTCCGTCAATTTTGGTCTGATTTTCACAAAATTTGAACTCAACCTTCATAACCACAGAACGATGATATAATCAAACGTTTTTTTTAATCGGATAACAATTTTGACCTCCAGAGGGACCACAAGCTAAAAAGGGCGATTTTTCGGACAACCAGGGGCCATAATTCAGGAAGTTACAATCCGATTGGTGCAAATATCGCAAGGAACCAAGATCTTTGTGTTATATACATGCATTTCAAGTTTCATCCAAATCGGTTCAAAATTGTGACCTCTACACTGTTCACAAGCTAAAAAACGTGATTTTTTGTACAATCAGGGGCCATAACCCATGAAGTTACAGTCCGATACATGCCAATATCGAAAGCAACCGAGATCCTAGGGTGATAAACCTACATTTTAAGTTTCATTGAAATCGGATAAAAATTGTGACCTGTAGACTGTTCACAAACAATTGTGGACGGACGGATGGACGGACGAACAGGGGCGACGACAATATACGTCCACATGAAAATGTGGGCGTATAAAAATCGTGACCTGTAGACTGTTCACAAACAATTGTGGACGGACGGACGGACGTCCGGACGAATAGGGGCGACGACAATATACGTCCACATGAAAATGTGGGCGTATAAAAACATTTATTCATTCCCTAGGCTACTTTATGGGATACAAGTTTAGACTGTGTTCTGACTTCCAGCAATGAAATTTATTCATAACGACCTAGGTCATGTATATTCTCTAACTTACTGATTGGTTCAATAGTAGTAATTTATCAGAATGAGGCAAATGAACTTGGCGGAATAAATGTGACATGTTTTTATTTTACCCTTTTCATTCGTGTTGATTGAGCAAAATGCGCGCTAACAGTAGGCACATTTTCTTCATAGCGGCTTCAAAAGTAAGATTTCATACTCGGCATACACAGACACTCATAAACATTGAAACAAGTAAGAAATCATGAGTATACAAACTTTTGATGTAATTTTGTTCAAGAATTTCAAATTTCCAAATTATCCAAATAGTATTCGGATAGAAAACAAAGGTATTCGGATCACAAATCTCGATCCGATTTTCGACACTAGTATCACTAAGAAAATATGAAATAAACAATTTGATTGATAACAAATATAAATATTAGTCGTCCATCAACCGCATAAACTTCAAAATTCTTTGCATGGTCTATAAATGCATGAATAATGCTGCACCAGACTACCTCACTGATCTCATAAAACAGCAAGATTCTGAACGCCGTACACAATCATCAAGCAAAGATTTCCTAAAATTGCTAACATCAAACTTAGTTACCTATGGTGATCGAATGTTTTGCATTGCTGCTCCAACTTTGTGGAATGACAAATACTTGAACACTTCCATCAAAAGTGCCAAAACATTTACTTGACTTTAGAAAAAAGTTAAAAACCCACCTTTTTCGACAAGCATATCCAGAGTTACATTAGAAGCGCTTAGAGCACGCCTCAGCATGGAATAGGCCCAATATAAAAGACTTTACTATTATTATTATTACCGTACACTATATTTCCTTCTTGCAATATTTCATAAGTCTTGCATACAGTTGCATATCAAGTAAAGTAAAATGGGTGCAGTCAAAGATGGGCTGTCAGTGCCATCGAGTCTATCAATAAAGTTATAAACACTGCTCAAAATAAAAGCGTGAAAAAGATGAAAACTCACATTTATTAAAATACTTAAATCTAGATTTTTCGGAAGTGATGAACGCAATTACAACCCTCCTATTGTGATGGAGCAATTGTGATTCTCAAAATGCAGTGCCTGATCAACCAATGGAAAATCATTAAAGTCTTAAAGTTGTTCCTAATTGGATATGATATATTATCCATATTGTGGAGACATCCTTAACTTTTGTCCTAATTGTATATTTGCTAATCCCTATCCTAACAGATTTCTTTTTCTACATACTGACAAAATCCAACTTTTCTGTAACACTTCTCACCCTCACAAGAAACTCCCCACAAAGAACACCCCAATTGCCACCAAAGGTAATCTTAAATGGAAAAATAGGTTGCCAGGCAACGAAATATACGCCCACACAGCAGCTAAATCGTCCGGGCAGTCAACAACAGTTGTCGCATATTATGTAATTATCAGAAAATCATTAGAATTTGTTTTGTTTTTATAAAGTTCTGCCTCATACTAACGTTAAGTATACGAAACATTTAATATTATGGATTAGCTGTTCAATTATCGATTTTCAAGAAATTCACATTCATCCATCATAAATGTGTAACGGGGATATAGTCAAACCCTGCAATCTTTGGGTTATAAACTTACGTTTCAAATTTCATCAAAATCGGATTAAAAATGTGACCTCTACGGGGTCCACAACCTTGATATACCATATTTTTATGCTATTCGCGTAAAAATGGCGGCCATTTTGTTCAGCAATTTTGGTTCAATGTTCATGAAATTCATACCGAAAATTCATTACAGTGTAACGGTGATATAATCAAATCAGGTAATAATTGTGACCTTCAGACGGACCACAAGATAATAAAGGTTATATTTCGTATAATCAGAGGCCATAATTCAGGAAGTTACAATCCGATATGTGCAAATATCGAAAGGGACCAAGATCTTTAGGTTATAATCATGTATTTCAAGTTCCATCAAAATCGAATTAAAATTGTGACCTCTATAGGATCCACAACCTTGATATACCATATTTCTACACCATTCGCGTACAAACGGCGTCCATTTTGTTTGTCAATGTTGGTCTGATTTTCACGAAATTCAAACATAACCTAGATTACCCTGTAACGGTGATATAATCAAACCTTTTTTTCTATTAGGTAATAATTGTGACCTCCAGAGGGACCACAAGCTAATAAAGGCGATTTTTTTCGTAAAATCAGAGGCCATAATTCAGGAAGTTAGGATCCGATAAGCACAAATATGCAAAGGAACCAAGATCTTTAGGTTATAAACATGTATTTCAAGTTTCATCAAAATCGGTTCAAAATTGCAATTGTGACCTCTATAGGGTCCACAACCTTGATATAACATATTTTCACACTATTCGCATACAAACGGCAGCCATTTTGTGCGTCAATTTTGGTCCGATTTTCACGAAATTCAGACTCATTCATAATTACCATGTAACGGTGATATAATCAAAGGTTTTTTTTAAATCAGATAACAATTTTGACCTCCAGAGGGACCACAAGTTAAACAAGCCAACAGTGAGGCTGATGTCCCCCGCCAACATACCCAAAATAAATAGATGACACATATTAATTAATAGCACATTTATTTTTTTCAAAGGTATCGAGCAATCAAACTGTACACGAAGTGTCATCCAAAAGTGTTTTATAAAGAAAAATGCTAAAACCGAGGAGAAAAATGAAAATGTACCCTAGCTAGGGGGACCCAAAAGACAGACAAAAGGGTCCCCACGCTTGACAAAAGGGCCCCTCTGGCAAAGGGAAAGGGCCGTCGTGTCCAAGTCAATCGTTTCTATACACTGTTACTGTCGAATCCATTACTGAATGAGAATGCAGTCATTGTATTGGCATAAAAATCATCAATCAAGATGAACCTAAGCTATCTTGTCCCAAAGTATCAACCAATCAAATTGCTTATCTCTGCCTACCCTAAGAAGAAAATGCTCATCTTCGAACTCCATCAAGGCATTGACCTAATAAGCATATACACCCAGTTTGAACATTTTAACTCAATAAGAAGGAGAGTTATTGTGTTCCAAAGTCTCGACCAATCAAATTGCGTATTGCTCTGCTTACCCTGAGCAGAAAATGCTCATTATCGAACTTAGTCAAGGTATTACTGTAATGAAACTATACACCAAGTTTCATCAATCTCACTTAATTAGAACTAAAGTTATCGTGTCCCAAAGCATCAACCAATCAAATTGCTTATCTCTGCTTACCCTAAGCGGAAAATGCTCATCTTCGAACTCCATCAAGGCATTGACCTAATAAACACATACACCAAGTTTGAACATTCTAGCTCAATTAGGAAGAGAGTTATTGTGTCCCAAAAAGTGTGACGGACGGACGGACAGACAGACAGACGGACGAACCCATTTTAATAGTCCCCTCTTAGAAAGGCGGGGGACAAAAAAAGCGATTTTTCTGACAATCAGGGGACATAATTCAGGAAGTTACGATTCGATAGGCGCAAATATCGAAAAGAACCAAGATATTTGGGTAATAAACATACATGTCAAGTTTCATCAAAATCGGTACAAAATTGTGACCTCTATAGAGTCCACAACCTTGATATAACATATTTTCACACTATTCGCATACAAACGGAGGCCATTTTGTCTGTCAATTTTGGTCCGTTTTTCATGAAATTCAATATCAACCTTCATAACCATGTAACGGTGATATAATCAAACGTTTTTTTAAATCGGATAATAATTTTGACCTCCATAGGGACCACAAGCTAAAAAGGGCGATTTTTCGGACAATCAGGGGCCATAATTCAGGGAGTTACAATCCGATGGACGCAAATATCGAAAGGAACCTAGATCTTTGGGTTATAAATATGCATTTCAAGTTTCATCCAAATCGGTTCAAAATTGTGACCTCTACACTGTCCACAAGCTAAGAATGTGATTTTTCGTACAATCAGGGGCCATAACCCAGTCCGATACATGCCATTGAAATCGGGTAAAAATTGTGACCTGCAGACTGTTCACAAACAATTGTGGACGGTCGGACGGACAGAAGTCCGGAAGTCACAGGGGCGACGACAATATACGTCCACATGAAAATGTGGGCGTATTAAAAACCCTTAGAATTATGTAAACAATATACATACCATCAAGATACCATGTGTATCTATTGTTGGTAAATTCTCATTACATATAAAATCAAACTGCTCCAATAACTGAAACAAAAATTGCATGAAATATGAAAACTTCTATCAATAATCTTACAAGTTTTATCTAACTAAAATGTAATGATTGAATCGGTTTCATTATTTAAGAGGGTATATAAAAATTATGTTGTAAAGTATATTTCAAGATAGGCTGGCACTGCCAGGCAGGATACGCCCACATTTTTGAGAGATGGATAGAGAACAAGCAATACTGAAAGTGATTTTTCCTACATCATTAAGTCCTGTATTTCATACTGTATTGGGAGCAGCCATTTTGTTGGTCAGTTCCAGTCCGATATTCATGAAATTCGAAGCCGACAATGATTATGGTGTGACGGTACACAACCTAGAAATGTTACTTCTCGTCAAAATCGGATAAGAATTGTGACCTGTATAGAGTCCACAACCATGATATACCATATTTTTACACTATTCGTGTACAAACGGCGACCATTTCGTCCGGCAAATTTGATACGATTTTCACGAAAGTGATTTTTCCTACAATCAAAGGCCATAATTCATTAAGTTACAATTTGATATGCGCAAATATCGAAAAGAATAAAGATCTTTAGGTTATAAACAAGCATTTCAGGTTTCATCAAAATCGAATTAAAATTGTGACTTCTACAGGGTCCACAACTTTGATATACCATATTTTTACACTGTTCGCATACAAACGGCGGGCATTTTTTCTGGCAATTATGGTCTGATTTTCTTGAAATTCGAACTCAACCTTTCGTAAGGTGTAACGGTGATAGAGTAAATCGTTTTTTTAAATCGGATAATAATTGTGACCTCCAGAGGGAGCATAGGCGATTTTTCGGACAATCAGGGGCCATAATTCAGGAAGTTACGATCCGATATGCACAAATAACGAAACCAAGATCTTTGGGTTATAACCATGCATTTCAAGTTTCATCAGAATCGAATTAAAATTGTGACCTCTACAGGATCCACAACCATGATATACAATTTTTTAACAGTATTCGCGTACAAACGACGGCCATTTTGTATGGCAATTTTGGTCCGATTTTCCCAAAATTCGAACTCAACCTTCCTTAGGGTGTAAGGGTAATATAATCAACCGTTTTTTTCAATCGAATAATAATTGTGACCTCCAGAGGGGCCACAAGCTAAGAAAAGGCGATTTTGCGTATAATCAGGGGCCATAATTCAGGAAGTTACGATCCGATATGTGCAAATATCGAAAGGAAGCAAGATCTTTGGGTTATAACCATGAATTTCAAGTTTCATCCAAATCGAATTAAAATTGTGACCTCCACAGGGTCCACAACCTTGATATACCATTTTTTAACAGTATTCGCGTACAAACGACAGCCATTTTGTATGGCAATTTTGGCCCGATTTTCCCGAAATTCGAACTCAACCTTCCTTAGGGTGTAACAATGAAATAACCAAACGTTTTTTTAAATCGGATAATAATTGTGACCTCAAGAGGGACCACAAGCTAAAAAGGGTGATTTTTCGGACAATCAGGGGCCATAATTTAGGAAATTACATTCTGATAGCCTCAAATATCGAAAGGAACCAAGATCTTTGGGTTACAAACATGCATGTCAAGTTTCATCAAAATCAGTTCAAAATTGTGACCTCTATAGGGTCCACAAGCTAAAAACGTGATTTTTCGTACAATCAGGGGCCATAAAAATCCATGAAGTTTTGATCCGATACATGCCAATATCGAAAGCAGCCGAGATCTTTTGGGGCTAAACCTATATTTCAAGTTTCGTCAAAATCGGATAAGAATTGTGACCTGTAGAGAGTCCACAAACAAATTGTGGACGGACGGACGGACAGGGCCGACGACAATATACGTGCACATAAAAATGTGGGCGTATAAAAATCAGTCAATACAGATATTTTATAAATTACCTTAATGACTAGTTTTCCACCATCTAAAAGATCATCTAAAAATTCTGCATAAGACTCCTGAACAATATATTTGATTAAATATGACATTAGATTTCTAGCAAAAAATTTGATACATAAAAGAGAAAATCTAAAAAATTTCCTCAGCTTAAATTCCAACTATTATATGGTATATATAAATCTTCTGATTCCATTTTCCTATGTCAGTTTAAGTTTCCATGCAAGATATAAAGATAGGTTGCCAGGCAACGTACAAACGAACATGTGCTTAAATCGTCCGGGCAGTCAACAAGAGTTGTCGCATATTTTTACGTTTTTCAGGTAATCAAACATTTATAATACACTAAAATCTGATTAAGAGTAACAACTTATTAAGTAATTATCAGAAAATCATTAGGATTTCTTTGGTTTTTATAAAGGTCTGCCCAATGCTAACGTTTAGTATATGAAACATTTAATATGGATTTGGCTATTCCAGTTATCAAAATCCATTGAAAATCAATATACTTGTTCGTCCCAAAACCTGCAACACTGTGCATCAATCTGAAATTAATCTGATGATAACTTTAGCCAATGTAGCATCCACAAGATATTTTAAAGTGATCAAGGGCCATAAATTAAATATGACAGTAATTATCGGAAATTGCTGAGAGTCAATAGGATTCTTCGTGTCATGACCTTGAACACTGTGTATAAATTCAAAGTCAATCGGATATTAACTGTAACCTCTAGAGCATCCAAAAGCAATTGTGGACGCCAGATGGACCTGGGCGAGGACAAAATATGACCACATTTCAATGTGGGCATATAAAAATTAAAATAAAAAGTACATCATGTTACCCTGTATGGATGTTCAGCATCTGGCCAATAATTTAAAATATGCCGAAGACATCGTAAACTATATAATCTCTCTGTGAAATAATAATCTCTGATCTTTAATATCAGAGCCTGAGCATGACGTTCATGACTTAGAACTTGCTGAAAATGAAAAATATAAACCCATGTGACAATTGTATAATATCTTTCAACCCACATATATTAAAACCAATAGACATTAGGTACAAAATACCTAAAAGAAAATGTCAAAACAAAAAGAGGTATCACAAGACTTGACCAAAAAAAAAAACCATCCCATTTATTCTTGTAAACTCTGAAACTACATATATACATACAGAAACATTTTGAAATGTCCCAAAGTTTATCTTACAGTATTTACATATGAAATATGTTGGTGGTTTGTGATTTGATTTGAACATACTGTAATATCAAGACATTTCCTCAACATCAAATCTTCACATTTTATTACCTGCAGATTTTTCTTAGAGCCACGGAATTCGTTAACAAGAAAAGAACAAAATAAAGAATAACTTTGAGTTTCATCTAAATTCTGAAAGAAAGTGAACAAATAAATTGTGTGACAATCAAAAACATATATGAATACTGAAATGGTTGAAACTAATATAAACTTTATCTAAATTTTGAAAATCAGTGATTTTTTTTGACTTGACTTTTGCAATCAAAATTTATCTAAAAGGTGGAGTAATGAAATTCATAAAGATAGGTTGCCAGGCAATGAAACATGCGCCAACAGCAGCTAAATCGTCCGGGCAGTAAACAAGAGTTATCACATATTCTTACTTTTTTCGGTAATGAAACATTTATAATACTCTGAAATCTGAAAATAATTATCAGAAAATCATCAGAATTTGTTTGGTTTTGATAAAGTTCTGCCCCATGCTAACACTTAGTATACGAAACATTTAAAATCATGGATTTAGCTGTTCAGTTATCAAAATTCATTGAAAATCAATATACTTGTTTGTCTCAAGACCTTAAACTCTGTGTATCAATCTAAAGTCAATTGGATGATAACTTTGGCCTCAATTGGATATTAACTTTGGCCTTTAGTGTCCATAAGATTTTTTGAAGTGATCAAGGGCCATAACTCTGCAGTTATTACCAGAAATAGCTGAAAATCAATAACCTTCTTTGTCTCATGCCCTTAAACACTGTGTATAAACTGAAGGTCAATCAGATATTAACTTTGGCCTATAGAGTGTCCACAAGATTTTTTGAAGTGATCAAGGGCCATAACTGTGGCAGTAATTATCGGAATTGCTGAAAATCAATAGGCTTCTTTATCTCATAACCTTAAACACTGTGTTTAAATTTAAGGTCAGTCGGATATTAATTTTAGCCTGAAGAGAAATTGTGGACTCGGACCCCATGGCCGCACCAATGGACGGACGGGGGGCGACGACAATATACGACCACATTTCAATGTAGCTGTATAAAAACAGATACATTTATATCTATAATTTCATATTGTATAAAACAAAAACATATCAGAAATTGGCTAAGTTTATACAGATATATCTATAATTTCATATTGTATAAAACAAAAACATACCAGAAATTGGCTAAGTTTTAGAGTGAAGTCCAATTGTAATCCACTAATAGGTTTGTTGTCTTTAAGTCGTTCCCCAGATGTCGCACTGAAAATAGTTTTCAAAAATAAAACATAGATGGGGCTGACTGTTCCCTATATGAGGGATTCTTAGATCGCCTTTGTGTCAACCAGCAGCAAAGTAGTTTCAAAAAAATCTACCAATTACTCTGTAGTGTATGGTGGCCCATGGTCGCAATAGCGTTTTTTTGTATTTCATTTAAAAAAATGAAAAATATTTGTTTTCCAAAATAAATAAAAAAACTTTTAAAATTTAAAATAATTTTTTTTTTTTAAATTTAAGAAAATAATTTTTTTTTTTTTTTTAAATTCAAAATAATAAAAAAAAATTGTTAAAATTTAAAATAAATTTTTTTTTTTTTATAAATTTAAGATAAAAAAAAAAAAATTTAAAATTTAAAATAATTTTTTTTTTTTTTGAAAATTCAAAATATTTTTTTTTTTAAATTTAAAATAAAAAAAGATCTTTTTAAAAATTAAAATCAAAAAATCTTTTTGAAAATTTAAAATAAAAAAAAAAATCTTTTTGAAAATTTAAAATAAAAAAAAATCTATACCGTCGTGGCCCATCGTCGCAATAGCGTCTAGAGTATCCAGACCCAGTATACAACTGTCATTAGACAAGCGAGACTAGAAACATTGTGGCCCATTGTTGCAGTAGTATCTCGATTATCATGTGTGGGATCTATGAAGAAGGTATAGACTCGAACGACAAGAAACGAGCCTGTGGTTATCTTACATAACTTGTGAGTGACGGAACTTTGGCATGTTTATGTTCACCAGTCCACCAAGGCTATTATGCTCTATTTTATCTTTGAAATTGATATTGTGTGCCATTGCACTTTCGCACCTCTAACGACGACCTCAGGGTGAGCAGGGATTTCACAAAACTAAAGCTAAAATCACTTAACATTGACTTTTACTAAAAAGAAGTGAAATTTTAAATTTAAATAAGTTTCACGAAGATCGATTTTAACTAAGATTTAAATTTAATTGTAATCGATAATCTGAACAACAGACCCATCCTTCATGCAGTGCCTTATATATAGTAGACATGAGGCCCATAGGCAACGAGCCAGGGGCGGAGGGGGGGGGCAGCTGCCCCCTAACTTTCGGGCAAGCTGACTTTTCGGGCAGACGGGTAAAGTAAAAAGAAATTATTTCATAAACTTGGCAAATTAACGTGCCCTACATCTAATAAAACACTAATTTTACCGACTGGAAGAGCAGTAAGACGCGTTTGCGGTCGTCAAATATTCCAAATTTTTGTTGGGGTCCATAGAAATTCAGCCCCACTTCTTCGCCTCTCGAAGAGAATCGGCGCCGCTGTCTGTAAACCTTAATTTCTTTTCGGGCATGTCTAGTTTTGCTTCCTGAACTGTCACCGAACCCTAATAAAACGCTACTTTTACTTTTCTTTTAATTGAATACCACGAATTTGTACTGAGTTGACTGGATTAAAACATTTTGACTGGATCCACACTACTTTGTGCGACACTTCTTCTGACGTCGATTATTATTTGTGAATGCAGCTGCAACAGTCTGATTGGATGATTGGAAGTCTATAGTTACCTCGCATCAAGGCACAAGTAATTTTAAATAAAATCTATGAAAACTGAATTTTAAGTTAGAATCGATCTTCGTGATCAAAACTTATAAAATTAATAAAATTTCACTTTGTTGTGTGGTAACTATAGACTTTTTCGTTGTCGCTGAGTCTATGTCTATCATAGATCCCACACAAGATAATCGACAATCTGAACGACAGGCTCGCCCAATATGAAAGCCTTATGTAGATTGTAGATATAAGGCCATGCCTACGGAGAAGTGACACCGGTCAGAGGTCATGAGGTCAACAAACTTCATATTGTACTGGAACAGCTTATAAACAAACAAACGAACGTAAAATATTGCTTGAATGAACAGAAAATCTGCGCCGTATCAAAGCTGTCACTGTCAGTGTAATAACACTCATTGAGTAATAAGTAATAATGGGATTTTAAAAGAATTATCGAGGAACGCTAGGCCTATCTGTCGCAATTATGCCGTCGAAGGAAAAAACAGCGTTTCACCAATATTCTTGTCGAATAACAACAACACAAGGATTTTCTCTATTTAAATATTATATATAAACCAAGAGATTATTGGTGTAAACGCAGGTTTTTTTTCTTCCACACGGCATAATTGTGATCGACAGATATAAGATAGGCCTAGCGTTCTTCGCGTGCCAAATGTTCTGTACAACTTGCTAATTCTGTTAAAATCACATTTTCATCGGGGGATATATTACTGAATGGGTGTTATCCCGCAGACAGTGACAGCCTTGATACGACGCAGGTTTTCTGTTCGTTGAAGCCATATTTTACGTTCGTTTGTTTGTTTACAAGCTGTTTCCAGTAACGTACAAAATGTAACTTCTCTCCACATGTTGCATGTACATGTAGGCAGGGCCTCATAACTATATACAAGGCTCTGCATGTAAGATGTGTCTGTTGTTCAGATTATCGATTAAAATTAAATTTAAATTTTAGTTAAAATCAATCTTCGTGAAACTTATAAAATTTAAAATTTCACTTCTTTTTAGTAAAAGTCAATGTTTAGTGATTTTAGCTTTAGTTTTGTGAAATCCCTGCTCACCCCGAGGTCCGAAAGTGCAATGGCACACAATATCAATTTCAAAGATAAAATAATAGCCTTGGCGGACATCGTCAGGTGAACATAAACATGCCAAAGTTCCGTCACTCACAGTTTGATGCAAGATAACTACAGGCTCGTTTCTTGTCGTTCGAGTCTATACCTTCTTCATAGACCCCAAACATGATAATCGAGATACTACTGCAACAATGGGCCACAATGTTTCTAGTCTCGCTTGTCTAATGACAGTTGTATACTGGGTCTGGATACTCTAGACCCTATTGCGACGATGGGCCACAACGGTATATTATAGATTTTTTTTTATTTTAAATTTTTAGAAAGATTTTTTTTTTTATTTTAAATTTTCAAAAAGATTTTTTTTATTTTAATTTTTAAAAAGATTTTTTTTATTTTAAATTTAAAAAAAAATATTTTGAAATTTAAAAAAAAAAATAAATTATTCTAAATTTAAAAAAAAAAAAATTTTGAATTTAAAAAATATATTTTTTTATTATCTTAAATTTAAAACAAAAAAGGTTTTAAATTTTTAAAAAAAAAAAAAAAATTATTTTAAATTTTAAAAGTTTTTTATTTATTTTGTAAAACAAAAAAAAAGTTTCTTTTTTTTTCTAATATTTTTCATTTATTTAAATGAAATACAAAAAAAACGCTATTGCGACCATGGGCCACCATAGTAGTGGGCTTGGAAAATAAAACTGAAAACTGAAAACAAAACCATGGAACAGATTAAAAATTTAGATTGTTAAAATTTTGTTGGAAATTTAGATTATGAACATAATGGTACAATGTGCCACTCTTGGTGGACTATGACTGCCATAGTAAATACATATTATTTTCATGAAATTTTAATATTTTTATCTATTTTTTTATTTAATTCTTTCTTTTTTCATTTAAAGACAATCTAAATTTATTATAATTTTCTTTTAATAAATTATTTTTTTTTAAAAATAAATTTTTTATAAAATTAATTTTTTTTTTAATTTTTTCTATAAAATAATTTTTTTAATTTTTCTTTATAAATTTTTTTTTTTTTTAATTCATTTTAATTACATTTTCTTTAATTATTTTATTTTTTCTTTTAAAATATCTTTTATTTTTTTATCTTTTTTTTATATCATGAACATTTTTTCTGAAAACGATTTTTAAAAAAAAAAAAGATTTATGAACATTTTTTTTTTCAGTTACATTGTACATTTATATATATAATTTTTTTTTTTTTTCATGTTCCGTGCTTTGCCATAGGGTTAGTCTTGGCCCAGGGTTAGGTTTACATCTTGAGACGAAATCTACAGGTACTAGCCCTAACCGTAACTCACACGATCTATACAAAACATCATATGTGCTAAAAAATGCATATAAAAGATATTAAAGATAAAATAAAAATAAAAAAAGTACAAGATATAAATAAAAAATAAAATGAATGAAAAAAAAGGTAATTATAAGTTAATAAAAAAAAGAATTAAAAAATATAATTTATAAAACAGAATTAAAAATAAAAATAATTGAAAAAATAATAATTTATATAAAAAAAAAAAAATTAAAAAATAATTTATAAAAATCATTTTTTTTTTTAAAATAATTTATAAAAAGAAAATTAAAATAAATATAAATCTAAATGAAAATAATATGTATTTGCTGTGGCAGCCAGAGTCCACCATACAAATATGTGAACTGGGTTTAAAAGTTCCAAGGCTTCTTCTTGCAATTGCTCCCCACTGCAAATACTTGCTAGATAATTTCTAGTTGCAACTAATTACACAATCCTCATCAAATATAACAAGTCTTACCGTTGTTTTTCATAGGCCAGTAATCCATCAAGTATTTTTGCCTTGCCTTTCTTTAATTCTATGCCAATTAATTCCTGTAAAATACAATAAACATGTCCCATCCAAGTCAATGAGCACTTTTAACACATGCATGATGCATGAAATAACAGAAATTATTGACATATTTTAACTGTATCTAAAAGGTTATTGAAACTATGGACGCATTTTAAACTATCTAACACATTAATGACAAATGTAAGACAAATATAAGGGAAAAGTATTGTATTTAATTTGAGTGATAATATATCATAAACTTTTAAGGTAGCAACACCTGGCCGACATGTGGTGATTATAGGGAAGTTATTTCTTAACTTCCGACTTGGGTATCGACACAGGAAAAGCCTGGATTTGCTCAACGTTATGTATTAGGCTATGCGCACCCCTTCTAGAAAATAAAATATTTGGTAAAAAAAGTGCACCTAATTCACCGAAAAATATGGTAAATAAAATGTCCAAAAGTATCTAATGCTACATGAATTAATAGCTACTAAAATATTGTTATACCTTCGGTCTGACTATTCCTGATCCAGTAATAAACTGCCACAGAGCTCTATTACTGAAACTATAAAAGTTATATAAATAATTTACAATATTCTCAAGGTAAATAAGGTTATTGTTAAGTGTTACGATCAAATAATGTAATGTATCTCAAATCAATAAAGATAGGTTGCCAGGCAACGAAACATACGCCCACAGCAGCTAAGTCGTCCGGGCAGTCAACAAGGGTTGTCGCATATTTTTACTTTTTTCGGTAATGAAACATTTGTAATACACTAAAAACTGATTAAGAGTAACAACTCATTATGTAATTATCAGAAAATCATTAGAATTTGATTGCTTTTTATAAAGTTTTACCCCACGCTAACAATTAGTATATACATGAAACATTTAATATCATGGATTTAGCTGTTCAGTTATCTAAATTCATTGAAAATCAAAATACTTGTTTGTTTCAACACCTTAAACTCTATGTATCAATCTGAAGTCAATCGGATGGTAACTTTGGCCTCTATAGCGTCACAAGAAATTTTGAAGGTATCAAAGGAGATAACTCTGGCAGTAATTATTTGAAATCGCTGAAAATCAATAGGCTTCTTCGTCTCATGACCTTAAACACTGTGTATAAATCTAAAGTCAATCGGATATTAACTTTGGCCTCCAGAGCGTCCACAAGATTTTTTGAGCAGATCAAGGGCCATAACTCTGGCACTAATTATCGGAAATCGCTGAAAATCAATAGGCTTCTTCGTCTTATGACCTTAAACACTGTGTATAAATTTGAAGTCAATCGGATATTAACTTTGGCCTCTAGAGCGTCCACAAGATATTTTCAAGTGTTCAAGGGCCATAACTCTGGCACTAATTATCGGAAATCGCTGAAAATCAATAGGCTTCTTCGTCTTATGACCTTAAACACTGTGTATAAATTTAAAGTCAATCGGATATTAACTTTAGCCTGTAGAGCGTCCACAAGCAATTGTGGACGCCGGACCGACGGACGGACGGACGGACGGACGGACGGACGGACGGACGGACGGACGGACGGACGGGGGCGACGACAATATACGACCACATTTCAATGTGGGCGTATAAAAACTCAAACTAAAAGGGAAAACACTCGAAATGAAAGTACGAATTTCATGAAATTTGACCTGCTATTCAGAAATTTATGAGTGTGAAACATCTTTATTTAACTTTAGGTTCCACAATGAAGTGTTATGAAAGTCTCTGAAGTCTGTGTACCTTTTTTAGGGTTTGTTAATCCCTACATTATTGTGACAGTTAAATCTGAGTCTGAATATGACGAAAACGGGATGATCAAAACAGACTGAAACCAAAACAGTCAAAATTCAAACATTCGTAAAAATTACTAAAAAAAGTGGTCAAAATTCATCTGAACATATCACAAGATTCTTATTAAATAAAATATTTAATCAATCAGTCTTTTTTTTTTTAAGGCTGTTTTGGCTAACCCATGGTTATGAATTATAAGTAGAAAATGAAATGTTGTGTGGTAATAATGTTGTTGTAATAATAAATTATAATTATAAGCAAACAAGCCAACAGTGAGGCTGATGTCCCCCGCCGAAATCCCAAAATAAATAGATGACACATATTAATTAATCGCAGGTTTATTTTTTTCAAACGTATCAAGCAATCAAACTGTACACAAAGTGTCATCCAAAAGTGTTTTATAAAGAAAAATGCTAACACCGATGAGAAAAATGAAAATGTACCCTAGTTAGGGGGACCCTAAAGGCAGACAAAAGGGCCCCCCACGCTTGACAAAAGGGCCCCTCTATACACTGTTACTGTCGAATCCATTACTGAATGAAAATGCAGTCATTGTATTGGCATAAAAATCATCAATCAAGATGAACCTAAGTTATCTTGTCCCGAAGTATCAACCAATCAAATTGCTTATCTCTGCCTACCCTAAGCAGAAAATGCTCATCTTCGAACTCCATCAAGGCATTGACCTAATAAGCATACACACCAATTTTGAACATTTTAACTCAATTAGAAGGAGAGTTATTGTGTTCCAACTCTCGGTAAATCAAATTGCTTATCGCTCTGCTTACCCTGAGCAGAAAATGCTCATTATCGATCTTAGTCAAGGCATTACTGTAATGAAACTATACCCCAAGTTTCATCACTCTCACTTTATTAGAACTAAAGTTATCATGTCCCAAAGCATCAACCAATCAAATTGCTTATCTCTGCTTACCCTAAGCGGAAAATTCTCATCTTCGAACTCCATCAAGGCATTGACCTAATAAGCATATACACCAAGTTTGAACATTTTAACTCAATTAGAAGGAGAGTTATTGTGTTCCAAAGTCTCGACCAATCAAATTGGTGTATCGCTCTGCTTACCCTGAGCAGAAAATGCTCATTATCGAACTTAGTCAAGGTATTACTGTAATGAAACTATACACCAAGTTTCATCACTCTCACTTAATTAGAACTAAAGTTATCGTGTCCCAAAGCATCAACCAATCAAATTGCTTATCTCTGCTTACCCTAAGCGGAAAATGCTCATCTTCGAACTGCATCAAGGCATTGACCTAATAAGCATATACACCAAGTTTGAACATTTTAACTCAATTAGAAGGAGAGTTATTGTGTTCCCAAGTCTCGACCAATCAAATTTGCGTATCGCTCTGCTTACCCTGAGCAGAAAATGCTCATTATCAAACTTAGTCAAGGTATTACTGTAATGAAACTATACACCAAGTTTCATCACTCTCACTTAATTAGAACTAAAGTTATCGTGTCCCAAAGCATCAACCAATCAAATTGCTTATCTCTGCTTACCCTAAGCGGAAAATGCTCATCTTCGAACTCCATCAAGGCATTGACCTAATAAACACATACACCAAGTTTGAACATTCTAGCTCAATTAGGAAGAGAGTTATTGTGTCCCAAAAAGTGTGACAGACGGACAGACAGACAGACAGACAGACAGACGGACGAACCCATTTTAATAGTCCCCCAACTTTCTTCGAAAGGCGGGGGACAATAATTAAATTTGAGGGCTGTTGTGGTTTAAGGCTGTTTTTTCTATAACACAACCCTTTATAAAAAGCAAGTGTCATTTTTTAGTTTTAAATAATCAATATGAGTATGCTATCGAAAATGTTGGATTTTCTGAAAAATGCAAATAACGCAAAGAGGCTTTCGAAGAACTCTACTTCTCTAGGGCAGGATAATTTTACCCAGACAATACTGAATGGTAACATTGTAACAACCCAAGATTTTAATCATTTCAATAAAAACTAGACCTGCATGCAGGAATGACGGGTTTCACTGGTGCCAAGTTACTCTTAAACATGTCACTTCCGGTGCTAAGTTACCCTTGAACATATGTCACTTCCAGTACCAGCGTAACCACTAAACAGGTTTCCAAATTAACATTGCACACAAATAAAATGGACGCAGAATCAACCAATCAATCCAGCAATATCAAGTCATTTTATACATTTGTTACTTGTAAATAATCTTGACAAAATTAAATTACTTCCTGTGTTAATGAAAATGTTCAATTAGTCTTATGAAATCAGAAATGGCATACGATATCATATAGTGAAAATTTTATGTAAATCGAGTAATAATTGCCACTTTTAAAGACCAAAAAACTTGAAAAGTGACTTGTAGAAAATCGGCTATTTCTCTGCAACCGTACAAGTTACAAACCATTTTGTGGTATCTGTATGATCGTATGGGTTCATTCTATTTGTTGATTAGCATCAAATACCATAATTTGAATAAGATTTCAAAACAGACTCATTTGAATAAAATATCTGTTTTGAAGGCTAAAAATACAGTTTTTGCCAAAATGACGTTACTTCCGGTGATAATGAAAATCTTAAATTACTTGTATGAAATCCCAAATGGCATTAGGTATAACATGGTGTAACGTTTATGAAAATCGAATAATAATTGACACTTTTATGGCCCCGAAACCTTCAAAAGTGACCTGTAGAAAACCGTCTATTTCTCGGCAAACGAACAAATTAGAAACAATTTTATGATCTCTATATGACCATATGAGTTTTGTTTATATGTGAATTTAAACCAAAAGTTAAAATTATTAATACATATTAAGTTATTCTTGGTTGAATAAAACATTGATTTAAAAAGTTTAAAATGCAGTTTTTGACCAAATGATGTCACTTCCGGTGTCAATTTTAAATTGTAATCAACTTCATATGACGCTACATGCCTTTTGAATCAAATGATGTCACTTTTATAAAAATCCAATAATAATTGACTATTTTACAGGCAAAATAACGAAAACAGTGACTTGTACAGAACTGCCCATTTCTTGGTAACTGCTTATATTACAAACGAATTTTAACATACATTTTCTTCGTATGGATTATAGCTACAAGTTTATAAAAGTTACGAAGAAATATTTTAAAATCTGAAAAGCCTGAATAGGTTCTAAATAGGTCAATTTTACACCATTTTTAGCCTCTTAATCGAATTTGCTCGAAAGTGAAATCGAAATTAAAAAAACTGCTTCCTACATTTTTTGCGCCTTGAAAGGGCACACTCTTTGAGTCAAATAATTTTTCCAAAAAATAATATTTGTTTTCGAAATAAAAAAATAACTGTCAAAATTGTAGTTTTTGGTAAAATTATGCCACTTCCGGTGCCGACAGATAACACTTTTGGTAATAAAAAAAATGACAATTGATACAACGAAGCATATGAATTTTGTTTCATACAAATCGAACAATAAAAAATCAATATAGGACTGAAAAACTGAATTAGCCAATGGCGGCCAAGGAAAATTACTGAGACAATTTTTTTTAACATTTTTGCACTAGTCAGATGACTCTTTACTTCTGTGCACAATACGACTAAAAAATATTCATAAATAAAAAAGTTTTTTGTAAAATTTTAAATTTTCGAAATTTGGCGCCTAATATCTTCGAAGATTTGCCGAAAATCAAAAATCGAAAGTAGCGTAGCTATGTGCCCTGTCTCAGGCTATGCCAAAATGTATCGAAAGTTAAAATCCAATGATTATTGTTAAAATTACTGCAATATTTTCAAAAACGATAACTTCGGTGATTTCGGACATTTCGCATTGTCGCAGAACGTTCAAAATAGCTTTATCCCCTAGTCACACCCACTTTCCCAGTAAAACCGAAGAAATCGTAACGATGCGACACGTAGTTGCTGAAATTGGAATCTGAATAATAATAATAATAATAATAATAATAATAAGAACTAGACCTGCATGCAGGAATGACGGGTTTCACTGGTGCCAAGTTACTCTTAAACATGTCACTTCCGGTGCTAAGTTACCCTTGAACATATGTCACTTCCAGTACCAGCGTAACCACTAAACAGGTTTCCAAATTAACATTGCACACAAATAAAATGGACGCAGAATCAACCAATCAATCCAGCAATATCAAGTCATTTTATACATTTGTTACTTGTAAATGATCTTGACAAAATTAAATTACTTCCTGTGTTAATGAAAATGTTCAATTAGTCTTATGAAATCAGAAATGGCATACGATATTATATAGTGAAAATTTTATGTAAATCGAGTAATAATTGCCACTTTTAAAGACCAAAAAACTTGAAAAGTGACTTGTAGAAAATCGGCTATTTCTCTGCAACCGTACAAGTTACAAACCATTTTGTGGTATCTGTATGATCGTATGGGTTCATTCTATTTGTTGATTAGCATCAAATACCATAATTTGAAAAAGATTTCAAAACAGACTCATTTGAATAAAATATCTGTTTTGAAGGCTAAAAATACAGTTTTTGCCAAAATGACGTTACTTCCGGTGATAATGAAAATCTTAAATTACTTGTATGAAATCCCAAATGGCATTAGGTATAACACGGTGTAACGTTTATGGAAATCGAATAATAATTGACACTTTTATGGCCCTGAAACCTTCAAAAGTGACCTGTAGAAAACCGTCTATTTCTCGGCAACTGAACAAGTTAGAAACAATTTTATGATATCTATATGACCATATGAGTTGTATTTATATGTGAATTTAAACCAAAAGTTAAAATTATTAATACATATTAAGTTATTCATGGTTGAATAAAACATTGATTTAAAAAGTTTAAAATGCATTTTTTGACCAAATGATGTCACTTTCGGTGTCAATTTTAAATTGTAATCAACTTGATATGACGCTACATGCTTTTTGAATCAAATGATGTCACTTTTATAAAAATCCAATAATAATTGACTATTTTACAGGCAAAATAACGAAAACAGTGACTTGTACAGAACTGCCCATTTCTTGGTAACTGCTTATATTACAAACGAATTTTAACATACATTTTCTTCGTATGGATTATAGCTACAAGTTTATAAAAGTTACGAAGAAATATTTTAAAATCTGAAAAGCCTGAATAGGTTGTAAATAGGCCAATTTTACACCATTTTTAGCCTCTTAATCGAATTTGCTCGAAAATGAAATCGAAATTAAAAAAACTGCTTCCTACATTTTTTGCGCCATGAAAAGACACACTCTTTGAGTCAAATAATTTTTCCAAAAAATAATATTTGTTTTCGAAATAAGAAAATAACTGTCAAAATTGTAGTTTTTGGTAAAATTATGCCACTTCCGGTGCCGACAGATAACACTTTTGGTAATAAAAAAAATGACAATTGATACAACGAAGCATATGAATTTTGTTTTATACAAATCGAACAATAAAAAATTAATCTAGGACTGAAAAACTGAATTAGCCAATGGCGGCCAAGGAAAATTACTGAGACAAATTTTTTTAACATTTTTCCACTAGTCAGATGACTCTTTAATTCTGTGCACAATACGACTAAAAAATATTCATAAATAAAAAAGTTTTTTGTAAAATTTTAAATTTTCGAAATTTGGCGCCTAATATCTTCGAAGATTTGCCGAAAATCAAAAATCGAAAGTAGCGTAGCTATGTGCCCTGCCTCAGGCTATGCCAAAATATATCGAAAGTTAAAATCCAATGATTATTGTTAAAATTACTGCAATATTTTCAAAAACGATAACTTCGGTGATTTCGGACATTTCGCATTGTCGCAGAACGTTCAAAATAGCTTTATCCTCTAAGTCACACCCACTTTCCCAGTAAAACCGAAGAAATGGTAACGATGCGACACGTAGTTGCTGAGATCTATTCAAATTGGAATCTGAATAATAATAATAATAATAATAAGAATAATAATTTTAACAAAAACAATAGTGTTTCACACAAGCTACGCAGTGTGAAACCCTAATAATAATTTTAACAAAAACAATAGTGTTTCACACAAGCTACGCAGTGTGAAACCCTAATTACTAATAAATGATGTGTGCTGTTGCTGTCTAAGGTAGTATGGACTGGTAATTAGTAAATAGTCAGTAGTACCCTAGGGTATACTGTAGGATAAATCATCCACTCTCCTCTGGCTAAATAAGTAATATGAAGCTCAGTTATAACTTTTTAAAGGCAAAACAAACCATTTTCAACAGCAATAGATGCAACAGAAAATAAAAACATATGGCAATTAGAAATATTCAATCTTACTAGAAAACTACTGGATTATGAATGTCTGCTCGTATCACATCTAAGGGATACTGAAAATCCGAGAATTTAATTAGGGTTCAATATTTATGATTTATGGATAGCGATTAAAACCAACATCATCTTCTGTATGCAATGAATTCTGCTCTATCGGTGTGTCAGCTAGGAGTGACTATTGTTGGTAATTTTCACTATTGCGATAGTATTGCTATTGGGTAAATGGCAATCGCAATACTATTACTATTGGGGATTAAATATTGCGATACTATTAGTATTGGACTATTGCGATAGTTTGATCTGTTTATTAGTTTAGGTTTAAAACACACTGTCCGGTATACATTTAATATAACATTAAATCAAACTAAAATTTTTGAAACACTAGAAAGTTCTAGGTAATGTTAGATAATAAAATACAAATAGACTCTGCATATAATGGATGCGCATACAAAGGACAATTGCTTATAACGGGCACAACAGTTTGGTCCCGATTTTCATAATAGAAATTTCTTATTTTCAAAGTCTTTTATAACGGACACTCTATATAATGGACAATCGTTTATAACAAGATGATTTTCATTGGTCCTTAATCAACAAATCAATGTAAAAGTTAAAAATCCATTTTTACAATGGACTGTCGAATAAGCAGAACAAAATGATGATATTATCGGTGACCGGAATACTTTTCCCAGAAAATAACCTGATTTTTAGTGTTGTCACAATATCAAAATTCTTGAATAAGGTAATCGCCTAGTCAAAATACTAAAAAATCGTATGGTTGGGCTGTGTAAGACATTCCCGCATTCTGAGTTACCCCTACTGCTTTAACTGCTAATAAAAAATCCATTACTGGCAATAAATTACAATTCACTAGTTTAACATCTCCCGTAAATCAGTACATAATATTTTAACACGGATATCGGTAATCATATCGACAAAAAGCGCAGAAGCGATACAAGACGGTACAGATAAGAAAAAGATAGGTTGCCAGGCAACGAAACATACGCCCACAACAACTAAGTCGTCCGGGCAGTAAACAAGGATATGTCCCATATTGTTTCTTTTGTCAGTAAGGAGAACATTTACAACACATGATAATCTTAATCTTATTACGAGTAATAGCCCATTAATTAAGTAATTATCAGAAATGATTAGAATTGTTTTGATTGTTTGTCTCAAGGCCTTCGTCCACAAGATATTTCAAAGTGATCAAGTGCCATAACTGTGGCAGAAATTATCAGATATCACTGAAAATCTAATTAGTAATAGTGTAATAGGATTCTTCATCTCATGACCCAATACACTGTGTACAAATTCAAAGTCAATCGGATATTAACTTTAGCCTTTAGAGCGTTGACAAGGTTTTTCATAGTGATCAAGGGTCATAACTCTGGCAGTAATTATCGGATATCCTTGATCACTTCTAAAAATCTTGTGGACGCTCTAGGGCCAAAGTTGATATCCAATTGACTTACAATTGATACACAGTCTTAAAGGTCATGAGGCAGAGAAGCCTATTGATTTTCACTGATTTCCCATAATTACTGCCAAAGTTATCTCCCTTAATCACTTTGAAAAATCTTGTGATGCCATACTTATTATCCGATTGACTTCAAAGGGATACAGAGAGTTAAAAGAACAAGTATATTAATTTTCAATGAATTTTGATAACTGAACAGCTAAATCCATATATTAAATGTTTTGTATACCATACTATATGTTAGCATGGGCTAGAACTTTATAAAAACCAGTTGTTACTCTTAATCAGATTTAAGTGTAATATAAATGTTTCATTATCGAAAAAAGTAAAAATATGCAGACGATATGTTGACTTCCCGGACGATTTAGCTGCTGTGGGCGTATGTTTTGTTGACTGGCAACCTATCTTTCATAATTTGTCTTTAATTCAGTGTTTTTAAAGGTAAGTTCCTGCATATAGACTGGGTGATTTGATATGTATTTGGACTAAAAACTTATTTAAACTAATAAATGTATCAAATGATTCTCAAAACACTGTTTTGGCAAGGGAATAGACCCCTACTATAAAAATATCTATTGAAGAAGTCATGTGACTTAGCTGACAGTTGACACTACGGGTGTAACGATACATTGAACGATCGATGTATCTTGATAGTTCAACTGTCGATAGCATTTATCGATAGTAAAAAGAAACTATCGATAAAAATTGCGATAAGCAAGCAAACTATCGATGGTTTCGATAGTTTGTAATAGCGAAAGTTAAATGGCTCAAATTCACTCGTATTTGTCGAATATTTCCTCTGGATTTTTAACTCCTCGTCTACCATATTAGGCATGACTTACTAAGAAATGTTTAAAATGGTTTATTTTGGCGCGAAAAGCTGAAAATGATCACCTACGCCCACAACAGACATGAATGCATGCCGCATGTGACGGGAAAGTTGACTATGCTTTTTTCCAAGTTAGTAAAATACTTGTGTATTATACTTAATAATATACCATTTTATATAATATAAAGAAAGAAAAAATGTACTCTACTGTGTACATTACTATGTACCTGAGATACTAGCTAGGAGGATCTTCTATTTGCCCTCGACCATAGGCATATTTTGCTGCACTTTTAGAAGACACATGGTTTTCACATTGAAATGTGGTCGTATATTGTCGTCACCCCATCCGTTCGTCCGGCGGTCCGGCGTCCACAATTGCTTGTGGTCGCTCTAGAGGCTAAAGTTAATATCCGATTGACTTTAAATTTATACACAGTGTTTAAGGGCATGAGACGAAGAAGCCTATTGTTTTTCAGCGATTTCCAATAATTACTGCCAGAGTTATGGGCTATGGCCATTGATCACTTCAAAAAATCTTGTGGATGCTCTAGGGGCCAAAGTTAATATCCGATTGACTTCAAATTTATACACAGTGTTTACAGTCATGAGACGAAGATGTCTATTGATTTTCAGCGATTGCCAATAATTACTGCCATAATTATGGCCCTTGATCACTTCAAAAAATCCTGTGGATGCTCTAGAGGCCAAAGTTAATATCCGATTGACTTTAAATTTACACACAGTGTTTAAGGTCGTGACACAAATAAGCCTATTGATTTTCAGCAATTTCAAATAATTACTGCCAGAGTTATCTCCCTTGAAAACTTCAAAAAATCTTGGGACGCTATAGAGGCCAAACTTATCATTTGATTGACTTCAGATTGATACACAGAGTTTATGGTGTTGAAACGAACAAGTATCTTGATTTTCAATGAATTTTGATAACTGAACAGCTAAATCTATGATATTAAATGTTTCATATACAAATTGTTAGCGTGGGGCAAAACTTTATAAATAGCAAACCAATTCTAATGATTTTCTGATAATTACATAATGAGTTGTTACTCATGATCAAATTTTAGTGTATTACAAATGTTTCATTACCGAAAAAAGTAAAAATATGCAACAACACTTGTGGACTGCCCGGACGATTTAGCTGCTGTGGGCGTATGTTTCATTGCCTGGCAACCTATCTTTTTATACGCCCATGTCTGAGGTGTTTAAGATCATGAGACGAAGAAGCCTATTGATTTTCAG
Source organism: Patella depressa (assembly GCA_948474765.1). Taxonomy (NCBI): domain Eukaryota; kingdom Metazoa; phylum Mollusca; class Gastropoda; family Patellidae; genus Patella; species Patella depressa. Next base: position 53,334,409 of record OX419715.1, on the reverse strand, counting down.
CGATATCTAGTAATTACTACCAGAGTTATGACCCTTGATCACTTTGAAAAATCTTTTGAATGCTCTAGAGACTAAAGTTAATATCAGATTGACTTTAAATTGATACACAGTGTTTACGGTTGATGATACAAAGAAGCCTATTGAATTTCAGCAATATCCGATAATTACTGCCAGAGTTATGACCCTTGATCACTTTGAAAAATCTTGTGAACGTTCAATGTGAAAACCATGTGTCTTCTAAAAGTGCAGCAAAATATGCCTATGGTCGAGGGCAAATAGAAGATCCTCCTAGCTGGTATCTCAGGTACATAGTAATGTACACAGTAGAGTACATTTTTTCTTTCTTTATATTATATAAAATGGTATATTATTAAGTATAATACACAAGTATTTTACTAACTTGGAAAAAAGCATAGTCAACTTTCCCGTCACATGCGGCATGCATTCATGTCTGTTGTGGGCGTAGGTGACCATTTTCAGCTTTTCGCGCCAAAATAAACCATTTTAAACATTTCTTAGTAAGTCATGCCTAATATGGTAGACGAGGAGTTAAAAATCCAGAGGAAATATTCGACAAATACGAGTGAATTTGAGCCATTTAACTTTCGCTATTACAAACTATCGAAACCATCGATAGTTTGCTTGCTTATCGCAATTTTTATCGATAGTTTCTTTTTACTATCGATAAATACTATCGACAGTTGAACTATCAAGAAACATCGATCGTTCAATGTATCGTTACACCCGTAGTGTCAACTGTCAGCTAAGTCACATGACTTCTTCAATAGATATTTTTATAGTAGGGGTCTATTCCCTTGCCAAAACAGTGTTTTGAGAATCATTTGATACATTTATTAGTTTAAATAAGTTTTTAGTCCAAATACATATCAAATCACCCAGTCTATATGCAGGAACTTACCTTTAAAAACACTGAATTAAAGACAAATTATGAAAGATAGGTTGTCAGTCAACAAAACATACGCCCACAGCAGCTAAATCGTCCGGGAAGTCAACATATCGTCTGCATATTTTTACTTTTTTCGATAATGAAACATTTATATTACACTTAAATCTGATTAAGAGTAACAACTGGTTTTTATAAAGTTCTAGCCCATGCTAACATATAGTATGGTATACAAAACATTTAATATATGGATTTAGCTGTTCAGTTATCAAAATTCATTGAAAATTAATATACTTGTTCTTTTAACTCTCTGTATCCCTTTGAAGTCAATCGGATAATAAGTATGGCATCACAAGATTTTTCAAAGTGATTAAGGGAGATAACTTTGGCAGTAATTATGGGAAATCAGTGAAAATCAATAGGCTTCTCTGCCTCATGACCTTTAAGACTGTGTATCAATTGTAAGTCAATTGGATATCAACTTTGGCCCTAGAGCGTCCACAAGATTTTTAGAAGTGATCAAGGGCCATAACTATGGCAGTAATTATCGGAAATTTCTGAAAATCAACAGGATAGGATTCTACGTCTCATGACCTTAAACACTGTGTATAAATTCAAAGTCAACCGGTTATTAACTTTGGCCTCTAGACCACCCACAAGGTTTTTCAAAGCGATCAAGATCCATAACTCTGGCAGTAATTATAGGAAATCACCGAAAATCATTGGGCTTCTTCATCTTATGACCTTAAACACTGAGTATAAATTTAAAGTCAATTGGATAATAACTTTGGCCTCTACAGTGATCAAGGGCCATAACTCTGGCAGTAATTATTGGAAATTGCTGAAAATCAATAGGCCTCTTCATCTCATAACCTTAAACACTGTGTATAAATTTAAAGTCAATCGAATATTTACTTTGGCCTTTACAGCGTTCACAAGATTTTTCAAAGTGATCAAGGCTCATAACTCTGGCAGTAATTATCGGAAATCGCTGAAAATCAATAGGCTTCTTCGTCTCATGAACTTAAACAATGTGTATAAATTTAAAGTCAATCAGATATCAACTTTAGCCTCTAGTGCGTTCACAAGAAATTGTGGACGATGGACCGACTGACAGACGGACGGACGGGGGCGACGGCAATATACGTCCACATTTCCATGTGGGCGTATAAAAACACCCTAGTCACCAGAGGGTAGGTTGAACAAATTCTGAATTTGTGCCTGACAACTGCCTTATTTTCTTGCATGGGTATCTGGAGTTCGGTTATCATGTATGTATGATGATCTCTGTTTTATATATTATAATTATAAAAATTATATATGTCAATTATGGCACAAATTTATCCAAATTTGTAGAGATATCTTTTATAAATTTTCAAGCCTGGATTGGGAATCCTACATGTGCTGTGCCGTTCCAGCCTTCTAATGGTTTTGATCATGATTGAACGACTCAAATGTTTTCAGCCGAAACCTTCAGATAAATAGGCTACTTCTGTACATTTTGGCATGTTAATTGAAAACTTAATAAAGGGCTAATCCTGATAATTTTTTTGAGAATATAACTGCTTAATTTTGTGTTAAAATCACTTATAAAATCCTCTACCTAACCTCAGAGAAACTAACACAGTATTTGTGATACGTTTTCAAACAACTTAAACCTGTCAATCAGGAAAACAGTGTCCCAAGATGTATTCTGCAGTGTCTCCCGGTACGTAAAACTAGGCTTCTTTTATAAAAAGATAATGTGTAAGTGAAATTTGCCTTTCGATATCAAGTTAGAGTGATTCAGGCTCAAAATTTTGTATAACAATCAGACATTATTTCGGGATTATTTTAACATTAAATGATAAGAGAGAGAGAGAAATGGGGTTTAACGTCCACTCAACCCAAACTAGGTCATTTCGGGATTAACACACGGTTTAATTTTATTTCAAGAGTTCGCTTGCGCGTAGGGGTCTTTAGCAGTGGGAGGAAACCGGAGTGCCCGGAGGAAACCCACGAGGTTGAGAAGCGCCCCTATCTCCATGCCACATACGCTCACACCAGGGCTCGAAACCACAGCCGCAAGCCAGAAGTCACCGGCCAGCTAGAGGTCAAAGCGCAGCACTCTAGACCACTAGGCCATCCCAACCCCCCATTAAATGATAAGACTTACTATAAAAACTTCATTCATCAACAATGGAAGTCTGGACACATTTGATTTTTGAGGATATATAACCATTATAAATGGCTCAAAATCTTCCCGGCTTCCATTATCAAGGGAGTTTAGTAAGAATAAGAGCTATCTCCCTTGGTTGTGAGAAAAACCAATACTCCAAGCTTCACACACCCCTGAAACGAACTATCTGTATCGCAGTCGGAAAACATCGTTTATTTCCTTGCTGCGAAGTAACAGATCTGCCAGAATTTCGGTTAATGTAATTTGCGCAGATTTATCAGCCATTTCACGAAGACCAATAACAAGTGGCGTATGTGTCGAGTCAGTGGTTATTGCGTATGTGCCGAATTTAGAGCCAAATATTGTAGTTTCGTCTGTATAAAGGGTGGTGTTTTTCGCTGACTTCAAGGTTTCCGAAACATGTTTTAAAGATACACCAACACGCACACATGATATTCTTTGAACTGTAGATTTTGATGGAGTGTAATTAGATTTTAGTCCCGCGACAGCCAAACATGCGGTTATAACCGCTGCTACGTTACCATTCGAAACGTTTAGATTTTTAAGTTCCATGACCAAATTATGGCATTCTGCTGTGTATCTTTGATTTTTGACATCATACAAAATTACTTCGTTCATCTTAAAAGGTTTGAACTTGCAACCATCTTTTTACCTGCCAATTGTTTTTTATTTTCATTATTAGCCTTCATGCGAATCATTTTTTTTTTAGTCTTCCGAAGTCGATTTTTTAACTGGGCGATCTTGCTTTTATGACACTTTGACAATCGCCGCAAATACTTATTTTTCCTATTTAAATCAGTCAAGGTCGCATCGGCAGATGTCCGAGTCTCTCTATTTATTAAATTAATTTCACTAGTGTCCACCGATGAAGTCTTGTCAGCTATCCCTGGAAAAAATGGGGTGTCAAGAAAATCGTCGTATAATTTCATACATTTATTGGATTTAGCCTTACTTTTACCCAGCTTCCTAGTCGGTGTCTTCAGTCTGACCAGTCTAGTTTGAATGTATTTGTCACCAAACGTCACACAGTCGTCATGTAAAGCAGTTATGATAGACCGATGCTCCGTAATTGTCGGGAATTTATTAGCAATGCCAAGTATAAGCCTATTTGTTACTTTTGCCATAGGTAGTTTGGTTAGAGTGCTCAAATCATAGGGGTACTTGTCCAATCCAATGCTGGATAGCAAATCATTGGTGGACGCCATCTTGCAGGGCTCAGTCTCAAATCTAGAAAAATAAGTCTGTCGATCAAAGCCTATGGCTACAGGTTAATTAAATAATATACTACGATTATGAAAATAATTTACACTAAGTTACCGAAAAGTGTCTGGAAAATAAAGGCTACCAATAAAAAGTTTGTTTCGGTTATTTTCCGGTCTCAAATAGTTCTGCTATTTAGAGCTAGCAAATATTTATTTCCTAACCAGAATAGATCGTCGCGTAAACCAAGGTTGTAGTAACCACTAAATAAAAGTAAATCTCGAAAGGTTGTAATGAATTTATCCCGACGATCTCATGTGGTTGAAAGTTAGAAATGAAACTAAGCTATTACAGCTAGCTCTGTATTTAAATCACAAAAATCAAAAATCAAATCAAGGCGTGAAATTGAAATTTGTGCGCACGTTCGCTATTATATAAACACAAAAGTCGAAGCCCGTAATGAGTGTATTTTTTACTCGGCTTTATATACCAATACATGTTTGTAAAAATTTGCTGCGACATACGAAATCACTTGCGCGGCACTAACTTCTGCTCACTTCAGAAGATTTCTCCACGGAGCAATCACACAGATGATTACATGTCATTTGGGATTCACGTCATTTGGGACTCACGTCATTTGGGACTCAAAAAAATTTGACCGCGACATTTGGGACTCGGGTATACGACGTTTGGGACTTTGATATACGACGTTTGGGACTTTGGTGTACGTCGTTTGGGACTCGATCAAGATATAAGTAATACGTTGGTAAAGTCGTCCACACGACATTGTTCATTAAAATTTAACAATACATTTATTTATTTTAACAATACATTTATTTATTTTAACATTTTCATAGCACAATTTGTAGTTTTTGTCTATCTCATAACTTTCAAATGTTTTTATTCATTCGTCCATGATAGACACACGTGCGGCACAGTGATCATGTGACAACCATAATTGAAATTGCTTCAAAATAAAATTCTGTACGACTATGCCAGATACCTTTCAATAATTAATTTTTTCATAGCTCAATTTGTAGTTTTTGTCTGTCACATATAACTTTCAAATGTTTTTATTCATTCGTCCATGATAGACACACATACACAGTGATCATGTGACAACCATAATTGAATTGCTTCAAAATGAAATTCCGTACGACTATGCCAGATACATTTCAATAATAACAACGACAATACATGTATGTTTAAAACTAAGCCTCTGTCAGCATGTGTAGGCCTATAAAAAAAATTATAACGGCACATGCTACGTAAAATTAAACATAGCATCGCCGGCTTTTTGACCTAGAAATTCCAATCAATGTCACGTGTCATCGGCGGATTTGGCAATGCCGGAAAAAATATATTATTATTAATGACTGTTTCTCGGTGTATTTGGTGTTCTGTCAGAGGGTTATATTCAACTTAGATTTAAATTTCAATAACAACTGGTTAGCGAAACCATTAAATGCATGATCTAATTATTATTTTAATATCTACCGATACTTGGAATTCATACAGAGCGTCAAAGAAGCGCAATTCCCGAGCGAAATGCACAAAATATGCACGCAGTTAGGGATCCTCCGATAAATCTGTCGACGTCCAAAATATCGTTTATATCGGGTCCCAAATGTCGTTTATATTGAGTCCCAAATGTCGTTTGTGTTGAGTCCCAAATGACGCCAATGAAGTCCCAAAGGTCGTCAACTGGGTCCCAAATGTCATTTGTGTTGAGTCCCAAATAACGTGAGTCCCAAATGACGTGATACCACACAGATAAGCGGGTCAGTTTTTATAAGGACAAATATTGTGTTTCTGAACCACTCTAATCAAGAACAGTACATGGGTCATTCACAATACAGACCTCTCAATAAACAAAAGTCGATTATCAGGTCATCAACAAAAAAATAGACCAGAATTCTTAAAAGGGTTACGTGTCCGGATAAGCAGTTTTGATGTTCACGCCCAAACAACTCAATATTTTGAGCTGAAATTTTGAGACAAGGTAAATACGTAGTCGGACTTTTATTTTTGAGACTCTGGTTAAAATGGGATAGTCCCTTTAAACCCACATGTGTCAACGGATATGCAATGAAACCCTACTGATGTACTGTTCAGGTTTGAAAATTAGGCCCATCTTAATTCATCATTTCGACTCAGATTGCCTAGGGGCAGGCCGTGATATTAATGATTTAATGTCATTCTTCTAACAGCTATATATAACAAGTAACTGAATACTAACAATCCCTAATATAGACCACAGAAATGATTTTAAATGATTTGTTTATAAATTACCTATCACACATGCCCGCCATGCTCAAGGAAATAGTACATTGCTACAGTAAAAATCCGCTGAATAGACTCTCAGCGGGATAAAGTAGTTATCCCCCTTCAGATAATGAGGGCCATCCACATTTATCAGCGATGAGTTTTATTGGTTGCGGCTATTAAAATATTTGATTTTTCCTTTTCACAGATAACCGACCATAATAACTCAAAATAGTTGTTTATACGTTTAACAATATATTGCCACTAACGAGATACTTTTACCGAGCGGAATCTGTCACCCATATTCCAGCACCCGGATTCGAAATAAAGTTAGATAGGCCTACAGTACATATTCGTAGCCAATCTGTTTCACAGAGAATTACTTTGCGGGATCAGTTTGATTCCCAGCGCCAACAAAAAACCAAGATTTAATTATCCCGAAAATAATTGTTACCTTTATATTAGAAAATAAAATTTTAAAACATTTTAATGCAAAGTATATATGTTATAGACGCCCCCACCCTAAATATACTATTACCGTAAACTTAAAGTTCCAATAGCATTTTTTTAAGTTATATTTTTAAAATTTATTAAAATAAAGCCCCGAAATAGATTGAACCTATAAACAGTCCTACCTTGTTAAAGAATAATCCTATTAATCCTATAATTCACTATTGCCAGTAGAGAAATTGGCAAAAATATCATTTTCAACTTCAAATTCAAACGTTTGAAGATGGCCGTTCATGGAAAAGAATAGGAAAACAAGGGAGGTAATTAAGTAACTATTTCCTCAATCAACCAGTGTCACCCTTTCTAACCCCCCCCAAAATTTTGTCCATGATCGTATAATAGTGAGTTGACAACCTTTTGAGCAAAAAACATAATTATATTTTGACTTTCTTAGAAAAAGGGAAATTGGAACTTTAAAAAAATATCGTACACGCATGTAGTAGGATGTAATTAAAGGCCCGGTCCAACTGCACTTACGGATGCAAAGAGGATGTAAAACGGGGAAAAAAACGTGCCCTCTGTTTGAAAACGCCATGCGTCCGTTGGGTACTCATTGCATACATGTTTCATACGCTCTACAAAAAGTTTCGAGCTGCACAAAACTTTTATAACGGATGAACTTTCTGCCGTGTACAATGTAAATGCGCGACATATTTGAGCAATAAACGTTTCATGTCCGTTAACATCTGTTAAACGTCCACTAATAATAATAAGGGTTCTTATAAAGCGCTAGACTCCAAACAGTATTGTTTGCTCTAAGCGCTAACAAAGTTTACAGGAAACAATTATAAATAAGAACAATGAAACAAGTAAGTTTTGAGATTTTGTTTGAAGATGCTTAAAGATGGAGCAGTCCGTAGATGTAGTGGCACAGAGTTCCATGTATGTGCTGCATTATAGGCAAATGATCTACAACCAAAAGCTTTCAGGTTATACTTTGGAACAGTTAATAAACACTGAGAGCTAGAAAGGAGTGTACTAGATGGAGAGTATTTATGAACTAAATTACACAAGTAGCCTGGTGCTGTGCCGTGTATACACTGATAAGTTAGGATTAGAACTTTAAAGTTTATTCTTTGTCGAACAGGGAGCCAGTGAAGAGATTTTAAAAGCGAAGCAACATGACAATCATGTTTGGAGATGGTGACGATTCTTGCAGCTGTATTCTGAAGCTTTTGGAGGCGACGAATATCCTCTCTGCATCCTCGAACTCACATCTGCTCCAGCTGAAAACGGAAAGAGGGAGGAAAGATAATGTACATGGAACGTCTATACATCGTTAATAGCACGGAAATAGAAAGGATGTAAGCGTATGCATCTCGTATATAAAGTTTTCAAGACGGACAAAGCGTTTGTATCTGCGATGTATCTGGTATATTGAAGGATGTTGGAGCTGTCATCCATTTCCATCCACTTTCATCCACTAGGCTTTCGATGAACACCCATTTAACATCCCCGCTACATATACTTCCCACGTTCGGTCTTTTCCTTTCTGTTTTTGCAAATTTTCGTCAATTTCTAGAGCGTATGAAAACAGATGGAGCCACCCCAAATGTTTGCTCGTCTGCTGTGTCCTCTTTGCATACATTTTGTGTCATCGGCCACTGGGACCGGGCCTTAATTTATAAATGTTTTTTTGTTGTTTATATGTAAATAAAGTTTATGTAATATATGGTGGTGTATCTTATGTCAGCTAACTGAGCATGCAGAAGCTCCCAAACCAGCCTTTGTGGCAAAATGTTTTGTATTCCATAGAGTCAAGGGATAAATACACTACTAGGCCAAATACATATCCAGAAGTCTCCTTTGCTGGCTTTTCAAGCCGTACAAAATATATGGGGGTATCTGGTTAGGGTAGGCTCCAATTATTTCACCAACTCGACAGATGCAAAAGGTATGAAAATGCCAAATTTCATTAACTTTCTATGTTGGTGTGTCCAGTTATACCACCACAAAGTTCTTAGCACCTGGATTCGAGGCAGCATTGGTGAGTTCAATAAACAAGGGGTACGCCCACATTGCATTAAAGATAGGTTGCCAGGCAACGAAACATACGCCCACAACAGCTAAGTCGTCCGGGCAGTCAACAAAGGTTGTCGCATATTTTTTCTTTTGTCTGTAAGGAGAACGGTTACAACACATGAAAATCTTATTACATTAAGTAATGTTGGCGTTTCGAGATATATTACCATAAGCATACTAAAAATATGGGTGAATTACGTTAGGGTAGGCTCACAATGCACACAATAACTTTTAAATTAGCTTTGGTGGCTTCAATATCTTTATTTCACCAACTTGACAGGTGCATAAGGTATGAACATACCAAATTTCATTAACTTTATTTCTATGTTTGCGTATCAAATTATACCATCGCAAAGTTCCTAGCACCCGGATTTAAGGCGGGGTTTGTGTGTTCAATAAACAAGCGGTACAGCCACGCTACATCAAAAAGCACCCAAACCAACTAGTTTAGAAGTTATTGTGTGCACAGTGAACCTACCATAACCCGATTCCCCCACATATCTAGTATGTTTACGATAATATATCTCGAAACGCAAACATATGAGGCTTCTGAAATTTTGTATTCTCTAAATTTGGCAAAACACACCCAAGTCCAGCCTTCTTTGCCGTGTGTCATATCAGTCATTGCAGCTACTTCATATTTCACTCACTTCATTTTGAAAAGTACCATAGCAATGAAACCAGGAATGTGGACCTATATTGCAGCGTTAGCGATGCTCTAGTTTAAAATTGTTTCTACAGCATTAAACAACTCAAGAATCTAAGTTAGATATATAATTAATTTTATTTGCATTTTTTAATTTTTGTCTTTATTGTGGACAAATGAACCTATCACCATAGAAATATTACAAATGTACATCACAAATAATACACCACAACATATCTACTTTTTTCCGCAACTCGGTGTTTTATGCTCCATAAATGAATCAAATGATATAACATACTAGGAGTATCAATTAAACATTTACAACAAATCAATCTTTGTGATCTTTTAAGCACATTCTATACATAATATATGCATTAGAAAATTTAACCTGTTGAGATCTAACAAACAGGAAACAGTTTTAATGCAAAAAAGCCATGTGCTTTACAAATAACTTTCACTTCAGACTAGATTATATATATATCTTAGGTAAGGATTATTTTGGATCAAATTAGCACTAATATTAATTAGGTTTATTATGATCAAGAATAGCCCAGTATATAAAACAGAACATCTTTGGAAAGATAAACCAAATAGCATAATGGACATAACAATATGATAAACAAATGAAAATAATAGAATAGAATAGATTAATATCTATTTGTTGAATACAGCATAAAACAATCTTTTTGATATCTATACTTTATGTGGTTACTTGCAAACAAAAACTTTCAAAGAAAAATAAATTATTTTAACAAAAATAGTCAAACTAAAATATCATCTTGCTGCAAAATCTGAGCATTTACCATAACCCCTATAGAGTTAACCATATGAATTATCTACAAAGTATAATATTTTCTATCAGTCATTTTCTATCTACCTTTATTTAAAAGAAAATAATAGTTGACAGCCGTTTAAGAAAACAGGCAATCCCTGAGCATGAAATAATCTAAAATAAATTGTTTTTGCGGCCCTTCCTATTTCCTGGTACATATATATTAATATGGAAGAAAACTACAAAGTAATAATACTAAGCAATTAAACTATCACAAATATAAAGGTAAAACTTCTACAACACATCCTTTATAACATTTGTTTAAAAATAGGACCCAAGAAACAGTTGTTTTTTTTGGCTTTACAAATGATTTCTAGACAATTAAAAGCCAATTATCTTTTACGGTAAAAGAATTCTTGATATTGTTTACATATTAACAATCACACCTGCCTAACAAAATATGATTGATAACACGCTTTTTGAATAATGGATTGACTTACGTCAGTAACATATCTAACATTTTGATTGATTAATCTACCAAATGAGGAACATATTCTAAATATAGGCACATTATTATTTTGGATGTTAAATGTGACCTGGTTACTTTTATACCAAATTTTAATGCAGTTTTAATAAGTCATTTGAAAGCTTGCGATGATTTTTTAACATAAATCAGCATATAATTTGGTTAACTAAGTTTATATCATCTATATCATAAAACATACAATTACTGAGATTTCAGCACTAAAAAGATGTGTAAAATATATGTACATTGATCAATTTAAAGCCTTTGGCAGACAAGCCATTTTTATCATATTTCATATTATTTGATTCACTAACTCATGTGTCTGACTCAACAATATTTGTTCAAGACTGCATTCACAAAGCAGGGGCATGAAGTAGTAGGATTCAGGTAAAAAGTGGGAACTTTTATTGATAAATGTTTTTGTGCACCTTTCTGGCATTTCCTGTGTATAATTTACTATAATGTCTATTGCAGCATACAAATTTGAATTGTGTCTGGAAACCATAAGTTTGGGTGATTTGCTTTGGAATAATGAATTTGAAGTAGTATAATTTCTACAATCAGACTATGTATGTTCTGGATCAAAAATGAGCTTGCAGTTGCAATTACATGCTCAGGCTATCCTAAAAATAATTTAGGTCAAAAGGTGAAAGATCAGAACTATTTATATACATAAAATGACATATCTTTGTACTACTCCAGCATACTTTATAGATATATCTATAATTATATGTATATATACATTACATGACAACTTAAATAATAATAATTAAAAAAAGGATGAAAATATCATTAACTTTGGTTTAAGAGTATCACATCATTCATTCAAATTACTCATTTCTTTCACTTTCAGCCATTTTGAAACATTTCCATTCATTCATCCATCTGTTCATTCACTCTTGACTAAATATATACATCTTTATGTCAATTTTAACAATTCAAAACATAATTCACTTCATCATCAAAAGTTTAAAACATCCATTTCTATGTGCGAAAAAAAAAAATCACATCAAGTCAAAGCACATAAAATTCATAAAAGTTCAACAAATTCAAAAATAAAAATATCGCTACTATGGCAATTATACCTTAAAATTTTCATTTATATAAAGCAAAGATCAAGTTTTAAAAAGTATTAGAAGTTTCATAATAAAAGACAACCTAAACATTTCGAAAGTTTTAATTAGCACACACCATTTGTTTTATTACTAGAAATAAATCTATTTTCCAACATCATCTACTTCAAGTGGAAATGACCAAAAAAATGGACGACTGGGAGCCATTTTACTGACTATGTGCTTATTCAAATGTTGATTTTCTCTGTCAATCAGAAGCACATGGGTTCTCAATTAATCATATATTTAAAGTTACATGTACAATGATTCAAGTTAAATACGATATCAACACTAAATGTAATCCAATAAAATATTCACATCACTTTCATACATTGTCTATTTACATTATTTTATATACATCACAAACTTGTAGTTCTCGAAAATAATAATATTTATACATTTCTTCTTTTTTTTCATACCAAATTTAATTCTTTCACAAGTTATCTTGGTGTCAGTATCTGTATTCTTAAAAGGACATAATCTGCTTATTATCTACTTTACATGTAGACAAAAATATTTTGTATAATTCACCAAAACAAAGTCTGATATTTTTGCAAAACAAAATTTTCTAGGAAACATTCTCAAAATATATGTATTTGTATAATTCTTGGAAGAATAATTTCTTAATACTTTTATCTCAGTATATAAATATTAATCGATATGAAAGAGAATGTTCCAGAAAGTTTATTTCACAACAAGGACCATATTCACATTGTCAAATGTGGAAATAATGTACCACCTGATGACTTGAATAATGATAACCATCCAGCACTGCCTGCATCAATCGAATTACCAATCACAATGAAGATGAACCTGGACTATCATTATCCAATGATTTTTGTTGTACAAATGATACAGAAGTAACATGCATTTTATTGTACAATGAATTTTATTTCACTTTTGAATAAATTACTTAAATCTTTGCACAACCCAAAACCGATTTTGAGTAATTAAGCGTGGTTTAATGGTCAATAAGTAATATATTGATGACATCACATCTGTATTTTAATTATATGTACAACCAGTCATATAGTCTTGATCACTCCAGCCCAATTTGTCTCTTTTAAATTATTTAAACAAATATTGGTCCTAACAAAATTGTGATTACTTATGGGAACTCTTGTCTCAATCGATCAGTTATTGACATAGACAATTCACATTATTTTTTGTCCAGCCAATATCCCTTGCAGTAGAAGTGGAAAATATATGGTTTACGTGATCTAAGATTTCTAGAAAAATAAAGTATAATTCATCAATTTATATTTAAAATCTTCTGTAAAATTAGTTAATAATCAAAATTAGTATTTGCAGCAGATTTTGGTATAAAGGATCATATAATCTGGATATATTTTCATGAAATTCCTTCACAGGTTACAGGTCTTTGGCATGTGTATAACAATATTTGACATAATTATAGTAACATTAATCATTTCTAAACCAATCACACATGGTTTTAAATATAGTCAATAAAACTGACCAATAAAAATTATGTGAACTTTTCTAGATGACCAATCTTCATCAATATTACAATCACATATTTATTAACTGCTAAATTCTCCTGACTAATCAAAAAGGTTTTTATACACTATATATGAGGTACCAAATCAACCAATAAATACCATTGATACATACTGCATTGGTAGCCATTTTGGCTTTGACTAAAATAATTATTCCTTGAGTTTAAACATTGAGTGGATAAATTTTTCTTTTCATTTTCACATTTTCTATCTTGGGCGTATCTTTTCAAACATAAATCTGTTTCCTTTTTCTACAAATTCCCCGTTCACTAAATCAAATGTCTGATGTTTAAGGAAGTGGAACTGCTCTACTGCAAATTCATAAAACTCATTTTCCATGGCCCAGATTTTTGATTCTCTGATTTTGTCCACAGTTTCAGGCAATGGTGTGATTTTTTTGGTAGTTTTTCTTAGGTGAGACTTCCTTCCTGTAATACACAAGACAAAATTGTGCTTAAAAGAAATTAGAAAAAAAACCAAACAATTGTTTGGTTGACTTCCTATGGCTAGAAGATAAGAAACATTTCTTGCATTTTTATACAAGCATTGAAGATAAGCAAGATGAAAACAAACGCCTAGAAAGCCATAAATTTTATTACAAATAAATTTCAATGGACGAACCATCCGTCGATGCACACTTCACCAGAATTGAACCACGTTTTGCAATTTCCTTTATATTACATTAAATATAATATCAGTACTCTACACCAGAGACAAGTTGTTTTTGTGTGGAGTACAGTCTGAACAAACATGTGACTGTTTTACGCTTAGGGTAACGCAACAAGACGCACATATAAACGCAATACTTCCCAGTGCGAAATCATTCTACCATGAAATGTAACAATGAGGCACACAAAGGGATAAATGAAAGAGCAGAAAGTATTTGTCACATTTCGCTTGACATGACTCAATAATAAAAAATAAATATCATTTTTCACATTTGCTTCATAATACTCAATAGAAGTGATGTAAGTGACTTATTAGCACCTTTCCTCAGTGTATCGGTGAAGATCAGGAAAGTTTTGGTCAGTGAACTGATCTTCACTGATACACCTTGGAAAGTGTGCTAATAACTACTACTTACAAAAGATGTATAGGAACACATATAACCTGCCACGATACCCCCAAGGGCACGGGGGCTATCGGTGATATATCCCAAGATACTAGTAATAGTATGGGAGATATTTTTCGTTCAGGTGCCTGTAATGTTTTAAATTCTTCGGATACTTCATTTATCTCAACCCAACCGTGTTCTGTTAAACTAACTGATATTTTGCATTTTTCACCACATGAATATAATTGTTTTATTTCTAAATGTCTGTCTAATAATTGTAAAACCTGTCCGATTTTGAATGTTAATAATTTTTTTACAAGTTCCTTAACTAATAAAACATATTTTACATGTGGGTTTGAGAAATTAAATTGTAAAACCTCCAATGTTATCTACGGTATAGAGTGTACTATCTGCGGGCTCGTTTATGTTGGCGAAACTAAAGGACCTTTACATATACGCATTAACGGTCATCGTCACAACATTAATAAGGGTAGTAACCAGATTCTTTATAGTCATTTTAACCAACGAGAGTGTCTATATTAGAGAAGATTTACCACCAAACTAACAGCCCTACTCTGAGTACTCCATTTCGTAGAAGCCGAGAGGAATATTGGATACGTACATTAGGTACTGCCACCCCTTACGGGTGCAATGATAATGTAGCTAGTATTGGAAATCTGTCTAGCCCTGCATGTAGCAATGTTAATGTCATGACATTATTCCCAAAGTTTCGTCGTCAAAAACGCAGTCATGGACATCGTCGCTACATACCACCTAAGCTTAACACTATTTCATTGGATGCCCTTTTAGAAATTATCCAAGAACCACACCATATTCGTACTAAATTATATTCTATTCCACTTACTATTTTGAAATTACTTAAATCTGAATGTTTGGATTCAAATTGTACTGATCCTGCATCCATTGAATAAAGGGTTGTGTCCATAGTTCTTGACATTGCCCATCGTCGTTTGGACGTTGTGACTGAGCCCGATGCATCAAACACAAACAGTTCATTTCTAAAACTGAAATTTGCTAATAAAGGCATTGATGCTATCGGGTTAAGCCAAATATTACACCATAAGCATGTCACAGCACACATCCCTCCTTACTTCAAAACTGTTACTGTTCCAAGGATTTCTTATACATAAGTTATACTAAACCCATTGCATCCAAGATATTTAATTACAGAAACGCATTATCTGACATCAATGCAAAAGACTTATATGATAACCCTCCGCCCTGTTCTTGCTCTACGTCGTCCTTCCTTTACCAGCCAGCTGGACATGTGGTTACTGGTGATTTGAATATAAGTTACGTGAAATTTTGTCTGAAGGACCCAAATACCGGGAACCGCAACCATTTTCATGGGATCAAAATTTCAAACTTATTATGGATGCCGTAGAGGACTACGCTAGATCATGGGCCCAGAGGGAAGATGTTATCATCGATACCCTCTCAGATTGGACTAAGTCTATTAGTCGTTTACTGAAACGAAGAACTTACATGCAACGTTTGTTAGTTGACACAAGGCCTAAATCTATTTTCAATGATGTTAGCATTGTTGAAAATCTCAACGCCTTACATGACAAGTATATCATTGTTCCGGCTGACAAAGCGTCCAATACTCAATAACATAGTGTTTATATGTAAACGATACTATTATGACTGTCTGTTCAAAGAACTTGGTTTTGGGACATCAGTTGACAGTGCTACGTATAAACGTACTACACTTAGTAAGGATGAAATTATATCCAATCACAGATCTGTACTAACTTCATTTGGTACTCCATGTGGAGATACCTATACAGATCTGCCCTTGTTATATTGGATACCTAAACTACATAAAAATCCCTACAAGCAACGTTTTATAGCAGGTTCATCCCGTTGTTCCACAAAACCAATTTCTAAAGTATTGACATCTATATTAACGGCAGTTAAAGAAGGTATCCAAAAATACTGTGACAAAATATACTCTCGTAGTGGTATTAATCAGATGTGGATATTAAAAAATTTCAAAGAATTACTTGATGGTTTACAATCGAGATCACTTGCTTCAGTCTCCTCTATACAAACTTTTGACTTTTCTACATTGTACACGAAAATTCCCCATAGTAAATTAAAAGCTTGATTAAAAGACATTATTCACAGTGTCTTTTCATCAAAATCAGGAACTACTAGATATCAATATCTAGTTGTTAATTACAATTCCACATATTTTGTCAAGAACCATAGTGATTCAAAAAATAAATTCTCCGCCAGCAAGATAATTCAGATGTTGGATTTTTTAATTGATGATATCTTTGTTGAATTTGGAGGGGAAATATATCAGCAAGTGGTAAGTATCCCCATGGGTACCAACTGTGCACCTTTGCTTGCTGATTTATTTCTCTATTCGAACGAAGCCGATTACATACAGGCACTCGTAAAAACTAATAAACGATTAGTCAGACATTTTAATTTCACTTATCGATATATCGATGATGTTCTATCACTGAACAATCCAAAATTTAGTGATTACATAGAATTCATATATCCTGATGAGCTCGAAATTAAAAACACTACTGACAGTGACAATCACTCTTCCTACTTGGATCTGCGTCTCGATTTTGACAATTGCCATAAACTTAGTGTTAAATTGTACGATAAACGTGATGACTTTGACTTTCCGATCATTAACTTTCCATTTATTAGTAGTAACATTCCAATATCACCAGCTTATGGAGTGTTCGTGTCTCAGCTAATTCGTTACACGAGTGCTTGTTCCTTTTATTCTGATTTTTTAAATAGATCGAGGCATTTGTCATCTAGGCTTCAACTACAGGGATACTTGCGCACTAAACTCATTAAAACCTTTAAAAAGTTTTATGGACGTCATATTGACTTGATTGGTAAATATAACATGTCTCTCTCGGCTATTATTCAAAATATATTTTATTGACTCGTAAAATATTATCTTCCTAATTATGTCTGTCTATTACATCGTTAACACTGTTCATCACGTGCATTTTGTATACCGATAGTCCATTGGCCAATCATGCTATTTCATTGAGATTTCGTCTAATAGTTTGGATGCAGCGATGGCGGGTGTGGCGCCAGGCAGGGTAAGCTTACTCTTCCGGACACCTGTTACCACTGTTTGTCGTGTATTTTGTACACGGTGACCAGTCCATCTGCTGATTACACTATTTTGCCTCGACCGTTTTTATTGGACTTCGAATTTTGACTAATGGTTTGGATTGTTCGTACTTGGTTTTATTTTATTTTTATATCTTGTTTGATTAGATTATTCAGGGGCCGAGAAACAAGGCCCAGGACTGTAATTCATGTTAAGCAATGGATCATTATTCATTCCATTTGACGACCTCTTGACTCCATGTCTCAATCCATAAACATAACTATGAGCCGATCTAGAGAGTAGGAGTGGTTAAAAAATACAGTAAATTTTACCAGAATTATAGAGCTGAACAGCTCCTTTAAAGAAGCGAGGTAAAGTGGCTTCTAATATGGCTATAAAATCACCCAGTTCTTCAGTTACACCCACAACCAGATAATGATGAATAAGATTTTGTTTGGCTTGTTCCAGTGCCCACTGACTGCCAGGAATCCTGAAATTAAAAAGAAGAAAATTATTATCATTTAAAAATGCTTTTCAGGTGTCTGGACAGTATGCAAAAAGATTTCAGCAGTTCTGAGACTGTCCCTATATTAATAGGCCATATTATTATCACAATGTATCTTATACTCCCAGTAACCATAAGAGTAAGTATTGGTTATTAGCTTGTTATATGATCAAAAGTAAAGATTACTTATTAGCTTGTCACACGCTGAAAAGAATGCGATACAAAGACTTAAGTTTGCTTCAACTTAAAACCTAATATTGACTCTTTCTATATATATATTTCGCTGCATATAACTTATATGGAACTTATATGGAACATTTAATGAACAGGAATGTATATATAACAATACAGATATTAGGTCAATGAGAAAGGCGCCCAGCCATGTTTTGTATAGAAATTCATTATACTAGAAAATCACAAAAATTAGCCCATACATACCAGCACTCTGCCACATGACCACAGAAGAATGGAATCTGTAACCAGAGATTATCTGCACTACAATCATCTCCAGATCTCTTGACACAATCATCAAAGGTCTGAAATTATATAAAATATACAAATAATAATGCATCAATAGGCACTTTTGAAATGATTGGGTGCATTTAATAAAATAACTTTGTGATCAAATGAGAGAAGCACACAAATGCACCACATGAATAGAAAAGATAGGTTGCCAAGCAACAAAAAGTAAAACAGGACAACTATAGTCGTCCGGGCTGTCAACAAGGGTTGTCATGTCACATATTTTTTCTTTTGTTATTGTTGAAAAGGTTTTTAATACACTAAAATCTGATTACGAGTAAAAACTCATAAAGTAATAATAAGAAATCATTAGAATTTGTTTGGCTTCTACTTCTGCCCTACGCTAACGTTTGGTATACAAAACACTTAATATCTAGGGTCATTATATTACTCAATAGGATTCTTTGTCTCATAACCTTAACCACTGTGTATAAATCTAAAGTCAATCATATATTAACTTTAGTCTCTAAGAGCATCCACAAGATTTTTCAAAGTGATCCAGGGCCATAACTTCTTACTTAATCCAATGACCTTAAACAATGTGTATAAAGTCAATCAGATAATAACTTGAACCTCTATTGTAATCAATAACCAAATACTTGTAATGTATAAAATAGTTTTTGTATCAGGCATTAACTAGACATAACTTAAGTTCAATTACAAACTACTAGTACCACCAACATTTTTGGGACCTGGAACTGATCAAATGGATGTATACATCTTGTTGTTCTTGTTGGGGGTGACCATCTTCGAAGTAGTCTAGTTTCACCAGTCTAAGTATGATGGACAAAAAAAACTTGACATCCATTGTGCATCACAATTCCAAGGTGGCTGTGACGATAGTACACCTGTCCTTGTTCTTTTAATTTATACTATCAAAATACTGAAAAGGTTTGTTCTAGATGTATTTAATGATATGTTTGAAAACAAAATCTCAAAGTTTCATAAAGATACCATAAAAGGTTTCTGAAATGAGTTCCAACAGAATAATTGCATACCAAAAACTAAGCCAAATATTTCCCAGTGTTTTTACCCAATGACGATTCAGATTCCAACAATAAACCAGCTTTTAAAAAATGCCTTCTTAAAGACCAAAATCCCAGAACATTTTTCAAAACACACTAGATATGTGTATTTTTAGAATTTTTGGAAGTACAGAACTATGGCGGTATATTAGTGCCAAAATTCTAACATGCTTTCGTCTAATTTCTTACTTCTATTCATGTAATTTCTAACCTCCATTCATGTAACTTCTAACTTCTGTTCATGTAATTTCTAAATTAAGACAATGTATAATTCAACTTCTTTATTTGTTCAGTGTAAATATCAATTCTATTTCATCTTATTTCTAATATTGGGGCAAAAAATGTCTACTTCATTGTGGTGTTACATGTTAAGCATGAACGGCAAACAAATTTAGAATTTTGATACATCTACCTAGCAACCATCATTATGACATCGTTTGGTGTCGCCACCGTGTGCTCAGTTTGGGAATTGAGCACCTGATCGGGACCATTCTATTGATACAAACGACTCCCTCTTCGTCAGATTGAGTGGCTTGCCTGAGTGTTAAAATTGAAAACAACATCGGGAGAGAGAGATGGGGACATGGGGTTTAACATCAACTCGACACCAACCAGGTCATTTCGGTATTAACACCGTTCAATTGTATTTCAATAATTCGCTTGCGCGTAGGAGTGTTTAGCAGTGGGAGGAAACCGGAGGACCCGGAGAAAACCCACGAGGTTGGAAAGGTGGCTCTGCTCCATGTCACGTAAAAACGGGAAATCGAACCCACGCCAGTTTATTCAATGACAGACCTTATGTTACAGCGTGCACGTGCTAACCATTCGGCCATCCTACCCTCTAAACAACATTGAACGTGATATAAATGTATGGTTTGCAAATATTATTTCGAATACCGTGGCTAAGTGGGTAAGACGCAGGCTCGCTAGGCTGTGGGTCGGGAGTTCGATCCCTGCATTGGTCGAAAAAAGTTCATCCAGACTTTCTGGCGTGGTTCCCCCTTATTAGTGTCTTGTCGTTCCGATGGGATGAAAACCCGAGGTTCCATGTACATGTTGGCGTGCACGTAAAAGATCCCGTGACCGTTAGACTTCGATATAAGTCCACGTCGTAGATCCGCTCTCCGGGCAATATTTCCCTAAAGCACACTGTATGGCGTATGTCCGTCTCCATTAGCCCGGTTCGGAACAAAACAGTAGGGCGTTAAACCCTCTTTCATTTCATTTCATTTTCTATTTCAAATATAAGCTAAACGGGATTTGGAGAATTTTATTTTATTTTTTTTTTACGGTTGAGCCAATAATTAATATCTATATGCAGTTGGTCTATATTAACACAGGGTATAAATGTTATGGATAGGCCCACACAGATACTGAGTTTAATACTAAGTGACCCCTCTCTCTCTCTCTCTCCCTCTCTCTCTCCCTCTCAGCACTCCTTCCAACCTTCAACCAAAGGAAGATTGGGTCGTTTATACCAATTATGGTCCCGATCAGGTGCGCAATCATCCAATTGAGCACACAGTGGTGACACCAAACGATGTCATAATGATGGTTGCTAGGTAGAAGTATCAAAATTCTAAATTTGTTTGCCGTTCATGCTTAACACGTAATACCACAATGAAGTAGACATTTTTCGCCTCAATAATAGAAATAAGATGAAATAGAATTGATATTTACACTGAACAAAAAAAGAAGTTGAATTATACATTGTCTTAAATTAGAAATTACGTGAATGGAAGTTAGAAGTTACATGAATGGAGGTTAGAAGTTACATGAATGGAGGTTAGAAATTAGACGATAGCATGTTAGAATTTTGGCACTAATATACCGCCATACAGAACATATGTCAATGAATTTCAAAAGAATATGCAATATTCAAGATTATTACAACTATAGTAAAGGTTCAAAGTTGAAGGTAATTGATTCTCACACATGAGCAGAGAATATGACATGATACTTGTAGACTGGTACATTATCAACTTCTAGCAACTTATTCCTGCTCAGTCTTAATGAACCTGTTAATCTGATCTGTCAAACTTAGCCATTATCAATCAACAGTCTTAATGGAACTTGGTAATCTGATCTACAGATCATTTAGTGTCTGGGTGATCCAGTCTAAATAAGACCTCAACTACCTTCAAACACAGATCCACACTCTAGGGTCATGACCTCATCGTCAGTAATGACCCATCAAAATGAATAAATAGATGTAATTAATGATTTGGATAAAACTAATGGAGTCATCCTATATTTCCACATAAGCATTCTAAAATGATAATCACATTTACTTAAATATTTCCATATAAACAAACCTTCATACAACAAATATTTCACAGATGTAAAAATTGTTGAATTCTTTTATACAATTTCAAAGAGCTTTTGTCGAACTTCTGGTCACTTCCATTACAATTTCAGAGAACTTTTGTAATTTTCATATTGCTTTTGTAAAAATCTTTCAGAATTATAGTTCTATCTTTTAAAATTTAGTAGACTCTAGAACCCTGTTTACATTACAAATTTTAAGCGTGCCAGGAATGGTACCAGACACGACACAGTTAATTTTATGTAATGTTCAACTAGTCAAAGAAAACATGCCTTCTTAAAGAGCTAAGTCCCAGAATATTTTTCAAAACAGACTAGATATGTGTATTTTAAGAATTTTTGGAAGTACAGAACATATTTCAATGAATTTCAAAAGAATCTGTGAAATTCAAGATTATTACAACTATAGTAAAGGTTTAAAGTTGATGTTTCATCACTCTTACCAGTAGGACAATAGTTATCAACCAATGAAATTGCACAAAAATGAACTTTCTCACTAAATTAGAATGAGAGTTATTGTGTTCCAAAGTCTTGAACAATCAAATTGCTTATCGCTACTTAGCCTAAGCAGAAAATACTCATTATCGAACTTAGTCAAGGTATTGATCCAATGAAACCATACATCAGATTCATCACTCTCACCATTCAAACTAAAGTTATAGTATCCTAAAGCATCAACTAAGGTATTCACTTAATAAACACTTACTACACCAACAATTGGAAGGAAAGTTATAGTGTCCCAAAAAGTGTTATGGACAGACAGACTCAGTTCCCTGCTTTCTTCATAAGGCAGGGACAATAAGTTTGATATGAAAGCCTCTTATGTAATGAAACTATACTATAATGAAACTATACACCAAGTTTCATCACTCTCACTTAATTAGAACTAAAGTTATTGTGTCCCAAAGCATCAACCAATCAAATTGCTTATCTCTGCTTACCCTAAGCGGAAAATGCTCATCTTCGAACTCCATCAAGGCATTGACCTAATAAGCATATACACCAAGTTTGAACATTTTAACTCAATTAGAAGGAGAGTTATTGTGTTCCAAATTCTCGACCAATCAAATTGCGTATAGCTCTGCTTACCCTGAGCAGAAAATGCTCATTATCGAACTTAGTCAAGGTATTACTATAATGAAACTATACACCAAGTTTCATCAATCTCACTTAATTAGAACTAAAGTTATCGTGTCCCAAAGCATCAACCAATCAAATTGCTTATCTCTGCTTACCCTTAGCGGAAAATGCTCACCTTCGAACTCCATCAAGGCATTGACCTAATAAACACATACACCAAGTTTGAACATTCTAGCTCAATTAGGAAGAGAGTTATTGTGTCCCAAAAAGTGTGACGGACAGACAGACGGACGGACAGACGGACGGACGGACAGACGGACCGACAGACGGACCGACAGACGGACAGACAGACGGACAGACAGACAGACGGACGAACCCATTTTAATAGTCCCCCGCCTTTCGAAGGATTTTACAAAATTGTTGAAGTTTGTATGACCCTAACACTCGACATGAACTACTGTACTTGAAAATCAGTATTGTTATCATGAAAAATTTCCAAGGAAAGGTTTAATGTGATCCGGAGTATTGCAGTTTCACGTGTAAAGGGACACCAAATGTTGACGACTTGCCTACTAATAATTTAATCAAGCCATATAAAGTAGTATTTCAACTTTAAAACTTGAACAATGAATGAACTTTCAAATATTAAAAAAAAATAAAACTTTCAACAATCAAAATGAGCAGCAGTCTTTGAGAATTGCTTGTGTCCCTTTCAATAGCTTACGTTGTGAACCCGTTTAGCCAAAAAATTAATTAAAAAAGACTTGAAGAGCAAGGTAACATTTCAAAATTGTCAGCTTGTCACAGGGAAGCAAAGAAAATAATGGAGCATTAGTTACATACGTGTATACTAATACAATATCTCGTTAATGATAGGGACACGACATTATTGGTTTCCCATTTTCATAATAATATTCCGACACTGCAACCATTCTGTCACGTTATCCCCGAATACCAAGGAAGCGATAATTTTCAGGTATCGAAGAATACTATTAGTTTAGACTCGGCAATTATAACGTTCAGCATTTATGCACCGTATGCAAGAGGAAAATTCGCGTCACAACGTAATTTCGATCACAACGTAAATACTGGGACACTAAACTTTGATTCGAACTTATTCAGAAAATATCCTTTCGCCGGGCCATCGACTGCTTTGGATATGTTTATCATGTGACCGTAAACTAAACATCTCTCTCTGACGTAATTCACAGGTAATAGACGGCGTTACCGGTTGCATACACAAGCACTTCGTAAATTGAACGAGGGACGCAATTTTGAATATCGATAAAGCTAATAAAATTTTTACAGACAATTTTACACAATACATCTGATTACGTATTCGGAATTTGTTATTTATTACAACGCCAACGAGATGGAATAGTGTAGCACCATGAGTCTTCTGTCTGACGTGGAGAGCGTGTGTTGTCAGGTCCGGTCGCCACATCCTACGTATGACCCATGCATCTTGTTTTTGCTACATATTACCGTTAGCCTTGTGATCGTCTAGAATTTGTCTCAGATCGTCTTTTCTTCTCCTTCACGTTGTGTTTACTTCTTACTGGTTTCTTAAGACGTTTGTCTTATTCAGTTATAACAATGCAACAGTTCGTTTTTACCTTTAATGTAGCATAGGTATACATACAAGCATAGTACATATTACAATTATAGTCAATACTAACTAAACTCTTCTCAACCTAGACACCTCGCGGTGTCTAGGACTATTAGATGGTAACCCTCTGGAATCTAATCGAAGTCTGTCTTAAAGTTATAATATAGTTCCTTTATAGCCGCAAGGGTATCACGCACAGTCGTGCATGTTCAAGCGTGTTCGTGACCATGAACCTGTGCAATCGACGTAATGATTGGTTAAATTAAGCCAAATGATGCAATAGGAATATCTCGAATCACATGTATTTTGTTGAAAGATAGAACTAGTTTGTTATGGCTATACAACTTTTTTTTATGTAACCATGTCAATCATTGACAAAGTTGATTTTAGTTCACACCTACATATATGTGAACCAAAGATATTAATTAATGAAATAATATGCCATCTTATTTCTCGAGCAAAAATTCTTCTAAAAGTATTACATTCGTCCCTTTCTTTAAGACTTTTTGCTCGGTATTAGGTAAAAGATCCCTTGAATCCTTTACAATAAACATACTAAAAATTGTAGAACTATATAAATATTCCTAAATGTAGCAGAAATCTGGAAAGTCAATACATATCACCTCCCCCACTACTAAGATTTATGCGAAATGAACAGGTAGGAGAGTCCTAAAAACTTCCATATATAAACCCTATAATTATTCATGCAACAGGCATATATGTGTGATTACTATATGATTAACATACAAGATTACATTATAACCACAACCTGCATCAATCTGTTCTAAAAACATACAAGTATCAATTAAAACAAGCCAACAGTGAGGCTGATGTCCCCCGCCGAAATCCCAAAATAAATAGATGACACATATTAATTAATCGCACATTTATTTTTTTCAAACGTATCGACCAATCAAACTGAACACGAAGTGTCATCCAAGAATTGCTTATCTCTGCCTACCGTAAGAAGAAAATACTCATCTTCGAACTCCATCAAGGCATTGACCTAATAAGCATACACACCAATTTTGAACATTTTAACTCAATTCGAAGGAGAGTTATTGTGTTCCAAAGTCTCGGCAAATCAAATTGCTTATCGCTCTGCTTACCCTGAGCAGAAAATGCTCATTATCGATCATAGTCAAGATATTACTGTAATGAAACTATACACCAAGTTTCATCACTCTCACTTAATTAGAACTAAAGTTATCGTGTCCCAAAGCATCAACCAATCAAATTGCTTATCTCTGCCTACCCTAAGCGGAAAATGCTCATCTTCGAACCCCATCAAGGCATTGACCTAATAAGCATATACACCAAGTTTGAACATTTTAACTCAATAAGAAGGAGAGTTATTGTGTTCCAAAGTCTCGACCAATCAAATTGCGTATCGCTCTGCTTACCATGAGCAGAAAATGCTCATTATCGAACTTAGTCAAGGTATTACTGTAATGAAACTATACACCAAGTTTCATCACTCTCACTTAATTAGAACTAAAGTTATCGTGTCCCAAAGCATCAACCAATCAAATTGCTTATCTCTGCTTACCCTAAGCGGAAAATGCTCATCTTCGAACTCCATCAAGGCATTGACCTAATAAGCATATACACCAAGTTTGAACATTTTAACTAAATTAGAAGGAGAGTTATTGTGTCCCAAAGTCTCGACCAATCAAATTGCGTATCGCTCTGCTTACCCTGAGCAGAAAATGCTCATTATCGAACTTAGTCAAGGTATTACTATAATGAAACTATACACCAAGTATCATCACTCTCACTTTAAGAACTAAAGTTATCGTGTCCCAAAGCATCAACCAATCAAATTGCTTATCTCTGCTTACCCTAAGCGGAAAATGCTCATCTTCGAACTCCATCAAGGCATTGACCTAATAAGCATATACACCAAGTTTGAACATTTTAACTCAATTAGAAGGAGAGTTATTGTGTTCCAAATTCTCGACCAATCAAATTGCGTATAGCTCTGCTTACCCTGAGCAGAAAATGCTCATTATCGAACTTAGTCAAGGTATTACTATAATGAAACTATACACCAAGTTTCATCAATCTCACTTAATTAGAACTAAAGTTATCGTGTCCCAAAGCATCAACCAATCAAATTGCTTATCTCTGCTTACCCTAAGCGGAAAATGCTCATCTTCGAACTCCATCAAGGCATTGACCTAATAAACACATACACCAAGTTTGAACATTCTAGCTCAATTAGGAAGAGAGTTATTGTGTCCCAAAAAGTGTGACGGACAGACAGACGGACAGACAGACAGACAGACAGACAGACAGACAGACAGACAGACAGACAGACAGACAGACAGACAGACAGACAGACAGACAGACAGACAGACAGACAGACGGACGAACCCATTTTAATAGTCCCCCAACTTTCTTCGAAAGGCGGGGGACAAAAAATATAATCAAAGATCAAAAGTCGCATGCAAAAACTCTCCAAAAGTTCACCAATGTACTTCAAAGTCCTATGAAAATTCATTTAAGCCTAAACACAGAAAACACAATTGTCTTTTTTTTAAATCTTCAAGTGTCCTAATTTCAAAACACTATAACACATCACTTCAAATTTTAAAAGTTCAGTTTCACTTTAAATTCTGTCACATGATATCTCAATTTTGGTAAACAGGTAAACCCTTTTCTCTTCTTGGATTTCTATTGGTCTGTTTCTGCTACCATAGTCTCAAGTTGAAAACTTTCTATTTTTCTTCTAAGTATGATTGGTTGGAGACACAATACAAATTTTATCCGTCAATCAAACATGTCATTGCCATCAGACCAAGAACTGATTATTCCTAATTTTTTAAAACCTTATTTTGCTATTAGTCTAACATTATATTAATATATTATTCCTAAAACTTATAAGTAACTCTTACTCTTAATTACAATTAAACTTTATTTAACTATTAATAAACTTTGATGTGTCTCTTTAATTATAAACTTCCAAACTAACTTTGACCTCTTGACCTGAACTCGAAAAGTGACAAGTTTATAATTTTATAATTGCGTTTTCATTTTGTAATTTCCGTTAGTGTTTTAGAATAACATCATAACAATTTTATAATTCACACGTCAGTAATGTGACCTTTTTGACCTAATCATTTACAATTTTAACAGCAGTTTTTTTATAAACATTACCCACTATTACATAAACATACCAACCAGACTGACACTGACACAAGCTGAGCTCAAACTTATGACAATATCAGACTATAATTTATCTAGAATAGAACTGTCAATCAAATATGATCAGTACATGAATGACATTCCATTTTATCCTACAGTAGGACGCTAAACCCCATTTCATTTAATTTACCCAGATACTATGTCCCCAGTGAATGAGTCCGGATATCATGCAGGCCGAAGCGTGTTCATGACCATGAACCTGTGCAATTAAGAATATGATTGGATAAATCAAGCCAAATGACGCAATAGGTAAACTTCTATGCACATGTAATTTGTTGAAAGATAAAACAAGTTTGTTATGGCTATACAAATCTTTTTTATGTAACCATGTCAATCATTGACTAAGTTGATTTTAGTACACACCTACATATATGTGAACCAAAGATATTAATTAATGAAATAATATGCCATCTTATTTCTCGAGCAAAAATTCTTCTAAAAGTATTACAATAGAGATGAAACATTTTGGTTTTATTTTTCAAGTTAATATCGTGGCTAAATTGACAAAAATACAACGTAAATATTGGGGACACAAAAATTTACATTGTGAGGCGTGAATAAAAATCCTCCGACTGACATTATTTAACATTTGTTTAGAAATGAAAAATTACCAAACGAAATTTTACATCTTCTTCTGCATGTCTTATGAAAATATTTGGAAATATTAGTATTTTGCTCAACATGGTCTAGTTGTTAAAATGTTGAGTAAAAAATGTCCCCAAAACGTAACACAAAATTTCAGGGACACCATGAATTGCAACATAAAAAAATTTAACCACAAACCGATTTTCTAGGTTTTTATAGAACATAAGTATAAAATAATAAACATATTACATGATGAATTACTTTTTTAAATAATTGGTGATCAGAAAATAGGTATTTTTGCTGCTTTGAGCAATGATATGTATGAATTTTCAATTGGACCCCTCATTTATGGAATGACCCATATACAATCAGGGGCCATAATTCAGGAATTTACAATCCGATATGTGCAAATATCGAAAGGAACCCAGATCAAGTTTCACCAAAATCAAATTAAAATTGTGACCTCTACGGTCCACAACCTTGATATACCGTATTTTAACACTATTTGCGTACAAGCGGCAGCCATTTTGTCCGGCAATTTTGGTCCAATTTTCACAATATACATACTTGACCTTCATTACAGTGTAACGGTTCATGATATAATTAAACAGTTTTATAAATCGAATAATAGTTGTAACCTCCAGAGGGGCCACAAGCTAAAATAGGCGACTGTTTGGACAATCAGGGGCTATGATTCAGTAAGTTATGATCCGCTGAGCGCAAATATCGAAAGGAACCTGGATCTTTGAGTTATAAACAAAGGTGTTTTATAGCTGAGGCGCTGGAGGCGCCAGCCTCCTCGCGAAAAAAAAATCAAAGAAATTGGAAAAAAACAGGAGAAAATTGCTAAAACCGATGAGAAAAATGAAAATGTACCCTAGTTAGGGGGCCCTAAAGGCATACAAAAGGGCCCCATGTGCGACAAAAGGGCCCCATGTGTGACAAAAGGGCCCTATGTGTGACAAAAGGGCCCCCCTGGCCAAGGGAAAGGGCCCCAGAGTCCGAGTCAATCGTTTTCTATACACTGTTACTGTCGAATCCATTACTGAATGAGAATACAGTCATTGCATTGGCATAAATCATCAATCAAGACAATACCCCCCCCCCTTCTTCATGAAAGAGGGCCTTCAAAATAGAATAGCCTCCGCCATGATAAACCTTAAAACGCCCCTAATTATAAACATGCATGTCAAGTTTAATCAAAATTGGTTCAAAATTGTGACCTCTATAGGGTTCACAAGCAAAAAACGTGATTTTTCGTACAATCAGGGGCATGCAAATATCGAAAGCAGCCAAGATCTTATGGGTATAAACCTATACTTCAAGTTTCGTCAAAATTGGATAAAAATTGTGACCTGTAGCAAGTCCGCAAACAATTGTGGACCGACGAACAGGGGCGAAAATGTGGGCATATAAAAAGGTGATTTTTTGTACAATCAGGGGCCATAATTCAGGAAGTTACAATCCGATATGCACAAATATCAAACGGAACAAAGATCTTTTGGTTATAAACATGTATTTCAAGTTTCATCGAAATCAGTTCAAAATTGTGACCTTTACAGTGTTCACAAGCTAAAAATGTGATTTTTCGTACAATCAGGGGCCATAATTCATGAAGTTACATACCGATACATGCCAATATCGAAAGGACCGAGATCTTAGGGTGATAAACTTATATTTCAAGTTTCATTGAAATCGGATAAAAATTGTGACCTGTAGAGTGTTCACAAACAATTGTAGACGGACGGACGGACAGGGGCGACAACAATATATACGTCTACATGGGCATATAAAAATTATTTACTGCTTTTGCCAAATGGCGTTGAGGATAGTATCAAAACTTACTGACAGATAAGGACACAAAACAATGTTGAAAATGGATCAAGCACAGATACATGTAATGTAAATGGGTGGATTTCCTGAATTTTGTGAGGGTGCTTTATGGTACCCAGTGTAGTTGTGGATTAATGACTCAAAGCATAGATTACTTAGTTGCAGTCCTCATGCACTGGATGATTAGAAGTGGCACATTGCATTCCTGTGATAATAATAAATAAAGTTAGACGTTAAGCCTACTCACTATTTCTATAGATTTTACTATTTCATGCACACCATTTTAAGCAAATGTTATCTCTTTCACATTAATCTGTTCAAAATAGTCTTTGAGAATCAAACTATTTTTCCACTGCAATCCTCCGTCTATAAACATATTTTTTTACAACAAGTGCGTTAGTAGATTTGTGATTAAGATGTTTATGATTACAATAAATTGCTGCAAGTCTTATCATCTTCAGAAAGCCAAATATAAGTCTTATCATCTTCAGAAAGCCAAATATATGATGTCCAGAGGGCTGCAGAAAGATTCAATATGGTATGTAGCAGGAATGCCATGTTGAAGCTAACTGAAATCGTAGTTGTAAGAATTGTAAATCATTTTGAGACTAGCCAACCACCAGATTATTTTAGGGGTACAAGTCTGATTGATTTTCCGAACTTCAAAGAATGCTGAAAATGAATACAGCACAAATCATTGGCGGAGGTCCACAGCTGGCAAACTAGAATTGAGTACTATATATTGTTAGATTATTTTGAAAGTATTGCATAAATTATAACTAGTAGAGTTTTCTGATTGGCAGATTGATTGGATCGTTTTGTTTATTTTTGGTTCTATTTCAGTTGTTCAACAACATGATCATGATTAATACTTGTGCTTACAGCTTTTTATATATCACCAACTCCAGCCAAATAACACTGTTGTTCTACTCATCACGTTTGTTTTTGGTAACAGATCATAGTTTTTCAAGTTAAACACTCTTCTGTAATTTTAAAATAAACCTACTGGAAGAAACATGGATCACAATGAATACAAATTTCTGATATTATTTTGTTTCTCCTACAAACTGAGAAAGTTACTCTTATGGTTGACTAAATATTCAAACTCAGAATAAAATCAATCGTTTGATGATAGCAGTTAAAAGTGATTCACAAACAATTTCATATCTGAACATCAAACAAGCGATGAGAGTTGACTCCCCTCTTTTGATATAAGAAGAATTGTTGATTTCAATATCTCCAAAAACGAACACAGGATTTAATTTAATCTTACTCCATCATCAATCTGAATTTGTTAATTTCATCAATCTCAATATATCACTCAGGCTAACAAAATTACAAGTTTCATCTTTAAAGATGAAAGAATTCGGAAAAAGGAAAACCTGCTTAAACGAACAATTTGTAAATGGAATAATGCCTTTACGTCAAATGTCGTGCACAAATACCTCAAAGTTTTTGAAAACTTTGTCTTTGTTCATCAGCACAGATAGACAACAAAATAATTTCTAGATTATGGCCTTTACTATAGCGCTGATATATAGTGCTAGTCATTTTTTATAGCAAAGTCCTTATTATACTCAAGAAATTTACTACTGACAGACATACACTTTGTAGGGGTGATGATTTTCCGTTTCAGAAAATTGCAAATTCCGTTTTAAATATTTTGAATTCAGTTTTTTTCCGTTTCAGAGCTAACCATATTCCTTTTTTTTTCTGGATAAAATGCTATTTCATAAATAGATGAATAAAACATCTCAAAAAATAGAAAACTGGCCATTTTAAATTGTGAACGACTTTTAATTCAAATAATTGTCAATAAATTGTTCTTCCACTTTAACACATTATATTTACTAGACTAATTAGTCACAAACTGAACTAAAAGTTAATTTTGAAATTCAAATCTTCCTTCCACATCACCATTGCATATTGTAAAAGTAATGGTGGTTTGTTTATTTCCTAGTGTAAGTGAGACAACGTCATCTTTTTGACGGCCACTCGCTGACTTTTTTGTGTAGCTTGATGCCTTTTGGAATTAATTAATGTGGTTTTTTAATTGTATCAACGAATCGGAAATCAACGCTGTGACAACAAAAACGGCAAAACACGATTCCATAATCTTCATAAAAGTCTGCAGAGAACTGCTGCACCCTATTGACTGCAGAAAAGCTTTATAACCCTGTTGGCGTGTTTCATTTTTTAAGCAGACAACAACATTAGTCGCGATGTATCCAGACGCGCTTCGTAGTTTCTACGGGAATAAAGGCTGGATGCACTAGACTACAATATATTTGTGATATCACGTGGTTAAAGCAGATAAACACAAACCACGAGTCCGGCTGTAAAAAACTAAAAAGAAGCATAAATGAAACGATTTTTACTTTTATAACATGACTACAAGAAAGAAATAGATATCATTGTTAAATTCAACTAAAGAGTAATTGTATTATGGGGGATAACTGGATTCGAAAGACAGGTTTTCATTTCGACTCTTGAGTAAATTCAGGATTCCAAAATGATGAAATGAAAGTAGCCTATACTAAATACTAAAAGTAATAAAACCATGTCATTCAATATTTTCGATTTTTTCATGAATAGAAAGATGAAATACTCCGATAAATACAAAGTTTTGTTGAGATTTTATTTAATATCAGAAAAAAATCGACTTTTCCGTATTTTTCAGTGTGAGGTTTCAAATTCCGTTTCGAGTGCCGAATTCTGCGATTTCCGTGTTTTTTCCGCGGAAAATCATCAAACCTAACTTTGTAAAGTCCAAATGCATAAAATTAATTTCATACCAAATATCTGATAGACTGGATTTTAACAATGTTTCCACCGAGGAAAGAATGAATAAAATGGGATTTCGCATTTTACGAGTACTTCTGCACCAACAGGGCAAATGAAGACAGAATTTCAACTGAACAATTTGCAAACTTCTTTCATAAAGTCATTAAGTCACTTATATTCTTTAAAGCCAGCCAATTGTAAAATGTACGTTTTATTTAGAATTGACTACAATGGCGTCAGTTTTAATTATCGGAAAAGAGCTTGCGTCTCACCAGTAAAGAAGGATATCAATAGTTTTAATTTTCACCAACACCTTTTTCTTGTTATAAGAACATAAAAGGCCAAATCAATTTGACACATGGTAAAAAAAAAAGAATTGTTGTATTGAATTGTGTCAGGTCTTTGCGATTTTTACTTTAGTGTTGCAAAAAACACCTGATCCCAAATAGAGTGTTTTTTTGGTATCTTTTCATGATATATTCTTTTTTTTAAACTCAGTTTATTTCACTAATAGCTTTCTTGCCTCCTTAAAATATGGACATATTAGACTTCATAGATTTAAGTGTTATGGAAAAATCAGGGTGTGCTTACCAGGGTTCTTGATTCATTTTGAAACGAACTGGCTAGAAGTAGCTCAAATGAGGTTTTGGCGGGAAATGGGTCTTAAACTTATAATACTCCATCCCCTTCAATATAATCAGACTTCAACAAAAATAATTAGGTAATTTGTATTCTACTGATTACCACAAAAATAACAACAATAAGGTATACACTGTTCAGAAAATTTTCCATTTTCAATTCATCTACAGGCTTGAAATTCATGTCCATAAATTACTGTCTTCAATGTTTAAATGGATATAAGCTGATACAGCACCATGGTATTTCTTCATAACACAATTTGTACTCATACAAATTTTTTGTCTATCACGTAACTTGCATTCATTTGTCCACGATTGATCACTTGACAACCAAAACAAAAATTCTGCGCACGACTATGCCATATAGCTTTCAATAATAATGACAATATTTTTAGAATTAAGCCTCTGTCAGCATGCAGAATTATTTCTTGGCATACTTTCATCTGCAACCATTCGTCTTTGTTAACCGGTTTCAATAATGAATCAAACCAAAGCCAAGTAAAGGGAAATAATTCTTGTGATATATTTCAAATAAGATAATTAAGATAAGATAAGATAAGATAAGATCAGATTTTATTGTAACACCCCATAAGAGTAAGAGGCATCATACAAATATCCACAAAACATTTTAAGAAGAAGAGATTGACAAACAAATTAAAATAAAAAGATCACAGAAAAGTGTTGGATGGTCGGGTAAGGTGAAACTGAGATATTTTTAAGGCCAGTCTGAATTCTGTTTCATTTTGGTAGTGTACATGGGGTTTATTGCTTGTCAGAATTATCTACTTATGTGCTCATAACAAACTAAAATTCCCTATGTTTCAAAAATCTTCCACAATTGGAACTATGACTAAAGCATTTTTAAAATTTATTGTACAATCAAACCAATCTGACTTTAAGATCAAATATCTTTAAATCTTAGGTTTTTGTAACAACTGTATTATGGTGAGAAGTGTGCAAAACTATTAAAAAAGATATTGGAAAGTTTAAAACTGTTCTGACAGGTTTATTATGTGAAGTGTGACCAGCTCATCCATCAAGTAGCATGTTCAAATAAATGGGAGAATATTAACTTGTCATATATGTGTGATTTATTTTCAAAACTCTATAAAAAGTTGAATCTTTAGGGAAATGAAAATCTATATAAAGACAGTGTGTGATAATATGATAGTCATACATGTATGTTAGTTATAAGAAAGTGTTTATGATTTCTAAGTGTGTGTGAACATTTAGGAGAGAAATGAGGAAAGGAATTTTCAATAGGCTTGAACATTGATGGCCAGGCTGAGATCCATTCACTCAATTTGACAGCTCTTTTATTCAATTTCATTTTGTCTTGCATGCATTGTCTTCTTCTTGGTACAGTTTGACAATATATGTGATGCCGTTCTTCAGATATCTTCATCTTTGAAGTAAATAACACTAGTTTTGAGAAAAGCGTGATTAAAAATCGCTGACAAGCAGACTTTGGCAATCAAAACCAGTACATTTGTTGCATTTATGATACAATTTTCAGCTATAAGCTTCATCTCATATGTGTTGGGTGGCCGAATGGTTAATCCATAAACGTTGTATCATACATTCTGTTATTGAGTCAGCTGTCATAGCGTCAAGTGGTGTGTTTCGATTCCTAGCTTGTACATGACAAGGAGTAAAGTTGCCTCTCCAACCTCTTGGGATTTTTTTCTGGGTTCTCCAGTTTCCTCCCACTGCTAAATACCCTTAAACGCAAGCAACTTATTGAAATAATTACAATGCACTTGTCTAAAAATGACCTTTTATACAAAATCAACTCAAGTTCTGTAAATTACTTTTGAAATCACTTTCTATAAAATATTATGAAAATAACTGTACCCACATGTACAAATACAAATGGTGAGAACTCGTCTGCAGTAGTTGTAAGGAATGAATCGTCATACAAACCATGCACATTTTACACAATAAATTTACGCAATAAAAGCAACGGACATGTTATTCAACAATACAAGTTCCAAATAATCCTGCTTTCAAACACAGAACAAATGATAAATACCAGAGCAACATAAAAGAGAGAAAAATGATTCTATTTCTAAGAATAGTTTCCCCTGGAGTGTCACTATCAGTCATCAGTTTCACATGAGTCATGTTAAAATAGAATAGAACACTCTACTACAACAACAATTATTGTATTTTAAACCAAGCATACTAACATTAATTACCTCTGTCCTACCTTCTAATTTACTGCTGAAACTATTTAGTATAAAACTATTGAATTATTAAAGGCACCAAACTGCTTTAGTCCGTGCAAAAACAAGGGTCTGATGTGTTATTTTGATATAGTATTAGCTCTCTTATTAAATGTTTTATATCTGCAGAAACGGTAGATTTAAGTCTGACGAAGCATGTACTTCATACTAGAAATGTTGGAACTTACATTATTTCCTGAATGCAAAATGATTGAAAATCATGATATTATCATTACTTAAAAATTTATATAGCGCCCCTTTCACAGATGTGTTCAAGGATACTTTACAGTGTAACAAATACATACTTTCATAAAAATAAATAACATGAAAAATGTTAAAAATACATTAATTAAGCAATTATGTCTAAAAATACATACCGGTACAAGAACTACTATAGACAAAATAATAGGTGTTAAAATTTGTTATAATAAGCCTTTAAGAATAAGAAAGTTTTAGTCTGTTTTTTAAAATCAGCTAATACTAATGATGATGAAATTCGAATATCAGACAGTTCCGGTATGAATATCTCATAAAATTAAAGCCCTGTTTTCTATATCCATGTGTACACTAATGTTATTGGAATATTTTCTATGAAACAAGCTTATGCTACTTTAACCATAACGTAAGACAATATTAGAACACATGATAAGTTGCAGTTATCTTTAATTTGACTTGTCTTCAAACTACGACAAATTACAACTCAATATTTTTTATGATATTTCTAATGTCCCCTAGGAACTGATATCCTTGCAAGACTTGCCTAACACATTGTTTCCCTGCCATAGATTCTAATAAGACCTGCCTTGTGCATTGTTTCCGTTCCATTGATCTACGGGACGAAGTTAAAAACATTTCTTTTGTCTGGACAACTAATCACACAATATCTTTAACGCTATTCTCCCATTTATCAAAGTTTTTACATGCCCTGTTAAAGATACAATTTCATTTCAGAACACTGTACTATTTCATCCTATATACTAGAATAACCTTAAAGGTGAAATGCCTTTATTTCATGACAGTTTGGGTTATTTTTAATTTCATTTAATATTCTACATGAATGTATGATAAAAATTCATAAAGCACATTGATGATTTTTCTTTGTTTTATGAATTTCTTCTTCAAATTTTTGAATACAGATTAATAATTAATCTATATATTTACATCATAACTAATTTTCCTCTGTATAAGAGAGAAAAGTCATATTACAAGTAAAAATGCTCACTTTAACAGTAACCCAATCTGAAGATTAATGAGTCAGAAACCTTGTCTGCAGTAAAGTACCGACTTCATCACTTATTGACAATGTCCCTTAACATCATTTAACTCTCTTCAATATATGGTGCCTGTTAGTCCATATTATTAGATAGTTTAAAAGTCACGAAAAAAATCAACTCCATAGAGGATTTTGAGTCTGACTATTGTCAATTGCACGCCATATGCTCATGAAATAAAAAAACTGAAAATAAACTTGAAATCTAAAAGTTATGAAGGCCATTTGAGGGATTGAGAAATCCCTTTGCACATAACAATGTTGTTAAATTTGAATCTCTAATTCAAAATTGGTTCAAGTTTGTTTGGTATTTACTATCTTGATCTATCATTATCAACTGAAAATTTGTCAACATTCGACATCCTCTGAATGATATAAACAGGATGTGGTCAAAAGCTTATTCACTTAAAATTAAATGTTTAACCAATTTAACCAAATGCAATTTGAGTGCATTTTATTGTGGATTAAGCAATGAAAAATTTGTGTTTAAAAAAATGCATTTGACACTTATAAGGTATCATTCACCAGTCTCAAACTTCCATTGCAAGCACCATGCGTTGGATAGAATGTTTTTATTAGTCCAATTTACTGATAATAAATTGAGAACTATAAAAACATCATTATTGTGAAATAATTTATTACCTTTCTGCATACATTCGTAATCCCCATATTTTTTTCGGCTACATTACAATACAAATCATTGTCAGGTTACTTATTAAATGTATTTTCTATCAATATTATTGAATTTATGGTTTTCAATGCTAATGGTTCCGTAAGCTAGAAGCAAGTTGAAACACTGATACAAATATTGATAGTATCTTTAAATTCATTAACTTTCTGTCACCAGTATCCATTGTGATCAGTAACTGAAGGTCAACAGGAAATACAAATGGTATGTTGAAGAACTTTCAATACACATTATAAAAACATCTTAAATATATGTGAAATTAATTTCTAGTACTAGTACACACAACTTTACTAGTGATCATTTTATAAAAATATTATCTCTCCGAATTGAGTGTGCTGAAAAAGGCAATTGCATCTCTAGAAGTTATATTATGAAGAGGTCAAACAGCAATTACAACGCAGTTCATTATTATGATCTTGATATCAATCAGTAACATGCATGTATCATTTGCGGTCATTTCTAGGTTATTTCCACACACACCATGTCCTTTAAATCTCAACTCATGTAATCTAACAAAAAAAAATGATAAAATCATTAGTACTTAAGGAATTTCTGGAAATGATATACTACCCCTAAAACCATTAACAAAGTGACCATTTGACAGGTTCCATCAACGAAAACCCAAAAGTCCCATCAGTTCTAAATTTAGATATCTGTGTTACAATGAGGACTTTTAATTTAGTAATCTTTTTTTGCATTAACAACTATTAAACAGTTACTGTTAGTCACTAGCCTGGGTATTATTCCAGAGACTAGCAGAAGTTAATAGAGTTCAAAGACTTCCTGAAATCTAGATTAAATGTAATTCATCGCTTTTATTCTTAGACCTATTATATTTCACAAGTTGTTGACTGACACATATCACTCTTTTAAAGTACTTAAGCAAATATAATTAATTTTGGTAATATGAGAAAATGTCTTTCTATTGCCTTCCTTAACCTCATCTTAAGGATTCCCACAATCAATCAGCCCTTCACCTATTCAATGAATATTCATTATGTAAATTATAATTAGGTTCCGTTCTCTGTTATTAATCATGTAAAGTGAATGAATGGAAAAACTTTATATCAAACGGTGGTATGTTACACGTCATAATTAGATTGGATGCAACAAAGGTTTGAATAATTGTCAGAAAGGTAATCTAATTCTAAAAGAGTATATGGTATGAGTATTCACATTATCATTTCCTTCATTTTTTCCTAAACCTTTTTTTCTGATCTCTTGATATACTTTCTCCAACTTTAAAGTAGCATTTATGTTTTGGAGACCTTTTTTAAAGTTATGTTATTTTACATTATACAGTTACACCCAGGTTGTGAATTATGCCAACCCATTGCTGAACATAAAATATAATAGTGGTCTTAAAGGAGTTGTCAGGATGTTCGTGAGAAAAGACCATAGGCGTACAGGCTCGATGACAGGTATGGGGCCAAACCTGAATTGCCCGAAAATTTTCGGCTTTACAGACACCGCCCACCTTCAAGACATTTTGGAATGTGTGACGGCTGCAAACACGTTTGCTATTTCAACCCGTGAACAAAGCAACTTCAAAGTGGTCTAATATAGCTGAACTATGGTGGCTGACTCAAATATCAATGAATCGTTTATAGTCCACGAACACAGGAAAATTTTTGAAAATTTAACTGCCGCAAATGCGCCTTCCTGCTATTCCAGTCTGTGAATAAAGCAGCTTCAATTTGGTCCAAAACAGCCTACCTGCTTACCCAAATTCCAAACAACCAATCAATCATTGCCGGGTATGGAAGCCTCACCCTCCCAGAGAAAATTTTGAAAATTTAACCACCGCAAATGCATTTTCTGCTAGCCTACTCTAGCCCGTGTAAGTAACTCCAAAAGTAACCAATGGTTTTGTAACCGAAATATAACTCTGAATTCCAACCATCCAATCAGACTGTTGCAACTGCATTCACAAATACTAAGCGATGCCCGACAAATGTCGCACAAAGTAGAGTGACTCCAAACAAAATGTTTTAATCCTTAGTCAACTCAGTACAAATTCGTGGTATTCAACTAAAAGAAGAGTAAAATTAGTGTTTTATTAGGGAAGCAAAACTAAAAATGCCCAAGAAAAGTTCATGTTTACATACAGCGGCGCCAGTTTTCTTCGAGAGGCGAAGAAGTGGAGCTGACCTTGTATAGACCCCCCAAGAAAATTTTGGAATACTTGACGGCTGCAAACACGTTTTACTGCTATTTCAGCCCGTAAAATTAGTGTTTTATTAGATTTTGGGCACTTTATTTTGCCAAGTAAATGAGATAATTTTTTTTCTCAATTTATTATTTGTAACGTGGTTCAAATTGAGTTTATGACGTTAAAGCAATCTGATCATGCGCATTGGTTTGAGTATTTGTACATGCGCACTTCACAACGAAGTCTCGTCTGGTTAGCTCGGTGGGTCATGCAATACAGCCAAATTATTAATGCGTTTGAAACTCCCACCATCCATCCCCTTACTCCTCCTCACATCTTAATTGGATAGGTGGACATATGTATATACGTTATGAATTAATTCTGAATGGCCTTGCTTACAGCACCGTCAAAATACCTTAGTTAGTTTGATGCATAATTATTTTTGTAACAATTGCTCATTTGTCACTTTTAATATTCATAGGGGCCGCAGCCTCACATTTTTTTCTGCTGTAACTTAATTTTAAGGTAAAGTAATTGGGCCGCAGCTCATTACCTAATTAATCATCACGTTAATCACAGGGGCCACAGTCCCGAATTTACAGCATTTCCTAAGTAGATCGCAGGGGCCGCAGTCCCGGGTCTACCAGCAGTTCAGAAATAAATCGTAGGGGCCGCAGTCCCGGATTTACCAGAAATTTCATACGTAGATTGTAGGGGTCGCAGTCCCAGGTCTACCAGCAGTTCATTAATAAATCTTAGGGGCCGCAGTCCCGGATTTACCAGAAATTTCATACGTAGTAGATCGTAGGGGCCGCAGTCCCGGGTCTACCACGTTTTAAGTATATCTAGTTTATTATTATAATTCCATTATTATCATTTTATTGTTATTTTAAGATAAGATTTCACTTGATTAAGTCATATTCATTAGTTATTGTTACTATGTTAATTTGTTGGATTTTATCTTGAGATACATGTTAATATCAAAAAATCAATTTATTTTTTCGTGCTGTGCCACGAACTTGTTGGGGGTGCAACTCTAGGTGTATTTCTCTGTGACTTAATTTGGTGGAGTGCACCCCCCTTTTGTGCAAATAAATTGTTTAAATTTATTATTATTCTTGTTCTTTGTTTTATTGGCATAAATTACCTATCTGCCCCCAAAAAGTCAAGTGTTAAGGCATGGCCCCTTGACTAGAATAACCAGAGTTCAGATCCTAGCACTGGTCAAGAAATCCCTATCTGATTTTTCACGTCTAGTTTTCACTGCAGGGCTGACAATGAAAATGTATGGATTGTTAAACCAAGGCCCAGACATGCACACAAGCGAAACCCCTAGTAGTTGGAATTTGAAGAATTACAGCACAACTTCTTTTCTAAAAGATTTTTTATTTATGCCAAATTCTTACACAATATTCATAGGGGACTAATACTGAATTTTGCTTTATCGCTTTAAGTTAGAAGTCAGGAATTTACAGAACATGAAATAGGCTAGAACATGGGTTCCATGTCGGCCGTATGGAAAATGACCGTAACTAGATGTGACCCAGTGGTCATATTGCAAGGCAGAAAAATAGCCTTTTTTTTCCAAACCCAATTTTCAAACATGGCTACGATCGACATCCACTATGTAACTATAACATTGAACGGCCAGTGCATAATAATGCATATGTAAAGGTTTAACAACCCACATAATCTCATGATTGGTGTTTATAGAGTTGTATACATAGATAGTCGTCAATAGATTATACTAGGCATTGTGTTGATAATTAATGAAGATTGTCTTGTAGTAGAACAATAAAAGTTAATTGATATTTGGGAATCTTATCAAAGGCGTGAAACAGTCCATCCTTAGTCAATCACGTATTGTCCACGTGTCATAAGTTGTTATTTATCGCTATTACAGTTACACACAATGTGAAAAAAGGGCAATTAATATGAAGTACTTCTCGTCGAATCCAACTTACTGTCATATTAAATAGAACAGCATAGAAATTACGTAAATCCTCAATTACGTGTTGGGAGAAAATTGCATTATAATTTTTTATAGTGATATTACAGCCTTGTGGGAATTGTTGAAATAATATCTAGAGATTAGTTAACTTGCTTACCGAAAAATTAAGAAAATTACGTATTCCAGTGCTATTGTGTTACAAAAATTGTTGTGCATATATTGTAAATCTTACACACAACAATATTCTAGGGGGCGCTAGTATAGCTAGATGTGAAGTTATAGCTATCAGTCAATTATTCATTATTAAGATTTACGTCACTATTCTGCAGCCTGCAACACCGTAAGAGATGTTCTAAAAACCAATAAATGGGAGATCATATGTCGTGGATATTATATATTTATCTTCGTATCGAAGTTATTGTATTACAACTCATAATTATCCAAGTCAGTGTGTTTTCTATATAGAGCATGTGGTAATTACGTGTCAGCCACTGGAATGGTTTTTCTTACGGCCAATTCAGCTATTTCGATTATTTAAGTAGCCAAAGGAGAATATTTAATTTATAAATAATTATCACAAGCCTTACTATAAATATATAATTTTTTGTGTACCCCATGCTGACAAAGTGATATAGAAAATCATTAGAATTGTTTGGTTTGTATATTGTATAAAGTTCTGGCCCATGCTAAGGTTTAGTATACGAATGTTCAGTAATTAAAATTCAATATACTTGTTAGTCTCAAGACCTTAAACTCTGTGCATCAATTTGAAGTCAAACAGATGATAAGTTTGGCCTCTAGAGCGTCATAAGATTTTTCAACGTGATCAAGGGAGATAACTTTGGCTGAAATTATCAGAAATTGCAGAAAACCAACAAGCTTCTTCGTCTCATGACCTTAAACACAGTGTATAAATTTAATGTCAATCGGATATTAACTTTTGTCTCTAGAGCGTTTTTTGAAGTGATCAAGGGCCATAACTCTGGCAGTAATTAACAGAAATTGCTGAAAGGCTTCATTGTTTCATGACTTTAGACACTGCGTATAAATTTAAAGTCAATCAGATTTTAACATTGGTCTTTAGAGTGTCTACAAGATTTTTTGAAGTGATCAAGGGTCATAACTCTGGCAGTAATAATCCGGACATGCTGAAAATCAATAGGCTTCGTGGTTTCATGGCATTAAACACTGTGTATAAATTTATAGTCAATCGGATATCAACTTTGGCCTTCAGAGCGTCCACTGTTTATTAATTTAAAGTCAATCAGATATTAACTTTAGCCTCTAGAGTGTCCATAAGCAATTGTGGACGCAGACAGACTGACGGACATGGGAGACGACAATATACGACCACATTTCAATGAATTTACTTTGAAAAGTTTTTGTGCGTTATCAAAAATGACTGGTAGTGAAAATTTTGAAGTGGAGTTCTGGGCTAGAACCTTATTTTGAGTATAAAAAACGAAAACATTATCAAGACAATTTATGGTGTAAGGTATAATATCTTTAGCCTATAAATGTTAGAAGTATAAAATATCATAACCATAAAGAAAATGAAGACACAAAGTTAATGATCTGGTTATAATAACTTCTCCAACCCTGGTCTTGAGAAAAAAACAATCTCATAAACCTTTCCCTCTCTTTCCACACAGCCATTAGACTGATAATACAAGCACCATCACTTTTACAAGCTACAGAACTAAGTTATACTAAATTTACGAGTTCAGTCCAATTCCGAAAAATACAGAACCAACATTTCACAATTTATCTCTGACTTGGAGCAACTTTTTTGTTTAGTTCAGTCCAAGTCCATTCTGACCAAAATTTTCTCT
This sequence comes from Patella depressa, assembly GCA_948474765.1. NCBI lineage: Eukaryota > Metazoa > Mollusca > Gastropoda > Patellidae > Patella > Patella depressa. Next base: position 53,290,353 of record OX419715.1, on the reverse strand, counting down.
TTTTCCATGAAAATTACTGTAGTTCAAAAGCATGACCAGGTCTGAGAAAGATAGGTTGCCGAGCAATGAAACATACGTCAACAGCAGCTTAATTGTCTGCGCAGTCAACAAGGGTCGTCACATAATTTAAATATTTATTCTTTTGTATGTAACTGGGGGCATTTTCAAGACAATTTCATACAGATCTTGGGCCGGTTGTTCAAAACTTTGTAATGTGTCGTTTGTTAACGGTCCGTTAAATTTCTGTTGCTGGAAAGTCAGTTTCATTATCCGTTAGCTAACGGATTCATTAAAGTTAATCCAAGAGAAGACTGTTTGTTCACTGGCTAAATTTAAAATTTATAAATTCAATGTACATGTATAATAACTTCATAGAAGTTACTATTAACAAGAAACCGAAGACAGCCAGACAACTGTGCAGTTTGTTCACAAAACTAGATTAAAGACAAAAAGATGACTGTAAAATTTACAACAGAAAACACTACAGAATACTTTATTTTTTCCTTTAGAAATTTTACGTAAATCTGTGGTAAAAAATATGGTATTTGCACTACAGAATTATGGGGCAATTATTTCCTATAGACCACCAAAATTCTGTAGAATAGCAGGGATAGAAACTAACGCTCGCCCAGTCGCCCATGGCGAGTAAAAGTCACTACGGGCGAATGAAATTCAAAATCAATTAGCCCGTGTGGCGACCTGATATTTTGGTGGTTGTAATAATTGATAACTTATACTTAATGAACACTGTCATAAAACTAACCTCCGATTTACGTTTTTTTAAATCTTTGGCTGTTCTATTTTGCCATACCGGTATGAAATCTAAGCAAGCGAGCTTGCTGATTGGTTGAAGTTGTATGATAACGAGGGAGGACACGGAACAGCCTCTATTTACACCTCTATGAATTATGAAGCGAAAGTCGATATAATTGAATAACTTTTCAGTCCTATTTCAGGTTAATTATCATAAATCGCCTATCGGTTACATAATCGTTGATACATCAAGCAATTTAGCGAAGAACATGGATGTTAAAAGATTTTATAATAGCGATATATTACGGCAATGAAGACACCCGTAACGGTAAATACACGTGCTCTGCTAGTTGCTAATCTATAAATAACTTCATCATTCGGCGACAACTTATTATGATATTAAATTTTAAGGACATTACATCATATTATTTTGCACATCACAACTGAATTTATAAAACATATATGAAATATAAATACAAATTCAAATAAATATTAAAGGATCGTAGCTAAATCTCTTCAATATCTACTTAAACTCCCAAAGGACAAGTATGAAATGAATTTAAATGTGCCAAATTGAATTATAATTTATATGTATATTTGTTGTATTATTAAAATGTGCCAAAATAAATTGCATGTATTTTGGTGTTTTTGATTGATTAATGATGAACAAAACAACAGTCTAAATCAGAATTTACTGGGCTAGTAGAATGTTGGCTGGGCTAGTAAGATCTGAAAGCTACTAGCCTAAATGGCTAGTGACCATTTTAGGTTAGTTTCTACCCCTGAATAGTATAGAATTTCATCCTATAGAAAATGGAATAGGCCCACATCGCCCAACCCTCTACACTGTTCTATAGAAAACTACATTGGTAATCTATGACTTTTTACTTCAGCCAACTAATGCCATCATTAAACAGATAACGGAGCCCCAAACCCCCGTTAAATATAACGCCAAGTAAATGACACATAAAAATTAACGGGACTTCCAGCAACAGTCTTTCTCTCTGTTAAAGTTAATGATCCGTTAACATGGAGTTAACTGATCGTTAAAAGATAATGGAGCTTTGAGCAACCGGGGCCCAGATTATAATTTTTGTCTTTTGAGGGTTCACACAGTTCTACATTAACTGAAACAAGGGCCTTAATTTTGGTAGTAATCTATCAAAAACTTTGAAATATGACAGGCTTTTGGTTTGACTAAATTAAATAATGCATATAAATTTCATACAAATCGGATGATAACTTTTGTCATTTGAACGTTCACAAGGTTCATAAAGTAAAACATGGGTCAGAACTCTTTGTTGTTTCACTAATCTAAATGAGGCATACCAATTTCATACAGATCAGATGATATCTTTTGGCATTAGACTGGCCTGTAGCTAACAGGAGATCAAGGGGGGCAGCTGCCACCCCTGGAAAATGTTGGCACCCCCAATGAGCGCCAAAGGCACCCTTCGCACAATGAGGAAAAATCGTCTCCCTCAACGGGCGCCAAATGCACCCTTCCCATTGGACCAATGTCTCCATATCAGTATGGGCGAACAAAAAGCTGTGTGACATTGGTTGGACACCCACGACAATAATGGTTGTCACATGATCAATCATTGACGAATTAATAAAAACATTTGCAAGTTACGTGACAGACAAAAACTACAAATTGTGTTATGGAGAAATACCATGGTGCTGTATCAGCTTATATCCATCGAAAAAACGAAGACACTTATTGATTCAGGAATATTATTGACATGAATTTCAAGCTGGTACATGATTCAGTATTTTTGTGGTAATTACATACATTAGAATACGATATTCTCATAACAAATAATATCAAAGACTCTGGTAATATTAAAGGGAATGGAATATCATAATTTTAAACCCCATTTTCTACCAGGACTCATTTGACCCAATTCTGGCTGGTTCATTTCAAAATGGATTAAGAACCCTGGCCACAACTCTAGAAATAATAAACGGAAATTGCTGAAATTCAACAGGATTCTTCTTTTAACTAATTTAAATGATGCATATAAATTTAATAAAGATCGGCAGATAACTTTAGATAATAGCTCGTTCAATAAAGGTACAACAAGGGTCATAAATCTAGCAGTAATAAACAGAAACTGCTGAAATTCAACAGTATTCTTCTGTTTAATAATATAAATGACACATATAAATTTCATATGGTTCTGATTATCTACAGCACATACAAGATGTATTATCTAACAGTTTGTTTACAGCACAACTCTGAAGAGAGTATATAAAATTACTGTAAATCAGTGGACAAAGTCTTGATGTGATCCGAAAAGTTTGGATTGACAGTTTACACAAGTAATAACAGGGTTAAATGGTAAAGTTTCACAAATGTTCAGTAACCACATCTGACGAAATATTATAAATATAAAATATCAAAAATTAGCAAATATATCTGATTTTAATCAAAATTACATTATATCCCCCCCCCCCTTTAATCAACCTGAATTATTCCTATAGTAATTATCTTTTGCTCATGCATGGATATTGCACAATATAAATAGACTATTATTATTATTATTAATAAAAATTTAGTAATGATGATCTGTTTCCTGTCTCCAATGTAAAGCTGTCCTATGTACAAAACAATTCAGTTTATTATATACCAGTAATGTAAATCTTCATGATAAATGAACATTTCTCCTTTTTTAAGAGTTCTAGAAGAGCTGTTCAGACTAGATTCACAAGAGAGTGGTAAAAGCAATTGACGTGCCTCATGTTGTTTACATATACTGTTAGCATGTAATATTTTATTTGAATATGACTGAATAGCCAATCAAGAGATGATCCTTCCAGTTATAGAAATTAAACAACCAGTCATTACACAGCACTGAATGACTAAACGTAAATAAAGCACAAAATCTTGTCAAAACAATCCAGATTCAATATTGAATCAGCTCATAACTTTCTTCCAATAATTATGTTTGTTTCATGCAAAATTGTCCACCTGTTTGCCATCAGATTGAGAAATTGTAAAAAGATGCTGTAATCTTTTAGCAGCCGTTTTGTAAGCATGACCATTTACCTAAAATATTATTTGTAACATAATATGAATAAACCTAGAATCATTCCATAAATGTTTGGCATGTATTATTTATTTACTTGCTCATTGCTGAAATAATTTTGTTCTTTGATTCATGTTCAACACCCTAGCTATTAGTAGTGACAAGCCCTATGCAAGAGGAATTCTTCCTCTATCCAGAACACCCAATACTTTTTTATATCATTTGCAGAATTCACATAGTTGACAAATCTTAAACAAGGATAATTCTCTCTTGTCAAATTAATTTAGAGATACATGTACAAAAAATCATTCATTATAAGCCCCCTTTAAAACTTGAATTGTCTTAATATCAGTATGACACATAGATAGCTTTTAAGGATATTTTGTCTCACACTCTAGTTATCTGGACCTATCACATACAGTTCTTTCCCATTTCTCTGATAATTTGTTGCTAATAACACAGGCAAACCTCAATATAAAATGTCTGACAAGGTGTGATCAGGTCAACACTATATTGTGATATCCCATAGACTTGTGTAGGGAACACCCATCAGACAAACATTAAGCCTCAAATTGAATGTCTATTTATTACAGAACCAATCGAAAGCATACCATTTGGCAACCTTAAAAAAGCAATTCTTATACTTATGTAACAAAATGCAGGCCAATGATCACTTCATCCATATATAATTACATAAGTCAATAGGCACACCATTTGGCAAACTACGAGTAATACTAATATGACAAACATCTCTTATCTATATAAAAGGTCTGATGCACCATTTATTGCTATAAGAATAACTTGCAAACTACAATATTAGTCCAAAAATGGGTCAATTCCATTCTGCATTTACAAAGTTATGTTAAATTGACATTCCATCAACCAATTTTGCTTGAGCATCTTTTATCCGTCTTAATTAGCAGTAAATGTTAAATAATCACTCAAAGTATATATATATGCACTCGTCCAAAAAAGAAATGCAGCAATGTGACATTTCATCGTTGGTATACCCTCACTCTACCATCGGAAAAAAGTATATAACCAGTCACAATTAGTGATCCTACCAATAATTAATTTCTTTTATCCTTTACATAATGGCCTTAAAAACAAGTGAGATTTATCGAAACAATGACCTCGTTCAAATAAAAGATGAGTTGTCGCATATTAGGTAATTATCAGAAAATCATTAGAATTTGTTTGGTTTTTATAAAGTTCTGCCCCATGCTAACGTTTAGTATACGAAACATTTATTATTATGGATTTAGCTGTTCAGTTATCAAAATTCATTGAAAATCAATATACTTGTTTGTCTCAAGACCTTAAACTCTGTCCACAAGATATTTCAAAGTGATCAAGGGCCATAACTCTGGAAGTAATTATCGGAAATCACTAAAAATCAATAAGCTTCTTTGCCTCATGACTTAAACACTGTGTATAAATCTAAAGTGAATCGGATATTAACTTTTGCCCCTTGAGCGTCCACAAGCAATTGTGGACACTGGATGGACAGACACACAGGGGCGACGACAATATACGACCTCATTTCAATGTGGGCATATAAAAATGGAGAAAGATAGGTTGCCAGGCAACGAAACATACGCCCACAGCAGCTAAATCGTCCGCGCAGTAAACAAGGGTTGTCGCATATTTTTACTTTTTTTGGTAATGAAACATTTGTAATACACTAAAATCTGATTAAGAGTAACAACTCATTATGTAATTATCTGAAAATCATTAGAATTTGTTTGCTTTTTATAAAAATTATGCCCCACGCTAACAATTAGTATAGGAAACATTTAATATCATGGATTTAGCTGTTCAGTTATCAAAATTCATTGAAAATCAAAATACTTGTTCGTTTCAACACCTTAAACTCTGTGTATCAATCTGAAGTCAATCGGATGATAAGTTTGGCCTCTATAGCGGCACAGGGTTTTTTGAAGTGATCATGGGAGACAACTCTGGAAGTAATTATTTGAAATCGCTCAAGATCAATGGGCTTCTTCATCTCATGACCTTAAACAGTGTGTGTGTATTTAAATTCAATCGGGTAAATTTTGGTCTCTAAAGCGTCCACAGGATTTTTTGATGTGATCAAGGGCCATAACTCTGGCAGTAATTATCAGAAATCGCTGAAAATCAATAGGCTTTTTCGTCTCATGACCTTAAACACTATGTGTAAATTTAAAGTCAATCGGATAATAACTTTGGCCTCTAGAGCGTCCACAAGATTGTTTTGAAGTGATCAAGGGCAATAACTCTGGCACTAATTATTGGAAATCGCTGAAAATCAATAGGATTCTTCATCTTATGACCTTAAACACTGTGTATAAATTTAAAGCCAATCAGATATTAACTTTGGCCTCTAGAGCATCCACAAGATTTTTTTGAAGTGATCAAGGGCCATAACTCTGGCACTAATTATCTGAAATCGCTGAAAATCAATAGGCTTCTTTGTCTCATGACCTTAAACACTGTGTATAAATTTAAAGTCAATCGGATATTAACTTTGGCCATTAGAGCGTCCACAAGAATTTTTGAAGTGATCAAGGGCCATAACTCTGGTAGTTATTATCGGAAATCGCTGAAAAACTATAAGCTTCCTCGTCTCATGACCTTAAACACTGTGTATAAATTTAAAGTCAATCGGATATTAACTTCAGCCTCTAGAGCGTCCACAAGCAATTGTGGACGCCGGACCGACGGACGGGGGTGACGACAATATACGACCACATTTCAATGTGGGCGTATAAAAATGGGATGTGCTTTTCGTTTTTTGGATAGTATACATATAGTGTGTATTAAAGTTGTGACAAATTTGATATTTTAGAGAAATGGCACATAAGGACTTTAAATTCATCAGGACTTTTTAAAACATACCATCTGACCCACTACAACTTGTACAAGGAAAACTCATCTGACACACATAAAGCCACAAAGTGCATAATATGATATTAAATTTTATCCCTCATTCAAGCCAAAAAGTATACAATCAGACAAACTACAAGGTAAAATCATCAAGCCACAAGTTAAATCATCTATATTTTATCTCGCAAGTCAAACACAAAACATCTGATAAAGACTTCTACTAAAAATATGTCAATTTGTGGGAAGCTAAAATTGATATTTTTCAGATATCTTTCGTAATGTCATCTGAGAAATTCACACTTATTGACATCTTCTCAAAAGTAAGAAGATTAACTCAATAAGCTCATTAAAACTTAATGTCACCAAATCGTTTTATCAATCAAAAATGTTCCCAATAGCTTTTTCTTTTTTTAAAAAAACAACATCCAGATTTGGCAACTAGATTTAAATTGATAAAACCAGAACTGGAGTTGTCAAAGAATATAATCTACACTAGAACTGTATATCCCTTTGCGTTCCCATGACAATTATGCAACCCAAAAATACAAATCTATTGAAAGCAGATTTCATCTGTCAGAAAGCAACATAAAAAAAAAACCTATTCTAGATTCTATCTACGCTAAACTTCAGTCTACTAAATGAAAAGGGCTAACCTACCCCTGTTACAAATAATTGGAGGTTTGACACCCACAATATAATAAGCAGAACAGTACCAAATAATTTACAACACTTGAAATACTTCTCAATACTAAACAACAGAATTCCCTTTGTATTACTCTTTTTTTATTCCTCTTGACAATTCATCTAACAGAGAGAATCACCTTAACCAAAGTAGTTTTAACTTAACGTAAATTACTCAAATGAAATCTGGCAAAAGTCAATTTGCTCAGAATGATATTCATGAGTTTTTCACCCTTTCCAAGTCCCTGATGGTGACAATGTCGTTTTAAACTCGTTTCATCTGAACAGATTTAAATCTAATCTTGTCCACGATGTTACAGGATAAAAGCTCAAGAAATCTCCACGGCCCAACATCAAAGAACTATCTGAAAATGTCACTGAATATTATTAGAAAAACAATTTCTCTCTTTCTAAATTGACAAAATAAGACTGAAAATCAAAACATAAGTGCTAATAAATGCAAAGCTACTTTGGCATTAACGGTTTTTGAAAAAAATGAAATAAAGTCCTAATTATGTCCCAAAAAGGTTTATCACTGAGCACTGTCAGATTTGATGACATTGTCATGTCAACAATCATTTTACACTATTTCAACTTGAAACATTATTTATAATTTTCTAAACAAGGAATTTAGTCATTCATTTAAAAAAAATAGCTGTTTAATATTTTAATACATATATAATTGCTAATATGGATAATATGAAAAAGGTTTTATCATGCATTTCATTTCAATATAAAATCAATATCAGTTTTTTATTATGTCAAATCTGTTTGATTCAAAATAATTATTTAATTAGGTGAAGTCTAATCGTTTCTCTTTATGATCAGTAGTGGAATACCGCGTTTTATCAGTGAAATAAAAGTGTTATTCCACTGGCTAGCAATTTAAAATAGTCCATGTTGTTTTACCTAAAAATGATTGTAAAATCATAAAATAAATAGAACATTTGCCGTTTTGTCATGAATAACATATTTTATTTCATCTCTTAAGCAGGAAAACGTTTATATTTTAATCATGCTACGCATTCGTGAAAATAGAAGTTTTCTTGCTTCTCGATGAAATAAAATATGTTATTCACTCTAAAACGACAAATATCCTCTATATATTTATTTATTATCTAGTTTTAAAACAGTTCCAGTCAGCGGAGTACAAATTATTTAGTTTTAAAAATGAACACACATCGGCTGTGGTGTTATGTAATTGTCATCCACTGTTAACAAAAAAAGCAGGGAAAGTGCTATCTCATCTTCAATAGAAGGCTTGATCTCGCCTTAACTACATATATCTTATCAAGCCCTTAATACCCCGCATATTTCGGCACTAAGTTTGATTGGGTAACAAGCCCAGCTTGGGAGCCTATTGGATTCCTTCATTAAAAATATCGGAGAATTATCGGAACACATTCATAGCAAAGAGACTTGTCACTGCCGGTTTTCGTGCAAATAAACACATCTTTAGTTCCTAAAACTAGTTCAATTCTTTGGGGGGGGGGGCAGGGTCCGTGAGATTCTCAATTGAAAAAAAAACCTTTCAACTGCTGTAAAATTGTCTGTTTCTAAGGAGGCCGCCATGTTTGTTTACAGTGTGTTATGTGCCACGCCATCTGATCGGACAATGTTAATTCGTCATGTGTAAACACAACGGGCGTAAATGTTCGAGAATTGTTGAGTATTGAAGCAACAGTTAGATGTTTGTAAACTCACGGACGTTGCTTCAGGAACATGGTGCTATCTAGTCTTCGTTCCAAGGACTTTCTTACTGTATTCCATTCATAAGTAAAGCAACATATTTACAGAGTTCAAAGCTGTTAATGTTATATATAATATAGCAAACACAAATGGCTTTGTTTATAAACAATTATTGAGTCACCCTATGTTTCCTTTCCTAAATATCTCCTAAATGTGTTTTGATCTTTTAAAAGAGGTTGGGAGTTTTCACATACAATTTCTATTGGGGGGAGGGGACCTGGGGTTTATATCATTGAAATTATGAGGGCACTTCTACTGTCTTTATTTCTTAGTTTTATTTTGTCATATCCATACAGAGTCATTTATCAGTAATTTATATTATCTATCTGTAGGTATAAATAATTAAACAACAAGCAGTTTAATATCCATCATTAATCTCTATATAAAACTATAAAAATACTTCAGAACATCATCATCACTACAAGCCCCCCTCTTCAATAACCCATCAACACTCTTTTTACATTCACTCCGGGACTACTTCTTACCCAGTCACCCGACCATCAAGCACCAAACTAAATTGGTATTAATGTGCATTTGGGGAATATTTTTAGAATTTTCTTTTAAATCAAATCACACAGATGAAGTTATGGCTTAGATTAAGATTAATATGGTACAGTGAATTGGATTCGCATGGCATTTTATATCTGTTTTGCGGAAACACATTTCCATTTAACAAGATTATACAACATGCTTGATCAGTTCTAGTTTAAATGGCAGACAGTACTTCCACTAAATTGATCATTTGATCAAAAAAGGTAAAAATAGGTTGCCAGGCAACGAAACATATGCCCACACAGCAGCTAAATCGTACGGGCAGTCAACAAGAGTTGCCGCATATTAAGGAATTATCAGAAAATCATTAGAATTTGTTGGGTTTTTATAATCAAACATTTTTTTAAATCAGGTAATAATTGTAACCTCCAGAGGGACCACAAGCTAATAAAGGCGATTTTTCGTACAATCAGGGGCCATAATTCAGGAAGTTACGATCCGATATGCTCAAATATGCAATGGAACCAAGATCTTTAGTTTATATAGAGGATATTTGTCGTTTTAGAGTGAATAACATAAGTTTTCTTGCTTAGAGATGAAATAAAATATGTTATTCACGACAAATGTTCTATTTATTTTATGATTTTACAATAATTTTAGGTAAAACAAGTTTTATTTCACTGCTAGCCAGTGGAATAACACTTTTATTTCACTGACAAAACGCGGTATTCCACTACTATCATAAAATAAAAACATGTATTTCAAGTTTCATCAAAATCGAATTAAAATTGTGACCTCTATAGTGTCCACAACCTTGATATAACATACTTTCACACTATTCGCGTACAAACAGCAGCTATTTTGTCTCACAATTTTGGTCCGATTTTCACGGAATTCAAACTCATTCTTCATTACTATGTAACGGTGATATAATCAAACGGTTTTCAAAAGCGGATAATAATTCTGAACTCCAGAGGGACGACCACAAGCTAAAAAGGGAGATTTTTCGGACAATCAGGGGCCATAATTCAGGAAGTCACGATACGATGGGTGCAAATATTGAAAGGAACCAAGATCTTTGGATTATAAACATACATGTCAAGTTTCATCAAAATCATAGGGTCCACAACCTTGATATAACATATTTTCACACTATTCGCGTACAACGGTGACCATTTTGTCTGTCAATTTTGGTCCGATTTTCATGAAATTCGAATTCACCCTTCATTACAATGTAGCAGTGATATAATCAAACAGTTTTTGAAATCGGATAAAAATTTTGACCTCCAGAGGCACCACAAGCTAATAAAAGCGATTTTTCGGACAATCAGGGGACATCATTCAGGAAATTACGATCCGATGGACGTAAATATCGAAAGCAACCAAGATCTTTGGGTTATAAACATACATGTCAAGTTACATCAAAATCGGTTCAAAATTGTGACCTCTATATAGGGTCCACAACCTTGATATAACATATTTTCACACTATTAGCGTACAAACGGCGGCCATTTTGTCCGTCAATTTTGGTCCGATTTGCACGATATTTGAACTCAACCTTCATTACCATGTAACGGTGATATAATCGAACGGTTTTTTAAATCGGATAATAATTTTGACCTCCAGAGGGACCACAAGCTAAAATAAAGAGAGATTTTTCGGACAATCAGGGGACATAATTCAGGAAGTTACAATCCGATGGACACAAATATTGAAAGGAACCAAGATTGTGACCTCTATAGGGTCCACAACCTTGATATAACATATTTTCACACTATTCGCATACAAACGGCAACCATTTTGTCCGTCAATTTTGGTCCAATTTTCACGAAATTTGAACTCAACCTTCATTACCATAACGGTGATATAATCAAACGGTTTCTTAAATCGGATAATAGCACTGACCTCGAGAGGGACCCCAAGCTAATAAGATAGGCTGGCACTGCCAGGCAGGATACGCCCACATTTTCAAGAGATGGATAGAGAACAAGCAATACCGAAAGTGATTTTTCCTACATCATTAAGTCCTGTATTTCATATTGTATTGGGAGCAGCCATTTAGTTGGTCAGTTCCAGTCTGATATTCATGAAATTCGAAGCCGACAATGATTATGGTGTGACGGTACACAACCTAGAAATGTGACTTTTCATCAAAATCGGATAAGAATTGTGACCTGTAGAGAGTCCACAACCATGATATACCATATTTTTAAACTATTCGAGTACAAACGGCAACCATTTCGTCCGGCAATTTTGGTACGATTTTCACGAAATTAGAACTCAACCTTCTTCATCAAAATCGAATTAAAATTGTGACCTGTACAGGTTCCACAACCATGATATACCATTTTTTTAACAGTATTCGCGTACAAACGGCGGCCATTTTGTCTGTCAATTTTGGTCCGATTTTCCCAAAATTCAAACTAAACCTTCCTTACGGTGTAATGGTGATATAATCAAACGTTTTTTTCATCGGATAATAATTGTGACCTCCAGAGGGACCACAAGCTCAAGAAAGGGGGATTTTGCGTATAACCAGGGGCCATAATTCAGGAAGTTACGATCCGATATGCGCAAATATCGAAAAGAACCAAGATCTTTGGGTTATAACCATGAATTTCAAGTTTCATCAAAATCGAATTAAAATTGTGACCTTTACAGGGTCCACAACCTTGATATACCATTTTTTAACAGTATTCGCGTACAAACGGCGGCCATTTTGTATGGCAATTTTGGTCTGATTTTCCCGAAATTCGAACTCAACCTTCCTTAGGGTGTAACGGTGATATAATCAAACGGTTTTTTAAATCGGATAATAATTGTGACCTCCAAAGGGACCACAAGCTAAAAAGGGTGATTTTTCGGACAATCAGGGGCCATAATTCAGGAAATTAAGTTCCGATAGCCGCAAATATCGAAAGGAACCAAGATCTTTGGGTTACAAACATGCATGTCAAGTTTGATCAAAATCGGTTCAAAATTGTGACCTCTATAGGGTCCACAAGCTAAAAACGTGATTTTTCGTACAATCAGGGGCCATAATCCATGAAGTTTTGATCCGATACATGCCAATATCGAAAGCAGCCGAGATCTTTTAGGGATAAACCTATATTTCAAGTTTCGTCAAAATCGGATAAGAATTGTGACCTGTAGAGAGTCCACAAACAAATTGTGGACGGACGTCCGGACGGACAGGGGCGACGACATAATACGTCCACATGAAAATGTGGGCGTATACAAAGCGATTTTTCGGACAATCAGGGGACATAATTCAGGAAGTTACGATCCGATGGGTGCAAATTTTGAAAGGAACCGAGATCTTTGAGTTATAAAGATACATGTCAAGTTTCATCAAAATCGGTTCAAAATTGTGACCTTTATTGGGTCCACAAGCTAAAAACATGATATTTCGTACAATCAGGGGCCATAATCCATGAAGTTTCCATCGAATACATGCCAATATCGAAAGCAGCCGAGATCTTTCAAGTTTTGTCAAAATTGGATAAGAATTGTGACTTGTAGAGAGTCCACAAACAAATTGTGGACGGACGGGCGGACGGACGAAATAATACGTCCACATGAAAATGTGGATGTATAAAAATTAATCCCTGAAATGAGACGGCTTTGAAAAAACAAACACCCAATAAATAAGTATACAAACAATATATTTTGAAAATAGAGCTAAGTAGTATTTAGAAAATTTGTCGTTAATGTTCCATCAATTTTCATAAATTACTGAATTGTTGCATGGCACATTTACAAATATAGGCAGTAGAGTAATGAAGCATGTACACCAAAAACAGCTTAGTTGTCAAAGTAATCATCATCAAGGCAAAATCTTTAGATTACCGGTAGATGGTATAATATCACTGCTGAAACTTAATAGGATTCTTCGTTTCGTTTTAATAATGTACATAAATTTCATACAGATTTGGATGACAATGTGGGCGTATAAATATGATAATTAAATTTAACTTACCTCTCTGTTTCCAGCTTTACGACGTTTTAAAAATGGTCTAAAATCGTCTCCATATCTTACAAAATAGTAATAAGAAACTAGTCTATCTAAAGGATCTCGAACTATGTTTATGTATATCGGCTTTTTTATTATTCCAAATCTGAAAATAGAAACATTATATCATTTATCTTTTAAATCATTTTTGCATGAAATTGATAAGAAAACATTTATCATTTATCTTTTAAATCATTTTTGCATGAAATTGATAATAAAACACTTGTCGAAACATTGTGCTATATGTGTACAAACTAGTAATTCTTTTTCACATTATGTTTTTTATTGTGCTCAATCACTAAATGCCACTCATTATGAATGAGTGCTTTTATGGGTAAAGATTTATTTAGGATATAGATCAGTGGCTTATGTCGCCCTATGACGCCATAAAACTGACTGCGACTAGAAATTGGCGACTGGTTTGCGATCAAGTGGTACTGATCAGTCGAGACTACTTGGGCGACCTGAGCATCGTCCAGATGTCTCCAGTTTCTCTGAGTCGCACATGTTCTACTCCAACAACTGGAGACAACTAGTTGTATCTAGTCGCAAGCAACATGAGTGCATATTTAGTCACATGGTACCAGGGGACGGTAACAAGTGGAATGAAGTCATTTTGAAGGTTATCATGTGTCAGTCATCTGATCAGATGCGACCCCGATTCTTCAACTGATGCGGGCAACATAAGCGCGCTTACCACTATGATCAACTAGTTGCATTGCGATTGCGTCCAGTCGTGGATAAATTCCGTCATAGCGACATAAGCTGTCAGTTGCCGTTAGTCGCCGTCAGTTTTAACGTGTCGTAGAGTGACATAAGCTAGGCTTTACAATGGTTAACATATGACTGACTGAACACAAACATGCCATTTTTTAGTGATGACCAGTTCTAATTATGCCGATTCCCAGCTCTGCATGTGTTACCAGACAAGAGAGAGAGAAATGGGGTTTAACTTCCACTAGGTCATTTCTGGACTAAAACATGGTTCAATTTTTATTTCAATAATTTGCTACCCTGTAGAGGTCTTTAGCATTGTGGGAAGAAAAAAGGAGGACCCGTAGAAAACCCACACGATTACTATTAGACAGGCGACTCTACTCCTTTCCAGGTACAACCAGAGAATGGAAACCACACCTTAATGACAGACCTTATGAATATTACGATACAGCACGTACGTGCATAACTAGACGACTTTGAAAAAGATATGTTTGTTAGTGAAATATATGTGCTTATCATTTATTTATTTCAATACGTTTATGTATTCAAATTAATTAATAGAAGATTTACTTTTACAGGCAATCTAGATTTCCAATCAACCTTCAACCCTTTAATTCCCAAATCAGTCTTACATGTTACACATAAATAAAAAAAATTCACATTCAAATCTCTATCCATTTTATTACATAAATGATTATTCTTTAATATTTACCACTTAAGAATTCTCACAATTTTTAATAATGATTTATTTGAATTTTTCAGACAGAAATAATTTGTATACTTGAATTGAACAAACAACATATATTTTAGTTTGTCTTAAATAAAATAAATGGAGTTATCTGATCTGTCTGACCTAAAGAATGCAAAACTAATAGTTATTCCAATCATTATTAAAAATTGCAAACAATAATGCTATTAAAGTTTATGGATAGGTGCCAAATTAGTAACTTGGTTTGGAATCAGTAACTTGGTTAGGAGTAAAACTAAATCTAGACGGAAATCGTTATCTTTGTTTGACGTCAGCTTATAGTGTTATATGTAGTATTTCAGAAATTAAATAATATTCCAAGATCCATTTCCAGTATCTGTAATCATTCTCAAGATTACAAGTCAACTGTGAACAATGATAAAAGGCTTGAAACGTCACTTTTCCATAATTAAATGATTTTTATATCCCCATTATATATAGTGGATTTCAAACAGCTGTATTTTTATACGCACACATTGAAATGTGGTCGTATTCAATGTGGTCGTATATTGTCGTCGCCCCCGTCTACAGGCTAATGATGATATCCGATTGACTTTAAATTTATACACAGTGTTTAAGGTCATGAGACGAAGAAGCCTATTGAATTTCAGGGTGATTTCCGATAATTACTGCCAGGGTTATGGCCCTTGATCACTTCAAAAAATCTTGTGGACGCTCTAGAGGCCAAAGTCAATATCCGATTGACTTCAAATTTATACGGTAATGAGACGAAGAATCGTATTGATTTTCAGAGAATTCTGATAATTACTACCTTATCTCCCTTGATCACTTTGAAAAATCTTTTGTAACGCACGCTCTAGAGGCCCAACTTATCATCCAATTGACTTCAGATTGATACACAGAGTTTAAGGTCTTGAGACAAACAAGTATATTGATTTTCAATGAATTTTGATAACTGAACAGCTATATCCATGATTTTAAATGTTTCATATATTAAGTGTTAGCATGGGGCAGAACTTTATAAAGATAGGCTGGCACTGCCAGACAGGATACGCCCACATTTTTGAGAGATGGATAGAGAACAAGCAATACCGAAAGAGATTTTTCCTACATCATTAAGTCCTGTATTTCATACTGTATTGGGAGCAGCCATTTTGTTGGTCAATTCCAGTCTGATATTCATGAAATTCGAAGCCGACAATGATTATGGTGTGACGGTACACAACCTAGAAATGTTACTTTTCGTCAAAATCGGATAAGAATTGTGACCTGTAGAGAGTCCACAACCATGATATACCATATTTTTACACTATTCGCGTACAAACGGTGACCATTTCGTCCGGCAATTTTGGTACGATTTTCACGAAATTCGAACTCAACCTTCCTCATCAAAATCGAATTAAAATTGTGACCTATACAGGGTCCACAACCATGATATACCATTTTTTTAACAGTATTCGAGTACAAACGGCGGCCATTTTGTCTGTCAATTTTGGTCCGATTTTCCCGAAATTCAAACTCAACCTTCCTTACGGTGTAACGGTGATATAATCAAACGTTTTTTTAAATTGGATAATAATTGTGACCTCCAGAGGGACCACAAGCTAAAATTAAGGCGATTTTGTGTATAATCAGGGGCCATAATTCAGGAAGTTACGATCCGATATGCGCAAATATCGAAAGGAACCAAGATCTTTGGGTTATAACCATGAATTTCAAGTTTCATCAAAATCGAATTAAAATTGTGACCTCCACAGGGTCCACAACCTTGATATACCATTTTTTAACAGTATTCGCGTACAAACGGCAGCCATTTTGTATGTCAATTTTGGTCCGATTTTCACGAAATTCGAACTCGACCTTCCTTAGGGTGTAACGGTGATATAATCAAACGGTTTTTTAAATCGGATAATAATTGTGACCTCCAGAGGTACCACAAGCTAAAAAGGGTGATTTTTTTCGGACAATCACGGGCCATAATTTAGGAAATTACATTCCGATAGCCGCAAATATCGAAAGGAACCAAGATCTTTGGGTTACAAACATGCATGTCAAGTTTCATCAAAATCGGTTCAAAATTGTGATCTCTATAGGGTCCACAAGCTAAAAACGTGATTTTTCGTACAATCAGGGGCCATAATCCATGAAGTTTTGATCCGATACATGCCAATATCGAAAGCAGCCGAGATCTTTTGGGGATAAACCTATATTTCAAGTTTCGTCAAAATCGTATAAGAATTGTGACCTGTAGAGAGTCCACAAACAAATTGTGGACGGACGGACGGACGGACGGACGGACAGGGGCGACGACATAATACGTCCACATGAAAATGTGGGCGTATAAAAATTTGACTTCTACAGGGTCTACAACCTTGATATACCATTTTTTAACAGTATTCGCGTACAAACGGCGGCCATTTTGTATGGCAATTTTCGTCCGATTTTCCCGAAATTCGAACTCAACCTTCCTTAGGGTATAACGGTGATATAATCAAACGGTTTTTTAAATCGGATAATAATTGTGACCTCCAGAGGGATCACAAGCTAAAAAGGGTGATTTTTCGGACAATCAGGGGCCATAATTCAGGAAATTACATTCCGATAGCCGCAAATATCGAAAGGAACCAAGATCTTTGGGTTATAAACATGCATGTCAAGTTTCATCAAAATCGGTTCAAAATTGTGACCTCTATAGGGTCCACAAGCTAAAAATGTGATTTTTCGTACAATCAGGGGCCATAATCCATGAAGTTTTCATCCGATACATGCCAATATCGAAAGCAGCTGAGATCTTTTGGTGATAAACCTATATTTCAAGTTTCGTCAAAATCGGATAAGAATTGTGACCTGTAGAGAGTCCACAAACAAATTGTGGACGGACAGGGGCGACGACAATATACGTCCACATAAAAATGTGGGCGTATAAAAACCAAACAAATTCTAACGATTTTCTGATAATTACTTTATGAGTTGTTAATCAGATTTCAGAGTATTATAAATGTTTCATTACCGAAAAAAGTAAGAATATGCGACAACTCTTGTTGACTGCCCAGACGATTTAGCTGCTGTGGGCATATGTTTTGTTGCCTGGCAACCTATCTTTAATTCATGAAACATGACATTTTTAGTAGCTTCACCTTAATGAATTCGAAGCCCACAGCTTCATCTAATTAAATGACAAATGACCAAGGATGGCAATAATATTCTGTAGAGAATGATTTTTGTTGTGCCAAGAAATAGGTCATATAACATAATACATTCAACTTGCACCTCCTGGAACCCAATCACAGACTGATCAGTGTTTAAAATTTACGTCGGTCCGTCGCCAATAAATAGCTGGAAGGGCCGACATCTTTTTATTTTGAAGGCGGTGGGTCGGTCCTGTGAGCCGACTGTTTTTGTCAGGGATATTTTGTTCATGGCGAATCATGGTTCTATCAGTATCAAATTCTTCTTTGAAAATATTTATATTGCCCCTATTTATATCCGAAATATATTTTATCCAGATATTTATCAGTATTTCATTACCGGAAATGAAAATAAAATTGTCCACCGAACGAAATTATCGCCGTAAAAGTGAAGCCGCACTTGCAAATATCAGCACGCTCCCAAAATATTATTTCACCATTTTGATCAAGTGTGGAATAGATCAGTGTGTGTTCCGATGTATGTCTTACTTACTGTCTTATTTGTTTTTATGCGATATTGAATACACATGCATAATCCGGCATATTAATTATATTCCTTCAATCAATGGAGTGAACCAAACACGTATGTTACTAAACTAGGTCAGTCCATCTATTGTAGGCCTATTGTCATCAATCCAAGAATACACATTCACGTGATATAAATCCTTTGGCTGCCAGTTTCATTTCATTTATATACACAATATTTTCTGTTAATTTTCGGAGAATATGAACGGCCATTTTAATATTGATAATTCCACGTGCTACAAAGATGTCGTGTATAATGGTTTCATCTTATACACGACGATAATCTAGGGGGCGCTAGTGTCGGTAACATTGAAGTGGAGTTGGATATTTAGTTCATCATTATTAGAATTTACGTCACAATTCTGCGGCTCGTAATGCCGTACGAGATGGTATAAAACCAATAAATGTAAGAAATATGCCGTGGATAATTATATATTTATCTTCATATCGAAGTTATTGTATTATATTTACAACTCATAATTATCCAGGTCAGTGCAGTATTCTCTATAGAGCACGTGGTAATTACGTGTCAGTCACTGGAATGATTTTTTTACGACTAATTCAGCCAATAGGGAATATTTAATTAATAAATACGTTACTGATAATATTTCATTTTGTAAGTCCAATAGATCATTTTTTGTGTACCTCATTTTGACAAAATGGTTCAGACACGTGAATTCGCAATACCCTACCGTGAATAAAAAACCCCATGAAATATGAATTTACTTTGCAAAGTTTTCGTGCCTTATAAAAATGACCCGTTGTGAAAATTTTGAAGTGGAAGCCCTGGTCAGTACTATATAGTAGACCTACATATATATAATCACTAAGATTATTACAAGTGAATATTTATTATCATTACAGAAAAATTAAATATCAAGCCTGGAGTGGAATGATTTTTTTTTCTATACACGAAGTATAAACATTAAATCCTCCAAAAGTTAAAATTGTAATGTGAACAGTCAATCAAAAATTTTTAAAATTCCTAAATGGCTGTAGAACTAACACCTACGGAAGTTAAAAATTCAAGGTATTTGGGGTGGGGTAGTGTACGTGTGTTTTATTAATATTTATTGGGCCCACAAGTTAATGTTTGGACCCACAACTTTCATGAATGGCATCAACCAGCAAGTCCTGTTGGCCTACAACTTTTCTTACCGAATTTTAAACACTGAGACTGATATACTGGTGTATAGCAATTTATTCAAATATTCAAAACCCAGGTAGTCTTAAGAATACTTTGTTAACCACTGTGCTGTTTTTTCTGTGTTGGTGTTACAGTGTATTCTTTTTTTGAATAACATGACATAGGTTAATGTGCTTATTGTATGACAAAAACCATTAAAACAAATTTTACATCAAAAAAATCTAATTGATTATTTATTACATAGGTATACTTCAAATATAAACACAATTTACTTATTCTGTTTCATGGTTATTTTCAGAGCAGAAAATACTCCTTAGTAATCAAAATTTAGATAAGTGGTCAATATAAATAAAAAGAGTTTTTAATACAATCACATTTAGTGAACAAAATTCAAAATAAATGGAGTTCAAAGAAGCCTAAGAAAGTTGCCTATACAAGGCAATCACACAAAACATCCTATTTTGTGAACAAAATGCAAATTAATGGAGTGTTAGAGGCGTAAGAAAGTTGCCCATACAAGATTGTGGTAGTTTTCTGCAGAGGTGGCCAGGTGGGAACACGAATCTGATTTGCAAGTTACTTCACCTCTATTTACACAAGTTACAGCACCTTTAGTCCGAGTCTAGTTCTAAGTCAATGACACTAGTACCAAGTTGAATCTCAAAGTCTTCACAATAACTCCTGTTCAAGTCGCCAGTTCATGACAAAGTTACGTCCCTAACTTTGACTATCGAGTCCTTAGCCCTGTCTATTTGTTAATTGTCAAGACCTTTCTTAATCACACTGTACATTATTAATGTGACTCTGAAACAGAGATTTAGGGAAATAATTCTTGATATATCAAATTTTCATCAAGCTATTGATTGCATTAGTCTGTAAATTTAAGATGAGCTTTCAAAATTCTGTAAAT
The DNA here is from genome assembly GCA_948474765.1 of Patella depressa. Lineage (NCBI taxonomy): Eukaryota > Metazoa > Mollusca > Gastropoda > Patellidae > Patella > Patella depressa. Next base: position 53,269,570 of record OX419715.1, on the reverse strand, counting down.
ATAAGATATTTAAGATGAGCTTTCAAAATTTTGTTAATTTAAGATGAGCTTTCAAAATTCTTACAAACAAGATACAATGTATCAAAGAAATATGTCAGGATCATTTCGTTTATATTGGTGGTTAGTACTTAATGCTGCAATTCCAAATATAAAAAGCAAATGCTTCTTGAATTAATGTCATCCATTGTGCAATAAGCAGGTGGTCTTTTAAACTGATTGGAAGAACAAATTTGGGTAATTATTGACAAATAATTCTGGTCAATGTCTGACAATAAGAATATTCCAATGTATTTTTTATTTGATTCATGAAACCAAATCAAATCAAAATATCCCGAAATATCCTGTTTGTCTGTGAGGTTGTGATTTAGAGACAGGGTAATCAGTTGATTAAGTTGCTGGATCTGACCAATGGTTTGGTTGGACAATTTATCTGCTAAGGCAATCTATCGTCCAAACAAGCAATTATTTTCTTGTAGTGGACAAGAGAAAAGCTAATTTTCAAGGAAGATGAATGGAACATCGATAGTTTATTGACCATGGCTGGCTTGTTGCAGATCTGGAGATATTTGCGGTGGTATAAATATGGCTGTTGATGAGTGTAGAGTGCAGCACTTCATCTCATCCATACCACAGATACATCATTCTGATTAGAAACTCCCCAATTAATCCCTCCAAAACACAGGAAAAGATAGTCATTATATTGATAAATAGTCCGTTCAAGTAACTAAAAGAATATTTGTTTTGTCAGCTTTTTTGTGGTTGATGCAAGATAAATTTAATGTTAATTATAAAACAAAAAGAATGAAGCTCTAATTTCATACTTTATTTATTTTGTTATTTTAGATAATTAAAATGACCACATTTCAAAGTGGGACTGGGAGTGTAAAATACGTAGATCTAAATAAAATCTGTATCTTGATGTTTACGAATAGATATGAGTTACTGATAGACAGCGGCGGATCGAGACTCTGGTGGGCCCTAGGCAGCTCGACCAACTGGGCCTCTTGCGGAACTGGTTTTAGAAATCGCTCCCTCCTGTTAGGTCGGCAACTCGTTATTTTCGATGATATCATTTGTATTTACATCGACTGAGAAGTGATCCTGTGGCGTAGTTTTAGTCGCTATTTTCAACATTTCAGCTTAATGTTTTTTTTCTGTTCTCTCTTCTCCCATCCACACATTTGAATTTGGGTCATATCAACGACGAACTGGCCTACGTTGAAATGACACGGCCTTCGCGTAACTACATGAGAATATCGCAAAAACTCTTTTTAAAATGAATGCGAGACCAGGTACCAGGAAAGCGAGTGACCAGTCTCCCAGCTGGAGTGGTCCATCACTCTGAAGCTCATCCCAAGCGCTGTGGAGTCACTGACTGTGTGGGCCTCATAGTGAATGGCCAACACAACCGAGTGAGGTTCGTCGGAAGCGTAGTTCAATGAACTAAACAATGTAAAACATTAAATTTAAAAAATTCTTTAAAATCTTATGGGCCCTATTTTTTTCTTGGGCCCTAGGCAGCTGCCTACACTGCCTATAGGGTAATCCACCTCTGCTGATAGACAATTACTATAAGATAAAGATGGCAGCATGTAATCCATAGATGGTCAAAGCCTACTTTAAGATGGAGTGATTTGCTGCATATGCGGAATATATTAAAAATAAAGATGGCAGCATGTAATCCATAGATGGTCAAAGCCTACTTTAAGATGGAGTGATTTGCTGCATATGCGGAATATATTATAATTGCATCAAAAATATGCAAAAAATAGTCAAGTCTCCATTTACGATAGCATTAACATCCTCTAAAAGAATTTACAGGAAATTTAAACTTCTCAAATTTGATTTAGAAAATAGTTCCATCATCCCCCAGACATCATCAAGGTTTCAGGCACTGTAAATCAAATCTTTAGAACTTTCAGGAATTATTCAATAACATAAGAAGAAACTATTTGAAAAAAAAGTTCCAAATACAAAATAAACAATCAAATTTCTAACCTACACGTTTTGGTCTAATCACTATTTATGGAATCACTGACATTGGTCGTCTAGTTTATGACCATTTAGTTTAGTTTTGATATTAGTCGTTTAGTTTATTACCATTTAGTTTCAAAAACTAAAGGTCCTACACCGCAGCACAAAACGGACATTTTTTGATGAATCTTGACAGCATTTAACACTTTCAGTTACTTTCCTTCTTTCATCAAATCTGAAAGATACCTGGTCCCTAGTTATACTTTAATTCAGCTCTTGAATTATAATTGTTATATTTCAGGAAAGATACGCCCACATTTTGCGAGAGAACAATCCAAAAAATAGAGAACAATCTAAAAAATAAAACGATTTTTTGTACAATCAGGGGCAGTAACCCAGAAAGTTATGGTTTGAAATGCGTAAATATCAACAGTGACTGTGATCTCTGGGATATAAAGATATGATTTAAGTTTCATCAAAATCGTATAAAAATTGTGACCTCTAGAGGGTCCACAACCTTTGTATTACATTTTTTTTTTAGACAATTTGCATACAGAGAGTGGCCATTTTGTTGGTCAGTTTCATTTCAATTTTCCAGATATTTGAATTCAACCCTCATTATGGTGGAATGGTATATATTTAAACGAGAATGTGCAAGCGAGAAATATGATTTTTTTCGAACAATCAGGGGTCATAATCTAGAATGTTATGTTCGGATATGTGCGACAATCAAAAGGAACCAAGATCCTAGTGTGTTACCGTGATATATTCCAACGTTTTTGGGGTTTTTTTTCTGATAATAATTGTGACCTGTAGAGGAACCACAAGCTAAAAACGTGATTTTATTGTACAATCAGAGACCATAATAAAGGAAGTTACCATCTGATATACACGAATATCGAAAGCAACCAAGTTTCATCACTCTCAGTCAAGTAGAGTCAAATTTGTTGTGTGCCAAAGCATCAGCCAACCATGGCCAACTGTTGACAGGTTCATGCTTATGATTAGCCAAACAAACCGCCCGACCTGTAGAGAGTTTACAAGGTTTTGGTGAACATGGCAGTTGACTAGCTGAATAATCTCAAAAAGTTTGGCATAAGAATCTCTAAAACTTAGACCTGTAGAGTGTTTATAAGAATAACATTTTGAAAAAAGTTGACAGAGAACAGGCTAAAAAAAAAGAAGTGATTTTTCGTACAATCAGGGGTCATAATCCAGGCAGTTATGGCTTTCGATTTGCACAAGTATCAAAAGGAACCCAGATCTTTGGGATATAAATAAACATTTTAAGTTTCATCAAAAACAGATAAAAATTGCGACCTCAAGCAAATTGTGGACGGACGGACAGAGGTGACGCCAATGTGAAAATATGTCCACATGAAAATGTAGGCGTATGAAAATGAACAGTACCGGTAAGTAAAACAACTCACTGTACTCAACAAGATGTTCTTTAATTGTTGAGAAAAATTAAGGATTATGGAAAATACACTAAAGTAGGAATTCATTTGATGTCTTCAAACTGGGAATCATATCTTTCCATCGAGTACAATAAAATACAATGCTTTGTATGTAGAGAAGATTAATTATTAAACCAAAGCTGAGTTTAACAAGTCTATGCTATATTCTGTAAAAGGTTATATTAGAGATAAAACAGGATACCTTTTATGGTAACATTACAAACTGGAAAAGATTAGCTGTTTATGAACACAAAATCAAAATAGTATAACAACAAGAAATGGAAACAACTGACACATCCTCCTCATCAAGGGCCATACTAACGAAGTTATGATTGAAAATCATTGAACACTGAAAATCTTCTGAATGCAAACGTGGGTTAAATATACTAATTTTAAAAACCCAGCTCGCAACCTGTCTTCGAGAAGGATTTATATTTTAAACTGGTTCTTCTTGGCTACCTGAATGGGTTGGCTTAAAAAGCCCAGCTCCAGCTCGCTTTGAGTATGTGCAGTAAGCATAGTTACATTCCTGGGAAAATATCGGGGTCAGGCAATGCCGACATTATCGAAAGTGTGCGAGAACTGGATAAAGAATATAAATCGACCCAGAATAGTTAAACTGGTTTGGCTTATAGTACGTGTGAATGAAACACAATCTTACATGTATCTTCACAAACCCCAGCGATTTTGAACTGGTTTAAAAATAAGCGTGTGAACGGTATATAATATTGAGTTTATATCAAAGTAATGAACCAGTTGTATCGATCGTGTAAGCAGATGGGAAACCTTCATATCTGTAGAAAAATTTGAAAGATAGGCTGGCACTGCCAGGCAGGATACGCCCACATTTTCGAGAGATGGATAGAGAACAAGCAATACCGAAAGTGATTTTTCCTACATCATTAAGTCCTGTATTTCATACTATATTGGGAGCAGCCATTTTGTTGGTCAGTTCCAGTCTGATATTCATGAAATTTGAAGCCGACAATGATTATGGTGTGACGGTACACAACCTAGAAATGTGACTTTTCGGCAAAATCGGATAAGAATTGTGATCTGTAGAGAGTCCACAACCATGATATACCATATCTTTACACTATTCGCGTACAAACGGCGACCATTTCGTCCGGCAATTTTGGTACGATTTTCACAAAATTCGAATAATTCAGGAAGTTACGATCTGATATGTGCAAATACCGAAAGGAACCAAGATCTTTGGGTTATAACCATGCATTTCAAGTTTCATCAAAATCAAATTAAAATTGTGACCTATACAGGCTCCACAACCATGATATACCATTTTTTAACAGTATTCGCGTACAAACGGCGGCAATTTTGTCTGTCAATTTTGGTCCGATTTTCAAGAAATTTGAACTCAAACCTTCCTTAAGGTGAAACAGTGATATAATCAAACGGTTTTTTAAATCAGAAAATAATTGTGACTACCTTACAGAGGGACCACAAGCTTAATCAGGGGCCATGATTCAGGAAGTTACGAATCAATGAGTGCAAATATCGAAAGGAACCAAGATCTGTAGACATTCCAAGAGCTATTTGATTATATCACTGGGGGGGCACCTCTACTTGTGAATATAGCTAACATTATTTCAATTAATTAGATTTAAAGCAGCTAAACAATTTTGATTTAGGTCATAATAGAAGTTTGATTTGGGTTATCTCAATGCCTTATTTTGGATGATTATGAGAAAAGCTTCATAGGTTTAACAGTTCTGTTTTGGGTTGAAAATGTATATCTCAACATTGGCTCTTGAGTCTTTGTAGACCCAAAATTGTAAATGTGGGCTGATACCCACTCAGAATTCAACTGCTGTGTTCTTAGAAAATACAAAACTATTTCCTTGCAGTTTTGTATTAAAAAGGCAATGATCAACCAGACTGTGTTTAGTTTTGAAGAAATTGATACATTTTTTCAATCAAGTTTCATCAAAATCGGTTCAAAATTGTGACCTATATAGGGTCAACAACCTTGATATAACATAATATTTTCACACTATTCGCGTACAAACGGCGGCCATTTTGTTTGTCAATTTTGGTCCGATTTTCACGAAATTTGAACTCAACCTTCATTACCATGTAACAGTGATATAATCAAACGTTTTTTTAAATCGGATAATAATTTTGACCTCCAGAGGGACCACAAGCTAAAAAGGGCGATTTTTCGGACAATCAGGGGCCATAATTCAGGAAATTACGATCCGATGGGCGCAAATATCGAAAGGAACCAAGATTTTGGGGTTATAGACATGCATGTCAAGTTTCATCACAATCGGTTCAAAATTGTGACCTTTATAGGGTCCACAAGCTAAAAACATGATATTTCGCACAATCAGGGGCCATAATCCATGAAGTTCCGATCCGATACATGCCAATATCGAAAGAAACCGAGATCTTATGGAGATAAACCTATATTTCAAGTTTCGTCAAAATCGGATAGGAATTGTGACCTGTAGAGAGTCCACAAACAAATTGTGGACGGACGGACGGACGGACAGGGGCGACAACATAATACGTCCACATGAAAATGTGGGCGTATAAAAAGCAGCACTGATAGAGCCAGTTTCAAAACATAATTAATATAAAAATCATTTGATATCATTAATGAATAAAGCAGCCTTCTATCCATCAGATTGGAAATGTGAACAGATACTTAGACTTAGACAAGAATTTCAAATGTTCTTTATGAGCAGCACGGACAGATTATTCATTTTGTATGACAAGAACTCTAATCTTGTCTGTTGAGAATACAAATTTTAATCTGCACCAATTTTTGGGGGGATAATTTTCTATGGTATCAAAGTGAATGCAGACTTGCTTTATCAACTGCAACACCATGATCAAAAATAATAGATCTTTGGTCAACAGCTTATAAATATATCAATTCAAAGGCCATCCATGTTCATTATCAAAAGACCACAGCCAAAGGTTCAATGGTTCAGAGTTCAAGGGTCACTGATTAAATAAACAAATAAAGTGACCATTAGATGTAAGTAAGACGGTAAACACTGCCTATATGTTATTTAGTATTAATTAGTGAGCTGTGCCGACAGATTCCCTGATCCTTAAATCAAAAAACAATATACAATGTTTAAACTTTAATGCTAATATTAATTACCAACTAGTGTTGATATGTCCATTGATCCACCTGAGATCAAACAAAAATAAACAAACTCTACTCATACACTCTAATTAAATTTCCCACAATCTGGGTCAGACTAAATTTAAATTGGATCTGCAAACATTGTCCACTAAAAGGCAGGAAGGATATCAACAAGGTTTAGTTTTAGTTTTATGTATGGTACCATTGTCATGCTATATTATTAGGTATCGAGGTGACCAAACTGTGGCAGAAAGGATTTTTTCCCCCACTCTAGTGCGAATCGTAAATCACCTGTGCTCCACTAAGAGTCATATTAAGATTGTCTTTACACATCTGGACTACAGGTACTGTGAGGGACCCACCCACCACCACCCCAGTAATTTTTTAGAAATTTTACAAGGCTAAGACGAAAGAACAATTAAAATTCAAACATTTGTTTTTCTTAATTTATTACACATTTATCCAACATTTGAAATAACTTATCAAGCTGATAAAGACCCCTGATGCAGTCCCTAAAGCCTGTGGATGATAATCATCTGGAGGCAGTCATCAACATTTTCGCAAATCAGAAAGCTTGAAAGAAACTTACTACCGGAATGTAAAAAATATATTGGACATCCATTGTCTCATAATTAGTGGTGCAGTATTTTACACTACTCTCCAATTAGAGACCTCCATCTTTATTGGAAAAATTTTTATCATAGCACAATGCATGCTGTATGCCCAGCATCATTAATCCAGTTGGTACTGAATGAGGATGTTAAACCCAGTCTTATTTGTTTATCAACAGGTATGGACAATGAAATCATCAGTTCCAGTTTGTATCTATAACCACAGGAAAGTGCTCTAAATCTCATCTATAGTGATGTATTTTTCAATATTTTCCAAGACCCTTCAAAACAAGTTGCCTCCGCTTAGCTAATCCCTTGATCCGCCCCTGGTAATTATAAGAAATCACTAGAATTTGTTTGGCTTCTAGTTCTGCCCCATTCTAACCTTTAGTATACAAAACATTTAATATCATGAATTTAGCTGTTCAAGTTATCGGAAATCTTCATCTCATGACCTTAAACACTACATAAACTTGAAGTCAATCAGATGATAAATGTGGTCTCAAGAGAATCTACAACATTTCTAGAAGTCATCAAGGGCAATAATTCTGGCAGTTATTATCAGAAATTAGGTTTGTTGTCTCATTTGTATTAATTCAAAGTGAACCAGATGACAACTTAAGTCTCTAGAGTGCCCACAAGATTTTTCAAAGAGGTTTTTAGAGAGAGAAATGGGGTTTAACGTCCACTCGACACAAACTAGGTCATTTCGGGACTAACATATGGTTTAATTTTATTTCAATAATTTGCTTGCATGTTAGGGTCTTTAGCAGTGGGAGGAAACCAGAGTGCCCGGAGTAAACCCACCAGGTTGAGAAGGCGCCCCTATCTCCATGCCACATGCGCCCCTATCTCCATGCCACATACGCTCACACCAGGGATCGAAACCACAGCCGCAAGCCAGAGCTGACCGGCCGGCTAGAGGTCGAAGCGTGGCACACTACTAGACCACTAGGCCATCCCAACCCCCCCAAAAGATGTTAAAAGCCATAACTTTGGCAGTAATAGTAATAGTCAGGAATCAATATGCTTCTTCTTCCAAGTTTTCAGGACCATTAACATTGTGTATAAATTCAAAATCAATCGGATATTAACTTTCGTCTCTTAAAGCATCCACAAGTCCACAAGCAATTGTAGATGACGGATGGACATGACGACTACATGACAACATCATCTTTTAGTGAAACAAATTCAAAAGTAATGAAATATAAACATAATTTATTTATGAGAGGTTTTGTATAGAAGACTATATCATGATACACAATAATAAATCATTCATTAAAAAAATCTTATCAAAAGCAGATGATGTCATGACATCATTCTTGTATTCAATTTTTAACCACAATGAAACCATTATCCCAAACTATAATTATTTACATGAACAAACCATGCAATTATCTCGACTGTACTGAAATGAAAGTGCAAACCATTTAAATTATTCTCCAGAAAAAGGTTTTCTGAAATTAGCTTTAAGATTATTAACAATCTTATACCATTATAACAGTTGGTTTCAGATAACTACTCCTTAAATTTCCATTTTCATTTAATTAACTTTTTATGATAAAATGTATGCCATTGTTACAGAAAGCCACATAATAATCAATATAGCTTTACCATCACAAATTTAACAAAATGTTGTCATAAAGTAACTTCCTTCCCAATGGAACTTTCGCACACAGCCAGATATGGAAGAAACCAGAAGAAGGATGTTGGGGAAAGGGGTACCTTTCAAATTGGTCGATTACAAATTTTTACTGGTAAATGGGTGTAGTCAAATAGACTTTATTGGAAGCAGATTAGTCCTTTTCTTAGCCAAAAAAAAACTGTATGTATCTTGCAAGAAAGTTAACCTCCAATACTACTTGTGATGTGTGCACAACCAAAGATATAGTATTAGAAATTGTGAAATTATATGACAATTAAAAATATGAGTATAACAATAAGGTTGATAATAATACATTATATAATCTCATAAATCTGTGAATTGATTCTTTAAACTGGGAATAACAATTATCAGTATCATTAATCATATACACAACTAACTACAAGCAGTTTTACCAGGAAAAAAATGTAAGATGGATATGATACCATGAAATATCTGTTAGTATGAGTAAGATTAGTCAACCAATTTACCACAACTTGTTATAACATATCCCAAATAACTTCTGGAAACAATAATACTAATAGGGCAGAGTAACCACCATAGCAATGGTAGTCTTTATAATCTTCAAACTAAACAGCTAATAATTAGTGAGAAACAGTCTGATGTCCACCTTAATTATTGGCTAATTAGACGCCTAAACGCAAATTCTTCACAGTTCATGTTGAGTCTAATAATTTCCCAACTACATGTAAATGAAACTACTAATATTTATAACAAAGTAGTGGAAAGTCCACTCATCATTTTGTAATTATAGTAAATTACCCATAAATCTTGTCAGACATTAAAGGTGATGTTCCTATTTGAAAGAGTGATATGAAAGAGAGATGAATGTAGAAGTTACATTATCACTTGTCAGGGGCAGATCTAGGAATTTTGAAAAGGGGGGGCACCGCAAAATGAGGGCACTTACTGCAGAGACAGGGCACGCAGCTGAGAGGAGGTTAGGGGGGGGGGGGGCCAAGACAATTATCCCTCATTTCCTTGCATCTGTAGACATTCCAAGAGCTATTTGGCTGATATTTTCGTCTAAGTAAACATTCCGAGAGAATGTATTCGGGTCTGAAAAAGGGTACTATCAGCAGTAAAAAAAGCTCTTTCAGCAGTAAAGAAGGGCACTGTCGAAAATAAGGGGGGGGGGCACCTCTACTTGTGAATATACCAGTAGCTAACATTATTTCAATTAATTAGATTTAAAGAAGCTAAACAATTTTGATTTAGGTCATAATAGAAGTTTGATTTGGGTTATCTCAATGCCTTATTTTGGATGATTATGAGAAAAACTTCATAGGTTTAACAGTTCTGTTTTGGGTTGAAACTGTATATTTCAACATTGGCTCTTGAGTCTTTGTAGACCCAAAATTGTAAATGTGGGCTGATACCCACTCAGAATTCAACTGCTGTGTTTTTAGAAAATACAAAAAACTATTTCCTTGCAGTTTTGTATTAAAAAGGCAATGATCAACCAGACTGTGTTTAGTTTTGAAGAAATTGATACATTTTTTCAATCAAAATCTTTTATTTACCCCAACAAAACATCAGTGTTACTGATAAGAATGATCAACAAAACCAACAGAATGTCAAATTTTTCAATCTCAGGAAATAAAAGTTAATTTGTCTGCCTCATTTTGATTCCAATTTTAAATGAAATCAATTCAAACTGGGAAGAAAAACTAATCATGTCATAGTCGTTGAGCTGAAATAAAATCGTAAACTTGTCACTCTCTTTAACAGAGGCAATAAAAATGTGTAATCTGTGACTAGAACTAAATCCTGTTTTGAATAGAACAATCTAATTCCATCATAAAACAAATATTAGCTAGTCTGTAATACATTACTCTCGAACTGGTCTTTAAACTGTAGTTTTTATATTCCTCTCATATATTTCTTTCCTTTATTTTCTAATTGGAGTCACAATTACATAATTCTTAAGTCAAAAATTATATGGCCTTACAAGGGCACTGACTTTGGTAAATTAATCTGTTGTACTATTGCATCATAGTGTTTGGGTGTCTGCAAAAAATGGTCTCTACAGTTACCCACCAATCAACACACCCAGTTGATAAACTAAAAATCTGTGTATTTGATAGAGGGATGGGAGGTTGGATAGCCGAATGGTTAACATGTGCGTGCTGTATATTAAAGCCTGTCATTGAGTCAAATGGTGTGGTTTCTAATCCCTGGTTGTACATGACAAGGATAGGGTTCTCTGCCCAACTTCGTGGGTTTTCTCCGGGTTCTCCAGTTTCCTCCCACAGCTGAAGACCCCTTCACGCAAGCAAATTATTGAAATAAAATTCAACCATATTTTAGTCCCAAAATGACCTAGTTTGTGTCGAGTAGATGTTAAACCCCATTTCTCTCTCTCTCTAGAGGGACTGAATTGTTGCGAAAGATGCTCAGGTTTTTTTATTATTTCTTTTATTTCTATGTAAAGAGGATCTGCACCTTAAAGACAAGATCTGTAAAAACAATAAAGAATGCATCAAGTAGTAATAGTGTTGTGATTAGTCATTCATGATCAGAACAAAAGCTGATTATGTGACGTGATCAGTCTAGTGATTGTTTTATCGAGACATTGTAGAGCCCTGGGCAACTCATTTAATCAGACAGTCAACTATGATGATCCGTTATTTATACTAAATACTGTATAATAGGGTTAATGGGCCAGAAATTGTTGACGAATAAACAGGACACTGTTGTGGTCTAAAAATCCTGAACATAAATAGTATAACAAATCTCAGTTCAGTTCTAAAAACATAAATAGTTACCAAACTGGATAACCTAGACAACTAACATCCATTTTTGACATAACAAATAATCCTGGCTTCCGTTTGAAAATGGAAACAAAAATTAAAACGATATAAAATGGTCTATGTTGTTATTCCTACAATACATATTCAAAGAATCCTAGAAATTCTGTGAGCAAACAACTCTTCTAAGATATTAAGCAATGGTAATAAATCGTCTTTAATACATCTCTGACAACACTGCAATCATATTTACTAGACAATTTAATCCACAGCGATCATTATAACCATCTAGACGTCTCGTCTTCCATTAGCTAAAACCAACATGATCGAAAGGATAGAAGAAGAAAATATAATTAAATTGATACAGAGTGAGATTATTATTATGTGATAACTTCTATGATATGCTGATCAGTCGACATAAGACTAATCAACTTGATAAAATATATATTCAATTATTGTGTTGGCATGACCATGTAACATTAATTTTGCACGATTTGTCTTCATGCCATAATCTATTAACGTAGGTTGCAACATGTTCCATAAATAACAGTTCTTCCCTACTTTGTGATACAGTAATAATTATTTTGCTTCTTCTCTGCTTCCAAGGCCTTCACATATAAACTGTGTTACTGCACCGAGATTGCATGCATGGATATTTGGACTGAATGATACAAACTGTGTTACTGCGCCGAGATTGCATGCACGGATATTAGGACTGAATGATGATTTTCCCCAAATTCTGTAAGCTTATTCCCTATAAGATAATTTCTATCTTTCAGACACAAATATATCTATGAAAAATTTTCTATCTTTCAGACACAAATATATCTATGAAAAATTATCAGTTAACGAATGACCTTGAAAATCATATTAACATCTACAGCATGCTTTTATGACCAATGGCTATATATATCATGTTATTTTATAATTTTTTAATTCTATTTTTAATTTCAAATCTATATTTCAATATTCATTAACACTTGGACAGTCATTAGAGGCAGACAGCAATTAAGATGTCAGTCAGTTTGGATTATGACATGCAGGAAACTAGAGTGGTTGATCTGTTAAAATAGCATTATGCAAGAGCAAAATCTGCTTATTACAGGTTTTTCTTTAGGCCTGAAATGTTATCTAAATAATCAATTAGACATTAATTAACATATCCAGACCATAATAAACTCTTGATGTCAAGGCTAGCCTTCGATGTTGTCGGAATGAAATCGTATAAGCCGCTTAATGGCCGTTGATAATTAAATCAATCAAGTGGATAATCGAGACTATGCTGTTTATATTAATGATTTGAGTAATGATGACCAAGGCTATGTGAATATTTCAAACTTTTTTTTCTCGGCTAATAGTGGATCAATTTGACTGAAATTTTCAGCAAATTACCTTTACACTATCTATTTTTTAACTATTATAGTGAGAACTGCCATCTCTTTATCTTATCTCCCATAATGTAACTTTAAGTTACTTTAACTGTTGCTTCAATTGCCTTAAGACTTAATCCTTCAATTATTTTATGTTTATGTCAACAATTTTATAGGGACTAATTTACACAAAAAGACAATAAGATGAATCACTAGTTGGAGAGACCAGCTTCCGGAACCTATATATACTAGTTATAGGAAATGGTTTCTGTATTTAATTGCTCCTGAAATAAAGTGTTGAAGATCCATTCTAAGAATCAGGAAGGCTAATATCTCTCCAATACTAATAGTTTAACCATATATTTTTCCTGGGATCAACATAATCAGTATATTAAAAACACCAATTCTCTTCAATCCGTATTAAAGGAAATAGGAATCATCTAGACCAAAATTCTGGTCTCCTGTGAGAATGCTCTGTTAGTCCTATTATTATCATGTTATATCTGGATACCAATCCCATAGTGACATACATGTGATACCTCCTGCAATCCGCTGGAGTCTCCCGATTTCACCCCTGATCTCCCGAGCTCCCGATCGCGAGACAAATACCCCCGATTTTTCAATTCTTGTAATTTTATTTTTTGGAAGTCAAAACTGTAATCCAATAGCATCGAAATAAAACGAGACTGACTTTTTTTGTTAACGACAACCGACAATCTCATGTTGAATGTTGATACTATAATTTATAATTAGTAACACGACCTGAATACATTTCCGATGTTTTCGTATTTGGAACAATACCATTTAAATAACATGATAATTATTGCTTTTATATGAAATTAATCAAGTTTAGCAATCAGTTTATTTTAATTAAGTTTTTATTGTTCATTTTGAATTATTTATAAGAATGAGAGGTCTTGAAAAGTGTGGGTCAGAGGTCATTCAAAGAATTAAAGATGGCAGTTGAGCATAAAACTCAACATGGACACAGACTACAGTGTTTTTCTTTTGTCCCCAAAAAGTTACTAAAACAAGTGTCAAGATGTTGCCAAAGTTATACAGACAGATTGATGAAGGACAAATAGTGTGTTTGTTTATGTAAGAAGTGTGTTTGTATATGTAAGAAGTGTGCTTTCAGTAAATATTTTGAAAATGAATATAGAGACATGAGTATGACAAGTGCTTTATTGTGTGTTTTCATGTGTTTTGTTCAGCTTGTGTAATTATAACAATCAAATGATATTAAAATATATAAAATATGTAAATTAATTTTTCTTTTATTCATGGTGGGTGGGTCATTTTAACGCATGATAAAGTCTCCCTCTTTTGACCATTTTACTTGTGGCCAATCACATGTATGTAGTGACCAAAACCCTTTAATAAGTTTTTCTACTCCTTCTAGTAATTCAATAAGAGAGAATTTAACAAGTTAAGTTGGATACTAACCCAAAATAATCAGAACCTTTTAATCCGTTTCTTTATCTCCATTGGTTGGGACTATGATATAAACTATGTCTAACTTCTGGCCTTTATGCAGGGCTTGGATACAGCAAACAATGTTGTGCTTCACACCAGGGCTTCCACTTCAAAATTTTCACTACCGGTCATTTTTGATAACGCACGAAAATTTTGCAAAATAAATGATATATCATGTTTTTTATTCACGGTAGGGTATTGTGAATTCATGTGTCTATACCACTTTGTCAGCATGAGGTACACAAAAAATTATATATTAGACTTAAAAATGAGATATTTATTGTAAGGATTGTGATAATTATTTATAAGTTAAATATTCTCTTTTGGCTACTTAAATAATCGAAATTGCTGATGAAAAAACATGTCACTGGCTGACACGTAATTACCACATGCTCAATAGAAAACATACTGACCTGGATAATTATGAGTTGTAATACAATAACTTTGATATGAAGATAAATATATAATTATCCACGGCATATATTTCACATTGGTTTTAGAACATCTCTTACGGCGTTACGGGCCGCAGAATATTGACGAAAATCTTAGTAATGAATAACTGTCGGGTAGCTAACTTGGCATTCATGTTTGCTAACTTCAAGCGACACTAGCGCCGTCTAGAATATCGTCGTGTATAAGATTTACACTATATTAATGCACGACAATTTTTCTAACAACGTGGAATTATCAATATTGCTACACAATAGCACTGGAATACGTAATATTCTTAATTTGTCGGTAAGCAAGTTAACTAATCTCTAGATATTATTTCTTCAATTCCCACAAGGCCGTAATATCACTATAAAAAATTATAATTCAATTTTCTCCCAACATGTACGTTGTTAAGGATTTACGTAATTTCTATGCTGTTATAAATATTTAATATGACGGTTGGATTCGAAGAGCAGTACTTCATATTAATTTTCCTTTTTTCGAAGATCGTAACAATCTCGTTTACATAGTGCGTAACTGTAATAGCGGTAAAGGGCTTTGTTCTAGAAAATTCTTATGACACGTGGACAATACGTGATTGACTAAGAATGGACTGTTTCACGCCTTTGATAAGATTCCCGAATATCAATTAACTTTTATTGTTCTACTACACAACAATCATCATCAATTATCAACATAATGCCCAGTATAATCTACTGACGGCTATGTATACAACTCTATAACACCAATCACAAGATAATGTGGCTTCTTCTATCTTTACATATGCATTATTTTGCACTGGCCGCACAGTGTTATAGTTACATAGTGGATGTCGATGGTAGCCATGTTTGAAAATTGGGTTTTTGAAAAAAGGCTATTTTTCCGGCGTGCAAAATGACCGTTGGGTCACATCTAGTTACGGTCATTTTCCATAGCCCTAGGTCACGACCGGCATATACGGCCGACATGGAACCCATGCTTCGCACACATTAAAAATAATAGAGCTGTTGATAGAAGGTTTGAGTTTTTTTGTCTATTTTTTCTATAGGATAATTCAAAGTTCTTATCATTGCTATACATGTCTTCTATTAACCAAACTAACTCAATTTTCTCCACAATATCAACATTTTCCCTCGATAAATCTTCTTTCTCATTATCTCCAGATTCTGTAAAATCCTAACTTGTAGATAATGACCAAAAAATCACTTCAATATGAATAATTTTGTGATTTTTTTTGATGAGTAAATGGGGATTTATTGAATATTATCGCTTTTACATAGACATGTTTTTTGAGCAATAGGTTTAAAGCAAGAATGTTTTATGTGAATTAAAATGATTTATATATATAAATGAATTGAGTGAAACATTTATTATACCGTAAATTTTTTTCATTTGGCAGGAAAATCAAATTGGAAAAATGAGCTTATATGTAATATATTATCAAAATTCAAATTTTATAATAACTTGTTGTCACTGAGAAGTGTATTACATACAAGATGACATACAGAACAGGAATCAAGAGTTTTACTGAAACCGGAAAACATTAATAAATGATTTCCACCACTAGTTTCTCAGAATTATCGACACGTCATCTTGTTGAAATTTGTTCCACGGCCCACAAAAACAGGAGTTATGACAATATAAGATCACATTTCCAAGTTGGCGCATAAACATGAACACAAGTTGTCCATTCTCTTAAAATATGAATAAATTCAAATTTTATGTCAGTGGTTTAGATGCAAAGAAGAAAAAATATGTAATATTGTAAGTTTCTATATTCAGAAGAGTCAAATATGAAAGAAAATGTTCAATCTTGCAGGCAGTAAAGTTTCTGTAACATTTAAATCATTAGTTGTTTTTATTTTCTTTCTGAAGTTTTGATATGTTGTGTCATATTTAACAGCTCACAAATGGTTCAGTTACTTGCATCATTAAAAGACAACATACTTTTAAATAAATGTCAATTGTTGGCATGATTGAGTTTTGAGGGCAGTGCCATGTAAGAAAGGTTGTAAGGCTGGAAAGGGTGTTCCTATAATCAACTGCAAACCATAGAACATATTACATGTGTACCAAGTCAGAAGTATACTTCACAATCAAAATATATTTTTAAACTTATGAGTTGTTTATTTGAATATCCTCTACAATTCATTAAAATTTATTATAGAGAATATTCAAATAAACAAATCAAAAGTATGAAACTGGGTGACACTTGCATAGCTTGCATATTTCTTAATTTGGCTGATGTTACCAATTGTTAAACAATAATATTTGATAAGGTGTTTGAATAAAATATCTTTAAACTTTTTAAGGTCTTTTATAATTTTAAATACACCGCCTGCACCATCCCACCACAAAAGCCAATTTCTTCTTTTAAGTTTATTTGTTTTGATATAACAACATTCTTCTATAAATTACAAGAAAACCTTTCAAATTATTTGTATTATTATCCATAAGTGTTGACAATCATCAGAGTAGGCATATGATAATAACTTGTTGTCCACCAAGAAGTGTATTTCCATGAAGGGAAGCAAAATACCTATGCTGTGTAATAATAGTGCGCAAATTCCATAGATAATATTTGAATGAGATAGGCTGTACCAGAATGTTTGATAATTGTGTTATTTATGAAGGCGAGCTACTTGTCTATTTGTGGTGATAATATACCAGCATCATCAAATGGCATAATTCAATACTACTAGCTCTACATGATGCCTGAATTACGGAAATTGAATCACTCCCCCCATCTTCAAACACTATCCAACAATACTTAAATTATTCTAAATTCTCAAATATAACACTTGTAACAATTACTGACAAGAGATAATTTCTAGGGTGTTGCTCAAAGAATATAGTGAGATAAGATTCTGTGATGGTTATGATTTAAAGCAAAAAACATTTATTTTGAAACATCAAATAAAACTGGTGTTTGAAAAAGTAGAAGCTGGAGTTTTAAACAGATGAGTAAGGTTGGCAAGTGGTCTAATGTCTCACAAGGAGTGATGTTTCCTGTCATAGACTACAGGTTATCTATGGATTGTTAAAATAAAAATATCTCACATTAGTTCCAAAATAGCCTTTGTAACCTGGGATCAAAGCATTGACTTGCATAGACACAACACTTATGATCTACAGACCATGTGCTAGGCCAAAACTACCAGGAGAGTATAAGGGAGTAGAAATCAGCACCCCTCCCCCATCTCTCTGTATACAGAAGAAATAAATTTTGATCATGTTAAAATGAAAGTGTCTCTTTAATTTCCAAAGTTTCAAATTATTCAATTACACATTGATTTGGAAGTTTTTGTCATGCAATATCATCTATTCGTTTTTAATGAAAATCATAAACTCAAACATATCATCCTACTCAAGATGCATTAAACAGAAATTATATTTCAACCTGTCTGATCTCCCCAGATATTTTATCAAAACATCTCAAAATAAATTAAGAAGAGCAAAAACATGAGTTGAAGTGAAATGAGATAAGAGGGTGGAGGAGTTGCCGCAAGATAATCATCAATCATTATTTAGAAATTGATATTAAACAAACAAAGGGGGGAATAGGAATAAAGTGTGTTTTTAATAATATTATTAGTGGAGGTAAACAGTCCGAGTAAACAAAGAAAATTAATGAAGTCCTTTCACAAGATGAAATTGTAGACTGAATTTTTGCAGGAATGAGGATAATTCTTTGCTATTTGACGGAGTAGAATTGACAATTGGAATCAATAAGTTATTAATATCGTCCGACCTTCGGATAGTAATGATGAAGATGTAAAACTCTCACTAACTCGTGTTTACTCTGATTATATCCCCTCATCGACATTAAAAACACGATAAATGGATTTTTATTTCCATCAGGGTTACTCAAAACTTTGGACAACATCGCTAGAACGGGCTCGAGTAGATTCCAATACTTGGACCCGAGTAAATAATTTGTTAACGGCCCATCGTGACATTTTACGAAGTAGGAATTGATCGAGTGGATTGATTTGAAAGAAAATTCCAATCAAGAGAAGATAAAAAAAAGGTTGAAAGATGATAACATATGACAAACGTCAGCCATTTTTTGGCCATTCATTTTTAAAATTAAAGAATCAAAAAGTTCTTGGAAAAAAACTTAGTCGATTTCCAATATTTTTATTGACTGGGAATTGTTTTTGTCACTTTATGATAAACATATTTAAACTAGTTAAATAAAATGCTGGCGTATTTAAGCCAAGGGAGTGTAGCCATTATTGACCATTAACTATTTTGATGTCATAGGTTAGAGATCAGAGGGACAGGCACATGTCATCATTTCTATTCATGCCCAAAGCCACCCAGAGCTGGCATTTCTAAGCTGACCTATTTAGACGGCTCAAGATGAGCAAATCTGCCTTTTGAAGGCCTTCTGTCTGGCTTCGCAAGTTATTTAATTATTAAAGATGCATTATGTGAGAAACAAATCTGCCTTTTGAAGGCCTTCTCTCTGGCTTCACATGTCATTTAATTATTATTTAGACATTTATTCCATGACAAGCCCATAATCAACTCTCTAGATCATCACACAACCTCAGTATTACATACTTATACACTATTTTCGTTCAAGGAGTGGCAATTTTGTCAGGCAGTTGCATTCTGATTTTTATGAATTTGAACTCAACCATCATCTGGGTGTAATGATAATATATTACAATAATTATTAAAATCAGATAAAAATTGTGACCTCTAGTGGGACAATCAGCGATCATAATCCAGGGAGTTACAATCAGATAAGCTTGAACCATCTTTGGGTTATAAACATACATTTCAAGTTTTATCAAAGTCAGATAAAAATTGTGACATCAAAGTAACCAAGATCTTTTGAAGATAAACCTAAATTTCAATTTTTTTCAAAATCAGATAAAATGGTGGATGGATGTCCAGAGGCGACAACAATATATACGTCCACATGAAAATGTGGGAGTATAAAAATAGATAATATTGAAAATTTCATTCAAATTATTTTATTTTGAGCTAAGTTTTCAAAGGTTGTAATTTTGATTTTTGCATTGATCGTAACCACTGTATTGGTCATTTGAGTCTTAGCCTCGTTTATCCTTTTTTAAATCAAATCATTAAATGGATGACCTGTTCTAATCTACTTAAAATCAGAGCCATCTAATGGCATCAAGACTTTGTTATAGTCTCATGTTTATAAATGTCTAATTAATAATTTATAATTTAAGGTCCAAAGAAAGTATGCAATGAGGCAGATTTAGAATTTAGCCAACTTTTAGTCTGGAATATTGTGCCTTTAACTTTTGAATTAATGAAACAAAATATCTCTATTTAATATCACTATCAAAAAAATAGATTCAACATTTTCATTAATTCACAGCAGTCTTAGAATTTTGAATAAAGGAAGGAAAATAAAACATTATTTCCATTTTCTGTGTTGATCTTTAATTTAATAGAAACCATGATTTAAAGCATGTTTTCTATTACCACAGAGCCATACCCTTCCATACACACATATTGCTTCAATTTTTGTAAAAAGAACTCTTTAGATCCTTTATAAATGAATAAATATTCAATTATTCTAATAAATATTTATTCACAAACTAGAAAATTTACCGGTAAAAAAAAAGAAGAGTTTTGAACGGCTTAGTGCCAGACATACTGTTTATTTGTTAAAAGAATTATTACAAATTACAGATGCCCAATTTATGCTCATGTAAAATAACTAGTGAAGTAAGTCTTTATTTCAATTATTGTGCATTCGATTATTTCAGAGTTTGTGACACCAAACTCATACACTCTAAATTCTGTTCATAATAACTGCCCAGAAATCTAAATTTCAATGCTTTTCAGGGTATGGCCTTCGAACATAGCACAATTCATATAATAACAAGCCAACAGTGAGGCTGATGTCCCCCGCCGAAATCCCAAAATAAATAGATGACACATATTAATTAATCGCACATTTATTTTTTTCAAACGTATCGACCAATCAAACTGAACACGAAGTGTCATCCAAAAATTGCTTATCTCTGCCTACCGTAAGAAGAAAATGCTCATCTTCGAACTCCATCAAGGCATTGACCTAATAAGCATACACACCAATTTTGAACATTTTAACTCAATTCGAAGGAGAGTTATTGTGTTCCAAAGTCTCGGCAAATCAAATTGCTTATCGCTCTGCTTACCCTGAGCAGAAAATGCTCATTATCGATCATAGTCAAGGTATTACTGTAATGAAACTATACACCAAGTTTCATCACTCTCACTTAATTAGAACTAAAGTTATCGTGTCTCAAAGCATCAACCAATCAAATTGCTTATCTCTGCCTACCCTAAGCGGAAAATGCTCATCTTCAAACTCCATCAAGGCATTGACCTAATAAGTATATACACTAAGGTTGAACATTTTAACTCAATTAGAAGGAGAGTTATTGTGTTCCAATGTCTCGACCAATCAAATTGCGTATTGCTCTGCTTACCCTGAGCAGAAAATGCTAATTATCGAACTTAGTCAAGGTATTACTGTACACCAAGTTTCATCACTCTCACTTAATTAGAACTAAAGTTATCGTGTCCCAAAGCATCAACCAATCAAATTGCTTATCTCTGCTTACCCTAAGCGGAAATGCTCATCTTCGAACTCCATCAAGGCATTGACCTAATAAGCATATACACCAAGTTTGAACATTTTAACTAAATTAGAAGGAGAGTTATTGTGTTCCAAAGTCTCGACCAATCAAATTGCGTATCGCTCTGCTTACCCTGAGCAGAAAATGCTCATTATCGAAATTAGTCAAGGTATTACTATAATGAAACTATACACCAAGTTTCATCACTCTCACTTAATTAGAACTAAAGTTATCGTGTCCCAAAGCATCAACCAATCAAATTGCTTATCTCTGCTTACCCTAAGCAGAAAATGCTCATCTTCGAACTCCATCAAGGCATTGACCTAATAAGCATATACACCAAATTTGAACATTTTAACTCAATTAGAAGGAGAGTTATTGTGTTCCAAATTATCGACCAATCAAATTGCGTATAGCTCTGCTTACCCTGAGCAGAAAATGCTCATTATCGAACTTAGTCAAGGTATTACTATAATGAAACTATACACCAAGTTTCATCAATCTCACTTAATTAGAACTAAAGTTATCGTGTCCCAAAGCATCAACCAATCAAATTGCTTATCTCTGCTTACCCTAAGCGGAAAATGCTCATCTTCGAACTCCACCAAGGCATTGACCTAATAAACACATACACCAAGTTTGAACATTCTAGCTCAATTAGGAAGAGAGTTATTGTGTCCCAAAAAGTCTGATGGACGGACAGACAGACGGACGGACAGACAGACGGACGAACCCATTTTAATAGTCCCCCAACTTTCTTCGAAAGGCGGGGGACAATAAGGCAGATTACTTATTAGGCTCAATTACCCTACTCCAAATTTCTTCAAAATGAAAGATGTGTTTTTAAAGAAAGGCTTTGTGGAAGTCATATGTTATAGGAAAATCAGGACATAAAGATTGTTGCCCTGCTAAATCCAGACTGTCAAGATAATTCTGTTTGGTAAACCCTGGCAACAATAAAATAGCATCCAAGATTTTAAGTGAGACTGATGTCTCAATCCCAAACAAATAGATGACATGTTGATTATGTGCACATACATTTATCTTTTTGTAAGCATCAGGCAATCAAACTGCATATCTTCACTTAACCTGATCAGAAAATGCTCATGATCAAAATGCTAGTTGGCTTTGCCTAACAGAATATGTTAATCGTCAAACTCAATCAAGACATATAAAATGTCTAAACATTCTGAATTAGATTTATTGTTTTCCAAAGCCACAAGATTAATAAAATTGATGTTTCTACTCAGGTTACATTAATCATTGAACTTATTTAAGGTATTGATGTAATGAAACTACAGCAAGTTTCAATCGTATGTGACATGGAAATTGTACTATTACATTTGCATAAGACTGACAGTTTTACCTGCGAAAAGGCATACATGGAAAATGAGCCTATCTCCATAGTCACAACCAAGCAAATTGCTTATCTCTAATATTTGTCTTCACACAGATCATATAGAATCAAAAAGAAAGCATTAATTGACTAGAATATTAAATTAAAAATATTGTGATCTTAAAGTTAGCAAAAATTAAATTATTCCTTCAATCTTTAGAACTGAAGCCTATGTTAGTTGATTTTAGAATTTGCATCCACCATGATTTTCAGATACAGTTTTGTCAATGTCAAATAATCTTTCTTCCAAAACAAACATGCAAATGAAAGATTGATGTTATTTTAATCAAGTTCTATTTTCATTCGAAACTAATTTCTCTGTTTCAAGCAATTAAACGGAAATTAACTTCCAATAAAAGTAACGTTAAATGTTTTTGAAGAAATCCAATGTCCAGTATTTCATTACAAAAGCTTAAAATATCATCAAATTAAAATTGAAACAACACAGATTTGAGGACAATTTCATAAGAAATTTAATTAGTCATTGTGAACCATAGACGTCTATATTTTTCTCTGCTTCAGAATACTTAATGTTAAAATATTTTTTTTTGAATACAAGTAATTGTAAAAGAAAAGTAATGGCTGCTAATGCAAATTGATCAAGTATCAATAAAAGCTAGGTGGTAATTATTTCGAATTTAAGAGGAATTCATATATATTTACTATTTATTATTATTAGATGCTCAAACTACCCATATCTGAATTGCCAATAGGTTCAATACTAAATTCCTTCCAACAAATATTGGTTGCCAAGCATTGAAACATGTGCCCAGAACAGCTAAATCGTCCGGGCAGTCAACAAGGGTTGTTGCATATTTATTCCTTTGTAGCTAATTGGGAGCAGTTCCAAACAGATCACATTATAATTTTTGTCATTTGAGGGTTGATAACGTTCAATAAACTGAAACAAGGGCCTCAACTCTGGAAGTAGTTTACAGAAATTGTTGAAATTTGATAGTTTTTTTCGTTTTACTAATTTAAATAATGCATATAAATTTCATACAGATCAGATGATCACATTTGTCATTCAAACTTCACAAAGTAAAACAAGGGCCATAGCTCTAGAAATAATTGACGGAAATTGCAGAAATTAAGAAAGACCTCTATTTAACAAATTGAATAGGTTGCCAGGCAACGAAACATACGCCCACAGCAGCTAAATCGTCCGGGCAGTCAACAAGGGTTGTCTCATATTTTTACTTTTTTGGTAATGAAACATTTGTAATACACTAAAATCTGATTAAGAGTAACAACTCATTATGTAATTATCTGAAAATCATTAGAATTTGTTTGCTTTTTATAAAGTTTTGCCCCACCCTAACAATTAGTATAGGAAACATTTAAAATCATGGATTTAGCTGTTCAGTTATCAAAATTCATTGAAAATCAAAATACTTGTTCGTTTCAACACCTTAAACTCTGTGTATCAATCTGAAGTCAATCGGATGATAAGTTTGGCATCTATAGCGTCACAAGGTTTTTTGAAGTGATCAAGGGAGATAACTCTTGAAGTAATTATTTGAAATCGCTGAAAATCAGTAGGCTTCTTCGTCTCATGACCTTAAACACTGTGTATAAATTTAAAGCCAATGATATTAACTTTGGCCCCTAGAGCGTCCACAAGATTTTTTGAAGTGATCAAGGGCCATAACTCTGGTAGTTATTATCGGAAATCGCTGAAAAACAATAGGCTTCTTCGTCTCATGACCTTAAACACCGGACAGACGGGTGAAATGTGGTCGTATAAAAATGAAGCATATAAATTTCATACATATCAGATGATACCTTTCATCAATCAAGCCTTAACAAGGTTGAACAAAGTGAATCAAGGGCCATAACTCTAGAAGTAATTATTGTAAATTGCTGAAATTCGACAGGATTCTTTTCTTTACTAATTTAAATGATGCATATAAATTTCATACATATCAGCAGAAAACTTTTGATGTTAGTGTTCCCAAGGTGCAACAAAGTGAAACAAGGGCCATTACTCTAGAAGTAATTCAATGATAACTTAGGGCGTTCACAAGGTTCCATAGAGTGACAAAAGGGGCTTCTTCGCTTCACTAATTCAAATAATGCATATAAATTTCACAAAGATCGGATAATAACTTTTGGTGTTAGAGTATTCACAAGGTTCAATAACATGAAACAAGGGCCATAACTCTCGACATAATAAACGGAAATTGCTGAAATTTAATAGGCTTCTTCGTTTCACTAATTCAAATAATGCATATAAATTTTACAAAGATCTGATGATAATTTTTGGTGTTAGAGCGTACACAATGTACAACAAAGTGAAACAAGAGCCATAACTCTAGACGTAATAAACAGAAATTATTGTCATCAACATACATCAACAACATCCATCAATTTAAAAACAATCGTATCATAACTTTTAGCGTTAGAGCGTTCACAAAGAAATTGTGGACAATGGCCGGACAGACAGATGGACGGGGGCGACAGCAATATACGGCGTATAAAAACACTTACCTGACATGTAATAGATTATCATAGGAAAACTTTAAAGGCATGAACAGGCAGATTTTTTTACATAGCTCAAAAGTAATAAATATTTAAATGTAAACACTGTTTTTAATGTAATTAAGCACCCAAGAATTTAAAAAATCTTTATACTTGAAATTTCAATACAAACCAACATAAACTTTAAATGGTCATAAATTAGATTTGAGTAGTTTTAGATCAGTCAAAATTGCTAAGATGTTGCAAGGGGGGGGGGGGGGGAGGAATTTTTGATCAAATTTATGCTGATCTGAAAAGGCTAAAATTCTGTTTTTCACTAATGTATTTTATCACCTTTTTCAAGCACAGATGGCATTCTAAGCTGCAATTGTAACATTCTGATTTTGGCTTGTCTGATAAAGTGGGTGGTCAACTCTCACCCCATGTTCCTTAAGCAACGTTTGCGAGTTTTACAAATCTAATCGTTGCTTCAATACTCAGCAATTCCCGAACTTTGTGCCTGTTGTTTTTACATGTGACTACATGTAATTAGCATTGTCCAATCAGAGTTTGTGGCATATAACAAACTATAAACAAACAGGGTTTTTTAAATTGAGAAACTTGTGGAAACCAGCAGCCTTGACATTGATCGATCTTTGAACATTGCAACTCGATTGTCACATGTAGGCATTTTAGCTAAAAGCACGAGACTTGGTATTCATGACGACCGATGAATCTGATAGGTTCCCAAGCTGGCGAAATATGCAGGGTATAACTGTGAAGGGCTTGATAAGATGTATGTAGTTAAGGCCAAGCACTAATCTGGAAAAAAAAAAAATTAGTACACCCAAGTTTTTTGTTGACTTGCATTGGGGTACTATATTCAAATTGTCCCTATAGTACAGAACATGAACACTGTAACTTGTTCTTCCATGCCTGCAAGTAGGGAGAGAGACAAACAGTGGATATTTTACCAGCTTAATCTTGAATGCCGAATTTCAATGACATGTGACATATCTGTTGGAATTAGGTAAAAAAAAACAGCTCTAAATAGCATTTATTGTTATGATTTTTTATTTTATATACATGCTGACAGAGGCTTAATTTTAAAATTATTATTGAAGGCTATATAATGGTCGTACAGAATTTTATCTATCAAAGATAATTAAATAAAAACTTTTGCAAGTTACATACATGATGGACAAAAGACTGCAGTTTGTGCTATGAAGAAATGCCATGGTGCTGTATCAGCAAATTTTGACTACTGCATTTTCTGGATATTACTTTTGTTTTTTTGTTTTTTTATCATTGTATTGTTATTGTATTTTGGTGTTTTAGATTAACAGAATAGACACAATTTAGTTTTTTGGACAGTATTATTTATTAAGATTAAGAGGATTCACGCAGATTCCATATATGAGAATTGTTTGAGATTCTTGGAAAAAAATGACCAATTTCTAGACCTGGCATGCTCTAAGATAATAAAAAAAAAATTTTTAACGTGTCTATTATATATCACCTCCGATGGAAGCCGATGTTAAACACTAAGAAAAACAACAGCATGTTTTTACCATTTATTTCGGGAAACAACCACTGATTTCTACTGTACAGAAATATAGACAAGTTGAATTTAAATGCAGTCTTGCATCGAAGTGGACAACATTTAACAGTGTAGCATGGTTACTATGGCTTCTCGATCACCGTCAGCTACAAGTTCTGGGCTGGATTAAGACTAAGAGAGGCCCTTGGCAATCCCCCACCCTAACGACTAGAAGAAGATAAAAGTGTGTTTCTTAAACACAATTTAGCAAAGCTGAAGATCCTGACGAACGTTTAAGACAGCAGTGTTCCTGTAAGAAAGCTGAGAATCATGACAGACAATTAAGACTGCAGTGTTTATGTAAGATAAGCTTTATTATGACAGTGTCAAAAATATTATACACCTTGGCCGGTGGCCCCCCAGACCTTCAGATCCTAGGCTTCAGTCTGCCAAGTCTGATATTCTGAAAGCTACACATTTAGTTGCTTTTGCCAAAATGTTATATCTGCAACTTGTGTATTGCTATGGACATTACTTGTTGTTTTGGTTCTCCGATGTATAATTTAAAGTAGCTAAGTCTTTAACTCAATATCATCCAAGAATTATTTGTCAATTTAAATCAAAATTGATGGTGTGATCTTGCCGGAAAATGATGAGCTTCTGATATCCAATATTTAAGACAAAATAAATATTTTACTGAATTGTGTACCATAATGTGTTTCAGCCCCAATTCTTGCAAGAGACTCGAGGCTATAAACATTGCACCAAATCAAACGGCATATGTAGACTGGAATAACTAGACGCTAGAAATTTGCATTCGATTGACACTGCTGGCTTATTTTGCATAACATAACTGATTTGAAATTAGAGTAAAAAAGGAAACCATTGTATGTTAATCAGTTTATATACATTCATATTAAGAGTATTAAATGCGGTGCGACCCACTTGTGTCAATTTCTTGGTCCCAAATGTTAGTGATTTAGCTCCTTTAATATTAAATCATTTAATCATATTAATCTAAACAAATGGTTTGTTCAGAAGATTTAGTAGACTTCAATACGAATAATCAAAAGCATCCGACTTTCATCTGAAAAAGAATGACAATTTAACCGTCGTTTATATGGTTGGTGATTCGAATCTCACTTTTAGGTGAATTTTACATTTTTGTTTGAATTATTTTGTTTAAGATAATGAGAGTGATGGATATGTGATGTTAAGATCATTTCATTCAGTAAGCCTATAATCCAATGGAAGCTTATGGACACCTACGAAAGCCAATTCTCATTGCATCAGATGAACTATGAATGACTTTCTTTCAAGAATTTTTGATGAAACAGATACTAATATATTTTTGAAAAATAAAAAAATTATTAATTTTTTGTGATGTACTAACGTTAATTATCTCCAAAATAGCTGAATTACAGGTTAATCCCATAGCTTATTGTTTCCTATACCCAGATTTTGTCAAGTTGATTTTGGTCATTTTTGTTTTTGGTAGCATATATTTTATGAACCCACCTCATGAAAGAAGTAGCTACATGGTGTCAAACTTTGGATGACAAAAAATGAAGCATTTTGATGGGCATTGATATCCAGATCTCATTGGCCAGAATTGTCTAAAATTGATGTTGTAGTAACAGCGAAAGGTCATTTAGAAACTGTTCTAGTTTGGTCTTTTTGCAACTTAGAGTAATGCCTAATGGTGCAAGGACTTGCCAAAGTTGGTGTTTGATAAAGGACTGATTTTGGCAATTTCACCATGAAATAATATTTCAATTTTCTCAGTGAGGAAGTGAAAGATTTTTCTCATATTGCACATTTACATGTCTTGGGACTACCCAAACTTATAAAAAGATAGGTTGCCATGCAACGAAACATACGCCCACAGCAGCTAAATTGTCCGGGCAGTCAATAAGAGTTGTCGCATATTCTTACTTTTTTCGGTAATGAAACATTTATAATACTCTCAAATTAGGATTAACAACTCATAAAGTAATTATCAGAAAATCATTAGAATTTGTTTGACTTTTATAAAGTTCTACCCCATGCTAACACTTAGTATAAGAAACATGCTAACACTTAGTATAGGAAACATATAAAATCATGGATTTAGCTGTCCAGTTATCAAAATTCAGTGAAAAATCAATATACTTGTTCGTCTTCAGACCTTTATAAACTCTGTGTATCAATCTGAAGTCAATTGGATGAGAAGTTTGGGCTCTAGAGAGTCCACAAGAATTTTTGAAGTGATCAAGGGCCATAACTCTGGCAGTAATTTTCGGAAATTGCTGAAAATCAATAGGCTTTTTCTTCTCATGACCTTAACTACTGTGTATAATATTAACTTTGGCCTCCAGAGCGTCAACAAGTGATCAAGGGCCATAACTCTGACAGTAATTATCGCAAATAGCTGGAAATCAATAGGCTTCTTCGTCTCATGACCTTAAACACTGTGTATAAATTTAAAGTCAATCGGATATTAACTTTGGCAGTAATTATCAGAAATCGCTGAAAATCAATAGGATTCTTCATCTGGTGACCTTGACCACTGTGTATAAATTTAAGGTCAATCTGATATTAACTTTGGCCTCCAGAGCGTCCACAAGATTTTTTTGAAGTGATCAAGGACCATAACTCTTGCAGTAATTATTGGAAATCGCTGAAAATCAATATGCTTCTTCGTCTCATGACCTCAAACACTGTGTATAAATTTAAAGTCAATCGGATATTAACTTTGACCTCTAGAGTGTCCACAAGAATTTTTGAAGTGTTCAAGGGCCATAACTCTGGCAGTAATTATCAGAAATCGTTGAAAATCAATAGGCTTCTTCGTCTCATGACCTTAAACATTAACTTTAGCCTGCAGAGCATCCACAATTGCTTGTGGACGCCGGACCGATGTACGGGCGGACAGACGGAGGCGACGACAATATACGACCACATTTCAATGTGGGCCTATAAAAATTGGGTCAAAATCTTTGCCTGGTGCTCTCATGGACACAATCTTAAATAGTTCAGCAATGGAAGTATGTATTGGAACAGAGAACAGCACATAGCATTTTCTGCCTGGTGCTCTCATGGACACAATCTTAAATAGTTCAGCAATGGAAGTATGTATTGGAACAGGTGTTAAAATCAACATGCTTTTAATAGCCATATTGCCTGAACACATAAACTAGATGAGGTTGAGGAAAGGGGGCCATTCTGTGTGTGGCTGGAATAAACTAAAATAACAGATGAAGACTATCTCAAACAACATCTTCTTTGATCAATCTGTTTGCTTCATTAACTTGACAAACTTTACAAATTATATCATCATCAGAGGATACCAGTGTCAATCAAGAAGAACGTATTAGATTTTTCAATTTCCTATAAAATTATTAGGGAAAGCCCTAGAAGTCAATGCTTCCTCTCTAACTTTTTAAGAAAATTTTACCAAATTCTCCACATATTTTTCTAATCATTATTTGTATATTAGTCTTCTTGATTCATTGAGTCAACTGGTGTGGTTTCGAATCCCCGGTTGTACGTGACAAGGAGTAGAGTCGCCTGTCCAACCTCGTGGGTTTTCTACAGGTCCTACGGTTTCCTCCCATGGCTAAACACTTCTACGCACAAGCGATTTATTGAAATCAAAATTAAACCATAAGTTAGTCCCAAAATGACCTAGTTTGTGTTGAGTAGACGTTAAACCCCATTTCTCTCTCCCTTTCTTCTAGATTCTTATACAACTACAAGGATAAACTCAATTTCTTTATTCTTAATTTCATTTTCTTTAAATCTCAAATTTTAAATGCAATTGTTGTATTTTTCTGAATGAGACAAAAGAGCCTTGAAGGCTTGTCTGAAATATGTTTGTACAAGTGTATCAAATATAAGGAGAATTTAGCTAGAAGATCAAAATACATCTGCTACCAAGTTCATATATCTTGCCAAATCACAAAGTGAAGGTATTTCCCTTAAAAAATCTTTTTGAAATACAATACAGCAGACGATTGGTTCTTTGTTGAATATTATTTACACAATATGGCTGTAGATCATCTTTTTATTATATACAAAATACTGTAATAAAGAATGGTGGGGCTTGCCGACACCTGCAAAAACTTCAAAAAAAAAGAGTAAAAATACTGGAAAGCTATAATCATGAATGGCCGTACGATATTAGAATACTGTCTACTGGGACATAAGGTATACCACAAGTAGCAGCTACATAACACACTTAAGCAAACAAACAGAAATACAAAGGTAACAATTGTTAAGTTAACTTTGGTACTATTCCCTAGCACTAAATAAATAGATAAATATTTATATCAGTTGGACAATTGTTTGGTTCCCTGCATGAAAAAACATAAAATTTTGTTGGCAAGTATCAAAAAGTGTCTGGGGCTGTCACCTTTAAGTGCCACTTCACAGCTTCTCTTTTTGTAGAATATCATCCGGTAGTCATAACAATATCAAAGAATGTAAGATGGAAGTCTTTGTTACTAAGTTTGAGGAAAACTTGCACAGAATTTAACGTTCTTCTTTCATCATCCCTGTATTTATTTTCTCAGGAACATTTGCACATTGTGGTAAGAAGACTCTTTAAAATTTCCATGCCCTGGTTTTCAGGGATATTATATTATTCTATTAAACCAAATAATATAGATAGATTTATAACACCAGTGGGGGAGCCAGGGTTTAAACAGTGGGGGGGGGGAACTGATTTGTGGATTGTAATGACGGAGGAACTATGGTGCCGCATGTAAAGCACCCAATGTGCGAGCATGCAGAGAGGGGATGTGTGCCCCCTTCCCCCTGATGGCTCCGTCTCTGGATCACACTTGTTTCTAGAACTTCCCTTGTCTACTATTTGACTTCAGTGAAAGTGGATTTCAAAACAAAATCATGAGGCTATTTACTGTTAATTTAGATTTGGGCTGAATTTGAATCTTCTAATTCCAAAAACAAAGAAAGGTTGGTTGCCAGACAATGAAACATACACCCATAGAAGCTAAGTCATCAAAGCAGAAAACAATAGATGGATATGTGGTGCTTCTGATTTAATTTTTTTAACTGTACTGTTATACTCTTTGTTGTACTGTTGTCTACAATCTATTTTACTGAAAGGCTCAGATTATTTGAATACAATATGTACTATTTAGCCAATATTTTTGAGTTTGAATTCTAACTTACCTCGTAAAATCTAGAAAAGCTAAATGTCCGTGATATAAAGCTGGCTTCTTCTCGGACCATGTGGTAATATTTACAGCAAATCTCATCTGAAATATATAAAAGAATCATTTCAAACAAGCAAACATCATTGCTTATCTCTGCTTACTTTAAGTAGAAAATGCTCATCTTTGAACTCTATCAAGGTATTTACACAATCAACGCATACTTGAAGTAGAGTTATTGTTTTCTAAAGTCTCGACCAATCAAATTGCTTATCGCTTCTTATGCTGAGCAGAAAATGCTCATCATCGATTTAGTCAAGGTATTGATGTAATGAAACTATACACCAAATTTCATCACTCTCACTTACTTAGAACTAAAGTTATCGTGTCCCAAAGCATCAACCAATCAAATTGAATATCTCTGCGTACCTTAAGCAGAAAATGCTCATCTTCGAATTCCATCACGGCACTTACCCAATAAACACATACACCAAGTTTGAACATCTCAGAAAGAAAGTTATTGTGTCCCTAAAAGTGTGACAGAAAAACGCACCAACAGACAGACAAACACATTTTAATGGTTCCCTGCTTTCTTCGAAAGGCTGAGGACAATTAATCAGAAGGGGGGAAACAACTGGGTCAACGTCCACTCGGCAAAGCAAAATCTCTTTGAATTTTCGTTTAGTGACTGAGCAAGCCCAGTATATGCTTTTAAAGTTAAATGAAATGAAATGGGGTTTAGCGTCCTACTATTTTACCCCAGCTTGGTTAATGAAGACCGTTTTAAAGATTAAGTGGAAGTTATCTCATGTTTACTAATGCTCACAACAATTATACACAAGCCTCAGTATTTATGTTTATGATATGAGACAAATAAGCCTATTGATTTTCAACAATTTCTGATAGAACTATAAGGATGGGATCACTTAATGCTTTGTATACATGTAGATGACACAATATTAAAGAGAATGGTGTTTTAACCTATATTATTTTTGATATTAACACAGTTTTATTTCATTTTATGGTCAAGTGTACAATCCAAGGGAGGAGGATTTTGCATTTCTGCTTATTTTTATGTTTTTTTCCCACAGCTTACCATCAGATTATTTTTACTATCTTTTGAACTTGAGATTAATCTAAACTAGGAGGTTCTACTGTAAGCTTATTCCCCCTTTAATTTTTGTAATTTTTCCTACAAACCATAAACACATTCTCGAGGTTTGTATTATATACAACAAAAACACTCCAGACACGACTTATTCATTTTACCACAAAAAAGACATCATGCATTACAAAAACCATTTGTGTGTCAGAAATAGAAATCCATGTTTCAGCACTGTATCGGACTGTTTCAACTTAAAACCGTAAACTACAGAAGATGTACATAATAAAATGGCAACATGATGGAACAAATTGTAATGCCAGGTTTTTATTTCCACTTTTATTTTGGTTTAGTCATAACGCCAATAGACATATGTTGTGTATCAAACACATGCAAGTCGTAAACATTATGAAATACAGTAGATCTTAGCCTCCTATATCCAGCTTAAATGTTACAGGAAATATGGCGATATCATATGTTATATGCATGTCAGAATGGTGTAGATGATGATCCGTAAACTCAATCCATTTCCACAAGACATAACAATCTAACTTTTTATACTTTATCTAAACATGAAGCTAAATTACAAACTTATACAAGATAACATCCCTTTTTTAACCTTTTTATGTAAACTTTAGCCAGAATTGAAAAAAAAAATGCTTTAAAGATCATCTCGGCATGTTAGTGATAGAGAATTTTGTGTTTGGACTTCTACAAATGTTTTCTGTAATACTATACCCTATTCTTGATGGTAGGCAGCAATAGAGGTCTTCAAGATTAACTGATCAAGGTATGAAATTCTATAGCACAGAAGCATGTTCTTTAAAGATATGGTTAATGCATGTTATTTAATAATACTGATAACTAAATGTTCTCTAAATCAATTTCACTGGAATGTCAGGAGATATGTTTTCAAAAACTTGTTGACATTATAACTTTGTAATATTATCATGTACTGTTAACATGTGTATATGTCATTCTGGATTACCTTGTCTTGATCGGTTGTGTTTTAGTTATAAGGTTTTGTTTCTGTCACATCAAATGCTGATTCAAATGATTAATTTTTGGACCCCATTGGGCCATTACAAGATTCTAGAAATTATAAACTTTACAGATTAATATAATACTATAGTTGATTTATTCTTGTATATTATAATCATTATTAGTCACCTCACTGAATTGATATGAACTGTATATTTCCTATAGGGGACATAAAAACTGATCAAATTAATTAGCTTCCATTGCTTTAATGACAATAAATAACAAATTATTATTTCAAATAAACCTTGAGTATTCAACTATATATGTTTGTATCATTTAAAGAACGCAAAACATTGCCAAAAAGAACTTTATACTACTTATAGCCATAAACTATAACACATACTTATGGAAAAACAGCTACTTATTTATTTAGGCGACGTTTCGAAGAGTATTCTCACAACGTTATCAAGCTAATACAGTAATACAAAATTGTCAGGTCAATATATACAGAAAAAACTATAACAACAATTCTTGAAACCATACATGACAACACCGAAATAATAAACATCGCCTTAGCTTTCAGTATGAAGAAAAACTATCAGGACTCTGAGATATCTTATCCACATCAGACTACCAACAACTCCGGTCCAAGCAACTAAGATCACTAGACACCCTGAGAGAGACTACTTGTGCCAATCAGCTCAAGAAGTTTGAAAATCTCCAAACCGTCACCCCTCACACCTCAGCCACCAAAGATGAATACCTAACCAAAACAGTCATGAATCTCAGCAGTCGGAAATTAACAGATGACCAGATAACACTCTTAAGTCAAGGATTAAAATTTGTCCCCACAAGCTGACCAGCCAACCAAGACCTACTAATTGCCAACATTGAAAGGGGATTGAGACAACTGGCACCAGGGGGCAAGATTGATTTCCTGCGACATCAAATCACCAATCTGATAATCAAATCTAAGAAGAAACGAGGAGAGATCCCAATATTACTATAGTAGCTGCTGACAAGGGAAAATCTACTGTTATAATGGACAAGACCGACTACCTCAACACTGTGTCCCATTTACTATCAGATAAAACTACATATAGGAAGATCAGGAAAGACCCCACTAACAACTATACTGGTAAACACACTGCCCAGCTATTGGCCCTGAAAGAACAGAATCGACTTACAACCCCTTTATTCTATAAACTCAAACCGTCCCATCCCAGAGCCCCATATGCCAGGGCAACGATTAAAACACACAAGAACCCCATTAAAGCCAGACTTCTAGTAGGTTCCAGAGGTTCCGTATTCTACAGTACAGCACAACATCTGTCCAAACTCCTCTCCCCATTAGGAAAAGAAGCACCCTCGTTCATCAAAGATTCCCAAGATTTCTGCCACAAACTACAAGACCAACCTCCTAAAGACATACAGATTCTCTCATATGATGTCATTGACCTTTTTACAAATATCCCTCGTGATGAGGCCATAGAAGCACTACGCCACAGATTAACTACATTAGAGAATCCACTAGACACCAACCTCGTCACGGAAGATATAATTAATCTCACCAAGTCATGTATTAATTCCACCTACTTTTCCTGGGGAGATGATGTTTATGAACAGTTACATGGATTACCTATGGGAAGCCCCTTATGCCCTGTCCTCGGCGAGATTTACATGTCTAGTTTCGAAAAGGAAGCCCTATCTACTTCACCAGTTCAACCCAAAGCATGGTTCCGTAAGGTCGATGACATTTTCGTCATCCTCAATCAGGAAGAAGACCCCAACCTTCTTCTCCATCACCTCAACAACCAGAACAATAGAATTAAATTTACATTAGAAAAAGAACAAAACCAATGCCTCCCTTTCCTAGACGTCATGGTAAAGAGATCGGATGACAAACCCAATACAAGCGTATACAGAAAGCCCACACATACTGATCAGTATATAAATTTCAAGTCGAACCACACATACAATGTGAAGAAAGCCACTATAGCCACTTTAGCGCGCCGAGCCATCAACATGTGTGATGATCAATCCATAAAAACAGAACTTGACCACATAGAAACAACTCTCACCAACTTCAACAACTACCCCCGGCAGTTTGTCAAGAATATCATTAAGACAACCACTAAGCCTTCCACAGATGCTAGAAAACCAAAACCTGATACACCAGCAGTGAGAATCACCATACCATTCCAAGGCAAATTTTCATACCATCTTAGAAGACTCCTCGCTCCAACAGGCATCCAGGTCACATTCACAAAAGGAAGAACCCTTAAAGACATACTCAAAGCCAATGGTAAGCTTCCCCCAACCAAGAAACTGACTCCAAAAGAATGCGTCTACGAAGTCATTTGTACGTGTGACAGTAAATATATTGGAGAAACAAGACAGCCCCTTGACAAAAGAATCAGTCAACACAAATCCAAGTCATCCACCACCAATTCGGCCATGGCCCAACATCTACAATCCAACCAAGGACACAGAATAAAATCCTATACAACTCTGGCAGCCAACCTTCCTACAGAAAAGACCCGAAAACTGATGGAAATAGCCCAGACCTGAACCGTGACATGGGGATATTCCTGTCACATGCCTATGATGGATCCATTAAATAATTTTATTAATAATTTTAATGTAATTAATTTTTATAACTATTATTAGATTAACTCATTCCTTCCGAGTTATATCCTATGGTATATCATGTCACCTCATCATCTTTTTTTAAAAACTTGTTACAACAATAGGTCTTTTTATTTTATTTTAATTGTACATATAATCACTACATATAAGATAGTTATTACAATTTATTGCCGGTATCCATATAACCCATGCAATTGTATTGTACTGTTAATACAATCTAGTATCTATCACCACAGTAATTGCTTAAGCTTACTTAATGGCTTCACTTTACCCTTGTTAATTAGTCTTCGCAGAGTAGCACCTCCTTTGATCTTGTTGTTGTCATGTATGTTTCAGGAATTGTTGTCATAGTTTTTTCTGTATATATTGACCTGACAATTTTGTATTACTGTATTAGCCTGATAACGTTGAGAGAATACTCTTCGAAACGTCGCCTAAATAAATAAGTAGCTGTTTTTCCATAAGTATGTGTTATAGTTTATTGCTCTATCCAGTTACTAAATGCCACTCAAAGATTACTTATAGCCAGTTGTTAATATATCGTCCTTGGTATCCCCAGTGATATCGTTCCATTATACTCCACTTACCTCTAAGTCCATACATGGGGGAGACACATTCAAATTATAATCCGCCTTTTATAATTTGGCTATTTCCATTGACAAATTCCAAAATTTTGCAAATTTGTAAAAAAGGCTTTTCGGACATAGTTTTGTGTGCATGTCACTTCTTTGACATTAAATTTCTTCTAATCCTTCTCATAACCAAAGGTACAGTACTGCTTTATTGTTACAAATATCTATAACATAAACAATGACGCTAAGACTGATATGTAAACTAGTGATGGGATTTCAAAATTTTTCTTGTCAAACATTTTTACCGAAAATAAAGGAACATAACTTTTTTTTAAGAAGGCAGTTTTTTAGACCAAACAATAAAATCATGTGTCAACAAATTATTCAAATTCATACGTAATAAAAACAATTGGTGCACTTCGTTATTTTTCATATCTAATTCCTGTACGGTATTCAAATTTATGCCAGTAATAATATTTCTAAAACATTATGTGATGTCGTAATACAATAGAATGAAAGCCGACTGCCGACTACTGTCGATCCGTACTGATTCAAATTCCTCGAAAAGTACCGTATTTTCGGGTCATTTAATTCGATACATTCTTCAGCGGAAGTTCAGCATTCGTCTTATGATCCGTTTCGGTTTATATACGGAGGATAAAAAAATGTTACACCCATATTCGTTTGGCAGTAAATGTTGCTTGTTGTGGTAGAAAGAGCGATTGACACCATCTGCTAAATAATTACACTCACACACACTGAAATCAAGCACGCTCTATCGTCTAAAACAATTAAGTTTTTACACTATTCCATTCAACATATTCGTCAACATTGTCTACCGTACTTATTTCTTTATTTAAAAACATAAACCTCATTGAAAATATGATCATAAATCCGACAATATGCCATCAAAATAGAATCTTTTCTTCGACATTAGACGTGTGAAATTAGTCACGTTTTCATTCGGAATCTGTCGAGGTTTACCGAGTGGTATTCATTTCATAGTTTCACGAGTTTCGCGAGATTTCTACTTCGGTTTAAAACAAGGACAACTTTGCTCTGAAATTTCTAAATACGTTTCGAACGATGCAATTTTGATAACTTCTTTTTAAAATCAGCAAGTTTACCCAATATGTAAACCTGTACCGCATCGCAATTTTATAGGCGTAGGTACATTACATTTACCGTCATACAGCCGCGGCCAGATATAGAGTAACGGAATTCACTGAGGTTTGCTGAGTGCTATAACCATGTGCGATCAAAAACTATAACCGTGCGATCAGAAACAGAGTTAGCAAGGTCTAGTTTTTTTTCAGATATATATTATATATGTGTGTGTGTAATAGGTTTATTTAACGCTTGCTTCCACCAGTCATATCGCAGATTAGGATATGTGAAATATACGACTAATTTCTACCTGCTGTCGCCTGACATCAAGGAGATTATAATAGTAATACATCCGACAATGGGTCAATCACGTAGATTAAGTTTATAATCACTGTTGTTGTACTGATACATATCCTGCCAAAGGAGAAGCAATGACTTCTGTTCTGGATTGGATTAATGAATTGTCTGATAAAGGATTAAGGCAGATTAACTAGTTAATCAAGGTAGGTGTTAGGTGGTAGAACACGGTAAATATGTTGATCACTTAATTACCTAATCAATCCAGCCTATTATCAACGATAATCGGATTGAGTGGTAGTAATACACTCAGTAAACTACAGTGGACTCTGTCACATCCGACATCCTACGGGATCGTTACAATATGTCGGATCACAAAGAGGATCTGAATACCGAGTTTTCTCCAAAACCGGACATACTGTCTTCGAAAACCGGAAGTACATTGTATTTTTATAATGTAGCTTCGAATCACCATAATGTTATTCCCTTTAAAAATGATAAACCTTTATGTACTTTCAGAATTTTATTACATTACATTAAATAACAAACAATAACAATGTATGCGTACAATATATGTATTCATAATATCAATGTATGCGTACGATATATAATTCATTTCATAACATCATTCAACGCATGTAATCGTATAAAGTAGCTTGCTTGAGGTTGTCGGAAGCATTTCTTAAGGCGGAATCTTGTACACAGTCTTCTAACAAATGAATTTTTGCAATCATCGTTTCGTCTTTAACCTGGGCGAACTGTTTTATGTCATCGAGCATGCGTAGGCATTTGGCATAGGTCAAGTCAGTTGTCAATGTGTCTTCTTCATCGTCCCCGTCTTCACTCGATTGTCACGCGTTCATTGATGATATGTCGTTCTATGATTAAATAATCAACGAAGAATTTATAACTTTATCAAAGTAATCAACACAGACCGGCGCTTGCGAGTTTTAATCTCACCGATAATTGATTGGTGATTGCTTGTTAATCTTTTCTGGCTTCACACCGATCGAGTTTCAATCTCACGATAATTGGATGCTTCACACCCACCGTTTGAAAGTCGGATTATACCTTGTCGATTCAATGAAAAATCATGTGACGGGACGGCTGATTGATGTCGGAATCCGGAACGTACAGAGTTCGGATCTACCAGAGATTTTTTAGCTGAAGTAATAAGGAAATAAATCGGGACATTAAAATCATGTCGGATGTCAAAGAGATTCGGATTTATCAGAGATCGGATGTGACAGAGTCCACTGTATATTAATTTTGGAATTTTGAATATTAATCACCATATCTTGATGTCCAATTGGGCGTATTTCCGGTCGGACAATTTTGTGCGTTTGGAAATTGGCGTCGGATAAGTCTGGAATATGTGCAAAATCCCATCTCTGATGTAAACTGTTTTTTGATTGGTTCATAGAATCAACCTATGATCAAGGGCAGAAAATTTGAATTTGTGAAACCCTGTGGTGAATGGACCCAAAGGTTAGTGGAGTAGAACGGAATGATACCACTGGAGATACTGAGGATGTTACTACTATACACTTTACGGCCATTTGACACCAATCTGATTAAAATCAATTGAGCCATTTTCACTCAAAGTCGAAAACATATTTAGACTAATATTTAGGGCTACTAGAAAACAGGCATATGCCATATAGTGTGCTATGAGGGAGATTTTGCTCTGGCAGCAGCGCTACAGCCTAATTTAAATCAGATTGGAGTGATATTGGCTAAATATTTATAATAAATACTGGCTTCAAGTTTATCATTTTATTTTTTTCATCTTCCATAATTTTATTTAATTTCTAGATTATTTATCAAATTACTAATACTGTCCATAGCAAATAGTAAAATAAAGTTTGTGTTCAGTAAGAGTTGACAAATAGCATACCAATTATATGCTTATAAATTCACAGCCATCTGAAGCATATCATTTCTTAGAATATTTTGAAAGGAGGATTGTGTAGGAATCATGTTTATATCGAGTTTGTTTTATGTCCTGTGTAAATAAAATATAAGTCCCAATGATGGAGCCAGAATGGTTAACAGCCAATGGCCTGGCTAGTATAGACAACATGTGCACACACCTGGTAATAGTTGGCTACAGATAATATAATTGGGCAGTCTGAAGAGAAATGACCTGAGATGAACTACTGACATTTTAGTGAATTGTTTAGACATTAGCCACATATCTTTTCTCTCTTGTATACCAGTTAATTTACTTGCAGGTTTAAACATTTATAAATACCTTGCCTCTTTACTGCCAGCTTGTCACCTATAACCTTACTGTAATTGCAAACACAAGATAACCCCATAAAATTACATCATACATTTGCCACCCCATAAAATAATGTACCCTCAACATCTCACAACATTTATTGAATTGTCTCCTCAAACTTGTTTTTACAGAGGCGTTCGAAAATTGTTCAAATCACTGTAATTATTGGAAAAGCGACAGAATCCACTGTATGAAACTGAAGAATTTTCAAAACAAATTTCATAACACAAAGTGTTAGATAAAGTAGAACCCATACACAAAACACTCTTTCGCCTTAGGCAGTCACATAGATTGTGAACTAGATCAGACTGCATTCGACATGATTAAGATCCCTAGTCTATAAAAACCAGGTTATGCTCTATTCTTTTGAGAAAATAAAAGACAATGGTAATATACTAACCTGGTCAGACAGAGACAGTGTCCGAGAATTTTTACTTGTATTTAAATGAAGAACATGGAATTTATTTTGTGTGCAGAGATCATAGGCCATGCCTGCGAAAGAAGTACTCCCAGTTTTTGGCACACGATTATAAATTATCACTGTATCATCTTCAGCTGGTTCTGTTGTTGATTCCTTAAAAACACAAGATTAAAAAATAATAATTACATGAAATATTATATTATTTTTCAAATACTGTGTTTTATATTTATGTATTTACTTACAGGTTCTCATTCTCAATTTAACTTCAGCTAAACCTCTTTTAACCTGTTAAATAATTACCCATGAAAAAGAAAATGTTGACACACAATAAGAGCAATCTGAAGTTGCATCCCTTTTAGCAGCATAATGAATAATATTCAGAACATAAAACTGAATAGGTATACCTTGACATATTGGTGTCTTCCCAATTGACACATACATTTCAGCATGCATGGTCTCATCAACAGCAATTTCACATTCAGTGTGATACACATCTTGAAATTGTCTGACAACATAATTCAGGACTTGACAAACTTTCCATTGTTTATCAGATTTGTCAACAGTGTTTGGGGTATTATCAGCAAAAGGAATGCAGTATAAAATATGCAGAAAACAAGGACTTGCAATAGCCTGGTTGAAATTAGGAGTCTACAACAACCAATGTTTGACAAACAGCCCTTCTTCAACACTGTGGAGAGAGAGTGTTTCCCAAAATGACAGATTCCACAAAAGATTTTGGCCCATTTACCAACAAGAAAAGATCAAGAAAACACCCACAACTGTGGTCTGAATGGTAAACAACCCAGAGTTATGCCCCTATGAGAACTGTTAACAGTCAAGGTAAAATTTTACTGAAGCATTCAACTACTTCAACACAGGTATAAGGTCTATGTACAGTAGTTGCAATGGTTGTTTATTTTATGATGTATGGCCCCAGATCACTAAAGATTACCCCATTGACTTTGAAGTTAATTCTCATCTCTAAGATCGGCTGTAACTTTTTCCCAAATTTTCGTTGGGTAGAACACTTTCTACCACAGATGGAGCAACATGTGGCGCAACCTCTTGCCCAAATGCATGTATGAGGTTCTTCATGAAAAACTTGAGAGACACAAGTTGGAAGTAGAGACAAGTAAATATGCAATTTTCAGCCCTACATTTCAGCCTAACCAACCTGATTGTCCCGAATCCCGTTCAGACAACCTAAATAAAAATATGGCTTGTAAAAAAAAACTCTTTGTTTCCTTCGACCCCAAAATTATGAATATTCACCAAAACCTGGCAGAAACCCTTTTCTTCGATTCTACACCAAAGATAGGTTGCCAGGCAACAAAACATACGCTCACAGAAGCTTAATCGTCTGGGCAGTCAACAAGGGTTGTCGCATATTTTTACTTTTTTTGGTAATGAAACATCTGAAAATCATTAGAATTTGTTTGCTTTTTATAAAGTTTTGCCCCACGCTAACAATTAGTATAGGAAACATTTAACATCATGGATTTAGCTGTTCAGTTATTAAAATTCATTGAAAATCAAACTACTTGTTCGTTTCAACACCTTAAACTCTGTGTATCAATCTGAAGTCAATCGGATGATAAGTTTGGCATCTATAGCGTCACAAGGTTTTTTGAAGTGATCAAGGGAGATAACTCTGGAAGTAATTATTTGAAATTGCTGAAAATCAGTAGGCTTCTTCGTCTTATGACCTTAAACAATGTGCATGAATTTAAAGTCAATCGGATATTAACTTTGGCCTCTAGAGCGTTTACAAGATTTTTTTGAAGTGATCAAGGGCCATAACTCTGGCAATAATTATCAGAGATCGCTGAAAATCAATAGGCTTCTTCGTCTCATGACCTTAAACACTGTGTATAAATTTAAAGTCAATCAGATATTAACTTTGGCCTCTAGAGCATCCACAAGATTTTTTTAAGTGATCAAGGGCCACAACTCTGGCACTAATTAACGGAAATCGCTGAAAATCAATAGGCTTCTTCATCTTATGACCTTGAACACTGTGTATAAATTTGAAGTCAATCGGATATCAACTTTGGCCTCTAGAGCATCCACAAGATTTTTTGAAGTGATCAAGGGCCATAACTCTGGCACTAATTATCGGAAATCGATGAAAAACAATAGGCTTCTTCGTCTCATGACCTTAAACACTGTGTATAAATTTAAAGTTAATCGGATATTAACTTCAGCCTCTAGAGCGTCCACAAGCAATTGTGGACGCCGGACGGACGGACGGGGGCGACGACACTGTGGTCGTATAAAAAGTCAACAAAAATCGCCATGTAAAAGGGGAATAAAGAAAAGGGAGAGAAAGACTTAAAATAACCAAGGCCCTTGTTTCGTGGGTGACCACATAGAAATATTTGGTGAGATGTGTCCGTGTAGTAGCCTGAAAGTGGTAAATAACTATGATTAGTCATTTTACTGTGAGTGAAACTGTTAATAGGTATCCCACTTTAATTTCAAGATCAATAGTTCATGCCCTGGTTGATTGAAACTATCATATTGACCTCAAAACATTTTTAGCAGATTTCACAACTGAAGAGAGATTTCCTCTATATTTATGTTGAAATGGTTAACACACTGATCAAGATATAAACACTAACTGTTATTACCTAAACAATAGGCTACTTTATCA
Source organism: Patella depressa (assembly GCA_948474765.1). Taxonomy (NCBI): domain Eukaryota; kingdom Metazoa; phylum Mollusca; class Gastropoda; family Patellidae; genus Patella; species Patella depressa. The sequence goes on along the minus strand of OX419715.1, from coordinate 53,225,487 downwards.
TGTAAATTGTTTTTTAATAACTTAAAAGGTACATTAAGAACGAAAGAGATTTGAAAAACACTTTTACTGTGCATGCTAACGTGGCATAAAATCATTGATTACCTTCGAATGACAGAGCATAAAAATGGGAAGACACAATCATAAGATCGTTAAAAGACTTAAAAACAATTCCTAGAATTTTAAGGAATCAATATCGATAATTTAGGAAGCAAAAATTTAAGGCACGAGGAGAACGATAAAAGACGCTAAAGTGGTGAAAACACTCTGCATTGGAAATTATCATCTGGTTAAGAAAACTAAATGAATTATTTATTCACCTTTCACAGGTAGTAAAAGCTTATTTTAACAATTATTTACTCTATTTCCAACTCATTAACAAATCCACAAAAGCTTCACATTTAAGCAGCAGCTTCAAAGTGTTTACATTGCCTGGAAAGACAAACCTTTCAACTAATTTAATGGTTTCTCTGCCAGTTTGGTGTGAAAGTGGTTCTTTAACAATATATCTACCTACATGGTGGTCAATGTAAGTGGAAAGGAATTTTTTTTTCACCCACATTTGTAGTTTCATTAAATGATCTAAAGCATGAACTGTAGACCATAAGGTTGTTATCTACACAAGTCATGTGTTCAATCCTGGGTTTGCACTGCCAAGCAGTGTGGTTACCTTCCTTACCCCTTGTTCAATTCCTAACCTTCAATGTAAAGGGAAAGAGAATAAATCGAGTGGCCAACTAGATTCATTGACCATTATCTTCAAAACAGTTCAAGCTTGGTTCCCTTTCATCTCGGGGTAAATAAAACAATATTCAAACAGGTCTGAATTTACTGTCAACAGACTTCATATTTTGAATGCACAGAAATCTCCTTCCTATTCATGACATTATATATCTGGATAAAATCAAACTTTAAATAGGTCTTCATCCTTTTATATGAAGCCAATTTCCCTAACTTTCAGTGGAAACACAAAGACATGGATTTTTTTTTTGATGTTGATAAGTTTTTACTCTTCTTAATGATGTTTGTGGACCAATTTAGTTTTAAACAATCACCATTCGCTACTTGACTCATCTGATACTTTCTTTCTATTAAGATTCCTAGTTGGTTTCCCCCGCTGTTGATTGTTGGTGAAATGATTGTGAACAGATTATAAAGTAGTTTAGGTCAACTTCAACTGCATGTTGATTTACTTCCCTTCACCAGCACAAAATCCTGGATTTGTTTTAAGCTGTAAATTGCTTCTAAATTACAAAACTAAAAATAGACTACACAATCGACTCCAATGAGTAAACACACAGATTGTCGGTAATGTTACATGTTTTTATTGGAACTACAGATCTTTCTGATTTTAAATTTACAATCTATTTCCATGAATTGCCAATAACAGACTTTTTCATAAAAGGTTTTAATGTTCTTTGACTAGAATCAACTCTTACCACAGCAATTATTCTGTATCCAAATTTGTTTTAGAGAATTATAGATTTGAGACTACTCTTTTACCAAAACAGTCAAACTGCATGACATTTTTGAAAGTTTCAATATATCTTCAACAGAAACCAGGTCATTTCTGAATTAACATTTTGTTTGTTCAATAATTTGCTTCCATCCGATAGTCTTTTGCTAGTCTCAGTCACCCAGAACCCCCTAGTCTTCAACGCACGGAGGGTCTGGGTCGGTTCTCAATTATTGACGAAAATTACTGGATAATCTACCACATAAAAAACCAAACTCCCAGTTACGCATGGGCAATGGAACCTTTTGGCTAAAGTCTCGGTAAGTGATAGATATTATGAAGCCGGGCCGATTTTGATAGATTCTATAAGGCGAGGATAAAATATATCCCACAATTCACTTTGCACATCTATTATTAGAAACAAAATAGAGACGATACAACAGCATGCATCGCGATTAAGGAGATTGTGAGAAGCCATACGTTTGATTCATGACGAGAGAAAATTACCATTTCCATTAAAACCTTTAAAACAAAATTTTAGAGAGTGTCATTCTTGACAAACGAGCTGTTTTGATAGATTCAGTACGTGGTAACTTAAAAGACTGGATAATCCTGACAATGACTGACTTTCTGTCAAATTTTGAGGACCCATCCAGACTAATATTTGTAGAATATTTGTTTGGATGATAAGAGACTAGTCTTTTGCCGGAAAACTACGATCTGACAAATCTCAACATTTGGGCGAATAATTGGCTTATAAACTTTAATCCAAACAAAACAAAAGCTATTTTATTTAGTTCAGTCACAAACACTTGGGCCTTACGCTTTCAAATGACGCCAAATGGACCATCCATATAGAAACTATTATCTCGTCCACCTGAAAATTATTAAATATTTTGCGTAAACTAAAATTCTCCTTTAATAGACAAACTTTAAAAAACGTTTATTTGATATTCATAAGGCCAAAACTGGAATACGCATGTGAAGTGTGGGATGGTTGTAAGGCTTCCAATACCGAAAAAAGCTGCCAGGATTGTCACTGGACTAACTAAAACTTATACTCGTGAAGCGCTTTATTTTGAAACCGGATGGAATAAATTATCAGACAGACGTACACAAAAGCGACTAACTACATTTTTTCAAATTAGAAATCAGAAAAACACCATCATATTTATATGACATTTTAGAATATTACCAACAAACACCTCAACAATACAATTTAAGAAAAACAAGCCAACAGTGAGGCTGATGTTCCCCGCCGAAATCCCAAAATAAATAGATAACACATATTATTTAATCGCACATTTATTTTTTTCAAACATATCGAGTAATCAAACTGTACACAAAGTGTCATCTAAAAGTGTTTTATAAAGAAAAATGCTAAAACCGACGAGAAAAATGAAAATGTACCCTAGTTAGGGGGACCCTAAAGGCAGACAAAAGGGGCCCCACGCTTGACAAAAGGGCCCCCCTGGCCAAGGGAAAGGGCCCTCGTGTCCGAGTCAATCGTTTCTATACATTGTTACTGTCGAATCCATTACTGAATGAGAATGCAGTCATTGTATTGGCATAAAAATCATCAATCAAGATGAACCTAAGTTATCTTGTCCCAAAGTATCAACCAATCAAATTGCTTATCTCTGCCTACCCTAAGAAGAAAATGCTCATCTTCGAACTAAATCAAGGCATTAACCTAATAAGCATACACACCAATTTTGAACATTTTAACTCAATTCGAAGGAGAGTTATTGTGTTCAAAAATCTCGGGAAAACAAATTGATTATCACTCTGCTTACCCTGAGCAGAAAATGCTCATTATCGATCTTAGTCAAGGCATTACTGTAATGAAACTATACACCAAGTTTCATCACTCTCACTTAATTAGAACTAAAGTTATCGTGTCCCAAAGCATCAACCAATCAAATTGCTTATCTCTGCTTACCCTAAGCGGAAAATGCTCACCTTCGAACTCCATCAAGGCATTGACCTAATAAGCATATACACCAAGTTTGAACATTTTAACTCAATTAGAAGGAGAGTTATTGTGTCCCAAAAAGTGTGAAGGACAGACGGACAGACAGACAGACAAACGGACGGACCCATTTTAATAGTCCCCCAACTTTCTTCGTAAGGCGGGGGACAATCAGCGAATATAGAAATCCTTATTGTAGAACAACATTACACCAAACTTCGTACTTCTCTACAACAATTCGTGATTGAGAATTATTAGAGGACCACTTAAAGCAATCAACCAACATTAAATCCTTCAAATATCTATACAAACAAAAATTATGTTCCTTAATACATAAAGCGCCAATCTACTACTGTAAAGGTAATAGACATGAAAATATTATTCACACCTCGAATACGACATGGGTGTAGTTCGTTGCAAAATGATTTGTATGAAATAAACCTTGTGAATGATCCCACATGTTCTTGTGGCAAATCTATAGAAAATGCTGAACACCATTTTATGAAATGTCACTTATATGTTGTAATTCGTGCCGAGCTATTAAATACATTGTGAAATTATTCTGTGATAAATATAGATATCCTATTGTGCGGCAATTCAGAATTGTCAATTGAGATGAATACAAACCCACTCCTTGAAGTTCTCAAATATATCAAACTTTCAAATCGATTTAAATAAAACTTAAAGTTACATTATGGGAGATAAGATAAAGAGATGGCGGTTCTCACTACAATAGTTAAAAATTAGATAGTGTAAAGATAATTTGCTGAAAATTTCAGTCAAAAAAGCTTTTGAAATATTCATAGCCTCGGTCATCATTAATATAAACAGCATAGTCTCGATTATCCACTTGATTGATTTAATTATCAACCGCCATTAAGCGGCATATACGATTTTAATCTGCCAACATTGAAGGCTAGTATTGACATAAAGAGTTTATTATGGTCTGGATATGTTAATTAATGTCTGATTGATTTTTAGATAACATCTCAGGCTTAAAGAAAGACCTGTAAAAATCAGATTTTGCTCTTGCATAATGCTATTTTAATTATATTAATTACTTTTTAGTATATATTGATAGCAATAGTTTTTTTTTTTTTTTGGTTTTATACGTCCACATTGAAATGTGGTCGTACATTGTCGTCACCCCCGTCCGTCGGTCCGGCGTCCACAATTGCTTGTGGACGCTCTAGAGGCTGAAGTTAATATCCGATTGACTTTAAATTTATACACAGTGTTTAAGGTCATGAGACGAGGAAGCTTATAGTTTTTCAGCGATTTCCGATAACTACCAGAGTTATGGCCCTTGATCACTTCAAAAATTCTTGTGGACGCTCTAGAGGCCAAAGTTAAAATCCGATTGGCTTTAAATTTATACACGGTGTTTAAGGTCATAAGACGAAAAAGCCTATTGATTTTCAGCGATTTCCAATAATTAGTGCCAGAGTTATGGCCCTTGATCACTTCAAAAATCTTGTGGACGCTCTAATGGCCAAAGTTAATATCCGATTGACTTTAAATTTATACACAGTGTTTAAGGTCATGAGACAAAGAAGCCTATTGATTTTCAGCGATTTCAGATAATTAGTGCCAGAGTTATGGCCCTTGATCACTTCAAAAAAATCTTGTGGACGCTCTAGAGGCCAAAGTTAATATCTGATTGGCTTTAAATTTATACACAGTGTTTAAGGTCATAAGATGAAGAATCCTATAGATTTTCAGCGATTTCCAATAATTAGTGCCAGAGTTATGGCCCTTGATCACTTCAAAACAATCTTGTGGACGCTCTAGAGGCCAAAGTTAATATCTGATTGGCTTTAAATTTATACACAGTGTTTAAGGTCATAAGATGAAGAATCCTATAGATTTTCAGCGATTTCTGATAATTACTGCCAGAGTTATGGCCCTTGATCACATCAAAAAATCCTGTGGACACTTTAGAGACCAAAATTTACCCGATTGAATTTAAATACACACACACTGTTTAAGGTCATGAGATGAAGAAGCCCATTGATCTTGAGCGATTTCAAATAATTACTTCCAGAGTTGTCTCCCATGATCACTTCAAAAAACCCTGTGCCACTATAGAGGCCAAACTTATCATCCGATTGACTTCAGATTGATACACAGAGTTTAAGGTGTTGAAACGAACAAGTATTTTGATTTTCAATGAATTTTGATAACTGAACAGCTAAATCCATGATATTAAATGTTTCCTATACTAATTGTTAGCGTGGGGCATAATTTTTATAAAAAGCAAACAAATTCTAATGATTTTCAGATAATTACATAATGAGTTGTTACTCTAAATCAGATTTTAGTGTATTACAAATGTTTCATTACCAAAAAAAGTAAAAATATGCGACAACCCTTGTTGACTGCCCGGACGATTTAGCTGCTGTGGGCGTATGTTTCGTTGCCTGGCAACCTATCTTTTTTTTGGTGGATAACTGTTCCCTTACACTTTTCACAAAATTTTCGTTCGTAAGGATAATAAGAGAGCATAATTTAACAGATTGTTTAGAATTATTTAGCAAATCATCTTAAGCGGGGCTTATGTCGACTTTGCATGCAACCCAAAGCAACTAGCTGCAGTCAGTTGCAAGAGTGCTTATGTCGATCATATCAGCAACTGAGGACAACTAGGAGCAACTGAATTCGGAGCGCTTATGTCGACTCGGAACTGATAGCAATCCCACTTAACATGTGACTGTTAATTTATTCATCGCGTGATAAACAAAATGGCGAATGGGTGTCTTCGTTCGCTTCCATCTGTTTATTTATAAAGTCACATGACACATGTTTCTTATCACGTGATGTTATTTCCATAGAAACGAGTTGACTCCAGTTGCAAGAACGCTCATGTCGATTGCAACTAGTTGCCGCTAGTTGCAGAAAGTTGAACATGTGCAACTGACTGCAACTGATTGCAACTGACTGCAACTAGTTGTAAGAGGCGCTCAGGTCGACTTTTTTCAGTTGCATTCAGTTGCTTTCAGTTGCTCCCACTTGCCGAAACGCCAGTTGCTTTCAGTTGCAAGGTCGACATAAGCCCCCCTT